>JADMNL010000025.1:365933446-367292612 GCA_016271365.2 Neoceratodus forsteri | reverse complement strand
CAGGCAGTGCAACAAGGAAGTTGGGAGGGCTAGTGGGATGATGGGGAGCATAGGGAGGGGTATCACCAGCAGAAGGAGGGAGGTGGTGTTGCATCAGTATAGATCACTGGTAAAACCTCACCTAGAGTACTGTGTCCAGTTCTGGAGACCATATCTCTGGAAGGGCATAGACAGAGTGGAGGCAGTCCAGAGGAGGGCAACTAAAATGGTGCAGGGTCTGCATCAAAAGCCCAACAAGGAAAGACTAAAGGACCTCAACACATACATCCTGGAAGGGGGTGGTATGACAGAGACCTTTAAATACCTCACAAAAGTAAACAGGGTACAGGAGGGAAGTATTTTTCAGAAAAAAAGATGCTCAAGAACATGGGGACCTGCAACCAACATGGGGACCTGCAACCAACATGGGGACCCGCAACGAAGCAGGAGGGGATAGATTCAGGAGAGATGTGAGGAAGTACTTCTTCATAGAAAGAGTAGTGGATGCCTGGAACAGTATCCTAGTGGAGGTGGTGGAGAGAAAACAGTGGTGGAGTTCAAGAATGCATGGGTAGGCATAAACGAATCTTAGTGGCAAGGAAGGGGGGGTAGAGCTGCAGATCAAGCAGTGTCTGCAGTGATACTGTAAGTAGGGGAAAAATGGGCAGACTAGGTGGGCCTAGTGTTCCTCAACTGCTGTGAAATTCTTTGTCCGTAATAACTTAACATTCATGATACTCGAGCATGTTGAACTCCTTACCAAAAGGGTAGACAGACTATGTATACTCCTTCATAAGGTCTTTGTTGTATCCAAATTAGGAATATTAAAAATTAGATCCACTGTGTCTACTATGAAGTACTATAAATGTTTTAGGAAATAAATTTTTTTGCATTCGTTCTCTGCTATTTATGTCAGCTGGGCTGACTATCTTTCTTTTTTTTGTGTTATGTATTTATCTCCCCTGCGACTCCTCTACCACTCCTTCAGGCCGATTGCCAAGGCCACTCACCTCTTGCTCGGTTCCGCTGCCGACTCGACCCCACATTACAGCTACCAAAGGGTACCCTGACATAACCCTTGCATTGGGTGGGTCCTCCTCTTCCAAGGAGAAGCAGCCTATTAGCCTAGGCATTGGACCTGGGTGCTGCTGTGGTCGGGTCAGCTGCCATAGAGCCTGAGGGGGCACTGGTCCGGGCGGCCATCATCCGGCAGGAGGAGATGCCATTTTCAGTTTTTCCTCCGATTTCCCCTAGTCGCACTGTTTCTGAGCTTCCTCCAGTCTCCACCGGGTGCCGCTGCAGAGTAATGCCAATCCCCAACCCACCCCAGGAGAGCAGTCCTCCGGACGCTCAATCCTACTTCTTCCCCTGCCGACCCTCCAGCGCCCGAGCCCGTTCCTGAACCTGGGTCGCCGGTGTGGTGTGAGATAAGGCGCCAGTGCCTCAGCCCTCTGCGCCACCGGGCCAACGGCTGACAGTCTTTCTAAATATGTTTGTATATAATTATTTATATGAAACTGTATTTTAACTTTTGTAAAACATTCGTCATATAATTCATGTTTCTGTGTAAAACTGTAAAGACCTAATGTGTCAAACAATAAATCTTTAAATCTAAAATCCTTCAAAAGGAATCAAGAGGGATTTATAGTCTGAAACCCCTGGTCTGAATGATGGAATTGACTTTACCTCCTTCTGATGATGATAATAATGTCTAAAAGGTAGTGTAACACTGACTGTATATTGTATGATTATAAATGTACACAATTTTGCTGTCTAACCTTACTGTTTCACTTTTTCAGATTACAGACTGGTTTCCCATGACTCGCTGCACTGTATTCACTGCCTGGCACTGCATGCCATCTACTTCATATTTTTTATTCTACGTATGATTGGGATGTATGGCCTCCATTTTTTTCCCACTGGAAAATCCGATTATAATTCATTGGCATAACCTGTGGGTTATAACAGCAAACATGTGCCGGGTTTCCCTTGTTCTGCACATGCGCACAGCAATCTTGCACCCCTAACTCTACAGATGAGCAGCCTCCACTTGGCCGTGCACTGCAAGTAGCTCAGCCACGCAATTATCCTGGCAAAAAAAAAAAACAGATCCCAGCAAGTACATAAAACAATCCCTGGGTAACTGTGTAAAACTCAAATTGTATACACACACTTAACGTGAGGTACTATTATAAACTCCTTGAGCTCTGCTCTCAGTGTTTATGTAGCATCCAATAGCCCAGGTGTGTATAACATTCTCATTATATACAGCCCCCAGCCATTATTCTCGATGTTATTGGTAAGGCCTATTGGCTATATCATGGACCTTTACTGTCTGTATATTTCTATCAAAAAATTATTTTTGCCTAGTTTTCTTGATCTATTGGGATAGCCTGACTGCCAAACTACTGCTAAAACATTAATTTTTGCCATGTAAGGGGTTCCGTTTCCTTTCTTCAGCACGTTTCTTCTGTTTTTTTATATACCTTTTTTGCACTCTTTAGACTAGTTTTTTACACACACACACACATTTTTCAACTTAGATGGACCAACTATTGTAAAGAAGAGTATCCCCCTTTTTTATTTTGCATGCGTAGTATAACTTTGTTAATAACTGGGACTGTTGTTAAGCCACTTTGTTAGCATGGTTATGTGCTATTACGTTTATGACACTCTATCAGGATACACTGTCATGCTAACTACACCCCCTGATGAAGTGATAGAATGCCATGGAGCACCAGGGAATTTGTTGATAAATACAATTTAAAGACCCTTTAAAAATTAATGGTGGGAAAGGTACTTTAGCTCCTTTTGTGTTTTCTTTATTATACCCCACTGCAGCAAGCAATATCCCACAGTATCTGGGTCTTACCTTTGTTTCTCCTCCTCCTCCTCTTGGCTACATGTCATCTAAGACACCAGTATTCTGACCAGTCGCCCAGCTTCTTCGGATCCTTCTGACGTTTGCTCACACTCTCAGGGTAGTCCATCACCCTGGTCAGCTTAATGTAATCAGCAAACTTGAGCAATCTGCTAGAGATTCCATCTTCCAGATCATTGATGAATATGTTTAAGGGCAGCGACGGCAGCACTGACCCCTGAGGGATGCTGCTGAGTATTCTTCTCCACTCAGAGTAGTGCACATCCACCACCATCCTCTGCTTCCTGCCCACAAGCCAGTTAGCAACCCACCCAGCTGTGTGCTTCATGTATACCACACTTGTGTACTTTGCCCAGAAGCATGCCATGTGCTACAGTGTCAAAGGCCTTGCTGAAGTCAAGAAAGGCCGTGTCTATGAGATGGTCCCTGTCCTCTTCCCTGGTACCCCTTTGAAGAAGGTGATCAGGTTGGTCTGGCATGATTGGCTCCTCTCTAAGCCAAAGCCTCAACTAAGTGCTTAATTGTTCTGTCCTTAGTAATGGCTTCCAGGACCTTGCCCAGTACTGAAATCAGGCCAATCTTCCACCTTCTTGAAGATGGGGACCACACAGTGTGCAGACAGACTCCTAAAAGATTACTGCAAGCACCCCTGCCAACTGTTCCCTTAGCTGCACTGACATCCTAGGTTGTAGCCCATCCCAAACACTCAGAAAACATGGGACACCACCTGCAGATGCAGGAATCACTCATGGAATGTCGTTCTCACATTGGTGAGGGTGTCAGCCAGCTAGTTCAGACTTGCTATGTTACCCCTCAGTAGATTTGCCTGAAGAGAGTGAGCCACAGACCACATTACAAGCACCTCCTGACACAACATAAACAAGTGGGTGCCATTGTTTGTTCAGGTTGAGTATGGTGAACATGTTGACCTGGAAAATCTGGCCCTTGACCATGAAAGCACATTCTGAGAGAGCCTGCAATGTGCTTGGAGATCCAGCAGGCTGATGTGCACCCTGCAAATATGTCCTCACATGATGAGAGAGGCGTTTGTCATCAGGGACGCTGATGGCTCTGGCAAGACGAACACGATTCCCTCCATGAGAGGTGTCCAGCATGGCTTCGGTCACCTGGACTGGCTGATCCAACAGGTCTAAATGCATCTGAGACCATTGGTGAGCCAGTTACCACTGGGCAGTCTGTATACACCAGTGGGCACAATTGACCATGGCCGTGGTAGGTGCAGTGAAGCTCAGGAGCTTGAGATAATCCTGGCCCAGGCATAATTGTCCAGCCAGATGTGATCTGTTGAAGGACAAAAGATCCTCAGCCCTGCCTGGAAGTAGGTCTGCAGCAAGGCTTTCTTCTACCCCAGTGAAAACTATTACCTGTTTTGATGTCTGCTCCATCTTTGCCAGGTTGACAAGAAGACTCAGCTGCTGAAAAGTCTGGATGGCTAGGTCCTTGGCCTGCTCCACATCCTGCACAGAGTTGCCTGTGCAGAGCCAGTCATCAACTTAGAGGAACACCTTGATGCCCTTACGTCTGAGGAAGGCTAGCATGACCCACAGTCACTTGATGAACATCCTTGGTGCCAATGACACACCAAACTAGAAAACCACTAATATTTTGACCAGCATCAGTGCATCCAGAGAGTGGTGTATAAAGCTGAATGCAGCATTCCTACCAAGATCAGTGGTGTTCCTTCTGGAAGTCCAGAAAGCATACCAGCAGCCAGAAAGTAGAATGTTGACCACTCCTTGACTGTCACTGGGGTGGCACGGGTATAGACTAGGGCACTTGAGCCCAACACCCAACTCAGTGAAGAGATCATTAATGACAGCTCTGCATTATGGATAGGAGGAACCTGTTCTGAAAACAAAACAAAAAACTCTTAGGACCTAGCCAGTTCTAAAATTTAAAACTATAAAAAAATTCTGTCTGGCACAAGTGATGTAGTTGTGTCGATATTGTGCTCAGCCATGGTGGAAAGGCTGGAGAGAAGCTTTGTAACCAGCCCTAGTCAAAGCGTTCTTATGTGCTAACTTAGATGCAGTAAGCACAAGATGAAAGGATTGACATTAGAATACACAAATAATTTTTTTATTGCCACACTCTGACAGGTATGTAACTGTGTACATCAAGAGCCTAGAAATGCACTATATACAGACAGCATTGTGGATTGTGTAATGCCCATACTCCAACATATACCCCGCTAACTCATGTTGCTGCCAAAATAACTTGGAACTGCATACCTCCATTTATCAATCAACTCTTATCAATCAGGCCTTGACAAAAGAAAATCTAAGTTCACAACATTCTCTACATTTTAGTTTTCGATCATTTTACTTTAAGCATGCAGTGCAAGTTCATGTTACCGAATCTTCGTGCTGTGTTCTCAGCAATGGAGTTTTGAACCCTGATCTCACCTGGACACCAGGCAAACAGTAAGTTGCTCTTCCATATAGGTATTAACCTCCTGATGATAGACCACTCCATTCAGCTTGATCCCCATCCAGCCCCATCACCCATCATCCCAGGAACCTAACACTCCAGATCTCCCACAACTTACCCCTCATGTTGGGGCTGAGGGTGTTCCCCAAGTCCCCTCAAAGCAGGATCCAGTTGGAGGGTGCCCAGTTGAGGGTGCAGGGCCTGCGGGGGAGGCCAGCTTCATGCTGTTGCTGCTGGGGGTTGTCTGCTGCATTTTCTCCCTTGTGCACCCTTGAGACATTGTGAATCGAGTGAGCTGTATGTGCACATGTGTACCTCATCAAGCAACATCTTCCCTCCCTCCCTATGTGGGGGTCTGCGGCTGTGATGCCACCTGTGGATCCCAGGTGGTGACTGCACTGCAGAGCTCACTACCTCCCTTCCCCAAAAGATAGAGTGCCTTCTGGGATGCTCAATCCTCCTCCCCCACCAACTAGGGCCCAACAACAAAGGCTTGATCCTGATCGATAGTGTGAAGTAATGCTACTGCTATGGCGCTAGCCCTATTTAAAACAAAATTGTTTCAGAGGCAGTGTGGTCTAGTGGTTAGAGCATCAGCTTGGGAATCCACAGATGGCAGGCTCAAATCTCACCAGGACCAGATAATCACTGAGTGACCTTGGGCAAGTCGCACAACATCTCAGTTCTCCAGTCCTCCCCAGTTACAGAAATGGATAGTAGCAGTACCCTACTAGAAATTAGACGTTGCATCTCGGCTGGGCTATCCCGGGAGAAAAAAAAATAAAACACAAAATAGAAAAATAAGGGTTGCATTTCAATGGGGATTGGTATGATGAGGACAGAGTATCCTTAAAATACTCTCCTCCAGGGAGGGAGGGAGAGAGGTAGGGCAGTGGCTCACCACTGTAACCAACCTGGGTGCCACAACTGGCAGTGTAGCGAAGATCAGTTGGGAGGGTGGGATTGCTGGGATCCCATTGCATTTGTGCATAACTGCATTCCAATGGGTGGTTCGTAGGGGGGTATGGAGGAAAAAGGGAAGGGTGGGGTGGAGGGATGAAAGACCCAAGAGGAGGATGCTATGTCCCCCTCATTCACTGGGGAAGCATCACCCTCATTATGAGGGGTGCTCCACTCTCACCCGCATCTTTGTCTGGGCGCCCAGAGGAGGGAGACAGTGGGCTTCATCTGGTGGGCAGTTTCCCCTAGCTGGAAAGAGGATATATGATTGACTAAAGGTGGTCCTGGACACTCCATAAATATGGGAGGAAAAGAAGACTGATTAAAAACAAAGTTAACGGGATATGCTAGTGGTGCCACAGCAGTACATTGGGCTGAGACCTGGGAATCTGATCCCCCAGAATCTCACATGAGCTGCTGGGACAGGGTGCATCACAAAGGAGAAGCAGTTGGCCCGGCTGGCATTTACCCCACCCCTTGATGGCCAACTTTGGGGCACCATTAGCATCTGCCACACACCCGTACTCCCATCCTAAAGGGTCCAGCTATGGTGGTCCCCACGTCCCGTTGGGGGACGGGGAAACCTCAGGAACAAAAAAATGCAAACAAGAACGAAAAAAAAAAATCATAATTGGCTTACCACTCCTGTACAATCCAAGGCACCCAGAGTTTATTTGTCCTGGCATTAATGCCCTGTAATTACATGGATTTCTGTTATACTTGGAAAAACTGTTACTACCGTACACACATGTACTCTGCAACTTACTTGCTTTTACTGGAATGTTCTTTCTCAGCAAGGACTACTGTCTAGTTTAGCAGCCAACTGATCTGCCTTTGAAGCTGGTAATTCATTTATTCCTAGTCACGTCGGCCCTGGGGCTGAGACAAGTGGGAAAGCGCTTAAAAGGCAATCAGGTTGTGAAATTGAAAGTCTGACCCATTTCAGAGGAAACACAGTGGGAGGGAGTGCTGATCCAACAGCAGTTCTCCTGTTAAATGTATGGCATCAGCATAGAGACTACGACAACAAACAAATAGATGAACATGTGCGGGTGCCGAGTATGGAAATAATGGGGTCAGGAAAAAATATAATAATCCTGACTAAGGGGGCAGAAAGCTGTGTTGACCTTGAAAATGGGGCAGCAAGGGGTGGTGACCTTGAATATTGCCAGTATCAGACTGGCTCACTTGGATACCGCAAATTCCCAAGGTAGGCCACCCGTTACTTGGGCTCTTACACAACTTCCAAACTCTGAAAATCTTTGAATTTCTCAACTATTTTATATTTAAATGAGGTGTTCTGATCACTGCAGGAATTATATAAACTGCAAAAACAGAGCCTCTGTACCAAACTGAAGTGTAAAGCTAATATGGCTATGACCCCTGGCCCCCTTTATTTATTTTCCAGGTGGGCTCCCATTCTAAATTTTCAGGTGGGCCCCTTGCACCCCACTCCGACCCTGAGTATGTCTGGCCAAAAAGGGGTGAATGAGTGAGTTAATAAAGATATGTACCTTTGAATAAGAGAGCAGGAAAGGGAGATGACCCTGAATAAGAATGCAGAAAACAGGATGTGACCTTGAATGGGGAGGGACAGAAAATGATGGCAAAGATGAATAAGGGGCAGGAAAGTAGGCAATCTTACTGTTGAAGCTTTTTCACTGAACTTGTCTATAAGGGGAGGAGGGGCGGACTCCTTACTGGTCACATGCAGTAAGTTGCTCTGTTATTTTTTTCTGTTTCATTTTCCTCTCTCAAGTCCAGCCCCCCCCCCAACCTTCTGTCTTGAGGCCCACTGTGGCTGTAATGGCTTTCCATCTATTAGAGAGGGAGAAATAGGCACCACACAGTAAAGGCTCATGTTATTCTGGAGTCAGCCCAGCAGCAGGTTTTTGTTCCCCCCCAGCCCCGAGAGAGCGAGACAGAACACTGCCCTTCTCCAACATGCTCAATCTCTATGGGTCATAAAGACAGAGAACCCTCCAAAACCCACCTCTCCCATATGTCACCACAGAGTGCCACCTCCGCAGACAATATTCAAAGGTGACACAGTAAATCTGTAATATCTTTAAACACCTTCTATCTTTCATGTTATTATATCCACCAATCTGCCATGTTTTATGTTTCACTTGTTTCACAGAATCATTTTTATTGCTTTTTGTTAAATGCTGCTGAGAGTGCACCCACTTTGCTGATTATAACTCTCTGTTCCAGTGTTTCTTGGACAGTTTGTAACACTGTCTCCCACTGGTCCACACTGAATAGTTAACACTGTAAAACCCTAGGGGCCGGCCTGTCCGTGCAGCAGTGGTGCTACTGCTCGTGATGCTGATGACTCATGCTCGGGAATGAGCCTGAGTCGTTGGAGGGTCAGCGGAGGAGAGGAGGACTGGGCATCCCACAGGATACTCTCCTCCTTGGGGGAGGGAGGGTTGCTGCTACCACAGGATGCTCTCCTCCTTGGGGAGGGAGTAGCTGCTGCTACAGGATGCTCTCCTCCTTGGGGAGGGAGGAGGGAGGGATGGAAGGGAGGGTTGCTGCCGCCACAGGATGCTCTCCTCCCGGGGAGGAAGAGTTGCTGCTGCCACAGGATGCCTCCCTGGGAGAGAGGGAGGGATGGAAGGAGGGTTGCTGCTGCCACAGGATGCTCTCCTCTTCGGGGAAGGGAGGGTTGCTGCTGCCACAGGATGCTCTCCTTGGGGGAGGGAGGGTTGCTACTGCCACAGGGATGTTCTCCTCCTTGGGGGAGGGAAGGTTGCCACTGCCACAGGATGCTCTCCTTGGGGGAGGGAGGGTTGCTGCTGCCACAGGATGCTCTCCTCCTCAGGTGAGAGAGGGTTGCTGCTGCCAAGGGATGCTGTCCTCCTCGGGGGAGGGAGGGTTACTGCTGCCACAGGGGTGCTCTCCTTCTCAGGGGAGGGAGGGTTGCTGCTGCCACAGGATACTCTCCTCCTTGGGGGGAGAGGGAGGGTTACTGCTGCCACAGGGATGCTCTCCTCCTCGGGGGACGGAGGGCTGCTGCTGCCACAGGGATGCTCTCCTCCTTGGGGGGGGAAGGGTTGCTGCTGCCACAGGATGCTCTCCTCCCCAGGGGAGGGAGGATTGCTGCTGCCACAGGGATGTTCTCCTCCTCAGGGGAGGGAGGGCAGCTGCTGCCACAGGATGCTCTCCTCCTTGGGGGATGGAGGGAGGATTGCTCCTGCCACAGAATGCTCTCCTCCTCGGGGGAGGGTTGCTGCTGCCACAGGATGCTATCTTCCTCAGGGGAGGGAGGGTTGCTGCTGCCACAGGATACTCTCCTCCTCAGGGGGGGAGGGAGGATTACTGCTGCCACAGGGATGCTCTCCTCCTCGGGGGAGGGAGGGTTGCTGCTGCCACAGGATGCTCTTCTCCTCAGGGAGGGAGGTGCTGCTGCCACAGGATGCTCTCCTCCTCAGGGGATGGAAGGAGGAGTTGCTGCTGCCACAGAATGCTCTCTCCTCGGGGAGGGTTGCTGCTGCCACAGGATGCCTCTCCTCGGGGAGGGAGGTTGCTGCTGCCACAGGATGCTCTCCTCCGGGAGGGAGGGTTGCTGCTGCTACAGGATGCTCTCCTCCTTGGGGAGGGCAGGTGGAGGGAGGTTGCTGCTGCCACAGGATGTTCTCCTCAGGGGAGGGAGGGCTGCTGCTGCCATAGGATGCTCTCCTCCTTGAGGGAGGGAGGGATGGAGGGAAGGTTGCTGCTGCCACAGGATGCTCTTCTCCTCAGGTGAGAGAGGGTTGCTGCTGCCACGGAATGCTGTCCTCCTCGGGGGATGGAAGGAGGATTGCTGCTGCCACAGAATGCTGTCCTCCTCGGGGGAGGGTTGCTGCTGCCACAGAGATGCTCTCCTGGAGGAGGAGGGAGGTTGCTGCTGCCACAGGATGCTCTCCTCCTTGAGGAGGGGAGGTTGCTGCTGCCACAGGATGCTCTCCTCCTAGGGGGAGGAGGGAGGTTCTGCTGCCACAGGATGCTCTCCTCCTCGGGGAGGGAGGGTTGCTGCTGCCACAGGATGCCTCCTCCTCGGGGAGGGCTGCTGCCACAGGATGTTCTCCTCCTTGGGGAAAGGAGGCTGCTGCTGCCACAGGGATGCTCTCCTCCTCAGGGGAAGGAGGGTAGCTGCTGCCACAGGATGCTTTCCTCCGCAGGGGATGGAGGGAGGATTGCTGCCACAGAATGCTCTCTCCTCGGGGAGGGTTGCTGCCACACAGGATGCTCCTCCTCGGGAAGGGAGGGTAGCTGCTGCCACAGGATGTCTCTCCTCAGCGGGATGGAGGAGGATTGCTGCTGCCACAGGATGCTCTCCTCCTCGGGGAGGTTGCTGCTGCCACAGGATGCTCTCTCCTCGGGGAGGGAAGGGCTGCTGCTCACAGGATGCTCTCCTCCTGGGAGGGAAGGCTGCCACTGCCACAGGATGCTCTCCTCCTTGGGGAGGGAGGGATGGAGGGAAGGCTGCTGCCACAGGATGTTCTCCTCCTTGGGGCAGGGAGGGTTGCTACTGCCACAGAATGCTCTCCTCCTTGGGGGAGGGAGGGATGGAGGGAAGGTTGCTGCTACCACAGGATGCTCTCCTCCTCGGGGGAGGGAGGGTTGCTGCTGCCACAGGGATGCTCTCCTCCTCAGGGGAGGAAGGGTAGCTGCTGCCACAGGATGCTCTCCTCCTCAGGGGATGGAGGGAGGATTGCTGCTGCCACAGAATGCTCTCCTCCTCGGGGAAGGGAGGGTTGTTGCTGCCACAGGATGATCTTCTCCTCAGGGAAGGGAGGGTTGCTGCTGCCACAGAATGCTCTCCTTGGGGGAGGGAGGGTTGCTGCTGCCACAGGAATGCTCTCCTCCTTGGGGAAGGGAAGGTTGCCGCTGCCACAGGATACTCTCCTCCTTGGGAGGGGAGGGTGGGCTGCTGCCACAGGATGCTCTCCTCCTCGGGGAGGAGGCTTGCTGCTGCCACAGGATGCTCTCCTCCTCAGGGGAGGAGGAGGGTTGCTGCTGCCACAGGATGCTCTCCTCCTCGGGGAGGAAGCTGCTGCCACAGGATGCTCTCCTCCTTGGGGAGGGAGGGTTGTTGCTGCCACAGGATGCTCTCCTCCTCAGGGGAGGGAGGGTAGCTGCTGCCACAGAATGCTTTCCTCCTCGAGGGAGGGTTGCTGCTGCCACAGGATGCTATCTTCCTCGGGGGAGGGAGGGTTGCTGCTGCTACAGGATGCTCTCCTCGGGGGAGGAAGGGTTACTGCTGCCACAGAATACTCTCCTTCTCGGTGGGGGAGGGAGGGTTACTGCTGCCACAGGATGCTCTCCTCTCGGGAGGGAGGGTTGCTGCTGCCACAGGATGCTCTCTCCTCTTCGGGGAGGGAGGGCTGCTGCTGCCACAGGATGCTCTCTCTCCTTGGGGAAGGGAGGGAGGTTGCTGCTGCCACAGGATGCTCTCCTCCTCGGGGAAGGGAGGGTTGCTGCTGCCACACGGATGCTCTCCTCCACAGGGGAGGAAGGGTAGCTGCTGCCACAGGATGCTCTCCTCCTCGGGGGAAGGAGGGTTGCTGCTGCCACAGGATGATCTCCTCCTCAGGGGAGGGAGGGTTGCTGCTGCCACAGGATGCTGTCCTCCTCCTCGGGGGAGGGAGAGCTGCTGCTGCCAGAAGATGCTCTTCTCGGGGGAGGGGGGGTTGCTGCTGCCAGCGGATGCTCTCCTTCTCAGGGGAGGGAGGGTTGCTGCTGCCACAGGGATGCTCTCCTCCTCCTCCTCCTCAGGGAAGGGAGGGTTGCTGCTGCCACAGGATGCTGTCCTCCTCCTCGGGGGAGGGAGGGCTGCTGCTGCCACAGGCATGCTCTCCTCCTTGGGGGGAAGGGAGGGGAGGGTTGCTGCTGCCACAGGATGCTCTCCTCCTTGGGGGAGGGAGGGATGGATGGAGGGAGGCTTGCTGCTGCCACAGGATGCTTTCCTCCCCAGAGAGGAAGGCTTGCTGCTGCCATAGGATGCTCTCCTCCTCTGGGGAGGGAGGGTTGCTGCTGCCACAGATGCTCTTCTCCTCGGGGGAGGGAGGGTTGCTGCTGCCACAGGGATGCTCTCCTCCTTGGGGGAGGGAGGGTTGCTGCTGCCACAGGATGCTCTCCTCCTTGGGGGAGGGAGAGTTGCTGCTGCCACAGGATGCTCTCCTCCTCAGGGGAGGGAGGGTTGCTGCTGCCACAGGGATGATCTCCTCCTTGGGGGAAGGAGGGTTTCTGTAGCCACTGCCTTCCTGCCACCTGGTGACTACCGGTTGTGGTGCAGGTAGAAGCACTATTTGGGAGTGAGGAGATACCGACTGGCTGGCTCAGTGTGTTGCTGCACTCTCTCATGCCCACCTGGCATCTCTGTGGGAGGAGAACAAAATAGAGATGAAAAAGCCTAGCAGTGACGCAGGATGCAGCGCCTCCAGTACTATTGAGCCCTGACTTGTCAACTGCATGCCACCCCTCAGAATTATACACAGATGGGGAGCCTCAGCAACTCCCCACTGCCCCCCCAAGAGGCAAGTCTGAAGTAAGAGGGGACAGGGTAAGCAACAGAGAAGGCCAGGGTGGGGCTGGGAGGCTGCCGGCTAGTGTGCAGATGGGGCCAGCTGTGAGAGATGATAAAAAAACAACTGCTAAACCAAAGTGACATCATAGAATGCCCAGGACACCAGTTTCCAGACTGTTACTGAAAATGCTGAACAGCAGGGCACAAGGACTGACCCTGATGGATTCTGTTTAGTACTCCTCATCACTCTGAGCAGTGCCTGTCTACCACAACCCTCTGCTTCCTGCCCCAAGCCAGTTAGCCATCCAGCCTGTGTCTGTCTTGTGTATACTGCAGGTACACTTTGCTCAAAGGCTTGTCATGCACCACAGTGTCAAATATCTTGCTATGTCCATGGCCCTTTCTGTTCAGCTTTCTGGTCATCCCCTCAAAGAAGGCAGTCAGGTCAGTTTGGCACAGTCTGCCCCTCATAAGGCCATGCTAAAGGGGGGAGGACCTTTGCCTCAACCAAGTGCTGAATTATATCTCCTTGATAATGGCCTCTTGGACCTGCCCAGCACTGCCCAGCCTGTGGTTGTCCCAGTCTGACCTTACCCCCTTCTTGAAGATGGAGACCGCATTGGTCATTTTCCTGTTAAGGCACATCTTCTCAGACTAATGAATTATTACTGTACGTGACCCAATTACCTCTTTCGTTCCCTCAAGATACTAGGCTGTATCATGCCCACCCCTTGGGACTTATCTGGCTTGATCAGAGACTTATGTGGCTTGATCTTCATCAGGTAGTCCAATACCCAGGCAGAAGTGATGTACCCGGACTACACTGTGGCCACCCCTGATGTCATGGGCCCTCCCAATCAGAAACCCTCCCACTCTTTGGTGTACATTGAAGCAAAGTAGTCAGAGCATCTCAGCCAGCGTACCTGACTCTCTCACAGGTTATCCCCACTACCCCTGTTTTCAGGGGTCCAATCCTCACTTTCCCCCTTCTCCTTCCAGCTGCTTTTGTGTTTGTTGTCTGCCGCAACTGCTACTATCCTGGCTTTCAGTCCCAACTTGTTCTTCCTGATGCTAGCCTTGCAGTCCCTCGGTGACCCTATGTACTCCTCTTTGGTCTGGAGCCATCCCATCTCTTTCCAGCAATCACAGTCCTTTCTGTTCTGGTTCAGTTGCTTTAGGTCCCTGTTGAACTGGGGGTGGGGTCCCTCCCTGGCCCTTTTGCCCCTCATAATTTCAGTGTTACTGTAAACAGTGGAGAGGCAAAATGTAAAGTACACTCTATAGCAATAAATAAAGCAGTAAATATCCCTTTCTGAAGGAACAAACAGCCAACGTATATCTGAAGACTGAACAAGATTGAAAGAAACAAAGGATCATTTGAACGTACAAACATTTCACGTTGTTGCCTATCACCTTTAAAAAGCTGGTACAACCCTAAACCTAGTACTCATCATAGAAACTAGTCAGTTGTTACTTTTTACTTGTCCTTTGGCCAGCTTGGAAGATTTTTGACCCAATAGACCAAGGTGTGCTGTGCAGGACAACACAGATGTATCCAGTGCTGTTCCACTTCATTACGCATCAGTACTGTGATTCCACTGATCATGACCATACCCCTTAGGTTATCATAGTGAATTTGGCAGAAAATAACCCAGCTCCTACTAGATATTTTGGGAGGTGCAACTTTTTTTGGCCCACCAGTAGAGTTCTGTTTTTTGTGTGCTTTTCTGCTATGTAGGGCGGGATCAAATCTAGACAGGGATAAAGGACTGGATTCTGAAACGTTTTTGTGACTAAGTCCCACAGTGCAACTCCAGCTGCAGACCGCAATCTTAGCAGCTGCGGAGATTGTTATTCGCACCCACAGCAGCTGCAGATGGTGTTATGGCTGGTCCCACTGGCTGTAACATTCTTCCACAGCTGTGGGGATTTCCCTGGCAACACCACCCACAAGCTGCCGTACATCGTGGAGCCAGTCATAAACCGGCTCCACTTCTGAGAATACCATAGCTGTGGGAGAAACTGCGGTTGCACAAGTGGCTACCCACTTGGGTTTTTGCCGCAGCCACAGGATTTTCTAGAGTTTTGAGAATCCAGCCCAACATGTATAATTTTGAAATGTAGTTACTGTGTAATTCAGCAGATGACATTTAGATGGCATCAGAAAACATTAGCTTGACTTGCCTTGCTATATTATGGTTTATAAAACGGTTAGATAAGCTTGAGTGGCCAAGACACATCACATTGCTGTGCTACAATACTGGTTCGGTCACAGGCCTGTTTATTTTAAAACCATTTTGCTATAACACACTGCAGAGTGTGCATTAAGCTGTAATCACTGCACTTCCCAGGTGGTTGATGAAGACACTCTGTGCTGTGATATAGCTCAGTGCACGCCCTGTCATGTGTTACTGCTTACATAACGCACACCCTGTCATGTGTTAGGGCTTATATATACTGTATGTACCAAGGTTCAGCCACACTAACTTGTGTAGTAAGGACATTTGAAATGCAAGCCAATTCACCAGAACATGTTGCGCTTTCTTAATTTAAAAAATATATTTACTAGTAGTAGGCACCACATGCTAAGTGTTATGGAATGATTTCATAATTGGCTTAACAACTTCCATCTTGCCAATATTTGGTACTGCATTTATTGTACTCCGAGCTTAGAAATGGCACCACATGCAAATAAAAACTCCTATCTACTAACTTTTAAAATTATTTCAAGGGACACTGTTAACCCCCCATATAAATTAAAGAGCACCAATTCTTATTGGAAAGACAATGTAACAGAATTAAGCCTTACCTGAATGTAAGGTAATCAATGTAACACTTTAACTACTATATTTAGGGAAGTATCGTGTTCTCCATTGTATAGGTAGCCCAATCCCTTCTAATTCCCTATTAGTCTGTTCCACCTCTGTGCTCCCACATTATGTGACACCACTATAGGTAGCGTGTGGGAGTGCACCACTCTGACGTGAACAGAGATGATTTTAATATGCTTTTTAAATATTTTAGTGTTGCATTTTTTGAAAATCAATACCACTGCTCAACTAGTAAGACTCTTGTTAGTCAAGCAGAAGTTTTCATTTTTTTTAACAAATGCAATGCTAAAATGTAAATAAAGCTTCTTAAAGTGCCCCTAGACACTGTCATTTGATGCACTGCCATGCATTCCTTGTAGTGATGTCCCAGAACATCTGAATTGTGGGGGGGGGGAACTTGCCACAAATGTAAGGGGATGGAAATGGGGTGCTGATACTGTACAGCCCAAATATAATCCCTTCCCTTTCCAAAATGAAGCAATTAAAAACTTCTTCCCACAAGTGCCTTACCAGCCAGAAAGGCTCATTTCTTTTACTCTGGGGACTTTGCCAATGATGAGCACATTTGGTGGTCTTTAAAATGGGGAGTTGATTATATCTTTTTTATTTCGGACCTCTAAACAAAGGGTAACTTTTAAAACTATATACACTTTTAGAGCGATAATACTAAAGTGTGTAATCGATTGGCATTCTTCACATAGGGAAGGCACATAATACAAGTGAATGGGACGCCTATATTTCAGTGCTGCCACAAAAGTATGTTTTTGGTTTTTTTAACTGGACATGGCTTCTTAAATTCTAAGTTTAAAAGGCTATGAACGCTTCACATTAGTTTAAAAGTACCAAAATTGGCTGGGAGGGGGGATATTATATGGTGCCCCTCTAAATTTGTAGTTGTTTTTCCAGAAATTGCTCCAAGACAATGTTCAACGTTATTTATTTATTTATTTAAAAGTTTTACCAGGAAAGCATACTGAGTGGACTACCACTTGATTCCAGATGCGTCCTGGGGGAAGGGAACATGGGAGGATACTTGAAACTTTGTGGGATAATCAACCCAAAATACACATACATTAAACCAGGCAGTGGGTAGGCTTTAGAGCGACCTGAGATGATACAGACAGAAGCAATGAGCAACTCTGGGTGTGGCAAGAGCTGTACAGTTGAAGCCTAGATAAAATCGCTGACTTTGCCAGCTAGGCTAGTCTAAGTGTGGACAGTGTTGGGGGAGAAAGGAGGGGATGAGAGGTTATCCACAGGAGCAAGGGGTGGAGAAGTGTGCTTTGAGGAGGGAGTTGAGGTGCTGGATGAAGGAGGCATGCCGAATATAAGCGGGAAGGGAGTTCCACAGGTTTGCCATGCAGCATTTAAATGCTGCTTGGCCTACTGCAGCGGACATGTGAGGAACATACAGGATTCGAGATTCATGGTTTCTGGGTGATGGTTTCTATATGTCTTTGTGAAGCAGCAGGAAATTGTCGTGTAAAATCTGCATCGCTTTGCCTTCTGTGTTGCACTTGAGAATTACAGCTCTGATGACGTAGAATGTGCAACTCAAACAGCAGGATATGCGACGTGGCATAATTCAATGCACTTTTTGTTATGATGTTGCAGTCAGTGAGATCACAAGTGCTGGTGAGAGAGGAAGAGGCACTTGTCCTGGGAAATATCACCCTCCAGGTAAAGGGCTGTCAAGCACATAATACCTTGTACCAGGGGGCAGAACAATCTTATAGCAGCAAAATAAAAAAGTTATACAGAAATTCACAGTAATAAGAAACTACTTCAAAAGAAATGAATATTTCTAGTTGAAGGTATATGACCCTCTGTAATAATCAGTCTTCCAGATGGTTATGAACATTGAGTCAGATTATATGACGTGACGATGTCCCTTCGGCTTTTTTTAACACGTTAGATTCAAAGATGGGATGAAGAAAAGGCATTGGAGTCAGAATGAAGATTAGCAGTCAGTGTCTTTAAAATCAGCACTGAGATATAAGAAAGGCTAAAGCAGCACCTGTCATAACAGCACCAATGGATAAGGCCCTTGTGGTTGGCTGAAGAGTTGAGTACATGGTAACCTACCCTGGCTGGGGGATTTGGGGATCTCGTCTGCCCTCAGTGTAAAGCAAGGGGAGATCTGTATTAGTTACTTCTTTTGTAGATGTTCTTTATTTTCTCTACTTCCCTCACCTTACCAACCATGGTGGTTGTGGCTGCATCCTTCCCCCAACAGGAAAATGACTCTCTTCAGAGTCAACACCAATGCCACACTGTGACCAACAGGCGTGTGGGCACGCAAACACCAGGTGGCCAGCTCCGTTCCTACCTCCCCAGGAGATGAGATCTTCTCCTTCATGCCAGCCCCAATGTGGGGTTCCAGAACTCGCTCTTAAACCACAGTCTCCCAGGTGGCAGCACCAGGTCCTGCCACCTTGCCACTGGGCCAACCTCCAGTTGTCATTTTTGAGCTCTGTGCTCCATACCCACTGGCAGTTAGAGCCGTACATGCCCTCGGATGATCACCATCATGACAAATGATTGTATATGTGCTGACGATGGGTGATACTGCATTTTACATTCACATTCAGTTTACATTCTCCATTCAGACAAACAGAACATAACGTATGAATGGGTCTCCTACAAAGAGTGAGGTAAAAGTACTGCCAAGAGTCCGAGATCTTTAAAAAATCACAGCTGAGTGTTTGTTGCAGCTCTGTACCTGACAGTATGGCACAAATGTCCAATATAGTCCAGACTGTCCAGTTAAAACCAGTTCATGCTGGTCATAAAACTCCAGTGTTTGCCCTGGTGGTTATCAGAGGTTTGCATCTGTTTCTTCTGATCTGGCACACCCTACCAAGTGGCCAGGGCTTGGGTCCTACGGAGCAGGAGGAATCTGCACCTCAAGCAGATCATAGGCGAAAATGTTCCAGAAGATGGCAAAGATGAGGAAGGTGGCATAGGAGAACAGCACGATCCACCAGGCGCACTGGTCATGGAGGTTCTCCTCGTAACTGCGGAGGATGATGAGGCCCATACTGATCCCAACGATGGCTCCAGCCAGGTGCGCCATGAAGCTGGGCTGTGGACCCAAGGAAGGCAGAGGAGGAGAAAACCGGAGCCAAACGGCCCGACCCACCTCAGAGCTCACTAGGAGGCAAAAACCAAAAAACAAGGTTAACTGCACAAGTCGTTATGGTTACCCAGCAATTTGTGATATTATACTTGGTTTCTCTCTTTTTCAACAATAAGCATGCAATTTAAATATTATCTAACTGGTAATGTGGATTTGAATTTCATACATTTTCCAAATGCAGTACTGCCTGTCAGGCCTTATAGGAGACAGAAAATTGATGTGAATTTGCAGCTGCTGTGAAGATCTTATTTTCAGAAACAATTTTCATACCCCAAGTAACACAATGTGCACTGTACTTGAATGAAAGTTAAAGGAAAACACTCATTATTGTAACCCTCCCACCCTGAAAGCTCGGGGGGATCCAGCTTTGCGCATAGTGAAAAAAAATGTTTTCTGTACTTTACTTACTTTATTTTAATTTTGTAAAGCTCGCGATTGCAAAACATTGCGAATGCTGCGCGGTTCCATTTCACCTGCATCATACATTCCTTTGGTGTTCTCCAAGATAGACATGCCCCCAGGGTCACCCGGAGGGTGAGGGGAACAGCCACCTTCTGGCTGAATGGTGACTTACTTGCCCAGGTGCGGGAGAGAGACAAATGCTGGGCAAGTACTAAGGGTTCCAGAGATCCTGCTAATCTCCTGAGATATCGGCAACTCAGGAATCGGTGTAAAAAAGCCATTAGGGCTGCCAAAAGTAACTTCTGTAAATCGGCACTTCTTAGCTCTGTCAGAGATCCTAGGAGGTTCTGGAGGAACATTAAATCCCTCGTCAGTGGGCCCTCTCACTCGGGTGTCGTGGACATGATTATTGATGGAGTCTCATGCAATAATCCCCACACTATAGCCGACCACCTCAATCTCCATTTCTCTGACCTTTCGGCCCTCATCTCTCGTTTCACGACCGATGGGGGTCGCTCGCTTAATATCCCTCCAATGAGGAGTGAACATCCTCCTCGGAGAGTATTTAATCTTAAGGCTGTGTCTGTTCTTGATGTTCGGAACCGCTTGGCTGCCCTCTCCCAGCACTCCAGTGCAGGGCCTGACAACCTTGAGCCCAGGCTTCTCAAGCTGGGAGCAGCTTACATTGCCCTCTGATTGCCCATATCTTTAACCTATCCCTTAGCTCGGGGATAATCCCTGACATCTGGAAGGAGGCAAGGATAGTCCCTGTGTTGAAGCAGGGAAATCCCAAACTCCCTGACAACTATCGCCCTACTGCTATACTTCCATCCCTTGGTAAACTCCTGGAAAAGGTTGTGGCAGAGCAACTCTTGGAGTACGTGGATACCCATGAGCTGCTTTCTGGGGCCCAACATGGTTTCCGGAAGGGTCATAGTACCACTACTGCCCTGATTACTATAACCTCTAGTATTAGATCTGCCATAGATCAGGGCAAACTGTCAGGTGCTATATTTATTGACTTGTCAAAAGCTTTTGACCTTGTCAACCATGACCTACTGGGGGAGCAGCTCAGGGCTCTCCGGTTCTCTCCACATGCCATGAGTTGGATGATGGGCTACCTAACGGGTAGAAAGCAGCGCACCTGCTTTAACAAGGTCCTCTTGGAGCCTAGGGCTGTGACCATGGAGTTCCCTAGGGATCGGTACTTGACCTCTCCTATTCTCACTTTTATTAATCAACTCCCACGGGTGACCTCTCGTTGCCAAGTCACGCTTTTATGCAGATGACCTTGTGCTAGTGCCCCATGCTCGTAATGCTGCTGACCTTAACCAGTGCCTATCTGAAGACTTCAGCAGAGTCTAGCCTCGATTACCAACCATAGACTGGTATTGAATCCTAACAAAACTCAGGCCATGCTCTTTGGTTCCACGGCCAAGTTAAAAGCCCCATCAGCTATGCTCAAAATAGCTTGTGATGGAGGCCCCCTGTTGCCAACAGCGAGCTCAATTAAATATCTTGGGGTCACCCTCGACCCACAACTTGACATGGGAAGCCATATCCAAAACATCTGCAGAACCACCAGGTGTAAGCTTGGCCTTGCCTACAGGGCCAAATACAACCTGACTCCGGGAGTGAGGCTGACACTTGCGAGGGGAGTGCTTCTCCCCTCCCTAAGTTATGGATACCACCTATTTGCCAGGTCATCTCAAATCCATCTTAATCGGTGGAACACGGCATATAATGATATCTGTCAGTTTGCACTTGCTGCTCCCAAACTCACCCACCGATGTGAGCTCTATGACAAACTCAGCTGGCTCCCCCCTGCGGAATTCCTGATCCTTGGTGTAGGAAACTTCACCAGGAAGGTGCTTGCCATGGGCATACCATCGGGACTGGCGCATCTCCTCCCAAAACTGGACGCCATCCTCTACCAGCTCAGGTCACAGACCGCCGAGTTGCTTAAAGTTCCCCCTACTCGGACCCTTATGGGATCGTGACTTTATACTTTTGTGCCTAGGCTCTGGAACTCCATTCCGGACTCTGTTAGCTCTCCCCTTCCCATGGGACCTTCGCTCCTCCTGTGGTCCCACCTAAAACAAATGACAAGATGTGACTGCTCCTAGTCTCTGTAATGTAATACTCTGCAGTCCACTATTGTCCACTCTGAGTCCATGATGGTCTATGAAATATGTATTCAGTGATTCTAATGTCTATCTAGGTCCTGTAACAATTTGTACTATGTGTGGCAGTATCTCTGCCCTTATACAAGCGTTGTTATAGCTGTTTTTTACTGTATCATGCTGTTTCTCCAATGTTGCCATGTATGTATACTGTATGTTTTGTGCTCTCCCGGGTCGTTCCTGAAAATAGGCATACTACTTGTCTAGTGTACTTACCCGGTAAACAAAAGCTAAATAAATAAATAAATGTAATGGCGTGGCGCCGCACCATTACGTGAAATGGAACCGCGCAGCATCCACCTTGTTTGGTGAGCACAGACTTTACAAAATTAAAATACAGTAAGTAAACTACAGAAAAAAACATTTTTTACTATGCAAAAAGCTGAATCGGGTAGAGCTTTTGGGGGGTGGGAGGGTTACGATAATGAGTGTTTTCCTTTAAAACTGTAAACAATGTTTCATTTCTTTCTTTTTATAGACAACATTCTGTATACTTTACTTCATGGAACTACGGCTATGGAGTTGGACTGTCACTGCATAGATTCTGAACTCTGAGCAAACGCTACTGACCTACCGGAGCAGTTCTCAAAGTTCGCACGTCATGTAGTGACACAGGCAGAACTACACAATTCTTGGTTACTTAAAGAGAACTGTACAGAATTTTGTCCATATAATAAAAAACTATTTTTTGAAAAGACAGTTCCCCTCAAAGACCCCAGCCCGGCGATCCTGAACTCACCCTAGAGTACATTATAGAGAGCAGCTAGAGATGAGGACCATGCCATGGGAGGGCAAACCAGTGGGCAAAAGAGCCGTGGCTGGAAGGGAGATCACACTGACTAGGATGGAGACCTTGGATGTAGGCTGCAGGAAGGCACCAACAGAGGCAAGGCAGAATGGAAAATTAAGCAATGGAAATAAGTCAGTTTTTCACAACACCTATTGTTCTGGTAGAGTTGAAATTATGAATAATTTTGGGGGGTATAAATATAATTTCTGAAAATAAGAGCATTGTGACCAGCTACACATTAGAATAATTTCCTGTCCTCTTTAAAGCAGCAGTGAAACAAATGTAGCCCACTGGGTTTTCACTGTGACCGAGACCCTTTAGTTGCCGTTTGCTGGATCTACATTTTCTAAGATAATTACAAGATGCTGAATATAGAGGATTATGTATGAGCAGAAACATAAAAACATGGGGTCCGATTCCAAGTCAGCATCCACCGGCGCAAGCCGAGATACGCCAAACCCCTTGGTGTAACCCATGACTTGTGCCATGCATTACGCCAGCCCCAATTCCAAGAGGCGCCTTGCGCCATGTCAACTGCGGGCTATGCCAACCGTGGTTTATGCCACCCACTATGCCGCAGCACACAACGACATGGTGCAAGGGTGGGCTATGGCAGCAACTGTGCCCTATTCCAAGAGGGTGGCTGCCATAACCCACTGCAGCAATTCTAGGTGCCACACTGGCGAAGCGAACTTAGGGCAGCTTGGAGCTGCTCTAAGGGGCATCCGACGGTGCCAACTGTCAGATGCCCGTGACGTGGCAACAGTATCGATGAGCTCCCCGTGCCCCCTCAATCACAACCATGCCCTCCACCCCACTGAATGTCAGGGACACCCGGGGGTCTGTTCTCCATTGTGCTCCCCGACTCCTGTGCCACCTGTACTGCCCCACCATGCCCCCTGGTGTGTGCTGTGGTGTTCCAGGGTGGGGCTCTGGGAGAGCTGTCTGCAGTGGGCTGCGACTTGTGACATGCGGGGCTATTATACCATGCCCGTGGCATTAGCCTCCGCATGGCACAACCCACAAGTCATAAGTGCCAGGACCCTGCTGCTCTTGGAATGCGGTACAGGGTCCCCGGCATAGTGGTGAATATCGCAACTCGCATTCACCGGCGACTTGCGATATCCATCCTAGAATTGGGCCCATAGATTTTGTTGGCAGATAAGGACCGCTTGGCCCACCCAGTCTGCCCATTTCCCTACCTATTGGATAAGCTGCAGATCCTTGTTAACCAACAGCCTACTTTCTCTCCCCCCCCACAAGAATTGCTTTGTTTGTCCCATGCATTCTTGAAATCCCCCACTGTTTTTGATCCCACAGCCTCCTCAGGAGGGCTGTTCCATGCATCCACTACCCTCTCTGTGAAAAAATACTTCCTTACATTGCCCCTGAGCCATCCCCCTCTATCTTCAAATTGTGCCCCCTTGTTCTTGCACATCTCTTATTCTGAAAGATGATACCCTCTTGGACTTTGTTGATTCCCTTGAGGTACTTAAATGTTTCTATCATGTCCCCCCTCTCCCTCCTTTCCTCGAGGGTATACATATTAAGCTCCTTTAGCCTCTCTTCGAATGGCTTCAGGTGCAGACCCTGCACCATTTAGCTGCCCTCCTCTGGACTGCCTCCATCCTATGTCCTTGCGGAGATTAGGTCTCCAGAACTGCATGCAGTATTCCAGATGGGGTCAAAAGATTGTGTATGAGCAGGCATACACAACAAGGCTGTGCTTGAATTGAGAGGTTTCCTTGGTAACAGGCAACCTCGAGAGCACAGCTTGAGAGGACTCCTGCTACCAACGAAACCTCAAAATTCAAATGCAGCCTTGTCTGAGTATGCCTGCTCATACACAATCTTTTATAGTGTATGGGCAGGCATTGCAGTTAAAAGTACCAAAAAAACGGTAGCGGCTGAACAAACCACACTTTAGTTGATATGCATTTTTCTTATTTATTACATTTATCTGAGAACAAGCAAATGCAATTTGAATGATTAACTAACTAGGCAACATAAAGAGACCACAAATTCAAAAACAGAAACAAGAAAAGAACAGTCTTATCTGAACGCTGTGTAAACCCATTGGTGTAATGGTTTTCCTGTTCGGCTACGAACTTTGCTCAGTCCAAGGAGGTGCTCGCCTGAGCTGCTGCTAACATGCTTTGTTACAACCATTAGTGCTGTCACAGTCTGAGAGAAAACTAAAAACACGACAGTGCTAACAACGGCAACCACTGCTTGAGCCGACTACAGCATGAGTAACAGTTTGATCCCGTTGTGCTGCAGAAATGATGAAGCAAGTGCAGCACAACAGCAATCTGACTAAATTACTGTAGCACAAGCTGATTCCAGTAACCAAATTCCACATGTAACCCCCCTGCAAATGGGGGTTCCCAGAAGACTTCCAGGAGCTTGCTTGAATGCTCCAAGCCTGAATGGTGTTTGGCATTTAAGCCATTTATCAGTGAGTGTTTTTAGAGCCTCTGGTACTGTCTCTTTAAGAGCTGTCTGCTTGCAGACATAATTAGTTTGTATGGGGGGACTGTGTGCTTCTCTGAGTACCACTCGAGCTGCTGCCAATTCACTTCATTTTTGCAGTCACTGGGAGTGCAAAGGGAACCTATCTGAGGGATGTGACTGTTTGCCAGAGATTATTTGGAGTAGTGATGAAATTACAGTTTGTCTAACCTGCTTTCTTTGCAGTCAGAACTGTGTCTGCTAGTTCCCCATTCTAGTTTTGAACTGCTGAACTGGACCAATCAGTGTGGGGTAAGCTAGCTCTAAAATGGTGCCTTGGACGAATCAGAACTTGGACTCATAATCTGAGCCAGCCACAAGAGGATTGTATGGGCAGTGACTCTGGGAGATGTAGTTTAGACTTCAGTGCCTTTTGGACCAACAGCAGCAGTCTATTGTGAGTGACAGCCAATCAGTCAAGAACTGGGAGGAACTCAAAGGAAGTGCCGGTTTTTGTCGGTTGGAGTTCAGTTGAGCTTTGGCAGTGAAGAAGGAAGGAGCCCTGTGCTTTTTCAGTGTGCAGTTTTAGTCAAAAAGCGTGTGTAAGGCCCAGAGTTCCGGTCTGCAGCTTGTGTAACAACTTGTTAGGACTGAATCCGTCCTGTGAAAAGAATCAAGGATCTCTGAAGAGTAGAAACCAGGCTCACCCTGTAGAAGACTGGAAGAATTGCTGAAAATTGCACTCGGTCTGTCAGGAACTGAATCTGCTGTGTGTTCTCCGGGTATTGTGCAGTAATTGCGATCGGGATACAGATGCAGCCTGCCTGGTATAGTACTTTCTTTTATATGGATGTGTGAAGAGGTTTGTGTACCTCAAGTGAGCCCTGCTGACATTGAAGGACCCTATCTTATTTGGAGGTCGTGAGTACTAATTCAGGGTTGCTCCTGTTGAATTGCCACATTAAATCCAAATGGAATTACTGTACTGCTGACTGTTTAATTCTCCTTTCTCTGTGTGAAAGGGCCCTACCAGCTGCCCACGGTTTGGACTAGCCACTAGGGCTTGGGTACCCAGGGACAGTAACTGATAGGGATAGGCCTGTGCACAGAGCCATAAATGAATTATTAGGTGATAAGCTAATTAACCTGATTTCCCCTGTCCTTGTTATATCCCCTAAATAAATCAGAGCTGCTTGTTTCAGCAAAGTTATACTGCCTGAGGTATTTGTCTATGTTAAAGTACTGTACTGTGATTGTTGCACTGTATCTCATTTCACAGGAGGTCCCAGTGCGGAACCAGACCTGGGGGTAAGTGTATACTGAAGGTAATTCTGATATATTGTGTGGGCCACTAGTGGGAAGAAAGAGGTTGCAGTGTCCCAGAGGGCTGTGACCAAGTTAGTTTAACTATTGCAAACCCTGACCTCTGGGTGGAGGCACCCGCCATTGGATCAGGCCCCTCAACCTGTTGGTGGCAAATCAGGCAGGGTAGTAGCCCCTGGGATAGCGCCATCTAGGGGTTACATCTTGGAGGCTCACCGCTGGGATTGTGTGTCCTCTAGTGGCCATATCACGAACCACTGTTAAGAAAAAATGGGTACCCGACAGAAGTGGCTGTGCACGGCTGGTGGAGTGGTGTACTGGGGAGAGATCGACCCCCAAAATGCTATCTTATCCTGGACATCCCCTGGGTATCAATACGGACACTGTGCAGGAGTACTTTCCAAGGTGGAAGGTTTACAAAACCCTGTGGTGGTGGTCGGCATGCTAATCTGCTCACCCACACTTTCCTGGCCCTAGTAGAGTTTAAGGATCCCATAGATAGCTCCAAAGTGCCACAGACCATTACCCCAGAGGAGCCCTCACTGCTGGAGAGTGATAACTAAGGACAGTAAAGACCGGGGAATCAGCCCCCACCACTATCTGAAACTTTTGAGGAGAAATTTGCTGAATGGTTGCTGGGAGAGGGGAAAACTGTGGAGGACTTGAAGAAACTATTCTTGCCACCTGGGAGTGTTCCTCCCCCAACACCCTCTCCTGCTCCAGTGCCCGTAATGGTGGCTGAACCAATGCAGACTCCTATTTCTGCACCTGCCATTAGTCACGACTCTTACCGAAGGTTGAGGATCTTCTCTGGCACCCTCCCCACCCCCCAAGGGGAGGATGACTGGGAGACCTGGATAGACTATGTTGCCCCCCAAGTGCTAGAATGGCAATGCTCGGAAGGTGAAAAGCGAAAGAGGGTTAGTGAGAGCCTCCGAGGTCCTGCCCTGGCTACCATCCGTGCTAAACGGGCCAGTAACCCTGAAGCGACTGCACAGGCCTATCTTGAGGCCTTGGAGAATGTGTATGGGAGCCCAGATTCTGATGAGGACCTATGGTGGAGAGTAAGAGATGCAACAGTACCAAGGGGAGTTGTTGTCTGTGTATGTATCTCGGCTGGAAAAATTGTTGCAAGAATGCCTCAGAAAGGTAGTTTGCCAGCGATTGAACTGGACCGAACCAGGCTGGACAGGATCCTTAAGTCTGCCCCTTCTCAGAACTGCTGTTGCTTCAGTTACACCTGGCAGATCGACTGGAATCCCCACCCTCTCATGATGAGTTAATGAGAGAATTCAGAGTTGAGAAAAGGCGACCTCGGGAGGACCTGCACCAATAGCTGCAGCTACGACCGAGTGACTGAGGGTGACCCATCAAGTGAAGTTCAGGGCAGAGGTTGGCAGTCAATGAGTGCTCTGACAAGGAAAAAGATATGTCACAATGGGGCGAACTGTTGAGAGAGATCCGGGAATTCAAAAACAGTCCCTTTATGAAGGCCACGCCTGCAAGCAGACCCTGACCTATATCCGACTGCATCTGCTATGGGGTGGGGGTACCCACCCATGTATCTCCTGCTGATAACAGCTCCGAACTCGATTCCTTGACCATGGAAGTGGAGAAACTGACAAGATGTCTCCAAATGCTTATCACGCAGACAGAGATGGCACCAAGGTTTCCAGTTAGTAATACCCCGCCCTGGCTCCCAGTGTGGCGCCTCGGCCAGCAAACTCAAAAAGTATGTTTTGCTATAATTGTGGGAAAGATGGGCACATGAAAGGGAATGCCAGTCCCAAAAGACACTGACAAAGTTGCATATAGGCTACAAGGAGCCTGGAGAAAGAAATCAGTGGTTAAGAGGTGCACGACATGATCCCAGTGAGGGCACCAAAATGCTAATTCACGTCCTTTTGTGGCAAGGTCAGTTGCCCAGGCCCCACTACCGCTCTCCAGACTGGTCCAGAATAGTGGGTCCCTCCATGGAGACCACTGTAAAGGTGAACGGAGTGTCTACAAGAGCTATATTAGACAGTGGCTCCCAAGTGACAATTATGTTCCAAGATTGGTATCAGAAGCATTTGTCAGACGTACCCTTACAACCATTAGAAGGACTGCATGTATGGGGGTTAAGTGAGAAGGCCTACCCCTATTCCGGGTATATTCGAATTTGGCTGTCTTTCCCCACCTCCGTGGCTGGAGTGGCCGAACAAGTAGAGACCCTAGCCTTAGTGTGTCCCCCCACTGGACTGTATGATGGTGTCCCTTTGTTGATTGGAACAAATGCTCATATGTTCGGAAGGCTGGCACAGTTGTGTTATGAAAAACAGGGGTCAAAGACTAGTAGAGCTTTAAGAGTTCCGGCTTTAAATTAAGAAGGCCTATGAGGCACAGAGAGATGCTGAAAAACAGAACCAGAGGAACCGGGTGGAATTGTATGGAAGAAGGGATCCTGAGTCTCTGATCCTGGCGCAAATGCCCAGTGTACCTTACAGGAGAGGTCCGTATCAGAAAGGATGTTAAGAATAAAATATTAATGTTGGATGCACCAGGCGATGGAAA
Organism: Neoceratodus forsteri; assembly: GCA_016271365.2. Classification (NCBI taxonomy): domain Eukaryota; kingdom Metazoa; phylum Chordata; order Ceratodontiformes; family Ceratodontidae; genus Neoceratodus; species Neoceratodus forsteri. Next base: position 367,264,155 of record JADMNL010000025.1, on the reverse strand, counting down.
ATTGCCAGAGGGACTGCTGGTCAAGCCTAGTATTTTGCCTGCTAGAGCCCATGCTTATGCCAGAAGGGTAATGGTCCAAGTTCATAATGTGTCTGAAAGAGACATTCCAGTAAACAGAGGTTGCATCCTGGCTAATGTGCATTGTGCAGACACTGCAGTGCTACCCAGCAGCAAGAGTTCAAGGAAGAATGACAGAGTAACGCCTGAACTTGTTTGATTTGGCGACTCCCGCTGCCAGCTGAATGGAAAGTGAAGATCAGTGAGAAGCTTGCCCAGAGAGACCAGGTGTTTTCTTTAAAGGAATGGGATGTAGGATGCGTGCAAGGAGCTGAGCACAATATCCGCTGCATGACGGAAGACCATTTCGTGAGAGGTCTCGACGCCTGGCACCTGCTGACATAGATGATGTGAGGCCGGCATCTGCAAGAGATGTTAGCTGCTGGTGTAATACAAGAATCCAGAAGCCCTTATGCTTCCCCCATTGTGGTAGTGAGGAAAAGAATGGAACAGTAAGGATGTGTGGATTATCGCACATTAAACGTGGACTATCCTGATCAGTACACAATGCCCGCATTCAGGATGCTTTGGACTGCCTAAGCAGGGAGCAAGTGGTTCTCTGTGCTGGATCTCCGCAGTGGGTACTATCAGATCCGATGGCCCCAGAGGACCGTGAAAAGACAGCCTTTATCTGTCCGCTTGGCTTCTATGAATTCATGAGGATGCCTCAAGGGATTTCAGGTGCCCCAGCCACTTTTCAACGATTGATGGGCGTGCAGTGGGGACATGAACTTACTAGAGTGCCTGGTATACCTAGATGATGTTATTGTGTTTGGCAGCTCACTGGAGGAACATGAGAGCAGATTATTTAAGGTATTGGACCGACTGGAGGACTTTGGCCTTAAACTGTCCATTGATAAGTGTCAATTTTTCAAACATCAGTAAAGTATGTGGGACACATAGTATCCACCGAGGAATAGAGACCGACCCAAGTAAAGTTGAGGCCTTGACCACCTGGCCACAGCCAAAAATCTAAAAGAACTGCAAAGATTCCTGGGATTCTGTGGTTATTATCGGCGCTTTATCAAGGACTATTCAAGAGTGATCCGCCTTTACTTAACCTTACTCAAGGGTATCCCCAACCCACAAAAATACCAAAGTCAGCGTCCTCAAGACTGAAAGAGTGTATTTTCATCCAGGTGAAGTATTTGGGGCCCGCTGGACTCCTGATTGTGAGACTGCTTTTCATGAGATCATATATCAACTTACCCATGCTCCAGTGCTGGCCTATGCCGATCCAAGAAAACCTTACGTCCTGCACACTGATGCTAGCTTGCAAGGGTTGGGGCTGTGTTGTACCAAGAGCACGAGAATGGCCTGAGACCAGTGGCCTTTGCCAGTAGAAGCCTGACCCCATCCGAAAGAACTATCCTGTACATAAGTTAGAGTTCCTAGCTTTGAAGTGGGCTATTGTTGACCAATTCCATGAGTACTTGTATGGGGCTAAAATACTAGTAAAACTGACAATAATCCTTTGACCTATGTGCAGACCTCAGCTAAGTTGGATGCCACTGGCCATAGGTGGCTTTCTGCATTATCTACATATGACTATGCTCTGAATACCCGAGCAGGTCTGAACCACATAGATGCTGATGCTCTCTCCGGAGGCCTGTTCCCCCAGAATGATTGGGTCCGATTGGCAGAACCTGACATTCGGGCACTCTGCGGAAGTTTGACAGGGAGGAACAAATGTCCACGGACGCAGTGGACTGCATGGTGGATTGCTTGGGAGCCTCTGAGAATTGCATACCTGCTGCTTTTGCCACTTTTCTGCAATAGACATTGGTGCACTGCCTCAGCTGGACAATGACAGTATTCGGCGGGCTCAATCCGCGATCCCATGATCAAAGCAGCTTTAGAAGCCCTCTATGCAGGAAAAGATGTGTCCAAATTACGCTCCACTGATTTGAGAACTGCACTGTTATACAAAGAAGGTCCTAAGTTGAAACTGATCAATAAACTGTTATACAGAGAAACAGTAGACAGAGGGGACAAGTAGACAAACAACAACTAGTGCTGCCCACTGCCTTTCGAGACTCAGTACAGGGTCCTTGCACAACCACATGGGGCACCTTGGTATAGACAGAACACTTGACTTGGTGAGATCCAGATTCTATTGGCCTAAGATGGGGGCTGATGTGGAACAACACATTCGAACTTGTAGTCGCTGCTTACAGAGAAAGCTTTGCCCCAGAGGGCTGCCCCTTGTTAACATCACCACCAGTGCACCCATGGAGCTGGTCTGTATTGATTTTCTAAGTTTGGAGTCAGATCAAAGAAATATCAGTAATGTGCTGGTGGTCACTGACCATTTCACGAGATATGCCAAGCTTTCCCCACCAAAGACCAGAAAGCATCCACTGTGGCCAAAGTACTTGTAGAAAACTTTTTGTTCACTATGGGGCTCCACAAAGAATCCATTCTGATCAAGGGAGAGACTTTGAGAGTCGTCTGATCAAAGAGATGCTTTCTCTGTGGGGAGTCGAAAGTCCAGAACCACTCCTTACCACCCCAGAGACCCACAGCCTGAGCGTTTCAACGCACTTTGCTAGATATGCTGGGCACCCTGCACCCAAAGGACAAGCCTAGATGGAGCCAACAAATTAGCACCCTGGTACATGCTTATAACTGCACCAAAAGTGATGCCACTGGATTCTCCCCTACCGCCTGATGTTTGGAAGGAAGCTCGACTACCAGTAGATGTGTGTTTGGGGTCTCTCCTGATGGGGTTCAGGCTGACAACTATTTACAGTATGTGCAAAAGTTAAAGGCCCAGCTAACTCATGCGTACCAACTGGCTCAAACCATGGCTGCCAAAGAAATCTGGCCAACAAAGAAAGGTATGATAAAGGTGAAAGCACAGGAACTCCAGGAGAATCGGGTATTGCTAAGAAATCTGGGATTGCATGGCAAGCACAAGATTGCTGACAGATAGCACCATCTCCCTCACATTGTAGTGGGCAAACTAGATGATCTGCCAGTGTACAAAGTAAGGCCTGAGAATAATTCAAAGATGTAAAAACAATGCATAGAAATCATTTACTGCCCATTGGACAAATCTTAATTGAGTCTGAGCCCTAGAAGATGCCCCTCTGGACCAGTGACTAGAGCTGCTGCTAAGAAAAGATCAGAAAGTCTGCACCTACAGAAGCAAAGTTAAAGTGTTCCCCTCCACAAGTCCCAGTTGAGCATGACTGTCAGTCCATATCGGGAAGAAAGTGAGAGTGACTTTGAATACCTATCCTTCTTCAGAACTGAGTCAATTGTTTGGGGCAATCCCTAGTCAATACTGGAGACAAAGCTGGGCCTTCTGGACTGTTTAAGCCCCCAGCTTCATCCCTGGAGCCAATGCTCCCAGAAAGTGAAGTGCAAAGCATCAGATCAGATGAAATGGAATCATTGTGCATGGTTGAACTGTTTGAGCTTTCAGGGAGGAAAATGATAGATTGGGGCAGACTGGTGATACACCGAACAAGAAGAGTATTTTGAGTGCCCTGACAGTCCACTGCCAGTGTCCAGAGCTCTCCATGCAGCCAAATGTTGTGGACTCAGAAACTGTAACTCCTGGAGCTGAAAGTGCCCCAAGTTCTAGCCTCTCTACCCCATGGAACTCCCCTGACAAGTGTGGACAATGCTGAAAATGAGGCTCAGGTGCAGAGACTGTAACAGTTCCCCTAGAAAGACTGGCCGAGCTGTAAAGCCTGTGGTGCACCTCAGTTATGATTCCCTTGGGAGGCCTGTGGATTTGCCTCTCAATGTTGTCCATAAAGGGGTGTATGTGTCCCGAGCTCACTGCCCAAACTGAGCATCAGTGCTAACTCCAAGTTACTTGTGTTGCCCTCTAAGTATGGTGCCCTTGCCCCATCCAGCCCCAAGGTAACTGATAGGGAAGGGCCCCCTCTCTTCAGGTTTCATGTACAAGAGGTAATAACTTGAGTTATGGTACAATGTGTATGTAATACTGTGTAAAGAGTGACGTACTGCAATGTTTCAGAAATGTGTTCTTGGTAAAATGATATATTGACTGATGATTACATGTGCGAGCCTAATGCAAATGTATATGGTTGCAGTTGAAACTTATGGGGTGCCTTGTTGCGGACGTCAAGCTTTCCCAGGCCAGGAGGGTGTAACCCCCTGCAAATGGGGTTCCCAGAAGACTTCCAGGAGCTTGCTTGAATGCTCCAAGCCTGAATGGTGTTTGGCATTTAAGCCATTTATCAGTGAGTGTTTTAGAGCCTCTGGTACTGTCTCTTTAAGAGCTGTCTGCTTGCAGACATAATTAGTTGTATGGGGGACTGTGTGCTTCTCTGAGTACCACTCGAGCTGCTGCCAATTCACTTCATTTTGCAGTCACTGGGAGTGCAAAGGAACCTATCTGAGGATGTGACTGTTTGCCAGAGATTATTTGGAGTAGTGATGAAATTACAGTTTGTCTAACCTGCTTTCTTTGCAGTCAGAACTGTGTCTGCTAGTTCCCATTCTAGTTTTGAACTGCTGAACTGGACCAATCAGTGTGGGAGTAAGCTAGCTCTAAAATGGTGCCTTGGACGAATCAGAACTTGGACTCATAATCTGAGCCAGCCACAAGAGGATTGTATGGGCAGTGACTCTGGGAGATGTAGTTTAGACTTCAGTGCCTTTTTGGACCAACAGCAGCAGTCTATTGTGAGTGACAGCCAATCCAGTCAGAACTGGGAGGAACTCAAAGGAAGTGCCGGTTTTTGTCGGTTGGAGTTCAGTTGAGCTTTGGCAGTGAAGAAGGAAGGAGCCTGTGCTTTTCAGTGTGCAGTTTTAGTCAAAAGCGTGTAAGGCCAGAGTTCCGGTCTGCAGCTGTGTAACAGCTTGTTAGGACTGAATCCGTCCTGTGAAAAGAATCAAAGGATCTCTGAAGAGTAGAAACCAGGCTCACCCTGTAGAAGACTGGAAGAATTGCTGAAAATTGCACTCGGTCTGTCAGGAACTGAATCTGCTGTGTGTTCTCCGGGTATTGTGCAGTAATTGCGATCGGGATACAGATGCAGCCTGCCTGGTATAGTACTTTCTTTTATATGGATGTGTGAAGAGGTTTGTGTACCTCAAGTGAGCCCTGCTGACATTGAAGGACCCTATCTTATTTGGAGGTCGTGAGTACTAATTCAGGGTTCTCCCTGTTGAATTGCCACATTAAATCCAAATGGAATTACTGTACTGCTGACTGTTTAATTCTCCTTTCTCTGTGTGAAAGGGCCCTACCAGCTGCCACGGTTTGGACTAGCCACTAGGGCTTGGGTACCCAGGGACAGTAACTGATAGGGATAGGCCTGTGCACAGAGCCATAAATGTAATTATTAGAGTGATAAGCTAATTAACCTGATTTCCCCTGTCCTTGTTATATCCCCTAAATAAATCAGAGCTGCTTGTTTCAGCAAAGTTATACTGCCTGAGGTATTGTCTATGTTAAAAGTACTGTACTATGATTGTTGCACTGTATCTCATTTCACAGGAGGTCCCAGTGCGGAACCAGACCTGGGGTAGTGTATACTGTGAAGGTAATTTGATATATTGTGTGGGCCACTAGTGGGAAGAAAGGGGGTTGCAGTGTCCCAGAGGGCTGTGACCAAGTTAGTTTAACTATTGCAAACCCTGACCTCTGGGTGGAGGCACCCGCCATTGGATCCAGGCCCCTCAACCTGTTAGTGGCAAATCAGGCAGGGGTAGTAGCCCCTGGGATAGCGCCATCTAGGGGTTACACACATACAATAGCTGTCCACCATAAACTATAGTTTAACCTTAGATTTTTTTTAATGGATAATTAAAAGATGCTGAATAATTTAACTTTAGATATTTTTAATGCATTTACAAAGACATCCACAGAATAAACCACTTCTGTTCCAGCTAATACATTTGTGTGTGGATTTCACTCAAATAACAGGAAATAACATCCCTACATACTGCTTTGTCAGAGTTAATACTGAGAATGTTACTAGTAACGTATATACATTAATAACAGTATAGTCTAGAGGTTAGAGTAACGAACCGTGAATGAGCCTGGTACATCCAGCAGACATGCTAACATACTAAAATACCAGCAGAATAGACCTAACGGTCTTTTGTGTCTGCTCATTTGGTCAGCCCCCACCCTGGAAGCTGACCTTGCTGCCCCCCCCCTCGCCCTCTCTGGCTTTTCCCTTCCCAGTCCCGGATATTCTCACTGCACAGGACTTTGCTTCCAGAATCCTTCCCCTGTACCTGTCCCACCCCCTCTTGAACCCCTCCGTGGTCTCTGCCTCCACCAGCCCCCCTAGCAGCGTATTCCATGGCTCCAACACCCTCTCAGTGAAGTAACACCTCCTCCTTTCTCCCTGAACCCCCTCAGCTTCCACCCATGCCCTCTAGTTGCCCTCCCCTTCCTTCGGAGCACCCTGACTGCTCCTCCACTATTTACCCCCTTCATGTACCTGAAGACCTCTATCATGTCCCTCCGGTCCCTACTGTCTTCCAATGTGTACATATTTAGCTCTTTGTGCCTCTCCCCATAGATCCTGTCCTCCAAACCCCAGATCATTTTGGTTGCCCTCTTCTGGACCCTCTCCAGGAGTTCGATGTCCCTCTTTAAGTGTGGCCTCCAAAACTGCACGCAGTACCTGGGTTTGATTCCCACAACCTCCACTTGCATACTGTGTGACTGAGCAAGTCACTTAACCTCCCCAGTGCTCCCAGGTCACCCCTGAAAAAAGGCACTTGTGCCTAGTGGGCCTGACCCAGTTACCAAAGACTAAAAAAAAAGAAGAAGAGAAATGTATCTCTATAGCTGTTTAATATTGCGTCTGTGCTGCAGGGCTGCTTTCTGATTGGATACTGACTAGGCTGGGTTTTCTCGTTTCCTTTACTTCATGTAACCTTTATTACATGAGTAAATTATGACTGGGAAAGGGGGAGGAGACGAGTATGAATCACTTTTTTATGCATCCTGTCCACGTGTTCGACTGTTCAAACGGCAAAGTCTGGTATTCTCTCTATTATGTGTATTATCAATATCTATTATATGAGTTGGAACTTGTTTACTCTGTTCTGCCTTGCTCTTGTGATTTTTTCCATATTATAAAAATTGTTTGCTTGCTTATAGCATTACTTCACTAATAGAGCTTCTGGTTGTAACCATCTTCTGGTGTTCACCTTTCTGGCCACTGTAGAGATCACTTTCACTTCTTTTTTTCTTTCCATCATCCAGCTGTTTGCCCCTTATACACAACTTTATGCCTCCTATCAGGCATGCTTCTGGGCTCCAGTCCCAAATGCTACTCCCCCCACTGTCACACTGGCAGGGAACCACATGGGGCAGGACCCGGAACACTGGTACCACTTACTAATGGTTTAAGATGGCTTGGATCCAGGTCCAAAGTACCCAACTGTGTCCCCTCATCTGGGTAAGTGCATTACACTGGCCCTCGATCAGTAGTGAACCAAGTTTGCCGCACTAATAGGAATCTCCCTAGCTGGGTATTTCACTTCTACTAAGTTTGCCTGTATAAGATTTTACTGTGCCCCTGCCCCCATAAATCACCTCACAGCAAACCCGCTAGGTGCAGTATTGCTGATGTGCTCGCTCCTACTAGGTCTCATCAAACTGTGTGACTCTTGTGCAGATGTTTCGTCCCTGGACCAAGCTGCATTAGTGCACTTCTCTAACACACTCTTTGTGGGTCAGCCCCATTCTGCAAACCATGCCTCCCTTACTAACACCCTTCTGCATCTTGCATTTATGGAGAGGTGGCTCAGTCGCCTCCTGTGGGCATATACAGTATTTGCTATCTGAGTTTACACAGGTGCCTGCTACCCCTAAGTGGCTGCTGGTACTCTTTGGCCCTCCCATTACTGCTACTGCTGGGTGGTGACACTGAAAGTAACCCCTGACCATTAACCTCTTCAGTAAGTCACAATGACCCCCTCTGGGCAAACCGTCACGGGATAAAGACATCACACCTGACTGTGTGGAGTCTCCTATCCAAGATCCCAAAGTTGGAAGCCTGGATTGCCTTCTACAATCTTGACATCCTAGGCATCACTGAAACATGGCTGAAACCCTCCATACCAGACTCCTGCTGCTATATAAAGGGCTATTACCTTGTCCCCTACCATCGGCCCCGGGCACTCCGTTCTGCCGGGGGAGGCCTCCTTGGAGTTCCCAGGGTTAGGTTGTGCCACTCTGAGGACAGGACGTTCTCGGTGGCTGCACCTACCTTGTGGAACTCCCTTCCTGTTTATCTAAAGGAGGCTCCCTCAGTAGAAGCCTTTAAAAAGGGGTTAAAGACATATTTGTTCCAACAAGCTTTTATCGATTGATTATCTGTTGTTTTTAAAGAGCTTCACAAAGAACAGCCACTATACCCAACATTTATGTGTCTTACCGCCACAGAAGTCCAGCAGTGTGCAAATATCCAAATTTGATGCAGAAGTTACAAAATTATTCACTCTGTAAAATTAATAAAACCGGGTCCCACAGACTTCCCGGTTATGAGTGCCGCCCCTGCTCCGCCCCCACATTCACTTACGTGATGACGAGATGCCAGTGCGAGTGTGGGTGTGCACTCCATTATAAGCAATGGGTGGTGGCTTTTGCTTAAAGTGTTTATCTTATCATGGGCACTTGGTAATAAATCGTGGGCCTTCTTAGTCGACCGGTGCCCATGTTTTTTTACCTTATTTACCCCCTTGAGATATTTAAAGGTCTATCATATCACCCCTCACCATCCTTTGTTCCAGGGTGTACATACTGAGTTCCTTTAGTTTCTCCATGTAGGGCTTTTGATGCAGATGCTGCACCATTTTAGTTGCCCTCCTGTGGACCACCTCCACTCTATGTCCTTCCGAAGATGTGGTCTCCAGAACTGGACACAGTATTCTAAGGGGGGGTCTTACCAGCGATCTCTACATAGACAACACCACCTCCCTCTTTCTGGGGTAATACACTTCCCTGTGTGAGCCAGCATCCCACTAGACCTCCCAACTGCCTTGTTTCACTGCTTGGCCACCTTTAGGTCATCAGATGTGATTACCCCAGGTCTCTCTCCTGCTTGGTAATTGTCAATAACACTCCACCCATTTTGTACTCCACCTCTGGGTTTCTGTGCTCTAAGTGCATTACTTTGCAATTTGTTTGCATTGAAACTCAGCTGCCATACCCTTGACCATTCCTTAAGTTTTTTTCAGGTCCCTGCTCATCCTTTCAACTCCCACAGGTGTCCACCTTATTGTAGATTTTTGTGTCATCCGAAAGAGGCAGACCTTCTCCTCCAGCTCCTCTGCAATATCGCTTATAAAGACATTAAAGAGGACTGGTTCCAGCACTGATGCCTGACGTACCCCGCTGGACACCTTTCCCTCCTCGGAGTGAATTCTGTTTACCACCACTGTCACCTATCCCCCTAACCAATGTCTTACCCAGTTTGCCACCTTTGGACCTACTCCTAAGCTACTCAGCTTGTTTACTAATCTCTTATGTGGAATGGTGTTGAAGGCCTTACCGAAATTCAGGTAGGCCACATCTACTGCTCTTTCCTGATCCACGTCCCTGGTCATGCAGTCAAAAAACTTGATCAGGTTTGTCTGGCAAGACCTCCCACTCTGAACCAATGATGCCTCAGCTCCTGTAGTCCACTGGTTGCAAGGTATTCCCCAATCCTTTCCTTCAGTAGTGATTCCATTACTTTACCTTCGACACTACTCCACATAGAAATCTCTCCTTGTGCTAACGCCACTGGGGTTGGCAGCATCCCTGACTACCGAACAGCACCCAGTAATCATTCGCAGTACTAGCACTGCCTCCCTGTTAATTCCCAAGGTCAAGACAACCCTTGCACAGAGGTCATTTGTGATCAGGACCCCCACCTTCTTTAATGCCCTCCCCCTATATCAGTCACCAGCCTCACCAAACTGGGTCCTTTCAAGGCGGCACTCAGAAACCACATACTCACGACCCGCTCCTGCACCTGCCCATAGCCGTACTACCTACCATCTGTTAGCCCAAGCCTATACCCAAACGTACTACCTCTATGCTACGCTATGACAAAGTCTTACCTTGACTGACTGCACTGTTACCATTGTCTACAACCATGCTTAGCTAATCTTCTGTATACACCACATTTCCACGGGTCTGCTAATATATTTGTAAATATATTATTATGTTTTTTTTTTGTTCCCCCCTCACCCCACTTAGCTAACATATTGTATAGGCCACATCACCCACTGATTGTCTATATATCCTCTCTGTAACTGTTTTCATGTATATTGTTCTTTGCAACTGACGTGGAGCCTTTGGAAATGAGTCCATGACTCAAAGGTTTGTAATTCCGATATTCTAAATAAATAAATAAATAAATAAGAGACTGGTGAGCAAGCTGGGACAACCTAGAAGTAGGTCCAAAAGTAGTAAACTGGGTAAGAAGTTGGCTAAGCAATAGGAGTCAGAGGGTGGTGGTAAATGGGGTCCACTCTGGAGAAGGTAAAGTGACAAACGGGGTGCCACAGGGGTCAGTACTAGGCGTGATCCTCTTCAATGTCTTTATTAGCGACATTGTGGAAAGGCTAGAAGGGAACGTATGCCTGTTGACGGATGACACAAAACTCTGCAACACAGTGGATACACCAGGGGTAGTGGAAAGAATGAGGGACAACCTGAAAAAGCTGGAAGATCGGTCAAGGGAACAGTAGCTGGGTTTTAATACAAAAAAGTGTAAAATCACACACTTGGGGCACAGAAACCCAGGAGCAATGTACCAATTGAGCAGGGTGGTATTAGCAACAACAAAACAGGAAAGGAACCTAGGGGTGATCATTTCTGATGGTCTGAAAGTAGCCAAGCAGTATGATAAGGCAGTGGGAAGGGCTAGCAGGATATTCAGGTATATAGAGAGGGGCATCACCAGTTAAAGGAGGGAGGTAGTATTACCCCTGTATAAATCACTGGTAAGACCCCACCTCGAGTACTGTGTCCAGTTCTGGAGGCCCCACCTCTGGAAGGACATGGATAGGGTGGAGGCGGTACAAAGGAGGGATACCAAAATGGTGCAGGGCCTGCATCAAAAGCCCTACAAAGAAAGACTCAGGGAACTAAATATGTACTCTCTAGAGGAAAGGAGGGAAAGGGAGATATGATAGAAACGTTCAACTATCTCACCGGTATTAACAAGGTACAGGAAGGTTGCATTTTCCATAGAAAAAGATGCTCCAGGACAAGAGGTCATGCTATGAAGCTGGAGAGTTGGAGGCTTAGAGAAGATGTGTGGAAATATTTCTTCATGGAGAGGGTGGTGGACGCCTGGAACTGCCTCCCAGCAGAGGTGGTGGAAGCTAAAACGGTAACAGGATTCAAGAATGTGTGGGATAGACACAAGGGGACCCTAGAAGTAAGGCAAGGGTGGGGAGAAGGTGGGCAGATGACCAGAGATCGAGTATGGTCTGCAGTGGCACAATACAGTAGGTAGGGAATATAGGGCAGACTAGGTGGGCCAAAAGGTCCTTATCTGCTGAAAATTTCTGTTTCTATGTCTTGTTCCCTTTCGTTACCACTTGGGCTGTTCTCTCTTCAGTTTGCGTCTTCATCTCCTTACTGCTTTCCCTGCTTCTATGTTTCCCTGATGCACCTTCCTATCCTTGTCCCTCTGCATCTCTTTATATCTTCTGAATACTACCCTTTTAGTCTTTACCTTTTCAGCCACCTCTTTCGAGAACTATAGTGGTATATTTTTCCTCTTGCTTTTGCTCACTTGCTTGATGCAGCGGTTCGTTGCCTTCACTATGCCCCCTTTTAGCTTTGCCCACTGTTCCTCCACCCCACCCCACCCAGGTCATCCCAGAGGCATTCACCCATCCTTATAAAATCTGCCCTCCTGAAGTCCAGGACCCTCACCTCGTGTGGTTCGAATCCGCAGCCATCCTTATACTGAACCACACTGTATAGTGATCATTGGTCTCCAGGTGGCCTCCCACCTTGACATCTGCAATACTATCCCTGTTAGTGAATACCAGATCCAGTATTTCCCCATGAGTGGGTTCGCTGACTAGTTGTCTGAGGAACGTCCTCTGCAGGGAGTCCAGGATGACCCTGCTTCAAGCTGAAGCTGCAGCTGAGAGGCTTGAATCTACATCCGGCAGCCTGAAGTCCCCACCAGCAGCACCTCTTCTTTTGACCATCATGGTGGCTTCCACCAGTACCATATCTCCTACATATTTTCTCTCCTTCCTAGCCAGCTGAGGAGGTGCCATTCGGGTCGGGCCATAGAGGTCAGAAGATCATGCTGCCTGACCTATGCCTGTTGTTTTCACCAGTTTTCACCCTGTGGAGTGTGGGCGTGCACTGATGCCAGGACACAGCGTGCCGACGTCTGCCGCATTCCATTCCCCTTGTGGCACCGCTCTAGTAGTGCCCCTGGTCATCACCAGGGGCCGCCACAGAGCGGTGGCTCCCTGGATCCCTCCCCGGGATAGGAGAGCAGTCTTCTGGATGTCCAATCCCATCCCACCCCTGCCAACCCCTGGTGGCCCCGGGCTCGCATCTGAACCCGGGTCGCAGCGTGGTGCGAGGTGTGGCATTCAGCGCCTCAACCCTCAGCGCTACCGGGCCAGCTGACCACCAGTATCATATGTAATTCCCCCTCCTATGCTACAGGTCTGTAGATCATGCCAGTGTGAATACAGGCTCTGCTACCCTTCTCTAGGATGACCCACAGTACCTCTGCTCCCTGGTATCTCTGTCACTTTTATGCTTTCCCTCACATAAAGCAACACTCCCCTCCTTTCCTTCCCACCCTGTCCTTCCTGGACAGAGTATACCCTGGTGTGACCATGTTACAATCATGCCTTTCAGTGCACCATGACTTGGTAATGGCCACTATATCCATGTTGGCCTCTGCCATGATGGCATCTAGGTCTGGAATCTTATTTCCCAGACTTCTAGTATTCACACATGTGGCCAACCAGATTTTGTTACCACTCTGCCTGTTACCCCACTTCTTCCTTTTGGCCCTCCCTTCTTCCACTCTTTCCTTTTCAAACTTTATTGGATTTCAAATTGAGATTAAATTATCTCTTTTGCAATTGAATCCACATTTAACATAACATCACATAAACAGACATACATACATAATTTCAATTTCAATATAATATTGATTAATTTTAGTTATACACAAACTCAAATATCAATAATTTATCCATAACAATTACAGTGTTTGCTATATAAAGTCATTAAAAAAGATTTAAAACGATTAAATGGTAACAATACTGCGCATTTCCACCTTTTGGATATTAGTTCCCAAGTTTTAGGCACTAAATTTGAAATTGTTTTATCACCAAATTTTGTTCTGGTTCTAGATCTAATAAAACCTTTCCGGACAGAAGATCTTAAATTATATTGACTCTGTATTCTTACTTGCAATATATTTAACAAAAAAATAGGCAATGACCGTTGTACAAACTTATACACAAGTAAATTCCAATGATAATCTCTCCTATCAAATAATGAAAGAAGACCCGAATTTTGATATAGCACACAACAATGAGTTCTAAAAGGAAGATTTGTTATAAATCTCAACGCACTATTAAAGAGAACATCCAAGGAACACAGCAATGATTTTTTTGCATTTTTGTAAATTATATCACCATAATCTAATATTGGTAAAAATAAGGCAGAAACCAATAATTTCAGAATCTTTAAACTAAAGAGAGTTCTATCCCTATAAAAGAAACTCAGAAGTCTCCTCAGTCTCATTGACATAGACATTATATGCAATTCAAAAGTCAAATTTTTATCTAGTATAACTCCTAAATATTTATAGGAGTTTACTCTTTCTATGTCAATTGCTGATAAAGATCTAAGCTCCTTTATAATTGAATCTTTAAAATCTTTTCTGCCAAACATCATCCACTCTGTTTTTTCTCTCATTCAGAAGCAATCTCAAATTAACAAGTTCCCTCTGTATTTTATTAAAATCTTGTTGCAAAACAACCATTGCCGTATCCACATCATCACTCATGGTGTACAAAATTGTATCATCCGCATAAAGTTGTATACAAGTTTTAGGTGAACAATAATTTGGTAAATCATTTATATATAATAGAAAAAGGAGGGGGTCAAGCACAGACCCTTGAGGTACCCCATTTAATAGGGTAGCTGATGTTGAACACATACCTCCTATTTTAACAGATTGTAATCTCCCAATCAAATAGCACCCATTCCCATTCCCCTTCATTTATACCACCCTGTTGCCTTTATTAATTTGTACCTTGGGGTATTCCTCTCCCTTTGGGTTCTTCCTACTTTAGACTGGGGGGGTCAGTTTCTGCCTCCCTGATTTCTTCCGCCACCCCCCTCAGCTAGTTTAAATGTCACATGTAAACCATCCACTAAGGACTGTGGTTTCCGTTCCAGATGGATGCAAGCCATCCCCCAGTATAGGCTGTTATCTGTCCAGGTTGGACCCCAGTCCCAAATGTAGCCGAACCCCTCCTCTCTGCACAATTCCTTCAACCACAAGTTGAGGCTCCTGGTGCAGAGATCCCTCTCATCCCCCTGTGGTAGACAGGCAATACTTCAGCAAAAGCCATTAAATGTGGTATCTGTTTAAGACCCTTCCCCAGCTTCCTAAACTCCCCCTGTTATCCCAGCCACCTCCATAGACAGGTCATTAGTTCTCAGGTGGACAATGACATCCAAGTCTGCCTCCTGTCCTGCTGCCATAGTGATCCTCAGGATCCGCTTCTCATCCCTACAGGCTGTGGTGCCATCATCACATCCGGTGACATCACGTCCTGTTGCCCAGAACCTATCTCCCCACTTTCCCATTTGCAGGTTATACCTGCTGGCCACTAGAGGGACCTATGCTCCCTCGCTACTTCCTACTCCTACCTGTACAGTACTCCTTCCCTTGGATCTTGCTCACCACAATGTATTGGCCCTGCCTCACGCTCTGCCTGTGCCTATCCCCACTAGCAGTGCACTGCCCACTTCTACCCATCTCTACTCCGCACTGTGCCCTGGCACCCCTCCCTCCCCTTGCTCCTGAACCTGCTCTCTTGTCCCTTGGGACCTCTGTGTGTCTCGGTCCTCCCTGCCCTCCCCCTAGCTTCCTCCTCGCCTCAGGCACATCTGGGTGTCTTCTTATTCTTGCCTTCCCTTTCTGTACCATCCTGCCCACCCCCTGCTCCCTTAATGTCCCCTCCCCCCATGTCAATCGTAGGAAAACCTCTCACCATCTCCCAGCCAGAGTGTTAGTCATGCTACTACTCCTGTCAGGGAACATTCATCCAAACCCTGGCCCGGTTCCCAGGAGCTCCCCGACTAGCACCACAGGCCTATGCATGGTCTCCATGAATATCTGTAGCCTCCTAAAAAAGTTTGACTCACTACAATGCCTGGTCACATCAATTAACCCTGATGTCATCGCTCTGGTTGAGACTTGGCTGTGAAATCCTCCCTGACTCCTGCTCTCCCTTCCTGGTTTCACCCTCTTCCCGGTTCGACCGTGTTGAGGAGCAGGGTGGCGGCTTCACTATTTATGTCAAGGAATCTCTCCCGTACTAGCCCTGCCCACTCAATTCTTGACCCAGGGCCCAGGCGCTTACACTGAAATCCAACCCCTGACCCTTTAAAGGGACCCTTTATCTGACTACTGCATACGTGCCCCTCTAGGGACCAAACTCCGCCACTGCCTCTTACAGAATACCTTCCTCACTCACCTCCTTCCGCTGATCAAATTCTGGTGGGTGACTTAAATGTCAACTGGCTCAGTCCTCCTCCTCCTCCCTCTACCCATGACTCCTTTTCTGCAATAGACCTAACACAACTAGTTACCCAACCTACCAGGACTAACCCCAAGAGAGGCTCCAGTACCCTGCTTGATGTGGTACTCACTAACCACCCTAATTGGATCCCCAATGTACAAGTCCTCCCAGACTCTCTCGGCGATCACTCCCCCATTCTATTCCACTGGTCATCCTCAGTCCCCAAACCCATAGCACAGTCCACATGCCAGCGGCGTCTAATACCTGGTGGTCTGACAAAGCTTAAGGAACTTCTGTCCCAAATTGATTGGTCTCCTATACAGGCAACTCCTGACATTGACAGCTCTCCTTCTTTACCGAACTTTAATAATGCCTGTGACATCTTTGCCAATGATCGACCCGCCGTTCGTAAAAGGCAGAATGCCCCTGGTAACCCCAGCTTTGATCCACCAACTCAAACATAGGGACAACCTATGGCACGTGCCATTGAGACTGGCGCCCAGTGACAGGCAGTTATATGCTGTCCACCAAACAAGTGCACTCAGGCCATCAGAAAGGCCAAGTCTGAGCACCATCGGTCCTCAATCACTGCCTCATGGGGAACCCCAGAACCTTCTGGGATAACATTAAACAGTTAAATGGGGTGCACATTCCTCCCACCCACCCAGATCAACATTAATGACGTGATCTCTTCAGACCCAGCCTCATAGCCAACCACCTCAACACCTCATTCACTGACCTTAGCTTCTCCTACAAATTTTTTGACCTCCTCCCCAGCGCCTGCAATAAATCTTTCTCGCCCTTATTTTCTCCTCCGCCATGTTTCTGCCCAAGAACTTAGGTTTTTGTTTTCCAGGTGCACTACCTTGTACTTCTTAGCATTGAATCTAAGCTGCCATACATTTGACCATTCCTCTAACCTTGCCAAGTCCCTTCTCATCCTTTCCACCCCATCTTGTGCATCAACTCTGTTGCAGATCTTTGTCTCATCTGCAAAGAGACATACTTTTCCTTCCAGTCCCTCTGAAATGTCGCTTATAAAGACATTGAAGAGGACTGTCCATACTGAACCCTGCGGTACCTCACTAGTAACCCCCCCTTTCTTCAGAGTGGACTCCATTTACTATTACTCTCTGTGTCCTATTCTCCAGCCAATTCTTTACCCAGGCTGTCATCTTGGGACCACTCCTAGGCTGGCTAACTTGTATATGAATCTTTTGTGTGGGACTGTGTCAAATGCCTTGCTAAAGTCTAGGTGGCCATGTCCACAGCCCTCCCTGATCTACTACTTTGGTCACCCAGTCAAAGAAATCTATCAGATTCGTCTGGCATGACCTTCCCACTGTGAATCCATGCTGCCTTGGGTCCTGTGCCCCTCTGGCTTCTAGATACTCAACAATTCTTTCCTTCAGAAGTGATTCCATAATTTTCCCTACCACTGAGGTTAAACTAACAGGTCTGTAGTTTCCTGCTTCTGCCTTGCTCCCACTTTTCAAGTTCAAGTTCAAGTTCAAGTTTATTGCAGGAAAACTTCATTGAGCAAGCTCATTCACAAGGAGGTCCTGTGACGTAAACACTTAAAGTACAAACATAGATAGGTAATAACAGTATATACATCAAATGCACGTTACAGGATACAGGCTGGATATACATACAAGGATACCACATAGGGTGACCGCAGGTGGTAAACATTAATATGAGACAGGGATGCGACTTACAGGTTGCATACTGATAAATGAAACATGATGACTGGTGTGTGCAATACATATATTTTCGCAGCTAGAACAAACAACAGACTACAACTGATATGGGGGGAGGAGTGATTTGATAGAGTAGCAGTGGAGCGTAAGCATAGATAAAGCCAGGAGTAGAAGGGGAAGGGAAAGCAGTTAATATGACAAAGCAATTATAAAGCAATTATACCTTACCAGTGGATAAATATGGCACACATGGGGAAGGAAGAGACTTAATGACAGTTACAGGTGTCTTTTATTTTGGCTGAACTTAGCGATTTGTAGAAGTTTATTGAAACTGTGCTAGTTAGTTTCAATGCAGTTTATAATTGGTTCCAAATGGAGGAAGGGCATATGCAATAGCACGTTTACCAAAGGAGGTCCGCGTCCTTGGTATGTCAAGCATAATAAAATCAGATTTTCTTAACGAGTATGCACTATGTGAGATACTACTAAGGGAAGAGAGATAGCTTGGCAATTTCTGCAGGAGCAGTTTAAGAGTCCATAGCCCAGCATGGAGCAGGCGTCTAGTAGTAAGGGATGTCCAACCAACAGCTGCATATAAGTCACAGTGGTGCGAACGGTAAGGGGAGGTGGTAATGAACCGTAACGCACGGTGATAAAGGATGTCCAGTTTACTTAGATTTGCAAGAGTGGTGGAGGAATAGATTACATCGCCATAGTCGAGTAGGGGGAGAAAAGTGGCCTGTACAAGCTTGTTTCGAGTTTCAAGGGGGAAAAGGAGCCTATTTCTGTAGAAGAAACCTAACCTTGCTTTTAACCTTCTAGAGACATCTTCGATGTGGTCATTGAAAGATAATTTATTGTCGATCCAGATATTTAAATTTGGTTACAACTTCCAGAGGCTCGTTTAGCGTAGTGACAATGAAGTCTTGGGCAAAGGTATTGGGGGGGCCTGTGACAGCACTGCGGGAGAATATCATCGCTTTAGTCTTCTTAGCATTGAGCAGAAGCTTTGCCTTTATTAGATTATGCTCACAGTTGTACAAGTCCGCTGAAGCACTCCTTGACTTCAGATAACGCATGAGCCAGAAGTATACAACACAGTATCATCTGCAAAAAAAGTGCAGATTGGACGTAGATATGTTAGCATCTAAGTCATTAATGTACAAAGAAAACAAGATAGGGCCTAAGATGGATCCTTGGGGGGCTCCTCTTGCAACTGGCAAGGCAGCAGAAAAAAAGCCTTCCGCCTTTACTTTTTGGAATCTTCCAGTTAGGTAGCTAGAGAACCACTGCATGGTATGGTATGTGGCACCCAACTTTGCAAGGCAATTGACTAATAGTTTGTGATCAACAGTATCAAAAGCTTTGCTGAGGTCAAAAAATGCCAGTTACCTTTTAGCATCTATATGAGATCCAATCATTGGTTACTTTTGCTAGTGCAGTGATTGTGTTATGATTAGCCCGGAAGCCGGATTGAGCTGGGTTAATGAGAGAAAAGGTTTCCAAGTGAGATTTTAACTGAATATGGATCAGTTTTTCGAGAACTTTAGAAAGGATAGGCAATATGGAGATAGGCCTATAGTTGTTTACATCGCATGGGTCACCATATTTAAATAGAGGGAGGATATGTGCTGATTTCCAGCAGGATGGCACAGTAGCAGATGTAATGGAAAGATTGAAGATGTGGAGAATTGGGGCAGTGAGATGGGTGTAGCCTGACCTTAGGAAAAGGGGTTCCAAGCCATTGTCCCCTGTGCTTTTTTTGGTGTCTAAGTTAAGAAGAGAATCTTCTACTTCTTTATAAGTTATCTCGCGCAGTTAGAAGGGGCTGGGTGCAGGACTAGATGTAGGGGGAGAGGTATGCTGGCTCACCACAGCACCAGCATAAGGGGACGAGTCAAAAGCTAATCCAGCTGTGGCAAAGTGGGAGTTAAGTTCCTCCAGGATTAGGGACTTGTTTTCCACAATCTTGCCACTGCAACTATCTTTGTTGGGACAGAGGGCCATGAGGCCGTCCTTCTATAAGCTTTGATAGTCTTTCATATTTTATGAGGGTTACCTTTAGCTTGTTCGAGAGTAGAAATATAATAGTTAGCTTTAGCAGAGCAAGTTTTTTCACACAAGTTATTCCTGGCTGTTCTAAAGGCCTGCCAATCTGAAGATTCTTTGGAATGTCTAGCTTTAGCCCAGAGCTTATCTCAAGCTATAAGGGATGCCTTGAGATCCGAGGTGAACCAGGGGTTGGAATTGTTCCGTACCCTTACTTTGATAAAAGGGGTATGCTTATTTATTATTGTAGTGAGTTTGTCATTAAGGATGTAAGCTGCCTTGTTGACATCTTTGGCTAGGTAGAGATCTTGCCATCTGATCATGCTCAGGTCAGATAGGAAGTTTACTGCACTGAATTTGCTCCCCCCACTGCCCTTTTATGTTTCGGCTTTTGAACTTTTGTGAAGAGGAATCACATCTGCCCTGCTCCAGTCCTCGGGTACCACCCCATCCTCCCGTGATTTGTTAAAGAGGGTAGTCAGTGGTGTCACTAGTTCTACCCTTAGTTCTTTTAGAATTCTGGGATGAATCCCATCAGGCCCCATTGCTTTGTCCACCTTCAGTTTTAAGAGTTCTTTCAGAACCCTTTCTTCTGTAAATGGGCTGGTATCAACTTCTGTATCCAGAGTGTTTCTACTGTTTGTTTTAGGTACCTCCCCCTCTTCATTTGTAAATACTGAGCAAAAATATTTGTTTAGTATCTCTGCCTTTTCACAGTCACCCTCTGCCCACCCTCCTCCCCTTTATTAAGCCTCACTAACCCTCCCTTGGTCTTCCTTCACTCCCTGATGTAACTATAAAAGGTTTTATCCCCTTCTTAACTGAGTTGGCTATCTTTTCCTCGGTTTGGGCCTTTGCTGTTCTGACTGCCTTCCCAGCTTCCTTTTGCTTTAACTGATACAGTTCTCTGTCCTGCTCCTTCTGTGATTCCTTGTACTTCCTGAATGCTTTCTTTTTTTCTTGAACCTTCACTGCCACTTCCTTTGAGAACCATAGTGGTTTCTTACATCGTTTCGTTTTGTTTATTTGTTTCACACAAAGGCTTGTTACCTCTGTGATGGCAGTTTTTATTATTCCCCATTGTTCTTCCACCCCTCCTTCCTGCCCAGTGGCGCCGACAGCGCGGGTGCTTGGGTGCTCAAGCACCCACAAAGTTTAAGTCAGCACCCACCTCATTCTTCCGCCTGCTTGTTGCCTGCTTCGAGCCAGGACACTGAAGCAGCAGCTGCCAGCTGGTACGGCTCGCTCTGTCTCCATCTTCGGACCGACCCACAGTACCCGAAGTTCCGAACCCGACCACGTCCCGAGGGCTGCAAGTTAACATCGAGTCTCGAAATGCCGGACGGTCTCGGATCAAGACTCTCGATCCGAGACCGTCCGGCGATTTCCGCAACGAGAACCCACCACATGACTCATCAAGGAGATGGTCATGTGATGCATGCTGCAAATGCAAGAGTTCGGAGTCGGACGTACGTCAAGTCGTCAACCGAAGCCAACCAGCTGAGCCAGGGCAGCGTTAACCGCATAGCCTTATGACGCAAGGCGGGGAATCCGAGGATCCTCATTTGCTAAGCTGGCGAGGGGACGGAGCAAGTCGCTTTTTGTGGTCGCTAGTCTTTGCGCGTGGTGTGGTCGACCTAAAATTAGCAAATTGCAATTAAAACAGTCAGTCACCAAATAAAATCAAACAATTTCTTTAGCTAGCTAGCTAGGGAACAACAAGGAAGGGGGTACTACCCGCAGCCCTAAGTTAAAACAATTTTTATCAAACTGCTAGAGAGAGGAGGGAGGGGAAGAGCCTCTAGACTAGACAGTGCTGTTTTTACTGACTCAGTCAGACTCAGAGTCACACTGTACTAGTCTCTGGCAAGTGGCAACACTGCAGGACACAGGACAGAATCAGATCACAGACTAAAAACAAAGAAAAGAAAACCTGCATCTTTAAAAAAATTCTGCAGTGGGTTCGGGCTAGGGCCAGGCTCAGGCTGTGTGTGTGTGTCGGTGTGGTGTGGGTGGGTTCAGGTTGTCTTTCGTCTGGAGACTGCACCAGCAAAGTTAGCCAGCCGCAGTAGGAGAGAGTCTCAGTCTGGATGGAGAGGAAGGGAGCGTTGCTGGCATAGTGGCATAATTATTTGCTGCTTCAATGAACTGAACAGTCAGTTGGTCATTGTTTGCTGACTGTGACACTAACGTGTTGCAGCCTAGTACTTCTGTCTAGTAGTCGTGCCTGTACCACCAGTGGCAGAGCCTGACCATCCAAAAGTAAAGAAACTCAAGTCAGAGAGGGGTCTCCTGTCCAGTCCCTACCAGTGTGTGACCGTCGGAAAGAAAAATTACAAGTAAAATAAAGTCAGAGTGCTGACTGCACAGCACTGAGGTGTCTTCTGGGCCGTATAGTCCAAGTGACACTAGGCAGTGCTCTGTCCGTGCGTGCTTGTGAAGTCTGTGTGAGAGGGTGAGCAGCTGAGTCTTATCCAGCAGCAGCCAGTCACAGTCCTCCTGTCCAGTCCCTACCAGTGTGTGACCGTCAGAAAGAAAAATTACAAGTAAAATAAAGTCAGAGTGCTGATTGCACAGCACTGAGGTGTCTTCTGGGCCGTATAGTCCAAGTGACACTAGGCGGTGCTCTGTCCGTGGGTGCTTGTGAAGTCTGTGTGAGAGGGTGAGCAGCTGAGTCTTATCCAGCAGCAGCCAGTCACAGTCCTCTCCTGTCCAGTCCCTACCAGTGTATGACCATCGGAAAGAAAAATTACAAGTAAAATAAAGTCAGAGTGCTGATTGCACAGCACTGAGGTGTCTTCTGGGCCGTATAGTCCAAGTGACACTAGGCAGTGCTCTGTCCGTGGGTGCTTGTGAAGTCTGTGTGAGAGGGTGAGCAGCTGAGTCTTATCCAGCAGCAGCCAGTCACAGTCCTCCTGTCCAGTCCCTACCAGTGTGTGACCGCTCAAAACCAATAAAAAAACCCAAAATATATCAGACTATTAGGATTTAAGAGGGTCCTTGTGTCAAAACAAAGTGATGTGAACTGATTGTCTAGTGTTATTCTGACCTCCACTGACTTTAATGTTTTAATCATATTCTGTCCAGACCAGTAACTAACAGTGTAACCTATTCTGACTGAATCAACACAAGAGAAACACACACTGTAAGTCAAAATGGACAAGTTTATTAAAAAATGGGCTAAACAGAGTGAGGCAAGCAGTACAACAGCAACACCATCAACAAGTGACGTAGCAAGTTGTGAGACTGAAGCTGAGGAAACAGCAGCTGGACCAGCTGCACAAGTTCACATTGCTAGGGATGTGGACGTGGTTGATGTTGATGAGCCATGTAGCAGCAGCAGCACTCTGTCTGTAAAAGAAAAAACAAGACAGGAGGAATCATTAGTAGTCGCCAAGAAAAAAGGCAGAACCTTTCAAGAAAGGTGGCTTGACCGGTTCAAATGGTTACTGTATGATTCCAATAAAAAAAAAGCATTCTGTTCAGTGTGTAAAGAGGCAAGAGAGAAAAAACTGCTCACATTTTCCACAAAAGCTGATGAAGCATTTACAGTTACTGGTTATAGTGCATGGCATAAGGCAATAGAAAGATTTGAATCCCATGAAAAAAGTGGCTGCCACAGTGAGGCTGTAATGAAAACACATGTTAAGCAAAATGTGTACAGCATTATGTCTGATGCCAGTAGACAGCGAGCAGTAGATGCAAGGATTGCAGTTTTCAAAATGATGACAACTTTAAGATTACTGGCCCGACAGGGGCTTGCTATCAGGGGCCATACAGATGAGAGTTCAAATTACATGCAAGTGCTAAAAGTGCGAGCCACTGATTGTCCACAGTTGCAGCAGTGGTTGTTTAGGGATCGCTACAAGTGGTTGTCTCATGACATAATGAATGAAATGCTGGACATTATGGGACAAGATGTGCAAAACACAATCGTTTCCAAAATCAAAGCAGCTCAGTATTTTGCTGTAATGATGGATGAGACAACGGACATTACTGTTCATGAGCAAGTCTCAATATGTTTTCGATTTGTTACTGAGGATTTTGGAATTGAAGAAGCATTTTTAGGATTTCATGAAACACCAGCTGTAGATGCTGCTACACTATTCAGTATCCTTAAAGATGTTTTGTTACGTTTTGACTTGGATATAAATAAATGCCAGGGTCAGTGTTATGATGGAACTGCTACTATGGCTGGTATTCACTCTGGAGTGCAGGCTAGGCTAAATGCTATTGAGCCTAGGGCCCTTTTCGTACATTGTTTGGCACACTCCTTGAACCTTGTAGTACAGGAATGCATCAGCAAAATACAAGAATGTCGAGACATACTAAATCAGTTACTGAGAACTCATAACATTCATCAGAGACTCTCCAAAATGGCTAACTTTTTGAAAACATACAAAGCGGTATGGAAGACACAAGGCCTGGCTCTTACGACCATTTGCTCCAACAAGGTGGACAGTGAGGGCAAATAGTTTAAATTCGATTCTAGAAAACTATTCAGCATTATTGGAATTTCTGGACAGTGTGTCCTCAGAGAATACTCGGGAATGTGGGGCAAAAGCTGGAGGGTTCTTGGCACAGCTACGATCATTTAAAGGATTTTTCTTCTTGAGTCTTCTCTTAAAAATTTTCTCGCACTGTGATAGCATAAACACAGCCCTTCAAGCAACCTCTCTTCAATTTCTAAAAGCTAATTGTATGATTCAAACTCTTCTCGACACTATGCAACAATACAGAGGGCAGTTTGACAACTTCTGGAGTACAGTGGATGGAAGAGCTGGGGAACTGCAGTTAGATGAACCAGTTCTTCCGCGTCAACGCAAAGTTCCTCATCGTATAGATGATGGCTCTCAATCAGTTACTGATGCATCCCCAAAAGACCACTTCAGGAGAATATTTTTCCAAGTGATTGATCAGGTTGTTCTTTCAGTCAAAGATAGATTTCAGACTCAGCTCAGAAGCTTATGTTAGATGCAGAACGAGTTGCGATAGGACAAGGCCCAGTAGATTCCATATCTAATTTTTATGGCAATGACTTAGATGCAGGGCGCCTGCAACTACACCGTGACATGTTCATTGACATTGCAAAAGCTAGTGGGAAAACTGTTGATTCATTGCAAGATGTGTACTGTGTCATCACAGAAAAACAAGTCATTTGTGATTTACTGCCAGAGTTTATAAAAATTTATTCAGATCTTACGGACAGTACCAGTATCAACTTGTACAGCTGAGCGTTCTTTCTCAGGACTCAGGAGACTGAAAACATATCTTAGATCAACAATGTCACAGAGATGCTTAAATAGTGTTGTTCTGCTTCACATTCATCAGGAACACACTGATGCATTAGACATGGGCAAAATAGCTGATGAGTTTATTGGGAGAGCAACAGTTCGTAAGAACACCTTCTATATGGTCAAATAATGTGTAATCATTCATGGCTTTGCCATTTACAGTTATGTTTACTATTGAAAATCATCAGCAACTGTCTCTAGCAACTTCCAATTACTCCGCTTTTGACCTGGCTAGTCCTAAAAATTGTAATACCATTACACTGACACATGCTTCCCTTTCCCTGGTCGTTTCTGAAATGAGCTCTGCTCATGGTACCTTTCCCGATTATCAACTTTAAAATAAATAAATAACGTGCTAAGTGAATCCTTTGAGCACCTGGTGCATCAAAGAGCCATTCAGGGCACTCTTCCATGTCTTCTTGCACCACCTGGAGGTAACAGAGACTTCCAATGGAAGAGTGCCATGGAGCAAGGGTTCTTTGAAACCCCCAGGTGCTGTAAGGTTGCCCTTTGTGATTTGAGATACAGCATCACCACTCCACAGAGTGCAGGAGTGCCCTCTTTGTTGCTTATTTGTGCTGCAAGAAGACATGGAAGTTCCTTGTCTTTTACAACCCCTGGATAATGCATGAAAGAGCCATTCAGAACACTCTTGCACACTGTGGAGTGGTGACACTGTCTGCAACCTAAAATCACAAAAGACATCCTAACACCAGGGGGCATGAAAGGGCCCTCCAGGGCACTCTTCCATGTCTTCTTGCAGCACCTGGAGGTGTCAGTGAGCCATCCAGGGCACCTTTGCACCCTGTGGAGTGGTGCCACTGTCTGCAACCTAAAATTACAAAGGTTCCTTAGAGCACCTGGGAGCATGAAAGGGGCCTCCAGGGCACTTTCCTATGTCTTCCTGCAGCACATGAAGGCATCAAAGAGCCCTTGCTCCAAGCCAGGGAACAGTGCCATAAAGGGCTCTGTGATGCCCTGGTGCTCTAAGGATGTCCTTTGCAATTATAGGGTACAGCACCACCACCACTGAACATGGTGCAAGAGTGCCTTAGATAGAGGCCTTTTTGTTGCCTCCAGGTGGTGCATGAAGACATAGAAAAGTGCCATGGAAGGCTCATTCATGCCCTCAGGTGCTCTAAGGATGTCCTTTGTGATTTTAGGTTGCAGACATTGCCACCACCCACAGGGTGCAAGAGTGCCTGGCTGGAGGGCTCTTTGATGCCTCCAGCTGATAAAGATGCCCTTTGAGATTTTAGTTTGCATCTACCAGGTGCTGAAAAAAGACAAGAAAATTCCATGTCTTCTTGCAGCACCATCCTGGAGGCATCAAAGAGTCCTCCAGGGTACTCTTCCATGTCTTATTGCAGTTGCAGCACATGGCTGAGCCTAGAGGCTTCAAACAGCCCATGAAGTGCACTCTTCCACGTCTTCTTGGAGAACATGGAGGCATCAAAGAGCCCTCCAAGGAACTCTTGCACCCTGTGGAGTGGTAACACTGTCTGTAACCATCACTAGGGCATCCTTAAAGCATGTGAGGGGCATCAAAGAGCCCACCACCCAGGCACTCTTCCATGGGTCCTTAACTGGAAGCATCTAAGAGCCCCTCAGGATACACTTGCACACTGTTGGTGGTGGCACTGCATCTGCAACCTAACATCAGTACTCTGATATGCTTGCAAAACTGAGAGCATGAAAGATCCCTCCAGGCAGGCACTCTCTTATTGATCTAGCACCTGCTCAGGCATCAAATAGCCCCAATGGTACCCTGGCATCCTCTACATTGGAGTAGTTGTGATGGTAGCATACTCATTCCAAAATGTATCAAAAAACCACCAAAATGCACAGAAAGCATGAAAAACCCTATAGCTTCTGGGGGCCTAGGCGGCCCCCAGACCTCCGGCCTTTTATTAGGACTCTGTCTCTAAGCACCCACAAACTTTTTAAAAACCTGGCACCCCGTTCCTGCCCATTTGCTAGTGCATTCCTTAGGCACTCACCCATTTTGGCAAAGTCAGACCTCCTAAAGTCCAGTACTTTTGCCTTTGTATGGCTTGATTCTATTGCTGTGTTTATTGTGAACCATACTGTTCAATGGTCACTAGTTCCCAGATGGCTACCCACTTACATCTGTGATCCTCTTCATCTCCATTTGAGAGAACCAGGTCTAAGATTGCTCCCTCTCGAGTGGGCTCCAATACTAGTTGTCTAAGGCATGCCCCTGTAGGGCATCTAGAATAACCCCACTCTTCAAAGTGGCTGCTGCAACTGCACTCCAGTTAACATCTGGCATATTCAGATCACCCATCAGCAATATCTCCCTTTTCTGCCATTCTAAGTATTCTTTCTATCATTTCCTTGTCCATTCCTCCCCTGAGAGAAGTATGTCTACACCCCTGTGCGGATTGGTCCCATTGCGGTCTCCATATTTACCCACAGTGCTTCTTCTACTCCCTGTTTTTCCTTTTGTTCTGTTGCTTTGATTCCTTCCCTTATGTAAGAGCTACTCCTCCTCCTCCTCCTCTTTTACCCTCCCTGTCCGTCCTGTAGATAGTGTCCTGGTATGTTTACGTCCCAGTCATGGTTTTGTGTGTACCATGTTTCTGTGACTGCCACGATATCAGATGTTCCTCCTCCATCAAGGCCATTAATTCAGGAAGCTTGTTTAACCAGGAGAGGCACACTAAGCCGAAGCTTGTTTCCAGGTGCGACCTGGGAGCACAAGGAAGTTAAGTGACTTGCTCAGGGTCACACAGTATGCAAGAGGGGGCTGTGGGATTCAAACCCAGGTCTCCAGGTTTGCAGCTCAGAGCCTTAAACCACTGCACTATACTGCCTCCTAGGGTCACAAAACCTTCTCCCTTGCTGCCCTTAGGCTTTGGAATGGATTGTCAGCCTCACCTCACTCACTGGGGCACTTTCCCCTCCTCAAAACTCATTTTAAAAATGTCCTTTTAACCACCACTGCATGCAAGTGCCCCACCTGACCAGGGATGGGGGTAGTTCCTATACCCGGTCTTGCTTATTGCACCACTGAGCAGAGTTTCCAACGGGGGACGTAACTGTTATTTGTCACTTACTGCATTCACTGTGTGGCTGTACTTGTTTCTGCATGTACAAACTGTTGTATATAACGCTTTACTGTGCTAAATGTAACCTCTTGAATTGTATTTTGCTTTAATTGTACTATATGTGCTATCTAGATGGCCCAGGTCATATCTGAAAACGGTCCCTCGGACCAGTGTACCCGCTTAGTTATCAAATAAGTAAATTAATAAATAAAATGTAGGCGAACTAGGGTGCATTGTATTTTATATAGTCACACCCCCTCCCCCCCCCCATAAGCCTTCCCACCTCCTTGGCATCGATCTAGCCTCAGACATCCTTGGGCACTGCAGCACATACTGGGTACACACCACCCCTTGCAGAGGACCAAGCTCTCCAACCCACCATAAGGGCCTGCTGCAGTGCTGGACAGATGCCTTCCTTCCCAAGCTGGCTTGTGTTGCTTTCACAACACTCCCAGCCCTGGGTCTCTCTGTTTATGGCTCCCTGGGCACACTCTCAAACCCAGATCACCTGAACGGAACACGATGTGCTTCTGGTGAGGCATCGGGCAGCCAGATCACGTAACTATTTTGTTCTTGACTTGCAGGTTCTGGATTGTTGCTGTTAGTAGCAGCTACTGGGTAATGTGGCAAATTTTAGGGGGAGCTGGGGATGGGCCTCAAGCAGGTGTCACACATGTTGTCTTTTGCAAAAGTGTTACCTGCAAACAGCCAGAGAGAGTATAGGACACTCCATTCCAGGACTTTTAACAAGTGGTTGCAATTTACTATGCTTTTTTCACTGCAACTTTGGCCGCACACAGAGCTCCGATGGCCCCCGAGACCTACTGCACGACGGCCTAGATCCCAGGCTTGCCCCTACTGGGTGGGGCTGTTGGCCCCATGACCTGCAGACTTGAAGTTGGGGCTCCAGCAGGCGTCCCTACCAGAGGAACCCCCGTCTTACCCCCCAGGGTGGGGCCACGGGACTGGAACATATCAGCGGAAAATGTCCATTGGTCATCGGCAGGGCCGGGAAATGATCAGGCACTGAGTGGAGCATCATAGAGGGAGGGAGCCAGCCTATTTTAGAAGTACAAGACCCAGAGAGGAGGAACGTGTAATGATGTCTGCATCTGTTCCTCCCCGCAGCAAGGTAGGCGCCAGTGATTGTGAACTCCCCAGCCTCTACAAGAGGTCAGCATGTCACTGAACACTCAGCCCACCCTCCCCTGGAGAAGGAGAGCAGTCACTAGGATACTCAATCCTTTTCTCACCGGCCAGCCCTCCAACTCCTGGATCTGTTCCTGAACCCAGGTCATCAGCGTCACAAGCAGAAATCCAACTGCTGCTCCGGCAGGCCGCCCTTTTAACAACTGGTTGAAGGCATGGTGCATGGAGGAGAGCTTTGACTACACTGGGGACTGGGGGCCAAGCTGGGAGGATATGGATCTCTATGGGAAAGATGCTCTTTAGGAGGGGGACTATAGCCCTTAGTAGGAGGTTTAAATGCTACTTGAATGAGCATTTAAATGAGCCCAGGGTTGGGGGAGAGACTGTAAAACCAAGGGAGGCAGCAGCTGCCCCACCCCAAAAAATTATGAAGCAGCAAGGAGGGAAAGCCTGAGGGGAGTACACTCCCCCAGGGCAAGGATGCAAGAAGACATGGGTGGGAACAAGGCAGGGGACAAGGGGGTATAAATCAGGAAGGCAAGAAGAAGGAGTAAAGGAGACCGGTAAGTGAGAAAGTAACAAGGGAAGAGGGAGGTCAGTGGAAGCTTCAGGGAACAGCATAGGCAGGATTGAGAGAGGAAAGCAGGGAAGAAGGCAGGGAGAGTGTAAGCTATGGATAGCCATGTGCACCAACGCAAGGAGTCTGTGAAATAAAATTCCAGGCCTGGTGGCCATCATGACAGTGGCTAGCATTGATTTGGTGGCCACGATAGAGTTGTAGTGCACTGACAGCCACTACTGGGACATGGCCATACCGGGCTACACTCTGTTCAGGAGAGATATGGAAGGGAGGAGGTCTGTTTTGGGGCCAGTCCTCTTCAATGTCTTCATCAGTGGCATTGCAGAAGGACTGGAGGGGAAGGATTGCCTGTTTGCAGATGACACCAAAATCTGTAACAGGGTTGATAACACCACAGGGAGTGGAAAGGATGAGAAGAGACCTGGAGAAGTTGGAGAGAGTTGCAACTGAAATTTAATGCAAAGAAATGTAAGATCATGCACGTGGGGAGTAGAAACCAGGAGAGAGCTACAGGGTGGGGGGAAGCTGTCAGTCTCCAAGGAGGAAAGGCATCTGGGGGTCATCATTAAAGATGACCTGAAGGCCACTAAGCAGGCAGCAAAGGCGGTGGGGAAAGCCAGTGGGATGCTGGGTCTTTTAGGAAGGAGTATCACAAGTCAGAGAAGGGAGGTACTGGTTCCACTGTACAAAACATTGGTGAAGCCTCATCTGGAGTACTGTGTGCAGTTCTGGAGGTCACACCTTCAAAAAGGACATAGACAGAATGGAGACGGTGCAGAGAAGGGTGACTAAGATGGTGCAGGAATTACAGCATAAGACATACGAAGATAGGTTAAAGGACCTCAATATGTACACACTGGAACAGAGGAGGGAACGGGGTGACATGACTGAAATGGTCCAGTACCTCAAGGGCATAAACAAGGTGAAAGGGGAAAGCATCTTCCAGTATAAAAAGAGTACTAGAACATGGGGTCATGACATGAGATTAGAGGGGGGGCCACATGAGGGGAAATGGGAGGAAGTTCTTTTTCACTGAGAGTGTGGTGGATGCATGGACTGGCCTGCCCCAGGGGGTGGTGGGAGCAAGCACTGTAGCGGGGTTCAAACATGCATGGGATAGGAATAAGGGGGCACACAGAGATCAAGGAACCCACTAGGGATGGGGCAGTACTAGAGCTGGTGCTTACAAACAGGAATGACTTTGCAGACATCTCAATGAGAAGTCCCCCTAGGTACCAGTGATCACCACACAGTGCGGTTTAACATTAAGATGGAAACAGAGGCTACACCACAATGCATCCCCATTGAGAGACATTTGTGTCAGGCCTAGGGTATTGATGCAGCGAGCCTCATTTATATTAGGTCCTCTGACCTTCCTAAACCTCTCTGCAACTCACCAATATGGTGGTCCCTCAAAGCATTCCGCCAAATTCATGCACACCTGGGTCTGGTCTTGCACAAGGATCTTTCCCAACCAATAGTTGAGAACCCACACTTCAAGATAGCTAATCGCACAGTTCCACCGAGTTTTTGTCCAGCTCTGACTAGAGTCCAAATCTCCTCTTTAACCAACCAAGGGAGACTTTGTTCTGCATGAGATGTTCAGGAGACTTTCTCCATTCTGGTGTATCACCCTTTCAAACACCTCCAACTATTAAGGGCAATCACCTCATTTATGGGCCCCCTTCCTTGGGCTGACAAGGCTGACTCGATATTATCGACTCTTGCAGAAACAGCCATATCTCCCCACCCGATTTCTAGGTTTTATTCTTTATTACAGACACATGACCCTAACAGTCTTCAGGGAGTGTGTTGTTACTGGCAGGAAGAGCTAGATTTAAACTTGAGTGTTAAAGAGTGGCAACATGTACGTCAATTCCTTTACAAATTCCCTAAAGCAGAACCGTCTCTGCTTCTTGCAGTTTCGTATACTGCATAATCTTTACTTTTCCCCGGCAAGACTGTTTAAGATGGGTACAGCAGAATCACCGCTCTGTAATAGATGTGGTCTACAGGTTGGTTCATTGAAACACATCTTATGGGATTGTCCTGTGATAGCCCCCTTTTGGCAGATGATTAGATCCACCTTAGACCCCTCACTTGAGTTAGATTCTTATTTTACCCCTCAGATTTGCCTGGTGGGCCATTTTCCACAGAAAAAGTTAAACTGTCGTAAAGCCCACATGTCTCTGATTTTGAGCGTGGCCAAGCTTATTATTGTCAGACACTGGGTGAATCAATCCTGCCCTTCGCTAAAAGAATTGCACTGTGAAATTCTCCGGGTTCTAGAAGTGGAGTGACAAATTGCTAAACGGAATGACCGTCTAGAGGCATTTATGAACAGATGGGGCCCTTTGGTGGCCCTCTTATCTCTTTTGCAAAACCCATGAATCCTAATTAAGTTTAAGGAGTGACTAGAAAGTTGAATCTCTTATAAGCCCCAGGGAGAGTGCATCCCTACTAGCAGCTCAAAGGTGCCCACTGTACTATGATTGGACAGCAGGGAGGAGGGTCTCCTCTTTCCAGTTGCTGAACCCCCTTACAATTTAGGCTTTATGGTGCTCCAGGGAGGGAGGGAGGTAGGGCAGGGAGGCAGGAGGGGCGGGACATGGGAGTAGTAGGCTTAAGATGGGGTTGCTGTTTTGTATTATGGTTATACTGTTGTAAGTTATAGTTATGTCATCTCCTGTATTAATGTTGCAGTCCCTTTTATGCTGCTGTGTACTCTGTCTGTACAGGGATACGGAAGGGTTGCTGTTGCTGATATGGCTACTTGTTTGTTTGTTGGAAAAACTCAATAAAGTTTACTAAATTGAAAAAAAAAAGATGGAAACAGAGGCAAACCCCATGAGGACGAGAGTCCTGGACTTCAAGAGGGTGGATTTTTAAAAAAATGGGTGGTTGCATCAGAAACTGCTTCTTAGGGGGGATTCCCAGGGAGGGGTAGAGGTACAACTGGGAACAATAAGGAAGGACATAATTGAGGTAACCAACCTCTGCATGAAGGAAGTGAGTAAAAGTAGAAGGAAGAAGAGACCATTATGATTCTCTAAGGAAGTGGCCAAGTTGGTGAGGGAGGAGAAAAGGGTGGCATTCAGGAGGTGTAAGAAAATGCAAAGGGAGGAAGACAGGGAGGTGTACCAAGTAAAACAGATGAAAGTAGGAAAGGCAGTGAAGGGAGCAAAGGTGCAGACAGAGGAAAGGATAGTCAAAGGGGTAGCTAAAGGGGAAAAGACTTTCTTCATATTGTCACTGTATCGCTCACTGGTGAGACCCCGGTTCTGGAGACTGCACCTCAAAAAGGATAGAAACAGGGTGGAGGCAGTCCAGAGGATGGCAACTAAAATGGTGCAGGGTTGTACCAAAAGCCCTATGAGGAGAAACTGAGGGATCTCAACAGGTACACACTAGAAGAGAGGAGAGTGAGAGGGGATATGATGAAGACCTACAAGTACCTCAGGGGGGTGAACAGGGTGCAGGTGGGGAGTCTCTTTCAAATGAGAAAGAGCACCAGGATCAGAGGGCATGCGGTGAAGCTGGAGGGAGTTTAAGAGGAATGTGAGGAAGTAATAGTTCACTGAAAGAGTGGTGGGCGCCTGGAACAGACTGCCACTGGAGGTGGTCGAGGTAAAAACAGTAGGGGGCTTCAAGCATGTGTGGAACAGACATAGCGGAATATTAGTAAATAGGCAGGGAGAAGAGAGGGTCATCAGAGACTAGTTAGTGTCTGCGGAGACAAGACTAGTCCGGGATCTTCTGGGCAGACTGTGGCCAAGCAGTCATTTTCTGCCAACAATTTCTGTTTCTGTGTCAATGTTTCTACTGTAGGGACTTTTCGGAAATATGGCCAAGGATTGCTGTGATTTTGTCTGTCGCTTGCATACAGACTCCTTATAGTCCTGGGCATGTCCGGTATGTTTCACTCATTTTCCACAGTTTCTCTAGCATTTCAACATGACGACTCCTATGTACTCTGCGTCGCTGCATTAGTATTTTGAAGCATCTGATCATATTTTGTCATGCAAACTCCCTCCATTGAGGGGCGCTAATAGTACTGTATAAAAATCTTTTAATTGCTCTTCTGTCTACTTCGACTTCCCACTTCTGAGGCGCTGGTGCCTTACCTCGCACCACGCCAGTGACCCAGGTTTGGGAACAACCTCAGGCCACGGGGGTACCGGCTCAGGGGGGAGGGTCGGAACGGGACTGCGCCATGGCTCTCCCTTCCACGGAGTGGATGCCCACTCTCCATAGTCCCGCTCCCACCAGGTGGAGGCCGGTGGGCTAGCGTGAGCAGTTAGGGAGGCGAGGCAAGTCTGGGGAGGGTTGGAGGGGGCCACCAGATCTTGGCATGTGCGTGTGCCTCCACGCACGTACACGCATATGTATGCCATGGCCCCGGGGGGAAGAGGAGTAAAAGAAAAATGAAAAAGTATATATGGAAAAAGAAAAAAAAAAGAATATACCATTAATCTTCACATGTAATAAAGGGAGTAGGACAATAACTCATGAGAGGCAGAGTCATAAGTCTTGTCCCCTCACAAGTGCTGATAAATCATCACATTCTGAGTGAGGCTACTGTGTGTCCAGTCTATACTATGTATGATAAACGGTATAGTTCCATGAAGATTTAACTATTGCACTGTTCTGAGTGCAGCAGAGGCAACTGTGATGTAATTAGGCATTGTTCAAGCTGCTCTCCCATCAGTTTCGGGCTTCATTCTGACCTATCTAAAGTGAGAATAAATGATCTATCCACATTAAGAATGCTTTGGTGGCTTGAAAAGCATTACTTATCAATTGTGTTATGGCCCTTAGGCTTGACTGCTTGAACCAGTCCTCCAACACTAATCAGCATGCTACCAAGGTAGTGAAAGCACTCACCAAAGAGGGTGCGCTTCTGGTTGTGTGGAGCCACTTTGGGGGGGGGGAACTATACCTTCTTCTCACACCTGTACCTTTTGTACTCTCAGATTTATTTTTCATATCCATGGGTAGAGCATTTCAGGTTCTGAAGTATGTGATCCCCTCAGGATCCAATCAGACCATGCCCTGGTTCTCATGACACTTGAGATTGGGACAGACAAACACAAGATGCTTTGGAAAATGAACACTTCATTTCTCAATGTAAATCACATTAAGGAGGCCACTGCCCAAGAAATTAAGGAGTCTTTCTCCCTGAGCAGCTCTGCCGATACTCCAGCCCCCATGGTGTGGAATACCCTAAAAGCAACGGTCTGAGGCAGGATCACT
Source organism: Neoceratodus forsteri (assembly GCA_016271365.2). Classification (NCBI taxonomy): domain Eukaryota; kingdom Metazoa; phylum Chordata; order Ceratodontiformes; family Ceratodontidae; genus Neoceratodus; species Neoceratodus forsteri. Next base: position 367,229,246 of record JADMNL010000025.1, on the reverse strand, counting down.
AACCTAGCATCCCATCACAAGAAACAAAGCCATTAGGGAAGCAAAAGAAAACAAAGTCAAAACCCTACAGCAGGCCCATAAATCCAATGGGGACCAAAACATATTACAAGAATTATGCAAGGTCAAGCAAGACCTTAATAATTTCCTGAACAGATAGAAGGGGCTCTGTGCTATACCTGGCAGCGCCATGATGAGGTTGGAGGAAAAACAGTGTGGTTACTAGCATTTTACCTCTGCGAGGAAGCTGTAGACTGAACAGTTCAGGCAATCCAACACCCACAGACCCAAAGGGAATGAGGGGTCACACTGACAAAAATTGCAGAGACTTTCAGGGAATTTTACACCTTCCTATACACAAAATGTAAAGACCCAGAGCAGGTCTCAGAGAATGCCAATGTTTTCCTGAGAAACCTACACTTTCCGTCACTCTCAGAGGAAGATAAAACTGGGCTTGAAATTCCTGTCCCACTAGAAGAACTAATCATTGAAGCACTGTCCAGTAACAAATCCCCAGGGTCAGATGGTTGCAATACCAACTTTTACACAGCCTTCAAAGACCTCTTAGCACCCGTTCTCCTAGAAGTATTCCAAAAATGTCAAACAACCAGTTCCCGGACTCATGATGAGAGGCTGTGATCACAGCCGTTTCCAAACCAGGCAAACCAAAGAATCAATGTGCCTCATACAGGTCAAGCAAACAATCAATCAATCAAACTTTATTTAACCAGGCAGTTACATCATTGAGCAAGCTCACTTTCAAGATGGTCCTGGACACAGAAGACACTTTTGCTTACAGTAGACAACATTTCATACAAAAGTAGACATCGGTACAGGCAGTTACAATATACAAAGTCAGTACTTGGATGAATCAGACATGTAAAGCAAGTGCAAATATAGGCATTTAAAGTGCAGCACGTACAGATTGTAGCTTATAGAGTACAAGTGAGAAGAGGAGGGAGGGACATAGAGAAGGGCAGTGGGAAGAAAGGGTATCAGACACGTAGAGAGGGAAAACAGGGCAGTCTAATAGAATGAGGCCCTCTGCGAAGCTAATTGATGAGAGGCGGGAGGTGGGTGGTTGCCCTAAAGGATGCTGGCCGACACAGGAAATAGGCGGCCCAGGATTACAAAGGTTAAGAGACTCAGTTGAGCTGGGTAAGACTTTACCTGAAACAATCACACGCCATTTTCAGGCCTCTGTAGAGCGGCGCTCTAAATATAAAATGGCTCTTTGTTCAACCAGGACCTTAAAATCTATACATAAATTATTGCCTCTCGGATATAAAAAGATAAATCACCAAATTGATCCACCTGGACCAAATGGGGTTCAAACCCCAAAGATTCCTTTTGAATAATATCTGAAGACTGCTAAATATTCTTTCCGGAGCCAGAAACTGCAAAGAAACACAGGTAGCCTTTTTTTTATTGATGCTGACAAGGCATTAAATCATCTTAATTGGTCCTTCCTCACAGAAGTTTTAAAAAAAGTGTGAAGTCTGGGGACACATATTATAACCCAGCTCTCCCAACTTTATTTCAATGCCTCGACTGGGATGAGAGTCAAAGAAACACTATCAGACTCCTTCCCTATCCAAAGGAGCACCAGGTAGGGGGTGTCCTCTGTCACTCTTGCTGTTTGCACTCAGCATCGAGCATCGGGCAGCTACACTATATCGGAACCCTGATAGCACAGGGATTACAGTGGCAGGTCAGGAACCTTACATGCAGATGATACTCTAGTGTATATGAGACCCTATACACTCAATGTCACCCTTTCGGGGCCTCTTAATATGCTAGAACCTATGTCAGGGTTCAAGGTGAATGCTTCAAATACAGAAGCACTTCTGGTGAGTCGCCCGCTTCCACCTGCTGCAAAAGTCACCATTCCATACAGCTGGGTCACAACTAAAGTACACTACCTAGGAATTCAAATTCCAGTGGTATTACCCACCCTACATCAGATAAACTGTAAGTTCCTAACACAAGCTAAAATAGCATTTTCCAGGAGGCATTACATTTGCTGCTCTCTAGGAACTATTAGGAATATACTGAGCGCTGTGAAACATTTTTAACATCTATTTGTGCACTTCTTGTGTGAGCTACTGAGCCCTGTTGTCTTGACGACAATAGGAAAAGGAGCTGTAGTTCCCGGTGTTCTCAGGGAACTACAACTCATTGGGAGGACTGTAGAACTGTGCATTTGGAACTGTAGCACCTTTATTTTTAATAGCAAAGCCACGCATGAGTGGCAATATAATATTTTTTATTGTGTAAAACACTTTTGTGCTATTCACAGACATGACCCAGGAAAGCATATCCGGGTCACCTTTGAATATTTAACAGCCCTGGGTGAACAGGGCAAGCGCACGTCATCACGCGCAAAGACACGCACAAAGACATGCACATCTAAACGTGTTTTGTATGTTTGGCATTGCGGCGGTACGATAAAGCAGGACTGAATAGGAGAACATAACAGGACCCAGAGTACTCTCTAACAGCTGCCGAATCAAAGGTAACTTTAAGTTCTGAACCACCCTAAAGTTTAAGTATGGAACAAACTCTAGTAATTTCACCAGAACCAGGTGGCTCTGCATGTGTGACCATCCTGCATTCTGTTATGACCCTGGATGGAGAAATAGGTATCAAATGCACATGTTGCTTTATGTATCTATTAGTCCAAGTCCCACCTAGCTCTAATCACGCATTTACTTGCGACAAATGTATTTCCAATAAACAGATGCATAAGGAGATAGCATCGTTTGCAGCTAGATTATCATACATTGAAAACAGCCTGGTTGATATGTATAGACGGTTTAATGAGATTAGTAGTCCCCCTCTCCAAATCGAGCCTGCCCTTACAACAGACCCCTTTACAACCACTCAAGCAGTACACTTAGAACCCCCCACTACTATCACCTTGACTGAATCTCAGTCTAAGCCCATATCTAGTCTTGACCATTCTGAACAAAATCCAAGGTTTAAATCTACCACAAGTTTACACCAGTTAAGGAAGCAGGTAGAGAAGAAGATAATGAAAACTCTGAGCAAAGTGACAACTGGACACTAGTAAGTAACTCTAGGGCCCACAAAAAAGGTTGTAGAGCAGACCATTTTGACATTCCCATTCATAATTCCTTTTCAGTACTCTCTACAGATACTGATATAAATATAGACAACTTGGACACTAACAGCTACTGGCCATTACCTTTAAGATCTATCATGGCTGAAAGTTCTACTCAAGATCTAATAGATCTAAACCAACACCCATCCCCCCCAAACCCCTTTATAACACCAAATGTTCCTGCTTCACACGCAGTGACTTCAAAGGGACTTAATAGGCATTCTACTGTGCAACCCAACACCATAGCTCCCCCAGGCCACATGACTTCCTTATGGACACTACTGTAAATCCTGACTTCACGGTCTCAGCTTGCCAGGCCTATGTACTAGGGGACTCTATTATAAAATATTTTGACAGGGCTATCTGTAACCCTGACAAATCCAATCGAATATGCTCGAGTTTCAGGGGAGCTAGGGTTTCAGATATCACCAAAATGGCCACAGACATTATCTCAAATGCAGGAAACAACCCAATAGTGATAATCCATGCAGAAACTAATGATCTTAATCAAACTAGCCCCTACAACTAAGGAAAAACTATGTCGCCCTAAATAATTTGTTAGTGGAAAAAGACTGTACAGTATGTTATTCAGAGATTCTCCTAGTAGCAAGAGCATCTGAAAACATTAACAGCAAAATTAAAGAAACTAATGAATATTTGAGGAAGTGGTGTCTCAGACAAGACATCAAATGTATTCTTCACTGGGAGAAGTTCAACAATAGGGACTCACTCTTCCGCTGGGATGGCCTACACCTCAAGAGAAGAGGGAGTACACTGTTGGAAAAAACATTAGCCACCACAATCAATAATTTTTTTAACTGAATTGCTCGGGGGAGAATGGGCATGTTCCCAACTCTCTAAACGGAGGCAACACTAGCAAGACTTGCAACATACTCTCATTTAATGTTAGATCTTTAAACAATCTAAATAAATCAGAACTGGAGATCTAATGTTCCCTACTAGACCTATCTATCATCGCTGTCACCAAGACATGGTGGGACCCTGCCTCAGTATGGAATAAAGAAATTCCAAACTATAAACTCTACCAGGGAAAATAGATCAGGTGGTGGGGTGTGCCTGTATATTAAAGACGACATCCCTTCACATGAGATAGAAATAGAATCAAATACTGAATCTCTTTGGGTCTTTATTCAGTTACAGGGCCATCCCAAACTTACTTTGAGTGAATGTTATAGAGCACCATCATCAGATTTACAATATACTACTGACTTAATTAACATCATCTCAGACATAGTCCAAAAAGGGGACAGTCTTATCATGGGGGATTTCAATCTGCCAGGTATTAATTGGGATATACTCACAGCCAAAACTGAACATGAAAAACAATTTGCATCATTAATTATGGACCAAGGTTTGGAGCAACTAGTACAAGAGCCTACCAGGGGTACAAATATACTTAATTTGATCATTACAAATATGGAAACTAAATTTACAGATCTAACTATCACACCGCCAGTTGGAAATAGTGATCACAACTCGTTATAGTTTAGCATTAATACCAAAAACCCAAAACTGTCAAATAATATATCATACAAAGATTATAATAAAGCCAACTTTGCAGGAATTAAAACAGAAATAAACTAAGTCAATTGGGAGGAAATATTTCGTAATAAGCCAATAAACAGTGCACATAAAGAACTATTACATTTTATTCATCAATTGGAAGAACATACAATATGTCCCAAATAAAATTAAATATAATAAAAAGGTAAAATTCCCGTCTGATTCACATCTATAAATAAACAAATCAAAATCAAACATTGTTTATTTAAGCAACTTAAGAAAAATCCTAACCCCCCAACCAGGGACAAATACAAATTAGCTGTATTCCAACTAAAAGAATTAATAAAACAGGCTAAACTTAAATTTGAATTCAATTTAGCCCACTCTAAATCTAGTCAAAAATCACTTTTTTTCCTATATTAATAGCAAAAAATGTAATGTCAGGACAGTTGGTCCACTACATGAAAATGGGAACCTAATTAAAACCGATCATGAAACAGCTAACTACTTTAATAAATATTTTTGCTCGGTTTTTGATAAGACTGACAAACTCTACTGTACATTTAAACAATTCCCCCATCCCCCTCTTTAGCTCCACTGAAATCACAAATACCCTATCATTTCTTAAAAAATTCTACAAGCCCGGGACTCAATATTCACCCTAGATTTCTGATTGAGACATTAAACTCAATATCCCTCCCACTCACCTTACTTTTTAATAAATCCTTACAAGAAAACAAAATCCCAGATGATTGGCGAACTGCTGTAGTGACACCTATTTATAAAAAGGGAAACAAAGCTAATGTCCATAACTATCACCCCATTAGCTTAATGTCTATCATTGGGAAAGTAATGGAATGTTTAATAAAATCAAGGATCGAAGTACAGATGCAGCAACTCTCCATTCAAGATCCACCCCAGCACGGATTTAAGCCAGGGCACTCATGTACTACTAATTTATATTAATATATTTTTGTACTGCTGTAATATTTGTGACCCCGGGTCGACCCTGAAAAAGGGACTATAATTGTCTCAGTGGTCTTACCCGGTCAACAAAATTCAAATGCATAAATGTAATCTCATTTTACAATACAATAAGCAGTAATTTAGACAATAACATTCCCTCAGACGTCATTTTACTTGATTATAATAAGGTGTTTGACAAAGTGTCACATATGTTACTAATTAACAAACGCCATAGACCTGGCTTCTCAACTTACCTAGTCAATTGGATATCTTGATGGCTTTACGGAAGAACTCAGAAAGTGATGTAACCCCCAGGTGGCTCTATCCCAAGGGCTACTACCCCTGCCTGAGTAACTGCTAACAGGTTAAGAGGCCTAGGTCCAATGGTGGGTGCCTCCACCCAGAGGTCAGAGTTAAGACAGTCTGGAATGACTTGGTCACAGCCCTCTGGGTCACTGCAACCCCCCCTTCTTCCCACTAGTGGCCCACACAATGTACCAACAGTACCTTTACAATATACACTTACCCCCAGGATTGGTCATGCAGCTGGACTTTGGGGAACCCCCTGTAAAGTAAGATGCAGTAATACAATAGCCACTGTACAGTATTTCAACACAAACACGCAGTTCAGACAGTATACTTTGCAAAATGAACAAATCTGATTTATTTAGGGGGGAAATAACAATGGCAGAGGGAAATCTAGTTAATTAGCTTATTCACTCTACTGTTTCAGAGCACTGTGCACAGGCTAAGGTCTCTATGAATCACTGTCACTGGGTACCCAGGCAATAAGGGGCTAGCCAAGTTCAGTGCAGCTGGTTGGGGCCCTGAAGATGAAAACACAACTGTACAATACCCAAATTTGTAATCCGGAGCTGGTTGGCTCAGTTCGTGTAGCCAGAGAGGGAAACAGATGAACACTTGCAGCTCAAAAGATCAGTTGGCAGGGAGCTACCCTGATTTCTACACATGACTCTTGTGGCAGGATCCCTTTCACACCACCCAGGGACACAGACCTGTGATCAGAACACTCCCCACACATTTATATGTAAAGAAAAGGTTACCATACCAGGCAGCTGCTTTATATCCCAACTGCACTCACTGCTAACCCGGGAAGTCACGGCGTAGCTTCACTTTTCCTGACAGACCGAGCGCGATGAAGCAGATTCTCCAGTCCTCCACAGGGTGAGCCTGGTAGCGAGCTGAAAGATACACGCCTCTTCTGATAGCAGCACACAGCGGATTCAGTCTGAATCACTACGGCGAATGAGCCGCCCAACTTTTGGCCTTCCACACGCGCTTCCCACACGAAAACTCAACAGCGCAGGAGCCTGGAGCTCCTTCCTCACTCACGGCCACACGCCTCTACCTTCTTGGACATTGGGCAGGGAATCACACCTCAGGCACCACCCGACCCAATTGGAAGGCTTCATATGTCAGTCTCTTGTACCTTCCCCTATCGGTGCAAAAAGGCGCCACACTCCTGGACTTCACTTCCCAAACCCACTGGCCATACTCCCCATTGGCAGCCGGCTCCCGAGAGAGTCCTTTTCCTGGTTGGCTGCTCAAAACTCCATTTTAAGCGCCCCTTTCTCCTGACTGGATCCAGTTTACAGTTCTGATCCAAATATGGAGGGGCAAAGCACACAAAGTCCAGCTGCAAGAATGGCAGGTTAAACAATTTACATTTCCAATACCAGTTCAACATATATTGAATCAATAATTACATCCCAGGGAAGTGCCTGCTTTGCCTGCATAGAAACGGCAAAACGGGGCACATTATCAGCGGCTCGAGCGGGACTCGAGCAGGAGAACACACGGTCCCCCCGCCAACAGACTAATTGTGTCTACGAGCTGGCAACTCTTAAACAGACAGTACTAGAGGCATTTAGGAAACCCCCATTTGCAAGGGGGTTACAGTTGCAATAAATGGTGTTCTGTCAAACACAGGAAAAGTTAGTAGCGGCATACCTCAGGGCTCAGTACTAGGCCCCATCTTGTTTAATGTTGTCATAATAGATGTGGACATCTCCCCCAATAACATCATCTCAAAATTTGCAGATGATACAAAACTCGGGGGTAGAGTCGACACAACATCCAACAGCTCGCTATTAAAACAAGATTTAGAACACATTGAACAATGGGCGAAAGACAATTCAATGACCTTTAATACTGAAAAATGCACAGTACTTCATTTTGGGAAGAACAACCTACAATGCAATTACTACTTAAACAATACTTGCCTTAAATCAACTTCCTGTGAAAGAGACTTGGGCATTCTGATAAATAACAAACTATCATCCAGCAACCATTGCAATAAAGTAGCTAGAACTACAAATATAATCTTAAAACAGATTAATAAAACATTTATTAATAAAACAGAACAATGTCTAGTACCACTATACAGGGCATATATCAGACCTCACTTAGACTATGGATCCACCTTCTGGAATCCTTACCTGAAGAGCGACATAAACTGTTTGGAACAAGTCCAGAGACGATTCACCAAAACCATTCCAAGATTAAAAAAGTACAGTTACGTAAGAACTTACCGTAACAGTAGATCTTCGAGAGAGGCTCTTGCAGTAGGTAATTACATATAGGACTGATGCCGGCCAGCGGCAGGACCCCACAGAAAAATTTCTAGCTAGCAGTCCCTGGCAGGGACCGCCCCCACATCAGGTGACCGGCGTCATACGACGTCGGTATAAAGGGGCGGTCCCGGGCCTCCGCCTTCCAGTTCTTTCCGCCACAGGCCTGGAAGGCCAGATGAAGAGAAGGATAATTCCTGAATGGAAAGGAGCTGAAAAAGCCTAGGGGGATGGAGGGAAGGTGTTACCTGCAAGGCCTCTCGAAGATCTCTGTTACGGTGAGTTCTGCACGTAACTGTACTATCTTACTGAGAGGGCTCTTGCAGTAGGTACCATATAGGACAGAATCCCAAGCAGTCTGGAACAAATGAAAGGCACCGGCAGGAGGAACTACACCAAAAAGTAGTAAATAATCTAGCAGGTCTCAGGAAAGGAGGCCTTGCAAGACAGCTAACCCGAAGCCTGCTGTAGGGCGAGAGGCAATGTCCAAACTGTAATATTTAGTAAAGGTATGGATGGAAGTCCAAGTGGCAGCAGCACAAATGCCTGCCGCAGACACGTTCTTGAAACAAGCCGCAGAGGTGGCAACTCCACGAGTGGAGTGACCTCTGACTTGACCCGGGAGGGTCTTGTTGTACTTGACATAACAGAAAGTGATGCAATGGGCCAACCTTTTTGATAGGCATTGCTTAGAGACAGCATTGCCTTCTCTTTTGTGAGTGAAAGAGACAAACAACTGATTAGTCTTTCTGAGATCCTTCGTCCTATCGGTGTAGTATCTCAGGATCCTGTGAACATCCATGGTATGGAGCAGGTATTCTCCTTGATTAGAGTACTGCGTGAAGAAAGCAGGTAATTCAATAGACTGATTTAAGGTAGATTCCACTACCACCTTCGGAAGAAACTTAGGATTCGTGCGAAAAGCTACTCATTCTTTGTGAAAAATCAGATAAGGGATTTTGCACATCAGGGCCTGGAGCTCGGAAATTCTACGAGCAGAAGTAATGGCCACCAAGAAGAGCGTCTTCCACAATAAAAACTTCAAGTCTGCGGAAGCCGCAGGCTCAAAGGGAGGAAGGGTAAGTTTCTCGAGGACAAAGTTTAAGTCCCAAGGCGGAGCTGGAGTCTGGACAGGGGGCCTGAGATGAAGGACCCCTCTGAGGAAAGTTTTGGATACCTCCAGCTGGGCAAATGCCTTATCAGTGAAAGGGACATGGTAGGCTGAAATAGCTGCCATATGGACTTTCAAAGAGGAGTGACTGAGACCCAGGTCGAAAAGATGACGAATGTACTCAAGCAGAATGGTCACAGGGCAGGAAAAGGGCTCCATGTTCCTGGACGCAGCCCAGATAGAAAATATTTTCCATTTCATGGTGTAGGTGGACCTAGTGGAGGGTTTTCTAGCCTCCACCAGAATCTCGGCCACCTTAGGAGAAACGCCAAAACGAGATTGAGCTAGGACTGCAGGAGCCATGCATGAAGTTGAAGGGACTTGAGTTCCGGATGGACCAGGGTCCTCTGATCCTGGGTCAGCAATCCTGGAGATAAAGGAAGAGGAAGAGGAGGAACCACTGAGTATTGTTGTAGAAGAGAGAACCAAATTTGCCTGGGCCAGAAAGGAGCGATCAGAATCATTCTCGCTCCTTCTAGAGCAAGCTTCTGTAGCACACGAGGGACCAGAGGAATTGGGGGAAAAGCATAGATGAATCTGTCCCTCCAGCTTAGAGATAGAGCGTCGCTCCAGAAAGCGCCTCGCTCTGGAGCGAGCGAGCAAAAGATTGGAAGCTTTGCATTTTGGCAGAAAGCGAACAGGTCTATCTGAGGAGTCCCCCAAATCTGGAAGATGCTTTTTAGAACTTTTACGTCCAATTCCCACTCGTGTGGAAGAGCCGACGAGCGACTTAGTCTGTCTGCCAGAACATTGTTGACTCCTGGAACATGGATCGCCGTGAGGTGAAGATTGTGGAGAGTTGTCCAATCCCAGACCCTCATCGCTTCCCTGCACAGCGGGTAGGACCGAGTTCTTCCCTGCTTGTTGATGTACCACACCACACACATGTTGTCCATTTGGACAGCTAGGTGACCGGGAAGAATGTATTGGTGAAGGGCCTGGAGTGCATACAGCACTGCTCGGAGCTCGAGCACGTTGATGTGGAGAACTATCTCCAACGTTGACCAAAGGCCTTGGGTTCGGTGAGGACCCAGATGGGCTCCCCAACCTTCGCCTGAAGCATCCGTGGTCAGAGTCTGATCGGGGGGAGGATGAAATAAGGGGACCCCCCGGAAGAGGTTCTCTTGAACCATCCACCATTGCAAGTCTCTTACCATCGGCGAGGAGATCAGAACCAGATGATCTAGGTCGTCTACTCATTGATCCCACTGAGATCGAAGAGTCCACTGAGACATTCTCATGTGGAGGTGTGCACGCGGAACCATCGGGATGGCTGCCGCCATAAGCCCCAGTAGACGGAGCACTGACCTCGCCGGGACCCTCCTGTGTTCTGATAGGAGGGAAATCTGTGACTGGAGGGAGGCCCCCCTGTCCGGAGGCAGAAAGGCTTTGCACAAAGTTGTGTCGAGAATTGCCCCAATGAACTGGAGCCTCTGTGAAGGATCCAGGTGAGACTTGGAATGGCTGATGGTAATACCCAGGCCAGTGAAAACCTGCTGGGTGAGGGAGAGGAAATGCAGGAGTTCCTCCCTGGACAGGGTCGCCAGGAGCCAGTCGTCCAGGTAGGGGAAAACCTGAGCTCCCAAAGAACGCAGGTGGGCCGCTACCACCGCCAGGCATTTGGTAAAGACTCGGGGGGCCGAGGAAAGACCAAATGGGAGCACCTGGAATTGGTAGTGGACCCCCTGGAACGCAAACCTGAGGTACTTTGGGTGCGAAGGGCGAATGGGGATGTGCAGGTACGCATCTTGCATATCTAGTGCACAAAGCCATTGGACCGACCGAAGCAGGGGCAAAAGGGATTGAAGGGAGAGCATCCTGAACCTCTTGTACTCCACATACAGGTTCAGGGAGCTGAGATTGAGAATAGGTCTGAGATCTCCTGTCTTCTTTGGCACTAGGAAGAAGTGGGAATAGTACCCCGTCCCATACAGGTGAGGAGGGACGGGCTCTATAGCCTGTTTTGCAAGAAGCGCTGAGATTTCTTCCCTGACCAAAGGAAGATGGTCCCTTGAGTAAGCGGAATTCAGAGGGGCTGACGTGGAGGTTTCTGTAGAAACTCTATGGAGTGCCCCTCTGCTATGATCTGAAGCACCCATGAATCCGAAAGTTATCCTCTCCCAATCCGGAAGGTGGAGGGAGAACCTCCCTCCTACCAGTTCCTCCGGGGCGTCCGGAGGTGGTGGGAGAGGGAAGGAGTCAGGTGGTGTGAGGCAGCGCCGCAGCTGGGGCACCCGTTGCTTTTTTGGGCGGCGGGGGCCTGGCAGCTGTGGGGGCCCGACGTTTAATGGCCCTCCTTCCCTGAGGTTTCGCTTGAGGCCGGCTGTGTCTGCGAAAGGGACGGCGCTGTGGGGGATGGGGACGGTACATTGAATCAACGGATTTAACGGCCATCCCCTTCTCCTGCATATCAGTGATGATGTCCTTGACATCCCCACCGAAAAGCACAGAACCCCTGAAAGGTGCTTCTTGGATGGCTGACTGCACCTCCGGGACCAAACCTGACACATGGAGCCATGTGTGACGCCGAAGACTTATGGCGAACGCAGAGCTCCATCCTGCGGTGTCCACTGCGTCATAGGTCATCCACAGAATGTGATGACTGGCCGAATGAGCAGAAAGGACCAGGTCGGCCAACTCCTGCTTGAGTTGAGAGTCAGGCAAAGAGTCGATCTTGGATTCCGCCTGGGTAAGGATGGCCTTCTGGTAATCCCCCATATGTGCTACATAATTCAGGGCCCTAATCCCCAGTGTGGAAGAAGCGTAGATCTTCCTTTCATACTGATCCAGAAGGCGAGATTCCTTATCCGGGGGAGACAAGCTCAAATGTTTCGGGTGTGCTGACCGGCCGTGAGCGGCGCTAATGACAACCGAGTCTGCACAGGGGTGAGAGTCTAAAAAGTCTACACCCTTCGGAGCCTGGTATAGCCTGTTCGACTTCCTGGGAAGTGGGCCTAAAGCCGACGGTTGTTTCCAAATAGTGGAAACAAGGTGGGCGTGAGGCTCGATCCAGGGTGGCACTAAGGTAGGAGCCGTAAGGGGCAAGTCCAGATGTTCGGCGAGTTTTACCCGCTGAGGATCTGGTTCTAAGGAATGCCACTGATGGACTTCCTGGATCTTCCTAAGCAGCTCCGTGAAGGAAGGATCCTCCGGAGGAGACTTCGGAGGAGTCCTTGGCCGGGGCTTGGATGGAGAGCGTGGCTCGTCGTCTTTCTCGGAACATCCATCGGAAGCATCCGAGGAGTCCAAGAGAGAAGGGGAGGAAGAATCTGAAGCAGAGTAAGACTCCCTAACCCATCTAGGGGGAGGAACGGGTTCCTTGGGAGGGATCCCAGAACGCGTATCCTACCCCTCTCTGGACCCCGAGGGGAGAACCTGGGAATCCGGAGGAGGAGAGGGAGAGTGCCGTCTAGGGTGTATGGGAGCCGGGGGTGGCACCGTCGCCGTAAGACGGCTCTCAACTTCCTTTGTGAGCTGAGCCTTGGCCTCAGCCCACCAAGAAGCAAGAGTCTCCTGCAGATCCACCGGCGGTCTAGGGGGCGGTGGAGGAGGAGGAGGGGGATAGTTGTACGGAGGAAATCCGTAGGGGGAGTATCCATAACCCGGCTGCGGGTATCCCAGAGTCAGGTACTGTGGCGTCGGGTACTGCGGTGTCGAAGGAATCGGCACCGGGTACAGCGGCACAGGATACTGCGGACCTGGGAAGACCGGCGTCAGATATGACGACGGATACCCAGGCACTGGAGGAGCTACCGGAGCAGACGGCCCAGCTGGGTACTCCACAGGTGGATCAGCCGGGATAGGCCCGTGGGGTGGAGGGCCCGAAGGAAGAGGAAAATCATCCGCCGGCGTCAGAGGGGCCGGTGTTGGAACTGGCGTCGGTGGGGCCGGCGTCGGAGGAGCCGGCGCTGGGGCCGGAGCCGGCATCAGGGGAACCGGTGTCAGATCCGGTTCTTGAAGAGGATTGGACGGTAGCCCATGGTCCCGAGTCTCGTCCAGGGATGGAGGGGAAAATCCCCGGGGTCAGGCAGGGGGGACTGGGGCTCCCTTGACGGCAGCGAAGGCTGCGGAGAGCCTGGAACGACAGAGACAGTAGGTTCCGCCGTAGGCTCAGAGGCCCGGCGCACGTCGGAGGAGCCGATGTGTGGCTTATGGGCCAAGTCCAGGCGGACACCAGAGGAGCCGGCGTCCGGCTTCGGGGTTCCCTCATCGGAGGTGGGCCGGGAATGAGAGGAGGCCCGGTCCGAAGGAGACACTGCCGAGTGCCGCCCCGAAGGGTCGAGCGTCTTAGAGGCCTTCTCCCGGCGTACGTCGGAGGAGCCGACGTCCAGCTTAAGGGAGGTGCCCACACCAGTAGGCCGCAGGCCTGCAGCGGTACTGGGGGCTGGAGTCTCCTTTTGCCCGGAGATGCCTGGCGGGCTCAACCTCAAATCTGCTGGTGGCGGGCTGACGCCTCCTCCAAAGCCTTGGAGGCTGCCGCTGGGTGATCCCCGGAGGGATAAGTTTGCCCGCCGCACCGCTGGAGTCAGCGAAGAGGAGGCCTTCCCAAGTGCCTTTCCTTATCCCGCCTTATGCCCTTCAGGGAGGCCGAGCCGCCGTCAAGTTTTTCAGCTGTTTCTCCATCGCAGACATCTTCTTTTTGAGGAGATGGGCTTCGAGGGACTGCTGGCGTCGTCTGCGGGTAGCCGCGTTGAACCGGAGGCAGTGCGGACACTTGTCAACCACGTGGTCGGGGCCTAGGCAGAAGAGGCAGAGGGAGTGACCATCTTTGTGAGGCAGTTGGGCGCCGCATGAGTCGCACTTATTCTTTGAAGGGGACGACATATACTGACGTTCACCTGACGAAAGGGAAATAAAATTCTGAAACTAATTGGAAATAAACGACGAAGTAACAGGACTGAGCGATAAGAACTTAACCGCAAGACGCTGCACGAGCTGACGGCGGGAAAGAACTGGAAGGCGGCGTCCGGACAGTCTCTTTATACCGACGCCGTGATGACGCCGGGTCACCTGACGCAGTGTCCCAGCCAGGGACTGCTAGCTGAAATTTTTCCTTGGGGTCCTGCCGCCGGCCGGCGTCAGTCCTATATGTAATTACCTACTGCAAGAGCCCTCTCGAAGTAAGATCTAAAAATTATGACACTAGGTTAAAGGAAACAGGACTCTATCCCCTTTACCAAAGAAGACAACGGGGTGACATCTTATTAACTTACAAACTTATAAAAACTCCAGCATTACTGGAACAATGTGGACGATCACTAGCCAACAAGTGTACTGTAGGTAGAACGCATAACCAACAGCTCAAAGTAAACTGGGCAAACACTAACAGACATGACAACTCCTTTGGCATAAGAGCTGCCAAACACTGGAACCAACTACCTCAAGAGATGATTAATTCAACATCGTTTGATACATTCAAGTCTAAGCTTGATACGTGGCTTAATATCACACACAAATAGCAGTGACCCGTTGTTGCGGGGGACAATCGCGATGGGTCATGTGCCTTCTTTTGTCCTATTAAATCCAGTAAAATCCAGCAAGCTATATCTGCAGACCTGAAGAGATGGCAAGAGTTACATTTCTCGTTCTCGTACTGAAGCTCTCAAACTAAATGTGCTGTCGAGACTTCTGTTTCTATTTGCTGCTCTACCAATGTGGTTAACCCACAAAGACTGGAAAGAATTTCAAAATGCCCTTAACAGACTCATATGGAATGAAAGAAACCGCAAATTAAGTGATATCTCCTGACCAGACATAAGGAGGGAGGTGGGGATAGCAGTCCCTGATCTCAAGCGGTACTATTTTGCTGCACAAATACCACCGCTGATGGAAGGTTTGCATCAAAATGAAGAGACAGGAACGGTGGAGATGGAAAACTGGGCAACAGGTTGTACCCCGCTGAAGTATGTATCATATGTTACCATGCCAAATCACTTGAATGACGTGAGGAACCCCTGGCTTAAAACAACGCTAAAAGTATGGCAACAGGTTAGAATTACACTGACGGCACAAGCGCTAAATTGGTGCTTTATTCCCATAGCCTACACCCCTGTTTTTGCACCAGCCACATAAAACGTAACCTTGTTGGCCAAAACAGATCTGTTTAGATTCCTGCAACTCCAGAGTTTTCTGAATAAAAGTGAATAAAGAGGAATACAGGCAGGCATTGGGAATCCAACCTTCACAGGTACTACAGTATGTGTGGGAAGCGACCCAAGCGGGCCTGTAACCACATCAGACTTCTTTGTTGTACAGGTCAATGATGCAACAGGTGGGCTATCAGGCGGTATTGGCAGTGCAATCCAAATGGGAACAGGAAGCCCAATTTCAGCTCCCCCTTAAACAATGGTCCCGAGTATGGGCTAATGTGCATAGAACCACTGCATCTGCCTCTTGGAGGGGACTTAAGTGCAAAATTGTAGTCCGCTTCTGCCTGACCCCCACAATTTCCAAGCACTTGGCTCCAGTCAACACAAATTGGTGTTAGGAGACAGTGAAGGGGCCAGGGAACCCCCCACCATACCTACTGGAGTGGCCCTAAATTACATTACACTGGGTCAGCACCAAAACTCCGGTACAGAAAATGTTGGAACTGTCATCCCCACTGGAATTTCGGAACATTGTCCTGGACCTACCCCCAAAGGGAGCCCACAGAGGAAATAAGATATATTTATTCCTCATTCTTTCCACACCAATACTGAAGGCCTTCCCAAGGAGGTGGCTATCACCTGACTCTCCCGAAATAAGCAACATTTTATCCATATGTGATCAAATTAAAGAAATGGAGTCTGTAACTGCCATCATGAGGGTCAAAAAGGAAAAAAAGTAATTCTAGGTGGATTCCATACTTTGACTAGAAGGAACAAACAGAGGGTAATCCCAACACTACAACAATTATTGTAAAGAGACAGGGGCCTTTATATACAATCTATTGAATCTGGCTAGGTAGTGCACCCCTGGTTTGTCACATGGTATTATAAACACTTCCTTGTCGAAGTGAAATCAAAAATCAGTGCAACTTATACTAGGCCATAATATAGGAACCAAGCTGCTATAGGCAATATGTTTAATTTCTTTGCCTCCGACAGTTTTGATTTAATGGTTCCATGAAAATTGCTTCTTTTTACGTATTAACTTTCATCACCTGAAGTCTGAACTGTTGATGCAAGCAGACGCCAGGCTAGGCAAACTGAGCACATAGCCTTTTATTTGGGTTACACCAATGGACTCATAGAACAATGAGCATTGCAACAAGATCTCTTATACCCTTTGTGCATACACTACCTGTAATGTTAGTAGTGTGACCTATACCTGTAGTGCTGTACCTATGATACCAATTTTATGTATGTAACATGCTGGTGTTTTTGCTAACATTACACTTACTAAAAGAAGTTTTAAAAAATATTGATCTATAATTTTTCACTTTCACATTGATTATACAAATTGGGTTATCTGTAACACCCTATTCAAGCAGGATAGAAGGGATGGCGGGGGGGCTAGTGGTTGCACTACACGCGAGGGAAGGGATTAAAGCCATCTCAGAAGACGGCAGCTATAAGAAGGGGTGGAATCCCCATGGGTGCAACTTAGCTCAGATCTAGTGAAAACGTTCTGCATAATGGTAGTATATCGACTGCTGGGGCAAACAAGAGCGCAGGGATGATGAGCTTCTAGAGGAACTCAGAGAGAGGTGTAACTCAAAAAGGAGAAGTAGTTGTGGTAGGAGAGCTAAATATCCCAGATGTTGAGTGGGACATCCCAGTGGCTGGTTCTTCACAAAGTCAAAAGGTGGCTGATGCCCTACAAGATTGCCTGCTTACACAATTAATTAACACTCCTACTAGAATGGACATTATCTTGGATGTGGGCCTCACAAATTCAGAGGTAGTAAGTGTCATTGGGGTTAGGAAGCCGTTGGCTAACAGCGACCACAATACTGTGTGGTTCAAACTGGACTTTGGGGCAGTAAAATCTCAGTCCAGGGCAGAAGTTTAAAATTTCAGAGGGGCTAACCTCGGCAAAATGAGGGGAATGGTCAGGGGCATCCTGACAAAGACACAGGAGCAAAAAGAGGTAGAAGACATTTGGGGGCAAATAAAACAGGCCATAATGGAGGCTACCAAGATGTGCATAAGGACCGTATCTACAAAAAAACAGACATAAAAACCCCATGTGGTAAAAACCAAGCCAGGACAGCAATTAGGACCAAAAGGGAGGCATTCAGGAATTATAAAAGAACCATGGGGGATAGTGATTTGGAAGTGTACAATCAGAAGAATAAGGAAGTGAAGAGCGTAGTTAGAGCAGCCAAGGCCACTACAGAGTTTAGGCTGGCAGAGGGAGTTAAGGCAGGGAAAAAAACTCTTCCTTAGATATGTACAAGAAAAAAGAAGGAAGAGGGGAGGAACAGTCAGACTTAAGGATGGAGACAGAATCATAGAGGACGGCAAGCAGAAAGCCACTGTTCTAAATAATGTTTTCTGCTCCATGTTCACCAAGAAATACATAGGCCCGTTACCAGACAGTGGTATTAAGGCTGAGGTAAAAGGAGTCCCTCAAATGGACACACCATCAATCACTACCAGCAGGGTAAAGGAGGCCCTAGAAAAAATCATGGATGACAAGTCACTGCCGTCACTGGGGCCAGATGGAATTCACCCAAGAGTGCTAAAAGAACTGGCCGGTGAGTTGGCAGGTCCGTTGGCACATTTGTTCAACAGTTTGTTACTGTTGGGAGTAGTACCAGGGCTCTGGAGGGTGGCAGACATGGTTCTCTCCACAAGGGTGGGGGGGACTGTGAGGAGGCTGGCAACCACCGCCCGTCACCCTCACTTCAGTGGTGGGGAAGCTTATGGAGGCCTTAAGAAAGCAGGATTTGGTAGCATACCTAGAAAAGAATGACCTCCAGGATGATAGGCAACATGGGTTTCTGGCGGGTAGGTTATGCCAGATGAACCTCGTCACATTTTTTGATTGGGTGACTAGGGAAATGGACAGAGGCCACCCAGTTGACCTCCTCTACTTTGATGTCAGTAAGGCCTTTGACTGTGCCTCACAACCGCCTGCTGAAAAAGTTGGAGGACCTGGGAGCAGCAAAGAACATAGTCAGGTGGATAGGTAGCTGGCTGAAGGACAGAAAGCAGAGAGTGGTAGTCAATGGGGAGAGGTCAGAGGAATGAGAAGTTACAAGTGGGGTGCCACAGGGATTAGTGTTAGGGCCAGTCCTGTTTAATGCATTTATTAGCGATATCAGTATAGGCATACAAGGCAAGCTAGCCCTTTTTACAGATTATACCAAGCTGGGAGGAATGGTAGACTGCGAGGAAGTGGTTAGGGACCTACAAAGAGACCTTCGGAGGCTGGAAAGATGGTCTGACATCTGGCAACTGAAGTTCAATGCTAAAAAGTGCAAAGTGATGCATCTGGGTAAGGGGAATTGGGGGACAGTCTACAGGTATAACGGGATACAAACTAAATGCCTCTCAGGAGGAAAGAGACCTGGGGGTCATCATTTGTAGCACACTCAAACAGACCAGTCAGTGCAACACAGCTTACAGCAAGGCCAGCAGAATGCTAAGGTGCATAGGGAGGGGATTTGACAGCAGAAGCAGGGAGGTGATACTTCCTCTATATAGATCCCTGGTAAGGCACCATCTGGATTACTGTGTCCAGTTTTGGAATCTGCACCTAAAAAAGGATAAGAACAGGATGGAGACTGTCCAGAGAAGAGCGACCAAAATGATTCAAGGCCTCCGAGGACTCTCATACGAGGGGCGGTTAGAAGCACTGAATGTGTTCTCACTGGAGGAAAAGAGGGAGAGGGGAGACATGATTGAGACATATAGGTTTCTAAGAGGAATAAACAAAGTACCCTCGTCTGATCTGTTCTGTAGAAGTACCAACTCCAGCACTAGAGGTCACGAGTGGAAGTTGGTGGGGGGGGGGGATGTCAAGAGAGAGAGCTTAGGAAACACTATTTTACAGAAAGGGTGGTAGAACCATGGAATAGGTTGCACATCGAGGTGGTGGAAGCTAGGACAGTAACATCATTCAAACTGGGTTGGGATAGGGTAAAGGCACGGACACTAGTAGGGAGAGAAGTTGGGAATATAACTCAGATGGGGGTTTAGGACCTGTAATCAGAAAAGTTCACAGAACACTTGGGCAGACTAGATGAACCTTGGTCTCCTTCTGTCATCACTTTTTTCTGTGTTTCTGTGTAATTATTTCTCCAATTGCTTTATTTCATTCTTTATTTATTTTACAATTTTTAGCCAGGAAAGGCAAACTAAGCCGAAGCTTGTTTCCAGATGCATCCTGAGACATCCTTTATAATGTCTTGACACTCAGCATGTGACTGCCAGTTGTGTGGCTTTTGTAATGTTACTTTGGTTTGTTTCTTTCCTCTGCATTTCCACCCTTGGCAGAGGTGTCAGGAGAAGCTTCTCGAGGCCAAAGGAAATTGGTAGCTAAAAGAGTCAAACCAGGGGCACAGCGCTGGAGAAGGAGGAAGGGCTGGAGGTGGTTGTTAAAAATACTAGGCAGGGGAGGTATGTGGCTTATGTAGGGCAGAGGGGTGGAGTCTAGCAGCCACCTACTGAACCACAGGTGAAACCGTTCAGTTCAGTGTATGGCTGCCAATTGCGTAAGTGCTTTTGCAACGTTACTCTGAGTGTTACTTTAGCTTGTCTCTTTCTTCTGGATTTCCACCCTTGGTAGAGGTGCCAGGAGAAGCTTCTCGAAGCTAAAGGAAATTGGTAGCTAAAAAGAGCACAAAGACCAAAGTGTAATGTAACAGAACCCACCTCCTCCAACTTATGGAATAGACCCAATAACACGAAGGTGAGGAAATACTCCTTGCGGGGGAAACCTCTGAAGAACCAAGGTTACTGATTAGCCTTCCCTCCAGGCTTCTAAAAATGATAGGGCTAGCTGTTGATAGTTTGGTGGAGTTTAATTCTGGATGACAGCTGCTGGAAATTAGCAATTTAACTGGAGTCACAGTAGGCAGAAGTCAACTGTGGCTTGGTCAGGAAAGATTCATAGGTTCATAGGTGTATACAAGTTTGAGGGCAAGCCGATATTGAACTCGCCACCATTATAACTTTAATGGCGGAAAAGGAACTTTTTGTCACCCATATACTGATCCAGTCTAATTTTGAATTGTTCAATATCCTCACTTATTATGACTGACAAGGGTAGGGAATTCCATATTGGGGGTAGTCTTTGAGTAATGAAATTGCTTCTTTTGACTGTTTTGTTGAGGCTGACATAAAGTTTTAGTTTCTGCGATCTTGTATTATTTGCTGATACGTGCCTCTCAAGGCAGATAGTTTCAAACAAGGCAGGATCTTGAAAGGCCCTGTGTACCAAACACAGGTCACCTCTAAGTGCTCTATATTCGAGGGAGTCTAGTCACAGAGTCTTAAATTTATCTTCATACTCCACATTAGTTAGACTGTTTATATTCCGGGTAATTTTCCTCTGAACGTTCTCTGCAATGGCTTTCCCTCCTGGGAGGTGGGTGCACAGAAGGGAGCACAGTATTCAATATATGTGATCTGACTAAGCTGGTGTGTAGTGGAAAGGGGCAGGAAAACAGTGGCAGGCCAACTTAGAGTAGGTTCCCCCCATAGCTGCAGCATGTAGCAGAGTGTATGGTGGTGTAAAGCAGCAGATTTGTTGAAGTTGATACAATTTGTTGATCTGAAGGAAATAAAATCTGTCGTCCTTTTCATCCAATAGATTATTTATTGCATGAAATACTTGCTCAGACATTGAAGTATAAGATGAATGGAAATTTGGAGATGTTCAGGAGTCTGAACAACAAAGAACAAAGAAGTACTGAACAAACGAGAGGTCTCCAAATTCTCATGAAAAAAGAGGACAGAAGGCTGCAAAATGACAAAATGACCAAGGTATGAACAGCGAATGAACAGGTAGGGCATGTTGTTCAGCACAGCGCCTGCAATATAAGTCATTATTCAGAGTCGCCCAGGATACTTGTCATTTAACTCTCAGTAGATAAGCTGCAGTTTTGGCAGAAACTGACCAGTGGTAAACATAGAAGCACCGCCATATCTGATGGCAAGAGAGAGTTGAGAATGCGTAGACAATCCACCTGACTGGAGTGCTGTTGGTTGATGAATCAGTTCAGGAGGTTGAGCTAGAAGCAGTGATGTCTGTTGGCACGACACCAGAGAATGAAACATGAAGGAGGGAAGACCTGGAAGCTGAGTCAAAGGATCCAGATTTGACAGTTGACTAGACGGTCTGGATCCCAGGATGCTACTCTGGAATTAAACCATACTATGGCTGAACCCACTTGGAGAATGAGAACAGGTTCTGACCCGAGGTGTAACTTCATCCACTGATGTTTAAAAAGAAGAATAAGAGGGGTCACATGGCTCCTGGTATGTGTGGAGGTTGCCACCTTTATAAAGGGACCTGAAGTTTTTGACTCAAGTACAAAGTCAGGATTGAACCTGTTTGTACAGTGCTAATCAGAAGAGCGTTCAGGGAGTGGGTTCCTATGTGTGTAACTGAATATGTCAGTAAAGAGTGACAGCTGTTTATACCACCCTTGCAGTGTGATATCTTCTGTCAAAACATAGGTCTGAGCTGAATTTACCCCATGGCTGGAGAAATGTATACAGATGGCGTGACTAATGTGTGGTGAACCTTCTGGCAAGCTTACCACCCTACTCCTAGATGCAGAGGACCCGATTCTTGAACACGGCTTAGATTGGCGCAAGCTACGCCAAACAGCAGCTTGCGTCAAAGCCCATTGCACCAGGGAGCCTGCATCAGATTCTGGAACAGGAGGGGTCCCTGCGCCTAAGTCCCCACACTTGCAGCAACCACTCCCATGCGGCAAAAACATAGCACATGGGAAGGGTCTGCTGCAGGCTCCTTGTGAAAATGCAAGTGGCCCTTCCATCCTCGATCCCTGTTGGAAAATGACATTTTCCCTGGTAGTCTAGTGGCCCTCCCTCCCCGATTCCCGATGTAATAAAAAAATGACATTGTCCCTGGTAATCTAGTGGCCCCTCTCCTGATCCCCGTTGTAATAAAAAAATTACTTTGTCCCTAGTAGTCTAGTGGCCCTCCTCCCCGATCTCCATTGTACTAAACAAATGTCATTTTCCCTGGTAGTCTAGTGACCCCCTCTCCCTGATCCCTGGTCCCTGCTGTAATAAAACAAATGACATGTTCCCAGGTAGAATACCACCCCCCACCCCCCAAGTCCCGATCTCCCATTATAATTATTAAATTATCCCTGATGATCCAGTGGACTGCTCCAGCCCCGATCCCCTGTAAATTGCAAAACCCAAATACCTGGTGGTCTAGTGGACCCTACACCCCACATTGCCCTACCACCCCACTCCCCCATCCTGTAACCAAGCCAATGACTGGTTCAGCCTACTGCTCACCTCTGCAGCCAGCTACCGACTGAGCTCTGAATGAGAGCGTACTGTATACAGTACATGCTCAGTGATTGACAGCTGCTGTCATTCCTTGAGCGCGTACTATATACAGTACGCACGCTTTCATTTTTTTTACTTTCTTTTCTTTATTAATATTTCCAACAGATACATAAACAACAAATACAAACAAGCATCAAAAACTACAACTACCCCCTCTCCCCAATAATACACTACATACCCAAGATCCGTAGCTAATAAGTAACAACAACAAAAAAGTGCATTAATAGGACCTATAATAAATCATTATTACATAGTGCCATTATCTGATATAAATTAGGCTATAAATAAGCAACAATAGAATGACCAAAGGCAATTATTAGATGACCAATGAATAAGCTAATTGTTGTCACACCTTCAAAACATAAAAAGCAAAAAGAGAATGTGGAACCTAAACAGTAACCAAATTATATTGGTTCTGGAACAATACCACATATAGTTAATAAGTAGGAATGCGCTCTTGATTCGTACCTACAGTAAGTAAAGTAAAAAGGAAGTTAATATGTGAAGATAAGAAGACTATGCAGTATCCCCCAGACCCAAATGAAATATTTCTGTTTGTTGTAAAAGCTGGAAATGAGATATATCAGGTGAAGGTTATGTTTTACATTTGCTAGCCATTCGTTAAAAGAAGGAATATTATTATATTTCCAGTGTTTGCAAATTAGTTGTTTGGTAGATATGTTTATAACTGAGATGATAGCTTTATCGAGGTATGAGGACCTTCCTGCAAAGTGATCCAAAATGCAATGCTCCTCATTAAAAGGAATCTTTAGTTGTAGCTTGAGTATTTCCTGCCAAAGGACCTAATAAATCTTAATGCATGACTATAATATATGAAACAGAGAGCCTGGACCAGAGTTACAGCTATGACATAATTCAGAGGTTAATAAGCCTAATTTACGCAACTCGACCGGGGTTAAGTATGCATTGTGCAGCAGTTTAAACTGAATACATCTAAGATTGTACAGTGGAATAAGTTTTTACAAATCTTTCTGTACTGATGTCCAATCTAGGGTCCCCTGCGTGTATACCTTGTTCCAACAGTCTGAGGATAAGGCTTGATCTGTGAATTTAAGTTTAAACAAAATTAAACAGATATTTGCAATAAGGTATTTTTTATCTGCATCTCTAAGTTGACTGACAAAATGATGAAAGTCATTCGTCCATGGTGTATGGCCCAAATGTGCTTTAAGTGCAGTTTTAATAAGACGATTGTTAATGTATTTCTTGGAGAGACCTAAATCTCGCACTATTAAATCAAGTGATCTGATTTGACCCTGACATAAAAATAACATAACCTTCACTTTTTCCAGACATGGTAACCAATGGGAGGGAAAGGATTTTGCATTGACTGAAAAGCTGAGATTAGATAAAATCGGCTGGTTAATGTCATGATAGATATTAGAACTTAGGCCGCACCTTGTCACTGCCCTCAAGAGTAATAGTACAGGCAGTGACACCCTGGATCCGTGTATCCTACGGCTGGTCTTAGACACAGTCCTTACCTCGATCACGTGCCTCATCAACCACTCTCTTTGCCTGGGGAAGGTTCCAACTGCCTGGAAAGTCACCACTGTCACCCCTATCTTTAAAGGTGGTGATAGGACTGTGGCTGGAAACTATTGGCCAATCTCCATTCTCTTTCCTCTCTCCAAGGCCTTGGAAAAAGTGGTGGCCTTTCAAATCTCTGACTACCTACTATGTCCTATGTCCTGAGCAGCATGGCTTCCGAGCGGGCCACAGTACCAACACAGCCCTCCTAGAGTTCTCCAACTTTCTCCACTCCTCCTTAGACACTGGTTCTCTGGCTGGTACGGTCTTCATTGACCTCTCTAAAGCTTTCAACACTGTCTCCCACCCCCTCCTTCTTGATGCCCTTAGTCTCTCTGGTTTTGCTGCTGGGCCTGTCTCCTGGTGCACCAGTTATCCGTCTGACTGCTCACACATGTAAAAATTAATGGGACCTACTCAGACATCTGTCCCATCTTTCTGGTTCCCAGGGCTCCATTCTGGGCCCCTTACTATTCTCCCTTTATTCAACACCTTTCCACGCCTTGATCGGGGAACATTCTATTGTACGCTGATGATGCAGTCATCTTTGCCTCAAGTCAGAATCTATTGCCCTCCAGGACTCACTGCAGAAGTCCTTCACGTTGAGGGCTGGTTCAAGGAACATAGATTGGTGATAAATCTTAAAAACAAAAATTATGCTCTTCACTCATCCTCAAAACAAGTCCTGCAACTTCAAACTCCTCATTCACTCTGGGTCCTCTTTCCACTCAAACAAGTTTGCTCCTGTAAATACCTAGGATCCATTTTGACCCTCCCTCCTTCCATGGACACATCACTGCCCCAGCCACTGCCACTAATATCCGAATGGGCATCTTACATCGGTATAAACACTGCCTCCCCGGAGGCTCTTCACTCACAGTCATCCTCTATCCTGTCCCTAGTGGACTATGGACTGCCGTGTATGGTGCTGCTGATCAGACCGCACTCTATAAAATTTGCACTACTCTGAATAAGGCCTGCAGGTTATTACTGGGGCACCTAGACTAACACAACCTGCTTACTGTACCTCAAAGCGCTGGTACTTGATCTTACGAGCCTCAAATATCTGACCTGTACCCTTACAAAAAGACCCTCCTTGGGCTATCCCCACCAGGATTGACCACCACCATCCGCCGCTCTGTCCCACTAGTTCATATTCGGACCTCTGGGAAAACCTCTCTTGTTATCCCTAGAGCTAGGACCTCTCACGGCCAAAGAGCCTTCAGCTTTAGGGCCCCCTCCTGGTTCAACACACTGCCCCCCTCCATCTCCGATGCTCCAACTATATCGTGCTTCAAAACCTCCTTACGGAACCACCTTGTTAACACCCGAAGCTGTAATTGCCACTAGTCAAAGCCGTACTCAATACTTATGACAAAGCTTACTACTAAGCTGCTAAGGACAACATAACTCTGGTATTGTTTGCATCAATCCTACCTGTACCAGCTTGTTTGTATCTATGTCTTAAGTTACTGTTATACTGTGTATTACTGTTATACTGTGTATTTTCATTTGTCTTACTGTGACAAGGTACCTTTGTAAATGAGCCTATGGCTCAAAGGTTTTCCAAACTGCTGTCTGAATAAATAAAAAAATAAATAAATAAATAATACCTAAGAACTTGTAAGATTGGTTCAGGATTTTTAAGGAAGTGCCCACTACTGTATTAATTAAATCTTTGGGGAGTTTGTTTAGTTTAACATATAACGCTGAGTCTGGTGACAACTTATGCTTCTTTAAAAGGGTGAGCTCTAGATCTACCCACGAAGGAGAGCACGAGTAGAAGGACAAGGGCTTTTGAAACCATGTTATAATTTTATTTATACATGATGCCAAATAATATAGTATAAAGTTGGGAAGCTTTAGGCCACCTTGTGATTTAGGAAACATTAATTTATTAAGTGCAATCTTAGATATTTTGCCCCGCCAGATAAACCTGTTAATAGCGGGGAGAATATTCTGGAACCATCTCAGAGGAAGATACACGTTTAACATGTTAAGTGGGTAAAACAGTCTGGATAAGATGTTCATTTTAATTATATTCACTCTTCCCCCGCGTGAAACAGAAAAATATTTCCATCTATTTAGGTCCTGTAACATTGTTGATATTAAGTTCTCCAGATTTAATTTTATCAGTTGTTTTTGATCCATAGATAAGTAGATGCCTAAATACTTCAAACCAGAATAAGTCCATGATAAACCTAGATGTGAGATACTAGTTTTCAATAATACAGTATTTAAAGGTATAACTTCAGTTTTATTGATGATTAATTTATAGTTGGAGAAAGTGCTGAATAATTGAACAGTATTTAAAACTGCCCTAATTGACTCTGAAGGGTTGGATATATGTAATAATATATCATCAGCAAATGCTGACACTTTCAATTGCTTGCCCCCTATTTTAATACCGGTCACCAAGGGGTTTCTATTAATAAAACATATAAGAGGTTCTAAATACAAATTAAAACAAAATAGGAGATAGGGGGTAACCCTGTCTGGTACCACAAAAAAAGCCTGAAGGGAGCAGAGATTAGGTTGTTACAAAAATTCCTAGCAGAGGGACATGAATATAATGTTTTAAGCCATCCAACAAAAGATTGGGGAAAACCAAACCTGCATAAAACAGCGAAGAGAAAATCATGGTCAACCCTGTTGAGCACTTTTTCCACATTCAGGGACACCAACGCTAGTGGAATCTTGGCATCCCTGGCCACTGAAAAAAATATGATCAAGTTTTATTTTCTTTTTTTTTTTCCTTATACATTTTTTCCACATCAGCCAAGGCAGGTGCTTCAGTCCCTTCCGAAGGAGGAACTCTCTCTCATGTCCCGCCATGTCACAATTAGCCACCCCTGTATTTCTCCCATGGATTTCTCCCCGTGGCGGGTCCAGGGAGGTGGCGCTCCCTCCCCAGAGACCCAACCCAGAACCCCAAGGTCGGCGTGCGGCGCGGCGGACCATCATGGAGCCGTGCCAGACTCTTTTCCTCTTGTTTTCTCCCCACTCCCCTACCCACCGATGTAATCACATCGGAGTGCGCCCCCAACCCGTATTGCCCTCCAGTCGCCACCAAAGGGAAATCAGCGAGTAGGACAGTGTGTGCCCTCCCCCTGAGAGAGGAGAGCAGTCCTCCAGATGCTCAGTCCTCTCTTCTCCCTGACGACCACTGGCGGCCCGGGCTCATTCCCGAACCCGGGTCACTGGCATGGCACGATGATCAAGTTTTCTAAGATGATCATATGCTTGTCTAGGGGACTTATTGATCTTTAAATTGTCGATTGTCCAGGTTATTTCCTGTTCGGTTATAGGGGCGATTAAATTGTGAACTTGTTCTTTTTCAATTTGGGGACAGATAAAGTTATGCAAATAATTTATACGGGCATTTTCAGAGGGGGCGTTTTGAATCAAGCGATACAAACCGATATAAATGTTTGTAGAATGACAGAAACTCATTTAAAATTTCCTGTGGGTTTGTTATTGTCCTGTTGTTCCTTTTGGAAATAACAGATTCTGTGAATTTGGATTGATCCAAGTGTTTTAATCTATTTGCAAGGATTCTGATTGTCTTGTCTCCTAAATCAATATATTTAGCTTTGGTTCTAATAATTGCTAGGTCTTCCTTTTCTTTTGTGAGTAGGAAACTTCCTCTTTGAGTGACTGAAGTTCTTTGCATTTTTCCTTTGACACAGAGCTCAGCTGTAAGTTTTCTAATTGATTAATTCTGTCTTCTAATTTGTTTTAACTTCTCTGCCTTTTGGTGTTTTGGTTTTGCCGCACATCTAATGAGGTTTCCCCTAATGTAACATTTACATGTGGCCCAAATCACGTTGATTCTGTTGGATGACTATATGTTAATCTCCCAAAAGTCCTTTATAGCATTCCGTATAAAATTAACAATATAGTCCTGTCTTAACAGACTATTATCAAGTCTCCAAATAGAATGTCTATTAGTATATGGAATAATTTGGGCCTGTAGTCAATTAATGAGTGGTCAGAAAGTGTTCTCAGTAAAATTTGAGAGGTTATGATTGAGGGTAATAAAAACTGAGTGATCAAAAAGTAATTGTAACCCCTAGATGGCGCTATCCCAGGGGCTACTACCCCTGCCTGATTTGCCACTAACAGGTTGAGGGGCCTGGATCCAGTGGCGGGTGCCTCCACCCAGAGGTCAGGGTTTACAATAGTTAAACTAACTTGGTCACAGCCCTCTGGGACACTGCAACCCCCCTTTCTTCCCACTAGTGGCCCACACAATACATCAGAATTACCTTTACAGTATACACTTACCCCCAGGACTGGTTCCGCACTGGGACCTCCTGTGAAATAAGATACAGTGCAACAATCACAGTACAGTACTTTAACATAGACAAATACCTCAGGCAGTATAACTTTGCTGAAACAAGCAGCTCTGATTTATTTAGGGGGATATAACAAGGACAGGGGGAAATCAGGTTAATTAGCTTATCACTCTACTCATCTACCTATGGCTCTGTGCACAGGCCTATCCCTATCAGTTACTGTCCCTGGGTACCCAAGCCCTAGTGGCTAGTCCAAACCGTGGCAGCTGGTGAGCCCTTTCACAGAGAAAGGAGAATTAAACAGTCAGCAGTACAGTAATTCCATTTGGATTTAATGTGGCAATTCAACAGGAGTGACCCTGAATTAGTACTCACGACCTCCAAATAAGATAGGGTCCTTCAATGTCAGCAGGGCTACTCTTGAGCTCCAAGAGACTCCTCACACATTTATATGGTAAACAGTCACAGGCAAAAGTCACTTAATGGCAGCAGGATTCACTTGAGGTACACAAACCTCTTCACACATTTATATGGTAAAAAGAAAGCACTATACCAGGCAGGCTGCATCTGTATCCCGATCGCAATTACTGCACAATAGCCAGGAGAACACACAGCAGATTCAGTTCCTGACAGACCGAGTGCAATTTTCAGCAATTCCTCCAGTCTTCTACAGGGTGAGCCTGGTTTCTACTCTTCAGATATCCTTTGATTCTCTTCACAGGACGGATTCAGTCCTAACAAGCTGCAGACCAGAACTCTGGACCTTACACATGTTTTTGACTAAAACTGTGCACTGAAGGAACACAGGTTCCTTTCCCCTTCACTGCCAAAGCTCAACTGAAACTCCCAACAGACAAAACGGGCACTTCCTTTGAGTTCCTCCCAGTTCTTGACTGGATTGGCTGTCACTCACAATAGACTGCTGCTGTTGGTCCAAAAGGCGGCAAGTCTAAACTACATCTCCCAGAGTCACTGCCCGTATAATCCTCTTGTGGCTGGCTCAGATTATGAGTCCAAGTTCTGATTCGTCCAAGGCACCATTTTAGAGCTAGCTTACCCCACACTGATTGGTCCAGTTCAGCAGTTCAAAACCAGAATGGAGAACTAGGCAGACACAGTTCTGACTGCAAAGAAAGCAGGTTAGACAAACTGTAATTTCATTATTACTGTAAATGATTTCTGGCAAACAGTTACATCTTTCAGATAGGTTCCCTTGCACTCCTAGTGACTGCAAAAATGGAGTGAATTGGCAGCAGCTCGAGTGGTACTGAAACAGAGAAGCACACAGTCCCACATACAAACTAATTATGTCTGCAAGCAGACAGCTCTTAAAGAGACAGTACCAGAGGTTCTAAAAACACTCACTGATAAATGGCTTAAAAGCCAAGCACCATTCAGGCTTGGAGCATTCAAGCAAGCTCCTAGAAGTCTTTTGGGAACCCCCATTTGCAGGGGGGTTACATAATCAATACGCGAATAAGAATTATGTACAGGAGGGTAAAATGACCATTTTTTATCTTTTGGGTGTAATGATCTCCAAGGGTCTATAAGGTTATAGATTTGTAGTAAATCTTTTAAAGCTTTATTTTCTGAATGAAATGTGTAATTTGACATCGTAGATATACCTAGTACAAGATCTAAGGGTGTGTTCCAATCCCCACCTAGTATTATGCTGTGGGAAATACATCGTGCCAAAACAGTGACTAAGAGTATTAAAATGGATGCAGAATTAGCATTAGGACCATATACTGATCCAAATAAAAATTATTTTTGGTTAATAGACACTGAAAGCAAAATATATCTCCCATCAGGGTCTGAGATGTAGTTAAGTTTAAGTTTTATTAAGTTATCTATTAAGAAGGCCACCCCGAAGTGGCCCGGTGGCGCTGAGAGTTGAGGCGCTGGATGCCACACCTCTCCACCCGGCGACCAGGTTGGGAGTGAGCTCGGGGCGCCGGGGGTCGGCAGGAGGAGTTGAGGGAACATAGTGCCCTTGTAGTGCTCTCCTCCCAGGAAGAAGGCAGGGGATGGCTGAATACCAGCGGCCCCAGTGGAGACCGGGGCACTGCAGCATGCTGGGCAGCATGATCTCAGCGTGGCCGACACAGGCAGGGTTGCTGTGCGCCAGCGTGTCAGGTGTGCACCACGCATGGGTGGGGGACCGCAAGAACACAGGAAAAACCCGGACCCTGGGGTAGGCGACGGCACCAGCCTCCATGCCCATTGCCAAGCCTGTCCTGGCCAGCCTTTCAGTTCCTCTGCCCGGGCCTTCGCCAAGCAGCTGGAAACGACGATGGTAAGTGCGCCCAAACAGGAGGGGCGGACCCACCCCAGAGGGGTTAAGCTGGGGGGGACAGCTGCGAGGTGAAGTGGGGAAGAGAGGTGGCTTGATCAGGCAGACTTCGGGCCGGGCAGGACCCAATTGGATGCCCGAGAGAGGCTCCTCGGTCCATGAATCGCATGGAAAAAGAGTTAAAAAACAAAGAAAAAAAAAAGATGGCCACCCCTCCTTTAGAAGTATATTTACCAGCTCCGTGGACTGTCTGATAATTAAGTTTTTTGAGCAGGTCTAGTTCAAAGTGTAACAGATATGTTTCCTGAAGAAACACTAAATTACATTTCCACAAACTTAAATACTGTAAAAACTGCATCCTTTTTGTTTTTGAGCGCAGACCTTTGACATTCCATGAACCTATTTTCCATATCAGGTCAGACATACCTAATATAATAAAAGTAAGAAGTAAGATATTATATAATCAGGTGTAACAAAATTGTGTAAGGTCCTAATGTAGCGAACTAGCCCAGGAGCTAAACTCCCCGCATAAAACTATCTATCTTCTCTTCATAACATAGAAAGCCTATATACAGCATGATTATTGGTAGGAATAAATGAAGTTGTGTCAGAAATGACACTACCCCCAGTCCTTACGACTGAACTCCACTAACATAAAAAGCTCACTGCCGCAATACACTCTGCTTGAGCTCCCCTTACCCACACTGATTTAAATGAAAACTAGTTAACCTTCCATTCCAGTTCGATCAAAAGGGGAGGAATAAGGCATAAAAACAGTCCACTATTCTATTAATTTGTCTTGCAATGCTGAGGACCAGAGAGGAAACCAAAAAAACCAAGGTAGATTCCAAATTATTAAGAATGATAGCCCAAACCAATAAAGTACTTTGTTATAACCAGATCCATTAAGTATAGTAGAGAAAAAAAAATACTGTAATTACTAACTAGAGTATATTCATTAAAGTCCTCCACTGGGAGCCCTCAACTGGGCGGATTGCCTGCTTTTCTCCAGTGGCATCGGCTGGAGAAGCCGGCTGGCCACGCTACACTCCCTGCCCACCACCAGCTCCTCCCACTTTCGAGGCCCTCGACCTGGCGGATCACCTGCTTTTCTCTGGTGGCATTGGCTGGAGAAGCCAGCTGGCAGCGCTATACTCCCTGCCCGCCGCCAGCGCTCCTCCACTGGCTAAGTCTGCTACCACAGCCTGGGAGCACATCTTGGAACTCTAATTGGCCTGCGCATTCCTGAGCTTACATCTGATTGGTAGCTACACTATGGCTCCTCCCATGATTGGACTGTGCTTGCTTTCCTTGGCACTTTTCTCTCTCTCTTTTGGCTTTTTTTTGGGGATCCAGAGCCTGCTATTTAATTTGTAACTGAACCAAATTTTTGTACTTCTGGCTATATGTTTATGTGTACTGGTGAAAAAAAATGCTCTCCTTAAATGGGAAAATAGGTCTGCTCAAAGTTTAGTTGGGGGTTGATGTCTGCATATTAGAGCAGTACAATTGTTAGATTTTGTATAACTTATTCACCTCTGCCCGCCTATTGCCCTTTGCACTGCTTGAATCTCCTGCTATTTTTCTGCCTGCCTCCTCCCCCACCCTGGGTTTCTGATTCCTTTTTTTCTCTTTCTTTCTTTGTAGTGCCTGACTTGCTCTGCAATTAGCACTGCTGTCTGGCTGACCGCCCCCTCCCTCACTCCCTCCCTCCCTCTCTTTTGCTCATCTTCTTTTGTCTGTCCCCCCATCCCCCCCCCCGATTTAGTCTGGTGGGCTAGCTTTTGTTCTCTAAACCTTTTTATCCTACATCTAACTCCCTGCTCTTCTTCACCCCAGGAGCCCTCAACCAGGTGGATCGCCTGCTTTTTTCTGGCGGCGTTGGATGGAGAAGCCAGCCAGCCGCGCTACACTCCTTGCCCACCGCCAGCACTCCTCTACTGGGTAAGCCTGCCACCACAGCCCGGGACCACATATTGGAGCTCCAATTGGCCAGCACATTCCTGAGCTCGTGCCTGATTGGTAGCTGCACTACAGCTCCTCCCGTGATTGGACTGTGGGTATTACCTTGCTTTCCTTGGCGCTTCTCTCTCTCTCTTACGGCTTTTTTCTTGGGAACCAGAGCCTGCTATTTAATTTGTCCTACACCACCCACCCCAACCCCGGCCTCTATTAAATACTCTCCAAGCCCCACCCTAACCCCTCTCCATTGGTTGCTGTTGCCCAGTATTGATATCAGTATTGGTATCATATTGATATCATTAACTTTATATTCATTCTTAGCGCACCCCTCTTAGGGCACTACCATGGGTTGCCTAAGCTGGCTAATACTGCTGGCCTTCCTTCTACTATGCTGTTGGGCTGATCAGTTCATTGCTGCATTAATACATTACCCCTCCCCCCCACTTAACACTAACCAGCCCCCTCCATATCGCACCTGGCTGGAATCACCTTTTGCACTATTATATATCCCCTGTCTTCCTAAGACTGACATTATTCTACTTGAACACTAGCTTCATAAATGTTTACGTGAATCCTATGCCACAGCTGCCCTTGAGATGCTCTCATCCTGCATCTCATCTGGGATTCACTTATCTGTACTCCTCCTTCTGGCCCACGCTGGGGACATTGAGCTTAATCCTGGGCCCCTTTGCTCTATCCCTGTCCACACCTCCCTTTTCTAATATCCAACAACTGAACTTGAGGTGTGGACCCTGTAGATGACCCTTGATATATTGTGTATATCTGAATCCTGGCTCAAACTGACTATTAAGCAGCGTGAGGTGGCACTTCCTGGATACAACTGCTTCAGAAAAGATAGGGTGGGTAAAAGGGGTGGAGGTGTTCTAATATACTCTCGGTCTGATCTGGATGTCGTTGAACTCCCTGATCCTAACACACATTCATCTCCTGTGGAGTCCCTATTCCTTTCCATGACTCTTGGTAGCATCAAGAAACTTACCATTGGCTGTGCTTATCTTCCCCCAGATAAAGTTTCCCTAGGTCTCCAAACCTTCCTAACCTCCCTAGCTAATCTACCTCACCATGACCTTATACTTAGTGGAGACTTTAATATTAACTGGCTCCGCCCAGATGCTGACCAAGTGCGTGCTTCCCTCACTGACTCCAACCTTGTGCAACTCGTTCAGGAGCCAATGCGTATCAATACCAAGTCTGGTCAGCACACTCTGCTTGACTGGATGGTTACTAATTGCCCTCAGAAGATTAAAGCTGAGGGAGTCCTTTTGGACCGTATAAGTGACCATTCCCCAATGTTCAGTGTTTGGAGGAATAATTGTTCCAACCCCCCTCCCAAGATCTCTCTGGTTTGGGACATGTCAAAGTTTGATGTTGACAGGTTCCTAACATCTATCAATAATACTGACTGCACCCTAATATGAATCAAGCCTTGGACTTCTTAATTTCCTCCCTCACTAAAATTATTGATCACATGCCCCATTGAAAAAATGCAGGTCCAAGGGAGTCAAAGCTCCTTGGCCTACAACGGAGATAAGGTTACTCATGTCGCACCGTGACAAGGTTTGGTGGAGTTTTAAAAAATGTGGACTGCCCTCTGACTGGCAAGTACATAGACAACTCAGAAATAAATGCAAGAATTCTCTCCAGAAAGAAAAATGCCTCCATTTCAAATTGCTGCAAACCGAGCACCTATGTAACCTAAAGGAATTCTGGCAACAGATCAATTCTCTGGTAAAAGGGAAGGCTGTGGAAGTCCCAAGCACTGTCTTCACCAACGACACTACTCTTGCCGACCCCTTGTCCAGCACTTCCGGGTTTAATGATTTCTTTACGGATCTCCACAAATACACTTCGTCGTTCGGCAACTCACCCCCTCTCCCCTCTGACTCATCCCCCCTTTGAACACCCCTGGGGCTCGGCCTACATTTCACTTTAAACTGGCTTCCCTCAAAGAGGTCCAGAGGCTTCTTACTAATTTAAAAGCAGAGAGCGCCCCTGGTCACGACTCCCTTGAGCCTAAATTTCTTAAGCTGGGTGCTTCAGCCCTTGCCCGCCCTGTCCGTGATCTATTCAACTGTTCGTTTCTCTCTGGTATTGTCCCGGACAAATGGAAGGTGGCTGTAGTCATTCCTGCACACAAGGGTGAACCCAATACTATTGCTGATAACTTTTGACCCATTTCCATCCTCTTCCCTTTGGCTGAAATCCAAGAGTGAATTGTATACAATCACCTTCAGGACTACCTGGAACTTCACACTCTGTTATCCCCTTATCAGCATGGTTTCAGGAGGAACCACAGTACCCTTACTGCCTTATTAAAGGTGACCTCCGACATTTACCAGGCAATGGACCATGGTTCTATCACCGGAGCCATCTTTGTCGACCTTACAGAAGTGTTCGACCTGGTGAATCATGGCCTTCTGCACCATCAGCTTCATGTCCTTGGTCTTGACACTGGTACATTATCCTGGATCAAAAGTTACCTGTCCTGCTGTTCTCAAAGAGTTAAATGGGCTGACTCTGTCTCTAATCCCAAACCCATAACTCATGGTGTTCCTCAAGGCTCCATCTTGGGCCCAATGCTATTCTCACTATTCAGTAATGACCTACCCAGCTTCTGTGGTGGGGCATCCGTACACCTATATGCACATGATGCAATCATATATCGCTCCTCTCCTGATACTGATTGGATTAAACGCGAACTTGCTTCTGACTTTTCTTCCCTCGAGGATTGGTACTGGGGTAAACATCTTGTCTGGAATACGAAAAAGACAAAAAGTATGCTATTTACCCACCTACCCTCCTCCCAGTGCACTTTCTCGCCTCTTACTATCACTTCTCTCAGTGAAGATATCCTAGTGTGTGTCCATTCATTTAAATACCTGGGTAACACTTTGGACTCATCGCTCTCTCAAATCGCATGCCTCCAACGTCTCAAAAGCTCTGAACCAGCGATTAGGCCTTCTCTATCGGATTAGTCCCTTCCTATCCTCTGCCTCGTGCCTCAAGATTGCCTCATCTTCCCTAATACCTCTCCTAACCTATGATGCGCTTTTATTGTTCTCTGCGAACTCCTCAACCCTATCTCTCCTCTCCTAGGCCTACCATAGGGTGGGAAGGTTTGCTCTGGGGGTTAGACCCACTATCACCACTGCAATATCCTCTTTTCACTTGGATGGCTACCCTATGTATCCAAGTTAAGGTATTCTTCCCTTAGCCTCTTGTTTAAACTGGTTAACAAATTCACTCCTCCTTGCCTCAATGAGTTAATACGTTTGAGACAAGCTCCTCGTCCCCTTAGATCTGCCTCCCTCCCCCTACTTATTAAGCCTAATATGAATCTTGACATTGCCCACAAGTCTTTCTCCTTTGCTGTGGTATCTGACTGGAACTCCCTCCCTCTGTCCTGTGCTGCTCCTCTTTCCCCAAGTTCTAATCTACTCTGTATGCCTCACTCTCTGCTTCGGTAGCCTGCTCCTGCTTCTGCTGAGGTCTCACCTTCACTGCTTGCCTCCCTTACTCTCCCCACCTCCATCTCGAACCCTGACCCCTAACCCCTCCATAGCCCTAGGACATTTGACTGTACCTTCAATTGTCTAATTGCCTTGTAAGGAAAAATATCTATTTTATATAATGTGTATATATCATCTGCCTTTGCCTATGTTTTGTATAATATGTTTTGAGGGTCAGATTGTATATTTCATTACTATCTTGTTTTTGCACTCTGTTTTATTTCACTGTATTGTACTGCTTGTTGTAACCCCGGGTTGACCCTTAAAAAGGGACTGCAATTGTCTCAGTGGACTTACCTAGTTACCAAAATACAAATCAATCAATAAATAAATTATACATCTGAATAGTTAAAATATATATTAATTCACAAGCGCTGCTGTGGATCAGGAAATAAGGAAAACAGAAAAGGTCATGCATGTAGGGGTGGCCGGCGCTAGACAGTGCTATAATAGGAATAACAGAGAAAATAATCAAACAGAATTGATACTGGCTGAGAGAGTTAGCTATCTTAATTTTAAGATTTGCCCCCAGTTGTCCAATAGTAAGTTTTAAGGTAAAGAAATAGGTATTATATACACACACATATATATACACTGTATATATATATATATATATATGTACACACATATAAAAAGTCAAGGAGTCTACACATTTAAAGACGTCTGCCAGTTATATTCAGTCACTTCCTTTTCCCAGAGCAATTATATTATTTAAATATAAAGGGCTCAGTGTGACTGTGGAGCCTTATATATATTGGGGCACAGCCAGTAAAAAAAGAGGGTTTTTGATAGGGGTAGCTCCTATCTAGCTGAGTTAGCCCCCTATTTATTGAAGTATAAAAAACTCCACTATAGATCAGCTGACCATATACGATGACCCCAGATGTGGAAATCATAGACCAGAAAGCATTTACAATTTAACAGGAAGGGTCTGAAGTCTAGCTTACCTTACTAGATACATAACTTAAAGCCATGAGGCAGGAAATGTTTGGGATCCGTGCTCACTGGCTGTCAACAAAAAAGGTCAGTTCTGGGAAAGGAGTCCTAGAGAACAAGTTAGACAGACTATAATCTCCTGAGCCCCAGATTTAAATAATTTGACCACGTTAGTTACATATGGATGTCACCCTAATTAATCTCCCTATTGAACAGGAGGAAACGATGTATACTTAATTTTAAAATTAAGGCGAACTAGTAGTAAGTAAATTTATTTCTGGGCTCCTCTCTCTTTTTTTTGTTTTCATTTTTGTTAATAAAGATCCCCAACTTTATAATCTGAAGGGAAAAAAGGTAGCAAAGTTAGGAGGCAAAGGTGGAAGGACTATTTAACGTGCCTGACATCACCACCTGTATGAATATAATTGCTCAACCCTCCAGTGTCAATTATATAAAAATTCCATATTCTCTTCCTCACTGAACTCTCAGGGAGTTACTTAACCTCGGCTGGTAAAATAAATGGCCGCAAATGTGAATGTGCCTGTGTCGCCACACCCCAAGCTACAGGTTTCCCTGACCAACATTCGTGAACAGGTCTCGATCCTGAGCTGCAAGGACTTTCCAAAAAGTTCAGCCACTTGTCCTGTTAATACAGATCTCTAAGCTCAAATGTAGAACACTTCTATTATTAAATTAATCCCATCTGCATTTGTTTGTTTTTCTAAACTCTAAATGCAGGAGAAGTCAGCATCACAGAATTTGGGGGTCCCTCCAACGGCTAGAAATATCAATGGAACATTCTAGATATTGTTAGAAAAGCCACTTGGTAATAAATAAAATATCTCCTAAGAACCTGGAGCATTAAGACAAATAAGATCAGATACTAAGAAAAGAAATATAACAGCCATTACAAGGGACCCCATAAGTAATAGAGTTTATATTCAAACCAGAATCAAAGGGAATATTTAAATGCGCAAT
Source organism: Neoceratodus forsteri (assembly GCA_016271365.2). Classification (NCBI taxonomy): domain Eukaryota; kingdom Metazoa; phylum Chordata; order Ceratodontiformes; family Ceratodontidae; genus Neoceratodus; species Neoceratodus forsteri. The sequence continues at coordinate 367,190,838 of JADMNL010000025.1, read as the reverse complement.
GTGTCCGGAAAAAAAAGTGATACACATCAGAGATGTCCTCTCCTCTTATACATAATCATCGGAGATTCAAAGTTAGAAATACCATAATATAAACAGGTTTTGTAATCTAATTAAGATCAATCCTTTTACTCTGAAGTATGCAGTCTCTTCAACTTTTCTTAAGATCTGGAAACAGCTTTTCTAACTGTACCTGCACTTGTTTGGGAGATTCAAATGCAAAGGATTTACTGTCTCTATATATGCTTAATTTGGCCGTGTAGGTCATTTTGAATTTTATTCCTGCTGAAATCAGTGTATTTATGATGGGGTAAAAGCTCTTCTTCTTTGATGCACTTCCTGAGGGAGGTCTTGAGAAATATGAATTTTATGACCATCCCAAGTTGGGTTGCTGGATTCTTTGGCCATTTTTGGCACATGCACTCTGTCCAGATAATTCAAAAACTTTATAATAAAATGTCTGGGGGGGATCTCCCTTATTTGGAAGAGGTCTCAGAGCGCTGTGGGCTCTTTCTATGACATACGAGGCTATTAGGTGATCTTTCCGCAACATTTTCACATAGGGCATGTGTGAAATGGATTGAGTAAGATCCTTCTGAGGACTCTGGTAAGCTATAAATCACAATATTTTTTCTCTGCGATCTACCCTCCAGATCCTCAAGTTTTTGCTCTAGTTTCTTACATCTTTGCCTAATTACCAGAGACTCTAAGTCTGATCTGTCCATCCAGTCCTCCAGGTACGAGATTCGTGTTTCAGCATCGGAAATATGAACTGAGATTTTTTCTGCTATACCTCTGGTAGTTTTTGAGTCGTTGGCCAGCTGAGAGATTACCTTCTTTAATTCCTGCATTTCAGCAAAAAAGGTTTCCTCTGTTAAAACACTGCCCATGTTTCATCTTAGTTGAGCCTTTATCTTACGACTGTTTTGACTTTTTTGACCCACCAGCCCTATCTGGAGTAGGCAGCAGAGTGTGTCTGATAGGGTTCTTCATGTCAATGTCCATTTTGTGGATCAAATCCCCGATGCAGGATGCTGACCAGTAAAATCACTCTCCAGAAGGTAAGGGCAGATCGTTAAACGTTAAACTTCTTGAGTTAACAGGTTAATTTAGATGTAAAAAGGTGGATGGGTGCGGGAGCTCTCGAGGTTACATCTTACCCGAGCAGACTCATCACCGGAAGTCTGAATTTCATTCACATCATTCAGTATACGCTCTTTCAGAGCTCAGTTGACGGCTGGCTGTGGAGGTGTGCAGTGAGTGGTGCACTGAGCCAGTCGCCAGCTTGGTTATGGGATGGGGGAGCAGGGTGGTAGGGCAATGTGAGGTGGGGGGGTCCACTAGACCACCAGATATTTGGATTTTGCAATCTACAGAGGATCAGGGCCGAAGCAGTCCACTGGACCACAGCTGGTGAGGGGCATTAGACTACTAGGGAACCTGTAATTTGTTTTATTACAACAGGGATTGAGGATCTGGGAAGGGGGGGGCACTGGACTATCGGGGAAAATGAAACTTGTTTAGTACAATGGAGATCGGGGGGCACTAGACTACCAGGGAAAGTGTCAATTTTCTTATTACAACAGGTATCAGGGTTTCAGGAGGGGGCCACTAGTCCACCAGGGCATGTGTATTACTATTTAATTTTACTACTGTCGGCATCAGGGTTAAAGGAGGTGTGGGGGCCGCTAGTCCACCAGGGCAGAGAGATTATTTTATGTAGTCTTTACCGGCAACATCGAGGACCAGGGACAGTGGCACACTGCCAAACAGGCAACTCTCCCACAGCAGACTATTCTAAGTACCTTTAGACAAGCCCTGGCTGGTCTAAGGATACTTACAATTTCTCCCCCTGGGAGAGTTCTGAGAATCGCACTTATGGGAATATGGCAGCCTGCACCTGCCACAAGGCCCCCTTGCAACAAGCTGCTGCCCATTTTGCGGGGCAAGGCTAGCGCAAGTCCACTGCCTTTGTGAGTAGCTAATGGGGCATTTTTTGATGCAAGGTGCCACTTGTGCCATGTATGTTTGACACAGGCACCTTGCGTTACTCCTAGGGCTTTGAGAATCGAGCCCCGAGGGTTTACCTGGGCTATGCCAGGCTCCCACTGACAACATGAGAGGGTTATCATATGGTTCCAGCCTCAGCTGAAAAGACAGTACAGCATCAGCTGACTGGTTGCAAATCATGTACACCAAGGAAGGGTTGCAGAGGTAGACAAGAATTTAACAAACCCAAGGATCGAGACAGAGTATATTTAGATAAAATCTAAAAGGTATTAAGGGCCTTGGCCATGAAGACTCTTACTGTATATGTAAAAAGGACTTTAAAATGCCATCTATATTTTTATTGGTAACAGGACTTTAAAATCCTATCTATGGGCCCTGTGCACGAAAAGGTGCGGCGTGGCTATGCATCATGTAACATGGGTGTGTAGCCACCCCACACCCACTGCAACCCCACACGAAGGGGGTACACAGACCCACTGCACCCGATCCCCACGTCCACGGACAGCTCCATGCTGGGGGTGTTATGAGGGGCATGCCAGCACTATACAGTATTCACTAACCCACATAGTGCTGGCCGCATGGGTGTGGAGGGTGGCGCAGGGTACACCAGGAAGACCCTACTATAACCCACTGCATGCCCCATGGGCACAGACCTGGAGGTCGCCAGGGGGATTGGGACAGGGCACACTGGACAGGCGAGAGCCTGGAAACATCTTGAGTGGCAGCAACAGGACTGGAGGGTGCTGTGCAGGTCCAGGTGTGTGCAATTGGCATGCACAGCCCCGGACCTGCACCACCCTATGTGTGGGATCCACTGTGGGTCCCAGGGGGGCATCTCATTGGATGCCTGCCCAGGACGACGGCTCCTCCACTGGCTGCCCTGTGGAGTCCTGCGCCGGGGGGGGGGAACCACCTACAGGTGGGCGGCATTGGTGAATGCCGGTATGGGTGCGCCTGCCTGCGGGAGGTGTACACGCATTTTGCGCATACCTACACCCCGTTCATGTGCATAGGGGCATATATTTTTATTGGTAATCAATTCAAACTCAAACTCTGATGTTTAGAGGTAAAATGGTCATGTAAGAAAGAAAGAAACAGAAACCAATCTTACTGCAGCGTTTATGACTTGTTGCAATTTACACAAAGAATTCTTCAGAAGTCCAGAGAATAATATGTTATAGCTGTCAATTCTTGAGATTATAAAGGCAGCAGAAATGGTGCAGGGTCTGCACCAAAAGTCATATGAGGCAAGACTGGAGGACCTCAGTATGTATACCCTGGAAGGGGGGGATATGATAGAGACCTTCAAATAGCTCAAGGGCATAAATAAGGTACAGGAGGTAGCATATTTCAGAAAAAGAGATCTTCTAGAATAAGGGGACATGACATGAGGCTGGAAGGGGGTAGACTAAAGGGTAATGCGAGGAAGTATTTCTTCACGGAAAGAGTGGTGGTTGCATGTAACAGCCTACCAGCAGAGGTAGTGGGAGCTAATTCAGCAGGGGAATTCAAAAATGCATGGGATAGGCATAGGGGAACCCTAGCAATATGAAAGAGACTAAAGCTAGAGATCAAATAGGGTCTGTGGTTTTTGCAGCAGGCAGGGAAAATGAGCAGACTGGGTGGGCCTAGTGGTCCTTATCTGTCGTCAATTTCCATGTTTCTATGATTATTTAAAGGGGAAGAAAACAATGCTGGTGTCACTCAAATTGTGAAACACCATGAAAAGAGCTTCTGAGTTTACCTGTAGGTAGTAAGATTCTTGTGATATAAATATCTAAATCATTGGTAATTTATATCAAAGCAACAGCCAATTCATTGAATCTTCAAACAGAAAACTATTTATATATTTCAAAAGTTTCACCAGTAAAGACACACTCAGCTGAATAAAAGCTTGTTTCCAGATGGAGCCTGGGAAGAAGAGAAGAAGAGTGTAAAAATAAAATGAGAACAAAACAGAACAATAACTTATATGATAAATCATCATACAGAGTAAAAATTATGCAGTACAAAAAAAAGAAACGAGCGTCATAAGACAGGCAAAATTATACAGGGACATGGGTGGGGTGGGGGTTGTCCCATGGGTTCAAAAGAATCTACATTTCAAGATGAGTGCACTAGGGGTGGGGCGCTGTAGGAAGGAGAAGGGAAAAAGGAGGGAGAAGAAAGGGGGAAAGAAGGGAGGAAGGGGAGGGTAAGTGAGGGGAGGCTCATGAAAGGAGGAAAAAAAAAGAGGAGAAATGGGGAACTGAGGAGCAGGGTAGGGCTAAGACCCTAGGGCAGGTGCAGGAGGGGCAAGTTGTAATTGTTACTGTCAATCTGTAATTGACAATTATCCCTTGCACCTTTTTACAACACTCCAAGCCATGACCACTGGGTCTTAGAGGTGTCCTCTCATAGGCTGATGCATAGATTCAAATTTGGAATCCGATCCGACTATACCACCTCCTTTTAGCTCATTTCTCAGTTTTTTTTGTGCACCTCTACAGGCAGGTCACATCTACTTTGGCTGTGTGCCAATTTTCAATTTCCACTTGCAAGAATGAACCCTATTGTTCAGATCTGGGCATGTTTTATCCTCTCTTATGAATTTACTGTTTGGGTATGTGAGCCCGAAGGCTGCAGTCTTCTTTTTTTGTTTAACTGCCTTAAGTACATAATTATTAATCCTATCTAGTAGTACTGGAGCGTCTACTCCCCGTCCCCAAATCTGAATCTTTCTCCCCACCCTCTCCCTCCAGCTCAACCTCTGTTTCTTTCTTATTGGCTGAGATATTTTTTGCTGTTTTTTTTCTCTGCTCCCAGGACTCGGCAGGGCGGGTCCATGGTGCAGTCAGAGATCGAGTTTACTGTTCAGTTTTGTTAGATCTCTGTCTGATTCGTTGTTTCCATGTGCTGGTTTTGCAGTTCATTGTGCTGTGTCTACTATAGCTACCAGGACCAAGCAGGGTGGGTTCATATTAGTGCAGCAGCGGGCGGGTGAGTCAGCTATCTCTTATCCCGACCCCTTGCCCTGCAAGTAAAACCACCGCAGTTCCTATGGAACATTACAGTGTGCTCTCCCCCCCCCCCCGTTTGCCTTGTCCAGCCAGGAGGTTGAGTGTCACCCAAGCTCCTCTTCCTCTCTCTGTGTCAGATGTGCCCCTTCCTGCCCTTTCTCAGCTGTGGCTCAGGGACAGAGGAGGCGGAGAAGGTAGAAGCCAGTCGGTGTTTGGGCAATGGCACTGGGTTCTCACAGGGAAGATACCACCCTATGGAAAGCATGCCGGGCTCACCATGTTTCCACAGTGCTTGTGGTCGAACTGACGGAAACCACTGTCAACTAGATGGCAATCTTTTGATCTTTTTAGGTGGTGTCCCATGCTAAATGCACAATGCAGGCCTGCACTTGACAGTCTGTTATTTCCTCAGTGGGGTGACATGGTCTCGGAGCCATTTTTCCCTTCTCCACTGTTCAGACCTCCCATTCCAATATGGCACCAATAACCTCAAAAGTCCCAATGATCCTGTTGGCCACCTTTTCAACTGGCCTGCAGGGTTTTACAACACAAAATGGCAAACATGATCACATGAGACCAAGAGATCTCGGCAGTCAGTCTCAGTTGCTGGCAATGTAGTTTCTCTTTCGTTGTGCCAGGTTATGGCTCTCACTTCTAAGTCCTGTGTTAAGTTTTCTGTTGCTGAGTAAGACACAGCAAACTGCTTGGTCAGTGGACTGGATGCCATGGCCTTGCCAGGGAGGCTTCCCAAGCATTATACCCATTTCCCTTGTTTTTGCCTGTTACACAATTCTCTGGTCCTCAGGTAGACAGCTATTAGTGCCTGCAATGTGGCTTCTGTGCTACACTGTCAAGCTGGGGACTCCTCCTCTGAAGCTACTAGATGCATGTGCCATGTGTGTTTCACATGTTCTTGTCCTCATCCTGTTGCTTGTGGTCTTGTGCCCCTCCCCAGTACTCACTTGTTTTTTCTTTCTCGATTGTTCTGCTTTGTCTCCCAGGTATTTACCCATTCAAGATGGGCAAAACTCGATAAGTGTGCTGCAAGTGCCCCAACTTCCTTCTCTTGAAATCTTCAGGAGACCTCTGCTTATTGTGCTTGGTTGATGCAGACCACCAACTGGACAACTCAGCTTTGGGGTCATCTGTGGAGGACACTTCAGAAGATAACACCTCCACAATATCACATGGGGTTATGGTCAACATGTTTCAGAAACTACTGGACAGGATCGAGGCTCTGGCAGACCCTAAGCACACACAAGAGCCAGATAGACACCCCTAAACCCAAGAGACAAAGAAAAGATGACACACAGGACCCTGAGGATCCAGACAGAGAGCCTTCCTCCAAGGAGAACAATTCTTCCGAGGTGGACAAGGAACCAACAGAGGATCTAGCTGCCCCACTATGCCCATTTGACCTTATTCAAGAGATTTTTAGGATGGTCTGCGAGACCCTCAAGTTTAAGGATTTGGCGCCACTGAAGGAGCAGAAGCTGGACCCGCTGGTCAGAGAAAAAAAAAGTCTCACAGTTTCTTTGCAGTGTGCAAGGCACTGGAGGACATCCTAATGAAGGAATGGGATGCCATGGACCCAGAGAGAATGAGAGAAAAAGCTTCCTTTGAGAAGGAATACCCCCTACCAGATGAGAAACAGGAAACCTGGTCTGCTCCACCAAGAGTAGATTCTGAAACTGCCTCTCTTAGCCACACGACTGTTTTACTATTGGAAGAGTCCTCATCACTGAAGGATTCCCTGGATACAAAGGTGGAGGACACCATAACAAAGGCCCACAAAATCTTGATGATGTCCATGAAGGGCCCCACGCCAGCCATTTATACCACCAGGGCCATGCTCAGGTGGTTAGAGGCCATACAGCAAGATTTACCAAAAAACAGTTCCCATAAGGCCACCATGGACTACACAATTCAAGCAATAAAACATGTGGCAGATTCCTCCATTGACACCTTCAAAATATCTTCCTGAACCATGGCTACAATCAAGAGAGCCAGAAGGCTTCTGTGGCTCAAGCTATGGCAGGCAGAAAAGGAGTTACAAAATATGTTAATAAAGTTACAGTTCATGGGGGACATGTGTTCAGACCAGGGTTAGAGACGTTCTTGAAAACCAAAGGAGACAATAAAGACCTGCTGTCAAGACAGGCAATTCTTCCATTTTTCTGAAAATATCACTTTTGGAGCTTCTCCCACAAGAGCCACTGATCACAGTCCTTTCAAGAGAATGAATCTCACAACTTTGGCTTCAAGCAGAATTTCTTTAACCACGGGGCAATTATCAAAACAACACGGGATGAAACGGCTGATCCAGAGCCAGTAGTAGCTATAGAACCAACACTCTACACAGAAGCTATCAGACATGAGGGGACACAAGCCCAGGACTTGGACCTGGCAGTGGTTGGGAGACTCCAAGAATTCACCAACACCTGGGCCAAAACCGTCATGGACAAATAGGTTCTGGAGGTAGTCAACAAGGGGTATGCAACAGAGTTCAATGCAATCACCAAAAAATCAAGATTCCTATAATCTCACATCTCAACAAACAAAATTCCAATCCATGAAGTCAGAGCGCTTTTGAATCAGCTCTTGCAGGAAGGCACCATAGCCCAGTGCCATCAGATGAGCAAGTCAAGAATGTGTTCCATCTTTTTTCTGGTTCCCAAAAAGATGGGAGATCTCCAACCCATTCTAGATCTCAAGTTCATAAACCAGTTTGTGAGATACAGGAGTTTCAAGATGGAAACCCTACAGTCCTCCATAAGAGCGATCCAGAAGGGTGACTTGCTCAGATCAGTAGACCTGAAGGATGCATACCTCCACATAATCATTCGACTATGCCACTACAGATTCCTGAGGGTCTATGTTCTAGAACAACACTTTCAATACAAGTGTCTCCCCTCGGCCTGGCATTGGCACCCAGAGTCTTTACCAAAATCATGGTGACTCTGGCAGCAAAGTTGAGGGTAGAAGGTATCCATGTAGTCCCTTAAATAGAGGACTGACTAATCCGGGCCAGAACCAAGAAAGTGTCAGAAAATACAACAGAAAGGGTGCAGGACTTGCTTACCCAGCATGGGTGGATTGTCAACATAGCCAAGAGCCACCTCTCACCATCAACAACCTTGGAACATCTGGGGCCGGTGTTCAACACCGCAAAGGGGACAGTCAGACCCTCAGACACACACATCAACAATCTGAGGGCTCACTGCAATTTGATGCTGTCTTGCAAATGCCCCAAAATTTGGGACTTAATGCAGCTTCTGGGTCTCATGTCTGCATGCATAGACCTCCACATTGGGCATGACTTCATATGAAACCTCTGCAGAGGTTCCTCTTGGACAATTGGAATCACACCACACAGAACTACCAGAAGAAACTTTTGCTTCCACCAGCAATAAAGACATCCATACAGTGGTAGACACACATAGACAACCTGAGCAAGGTGGCCACAATTGACAAAAAAAAATCACCAGAACCATGAACACAGACACAAACATATCAGGGTGGGTTGCAATCCTGGGACACAAAACAGTCCAAGGGAAAAGATCCCTAGCAGAATCCCACCCTCCCATCAATATCTTGGAGACAATAGTGATCCATCTGGCCCTCAAACACTTCAAGACCCTGGTGCACAACCATCACATCAGAGTGCGGATGAACAACAGGGGCACCATGGCCTACATAAACAATCAAAGGGGCAAAAGCAAGACAATGGCCAGAGAAGAATCTATCCTTATGGCTTGGGCAGAAAAGCACTTCTGCAGCCTCTCAGTCATACACGTAATGGATCTCGATACACAAACAGACTGTCTTAGTTGGCAGACACTACAGTTGGGGGAGTAGCAACTAAACCCATTGATTTTTCACATGATTCACAAATGATGGGACCCTTTCTGATAGACCTAATGGCATCAGCCCAGAACAAACAAGTAGGGACATTCTTATCCAAGTACAAGGAGACCGGGTAGGCAGGAGTACATGCTCTATTGACAACTCGGCGGTTAAAGAGAGCCTATGTATTCCCACCTACTGTATCTCCATAATAGGGAGGATGATGTGAAAGATACAAAACTGTGGAAGGGTTGTGGGATAACAGATGGACCAGATGGAGAACTTCAGGTTCAACACATAATCTCTGTGTGATGTTTATTTAAAATACTAAAGATAACCTTTGGAAATGGCATATCCCTTCTTCAATACATCAGTTTGCAACAACAGACTATGCATGTCCTTCCTCTGCACTTAGTCAGCACCTACTGACCCACTGATTTACTGATCTAACTTTTTGTTTGAGATTCAGCTTCGCCTGTGTGGCCCTTGTTTGCTTGGGTGGTGGTGGCTCAAATGAAAAATAAAAAACAAGCTAAAGACGAAGAACCTCAGTGCAGAAGCACTGAAGCAAGGGTTACCCCAAAGGGCACTGGCAGTAAGCCAAGTTTCAAAGAAACACAACATCACACATACTCCCATAATGCAAAGCATCGTGGGACGTATATGCAAATCACCATGAAATTTCAGGCTGGCTCAGTTTACAACAGGAATGCATGGTGCCAAAGGGCCTCTCAAACGATCTGTAATTTACATGCATTTTAAATAACACAACAAGGGGTTTTCTGATATCTCTACCCTGGTAACTTAATTTCTATAATACAGTCACCTGGTACTTTTTACCTTTATCAAAAACACCTAGTGCCATGGTATTTTTAACATTTACAGGTTTCATACACATAAGGTATATACATCAAGGTATTTTATGACATAGTGCCATTACATACTAAATCCAGCAAGGAGGAACATAGCCTGTTGCTTCACATCAGCTCGGAGGTCACAACAATTAACCTCCCTGTATGAGGACCAGAGAGGGAAAAGGAAAATTAAAGTGGACACTATAGCATAGTCAAGGAAGGGGAGAGGGTGCCCACAGGTGGCCAACCTCATGGACTAGAAATTGTAAAGGATAGATAAGGCTAAGAAATAGAAGAGCTACTGCAACAGATTTAAGAAAAAGTAGGTCCTCAAGAGCGGCAGGATCTCCCTGTCACAAAGACATAGGCTGCACAGTGGTCCTAATAGCACCAAACTGGCCAAGACAGACATGGTACGCATTTGTTATGCAAAAACTCGTAGACCAACCACCGATTCTACCCCCAACCCCAACCTGACCTGCTACTATAGAGTCCCATTCTTCACCAGGATCCTCACTCACTCCAGCTGATGGCATGGCTACTCAGAGGGGTAGACTGTTAAGTTTGGGAGTGTCTCACAGGGTGGCAGACACCTTGACAGAAGCTCGAAGAACTTCTATCAAACGCACATATGATAGACACTGGTTCATCTTCTGTAGATGGTAGAGGTCCAAAAGCTATCAACCCCACTGCCTGCCCTGTCACACAAATCCTGTACTTTTAACAGGAAGATTTTGATAAAGATCTTTCCACTGCCTCACTGAGGATTCAGGTGGCCGCTATTGGGGTCATTAGAGGGGAGCCGGATGGTTACCTACCAAGGACTCACCCACTTGTACAGACATTCCTCAAAACCACAATGAACATTATGCCCAAAATTAGATCCAAGATCGCCCCCTGGCACCTGAACCTGGTGGACACCAGGACCAGACCTCCCTTTGAGCACTTAGATCCTGTATCCATACAATTCTTAACAATAAAGATGGTGTTTCTAGTGGCCATCTGTTCAGTCTACAGAACTAGTGAATTGCTAGCCTTGTCCTGTATGGAAGTTTTCCTCTGTTTTCAAGCACAGAGACTGGTACTCAAGATGGTTCCCTCATTTCTCCCTAAGGTGGCATCAGCCTTCCATCTCACCCAGGAGATTTCACTGCCTACTTTTGAACCAGACCACAGCAATCCCCAGAGGGAGACCTTCTGTCTTCTTGATTCAACCCATTCACTTAAGATCTATATGGACAGAACAGCCTCGTTCAGGAAATCTGAGAGGATGTTTACTCTTAGCCTTTGACCCAAACAAGATCTAAATGCCTCCAGATCTACCATAGTGCAGTAGCTGAAGACTATCATTTCTGAAGCCTACAGGGCCTCAGTTCTCCCTTGTCTGACTTAGGTAAAGGCCCATTCAGCCAGGGTGGTGGCCATCTTGTGGGCAGAGCATAATTCAGCCTCCATAGCTGAAATCTGCATGGCAGCCACCTGGTCATCGGTCCATACCTTCTCTATTACTATTATCATTATTATTATCCTGGAAGATAGAAGGGACAGAGGAGATATGATCAAGACCTTTACGTACTTGAAGGGCATAAACTGAGGGTATGTTTAGATTGAAGGGAGGAGGGACCACAAGGGGACAGAGACTGAAACTGGTGTGGGGGGGGGGAGGTTCAGGAGGGAGCTGAGGAAGCATTACTTCACGGAAAGGGTGGTGGTGGCTTGGAACACACTGCCTGAAGAGGTGATCTCACTGGATTCAGTGGGGAGTTTTAAGAAGGGATGGGATAGGTTCATAGACAAGGTACAGGTAGGGAGAGAATTGACCAGGGAGGGAAAATTTGGCAGGAGGGATGGAAACGGGAAGGTGGGCAGCAGCAGTTGTCTGAACTGTGAGCTGTATTTTCCAGCAGACGAGATAGATCTTGAGGCCTAATTCTGCTGGCATTGTCGTACGTTTGTATTACAGGTTGGACACCTGGAGCCAGAGAAAATCAACTTTTGGCCACTTGGTCTTAGAGTCTGTGTTTAGATCACTTCCTCCTTGTCCCACCCCATAGACTTCTGACACTGCATCTTAATCACCAAGTGGTAATGGCTCAGAAGTACTGTAAAAAGGTGCAAGGGATAATGGTAGTTTACTTACTTGGTAAAAGTGATTATAGGAGCACCTTTCTACAGCAGTGTGCATCCTGCCCAACGAGGAGGAATACGGCACCATTGTTGATACTGCAGTTTGTATATTAGTGATAACTGTATCCACTGTATAGATGTTAGTTATGTGATTATGCATAAACATTAGTTCCATTCAGTTTGTTCTTTCTGTTTGTTGATTAAAGCCCACTAAATCCGTTCCACTGATCTGTCTCTCTCCATTATTCTACGTTAGTCATGTCTTCTCAGTGCTGTGTTATTGTTAATCAGTTTCTGTCCAAAACAAGAGAGCTTGGGAAGACTCGTAATGAAAACTGAGCCAACAGGAAGGGGCAGAGTCGTATTGGATTCCAAATCTGAATTTGTGCATCAGCCTATGACAGCACACCTCGAAGACCTAGTTGTGATGGCTCAGGGTGCTGTAAAAAGGTGCACCTGTAATCATCTTTGCCAGGTGAGTAAATTACCATTTACAACTTGCTCTTTCATGACATCACGTTCGTCTGAAGATTCCATGAAATGGCTGCCGTCTTAACTTGATTTACAGACAATTCACATATTTATATCTCAGGACTCCTGACACCTTAAGCCCAGTAACTCATTTGAAAGTATTTCATGGTCTTTCACAATTTGAATTCCCCCTGCAATAATTCCTTCTCTGTAAACATTTTGAGCACTAAACCATACTTCAGCAAGTCAATCTGTGAGAATGTTATTTCTTTGTGTAAATGTCCACCCAGCTTGTAAGGCTTTGCATGCACTGCCAGATTTGCAGTACTAAGAAGAAAATCAATGTACCAAGTTATAACCTGTCGTTGCTAGTTCCTTAAATGCCATTAATACACTGTTCCTAAGTATATGTCATGTGTGAAAAGATCTTTTCAGTGCTAGCGCTTAAACCTTTTACTGATCCTTGCTGACAGAAAAAGCAAGTCCACTACAATTTGTCTGAGGATAACATGTTCTTAAATCAATATTTGATATAACGTTTTCCAGTCAGCACCTGTTAGGTCCAAGGGTCTTTGTGTTCCATTAGTTGTTTTACATAGAAACATAGACTTTGACGGCAGATAAGGACCGCTTGGCCCACCTAGTCTGCCCATTTTCCTACCTACAGGATAAGCTGCAGATCCTATTTAACCAGCAGTTTTGATAATGTAAGGTCCAGTAGCATTGCTGGTAGGTCTTCTTTGCCAGCTAATTCCATTTCAGTTTTTTCCACTGGGCTGGGTAGGTTGGAGTGCAAAAGTACAGGAAGGATTTGATTTGTGTCCTCCACTAATAAGTATCTAAAGGCCTGATCCTCAAATGGCTCACACCCCTTTATGCACCTGGGTAAGGGGGTTATTAAGGCTTGTGGTGTGCAGAGGTCCTGCTCCACATAGCCACAGCCCCAACAGCTGGCCCCCCTCTGCACCCAATGCCCCAGTGATGTATGTGGGTACAGACGAGGGCCAGGACCTGCACTGCATACAGAGAGGAATCTCTGCAGTGATGAGTGCTAGTGAAGCCAGCAGATGCTACGCAGCTCTAAGGGCTGCAACAGTGGTTATGCACCACCCTCAGCCACGTCACATCTTCTTTCCTAGAGCCAGATCAGCCCCCTTCCACCAGCCCCCAGCCCTAGGAACCTCCGCAGTGGGTGGGGGGCAGTAAGACTCCAACCAACAACAGTTAAAATACATTACAGTTTTGCTGGCTTTGCAATGAGGATACAACCGTCCTTGGAAGATTATTGTATGCCAGTATCCTGTTGTCCTCTGCATTCTGCACAGACAGGGACCCACTGGCAGCCCAGCGATGGATGCCTGTAGTCTGCACTGACTCTAATCCCCCCACCTCCATGCATGACTCTGCACTGGGAGAAACGCAACAGGCAGGGATTGTGGATGCTGTGATTGGCACCACAATGTGCACAGCTATGGTTGGGATACTCTCAATTCGAGTATATCCTGGCTCTCTATGTGGATTGTGCCCTAAAACTGGAAGTGGCAGTTCCCATTTCTGTTTACGTAATTGTAATGTTCAAAATGTAATCTCCTGCCCAAATCTAATAGGTTAATTGGAAATTATGTGACCCTATGGATTAGGGAAAACTTGCCCAAAAATTCCTCACTGATGTATCACCCTCTCTAGTCAAAACAAAAGTTCCATTTCAGGAGATGCGCTCCCTTCTGCTGTGCTTACAGAAAAGGAGACATACATACCCTTCTGTATCACTCCATATTATCAATAGGGAACAATTACATATACAAACATAGAAACATAGAATTTGATGGCAGATAAGGACCACTTGGCCAACCCAGTCTGCCCATTTCCCTACCTAATGGATAAGCTGCAGATCCCAGTTAACCAGCAGCCTACTTTTTCCTAACCCCATCCCCTAGAATTGCCTTATGACTGTCCCATGCATGCTTGAATTCCACCACTGTTTTTGACTCCAACCTCCTCCGGAGGCTGTTCCATGCATCCACAACCCTCTGTGAAAAAATACTTCCTTACATTACCTCTGAGCCACCCCCATCTTCAAATTGTGCCCCTTGTTCTTACACCTCTTTTCTGAAAGATGCTACCCTCTTGGACCTCTGATTCCCTTGAGGTACTTGAAAGTTTCTATCATGTCCCCCCCTCTCCTTCTTCCTCGAGGCTATACATATTAAGCTCCTTAAGTCTCTCTTCATATGTCTTCCCGTGCAGACCCTGCACCATTTTGGTTGCCCTCTCTTGGACAGCTTCCATCCTGTCTATGTCTTTGCGGAGATTGGGTCTCCAGAACTGCACACAGTACTCCACATGGGGTCTCACCAGCTGTCTGTACAGAGGGATAACAACTTCCTGTTTTCTACTGGTGATGCCTCTCCCTATGCATCCCAGTATCCCCCAGCCCTCCTTACTGCCCTCTCACATTGCTTGCCCACCTTTAGGTCATCTGATATGACTACCCCAGGTCCCTTTCCATTTTTGTTGTTGTTAGTATCTCACCCCCCATTGTGTACTCTTCCCCTGGGTTTTTGTTTCCTAGGTGCATTACCTTGCACTTCTTAGCATTGAATCTAAGCTGCCATACATTTGACCATTCCTCTAACCTTGCCAAGTCCCTTCTCATTCTTTCCACCCCACCTTGTGCATCAACTGTGTTGCAGATCTTTGTGTCATCTGCAAAGAGACATACTTTTCCTTCCAGTTCCTCTGCAATGTCGCTTATAAAGACATTGAAGAGGACCGGTCCTAATACTGAACCCTGCAGTACCCCACTAGTAACCCCCCTTTCTTCAGAGTGGACTCCATTTACTATTACCTTCTGTGTCCTATTCTCCAGCCAATTCTTTACCCAGGCTATCATCTTGGGACCCACTCCCAGGCTGGCTGACTTGTATATTAATCTTTTGTGTGGGACTGTGTCAAATGCCTTGCTAAAGTCTAGGTAGGCCATGTCCACAGCCCCTCCCTTATCTACTACTTTGGTCACCCAGTCAAAGAAATCTACTAGATTCGTCTGGCATGACGTTCCCACTGTGAATCCATGCTGCCTTGGATCCTGTGCCCCTCTGGCCTCTAGGTACTCGACAATTCTTTCCTTCAGAAGTGATTCCATCATTTTCCCTATCACTGAGGTTAAACTAACAGGTCTGTAGTTTCCCGCTTCTGCCCTGCTCCCACTTTTGTGAAGTGGAATCACATAATATGTACCCCCACTGCGGCAGTGGTACAGCCCAAAGCTGTGACCTCAGCATAGAACCCTGAGGACATGAAGATTCTTGTTACAGCAGTTACTCAGTTTCAGCTGTACCACAGAGGGATAGTAGCATAAATATACTCATTTGGAAGAACTGTATTTCTACTGTTGGTTTATTTATTTTTATTTATTTATTGATTGAAAACTTCGGAGATTACCTTTGAGCACAAGTGCTCATTTACAAAAATTCCACGTCAAATACATAGTCACAAGAAACATCACAAGTACCATAAGCAGTTCCTTAGGGAATGTAGTCGAGTCAGGCTCAAAGCACTTCAGGCAGAACAATTACATACAGTTCTGAGAAAAATCCATACAGATCATTGTATCAAAAGTCACAGGATATGTATAGAGGGAAAGCAAATAAAACAGTTTAACAGTTGCAATGGACTATACGGGCAGACCAGAAAGATCTCTGAAACTGCTGAATCTTGGTGAGAGTCATTAAAGTAGTCAGGCAGTTTGTTTAACCAGTTAGTGGCCCTGACAGCAAATGGCCACTTGTCCAACTGAGTACGCCTGAAAGGAGGCTTAAGGGCATTCTTGGACATATTTCTGGTATTGTATTGGTTGAAGACAGTATAGAAATAATTTGCTAAGGCAGGGCGTGTTAGGTCCAGGGGCGCCCTTTTGGGTAGCAAACAGGTCTGGAGCTTTATTCTGTGGGGTAAAGGTAGTCAGTTAATGAGTGCGTAAAGGGTGCAACTATGAGTGTGGTTATTTGCACGAAGTACAAAGCGGCACTCCTTATTACAGATTTAGCACCACATCACAGGCAACTGCATAGACAGGGAGGTCAGAATCTGTAAGTGACAGACTGGAGCTGAGTACAGTAAGGCACCTAGCATCCCCAGTGAGACGGGTGCCCAGTCTTCTGCTAACTAGAAACATAGAATCTGATGGCAGATAAGGACCGCTTGGCCCACCTAGTCTGCCCATTTCCCTACCTAACGAATAAGCTGCAGATCCTAGTCAACCAACTGCCTACTTCCTCCTACCCCCCCATTAGAATTGCCTTATGTCTGTCCCATGCATTCTTGAATTCCCCCACTGTTTTTGACTCTACGACCCCCTCAGAAGGGCTGTTCCATGCATCTACAACCCTCTCTGTGAAGAAATACTTCCTCATGTTACTCTGAACTGTCCCTCTATCTTCAAATTGTGCCCCCCTTGTTCTTGCACATCTCTTTTTCTGAAAGATGTTCCCCTCTTGGACTTTGTTGATTCCCCTGAGTTATTTGAAAGTTTCTATCATGTCCCCCCTCTCTCCCTCCTTTCCTCGAAGCTATGGCCACAAGACTGTCAAAATGGGGGGCAGAAGATAAAGTGTCATCCAGAGTTACTCCAAGGCATTTGAAGGTCCCCACCTGTTCAAGGTTTTGTTCCTGGCTATTTCGAATGATGAAGGATGGAACTTTTCTCTTCTATAGAAGACTGGAGAAGCGCATGGTCTTTGTTTTTTTGTAACTGAGGACCAGTGTGTTATTGGGGAACTAGCTTTGTAGTGACCTTAAGTCACTTCAGAGAGTGGCAGCGAGGCCGTCAAGGTCAGGGTTTTTGGAATAGATGACATCACTGGCACAGAGGAGTGTGTTGCTAGGCAGGCATCAGGCAGTTGATTTATACAGAGGCCAAATAGGAGTGGGCCCAAGATGAAGCCCTGGGGGACACAAAAAGCTACTCCCCTAGTGTCACACAAAGACGTATCAATATTTGCACGCCGGGAGTGGTTGGTGACATAGCTGTAAAACCAGTCAACTGTGTTTTGTGACAAAGCAGGCCAAGGAGTTTGTTAAGTAGGATCTTATGGTTGACCAGATCAAAAGCCGTACTAAAGTCAGTACATCTATATTATTTATTGGACCTTGAGCATCACATGACCGTGCGTATATCTGAGTGCGACCGCACACCTGCGCTTTTACCCCCTCCAAAACAATTCTGACATTGTATAACATAGATAAACCACTCTGAAGTGTGCGGATGCGCTCTGATATACGCACACCTCAGAATGGTTTATCTATTACATATACATATATATATATATTATGGTAGCACGGTACTGCTACCATAGTTAGGGTTGAGGAGCCATTTCTATGTTAAACCCCAAAACTTTGCACCTTAATAACTTTGCAACCGTTTGATGGATTTGCCTGAAATTTGGAATTTATGATCAAGAACCATAGGCCTTGGGATCTGCCAAGTTTCGTACTGGTCGTATCTATGGCTGCGGAGTTATTAAGTGTGATCTGTGCGCGCGTTTACGCTTTTCTGGAATTCTGTGGTCGCGCCTACAGGTCGTACGGTTTGCGTGACCGGCCCCAAATCTTCAGGGATCGTGCAGCCAGGGTCCCTGATGTGTCTTTCGAAGATTTCGTGAAAAAATATTAAACGGTTCAAAAGTTATTCAAAAAACAGTTTCCCATTATAAGTCAATGGGAAAAGTTAAAAAGTTCAACACTTTCGCAAATGCATTTTTACTTTCGCAAATGGGCCTGTTACTTTCGCAAATCGGCCATTTTGTTTTCAGTTGGTGATCAGAAAAATGGTTGGCATTTAAATTTGGGACCCTCTAGCAACCTAATTTTTTTTGTATTCACCTAGTCGGGCCCTGAGGATGCTTGCCATGTCTTTATTTTGTGGTAAAACACCCCAGAAATATGTTTTTCAAATTTCTGGAAAAAGTACTTTCGCAAATTACTTTCGTGCTCACGAAAGTGTCGCAAATTTTTGCGTAAAAGCTTTCGCAAATTGCGACAGTAATTTTCTAGTCTGTGGGAAAATGACAGCAATTCTTTGGCACTGCACTGCAAAATAACCGTTGGGAGTTTTGGGCTGAAATTTGGAGGGAACGCAGCCGACATCTCACAGATGTGCCTTTCAGTGTTGTATTGAAAAAATATTACACGGCGGCAAAGTTATGGCACTCCAAAGTTGACAGTTTTTCCCATAGGATAACATTACGGCGCCCGAAGCATTACAGGAATCCTTTGGCACCCTGCTGCAAAATAACGGTTTGGTCTTTTTTCCTGAAATTTGAAGGGAAGACAGCCAACAGTACACAGATGTACCTTTCAGTAGTTTGGTGAAAAAATATCACATGGCGGCAAAGTTACGGCACTCCAAAACTGACGGTTTTTCCCATAGGATAACATTACGGCACCCGACACTTAACAGAAATCATTTGAAGCCCTGCTGCAAAATAACGGTTTCGTCTTTTTTCCTGAAATTTGGAGGGAAGACAGCCAACAGCCCACAGATGTGCCTTTCAGTAGTTTGGTGAAAAAACATTACAGGGAGGCAAAGTTATGGCGCTCTGCACTTTTTCTTTATTCCATAGGATAAATATTACGGCATTCGCCAAGTCAGGGCCTGTAACTCGAAACGTGCGAGATACGGACTTTTCGTCGGAAAATTTCTTAGCCCCCAATGCAGCTAAGATCCAAATTAGCCAGGACAGTTGTAAATAATATGACTTTTAAATTTTTTTTCTACGTCATACGGTTCCTGAGATATAATGTATTTAGTATTCCAAGATCTCATTTTCTGCGCCGATAGTCATTATTTTGCATACATTATTTGTACTCACTGTCTTTCTCAATGCAGGTTTTGGGAAAACCAGCCTGTGCGCACATTACTGTTACTGTTGCCCTTTCCGCTTATGGATCCGCATCTGCTTCACTTACCATTGACGCCTCGCGCCACCACGTGCTTATCCTTTGCGTTTTCATTTGCGCTATGCTTCTGTTATTTTTGCCATTTCTGTCTACAGTACTGTTTATCTTACTGTTTTACTTTACATCACCATGCCCATTGACATTTCTGTTTGCAGGCACCATGTTACTATGTGACAACACATCACGTGGCAGACCATTCCCATCTACGCCACCATGTGCGTTACCCTTTCTGTTCTCATTCATGCTTGTGTTACCATGTGCGCCACTGTTAGCATTTCTGTTTGCGTTGCTGTCCCTGTTAGTATGCCACAACACATCATGTGGTGTTCGGGCCCCGCGCTCCCGCCGCTGCATTACATTCACTATATCTCGTTATCATTCTCAAAAAGAAGGATAGAGTAAAAACCTGTTTAATTTATTGTTGTTAAATCTAATAGCGAAGTGGAATTGTTAAAGAAGCTGAAAACCTTTGACTTCTCGCCGTTTCAATCGGCAGTTAAAGATAGATCGTGGTCCCAACTCTCACCCCATTGTCCCATACTTCTGCCGCTTTCACATGTCATGGGTGAGAGTTAGGACCCATTTATCCTCAATGCGCACCCCAATGCCGGTTGGGGGTGGGTGAGGGTCCAAGGGGTTTTCAACCCTAACAGCTAATTTCCTCACTTTTGTCGCTGAGGAACAACCTTAACTAATGCATTAAACAGAGTTTTTTCCTAATATATATATATATATATATATATACACATACATATATATATATAAAATATGGGATATGCTACTCCCCTAGTGAAAATATCGGCAATATTTTTTGTTCAAGTGCTGATTGAGATCACAAGTGCTGAAGTCACGAGTGATGTCATCAGTCAATCAGCATGAGAACAAAAATATCACCGATATTTTCACTTGGGGGGTAGCATGTTCCATTTATGCCATATCTCCCTCAGTGTTTAGTTTTTTTTGTTTTTTTTTTATTTGGGACTGGAGGAGGGCGGTTGTGATTCCCCTTCACAAAAGTGGGAGCAAAGCAGAGGCAGGAAAATACAGATCTGTTAGTTTGACCTCAGTGGTAGGGAAAATGAGGAATCACTTCTAAAAGACAGAACTGTTGAGTACCTAGAGGGCAGCAGGGCACAGGACCCAAGGCAGCATGGATTCACAGTGGGAAGGTCATGTCAGACAAATCTAATAGATTTCTTTGACTGGGTGACCAAAGTAGTAGACCAGGGAGGGGCTGTGGACACAGCCTACCTAGACTTTAGCCAAGGCATTTGACAGAGTACCACACAAAAGATTAATAAACAAATTAGCCAGCCTGGGAGTGGGCCCCAGGGTGGTAGCCTGGGTAAAAAAACTGGCTGGACAACAGGACACAGAGGATAATAGTAAACGGAGTCCACTCCAAAGAAAGGGGGGTTACTAGCAGGGTACCGCAGGGTTCTGTACCGGGTCTGGTCTTTTTTAATGTCTTTATAAGTGACATTGCGGAGGGACTAGAAGGAAAAGTATGCCTCTTTGCAGATGACACAAAGATTTGTAACAGTGTTGATACACAAGGGGGGGTGTAAAGGATGAGAAGGGACTTGGCAAGGTTGGAGGAATGGTCAAAAGTATGGCAGCTTAGATTCAACGCAAAGAAGTGCAAAGTAATGCACCTGGGAAACAAAAACCCAGGGGAAGAGTACACAATGGGGGGGGATTAATAACAACAAAAATGGGAAGGGACCTGGGGGTAGTCATATTAGATGACCTAAAGGTAAGCAAGCAATGTGAGAAGGCAGTACGGAGGGCTGGGGGGATACTGGGATGTATAGGGTGAGGCATCACCCTAAGTTGTTATCCCTCTGTACAGACAGTTGGTGAGACCCCATTTGGAGTGCTGCATGCAGTTCTGGAGACCCCATCTCTGCAAAGACATAGACAGGATGGAGGCAGTCCAGAAGAGGGCAACTAAAATGGTGCAGGGTCTGCAACAGAAGCCATATGAAGAGAGACTAAAGGAGCTTAATATGTATATCCTCGAGGAAAGGAGGGGGGGGACATAATAGAAACTTTCAAGTACCTCAAGGGACGCAACAAAGTCCAAGAGGGTAGCATCTTTCAGAAAAAGAGATGTGCAAGAACAAGAGGGCACAATTTGAAGATAGAGAGGAGATGACTCAGGGGCAATGTGAAGTATTTTTTCACAGAGAGGGTTGTGAATGCATGGATTGGCCTTCCTGAGGAGGTTATGGAGTCAAAAACAGTGTGGGAATTCAAGAATTCTTTGGACAGATATAAGGCAATTCTGGTGGGGGGTAGGAGGAAGTAGACTGTTGGTTAACTAGGATCTGCAGCTTATCCATCAGATAGGGAAATGGGCAGACTAGGTGGTCCAAGCGGTCCTTATCTGCCATCAAAGTCTATGGGCCTGATTCCAGAATGCATGTCGTAACACGCAGGTGGATGTGAGTTGCAACATGCGCCACTATGCCAGGGACCCTGTGTCCTATTCCAGAACAGGCAGGGTCCCCGGAACTTAACACCCTGTAACTTGCAGCAGCCATAGGGCTGCACCACAGGAAGGGTGTGCGAAGCTTGGTGCCATAAATACAGACCACAGGGTGCAGTCAGGCGCAAGGCCATGGCAGCTTGCGAGCCCCATACCCCAACACCATGGGCACTGCCCACAGGGCTGGGGATGGGCTGGGGGGGCCACAGGACCACCCTAGGGTACCTGGCATGCGGGGGGATGGGAACCACCCCATGGGGGCATTGCATGGGGTTGGAGGCAAGGGGGTGCTAGTGGCCCACAGTGGGCAGCCCTGTCATAGGGGTGTAGTGGGCACCCACGGGGGACCATCGGCGGGGTTGGCTGGAGGGCCGGCAGGCTCGGTGGTGTGTTCCCGGTGGACCTAGATACAGTTAGACCAGCTTAGTTGCTGGTCTAACTGTACTTACGCCATGGTCCACTGGGTCCAACTTGGAATCGTGGTTTGCGATTCCGGCCATCCGCCTCTTGGAATACCAAGCGTAATCACTGCCGGGATCACTTGTGCCATGTCGCAGGGGGTTGCAGGTGTAGTGGTGCATAACCCACATTTAGTGCAAGTGACCTGTGTGCCATGTTGTAGGCCGCCTCTTGGAATTGTGTCAGGCATAATGCATGTTGCAAGATGTGATTTGCACCATAGCGTTTGGCGCATGTCACCTTGTGACATGCGTAACCCCTTTTGGAATCAGGCCCTATGTTTCTCTGTTTCTGTGGATTCTATTTTTGTTTTTTATTTAGTTTCAGGCTGACCAAGTGTGATTTTCGGATGGCCGAGTGGTTATGACTGCTTTCTGACACACGCGATGCTTGTGTGCATCTGTGAGTTGTCACACAGTTGATGGTCTGGGAGTTGTAATAGCAGTCACACCCAGAAGAGGGAGCGGTGTATGTATACCAAGAGGCCGGGGAAGGAGCGCTTGTTGCCGGCACGCAAGATGGAAGACTGCTGGTCGGAGACAGAAGGTGTGTTTGGTATGGGGAGGGAGCGAAGGAGGCGGAATGTGGTTGGGTGTTGCTGTGGGAGGCAGGGGAACAATAGTACTGTTTAAGAGGGTTTTCTGATCAGTTTAAATTCTATTTAGAGGCAGACTTTGACTGGAATTGGAGAAAGTGAAAGTGTTTGATAGGGTGCGGCGAGAAAATGAAAGTGACAGCTGGAGCCGGCACGCAAGCAAGCAGCTATATTCTTGATTGTGCTGCTCACATTGCCAGCTCCAGCCAATGGGGACCTATTATAGGTATATCTGGACCTACAGTGAAAATATTTTCTGATATTTTCACTGTAGGTCCTAGCAAGCAAGAATAACGCTGTTATTTGGGGAAAGTTATATAACTTCTTATTTGTAGATTTAGGCAATACATACAAATAAAGCTTCCATACAGGTCAGTACACGAAACATGAGCAAAACAAGACTAAACAGTTGTCAAACATAGGATATTTGAATACCTGCATTTGTTACACACTGGGAGGGGTTGAGAACAGTAAACTAAGGGGTGAAAACAACACCCCGTAGAACCAATCATTGTAACATGAGCGAAACCGCAATGACCTTGGCTAGCATTACAAATCAAACTAATGCAAAGGGCAATTCTGGCACAAAAGCACCATAGCTATTTCTAAAGAAATAGCTATTTTAGTCAATAATTAACTGAATACTTGGAGTATATAAACGGATGCGATAAGGCCTCTGCAACAGGCCTCATTCACTTAAAACTCTATATTTGTATACTTAACAAAGGCAATAACTTGGAAATAATAGTGTTATAAAAACACTGCGGACATAACATGGGGGAATAACCCCTCTCCTAATGGCTGTCAGAACATGAGCAAAACATGAATAATATAAGATCCAAAAGGACCCCATACCACCTAGCATCTCCACCTAGTTTTGTATATATTTTTGTTGAGGAACTGTGTGACTCGGGGGCAGGTTGGGGCTTCCTGGTAATAGTGAGCACCCCTAAATTTAGAAAACTGTGTCTATTAAGCTGAGGCTTACAAACTGACCAACCTGCCAACGAAATCTCATTGTCAGTGCCTGACGTTTTTCCTTTTTTTTCAGGTGGTGACACTGGGGGTTGGGCACCTCAGTGTCAGTGTTATGTTTGGAAGTGGGAGGTCGGGTAGGGGACAGTAACGCAGTGGCAGCAACAGACATCAATGCACGGTTTTCTTTTTTACAGGTTATATAAAAACTACTAGGGACAGTTTTCTTTATTTCAGGTGGTGATGCTGGATTGGGCACCCCAGTGTCGGTGTTATGTTCGTGGGGGAATGGATGCTGAGTGGCAGGGTCGGGTGGGGGGACAGTAAGGGACGGTGGCAGCAACAGACATCGATGGCTGGTCTTCTTTGCAGGGTGTAATTCAACCTCAACAGGCTGATTCTGTGATTGCTGGGCAGTGTTATGTAGATCAAAGGAAAGAGTTGACCTATGATTGGGTTGGCTCTCTCCTTTGAACTATATGAAGTTTCTGCCAAGCAAGCCAGAACACTGTCATGACCAGCCTGGCTGATGACTGGTGTGACACTGACGAGCCCCTTGCAGCCCACTCTAAATTAGACTGACAATGTGACACCACAGAAAAGGCACTCTCGTAACAAAATATTCCCTGCGTGTGCACACAACACAAACGTAATAAATTAAAAAAGTCTTTGATTTTTATTGTATTTTAGAAATTCAATAAAATTTCGGTATAAAAAAAATCTCAAAGAGTGAAACTCAGACGGTGCATTTACTGCTTCAGACATTGCTTCAGAGAAAGTGAGTACAGAAGGTCTATTTTAATCCTCAGTTTTCAGAAATACTCTTTAAAAAATGTTTGAATGAGTACCCATACTCATTCCAATTAAATGCTCCATATGAGCTTTAGAAGGAGCAGTTTTTTCCAGGTTTAAGGGACTTTTACTCATCAAAATAATTTTTAACTCATCTACTATCAAAAATGGTGAGTATGATACTGTTTGAGTGCTTAAGTTACCTGAAGCAGTGACTCCAGACCACTATCCACAGATAAAACAAGTATCAGTATAGGTATTTATTTTTTTTTTTTTTTATTCCTTGGTAACCGGCCCACTAGGCACAAGTGCCTGTTTTCATGAGCGACCTGGGAGCACTGGGTGATTAAGTGACTTGCTCAGAGTCACACAGTATGCAAGTGGAGGGTGTGAGAATCAAACCCAGGTCTGGTCTGCTGGACATACCAAACTCATTCACAGCTCATTACTCTAACCTCTAGGCTATACTGCCAGCCCGGCATGGATAGGCATAGACAGCATTTAATTTTCCTGGATAGTCCTGAAAATCTGAATAATTTGCCTGGGTAGTTCTGAAAATGTGGATAATTCATCAGGATAATAAACTGGTATCTCATTGCCTGCTCCAAGCAAACCTATGTAAAAATTCCACAGACAACTACGGCTTCCCTAAAATTCCACAGACAACCACAGCTTCCCTAATCACAATCAGGCTATCCTGGAGAAAAAGCTATGAATTAATCAATAAATAAAGCCTTACTGCACACGAGTGCCAGGATCATCCTCAGCAGTTTGTAGGGGCAGCGCATTCCTGCCCAGTTCTGGAAAAAGGAAAAAAAGATTTCTTGTAAGCATTGACCAATGGCATGTGAGAAACATTATCATGTGACTATCAGGGCCCTATCGTCAAAAAGGAGCTGCTTTGCAATGTGTGTGAAAACCTCCCCACACCAGGTCAGCCTCACCTCTCAACCTTCCGTTACTGAAATGAGGGACACAGACACTCAAAATGAGGGACAGTGACCCTCAAGATGAGGGACACATCCTCAAACATGGAGTTACAAGCTCAGAACACTGGAAACAACTGTGTTTACTTGTATGTTTGTATGTTAATTCTTTATTAAGCATTGTAGAATATTGTGAATTTCTGCTTTAAAGTCTGAATTTACAGCACATTCCCTTTGTGGACAGCACCTTTCTATGAGGGATGGATGAGGGACAGAGCATTTTTGAAGGGCAAAATGAGGGATGTCCCTCATAATCAGGGACAGTTGAGAAGTACAGGGTCAGTCTACACTGCTGACCTGATATTCCAAAATGTAATCTGCATTCTAACGTGCCTATTGCAACAATGTGGTACAGGGGGCTGAACTTCCTGCCATCACGTCTACCCCCATCCCTAAAAATAGACCCCTTTCTTCACAATCTGGAAGGCAACATCTTTCCAGTTCTAGCCCATAGTATTATGAGGTGCAAAAACGGAAATGCCAAATCCTTTTAAAAGATCTGTAACACAAAGTTTTAACCTTTTTTTTTGGTGATGACCCAGTGTAAGCACAATCACTTTCCATGCTGGTAACCCCGTACTGCAGGAACCCAAGGCCTCTGCACAGCAGATGCTGCCTATTTTGAAGTGGGTTGGAGGCTACACAGCTGCCCTCTAGCTTACTGGGTGGCGGGGGGCTGTAGAGGCAGGAATCCATGTCCCATGATATAAGCCCTGTTGCTGATGTAACTCAGGCACCTGATGTCAGGACACATTGGGTTCATGACATGCAGGTCGAGTTTAGTGACAAGTACTGGGGGTGTTTATGGTGAATGGACAGAGTTCTGATCACTCCTCGACTGACAGAAGGGGCCTCACATGGCACGCCCATTCATGGAGAGGTGGGTAGGGTTCCACAAACAGGTCAGAAAGACGAAGCCCTGCTCTGTGCCCACTGCTGTGCCCCAAAATCCCTTCAATCAGGGTCACTTGACTACAATCTCAGCACAGCAACACTTCCCTCTCCTCCTGTTGGATTACAGAATGTGAGTCTTTCCCAGAATCCTCCTTCCCCCAGGGGCCCTACTATGTGAGGCTTTGCCATGGATGGAGTGGCCAGGCAGGCATGAGGAGACCACTGGTACCAGGGAGGACAGAGGTATAGTATGTTAAGATGGAAAGAGGGTGTGGCACAGGGTTGAGAAAAAGAAGGGGAGAGAGAGAGAGAGAGAGAGAGAAAAATAAAATACACTGGGTTGCGAAGTTACCTGAGGCAGTGATCCGGGATCCACAGACCCACCCGAACACTGGAGGCAAAACTGATTGTTTTGTTTATAGATAGAGGGAGTGCTTCTAACCAATAAGGGCACTCTATTCCCCTACACGTGACATACTCTGTTTCTGCAAAGTATCTCATGCACAGTTACCATGGTAATGGGCAAGTTTGGTGCATCTTTTTAATTTTTTTTTAACACATTTAGTTAGACTTTTAAGACAGTTTTATAATCGTATTCACGTACATCTGGTTGACAAGAATTCTCCAAGTTTATGACATCCATTACAGTTTTATTTCTTATGCACAATGAACACCAACTCATCCTGTTGCTATCTATGTTGTGTGTCTTTCATTTTTAAATAGAACAATAAACTACAAATGAACAAAACATTTGTTTATGAGTTCTTTTGTTTCGCTTATTTCTAACAGTCACTTGACAGATATGTACGTAATTCCTCATAAATATACTATTTCCTTCTGGCTTACCAGCTCTCTAACTGATTTTATTCGTCTCCATTGGAGATCGATCTCGGCTGCCGAGTTCTGATCGGTATCATGTTGGTCCTTTTTCTAATCCATCAGATACTTATCCTATCACCCCCATTTCTTGATGAATACCTCATTTGTTAATCTTAACTCTGCTGTCATGCTTTCTATTTGAAGCACAGATTTCATTATATCTAGCCATTCATTTATTGTGGGGGTATGGGAGAAGGCCAATGCACTATAATCTCTTTGACTGCTACCAGACAGATAGTATGAAACAATTCTCTCATCTGCCTTGTTCCAATACGTGGGATTTGGAACCTATGACCAGTGTTATATTTACATTTGCCAGGTTTTCTCACTTCTGTTCTGACATTTTCTCAGTATGTCTCTGTATGTTGTTATTCCCCAAAAGTGTAAACGTGGGTACCCTTATTCGCGCATCACCTCCAGCAGTGCTCTAAGGCAGTAGTACTGACATTTTGTGTGCTGGAAGGGTTGTGGAAGTATCTAATCAAGACTTTCCACCTGTACTCCCACCAAGTGGGGGAAACTGACATTTTCCATCCTTCCTTCCACACCTGTTCACATTCTTCCTTCCTTTCTTACTTGTACCCCAGGTTTGTCTTCCCATTTGTTTTTTATCTCAAAGGAATTGATATTTTTATTTTGAAATAGGAGTTTATACAACATATGTTTTGAGATAACTGGCCAGATAAGGATATGACATGGGTGGGAGTGAGATAGCACAAATATCTTCACTTGCTGTCACTGAACTCTTGATATCCCACGAGTGGCAAAGCCATGAGTGGGATACAAAACTTCAGAGACAGCGAGTGAAGATATTTGTGCTATCTCACTGATACCCATGTCATATTTGATTTGTACAACAAGTGTGGGTCTCTCTTTTTTTCTGTTGTAAAGTTATTTGAACTTGTTTGTTGCAAAAAAGTGAATAAAATTGAATATTCTGCTGTTTTCTGCTGATTATTAAAAAACTAAAAGGTATCTATAAATGAAACACAACTCATTTTGTAGATCTTTTTGTGCTGAACAACTTTCGTGCTCACAGTACCACGCTATCATTTTTTGTTTCAGTTATTTTCCATTTAATACGGTTAGTACTGCTACTGAGGCCGAACATTCTAAATGAGTTCCAAACCTTTGTGACATATCAGCATGAAAATATCTTTGATATCTCACTAGTGGCCCATGAGATATCAGTGATATAGTAACTGGGGAGTGTTTTCTCCCATTGGAAACCCAGATTATAATTTGCCATTATAACCCACGGATTATAATGGCGAACACGAACCGGGTTTCCAACATTCCATCGCATGTGCCTGCTTCCACTCTCTCCGCTAACCATGGCATCGGACAGTCATGGCCACTTCAACACTCGACTGTACACTCGGGACTGTGCACCACCAGTATGACTTGGTGAAAAGTAAGTTAGAAAAAAAAAGAAGAAACTTGCCTCCTGTGCTAAACTTTAAAAAAAAAAAAAAAAGGTTTCAGTAGCCGCTCGAGCACCGACTGTGCTTCCTCCACACCGGACTGGCTTCCTTCACACCAACTATAGCAATTTTATTTTATATAATTGCTGTGGTGAGAAAACGGTCCCTGGTAATTATATAAAATAAAACACAGGGTTGTGTGTTTTGGTTTTTTTTTCCCCCAACTTATTTTTCTGCTCCCCAGCACCGGAACTCTCTCTGGACTCTCCTCTCACCTAATCCATTCTATGGCCTGCTGTGGACCCAGCCATCTTCATAGACATTACTTTCTTCCTGAGCCCCAACCCCCTTATGGGCCCGAGGGGACCGAAGGGGCAGTGGCAGGGAACCAGCATTAGGCATGTGGTGGAACAGCACTGGGAGGGCCGTTGCCTATGTGGGCTGGAGTGGATTTTACGTGGTTTTCCTGCCCCCCCCAAGCATGGCATCTACCTGATGCCATGGCGCACGGCAACCCTGCTGGCATCAGCCATGCTCGCCCCAATGTATGGTCTGCGTTCTGCAGCACTTCTGCTGTCCACCGGTAGTTGCTGGAATGCCGGACAGCCCAGAGCCCTCCCCCTAGGAGAGGAGAGGAAAGCAGCTCATCGGACGCTCGATCCTCTCCCTCCCCTGCCGACCCCTGGTGCCCAAGCTCGCTCCTGAACTTGGGTCACCGGTGTGGCACGAGGTGTGGCATCCAGTGCCTCAACCCTCAGCGCCACCGAGCCAGCTAGGGTTGCGTGTTTAACTTGAGTTTTTATACACAACCCCGTGCATTATTCTATATATCTTCATTGATACATATATATATATATATATATATATATATTCATTGCAAAAAATTTCGTTAATGCATCAGTTAGGATTAAAGCGACAAAAGTAGGGAAATGAGATGTTAGGGTTGAGCCCCTAAACCCCCACCACCACACATCATCCACAGACCGACAGATGCCGGCGTGTGCCATGGGGCTGTGAGGCCCAACTCTCACCCCATTCCATGTGCAAACAGGTTGGCATGCTACAGTAAAGGAAAATGGGGTGAGAGTTAGGCTTCATGACCCCATGGCACACCCCGTCATCTGTTGGTCTGTGGAGGATGAGGGTTGGGGGGGTTGGGGCTCAACCCTAACATCTCATTTCCCTACTTTTGTCGCTTTAACCCTAACTGATGCATTAACGAAATTTTTTGCAATGAATGCCAATATCTCCATAACTGTAGGAAGTAAGAAAAAAATTCTACTGCTGGTGTAATCTATGCTTTCCAAATTTGTTTCTATAGCTTAGGTAGCGAAAAATCTGTATCTCGCTTCATTTTCGAGATACGGGCACCGAAAGGTGTTATGGGCACTGCAATGTTATCCTATGGGAAATTTTTCAATGTTGGAATGTCATAACTATGTAACCTATGCAATGTTTAACACCAAACCAGCATATGTCACATCTGTGGGACACCCCCTTTGCACCCTGCACATTTCAAGTCAAAAGTCCTTACCGTTTCTTAGCAGTGAACTGGCAAAGTTTTACAAATCTTTGTTCGTGAGCTGTCAAAATCCCTGTTCGTGAGGCAACAAAATCCCCACTCGTGAGGCGATCCATGTTCGTGAGATAGGGCCATCTGGTCTTCATCTCACGAACAGGGAAAGGCTCATGAATGGGGATTTTGACAGCTCACGAACTGGAATTCCCTGTTCGTGAGATAGGTTCATCTGGTCCTCATCTCACAAACGGGGAGTCTGACACCTCACGAACAGGGAATTCGGCTCACAAGTGGAGATCTGGACAGCTCACAAACAAGGATTTTGTTTTTTTATGATCCCCGTTTGTGAGGTGTCAAAATCCCTGTTCGCGAGTCGATCCCTGTTCGTGAGATATGGCCATCTGTTTCTTATCTCACTTAACGGGATTTGGACACTCCCCTAACGGGATCGGAAGTGAGTCACGAACGGGGATTTTCAAATAAAAAAACATCTGTTTTTTTTAATAAACTGCTGGAAACTAAACCCATGGTTCTATAGAGGGCATGGCCCTGAACAAAACCAATACATTTGTTTCCACAAAATGCATCTGTAGGGCAAGTAACAACATTTTGTTTTGGACTAAAAGTGAAAACGAGATGGCGGCCCATGAACGGGGATTTTTTTCTCATGAACGGGGATTTAATGAATCCCCATTCGTGAGCTGTGGAAATCCCCGTTCGTGAGCTGAAATCATTGTTCGCAGCTGTGCATCTATCCAAAAGACACAAATGAGCAGGCTCAGAACCCAAATTTTCAAAATTGAATAACTTTGGATCAGAATAATATTTTTTCACTAAACTAATGCTGGCTTGTTCCTTAGGATAAGCTCTTTCCACAAAATGGTGTGGGTGCAGGGTGATGAAGAAAATTCAGGAAAAATGTGTGAAAAAAAGCGAAAAACACACTTTTTTCCCAATGCGCTTCGCAACATCCACACATCTGATCAAAACAAAGGTTCGCAAGTCAAGAGATCTGCCCCACGGGACAGTGCATACCAAATTTCATGCAAATCCATTGAGCAGTTGCAAAGTTATTGAGGTGCAAAATTTGGGGTTTAACATTAAACTGCCTACTCAACTCTAACTATAGAGGCATGACTGCACCTATAATACACATACATAATCAAGAATGCTAGCTACAGGACAAAGGGTCCAACCCCTTGCCCTGACTCCAAATGGAGAATCTCTTCCCACTGGTCGATTTCTTCCAAGATGTCTCCACAACGGTGAAGACAGCTTCAAAGAGGCCCAAAGCCTGGATCTCTAGCCGCTCGGAGGGGCTGGTCTAAGGGTACTTAGAATATCATCCTGTCGGAGGGCTGACCACTCGCGCCACTATCCAAGCCCTCCCTCACCATGTGCCTCAGCCCCCCTGACCCGATCTGCCCGACAATTAATATGTTAAAAACATCATTCCCTGGTGTTCTAGCGGTCCCCCCAGCCCTGATCTGCCCCAAAATTACAACGTTAAAGAAATTCATTCTCTGGTGGTCTAGTGGTCCCCTCCACACTGGCCACAATCTGCTTGACAATTAATATGTTCAAAAAAATCATTACTTGGTGGTCTGGCAGTCCTCCCACCCCCAGCCCCAATCTGCCCCAAAATTAATATGTTAATCAACATTATTCTTGCTGTCAATCAATGAGTATGTACTGCATACAGCATGCACTCAGTGACAGTTCAGTCAGAGGCCAGCAGTGGCAGTGAAAGGAGGGCTTTGCCAGTCGCTGGCTTGGGGTTCAGGCTGGGAGAGGAGTGGGGTGGTAGGCACTATCTGATGGGGTAGAGGGGTAGATCACCAGGGAATGATGTTGATTAACATACACATATTTGGGCAGATTGGGAATGGGGAGGGGGGACCGCCAGACCACCAGGGAATTATTCTTTTTTTTACATATTAACTTTTGGTCAGATCAGGGCCCTTGGGGGGTTGGATGACCAGTAGACCACCAGGGAATTAATTTCTTTAACAATGTGATTGTTAACAGATCAGGGCGGGGTGGGGGATGGGGCTGGGACTGCTAGGCCACCAGGAATTTTTTTTTAATATATTCATTGTCAGGCAGATTGGGGTGGGGGGACCGCTAGACCACCAGAAACGTGCTGGATTGGCGCACAGCTGCCCCACAGCTTGCCGCAATCCCTCCAGATGTGCTGTCTGTTGCACGGCCAGGGTTTCTACAAGCGGAGGGGCTTTGCCGCCAGGACCCAGCCCATCTTCATTTGAAGCCAATGATATTAAGATATCTTCCTCATGGCTTCCATCATTAGCTTGTCATGAAGATCAACATGATATCTTCAGTCAGCCCAGGACACATCCCCTATTTACACTCAAAATATATTTGCTTTTAGTGTTCAGCCTTACTGCCTAATAAAGCAGATCCTACAGCTTTGTCAAATCTCTATCAATATCTTCTGTCCTGCATTCTGATTATAGGTAATGGTGAACTTGAAAGAAATGGTACACATCCTGATTAGGCATATCAAATCTCTGTCTTGTGGTTTCAAATAGGAGACATACACCATCCCCTGCAAGTTGTTTGAATCCTGTTCCATTTTCAGAATCCGGTCTTCAGAATCCGGTGTCCATCTTAAATGGGAGGATTCCAGGATTAATATAATAGTTATTGGACCCGTCTCGCTGGGCAGGGGGGTCATGGTCCTCATTTAAGATTTACAGGATGTGCCTAGTCCAGAGGTTCTCCACCTTAGCTTTGACCACAGGAGTCCGTTTGGTATATGGAAGGGTGCATAGGGGCAAAGTCGGCATCTTCCACATCGTGCTGCCTGGAATGATGCTCTTGCTTCACCCATGTAATTAAATGGGTGGCTTCAGCTACCAAGTAATAGCATTTAACATCAGGGAGGGTAAGGATTTTCTGTCTTATCTGCATTTTGTTCCCTGCCCATATAAATTTGTAGGCCGGCTTATTTAGCTTTTTCTGCAAATGTGTCAGTATGGAATTTGGCAGGGTATGAAAGAACAAAAGCAGGCAGGGCAGGACATTCATGTTCAGAATTTCTATTCTTCCTGCTAAGATGGTGGGTAATAGGTTCCAAATTGCCAGGTCCCTAATTATTTCTTCCAGAAGTCTACTGTAATTAAAGGGCATGTATATGTTTTAGGTTGTCCTTCCCAAGTTACAGTCCTTACCTCCTAACGGTGCCATGTGATAACAGCTATAGCACAAAGGTGACTACAATACCAGCAAGTGCACATTGCCGATTACAACAACGGTGATGCACACAATAGCGGACCCAAAAACAGCGAGGGTCTGCAACATTCTCTCTGAGAGCCATCTAAACAATTATTTGCTTTGCCCTCAGCACCCCCACTACTTTTATAATCAACTCAGTGGGGGCCTGACATTGGGGTAAAGTGGAAAATTTGGGAGGGGCTATTCCGGGGAGTAATCAGTGAGAGGGGACCTACAAAAGAAACATCAGATGAGAGAACACAAAAAAACAAAACAAAGTCCCACAGCACAAACCAAAGCGCCCTGACTTGCCCCCACCCAGCTCTGAACCTGGGTCACCCACACCAAAAGCATACCTCTTGCCACGGCACCAAATGGACAGCTGGGGACTGCCTGGCCAAACATGCTCCTACATCCTCGGTCCCTAACCCGGTCGCTCCATTTTTCTGTTGCAGTTTTGTGCTACCTTACTTACTATAACTATTCCTCACTATAATTTCATGGTTGCTATCACTGCAGGCGGTCAAATTGAGTCGCCCAATCTGACTCGCCCATATCATGGGTTACCCCTCCCAATCTAGCAACTTGTGCAGTCACAGCTATTCTTCTGATGTTGCAAAGTTCCTTTTATTTTTTTTTTTTATAAACTTCCCTACTCTGACAGCACAGGGCCATTTTCCTATTTTGCATTATGCACACTGTTCCTTAATTCTGACAAACCTTCCTTCTGGGTCCCTGTCCACTTCAGTTACATAGAGGGGGATATCTCTTCCGATAAGAATCGCAACTCCCTGCTGATGCGGGTGTGCTGTGTAAGAAGAGGCAGGTACCTTCCCCACACAGCTTTACTTTAGTTTTGGGTGCATAGCCCGAGATGTGTGCATTTCTTGAGGAAGGGCCACAGAGTTACTCATCCTATTTATTCCTGCAAGACTTAGTATCTGTTTACAGGGCATCCACACCCTTGTACTTTATACATTCTAACAGATAAGTAACCACCTGTCCCCATCATGTTTAGTACAATGTGTTCTTTGGACAGCCTGCTTTCCCTTATCACATATCTGATATTTATATGAGATCCACAGACCATGCAACGAAAACATTAACCTGTGTAGCTGTCAAACATAAAACCATAAAACCACAAGAAACCAACCTTTAACCTCACGGTTCAACTAGTACCTTTGATTGATGTTGAATCCAATTGCACTAGGGTGGTGTTAAATGACGCTAGCACTCAAGGATACCATCTCACATTTCACTGTTCTGTACCACTAGAAATGCACTGCTATGAAGTTCCCATTTGTTTCCCACCATAAGTTTAGCTACCATCTCCCACTATCCTTGTAGTAGTTCTAATACAAGTTAATATTAGAGAAAGTAAACAGGAATAACGTATTCCTTAGAGTACCAGTTCTCAGTACGTGCCTGGGGAAGCAGACTTACAAGTCCTGCTGGAGTAGTCTATAAACCAGGATTCAACAGCTGGAAATCCCACTCCCCTACCCCCCTACCAAGTACTGTTTCTATCCTCTGAACTCTAGTGCCCTGATAAGATTGAAGTCCTGTCCTCAAGTCTGGTCTCCCTCCCCCAACTCCACCCACTGTGATTCTTGGAGCATTACACAAACATTCACATGGGGGAGTCTATCCAGTCAATATATAATAAAACAGATCAAAATACAAGTCAACAGTTTGGGGCAAAGTTTGGTCCATGGTCCATTTCATACCTACGAAAGCCACAAATATAATCGATACCGTACCTTTTCCTTTTACTAGAGTATTAAAGTAAATGGTGTTGGTTGCTCTCCCAGATCCTTCTGCTGCCAAGTTCAGTTTTATTACAGTGATTACTGGTATTTAGGGACAGATCTCCTCTGCTTTTGGTGTCTGAGCTTTTCATTTGTCAAAGGTGCGCTTCCATTTCCCACTCCTGTGTTCTGCCTATTGGTTCAGTAGGAGCCATCTAATTCCCATCTGCTGTAAAAGCAATTTGGTATCTTCAAGCCATCTGAAAAATGTAATCTCGACCTCTGTATAATTTTTTTGGGGGGCCGCAATGATCGGCTGAGCTATCATTCCGTTGTCTCTTAGGGCCCACTGCATCTCTAGACGCTGCGCTTAGCTGTAACACCTGGAGTAGAGTGAGTCGTGATCAAAACAGAAGCATGCATTCTGAAGGTAATTTTCTTTTTGGCCAAGCCTTCCTTAAAATTTTCACTTTTGGTTTTAAATCCAGAAATCTGCCATAAAAGATCGAATCCTGATGTTTTTAATCCATCGGTTTCAAAGAGAGAGCTCTAAGTACTCACTGAAGATCTACTTTCATGTCCTCTGGCAGGCCTAGAATCTCCTTCACAATGACTCCATGACGGTCATTGTGTCTCCCTGTTCTGTAGCTCCAGGGATCAAATATCCTCGGACATTATTTCAAGTCCTCCAGCTTCTCCGCCATTTCATGCTCTTTCTTGCACAAATAAATGCGGCCACATTGTAGTGGTCTACCTTAGCCCTCGTTCCAAGCCCAGTATGCAGGCTTCTGCTTGTTTTACAAATAGTTTTTGTGTCTGCCAGATCACTTTCTGCTTTTTTTTTTCACTGCATGTCTGAGTTTTAATTACTATTTCACAAATAAAGACCACTATCTAGGTGTTGCAATCTGGAGATGAGTCTGTGAAGCTTTAAAAAGAGCTTCTTCGAAGCTGACCATCAGTTTTCCTCTTTGTCTTCAAAGTCCATGTTGCAGTGGGGGTGCCTCTACCCGAGATGAGGAGTGACTTAGGCTTGGGTTGTGCAAACCCAAAGTTCTTTGTGCCTGGGGACTTCTTGCAGCAAAATCCATGCGTTTGTACTTGACTGCTATCCTTCCTCTCAGTTTTGTCAGTTGCTTTAATTTGCTTCAGTTTTGAAGGTGGATTGGTGTAGACTGAGGGAAGAGGCATTGATGCTGGAGCCCTATTCCCTTGCGTCTACTCTGTTTGGTGACACCATCGGAAATTCGTCTTCATTTTTTTTTTTCACTTAAAAAATAATTGTTGGTCCCACTCAACCTATAATACATTTACAGATCCTTAATGGCACTCATACAGTTGTAAGGATGGTTTCACTAACATTCTTTGGGTGCCAGAACCATTCACTTTCGGTTTGCATTTTCACACCCAAAGAATTTAACTGAGAACAATTTCTTCAACAAAAGAAAAAACAGTCAATCAGAACAGTGGGTACCACTTAAAAGGAAGAAACAAGGGGAATCTAGGGGGTCTATATAAAACCCACGTGCACAGGCTCCCTGTGGTGCCACCTCATCTTTCTGCCACACACAATGCTGGTGCTGGGCTGTCGCTGTGGGGTGGGGGGTGGGAAGTCCCTCGTGACAGTGGTGCTCTGCACGATTTGTGAATCAGCTGATCCAGATGTTTGTGGGTGCACACTAGGTGAGCAAACACTAAGATGCTGGATTGCGACCACTATTCCATGCCCTGCCTCCGGGCCAGTGATGGCACCAGTGTAGTCATACCCCCACCCAACCCTCACCCTGTACTTGCATCTGGGCAGTTGACAATTGCCACTGCTTGCTCCTGTCTGGTCCTCCTTGATGTCCATCCAGTGAATTCTCCACTCCTAATCCTCAATGTTTGATATCAGTGGCACTATGTGCCACCTGACCCCTTCCTCTGTCAGAACGCTACTTCCAGTTCGCAAGCCTGTTCCCCACCCCCTGTAAAACTGCAGTTCCTACCAAGCTTAAGGGCACTGTACCTTACTACCAGCAAGTCACTTAGCATACCTCACTGGCTCATTTTCATACTAGCACCCACATTTCCATGGCCGCCCCGCCCCTTTCCCTAAGTGTTAACAATGTACAGTGATGAGCAACTGTGCAAGAAAGGTTCACACCCCTGTTGTGTATCGCATGATGGGGAACAAATAAAAACATTAGTGCAAAGTAGTCGTTCCAGCCACTAGGCACCAGAGCAATTGTGACTTTGTATGAGGCCCTTGATTCTGAATAGGGACGGGTCGTACCGATTCTAAATAAGCCCGAGAAACTGTCTGGTCCCAAATCCATTACCAATAAAAATGATCCTTCCAGTCTTTGTCTATGGCGACTTAGACTGCTGGAGTGCCCCTAAAACCTCCCTTGCCAGATTGGGCCCTCTTTTTCATTCCTTCTACCGCTTTGCTCTACATTGCCCCTCTCGTACTCACCATTGCTCTCTTTACTCAGCTTTCTGTTTCCCTTCTTTTGATGCTAGGTGTTTTTCCCATTGTGTCTCTTTTTGTGCAAATTCTGATTTGGCACCCATCCCTCCTATCTCAAAATCCTTTTTTCCTCTCCTTCTTCCTCCTATCCTCTCTGTAACAATACTTTCCATTCTCTTAGTATCCCTCCTAGAAAATCTATTGCTGGCCAATCTGCTTTTTCTTACCATTTTCCTAAACTTTGGTCCTACCTTTCCCTTTCTATTCATTCTGTTTCCTCTACGTCCTCCCTAAAGTCTCTTCTTTCTGACTTGTTGTCCTGCCTGCAACTGTCTTTGACCCTTCCTCTTTTTCTCTATTCTCTAGTCTTGCCCTCCTCTTACTGTTTCCGTTATTGTTTTTTATCTATCTATATGTAGCCCAGGGGCCGTGTGCCAGTGGGCTACTAAACCTGCTTGTTGACCCTCTAACAGGTTAAGGGACCTGGGTCCTGCTACGTTGGTGATCAGGGGTTCTATCCCAAAGTTCGAAGAAATAGCGCAGTGCCTCCACCCAGAGTAAGTTAGACGTGGGTCAGGTGAACAGCTGGTACAGCCCCCTGGGATGCTGCACCTACCCACCTCCCCTACCAACCACCCTATACACTGGATATCCAACAGTTCTTTAACACCATAAACATAGCCGGCCCGGCGGCACTGAGGGTTGAGGTGCTGGACGCCACACCTCACACCATGTTGGTGACCCGTGTTCGGAAGCAAACTCAGGTTGCCGGGGGTCAGCTGGGGAGGAGAGCATTGAGCGTCCATAGGACAGCTCTCCTCTCCTGGGGAGGGTGGGCTCACGATCCCGCCACAGCAGCTACTCCCAGTGGAGACTGGGAGCACAAAAGCTGGGACTGTGCACGCACGGGAGGAGAGATGACAGTGATGCTCACAGCCGGGTGCAGGAATGTGCCCGCCCGAAGCGAGCCACTGCACGACTGCACCTCCACAGGGGTCATGTCAAAACAGTACAAGAGAACCCCCCCCCGGATCCTGGGGAGATGACAGCACACCAGGCCCAAACCCACTGCCGGATTCCGCCCACTCAAGTCCTGATATCCTTCGGCCTGCACCTCTCCACCAGATCAGATTGGAAGGAACACCCAAGGTAGGACTGGGTGGCTCCACCCTGGGGCGCACAAGCCAGGGGCACTTAAAGTGGTACACGGTGCTAGGTTGGGGTTCTGGGGGGACATGAGGTGAGGGGGGGTCTCAGATACTGCGGGATCAGTTGTTGATGCCTGAGGGATGCCCCAGGACCAGCGACCGGAGGGAAATAAATGTGAAAGAAAAAAAAAAAAACACAATAAACCAGCAATGACTTAACAGACACAGAAACATTCTGTACACAGTAATTCCAAACAGTAGAATCACAGCTTTACTGGGGCAAGGGTTAGGATAGGGATACCTGGATGAGGGATAGTTGTGGAGAAAAAAATGTGGTTAGCAGGATTTAACAGGTCATAAACAACTTGGGCCCAAAGGCCAGACCACCCCTGGCTTCCCTCCCCCCTGGTACCAGTGTTTTACCCTGAATGTCTGTTGGGTACCCACTAACTGCAGGCCTGGACTTTGTCATGGGTTGGCCAGCTGTTGGGGCCCTAGAAGGTTGGAGAAATAAAGTTCAATTCCAACTAAACACTCCCCTTTTTATCC
This sequence comes from Neoceratodus forsteri, assembly GCA_016271365.2. Classification (NCBI taxonomy): domain Eukaryota; kingdom Metazoa; phylum Chordata; order Ceratodontiformes; family Ceratodontidae; genus Neoceratodus; species Neoceratodus forsteri. The sequence continues at coordinate 367,151,426 of JADMNL010000025.1, read as the reverse complement.
CAGGAACAAGTCCTGGGTACTCATGGTTTGCAGCTCTACAGTAGTGTCTTAAAACAGGATCCTTCTCCAGACCGGGAGTGAGGAGCCCCGTCCACAAAATACAGCAATGGGCAACAAGACGGTGGTGATCTCTCTTAAAAAGCTCGATCTTGATTGAAAGTCTTGCAGCTTGTCCCCTTAATTGAAGATCTGGCTGCTGGTCTCCTTCAGTCTCTTCTGGCCTGTTGCAGAGCTCCAAATGCAGGTCTCAACCACCCTCAGAAGGCCCAGACCCAGAAGTGGCTCCACAGCCTGGCTCCCCACAAGGGTCGTAGATGCCCTAGCACCCCAGCAAGCGCCGGTGACTTTCTGAAACCATATGCCCCACTCGGAAGTGGTTGACAAGTTCCTTCCCTGGCTCTGTAGAATAACTCCAAAGTGGATGGAGTTCACTCTGTTCCTGCGCCGATACAGCAAGTTCGGGGGTAGCAAGGCAATTCTCCACTTTCCAATGCCAGTGCTGGTTAGCCACGGATTTTTAGCTTACAGCCACTCCAGTCCTCACTGTTTCACACAGTAGTAGCAGGGATTCTAGAAACATGCAAGCACCTGCTCGCCTAGGCACATGCAGTCTCTGACTTTTCCAACCAGTTTCTGGAACAGCTTCAGCTAGGACACAGCTCTCAGTGAATTGGTTCAGTCTACAAAAATATTCCACAGCGGTTTCTCTGCAGCCTGGCTAGCACCCAGTTCCAGAGATGTTTAGCCCCTCCAGCAGTTTGCAAAGTCCCAGTTTCAGTGCAGGAGTTCTGCAGCAGCTATTCTCTCCCACAGAACAGCACAGTTCTAAACAACTGGAGAGTTCCCAAAGACAGTTAGCTCTCTCTCTCTCTCTCTCTCTCTCTCTCTCTCCTCTGACAGATATCACTTTTCCCTGCAGTGAAATCCAATACCAGTCTTGTGAAAGGGCGTTGGATACTTATCAGACATTCCACACAGTTCCTCCTGACTTGATGAGAGCCCGGGAAAAGACTGACTCAAACCCAGAAAGTCCTTGGTTTGCCACTCGGAGTTCTAGCTTCCTGATTGGTTGCTCATCAATGTCAATCACTTTTTGATCCCTCTGATTGGCTGTGACTCTTGGTGCCAAAAATAGTTCACGCCCTCTCCCAGGAGTCCTTTGGTTCAGCTTTTAGGTGCCTAGTGACTTGACTGGTAGCTGCTTGGGGTCAATATACTATCAAAATGGCTGTTCCCATACAATCCCACAGCAGTCCTAAGGCTGTCCCACAACAAAGGTCTAGTGCAGCTAAGGAAAGAAAAGGTCTGTATTTGCAATAACCCCACAGACTTGTAGCCTCAGCTGTACTCTTTCAAATGAGTTCAGTCCATGTAGAGTGGTTCTCCAGTCACTGCCGCCACAATACTGTCCCCCCAGGTGGCAAGTAGCAGCTCATTAATATGCATGCGGGGCTCATTAATATTCATGAGCCCAGCTTTATGCCGATTGAGGCTCTTTATTTATTTATCCCTGAGGCTTCTTATGACTTCATTGTGGTCCCCGGTCCTCATTTAGGTAAAGAGGGGCACCGGGACCAAGACACACCCTTCGGAATGACCACATAATGGGCAGTCAGCAGATTAAAGCGCTCCTATGCACATGCATTGCTGCCGGCTGCTCAGAGGAACGCTGGCAGTCACAATCTAATATTTCAAGCCCGAAATGGGCAGAAAACAAGTGGGGGGGGGGGCTAGCTGGGGAACCTGGGGCACCAGAAACAGACGGGTGGAGACAGGCCAATGAAGGTAAGTCCCCAAAGAGGGGTTACATATATTTGCGAATGTTTTTATTTTCTAGTTACCTTCATTTACTCTTTTGCCTTTAATATTTATTATTCTGCTTGTATTACTGTACTTTTGCAGTTTACCTTGTTACTACGCTGTTAGCTAGCTCCTTCTCCCTCATCCCCCAGGACTCATCTGGAAACGAGCTGTTGTCAGCTCAGTATGTACTTCCTGGTTAAACTTTTCAATAAATAAATATTTGTAACCCCTAGTTGACGCTATCCCAAGGGCTACTACCCCTGCCTGCTTGGCTAGTAGCAGGTTAAGGGGCCTGAGTTCTGAAACGGGTGCCTCCACCCGGAGATCAGGGTTGGCAGTGGTCAAGCTAACCTGGGCACAGCCCTCCGGGACACTGTAACCCCCCTCTTTCCCCTCTAGTGGCCTGAACACTGTACAATAATCACTTTCACAATACCCCGGTACACCCCACAAGTACCCACACTGTTTGCACTTACCACCAGGGCTGGTTTCTCTGGCTCCACCCTGGGGACCCCCTGTAAAACAAGGTTATGCACAGCATATAGCAACAGTACAGTACTTTGAGCACAAACTGGAACCAGAGTCAGACTACATGCAGAAAAAGTTAGATCTGATTTATTCAGGGGACTTGAACAAGGGAGGGGCAAAATCAGGTTAATTAGCTTAAAGGTTATATCAATCAAGCAGCTATGCATGCGCTTTGAGTCCCCCCCAACACAGTCCACCTCTGGGTACCCAGCTGGAGAAGAGATGGGCTAGCCAGGACCGATGCCCGGGGTTGCAGCTGGTTGGGGCCCTGTGATGGAAAACACAACATGCACAGTACACAATATTTGTAAGCTGGAGCCAGAGGGCTCAGTTCGTAAAGGAAACGAAACAACAAGACAATCAGATGACACACTCAGATTAAGCTGTTGTTGCACGGAGCTACCCTGGTATTTACTCATGATACCCAAGACTGGACACAGGTTGGACGAAAATCGAGACTGCAGGTAGTTGATCTGGAATGCAAGGAGAAGCAGAGCCCACATGAGTCACAGCGGTGTCGTTCCTGTTCAAGCGTGGAGCAGGGGGCTGATCTCCAGGCAGGTCTCTCGTTGATGGCTTCTCCGTGCAGTGGGTAGTCTGGCTGGGCCAGTCTGGCAAGGCACAGGCCACATGGAGACAAATTCGGATGCAGTCCATTTTGGGCTGGATACAGCTTCCAGCAAGCAGAACACAGTTCACACAGTGGGGGACTAATTCACGACCCACTAGCAGCTCATAGCACATTTACATGTAAGAGAATTCTACTGTATCAGGCAAAGCGCTCCCCGGTCACAATCGCAAAGTCTCTGCACACACCGGGAGCTTAGGGGTAGCTGGAACTCCTGACAGGCCGATCATATTCAGCAAAATCTTCGATCTTCTTCAGGTTGAGCCTAGCCCACTTCAGTAGCTTACTTTAGTCACACAAACTTGGATTTAGTCCAAAATAATTCTCTTCTGTCCCTCTCAGGAGCAGCAGCAGACATGCACGCCAAAAACTCAGCCCTTTCACAGTTTTCCCATGCGAATCCACTCAGGATTGCTGCCCAAAATACACTTGAGCTCTTCTTGTTCAGCTTCCAGCTTAGATCTATCTGAAAACTGCAAGCAGCCCAGGACTTCCCCAAGATCCAAAAGATTTGGTTGGCTGATTTGGCTGTCAGTCAAAGCAAGAGCTCCCCCTTCAGTTGCAAAAAAGGCGCAAAAAGTTCAAACTACAGTTCCCACAGATTTTGAATTCAGACAGCTCCTGTAGTCCAGCTACATTTTAGGTCCCACCAGTACTGTTTGGTCCAAGATAGTGGAGATAAACAAAACAGTCCTTGCTACAAAGAAAGCAGGTTAGACAAACTACATTATCACTATCACTCTAAATGATTTTCAGTAAAGAGTTACATCTTTCAACAGAGCTCCCTCTCAGACTACTTAAGGTGCAATCAGGCAGCTCTTAAAGAGACAGTACACAGAGGCTATACAGGCTCTGGTAATCACATTTAAACTGCTAAAATGCAGGACACGAGCCTGGCAGTGAGCATTTAGGCAAGCTCAAGGAAGACTTTTTGGGAACTCCCATTTGTGGGGGGGGAGGGGTACATACTATTGCACTGCATTGCGTTGCTCCATTTCCCCAGGATGCATCGGAGTTAATCCCAACTTAGCATGCTCTTCCTAGTAAAAGTTAAATAGTTAAATAAACAGGGTAATAAACAGGATTTGGTAGGTCCTAACAAGACTTGTGTTGTTATTGTTGGCTATTTATGTAGCGGCCACACTGTCTCACCAGTCTCACTGTTATAATTGTAGTTACAGTATATGAAGACAACATCCCACATCAGTTTTATAGGTTTCTGTATAGAATGCCCACAAGGAGGTGGCTTTCACACAGTGGCACTGACGCATCCCCCCAGCACCAAACTCACTTATAGCCCGCCCCACATCACTGTTTTCTTTATTCTCTAGTGGGCCAGGTTGGGCATCTGACCGTCAGGTAGTTTGGGGGGCGGGGAGACAGATTTTTTTATTATTCCTTGACAGAGTGGGTTGGGCATGGGCTTTGTCAGGTTGCTAAGGGCAGGGGGACAGATTTCTTTTTAAGTCCCTGACAGTTCTGGTTTGGCCCTGGACTCATCAGGTGGTTGGGGGGAGGAGAAGGAGTGACAGATTTGTTTCTTCTCCAACAGCCAGTGTTTTGCACTGGACCCGTTAGGTAGTTGGGGGAGGGGACCAGGTATTTTATATTTCCTGCTGGATTAGGCACTGGACAAATCAAGTAGTTTGTGGAAGGGGAACAGATTTTGTTTTACTCCCTGATGGGTCAGGTTGGGCAGCGGATCATTCTGCTGCGCAACAAGCTGTGTTAGAGCGTGCACTGCAGTGTGATCTCTATGTGTGTATTGGGAAGAGTGCAGAGCTGAACTTAAGGTCAAAGAGAAGGAAAGAGCCAGAGAGTGAGAGCTGACATCAATACGTGATGTTTTTTGCTCCCCCCACCACCCGTGAGATTTAAACACGGAAAAAAGGTATATTCTTTAATGAAAGGATAGAGCGAGGCAGCAGCACGCCAGTAGAAGGATTTGAAAAGTTAGTTTATTCCTACTCAGATTTTAGGATAGAAGCCACAACAGCAAATATTGTACTTAGAAGGAGTTTGTATTTCCCTATTTTACAGAGTGCAGAGACCCCCCACCACCCGTGAGATTTAAACACGGAAAAAAAGGCATATTCTTTGATGAAAGAATAGAGCGAGGCAGCAGCACGCCAGTAGAAGGATTTGAAAAGTTAGTTTATTCCTACTCAGATTTTAGGATAGAAGCCAGAACAGCAAATATTGTACTTCGAAGGAGTTTGTATTTCCCTATTTTACAGAGTGCAGAGATGCAATAGTTATTCATGTTGTTATAGAGCGAGGCAGCAGCACGCCACTATAAAATAATTTAAAATTAAGTTTATTTGTATTCTAGGATAGAAGTTGCAACAGTGAATAATGTGCTTTAAAAGAGTTTGTATTTCTTTATCTTACAGAATGCAGAGACGTGGTACTGTTTATTTTTGTGAGCTTTCTAACTGCAAGACTTGTAAGACACACTGCAAATTGCGAGTGAGTTTAAAAGTAAGTTAATGTGTCCCATAATCTTAGCATTTCAGATGTAATGAGTTCTAAAAAGCTTAAAGAGGTTTACATTTGTTTTACAGAACGCATAGACGTGTTATCAATTCAGTCGGCTTCTTAGGAACATAGTTAATACACTGAAAAATTGAAAAGTAAGCAGGGACCTGGACTAATTAAAATTATAATTTATTATTTTGTGTTACAAGAGAGTGAGTTTATTTAACAATTAAAATTGAGAAAGAAGCATGGTTAACTAGATGATTAATTATAAACTTTGTTTCTTATTATTATTTTTCTTTAGGATTTCCCTAAAGAATAATGTGCTAGCTGAGAGAGTATTCTAATCTAATATACATAGTCGGGCAAAGGAACCTTGAAATAGGTATATAATTGTAAACCCCTTGTTACCCTGGGTTACTAGAATCCCAGTAAGACCTAGTGGTAGGCAGGGAAGGCAGCTTGTGAAACTCCAGTTAAATGGGTTTCACACTGTCTCACTCTGTTCTCAGTCTCAGCTGAGACTGAGGGATGACATCACCAATAGAACTTTCGCAGCTGCATGAGCCACAATGGAATCTGCAGCAAGGGAGTTAGTTAGAACGTTGGGAGTTTTGAAGTCAGTGTCTTCAGTTTGTCTTCAGTGAGTGAGTGTGAAGTTGGGAGCTTGCTGGTAAAGCAGCTCAGTGAAGGCTCTAGGAGACTCAGCCCTGACAGAGGGCTACTTTTAATTTAAAAGGGTGTGTGTCTCTCCACCTTAAAGAGAGACACAGAAGATTACTGAAGCGGTGAGAGACCGATGTTTTGGATCTCAGTGCCCCTTCCTCCGGGGTGAAAGGATTCCTGCAGATTCCTGGGCAACCTTTAGTCCTGGCTTAGCATGAAAGCTGCCTGTTCCTTCCAGTATTTATTTGGGAGAAAAGAAGATTTGTGAGTCGCCTGTGGGGCACCTGCAACCAGAGGTGAGTGTCTGCTCTGGCTAAAAGGGCCTATGTTTTCACCCTGGGACTTGTGTGATAATGTGGGGATTGAACTACTAAATATTGGGAAGCCTAGAGAAATGGGCCAAGCAAAGTAAAAGTAGTTTCAAGTTCCTGAGTTTGTTGGGATGCAAATAATATGTAGAAGAGATGTGACAGACGTCTACCCTTAATCTACATTTCAAAGTTCAGTAAAGGAATTGTTCAGTTTTCCAGAGAAATGGCCGGGTATGGGCTGTGGTAGCTGGAGGTGGGTGGCCCCCCATCTTTAGTGACCAGGTCCACCCTACGGATTTCTTCTGTGGTTTTCTACTTTGCCTCAGGCACTTGGCCAGTGATGGGGGAAGTACCCAGACATGGGATTGTAAGGAAAATTCTCTCTAGGAGTCACAGACTCTAGTGTGGTTTGGGGAGCCATGACAGGACAATTGGTTCATTCTTCCAATGGACCGTGAATCAAGTGGCTGGCGGGGGAGCCGGGCCAGTGGGGAAAACCCAAGTGCGTACAAGTCGGGCTGTGTACCCAAAGCTGCGTGCAAGTCCGGACTATGTGCCTGGTGGGTTTAGAGCCTGAGGGCTGGAAATAGTAATAAAGTGTTCTGTTGTCTCTAATCTGCATTACCAGGAAATGTAGCCCCATGGGGGTCCATCTATGCTTTGTTTGTTCAGCTAGGATGTGAATAAAAGCCACACTGAAGAATCCCATTCCTGGTTCTGGACATTACAGTTATCGCTTCCTGTGTTCGGATTTATTTGGGTGCCCCTGTGCAGAGTAGCCAAACCTAGGTCCCCTGTGCCGAGTAACCTCATCCTCTCCCAACCCAGTCCCCACCAGGTACTGCTGTCAGCTTCAACAGCATGCCACCTGTCATTTTGCTAAAAGGGCAGGGGTGAGGGGTTACAAAAATGGAGGCACCGTGCTCGGGCAAGGGGGCTAGCGTTTTGGCTATCTGGCAGTGGGTAGCCCAAAAGCTGAAGCAATTTTCCTGGTGTGTTGCTGTGTGCTGTGGATCTTGTGCTGCTGTTTAAAATTGCCAACTGTTTACCAAGGAGCAGTAAAGCCAAAGAGTGTGCCCTTCTCCTGCATCAAAATTGTTTACAGCGTTTTGCCTGCTTGTTGAAATGAACTGTGGTAAAGAAAAGTGTGGAAGACTAGGGGTAGCAACAGGAAAATTGTGCTCTGGACATTGGAAATGCTTTAAAATGAACTGTTGTAAAGAAAAGTGTGGAAGACTAGGGGTAGCAACAGGAAAATTGTGCCCTGGACGTTGGAAATGCTTTAAAATAAACTGTTGTAAAGAAAAGTGTGGAAGACTAGGGGTAGCAACAGGAAAATTGTGTCCTGGACGTTGGAAATGCTTTAAAATAAACTGTTGCAAAGAAAAGTGTGGAAGACTAGGGGTAGCAACAGGAAAATTGTGCTCTGGATGTTGGAAATGCTTTCTGAATGAATTGAGAAACTGCAGTGTAAATGGCTATGTTAAATGGCTGAAATGGGCTCCCGCCGTGGAGTCAGTTGGTAAAGAAAAAAAAAAAAGTTGCATTCTGCAGTTTAAATTTGTCTGCTCGACGACTGCCGTGAGAAGAAGAGCCCTCGCAAGGAAGAAGAGGCTCATTTGCATGGTGTCGTGTGATTGGTCAGACTGAGATCAGTCCCGCCCCTCAGCCAGCTCTACATTGACTGCCCCAGCATTCGAGAGGGTGTGTCAGTGGAGTGCGTGTACTGGCAGTGGAGGAGCGTCGCGGAGTGTTAAAATCGCTGTAAACTTGTTAAAATTAGACTTTCTTGTTTAAAATCGGGCTCAACCCGCTAATTGATTGTTGAAATTGCAAGAGTGGTGGTTGAGAAGATGATCGGTAGGACTGCCTGCCCGTTTCTGTTCTGAGGCCTCCAAGAACTGGCTGCAGGCTGTTTTTCCCCATTGCAGCAAACTGCTACTGATAACAGTAAGTAACAAACTAAAACACTGCTCAAACAGTGATTTTCAGCCCTATGCCATATAAATGTGTGTGCAGCAGTTTAGCTGCAAGGCACGACTGTGTAAAGTCCTGCCAGCAAGTGCAAGTCTGTTATGCCATTGACTGTGTGCATAGTAATGAATTTAGCCTCAGTTTAAAGTTTGCAGCCAGAGACTGTGGTTGTAGCCAATGTGCAGCACTAGTTATACAGGCAATCCTGTGCTAAAACCTGAAGCTTTAAGGGACTGTGAAAAAAAAAAATGTTTCCAGCATGTAAAAAGTCCGTGGAAAATCCTATAAATGTGTTTAAAGCAAGAACAGAGCAAGTTGTGCAGTTTGAGCAAAAGTTATCAGTGGTTTGTGTAAATCATGTGGCGCAGTGGCTTGACCCAGATTCTGAATGTTGATGCACAGGAGTGCTGCCGCCGCCATTACAGGGTGGGGTAGTAAAGTAAACACAGCAGCAAAGGAGCCATTTTACAACCAAAGAGTGTGTTCAATAAAGTGGAACTTTAAGATACAGTGAACTTTTGTTTTTCTGCAGTTATGGCCTCAGGACCAGCTCGTTACCCGGATCGTGCCCGGGTTGCAGTAACAGCAGCAGTAAATAGACTGAGGGATATTGAAAAGTGGTGCTATGGAGGGCAACTACCTCCTCATGTGGCGGTTCCTGGATATCCAGTGCATGTATGCCAAATATGCTTGAGAGCTGGAAGGGACGTCTTCATGATTCCTCACTGTGCTGGATGCCTAGAAAAATATGGCTTGTATAAAGCGCCTCAAATTCGGTTGGCTCCCACATGGACAAAGGTTCAGGAATCTGCAGTTGGTAGCACACAGCACCAGGCGGAGCCTGTGGAGGAAGGCCCCTCGGGGGAGTGTGGCACAAAGCTAGAGGGTGCAGAGTTAGAGACAGAACCCGAAGTTGAAGTTTCGGACGCTGGATCCCATAAGGAAAGTTCGGATAAAGCATCAATAGACCCCTGGGGGGGGGCGCTAGCCAAAGTCTCTTAGACGAAGATGAGATGTGGGAGGCCTTTGAGTGGGAGGTGTCGACCTCCGTGCCTAGTGATGAGTGGATAGTCTCGGGAGTGAGAACGACTGCTCACTCCTGGGCTCAGATCCTCAGTGAAGAGGAAGATGAGGGGGAACCTATGTGGCCTTGTGAAAAAGGAACGGGTACACAGCCTCAAGATCTTGCCTCGGAGGAATTCATGGAAGAGAGTGGTGATGCCACTGCCCTGGCTTTGCAAGAGGAAGAAGTCAGGGATCCGTTTCTAATCTCTTTAAGGATGCGAAGCTGGCAGAACCAGGACTGGCCACCCCCAAGCCAGGCCAGCGGTCTCAGATTGACCAAAGAAAGTAAAGAGGAGAGACTGGTTTGTAGGAAGGCGAATGAGATCTATGGTATGACCTTTCCTACCTTTCCTCGAAAAGTCTGGGAGGAGATTGAGAACTGCAGGAAATCCTGGATCTGGGATGAAGCAATGAAAAGTATGCATCCTGGGGCCAACAAGCATGTAAAGAACAGACCATTTTACGAGAAGTATACCCAGTGGAAGAGAGGCAGGACACTGTTTATAGACAGAGTGAGAATGGTGGTCAGAGAGGGACGTGAAATCTCCCACTGTGTGAATTATGTGTGCCCAGACGGGGTAATAATTCAAGCTCCTGACCCCCAGTATTATTGGCTTCAGTGCAAGGACCTCCCAGCAAATGTGCCCGTGCCTACAAAATGAAGAGCCGAGCAGTGGTAGTCAATACTGCCACACCAGACTGTGAAGTGCCTTATTGATTCACCAATATGAATCAGTCTACAGTGTACTGGCCTTTCCAGAAACCATCGACTGGTCCACCAGATGACTTCAGATTCAGAGAGGACACCAGCCCAGTTGTATCCTGTTCATCGCCTGGTAATCGGATGATGTCAGACCAGCTGTTTTCTTTTTGTTCCTGTTCTAAGGTTCCATCTCCAGAGATGACATCAGCCCAGCTGTTCCCAGATGTGCCCTCCTGTGGTTCCCGGAAGATGTCCGCCCAGCTGTATCAGAAGAAATGCTGCCAGGGAGAGTCTTCGTCAGAGGTGCAGGTCGGTCCCCAAAATTTTCATTTTACAAGTGGCTGGTAAGTCTGAACTTTTCTATCTTTATGACATTGCAGTACACACCCTACACTAGCAGACTTCAAATTGTGTGAACTGTCCTCAAAGACTCTCCCCTTCGGGACTTTGGCCTGTTAGAACTGTGCTTCACCGGGCTCCGGCCCAGGAGAGACTCTTTATTGGACTAGCCTTCGGGCACTGTGGTTACTAGTTGGGACTTTTAGGGCACTCCATCCCCCCAAATGTGTATTGTAAATAATGTCATTGTTTTCTAATGTAAATACTGCTTTTCTACCTTTTTTCTAAAAAAATCTTTTTGGGATTCTTTAGTGTTCTGATGGTAGGGGTCTAGGTAGACTGTGTATGCAGATTAGGAGTGTGCGTTGTCTTTCTTTTTCTTACACGTGTTCCTGGGAAGAGAAGAGAAGACAAGAAGAGGAGGAGGGGCTCATCGGAGTTCCTCATCAGTGCTTTAGTGTGTAGAAATTTAAAGTACTGTGGTGTTATTATTGTTATTACTGTATTAACCCTTTCCTTCCTCAGGTGTGGTTGTGGGGGTAGGGAGGAGGTAGTAATGTGGTATTTCAATGGTGTGTGGTTGCAGGTTGCCCAAGGTCGGGGAGGTCCCCGGGTTGTTTTTGTTTTGGGGATATTAGGTTAGAAGCAGATAGGTTTTCCCTAGAGGGTTGGGGGGGATAGACAGGCTGTGGTCCTGAATGGCCACTGGGACTGCAGTGCTGATCTATCAGGGCTATGCTCTGGATAGTTCTACCAGAGCCAGTAGGCGTCCATAGTAAGTGGATAGAGTAGAGGCTGATATGTCAGCTAAAGGCGTCTAGGCCCTTAGTGTTGTCTGCCTCTGCTTGCACATGGTAGGAGGGGGCCTGATCACCCCCCACCGCAGGTAGCACATAGGGTGGGATGGCCTAAGGCTGGGTAAATAATGACTTCGGACAGTCATTTTCCTGGTCAAGGGCAAGTGTAACCCCCTTGTTACCCAGGGTTACTAGAATTCCAGTAAGACCTAGTGGTAGGCAGGGAAGGCAGCTTGTGAAACTCCAGTTAAATGGGTTTCACACTGTCTCACTCTGTTCTCAGTCTCAGCTGAGACTGAGGGATGACACCACCAATAGACCTATCGCAGCTGCATGAGCCACATTGGAATCTTCAGCAAAGGGAGTTAGATAGAACGTTGGGAGTTTTGAAGTCAGTGTCTTCAGTTTGTCTTCAGTGAGTGAGTGTGAAGTTGGGAGCTTGCTGGTAAAGCAGCTCAGTGAAGGCTCTAGGAGACTCAGCCCTGACAGAGGGCTACTTTTAATTTAAAAGTGTGTGTGTCTCCACCTTAAAGAGAGACACAGAAGATTAGTGAAGTGGTGGAGACCGCTGTTTTGAACTCAGTGCCTCCGGGGATGAAAAAGACTCCCTGCAGATTCCTGGGGCACCCCTGTTCTGCTTACATGAAAGCTGCCTGTTCCTTCCAGTATTTATTTGGGAGAAAAGAAGATTTGTGAGTCGCCTGGGCACCTGCAACGAAAGGGTGAGGTCTGCTCTGTTGTGCGCCTATGTTTTCACCCTGGGACTTAGTGACAATGTGGGGATTGGAACTACTAAATATTGGGAAGCCTAGAGTAATGGGCTAAGCAAAGTAAAAGTAGGTTCAAGTTCCAGTTTGTTGGGATGCAAATAATATGTAGAGGTGATGTGACAGACGTCTACCCTTAATCTACATTTCAAGGTTCAGTAAAGAAATTGTTCAGTTTTCCAGAGAAATGGCCGGGTATGGGCTGCGGGAGCTGGAGGTGGGTGGCCCCCCATCTTTAGTGACCAGGTCCACCTCTACGGATTTCTTCTGTGGTTTTCTACTTTGCCTCAGGCACTTGGCCAGTGATGGGGGAAGTACCCAGACATGAGATTGTAAGGAAAATTCTCTCTAGGAGTCGCAGAATCTAGTGTGGTTTGGGGAGCCACGACAGGATAATTGGTTCATTCCTCCAATGGACCGTGATGGGATAATTGGTTCATTCCTCCAATGGACTGTGCGAATGAGATAATTGGTTCATTCTTTCAATGGACCATGAACAGGATAATTGGTTCATTCTTCCAATGGGCCATGAATCAAGTGGCCGGTGGGGAAGCTGGGCCAGTGGGGAAAACCCAAGTGTGTACAAGTTGGGCTGTGTACCCAAAGCTGCGTGCAAGTCCGGGCTGTGTGCCTGGTGGGTTTAGAGCCTGAGGGCTGGAAATAGTGATAAAGTGTTCTGTTGTCTCTAATCTGCATTACCAGGAATGTAGCCCCGTGGGGGTCTGTCTATGCTTTGTTTGTTCAGCTAGGATGTGAATAAAAGCCACACTGAAGAATCCCATTCCTGGTTCTGGACATTACAGTTATTGTTTCCTGTGTTCGGATTTACTTGGGTGCCCCTGTGCAGAGTAGCCAAACCTAGGTCCCCTGTGCCGAGTAACCTCATCCTCCCCGAACCCAGGTCCCCACCAGGTACTGCTGTCAGCTTCAACAGCATGCCACCTGTCGTTTTGCTAAAAAGGCAGGGGTGAGGGGTTACATAATGATCTATAAAATCTCTTTTTTTGAAAACCTTTCAAAGCAATGGTGTTGATATATTTTATATATATATATAAAACAAGAGTAATAAATATGAAAGTAATATTTAGATTGAATATAAAGACAATGTTCATGCACTGTAACAGTATTACTGTCTCAGATATAGAGAGAGCTAAACTGTAAATAGTAATTGATACTGAGGTACTAAAAATCTGTTTTCTACATTTTTGTGATTTTAGCACAACAACACAGCATGGGCCTGATGAAGTGGATTTGACCACGAAACTGTTGCCCCATCTTATTGTGTGAGAAGAGAATAAAGAAATAATATGAGAAACTAATTTTACAGTGGTGTTCATCCATTCTTTTTCATATTAAATCAAAGAGTGAGGGTCAGGCAATGAAGCTGGGATCACTAGCACTTGGAGTCATAACCATGGAAGTGTATGTCATCAGTTCCCCATTGTCCAGGCTCCGTTGCTAGTGTGCTGCAGTCTGGAGAGGCGGAGATGCCGGAACAGGCTAGTGGCAGTATAGTGCGGCAGCAGCCCCAAGCCTCCTGTGCGGTGTTTGAGCATCTCACTGTGACCTGAGTGGATGGGCATGTGGAGAGCAGTGTTTTACTACCCTTCCTCTCCCACTTCCGCTCACCACTTTGCTGATGTTAGGGGGAAGATGGCCAAATTTTTTTTATTCCCTGCCAGGCGGGGTTGGGTACTGGACCTGTAGGTTGCTGGGGGAGGGTCAGATTTTTTTTTAATTCTCTGCCAGTCCTGGTTGAACACTGGACCTGTCAGGTTGTTGGGGGAGGGTCCCCCCCCATAGGCCAGTTTGGACATTGGATCAGGTTCTGTTTTATCCTCTGATGAGCCGGGTTGGGCACTGGACATTATTTATTTATTTAAATTTTGGTGACCGGGTAGGCCCACTGAGACAGAGACAGTCCCTTTTTCAGGGGCAACCCGGAATTAATTACTTACATCTATAAACATAACAAAATACATACATGTCATTTCACAATTAACAGTCAATATAGACATACTGACCCAGTCAAGGATACAATAACAGGTTAATTACAATCAATATCAACAGGAGTAGAAGTACTGTTATACACAAGACAATCACAATCAGACTGATGTCCCAATAAGGTTAGATCGGCAGCAGGGAGTCTGTTAGACTCCACGGTAGCAGTTGCAGAAGCTCAGATCCAACAAGTGGACTTTAAGACCCTTCTTGAAGCCCCCAAGGGAGGTACATTCCTGGAGACTACTAGGGAGACCATTCTAGATAGGAGGGATGAAGGCAGCATAGGACCGGAGTCCTAGGGAAGTCCTAACACTAGGGACATGGAGAAGCTGGCAGCCAGAGGATCTTAGTGTTCTCCCATTCTTTTTGGGCACTAATGTGTTAATTAGGCTAGGAGGGGCGCCATTTTGCAGAAGCTTAAATGCAAGGCAGAGTGATGGATAGGATAATCTGCCGTCTAGAGAAGGCCACCTAAGAGATAATAGTACCTTGCAGTGATGCTCCCGTGGTGACACCCCTGCAGAGAAGCGCCCTATCCTGTGATACAGTATTTTTAGCCTTTGCATTTCAGAACTTCTTACAGATTGTAGTAAAGGGGCCCCATATAGCAAGGTTGGAAGGAGTATACCAATGGAAGCTCTGAGTTTGGTTTCACAAGTGAGGAAAGGGCTGAGGCAATATAATAGACCTAACTTTTGGTTGAGTTTCTTGGTCAGATGGTCGATGTGGCTTTTAAAGGAGCAGTCTTGGTCTAAGTATACACCTAGGTATTTGATACAATTGATCACTTCAATTTTTGAGCCATTGGAAAGAGCTGGGGACAATAAATGTAAACGTGTTGGGCCTAGGCTTTTAGGGACGAATAGCATGGCTTTGGTCTTTTTACAATTTAGAACTAATTTATTAGCAAGAAACCAATTCTTAAGTAGACCAAGGTCTTGACTAAGAAGGTTGTTTATTTGGACAATGTCTCGGGAGGACCTATAAGCATGGCATCATC
Source organism: Neoceratodus forsteri (assembly GCA_016271365.2). Lineage (NCBI taxonomy): Eukaryota > Metazoa > Chordata > Ceratodontiformes > Ceratodontidae > Neoceratodus > Neoceratodus forsteri. The sequence continues at coordinate 367,136,363 of JADMNL010000025.1, read as the reverse complement.
TGCATATAAGATCACCTTGGCCCCTCCACAATGTTGAGGCAAATCATTAATAAATACGAAAAACAAGAGAGGTCCCAATATTGAACCCTGGGGCACGCCATCTGTGATAGGGCATTTGTTGGACGTAGCGTCATGCCATTTGACAATTTGTGATCTGCCATTAAGGTAGTCTGTGAACCATTGAGTAGACAGATGATCAAGACCAAGAGATGTTAGTTTAGTGATAAGCTGCTGATGATTTACCAAGTCAAATGCCTTGGTGAGGTCTATAAAGATCGCACCAGTTGAAAGGCCATCATCTAGAGCCATGAAGATACCCCGGTAAGGTTAATCAGGGCTGTATTGGTACAATGATTTTTTCTAAAACCATGTTGTTGTTCAGTTAATAAATTGTTCCATTCAACATATTCTTGGACCTGCTGGTATACAATCCTCTCTAACACTTTACTTAGAGTGCAGAGGATGGATATCGGCCTGTAATTGTCAACAAGCTCAATATTCCCACCTTTAGGGATAGGAGTGACTAAGGCAACTTTCCACACAGTGGGGACTTTGCCTTCAAGCAGGGATCTGTTTAGGAGCCAAGTAACTGGAGAGGCAATAACGTGGACTGCGATTCTGAGGAGTCTAGGCTCCAGCTTGTCAAACCCAGCAGAGCCAGAGGATTTGATTTTTTTTAATAATTTTTGGATCTCAGATTTAGTTGCAAATTTGAAGTGAAAATTAGGGTAAGGGGTTTCCTCTTGTAGATGATTCTGGGTAGGAGGGGGGGCCCAGAGAGATTATTTTTAAATGTGTCCAGGTCAGTGAGGAATGTGTTTAGTGCATTAGCAGCATCTTGCGGATTGGTATAGCGGACACCATTTTCTACTATGTCACTTTCTCATGGGTGGTGTTCCCCTTTAGGACAGAGAGTTAATTTGGGACCAAAATTTTGTAGGGTCCGAAAGGTTTTTAGTTTGTAGGTTCTGGCGGTATTGTCTTTTAGCTGATTTTAGTTACTTTTTACACTTGTTTCTCAGTTTTCTATATTCCACCCAATCCTTAGTTAGATTTGTAGATTTTAATTTTTCCCAGGCTTTGTCTCTCAGCCTCAATTGTTTTTTAAGGTCTCTGGACAGCCACTTTGAGCATTTTCCCTTGACTCTGATTTGTTTTAGGGGGCATGCTTATTGGCGGCCGAGAGGAAGTTATTGATGAAGAAATCAAGGGCTGAGTCCAGATTGGGGGCTAGCTTGATTTGAGTCCAATCCACCACTGCTAGGGTTTCAAGAAAGGAGCAGGTGTCGAAATAGGAATAATCTCAAGCCCAAAAAATTCTGGGTGAAGGGTTGGGATGGTCATTTTTCCAGATGCCGAATATAGAGGCATGGTCACTTATGGAGTCCGGAAATGTCCCAGCAAGTTTGAAACTACTTGAGTTGAAAGCAAGAATCCAGTCTGATGTGGTGTGGTTTCCAGGCTTAATGTTCAACCTAGTGGGTCCTTGGATCAATTGGGTCAAGTTGGCCTCTAGCAAGCTGGATTTTATATCACTAATGGTGTGCTGACCCCAGTGGAGGTTAAAGTCACCAAGGATTATCTTCTCCCACTGAGGTAGCCCTGGCATCAGAGCCAGAAGGCTCTTTAAGGCATCTTTTGCAGTCTTAGGTGGGTTGTAGATGCAGCCTATAAGCAGGGGCTTAGTCCTGCCAAGCAGTATTCTGATGGACACCGCCTCACCATCTGATTGGGTATGGTCTGTCGCCACCAGGGAGGCATTTAGGGAGTTTATAACGTAAATGATAACTCCACCACCCTTTCTACCACATCTATCTTGTCTAAAAGACTTAAACCCCTGGAGTGCAACCTCATGCATTAGGATACTAGGCTTGGGCCAGGTATCGGAAATGGCAATTATGTCAGGGGAGTACATATTTACCCATGCCTCTAGTTCATGCATTTTAGGTCTGAGGCTGTTAATGTTCATATGGACTAGTTTCAGACCTTTGGCATCGGCCCAGACAGCCATAGAAGGTGACACAGTTGGAACATTAGGATATGGAGGGCCAGGATTAGATTCAATATCCCCAGCAAGTAATAACTGAATGGTCAGCAGGAATTTCAGGAGTGACCCGGGGGGCTGGAAGATCTGACGTTTGTAGACACTGAGATATTCCATAACCATATAGCAGTTTCCCCCTTTTCTAAGCCCGTATATGGTGATAAGGTAGGATTAAGATTGGCTTGTGGGTAGAAACATGAGAAACTGGGGTACAGAGGGTCTGTGGACTGCCCTGTGTCCTGTCTTGAGAGTGAGCAGCAATCTGGCTGTGCCCAGTACTAGAAGTATGTAAGTACAAGCCAGCACAATACCCAACGCCATATTAAAGCTTAAAGATGGGTCAACGAAGAGGTAGAAGTTCAGATTAAAATCCAAGATATTCAACAGTAGCAGGATAAGGAAAAGCCTGGAGTAGAAAAATGTGGGTGGAGAGGGTATCTAGGTGGAACTACTGAAAAAGTGTGAGGTAGGATATTGTGGGTGGTTAGGGTCACCTCCACTAAAACAGGAGGCCGCAGTATCCTCCACTCCGAGCCGAAACACACCAAAACCTGAGCCAAAGCACCCTGAACCTGAGCAAGAGCCATGCAAAGGAATGTTAGGAGAATATTCAGTGTGTGAAGAAGGAGGAAACAGTGACCTCTAGGGGTAGCTGGGTACAACTTGCAAATGGGAAACTAGACACGGGCTGTGACTGTATTTACAAAACTACAAATGAAATAAAGTTATACAGACTGCACTCAATGCTCACAGAGTAAATAAAGCAGGCTAAGCTTGATGAAAGCAGGGCTATAAAAGCACAGTTTAATTCCTGAAATGTAGGACCTACCTAAACCACACCTTTTTTTTTTTTTATATAAACTATGAATTTTTTAACTATAAATCCGGCACAAATTCTTAGTGCAAGTACACTGTGACACTAAAGGACGCTGTGGAATGCAGACAGCAGCGAGTAAGAGAACGAGTCAGCACTGGTATGCTGGCGGAAGGCACCAGGTTCAAATCTGCTGTTCACTGCTCCCGAGACAGAGTGCCTCAGCTGGAAGTAGAGGGTGACTCGTACCTGCTAGTCTAAGCGGCAGCGTTTTGGAGCTCCCAAGGCAGCACGTGTGTGTGTTGGAGGGGGTCTTGACCTGCCTAAGCGGTGGCGTTTTGGAGCTTCCAAGGCAGCAGGCGCGTGTGTTGGAGGGGGTCTTGACCTGAAAGGAACGTGACATGCAGTTTGGAGCAGTGGGACAGATGGTTTTATTCCATAATGAGCCACATTAGGAACTGGATCTGTCAGGCTGTTAGTGGGAGCGGGACACTTTTTTTATTCCCAGACAGGCTGGGTTGCATACCAGACCCGTGAGGTAGTTTGGGAGAGAGGGGCATATGTTTTTTTAATTCCCTGATTGGCTGGATTAAGTACTGAATCAGTCCGGTAGTTGGAGGGGGAAAGGGACAGATTTGTTTTGTATTCCATGACGGGTCAGGTTGGGCACTGGATCTGTCAGGTTGTTGGGGGTGGGGAACAGATTTGTTTTATTCCCTGATGGGTTGTATTGTGGCTATGCTCTGGACCCATCAGGTTAATGGAGGGAGGGGCTAGATTTTTTTTTATTCCCCTTTGGGACACGGACAAATTTTATTCTATCCTACATTCCCTGCACTACCAGTATGGAACTCCTGTGTCTTGTAAAATCCTTTGAGATACAGTATGTACAAAAGTCATGTTGGTTAAGTGTTATTTTGCAAATTGCCTCACCCATGCCCCCCTCTTGCTCCAGCAACTGATCCCCCCCTTTAGTTTTCCCAGTACATGGCCAGGCCACTTGGACTGACTGGAAACTCACTGACAGGTTACTGGGGGATGCTTTCTAGTTCCTACAAGCATCAAATGGTGCCACACATGTGCTATTTTTGTCCTTTTGCATTGCAATAATTTAGTAACGTGAAAACTCTGAGTTTTATACAGGCAATTTCATATTTTTCAGAAACAAATAAAGGTTAGCTTTTCACTCACTATGTTGTGCAGACAGAGAGTTTATTACTACTTCTTCTATGAGCTCATTCATTGTCATTATTTTCCTCACATGGGGGGGGAGGTGGTGGTGGTGGTGGTGGTGGTGGTGGTGGCGGCTAGGCTTAACAACCCGTGGACTTCTTTAGTGTATCACCTAGGTCAGCTGCACGTTTATGAGAGCAGCAGCACCACTTGCTCAATATGTTCTCATGCGTTCTCCTCCTTACAGCTAACAGAAAGTTAGCAAAGTATTACAGACAGCTGCAAGGAGCAATAGCAGGCACAACACTCACTCACCGACAGCCAAAAAACAGTCTCTCAGTGCATTTCAATGGGACAACTACAAAACAATGCCTGTCTTTGGAACCATAGGAACTGGTCTGCTATCCAGACCAGCCCTAAAAAGAATTCATCATGAAAACAGTTATCATCATGCACACTTTGACCACTAGATGGCACTAAAGATTGCACAGGAATAAGGTCTAAACCTGCAGGGAACAAAGTCAAATCAAACTGAACCTCCTTTCTTTATGTGATTTGTATTACCAATGCTTATGAAATATATATTGGAGTATTTCTTTGTGATTTAAGTGTTTATCTCTTTAGCCGCATTCATGAAATGATAGATACACTTGGACTAGACTTCCAACCACAGCAGATGACATCAGCTGATACTGTAGCATTCTTGAAGCTCAGATTTGGCAAGTACTGAGAAGAAAAGGTGGGGGGGGGGGCGTATTCCCACTGAGCTGCTAGTATGGAGAGGGAACTCGATGGTGCAGTTGTCTTCTTCTGTCTGTAACCCCCCAAAGGTTGGAGGCTTACCAGAACGCTGCATGCCTTCTCCCATTCCACTCTGTCTCCTGCCTGGTCATGGGTCCCTGCCCCCGCCTCCTGCTGGCCCCCGGTGCTGGCTCCTTTAGTAGGTGGACTGGAGAAGCACACATCTAAATAATTACGGCACCCATGTCAGCGAAGACTTGGAGCGGCATCGCGCAGCTCGCATCATCACGGAAGTGTGAGCTGACAGGTGCACATGCCCAGACTACTGTAGCTCTACAGCACTCGTGCAAAAAACACTCTGGGGGCTTCTGCAGCTCTGCTTGTGTGTGCCCCAGCCCCACTGAGCATTAAAATAGTAAGGGGTCCAGGGGCACTCTGGGTGGAAAAGTTAAAACTCTGTTAAGTGCTCTTTTAAGCGCGGATAGTATAAAAGGGCGCAGTATGGCTTTAACAGCAGCTAAGGCTGCTATGTGAGTGAACTGCTGTGCCAGCCACCTGGGAGGATAGCGCTACGGTGCCAGTGACAGGACGGGGAAGCCCCTGTCATGCCCCTCTTTGTAATTGGACACCAGGGCAGAGGGGCTGCTACATGACTGTGGGGGCAAACAAAAAGACTAACATTACTGTCTGGCTGCCACAGAACTCTAAAGTTGAGACAATGAATTATTAACTGTTTAATAGCAGTCATATTTGCTACCTTTGATTCATCAAACAGCCGATTGGAGAGCCAGAAGTTTTAAAGGACGTTGCAACAGGACTTCTTGGAAAAGACGAGTGACAGTGTCTTGGCACCAACCAGCCAACCAACAGGGCACTGAGGAGCATAATGAATATTAGTTTTCTGATGAATAACCTCCATCAGCCAATCAGGAGCTAGCCTGAGCTCCTGAAACGTTGAGGACAGAGACTGTTCAGTTCAGTTCGGCTGGAGCCCCTCCTGAGGGAGGGGGGCACCTGCCTTTGCTTTGTGATGTTACCTGAAGAAAGCCTGCATGGGGGCTTGCCCAGCCATCAGCCCAGGGGCACCGTTTTACCTTCCTGTGTCTGGAGGAAGCTGTTCCTGAATTGGGAAGTTGACTTGCTGTTCAGAGTCAGGGCAATCGTCTGAGAGGTTCCCAAGGGACAGGAAGTCTCTCCGTGATCTTCAAGTGAAGAAGGAGACCTGCCAGTCGGCTTGCATGGCTGCTAGTCCAGGAGGCGCTCCACGTTGCCCTGCTTTGCCTTCCAATGACTGGAGGGAGTGTGTCAATAGAATGAAAGTGTTGTTTGCCAACCACTGTTAAGGTCATCAGCTGGGAGTTTCTCAAGGGAAGGGAAACTGCCGGGGTGCTTGAGAAGGTATGGAGGCCTACTTGGAGGCTCGCACAGCCACAGAGCCAAGGGAAGCCTGCCTGTGTGTTTCAGCAGATGGAAATGGAAGTGAGAAGATTTGTTCTGTTTACATCTAAGCTTTTAAAGTGAGAAGATCCTCCTGTTTTCTGTTCAGCTTTGAGCCTGTAAGTGAGAAGATTCATTTTTCTGTTCAGTTTGGGAAACTTGCCGTAATCACTTGTCTTTTCTATGGCAACCTTTGGGAGGCTTGCTATAATCCTCCCTTGGCTTTGAGTGGCTGAGAGACTGTTTTCCGCTAATCTCCTGTGGGCAACCAAAGACTGTGTCCTGTTTGTGAGAGCGTCACTGCTGCAAGCTGGCAGCGTGGCTGAAGTCATTTACTGCTGGATGTGCCTGAACACCTGAGAGAGAGTGACTGCTCTACAAGGTCAGTCTGAGGAATCAGCCTGGTGCCGTCACTGCAAGGCATTACCATTGCAACCCCCCCCCGAGGGTTCACGCCTAGACGTGGGGGTTGAGGCGTGCCAGCCCAGGTCCCCAGCACTGGTCTGCTCCAATTCTGTGATGCTGCAAAAGAAGATGAGAAGCGGCAAGAGAAGCTGAGAGATGTCCACTCTATTAAAGATGCAAGAGCCTGCTGCTGAGAAGGCCCACGCTGCAAGAGACACAGAGAGAAGGTCCCGGCTACAATGCGCCTGTCCTGTCGTCTAAATTTTAGTGATTCAAATACCTCAGATCCACAGTCTGCATGTCATCAGCTGCACAAGCCAAGAGACTGTTCTTCAAACTGTGAGTAAAACAGGACTTGGCCTGCTTCTGGGGAACTGTAAATAGTTGCCACTAAAAGTTCTGAGCTTGGCCGTCTGGCCCAAAGTTTCCACGTTTGCTAAATAGTGTTTTCCATCAGTCTGGAAGAAAATTTGCATTTAATTTGAATATGCTAATGCAGCTCTCAGGGACAATGAGATTTCAACAACTACGAAATAGAGACTCCCAGGGCAGTCACATGGCCTACTATGAATTGTAAAAACAGACTAAAGTATTTGCATACTTCCTTAACAGCTACATGAAAAGAGTCATACCTCTTAACCTTTTGTCCCCCAAATGTGGAATATTGCCTCTCAAAATTTGGACCGAACAAATGAGCAAATTGTGGAACACGTAATCAAATCTTTACCTAAGAAGCATTTATGTTCAGAAAGTCTGTTATTAATTGAATGATATATTTTTTGCATAATTTACTATAGATTTTTGCTTTAAAATATTAACACTGAATGTGGGACAAATCCTCACAATGTGGAACAGGAAGCTTTTGTGAAGTAAAATGAGGAATGTTCCTCACAATGTGGTACAGTTGAGAGGTATGAAAAGAGCTGTCTATTGACATGGAAGCAAATAACATTTAGAAGATATGAGGGTGTAGTTTTCCTTTAACTATTTTTTTGTGGTATCATCAGCGTTAATCAAGTCCCCTTGTGTCATCAGCACCAAAAACAATGTAGAACAGCACAGCATACAAATCTCTGGGCGAGGAGGGAAGGGATACTGCAGAGTCAAGGTACTGTACTGCATACCTTTGTAAATTTGGTGTTCAGTTTGACCCCAAATGTTCATCATAGTCTTTTTATGACCCCACTTCATGAGCCTGGTAGGTGAAATTTTTCAAATCTTACCTGAAAGACGATTTCGTGGAGTGACTGGGAAATCACCTTTCAGGCTCGATATGACTAATTTCACTTACTTTGTTCATGAGGTGAGGTCCAAACTGTTGAAAATTTGGTGAAAAAATATTAAAAAATGATGACGTTATGAGTAAAAGTTCAAAATGCATTGAAAATACATGGACTACACTTATCTTGTTTCTTCAAAGAGGAAGGATATGTTTTGTCACAGAGTAGCAGTGGACGATTTCTAGGTGAGTGAGGGTGTGAGGCGATGTGGGGTGGGGGGTGCTGAGTGGGGGGATCGACATCAAAAGACATCGATGGACGGTTTTCTGCCTTTCAGGTTAAAATGACTGACAAAAAAAAAGACTATGAGGGACCTTTTCTTTTTTTATTTACAGGTGCAAGGGTGACAATGAAGACTGAACCCCCCCCCCCAATGTCACAGATGTTTGGCAGCACCAGGGCGGGCACCACTGTGTCCACACATGAAGGGGGTTGGGGGCACACTGCATTGAGGAATAAATAAATAAAAATAAAGAAGAAGCTCACGGTGGGTCTGTGGGTGCGGGGAGGTTGAAATTGAACTTTATATTCACTGCCATGATCTCCTGCTGGAAAAGAGTCCCACTAATGGCAGATCAGGCGCTACAGTATCTTATTGACACTTTCAGCAGAGTGTGTGACGAATATGCTCCTATGAAATAAAGAAAAGCTCGAGGGTACAATAGCGGATGGATAACTAGTGAATTACTGGGATACATGAGATGGCATGACAATCTCTGGGCCAGAGCACTATCCTCTGGAGCGGCCAGTGACCTCCAAAGCTACAGGGCAGCCAGGAACAAATGTACACATCTCATTAGGAGTGCAAAAGCCAATTTCTACAAGGAGCAACTGGAAAGGAATTGGGGAGGATGGAAGGCGTTTCTGGGAGAACCTAAATGGCCTGCTAGGCAAAGAGGAAAAAAGCATCCCCAGCTGCTTAGCACCAAGGGCTCCAGTATTGGGGATACGATCACAACAGCAGAGGAGTTCAATCTGGCTTTTTCAGATCTAAGTGCAGTACTACCAGCAGACTACCTAAATCCTAACAACCTTAACTCAGGTGGCGAAATCCCTAAGACTCAGCACCCAAATTTCTACTTTAAACAAGTAACGGTGACAGAGGCACCGGCCTATGTAAACAAAAGTTCTAGGTAAAACATGAGTTGGTAGTGACTCCTTGGACATGAAACTGGCGGTGATTACTATTGATGTACTCATTGTACCCATCTCCCAAACTATTTAATAAATATCTCGCTCAGGTTAGATTCCCAGCCCAATGGAAACAAGCGCTTGTAACAGTTCTGTGTGTAAATCTTGCCTGCAAAATAAAATGGGGCAAGCCATCGCAGACAGTACATCGTGGTCGGAAACAATGCAAGGTGAAAATATTGTGGCCCACAGCATGGCATGCCACAAGCCCGTGGTGCACTGCCAGACCCCAACTAAGGCCGCAGGAACAGCAATGCAACAGACATGGTGCAGCAACCAGTCGGAATGGCACTGGGAGTGATGAGGAGTGAAGGCAGTGCCACACAAGCTGGCAGAAAATAGCTGCAATATGCTGCACCAACAGCAGGCGATGGACAATGCAGCCAGGAACACAGGAGCCATGCAGGAGGAGGGCACAGTGGGGACACTACAGGGGACACTGTAGCAACGGTTCCTGGTGCCCTCCCCCACAGATGGACCCACCTCCATAGCCCCTGCCCGAGTCCCAGGAACAATGGCTCACCCACAGCCCCTAAACCTGCCCAACAGAGTGCCTGCCCACCCCCTGCCATGGACAATGCAACCCTGCCAGACTGAGAACACCTACCTCACCAGAAGCCATCCTGTTGCCTGCCACATGCAGCATGGTGCCCAGCACTGGAACACTGCAGCTCCATTCAAGCATGAGTCCTATAGTCAGTACAATGCCACAAGTGTGAATACCACAGCTGGTGTGAGACACAGGGGCATGGTGCTGTCCCAAACATTAGCGATGCTTGCTGAACAACGGAGCGCCCCACGCTGCCGCCATGGGCCACAACACGTACATGGCGGTGGTCTGCACAGTTATGTCTAGCAATATTATTCCCTCACTTTCATTTGTTCCACATTGTTTTGTCCATGATGTTTTGTGCAGCGATGTTATTTGCCGTGATATTAGCACACAGAACCGCTTGTAACACTTGTCTACAAGAATGGAGACAGGACCAGCATAGCGAACTACAGGCCCATCTCCAGCCTGTCACCACTCTCAATAGCACTCGAGAGGATAGTAGCTGATCAAATCACAGAGTATATTCACAAATACCAGTTGCAGTGTCCACAATAACATGGCTTCAGGAAGAATCACAGCACCACAACAGCGCTGATTGACTTCGCTGATTATGTTCAGAATGCCATGGATGAGGGTGGGATGGTTGGCTCTATCCTTATAGACCATACTAAGGCCTTTGATATGGTCAACCACTCACTTCTGCTAAAACAATTACAATCCTTTGGACTTGCCCCTAACACTGTACAATGGTTCAAGGACTACGTGTCCTCCAGGATGCAAAGGGTAAAAACAGGCCAGGCAATTTCACAACCCAAAACCATATTGATGGGAGTTCCCCAGGGGTCCATCCTTGGCCCCTTACTAGTCAGCCTGTTCCTGAATGCCCTTCCAGAGGTCTGCACAAATAAAATGATTCTATACGCAGATGATGCGGTGATCCTATGCAGCCACTCAAAAATAATTCCCCTACAAATCGAGCTGCAGGCAGCCTTCCACTCACTAGAAAAATGGATTACAATAAAAAGCTGCTACTGAACTATAAAAAAACTAAAACAACGCTGCTCTCCAGCCCTCAGTTAAAAAGTAGGTACCCCTCCTTATCAATCAGCAATAACAAAGCAGAGCCATTGGAACAGGTACACTCCTTTAAGTGCCTTGGTGTCACGGTCGTCGACACACTCTCCTCTGGACTGCACATCGATTCAGTGGTCAAGGCAACCAACATAAAACTGGGCATCTTGTATAGGCACCGACAGAGCCTCACACCTAACGCCTTAAGGAGAGCGGTCTCTAGCTCCGTACTCTCTGCCATAGACTGCGGCCTGGTGGTTTATGGAGCCGCCACCAATATGGCCTTATAAAGAGTTGAAACTACTCTGAATAAGGCTTGCAGACTTGTGCTAGGCGTGGATCGGCTCACGCACACTTGTGCACTGTACGAACAGTGTAATCTGCTGACACTCAGGAACAGGATAAAATTCCAAACTTGTCTACTGGGAAGAAAGGCAATGCTTGGTGATACCCCCCACCTCGCATATCCAACCTACTTCCCATGCAAACTCCATTATAACACACCAGAGGAAAGGAGCAAAACAAGCTTAGTGTCCCATTCTGAAGGACCGCACTGGGACAGAGATCTTTCTCATTCCAAGCCCCGCTCTGGCTCAATGAGCTACCTGCAGCAACGCATAACGTGGCTAGCCAAAGGATCTATAAAGCTGAACTAAGGCAGTTCCTTGTCAGATGCAACTCCTGTGAATGCCAACCAAGAAAAAATGAACTACCCGGTGTCCCCCAGAACCTCCCCCCCGAGCTAATCCAGGCCACTGGTGCATATCGTCCAAGCCTTAGTACTCAATGCACATATACTAGTGTAACCCCTAGGTGGCACTATCCCAAGGGCTACTACCACTGCCTGATTGGCTAGTTGCAGGTTAAGGGGCCGGGGTACTGAAACGGGTGCCTCCACCCGGACAAGGTTGTTAGTAGCAAGGCTAACCTGGGTACAGCCCTCTGGGACACTGTAACCCCCCTTTTTCCCCTCTAGGGTCCTAGACAATATGCAACATATAGAATAGTGGATGGGTGAACATCCACAACAAGTCTGTGTTTCCATCGAGGAGCTGATGACATCACAGAGTTGCAGAGCGAGCTTTCGAGAGAGGTCTCGTTGATGTCATCAACTGCCAGATAGGCATGAACATTGTGGATGTTCACCCATCCTATTTTATAGTATATGGGTTTTGTTTTACTTTTTTTTTTTGTTACTTGCCGTAGGCGCTGCTCCCGTTTCCCCTCTGGTGCTTCTGCTTGTGCCCGTTCCCGCTTATGCTCCGTCCTGCTCCTCAGCACATCATTTTTTTTTAATTGGTGAGAAAAAATAAAATAAATTGTTTTTAGAAAGGGAGCCATGTATGGCTCTCTGTGTCCCGATTCCCGACTTCTCAGTCAGTGGCTCCGCTGCTTGGCGCTCGCTAAATCGCACCGACCATGTTTTTTCATTTTTTTTTCTATAGAGCATCATCTGAGCCAATCAGGTAGCAGGTCAAGGGTAAAAAGTTGTTGTACTATCGATGTGATGTCAGAGCGATAGTACAACAACTTTTTTGACCTTTGAACTGTACTACAACAAGATTTCAGCAGTTGCTGAAATCCATTGACAATAGGCAGCACCCATATACTATAAACACTTTCACAGTAGCCCTTATTCAGCATACAAATCCCATACTGTTTGCACTTACCACCAAGGTTAGTTCCACCAGTTTGACCCTGGAGACCCCCTGTAAAACAAGGTTAGGCACAGCATATAACAGTACAGTGCTTTTGGTACAAATTGGAACCACAGTCAGATTAAATGCAAAAAGAGTGAGATCTGATTTATTCAGGGGAATTGAACAAGGAAGGGGCGTAATCAGATTGATTGATTCTAAAACTGATCTAGTCAGGCAATTATGCATGCACTTTTAGTCCCCGCACATTCACACGCTCTGGGTACCCAGTTGGAAGTAAGGTGGGCTAGCCTGGAATGTTGCCCGGGGTAGGCCGGTATCGCAGTTGGTTGGGGCCCTGTGATGAAAAGAAAAGGCATGCACAACCACACACAATTTGGAATCCGGAGCCAGGAGTCTCAGTTTGTGAAGATTAGGCAAAACAATTAAATCAGATGACACACTTTGAGCTGTTGTTGCAGGGAGCTACCCTGGTGTTTACTCATGCTACCCAGTACAGGACACAGGATGGACGAAATGGAGACTGCAGGATGACTTGCTGGTTTGCCAGGAGAAGCAGGGCCCACACACTTCATCGTGGTGTCGTTCCTGTTCGTGATGTTGAGCAGGGGGCTAATCCCCAGGCAGGTCTCTCATCGATGGTGCTCTCTGCGCCTGAAGTAGCTGGCTGGGCCAGTGTGGCAGGGCCCAGGCTGGGTAAGACAGTTCGTATATCAGTCCGGGAAGGCTGGATGCAGCTTCCAGCAAGCATGGCACAATTAAACAGTGGGGTACCAAATTGCGACCCACTAATAGCAAACAGCACATTTATAGAAAAGCAATCACCATACCACCAAGCAGATAGCAGTCCAGTCGCAATATCAGTGTCTCTGAGCAAAACTGGGAGTTCTATGATGAATGAAACTCCTGACAGGCCGATCGCGTACAGCAAATCTTCGGTCTTCTTCAGGTTCGAGTCTGGTCACAGTTCAGTGGCTCTGTCACACTCCAATTCGGATACAGTCTGATTACTAAGCCTTTCAAAGGATTCCCTCTAGAGGGACAGCAGGCAGACAGGCCAAACTCAGCCTTTCCACCAATCTCCCGTGTGAACTATGCAGAAGCAGCTGCTCAAATCACTCGAGCTGTTCACTCTCCAAACTCTACCTCCAGACTGGCTCACTGCAGCAGGCAGCTTGGGAATTTTCCTTCGGTCCGAAAGGTTCGATTCGTTGATTCATCTGTCTGTCAAAAGCAAGGGCTCCCTCTCCAGGTGCATTTAGGCACCAAAGTCTCAAAACTACAATTCCTACAGAGATTCAGTCCCACAAGACCCCTGGGGGCAGACTCCATTTTAGGGCCCCCAAAGGTAGTGATTGGTCCAAATAAGCAGTCCAGGACAAAGATGGTGGTGATAAACAGAACTGTACATGCTGCAAAGAAGGCAGGTTAGACAAACTACAATAACATTACTATTATAATAGATAATCAGCAAATAAGTACTGCTTCTAACAGAGCTCCCTCTGCGCAGCTAGCGATGGCAGAACGGAGCGATTATCTGGCAGCCCAGGCAGGACTCAAGCTTGAAATTACTAGGCCCCTACCCAGATTAGTTTTACACCACAAATAGGCAGCTCTTAAAGAGACAGAACACTGAGGCATTAAGGCACTCTCATACAAACACTTTAAAACGCTAAGACACAGGATACCAGATATAGGTTGCTCCTTCCCCCTACTCTTATTCTACTTAGGCTTCTTCACTACACTACACATTCCACCACCCACTCCCTCACACCACAACATTCACACACCTCCCCCTCTCTCTCTCATTATCCCACCCACTCTCCGCAACCTTCACCATATGTTACCAGCTCCCAGCCATGAAGAGTGCCACAAGCAGCCATCTGTCACATGTCAGTGGAGAGCACAGAACAATAACACCGGAGAGCATGGGTTTAAATCCACAAAAGCCAATGGGTCACAGTGTGACCCTGAGCAAGTCCCTTATCCTCCCTGTGCTGTAGTCCCTCCCAGCACTAAAACTAGGGCTGACCCAGGACCCCAGTGGAAATGAGATGCTATGGCTCAGGTGTACTATCCTGGATAAACATAAGATGCATTCAATTAAATAAATAAAAGACAGCCTGATAGTGCATATGAAGTGGTACTGCTTGCCATGCTGGTGACCCGAAGTCAGGATTGGTTTTCGGTCACTCAAGGGCCAGCTGAGGAGTTGGGGAGGGTTTTCGTGTCCTGTGGTTTACCTGAAATCCAGCAGAGGCTGGATGCCAGCTTAGTTGGGACTCACAGCCTTCGGGGAGGGCCCACCCAACCTTAGGGGAGGGGCCCCCCCTCAATGCTGATATGCATATATACACTCACCATTGGATGCTTGGCAGCCCTCATAGGGAAAACAACTACACAACCACAGCAGAATGACACCTGGGGTCCACCACAGGCCCCACACTACCAACCAGGCCCTCTTCACCTGGACTGTACTCTTGAGGGGATCACCCATTCCCTCCGGACTAGCAATGGGGGAGTGATAATCTGTAGGAGAACCTGCGGAGGTAAGTCCTAGAGATGGTAGGTGGTAGGGTTTGGGGGACCCAGGGACGAAGGGGACAGGTAGGCATCAAGGAGCATAAATACCTGATGAAAAATAAATAGATAGATGTGTAACCCCCTCTACAAATGGGGGCTCCCGAAAAGTCTTCCTTGAGCTTGCATAAATGCTCACTTCCTGGCTGGTGTCCTGCGTTTTAGCAGTTTAAATGTATTGCCAGAGAGTGCCTTTATAGCATATGTGTACTGTCTCTTTAAGAGCTGCCTGGATTGCAGTTATAAGTAATCTGAGCGGGAGCTCTGTTGAAAGATGTAACTATTTGCTGAAAATCATTTAGAGTGTTAATGATAATGTAGTCTGTCTAACCTGCCTTCTTTGCAGCAAGGACTGTCTTGTTTATCCCCACCATGTGGCCCGGGACTGTAAATTGGATCAATAAGTTCTGGTGGGACCTAAAATGTAGCCGGACTACAGGAGCTGTCTGAAGTAAAAATCTGTAGGAATTGTAGTTTTGGGCTTTTTACGCCTTTTTTGCAACTGAAGGGGGAGCTCTTGTTTTGACTGACAGCCGAATCAGCCAACCGAACCTTCTGGATCAGAGGGAAATCCCCAAGCTCCCTGCTGTTTAAGGCAGATTTAAGTTGGGAGCTGAAGAAGCAAGATGCTTGAGACAGTCTCTGCGGAAAGGCCTGAGTTTTTTGGCCTGCATGTCTGCCTGCTGCCCTGAGAGGGGAAAGAGAATTGTTTTCGGACTGAATCCGAGTTGTGTGACTAAAGTAAGCTACTGAAGTGGGGCCAGGCTCAACCTGAAAGGACTGAAGATTTTGCTGAATGCGATCGGCCTGTCAGGAGTTCCAGCTGCCCCTAAGCTCCCGGTGTGTGCAGAGACTTTGCGATTGTGAACGGGGAGCGCTTTGCCTGGTACAGTAGAATTTTCTTGCCTGTAAATGTGCTGTGAGCTGCTAGTGGGTCGTGAGTTAGTTCCCCACTGTGTGAACTGTGTTCTGCTTGCTGGAAGCCGTATCCAGCACAAAACGGACTGCATCCGAATTTGTCTCCATGCAGTATGGGCCTTGCCAGACTGGCCCAGCCAGACTACCCGCTGCACAAAGAAGCCATCGATGAGAGACCTGCCTGGGGATCAGCCCCCTGCTCCACGCTTGAACAGGAACGACGCCTCGGTGACTCATGTAGGCCCTGCTTCTCCTGGCATTCCAGATCAACTACCTGCAGTTTCGATTTTCGTCCAGCCTGTGTCCAGTCTTGGGTATCATGAGTAAATACCAGGGTAGCTCCCTGCAACAACAGCTTAATCTGAGTGTGTCATCTGATTGTCTTGTTGTTTCTTTTCCTTTACAAACTGAGCCCTCTGGCTCTGGATTACAAATAGTGTGTACTGTGCATGTTGTGTTTTCCATCACAGGGCCCCAACCAACTGCTACCCCGGCCAACCCCGGGCAACAGTCCTGGCTAGCCCATCTCTTCTCCACCTGGGTACCCAGAGGTGTGACTGTGTGGGGGGACTCAAAGCGCATACATAACTGCTTGATTGATATAACCTTTAAGCTAATTAACCTGATTTTGCCCCTCCCTTGTTCAAGTCCCCCTGAATAAATCAGATCTAACTTTTTCTGCATGTAATCTGACTGTGGTTCCAGTTTGTGCTCAAAGTACTGTACTGTTGCTATTTGCTGTGCATAACCTTGTTTTACAGTGGGTCCCCAGGGTCGAGCCAGAGGAACCAGCCCTGGTGGTGAGTGCAAACAGTGTGGGTACTTGTGTGGTGTACCAGGGGTATTGTGAAAGCGATTATTGTACAGTGTTCAGGCTACTAGAGGGGAAAGAGGGGGGTTACAGTGTCCCGGAGGGCTGTGCCCAGGTTAGCTTGAACATTAACAACCCTGACCTCAGGGTGGAGGTACCTGTTTCATTACCCAGGCCCCTTAACTTGTTACTAGCCAAGCAGGCAGGGGCAGTAGCCCTTGGGATGCGCCACCTATGGGTTACAAATGAATCACACAACCAGCACTTACTGTCTGTCCCTGTACTGGTCACTAAACCAATGTGGCTCTCAATGTTCCGTGAAAAACAGAAAAACAGACAGAAGAATGAATTTAGTCATAATAAGGTCATGTGTTACCCACTTATAATGCATGACCTCACTCTACTTTCACCTGCTGTACCTGGGTGATGGAATCTGGCTAACTCCCAAATTGAATTAGTCACTCTCCGACAGATCAGTTTTTTTTTAATTAAAATTAGATATTAGGAGCTAATAGGAAATGTTATTTTAATATGGAGGCAGGAGATCCTTTCAGGATCAGACAGACTGATTGTTAACATACAACATTTGTTCACTCACCCTGTGTGCTGCAGAACCTATTCAATAACATTTAATGTTGTGCCTGTACCTTGTGCTTGCTGTTGAAATTTACACTGTGAGTATAATACAAATCGATACTACCATTATGTGTACCTGTGGGGTATAATCAAATATTGTGGTGAAAGAGAGGGAGAGAGAGGGAGGGAGGGAGGCAGGAAGGAAGGAAGGAAGGAGGAGGGAGGAGGGAGGGAGGAAGGAAGGAAGGAAGGATGGATGGATGAATGTTTAAACTGATGTGATCAATGGGGTGCCTTTTATCTTTATTTTTTGTTAATATAATTTTTATTGCATTTTCAAGGCCATTACAGTACAGTACACTGTAGTAGCAATAAAGACTAGAGTACATTCTGTGTAGGTCTCCTCATATCATACATTTTCACGCAGGGAGGGTGCATACGAACTTCAGTTGTGCAACGTCACTGCCTTGCAGAAACACCTCTGCCTTGTGTCCCAACAAAAGTATCTGTCAAGTACCCCCCTGTGTGTGGCTACAGGGAAGGGCAGCTGCTGGTGAAAGAGAGAGGACTCTGCAAGGTGAACTGTGTTGTGCCTCCTTGCGTTTCTAGCAGATCGTGCAGATAGTTGGCTCCAGGCTTAATTTCGCTAATGCGGGAAGTACTGGGGAGGCAGTTAAGCTCCAAATTACGCAATCAGGGTACTAGGGTTGGATCTTTTCTCATGGCATAAAGCAGCCAGCTGTTCCATCTTGAGGTACAGACTTCAGTTGTTAAGGGAGCATGTAAGGTGCCTTTCATCGATCAGCACTCTACATCAATATTAAATAAGTCGTCGGACTCTGAGAGAAACTAACATAAAAGTTCAGGGTCAGAAAGTTCTCCTGGATATAACCTTTTGTTTTCAAAATCAACAAATTATGTTTGAGGACATAATGAAAAAGAAGCGTTTAAACAATTTATTAAAAAATATAAAAGAAGCCAGCCCGTCGGTGCAGTGGTGGAGCCACTGCTGGCAGCGCCAGCGACCCGGGTTCAGGAACAAGCCTGGGAAGCTGGAGGGTCGGTCAGGGAAGGGGAGATGGATTGAGCGGCAATTGCATGCTCTCCATCTCCAGAGAGAGGAGGGAGGGAAGGGGCCGTGCCACCCGGTGTAGCGCCCCTGGGTGACCACGGGGGCATCTTACCAGGGGGCTGAGGTTGAGGCTAGGTGGTGTGCGGATGCTAAGTGGGGCTCCACCATTGTGTCTTTGCATGCCATGCCTCGATCCCAGAAACCAGAAAATTAAGCATAGCCCTGACCAGTCTCCTTGCAGCCTAAAGACCCGCCCGATGCTTGGATGTGTTGGGGAGGTAGCTGGCCGCCCCCTACACCTGCCCGGAGGGTAAACTGTGGCTCCGTGGGGCAGGGCAGCAGAAGTGGGCTGGTGGGCTGGCCGGAGCCTCAGGGGGCTTACGCAAAATAAATAAATAAATAAATAAATAAAAGAAATGGATATCCCCTATTGCAGAAATGGACTATTCCACTTTTTAAAGCACTGCACATGAGGCCCTGACCTCACATGCAGGCATATATTCAGCGCAGATTGGCAGAATCAGTGCTGATTCATAAATATTTTGGGATTGATGGTTTTTGTGTTTCCCACTGGCACCGTCTGCTAGCTACCCTCATCTGACTGCTCCTGCCCTTGCTTTCTCTCATCAGGACACTGCTCTAGTCCACTGATCTACACCTCCAACCTACAGTTCTGGCCCACTAGACTTGCCCCTCTGTAGTAGGGCCCAAGCAAGGTTGCCCCTTCTGGCATGGGAACATCTGTCTTCTGATGCCGGGGTTCAGAAAGCAGGGGCAGTGAAGTCAGGTCTTGTGGCATGTGTGTGTGTTGGGGGAGGGCTATCTGTCATACAGGCAATCAGTGGGGTCTTTATCTCATTTTGCCCTGTCCCATCTCTACCTTAATGTCATGCCAACCTGTGGGTGTGGCAACCAATGCTGTGTGGTCATCCAAGATGTCAAGGAGAGATGTTACCAGCCCTCCTGGAGCCTCTTAGTGCTGCAACTACATGGAAGTGCAATGCACTCTTCTGGCATCAGCGGGTCAGGCATGATTTATAATTTTAATAATAGGCTGTACTAAGAAATTGCTTCACATTTTGAAACACGTGATAATGGATGCTCACAACATTAATCTTACCGCTTGTCAGAGAAGGTATTATAGAAGAAAGATACGGCTTCATCTCAAAAATCTATTTTTATTGATTATTTACAAATTCAGAATCTCATTTTCAGTGTGCTCCTACCTGTACTTAGTTTTCCTGTGGGAAGGAAATAGTACACAGGGTCACACCATGAGCCAGTGGCTGGGGTGGGATTCGAACCTCCTAGCTCCAGTTTCAAAGCTCACGTTCTTTAAACATCTGGACCCACTGCCTTAATATGACTACAAACTATATTCTGCTGTAACTGATGGGGTAACATTTTTGGTGGTAAATATTAAGACGGCCTGGACAATCCATTGGGCCGTGTGCTGCCACGCCCCAGACCTGGGTTTGAAAGTGGAGTCAGGATGTGCGGAGTGGGTGTCTAGGCCAGGAAAAAGTGCTGATGCTGACAGGGCTTCCCAGTCGTGGGTGGGGCTGGTGACACGTCTGGCACTGCAGTGACCCCTGTGGTGTGCCAGGGAGCTTAAAGTGTCAGTCTGGGCTCCAGTACTCAGTGAAAGTGTATATGTCAGCCTTCTCCTCTTCTTCCTATCATGGAAAAACTGTGGCTCAATGGCAGTTTCTCACAGTATATATATATAATATATATAGATATAGATATAGATGGATATATATATATATATATAGATATAGATATATATATATCTATATGGGTTTTTATCCTCCAGGCCTGAGTGGGTGGGCTATCAGCCCTGTCCCCAACCTCTGGCCAGCAACCACCCCCCTCAAGGACTGACCTGAAGAGTCCTCTACAGATTTCCCTTCCCCCCATGGCAGGGCCAGGAGGGGGAGGGCTGTCCTCCCCCCACCTGGAGACACACATCCAGATCATGGGCCTTGGTCCCTGGGTGGTGGTGTAGGGTGGGTTTGGTGGCCAGGGCTTCACAAAGCCTGCTCAATCTATTTTCCACAAATTCCAGTTGCCCTTACCCCTGCTGCAGCCAGTGGGCGATGGTTCATGCCATGTGGGGGCGCATATGCACTGCATCGGCCCACAGCACCTCCCTCTGTGTTATCCTATTTGCTCTGCCACCTGGTCTCCACCTGCTGGCAGTCTACAGTGTCGCGACAAAGCCTCCCTCCCTCCCCCAAGAGAGGAGGGCAGTCCCTAAGACACTCTGTCCTCTCTTCCTCGGCTGATCCCCAGTGACCGGAGTTCATTCCTGAACCCAGGTCGCCGGCATGGTGGCAGGTGATGTGCGAGGTCCCTCAGCTCTCCGCTCCACTGGGTCAGCATTCTTACAGGTGTTTAAAGGAAATTCTGTGCATGAATCCCTTGATCTGTAAGCCTTTTGTAGCATGGACTCTAAATCTAGATGGAAAGAAGTGCAAGATCATGCACATAGGGAAGAGAAACCCTGAAGCCACATATAGGTTGGGAGGGAGTTGCTGGCAATCACAAGGGAAGAAAGTGATTTGGGCATCATCATCACAGATGACCTGAAATCATCCAAGCAGACCACTGAAGCAGTAGGTAAGGCTAGGGGGATGTTAGGGTGTATTAGTAGGGGTATCACAAGTCGGAAAAGGGAGGTAATAATCCCTCTTTACAAGACACTGGTTAGGCCCCCATCTGGAGTACTGCATACAGTACTGGAGGACACACCTTCACAAGGACATTAACCAAATTGAGGCAGTCCAGAGAAGGGCAACCAAAATGGTGCAGGGACTGCATCAGAAAACATATGAGGACAGATTAATGGAGCTCAATATGTATACCCTAGAGCAAAGGAGGGAGAGAGGTGATATGATTGAAACATTCAAACATCTTAAGGGCATTAACAAGGTAAAAGAGTCTAACATGTTTCAATATAAGAAAACTAGCAGGACAAGAGGACACAGCATGAGATGAGAAGGAGGCCAATTAAGGGGTAATGTGAGGAAGTTATTTTTTCACAGAAAGGGTGGTGGATGCATGGAACAGCCTACCTCAGGATGTGGTGGATATGAATACAGTGCAGGGCTTCAAACATGCATGGAATAGGCATAAGGGAGCAATACAGATGAGTATGAACAGATAGGCCACTGACAGGGTAAAGGCCTATGGCACATTCATAACGTAGAAAAAAATGGGCAGACTAGATGAGCCTTGCAGTCTGTATCTGCTGTCATCTCTATATTTCTATGTTTCTGGACTTCCTTACCATGGCTCCATTTGCACCTGCTGCTTCCTGTGACTCCATGTTCCTAGCCTAGAAAAAAACGTTTTTTAGTGGCAATCCCTTAGGCACTTCAGGTGTCTCAGCTTCATGCTCTGGTGGTTCACCCCTCTTACCTGACCATTTATTTGGACAGGGTGGCACTTAGGACTCATCCTGTGTTTCTCCCTAAATTGGTGTCAGAATTCACTCTGAATCAGTCTGTGTTCTTATCTGTTTGAATAGGCAATGTGCTGATTTCCTGGGTAAGTGAATTCACTGGCGTACTTAGCTCAGGGAGGGGGAGAGGTAGCCAGATTAACTGTTGAACTAATTAATCGCTTCATGGCTGGGTGACGTAATGGGATAGACAAACCAACATAAGAAGGCTGAAGTGATCACCAAGTGTTCAAAGGCAGATCAACAAATGAAGGAATTCGATCGGGGGTTCTGGGGGTTGACTTTGTGGCACTGCAGTGCAAAACCCAGGCTCTGAAAATGACATGGGACTGTACTTTCAAAAGGGCAGTTGCAGCCGCATCTCCAAGAGGCATCAGCGTTTGTTCCACGGTGTCCAAAGGCTGCTCACAAGCACTGGAGCTATTTTCAAAGGTTCTGTCTCTTTGCAACACTCTGGCACAGCTTACAGTGTTCTGTGTCTAAAATTAGAAGCAAATGTTATTTATTTCTTGTTTTAGAAGCTAATTCCTTCTGTCAGACACAGTAGACCATGTTGGTGGTAACATTAGGAGGCCCTCTTTCTCTCAGAGGGTGGTGACCCTATGGACAGCTGCCACAGGAGACAGTGGACATGGAGACAGTACAGACCTTTAAATTAAGCTGAGACAAATTTCTGTTTACCGAGAGAATCACTGGTTACCCGTGGTAGTACAGCTTGTTGGAATTCCCTGTAAATAGGTACATGTTTGCACAGTATACCTATTTTTTCATCTCCACTTAGGAAGAGGAAGGACAACATGATGGACTCCCTTCAGACCTTAAATGCCTATGTTACTATGTACTGCATGGTTTAGCACTACTAGGTCCCGATGCTGGCATTCAAAATCAAATGAAGACGGCATTTTCAATTGCAGTTACATTCGGACTCCATTAAAAATACTTGCAGATGTTGCACTAATACAGGGCTTTGAAAATGTTGCCCAGGTGTCTTTTACTCACTGTGCCAGCAGAGGTTGGGAACATCCCTCGTACTTCCAGGGAGATGGGGTTGCTGGCTGGGATACACCGTGACTTGCTCTCTAGCATTCCCTTTAGCCGAGTTACAAGCATGACATGGTGGGGTCTTTTAGCTGACTGTCAGTCATGTTGTACACAGCCGAGGATAGAGCCAAGGGGAACTGAATAAGGAGGAACAGAAGCAGACAGGATGTAACATGGGGCTGGCTTCAGACATTCTTGTCTCATGTGGCCATTGGAAGCCTCCCTATCATGGAGGGCCCAGTTGGATGGATTGTCAAAATGGGAGAGTGCCTCAGAAAAGCACTAGTAAACAGGCAAGAAGGTGGGGTGGAGGAACAATGGGGAAACATCAAAACTGCCATCACAGAGGCAACAAGCCTTTATGTGAAGCAAATAAACAAATCAAAACAAAAGAAAAAATACTGTGTTTCTTAAAATAGGTGACAGGGAAGGTTAGGGAGAAAAATATAGCATTCAGGAAGAATAAGGAAATACAGAAGGGGCAGGACAGAGAACTGTACCAGTTAAAGCAGAAGGAAGCAGGGAAGGCTGTTAGAATAGCAAAGGCCCAAACTGAGGAAAAGATAGCCACCTCAGTTAAGAAGGGGGATAAAACCTTTTATAGGTACATTAGGGGAGAAAAAAAGACCAGAGTGAGGCTTAATAAAGGGAGGGGGTGGGCAGAGAGGGACAGTGAAAAAGCAGGGATACTGAACGAATACTTCTGCTCCAGTATTCACAAAGAGGAGGAGGGAAGGTACCTAATCCAATCAATAGAAGCACTCTGGATAGGGAGGTCAATACCAGTCCGTTCACAGAAGAAAGGGTTCTGAAAGAACTCCTGAAACTGAAGGTGGACAAAGCAATGAGGCCTGATGGGATTCACCCCAGAATTCTAAAAGAACTAAAGGGAGAACTAGTGACACCATTGACTACCCTTTTTAGCAAATCATGGGAGGATGAAGTGGTACCTAAGGACTGCAGGAGGGCGGATGTGATTCCTCTTCACAAAAGTGGGAGCAAAGCAGATGCAGGAAACTATACACCTGTTAGCTTGACCTCAGTGGTAGGGAAAATGATGGAATCACTTCTGAAAGAAAGAATTGTTGAGTACCTAGAGGCCAGCGGGGCACAAGACCCAAGGCAGCATGGATTCACAGAAGGAAGGTCATGTCAGACGAATCTAATAGATTTCTTTGACTGGGTGACCAAAGTAGTAGACCAGAGAGGGGCTGTGGACATGGCCTACCTAGACTTTAGCAAGGCATTTGACACAGTCCCACACAAAAGATTAATAAACAAATTAGCCAGCCTGGGAGTGGGTCCCAGGGTGACAGCCTGGTTAAAAAATTGGCTGGACAACAGGACACAGAAGGTAATTGTAAATGGAGTCCACTCTGATGAAAGAGAGGTTACTAGTGGGGTACCGCAGGGTTCAGTACTGGGTCTGATCCTTTTTAATGTCTTTATAAGTGACATTGCAGAGGGACCGGAAGGAAAAGTATGCCTCTTTGCAGATGACACAAGGATAAGAAGGGACTTGGCAAGATTGGAGGAATGGTCAAAAGTATGGCAACTTAGATTCAATGCAAAGAACTGCAAAGTAATGCAAGCACCTGAGAAACAAAAACCCAGGGGAAGAGCACAGAATGGGGGGTATTAACAACAAAAAAAATGGAAAGGGACCTGGGGGTAGTCATATCAGATGACCTAAATGTAAGCAAGCAATGTGAGAAGGCAGTAAGGATGGCTGGGGGGATACTGGGATGTATACAGAGAGGCATCACCAGTAGAAAACAGGAAGTTGTTATCCCTCTGTACAGACAGTTGGTGAGACCCCATCTGGAGCACAGCGTGCAGTTCTGGAGACCTCATCTCTGCAAGGACATAGACAGGATGGAGGCAGTCCAGCGAAGGGCAACTAAAATGGTGCAGGGTCTGCAATAGAAGCCATACGAAGAAAGACTAAAGGAGCTTAATATGTATACCCTTGAGGAATGGGGGGCATGATAGAAACTTTCAAGTACCTCAATGGAATCAACAAAGTGCAAGAGAGAAGCATCTTTCAGAAAAAGAGATGTGCAAGAACAAGGGGACACAATCTGAAGATAGAGGGGGGACTGCTCAGGGGCAATGTGAAGAAGTATTTTTTCACAGAGAGGGTGGTGGACGCATAGAATGGCCTTCCTGAGGAGGTTGTGGGGTCAAAAACAGTGGGGGAATTCAAGAATGCATGGGACAGACAAAAGGCAATTCTGGTTGGGGGTAGAAAGAAGTAGGCTGTTGGTTAACTAGGATCTGCAGCTTATCCAATAGGTAGGGAAGTGGGCAGACTAGGTGGGCCAAGCCATCCTTATCTGCCATCAAAGTCTATGCTTCTATGTTTCTATGTTTCTGAGAATGTGTACGTCATCAGTCAGCTGGGGGGAGTGCAGGTAGCCTAGACAGAGGAGGAGAAGGATCTGGGGGTGCTCATTACAGGGTCAGTGAACAACTCGGCACAATGCAGGAAGGCAGCTGCAAAGGCCAACAAAATGCTGGGTTGTATTGCAAGGGCCATATCCTCGAGGAGGGAGGAGGTGATTCTGCCACTGTATAGGTCATTAGTTAGGCCGCACCTGGAGAACTGCGTGCAGTACTGGCGTCCGTATCTGAAGAGGGACATTAAGTTACTGGAGGGGGTGCAGCGCAGGGCGACAAAGATGATTAATGGGCTGGGGGACTTTTCATACAAGAGGAGGCTGAGGGAGTTGAACATGCACTTGCTGGAGGAGAGGAGGGACGGAAGGACATGATTTAAACCTTTAAGTACATGAAAGAAATAAACAAGACGGGTACAGAGGGGCTGTTCAAAGTAAGGGAGGGGAGGGACACTAGGGGCCATGATATGAGACTGGAGGGAGGAAGGTTCAGGAGGGAGATGAGGAGACACTTTTTTACAGAGAGGGTGGTGGCTGGGTGGAATGCGTTACCTGCAGAAGTGGTATCCAGTAGAACAGTGGACTGCTTCAAAAGGAGATGGGACAGGACAAGGGGGAGGGTTAATGAAGGGGAAGGGTGGAAGGGAGGGGCAGCTGCAGAATAAGGGATGCTAGCTGCACATTCGAGCAGACTTGATAGACCTCTAGGCCTTTATCTGCTGGCAAATTTTGTATGTTCATAGTCTTCAAAATGTACATTTAAAAAAAAAAAAGCATTCAATTCATTCACAATATCTTATCAAGAAAAGTAACACATGTAGCAGGTTAAGCAGTCACCTGGGAGACTGATGGTTGCGCATGATCACTGGTATCACGTGCTGGAGTCAGCAAGGCGTCAGGCATGTCACTGCGGTCAGGCACTCAGGTTCCAGGGTGGGTGGAAGAGGGCCACCCAGCACTGGGCACCACCTGGTGGTCAGCCACGGCAGTAAAGGCAGTCATGCACCCGTCCTCCCAGCTGTAGGAAGTATGCAGTCATGGTGGCCCTGACACTGAGGTGTGGAAGAGGGGGAACTGTAAGGGACAACAAAAAAAGGTAAAGATAATTTTTTTTTAAAAGAAGGGAAAAAACTGCACAAATGGGGTAACTCATGGCTGGCCAGAAATGTCCAAAATGGCAGCATTAAGTTAAAAATGTGGTGACCAGGACAGCTACACTGAGCTGGAGCTTGTTTCTAGGTGTGACCCGAGGGAGGGGTACTGCAGGGAGTGAAACAGCAGTAACAAAGTGTCAACAACGGGTGCACAGACATGAACAACAAAAGCAAGGTACAAGTAAGAAATTCCAGAGAAAGTAAAAAGCAATGTAGAAAGTATACAAGGTAGACCGGTCCATCGGTGCAGCAGTGATGTTACTGCTGGTGATGCCAGTGACCCGAGTTAGGGAATGTCGGCTCAAGTTAGGGGGCCACCGGAGGGCCTTGAGCATTCTAGGGGTGCTCTCCTTCTCTGGGGAGAGGGATCCATTCTCACTTGAGTGATACTGCCACCCTGGTATGCCACAGGTGGTAATGCGACAGAAGATGTATAGGGAAAGGGGGGCATTGTGGACACCGGGGTGGAGGGGCATGCCTTGATGTCATCATACACCATGTTCAAGGGGGGCTGGAAACTTAGAAAAAAAGGCACAACCCCAGCACTTCTGCAACGATGGCCCTGGTAAATCCAGGTCCATGCCTCCCCAGCATGGCACTACTTGACAAGACCAGAAGTCAAGGGGTGTCCCCACCCCACCCCAACCCTACCTGTGGGGTAAAACTAAGGCTCTGTGGAAGCAGGTGGCCATGGCTGGGGAATCTGGGAGGTGCCTGGAGGTCCTGCGAAGAAGAAGTAGGAGTTGGAGAACAGGGGGCACAAACAGTAAGTTAAAAAACAAAGTATACAGAGTAAACCGGTTCTGGGGTAGGAAGGATGAGAGCTGGGGGAGCATGCCGGTGCCACCAACATACGGCAAGATATTTGTAACAGAATCATGGTGTCATAAACTTCAAAATTACAGAGTACACCGAGTTTCAAACTATACAATAAGGTTAGAAGCAAAATGGGTAAATGGGGATGGACAGGGAATGGATTGTTGTAATGTGGAGAGAAGTGGAAAATGACCAACTGCAGATGCAAGCTTTTGAGAAGTGTGCCAGTAATAGTGATTTGAGAGAGTGCAGGGAGGATGAGAGATGGATGAGGAGACAGAGGTTTTTCCACAGTGTTGGAAGGCAGACAGGGAAAGCAGACAGGCCTACTACAGACTTACTGTGAGGGATATGAAAGGAACGTACAGTGGAGCAGTGGACGATCGGAGAGATAGGAGGATGGGATGGCAGGGTTAAGGAGAGAGGAGAGGTAAGTGGGAACAACTGCAAGCTGGTATTTGGCCAGGAAGCTATCAGGATGCTATTGGGTCGCCACTGAGGCCAAGCCCAACCAAAGGTGGAAAAGAAGAATGTGTTTGTTGTAGCCCCCAAGAACCAACCTTCTTGGGGTCTGAACAACATAAGCCCATCACTGGTGAGTCATTATAAGAATAAACAAAAATCAATGGATGTGAACCGTAAAGATTTTTTTTGCAGTTAGTGCTGTTTTCCTCAAGTCCCAAACAGCCCTCTTGATGACAGCCCCTCCCCAGGATTTTACCTTCGTGCAGAGGCAGCATGGCCTGGGTGGTCGTCAGGGATACTGGGTGACTGGGGACAGCAGCCGCTCGGGAATCCATTTTCCTGTTTTCTTCTGGTGCCTGCCCAGATGACTCCATGCACACAACCCTGCATGGAATGTTGGCAGAGGCGCCCCCCCCGTTGCCAGTCCCTGGCTGCCTTACCCCAGCCAACGCTAGAGGCCAGGCTGACACCAGGCACAGAAACCCCCCTTCTCTGGGAGAGGAGAGCAATCCTCTGGACGCTCTGTCCTCTCCTGCTCCGGCCAATCCCCTTCGCAACCCATGTCTGCATCCGAACCCAGGTTGCTGGTGTGGAATGGGGTGCGGTGTCTAGCACCTCAACCCTCAATGCCATCGCACCAGCCCTAAAAACAAAGATAGATAAAGGAAAGTATTTCAAATCAAGTTGATGGATAGGTAGATAAACTGATGGGCAGTGCACAACAGATCAATATAGCAATAGTCAGAGCTAAATAAATGCAAAGACGAGGATAAATTGCTGGAAGAATTCAATACAAAAGACAGATAAAAACTCACCAAGTCTTTTCTGTAAAGCCAAATACAGAGGTAAATAAATAAGTTTCACATTATAACATAACATGGAAAACAAAGCTTGGACGGGGTGAGCACCAGTAGCCTGCTAGCAGAGAGCTTATGATGAGAATGTGGTGTACAGAGAAACCCTTTTACACAATGAGGTGGTATTTATTCATCACATGACTCGAAAATAACATATTTAGGAGGAATGACACTCTCAAACACTTGGCCAGCTGCTGTATGTCTCCTGCACAGGAAAGCAGCAGGTACGTGCAGCTCTGTACAAGGAAAAGAAACACATCTGAAGGATGTCTAATTAGCTGGTAACGGCTGCTCTTCATGAAGTGCTTTCATCGCAATGTAAAGCAAGAATTTTTGACACAGGTGGAAGCCATGAAGACCTGCATTCATGCCTCAACCCCCGTGTGCTCATTAATCCCATTCTCAGGATGTTTGCAGTACTCTTTCATCTTCTTCCTTTTGTAGTCATCCAATTTCATTATCTCCACATACAGTGGAGTCAGCCTGGATGCTACACAATACTGCAAAAGAGTTACTGCAGCAAAACAGGCAATGTTAATGGAAGTCAATCCCTTCGAGGCAATTTCAATGGCAATTAAGTAAGCAATAACCCATGACAGGGTATGAGGTTATAGGGATTTAATACATAAGGCACATGTCGGGTGTGCTGTGAGGCACAAGGTGCAGCCCAGTGTCCTCACAGCACCTGAGGCATACATTAAATCCCTATAACCCCATACCTTGGAGTGGGTTACTGCTTACTTATGTAACCTCCCTACAAATGGGGGTTCCCAAAAAGTCTTCCCTGAGCTTGCGTAAATGCTCACTGCCAGGCTG
Source organism: Neoceratodus forsteri (assembly GCA_016271365.2). Taxonomy (NCBI): domain Eukaryota; kingdom Metazoa; phylum Chordata; order Ceratodontiformes; family Ceratodontidae; genus Neoceratodus; species Neoceratodus forsteri. The sequence continues at coordinate 367,107,025 of JADMNL010000025.1, read as the reverse complement.
GTGTCCTACGTTTTAGCAGTTTACATGTGATCACCAGAGCCTGTATAGCCTCTGTGTACTGTCTCTTTAAGAGCTGCCCAATTGCAGTTTAAGTAATCTGAAAGGGAGCTCTGTTGAAAGATGTAACTATTTACTGAAAATCATTTAGAGTGATAATGATAATGTAGTTTGTCTAACCTGCTTTCTTTGTAGCAAGGACTGTTTTGTTTGCTTCCACTATCTTTGTCCTGGACTGCAAATTGGACCAAACAGTACTGGTGGGACCTAAAATGTAGCCGGACTACAGGAGCTGTCTGAATTCAAAATCTACAGGAACTGTAGTTTGGAACTTTTTTGCGCCTTTTTTGCAACTGAAGGGGGAGCTCTTGCTTTAGCTAACCAAAACTTTTGGATCTTGGGGAAGTCCCGGGCTGCTTGCAGTTTTCAGTTAGTTCTGAGCTTGGAAGTGAAATGAGAGGAGCTGAAGTGATTCTGAGCAGCAATCCTGAGTGGATTCGCATGGGAGAACTGTGAAAAGGCTGAGTTTTTGGCTTACATGCCTGCCTGCTGCTCCTGAGAGGGAGAGAAGAGAATTATTGTGGACTAAATCCAAGTTTGTGTGACTAAAGTAAGCTACTGAAGTGGGCCAGGCTCAACCTGAAGAAGTCCGAAGATTTTGCTGAATGCGATCGGCCTGTCAGGAGTTCCAGCTACCCCTAAGCTCCCGGTGTGTGCAGAGACTTTGCGATTGTGACGGGGGAGCGCTTTGCCTGGTACAGTAGAATTCCTGTACATGTAAATGTGCTATGAGCTCCTAGTGGGTTGTGAGTTAGTTCCCCACTGCGTGAACTGTGTTCTGCTTGCTGGAAGCTGTATCCAGCCCAAAACGGACTGCATCCGAATTTGTCTCCCTGCAGTCTGGGCCTTTCCAGACTGGCCCAGCCAGACTACCCACTGCACAGAGAAGCCATCGACGACAGACCTGCCTGGGGATCAGCCCCCTGCTCCCAGCAGACAGGAGCAGCCTTGGCGACTCATGTAGCCAGCCCTGCTTCTCCTGGCATTCCAGATCAATCACCTGCAGTCTCGATTTTCGTCCAGCCTGTGTCCAGTCTTGGGTATCGTGAGTAAATACCAGGGTAGCTCCCTGCAACAACAGCTTAATCTGAGTGTGTCATCTGATTGTCTTGTTGTTTCATTTCCTTTATGAACTGAGCCCTCTTGCTCTGGATTACAAATACTGTGTACTGTGCATGTTGTGTTTTCCATCACAGGGCCCCAACCAGCTGCAACCCTGGGCAACTGTCCTGGCTAGCCCATCTCTTCTCCACCTGGGTACCCAGAGGTGGACTGTGTGGGGGGACTCAAAGCGCATGCATAACTGCTTGACTGATATAATCTTTAAGCTAATTAACCTGATTTTGCCCCTCCCTTGTTCAAGTCCCCTGAATAAATCAGATCTAACTTTTTCTGCATGTAATCTGACTGTGGTTCCAGTTTGTGCTCAAAGTACTGTACTGTTGCTATTTGCTGTTCATAACCTTGTTTTACAGGGGGTCCCCAGGGTTGAGCCAGAGGAACTGGCACTGGTGGTAAGTGCAAACAGTGTGGGTACTTGTGTGGTGTACCGGGGTATTGTAATAGTGATTACTGTACAGTGTTCAGGCCACTAGAGGGGAAAGACGGGGGTTACAGTGTCCTGGAGGGCTGTGCCCAGGTTAGCTTGACCACTACCAACCCTGACCTCCGGGTGGAGGCACCCATTTCAGAACTCAGGCCCCTTAACCTGCTACTAGCCAAGCAGGCACTGGTAGTAGCCCTTGGGATAGCATCACCTAGGGGTTACACTTATATGGGTTGGAAAAAGGAGGCAACCTGATTGGTCATGTTATAATCCCTTTTGTTATGCACTAACTTGAGACAATGTGTTGCATTATGGCTGCTGTGCATAATGAGAAGACCCGGCAGCGAAACAGACGAGTAAACTCCACTGTTCAACTGTGGACAGACGTTTACACCCTGTGATTTTATATTATATTTTAAATATTTTTTCATCAACTATCTAATCAACTGCAGCCAATCTACCCCCTTCAGCCCTGGTCTACCCAGTCCCATTACCCTCTATCCTTTGGACTTACCCACCAAGGATCCCACCCCAGCAATGGTGGGACCAGAGGGGCTGGCCAAACTCCTCTGATGCACAGTCCAGAGATGGATGTGCCTAGCTGGCGGAGTACAACCTTTGAGGGACCGGGTGGGATTCTGCTGTTCACCCTGAGGGCCCCAACTCTACAATGATGCTTCTAGATGCATGTTGTCAATGTGTTACCACCCAGCCTCTGCTGAGTGGCAGACAAGCAGCAGGACACCATGCCCCACCCCCCGCCCGAGAGAAGAGGAAAGCCATTATGGATGTGCAACCTCCCTCCCTCCCAGCCAGCTCCCAAGCAACCCGAGTCCATTCGCGATCCCCAGTCGCTGATGTAGGGAATGGTAGCTCTACCAGGCCAGCATGATTATTCATTCTAACCTAGAGACACTTACCAATGTTTAACTCCAACACGATTACACGGTTGTAAAACAAGGCCTCACAAATATTTAACTATATTGAAAAAATCACAGTACAATTGAGTTTGTTTGGAATTTCACTGCAGACGGATAGATAGACATATAGATGTAATCTAGCACCCAGTCCATGTCCCAAGCCAAGACAGTCCTCCAATCTGATTTTGGTATGACCTCAGTGGTGTCATGTTCAACGGGCACAGGGGGCCATGCCCCTTCAACTTATTTCCAACATGTTTTTCATATATTAAAACACAAAACAAATTCTGGGTGTTGTGTGGCTCAAATAAGTCATTTTTTTTTGGGTGGGGGGGTCCTCTGCCCCGGTTCATCTGGCCCACACTGCAACAGCTCTTCTGCCAGACTGAAACATTTTTCCATTCTGTCTGTGCCAATGAACGGTAGATGCCAGGGTAGAGATGCATGGATCTGGAATTGCTCAGAGGCTCAGAAGTGGAGTAAAAAGAAGAAGGAAGAGGAGTTAGTCAAGCTAGTGTAGTGGCTGTTGCTGCAGCTAAACTAGAAGGCTTTGCATGGCGGTTGGCTGAACTTGGCTCAGGCGGTGTCTTTTTCTTGCACCCTTCCTTTTCTGCGGTGCTGCTTTGGCCTTCTACTACCCTGCAGCACCTATTCTCTCAGCTGGGCTCAGCCGTGCAGAAGTGTGTTGATGGCTGCCCTCATGGGCTGCTGGCCTGGCTTGTTGCCTGTCTGGAGTAGGGAAGTGACACAGTGAGGTGTTGCTGACCCCCGAGACAAGCTGCTGTCACCTGTAGCTGCCTGTAATCTAAGTCTTTGATCGAGGGAGGGGGTCATAGCCCCATGGAGCCCGTGGAAGGCATTACAAAAAAACCAAAATACTTTCAGTCTGACTGGGAAGATTATAATGGATTTGACCTTTTCAGACAATAGGGTCTGCTGAGTGCATGAAAACTGCTTCCTGAGTTGCCCGCGTTCTTATGCGAAATCTTGTCTAATACCTATTTCCCGATTCTTGAAGGTGAACCTTATATTAGCAGAGACAGCTTTTATAATTATCCACTAGTCCTCAATTTGCAATAATTTAACTATTACCGGTCGAGATCCAGCATTTTCTGAACGTTTTTTGGGAGATCCAATGCAATGGACTCAGTCTGTTTCTGGAACATTAGTGTCAAAGTTTAATAGAGTTTTAAAAAGTCTGGACATTATGGTTGCTAATGGTTCCCCTTGTTCCCATTTAGTTAGGGCTCTGAAAATGTGTAGATTTTCCTTCTTGCTCTGTTCTCCTGATCATCCTGTTTAAGTGTGATTTGCTGTATTTGCTTTTTAAGACTTTCAAGTTCTGGCCGGCCCAGTGGTACTGAGGGTTGAGGTGCTGGGCGCCACACCTCACACCACACCAGTGACCCAGGTTTGGAAGCGAGCTTGGGCTATCGGGGGTCAGCGGGGGAGGAGAGGATGAAGCGTTTGGAGGACTGCTCTCCTCTCCTGGGGAGGGTGGGTGGATGACTTCCCGGCATGAGTGTCTCCCAGCAGAGGTTGGAGTGCAACAGCCAGGGGATCACGCTGGCATAAGGTAGGAGCCTCGGCGGACATCCACAGGAAGGGTGCGGGAGTGCGCCCGGTTGCACTGGACATCATTGCATGTCTGGGCTCCTAAGGGGAAATGCTTACGAACACAGGAAAACACCCGTTGGCTGGGGGGTAGACGTCACCTGCCCCCACCTCCAACACTGGACCCTGCCCACTGGGATCTCGTTTCGTGTCACCTCCGCCTGAGGAGCACTGGAAGAAAGCGCCAGTGAGCTGAAGGCGGCCCCACTCCGGGGGTAGATTCCGGAGGGATTGCTCCACGGGTGTGTGGCGGGTGAATGAGAGACCAAGGTGCAGATGGGAGGATCTCAGGTAGGAGGGGAACAGGCAGGTTGGCTGAAGAGGCCCCAGCCAGCGGTGACGGAAGGGAAAAATAATTGACAAAATAAAAAAAAAAAAAGACTTTCAAGTTCTTCAATTGCTGGATTTAAATCGTCTTCCAGATCTGACTGTCTACTTTCTTAAGCAGTGATTTTTTTTTAACTTCATCCATCTTGTTTTCAAGTAGGTTCACCCCACATTTCTATACTTTGCACATTTTCAGGAATGTTTTTAGTTTATCCATGTTTTCTTGTAGTATGGATAAGTTGGCTAGAATCTGCAGTGCCCATTTAGGTGGTAATTCTTCCTCCTCAGGGATCATCTGCAGCTCTCGTGGACTGCCCAGCTCCTCTATGGTCCTGTCCACACTACACCTCTGTAACGTTACAGAGTGCCCAAACCGTTACCGCAATGGTTTGCATTTACACCTGTAACGTTACAGAGGGTGTTTTCGTAACCGTTGTTGAAACCACATATGAGGTGGTTCAACAGCGATTATAACCAGTCCCACTAGTAGCGTTACGGCAGTAGTGTAGACAGGTGGTAACGGTCCTCTACTGTAGCCGAAGCACAGCGCGAGGCTGTTGTGGGATCGGGCGCTGTTGTAACGATCGCCCGGCTCCTGGAAGTGTGGACGGCGGTGCCGGTCCCTGTAACGGACACCGCCGCGATGTGGACGCACTGCACCGCTCCCCACCCCAGGATTGCATCCGTTACCGGGCCGGAGCGCTGTAGTGTGGACAGAGCCTATGTCAACCACTAGCCATGTCTGTACTGAGATCGTCATTACCAGTGGAAGCATCTCTCTCATCTGAATCTGGATCTACTGGGGGTTCTTTATTTTTATTGGGACTGGCTTTCTTGTCACTTTTTTTGTCAGCATTAAGATGCTTTTGTTTGGCTTCTTTTCCCCTATTCTCTTCCTCTGGAATATTGTTGGGAGTCAGTTTAGGCCAAAATGTCTTCAGTTTGTTTTTTAAACAGGAACTGTCAGCAATAAAAGCCTAACGCCCAAGTGTGAGGCTCATCCCAATTACCCTTTTGTGTGCGAAAACTGTTTTTTTAACCCAATGCTTACTAGTGTAGTAGACTGTGTCAGGCTAATTTCATTGACTTGTAAATTGACATTTCCTGTAACCAGAAATGCCAGACTCCCCTGCAGCTGACATCAGAAGAGGACTGCAGCGGTGAGAGTTTCAATAGCCTACAGTGAATGTCAGAGTTTGTTACAAGCTGTAATCTTCTATTTGCTGGTCTGCTGTTCTCCTGGGGCTGGATATAGCCACAGAGGACTGTACTAAGCCCCGTGAGCACAGCAGGACCAGCACACATCTGATTTTAGCTTACAAACTCTTTAACATGTTTACTGCGGGCTATTGACTCTCCCAGTTCTGCAGTCCTCCTCTGATGTCAGTTACAGGGGATTCTGGGATTTCTGGTTACAGGGAATGGAATATTAGAAGTCAACAGAATCAGCCTGATACATTCTACTATACTGCAGTAAACAGTAAGTAAAAAAAAAATTGTTTTACACAAAGCGCAAATTGAAATTAGCCTCGGACGTGGATGTGAGGCTCCTATAATGGACAGTTCCCCTTTAAATTGAGTGAATAAGTTTGATTTTGTTGTGTTTGTGACCTTGTTCAAACAGAGGCTTTTTTTGGCATGACTCACTGGGATTTTATCTTTTTTTGTTGTTGTGGCTTGCCTAGTTTCTTGTCAGTCTTTCCTGAAGTGTTCAATAATTTATTTAATCTTTTTGAGTCACCAAGCTTAGTACTGATCTTTAAGTTAGAATTTGTTTTCTCCTTTATCCCCGTCAGTAGGCCTCTGCATTGATATAAGCAGAGCAGAGTATTTGGGTGTGTGTGTGTAAAAGATAGGAAATTGATTGCGTGTAGTCTGTATTCAAAAAAACCCAGCTAGTTTGGTATTTTTGGCTAAACAGAGTACAGTACTCATTATAAAAAAAATGGGTCTTGAAAATCCTCTAACCTCATTGGTCAAAACATGTCACATGACCATGTGTAAATCCTGCAACAGACAACTGGTAAAGATCCCGGGTAATCAAATGTTTACTTTCTTTGAACCTAATTCATTTTTATTTTAATTTTTAATAACAGATTTATTTTATAATCGCAATAATGTACGTCCGGGCCGCAGGGCGTGTGTAATAGTGGGATTTACACACTTCTTGTGTGGTTAAAGTCACTCAGCTGTGTCTCGTGACACACCACAAAAGTCATGTGTAAATCCCACAACAACGCATGCCCGCTCATGCATTATTGCTTAAGTAATAACTTGTGCTTTGACTGGGTTGAGCTGGGTCGTTAAAAGTAAGTTACTTATGCAGCTTCTTAAGTTTTGCTAGATTTATAGATGTTTCCTTTCAAAAGGCCCCTGAAAGCCTCAAGTATTATGCTGGTCCTTATATCATTTAATTAATAAAATTCAGTATTAGTATGCTTTATCAGGCCATTAAAAGTGAATCATTTAAGTAGCTTCTTATTAAGTGTAGGTAAGTGTGTAGGTGTTTCAGTTTAAATAGCCACTGAAAGCCTCTTCCTTTAATATAGTCTGCTGACTCTGTTAGTTCGTATTTTGTTTCACTCGAAATTCAGTGCTCTCGCTTCTGCGTATTACTTTGCCTTATTATATTGAACCTGCTTGGTGACTCTATATGCGTTTACTAGTGAATATACATTACCACTGGGAGAAGAATCACAGTATTCTGACTCTTTTGTTGTTTCACAGTCTTTTGTAAGGTGGACAGTCTAGCAGTCCCAGCAGAAGGCGGAAGAATGGGAGGTAATGTCAGAACCCAAGTAGCTTTGTTCTGCTTCTGTCACATAGTTCAAGTTTTTTTTGCAAGTGAGCAACTGCATAAAACACTAACACTTTCATGAGACCGTGTTCTTGGCTCTTGAAATGAGGTTCTTTTCAAGCGGCTTTACAAACGTTGCTGTTTGCTCCCATAGCCTGTTCCGTGCTCTGGAGCTTACTGCACTTGCACGTTCATATGAACCGTTAACAGTGGGCTTGTTGAACTAAAAATGTTACCCGACTAGGGCAAGCTATGGAAGGGTGTTCAAAGTTCAGAGCAGGAGGTAAAAAAAACAACACTAGAAAGCAGGGCTCTGCTACTAAGGTCTAACACTAAACCACTCAACTTGTTGCCAGAGTGCTGCCAGAACCTTAGAGATGCTACCTAGAATGCCACCAAATACTGCAGGAGCACTTCCGAGGACACCCACCTCTGTCACAGAGAAGCGTCTCCAACGACCTGTTGAGCTGCAGAAAAGTTGGAACTGTTAGAGCAGGGGAAAAGTAAAGCCTAGCAAGTGTATGTTTTTCTTTTTAAAATGTAACCCCTAGATGGCGCTATCCCAGGGGCTACTACCCCTGCCTGATTTGCCACTAACAGGTTGAGGGGCCTGGATCCAATGGCGGGTGCCTCCACCCAGAGGTCAGGGTTTGCAATAGTTAAACTAACTTGGTCACAGCCCTCTGGGACACTGCAACCCCCCTTTCTTCCCACTAGTGGCCCACACAATATATCAGAATTACCTTCACAGTATACACTTACCCCCAGGTCTGGTTCCGGCACTGGGACCTCCTGTGAAATGAGATACAGTGCAACAATCACAGTACAGTACTTTAACATAGACAAATACCTCAGGCAGTATAACTTTGCTGAAACAAGCAGCTCTGATTTATTTAGGGGATATAACAAGGACAGGGAAATCAGGTTAATTAGCTTATCACTCTAATAATCTACCTATGGCTCTGTGCACAGGCCTATCCCTATCAGTTACTGTCCCTGGGTACCCAAGCCCTAGTGGCTAGTCAAACCGTGGCAGCTGGTAGGGGCCCTTTCACACAGAGAAAAGGAGAATTAAACAGTCAGCAGTACAGTAATTCCATTTGGATTTAATGTGGCAATTCAACAGGGAGCGACCCTGAATTAGTACTCACGACCTCCAAATAAGATAGGGTCCTTCAATGTCAGCAGGGCTCACTTGAGGTACACAAACCTCTTCACACATCCATATAAAAGAAAGCACTATACCAGGCAGGCTGCATCTGTATCCCGATCGCAATTACTGCACACAACCCGGAGAACACACAGCAGATTCAGTTCCTGACAGACCGAGTGCAATTTTCAGCAATTCCTCCAGTCTTCTACAGGGTGAGCCTGGTTTCTACTCTTCAGATATCCTTTGATTCTCTTCACAGGAATGATTCAGTCCTAACAAGCTGTTACACAAGCTGCAGACTGGAACTCTGGGCCTTAACACGTTTTGACTAAAACTGCACACTGAAAAAGCACAGGGCTCCTTCCTTCTTCACTGCCAAAGCTCAACTGAAACTCCAACCGACAAAACCGGGCACTTCCTTTGAGTTCCTCCCAGTTCTTGACTGGATTGGCTGTCACTCACAATAGACTGCTGCTGTTGGTCCAAAAAGGCACTGAAGTCTAAACTACATCTCCCAGAGTCACTGCCCATACAATCCTCTTGTGGCTGGCTCAGATTATGAGTCCAAGTTCTGATTTCGTCCAAGGCACCATTTTAGAGCTAGCTTACCCCACACTGATTGGTCCAGTTCAGCAGTTCAAAACTAGAATGGGGAACTAGCAGACACAGTTCTGACTGCAAAGAAAGCAGGTTAGACAAACTGTAATTTCATTATTACTCTAAATAATTTCTGGCAAACAGTTACATCTTTCAGATAGGTTCCTTTGCACTCCTAGTGACTGCAAAAATGAAGTGAATTGGCAGCAGCTCAAGTGGTACTCAGAGAAGCACACAGTCCCCCCATACAAACTAATTATGTCTGCAAGCAGACAGCTCTTAAAGAGACAGTACCAGAGGCTCTAAAAACACTCACTGATAAATGGCTTAAATGCCAAACACCATTCAGGCTTGGAGCATTCAAGAAAGCTCCTGGAAGTCTTTTGGGAACCCCCATTTGCAGGGGGGTTACAAAAAGATGAGTTTTCTGGGCTGCTGGCACCGTGGGCTGGCACAGCGGTAGCGTTACCACTTGCGACATTCATGACATGAGTTTGGAAATGAGATTGGAAGTTGGAGGGCTGGCCCGGGGGAGGAGGACTGAGTGTCCAAGGGACTGCTCTCCTCCACTGGGGAGGGGTGGGATCGGCATCCAGTGTTAGCCTGGCCCCTGGCAGTAACCGGCGGGCTGGAATGCCAGGACCACACACAGGGATATTGGGGGGCAGATGCCTGGTGTGCTGTGTGTGGGAGCATGTGCAGCTCGGTCATAGGCATCACTGCATACCACCTCCTCCTCAACGGGGGATGAAGAACAAGCAAAATGTGTGTTGACCAGGAGGATGACACTGGTCTCCCACAGGTCCTGCACTCAACTGTCCAGGCAGACATTCCGGTAAACTGGATCCTGTCTCTGGTGGGGTTTGGAGGAAGAACCAGACGAGTTAAGTCCTGGAGAATGCCAGGGTGACAGGGCTGGGGAGAGAGGTGGAAGGGAGCCACTCGGCACGGGGAAAGGGGGGGGGAAGTAAAGATGAGTCTTCTCCTGTTCCTCTGTGCGAAATCGTGCAGCAGCACAATCGAGCTGCCTAGCTGTTGCACATACCCAGTGCAAACTACCACCGCCCCCCTCCAGCTTGCCTTTGACTTGTTTCAACCATGTCTGAGAGTCTTTAGGAAGCATCACTGAATAAATCCTGAGGCTAAGTTGTGCAAACTATTCTACGTACTGGGAACTAAATGAGGGAAATCAAAGTAGCGAGTTCCAAGATCCATGTTGTAGGCTGTAGCAGGTAAGGCGGGGGACATTCCAAGCAGTCAGTTTCCCCTGGAAGGGAGAGGGAGGGAGAGAGAGAGAGAGAGAGAGAGAGAGAGAGAGAGAGAGAGCAAGAGAGGGGTGGAGAGAGAGAGAGAATGTAAGAGACAGAGAGAGAGAGAGAGAGAGAGAAGAAAGGGCAAGAAATAATGAGTGGCCTAAGCACTGCTAAGATATGGTTCACTCTACTGGAACTTGGTTATGCTATTCTAAGGATTTATAGATGAACTGCGTATCACTATTTCTCTGAAAAACAAGACTGATCCTTTTAACATTGATAGTACCTGCTACTGTTGGGTAAAACAACAGGGGTGAGGAGCTGTCTGGTCGAAACCTGCAAAAGTTGAAGCTAGTTCATGAAATGACTTCAACTCCTCACTCCCCCATATAGTCAGCCACTGTAACTGCCACAGTGGCACATTTGCGGACTGACCAGGCATTTTGGGAAATAAGAGAAGAAACAACTCTAATATCCAAACTTTTTTCAACTTGCAAATTTCAATTATTACTGTGCCTCAGAATTTTGTTGTCTAGGCTGTGGAACTGCAGCACAGCCTGCAAAGAGCGACCAGAATGCACCATTTTGCTTGAATTTTCCAAAATGTTCTTTGCGAATAAAAAGAGTGAGTAATAGCAGTAACTGCACAATATAATATACAGAACACTGTATGAGTAACCAGACAAAACAAGGCCATGTTTCCATCGACAGGCTGAGATGACATCATAGGGACCTCAAGAGTAAAGCCTGAGCGCTCCTTGATGTCATCACAACCCTGAAATGGAAACACAGGCCTTGCTGTGCATCGCTGCCCATACACTGAATTATATGGTAGATGGTTTTGTTGCAAAACAAAAACTGTGAACTGCCAATGCAGCTCCTCTGCGCCAGTGTGCTAATGTCACCCCACCACAAACGATGTCTCCATGCTGACCTGCCGGTTCACGTGCACCCCCCCCAATTTGCGTCAGTGTTTATTTGTCTAAATAAGCCTATGTCTGGCATTTATACTCATGGAGCTGGTGCCTGGCGCAGGTTTACTGTACAATCCAGCCACGTTTGTCCTGCATCCCACCACCTCTCAAACAAGCCCCGCAGGGCAGTTACACATAGCTACAGGAGCAGCAATCGAGTCGGTGGAGGAAGGCCCTCTTGCTCTAGTCTCCTTCACATCCCGACAATTTCCCCATTACCGCTAGCCCATGGCCGTTCTACTGCTGACACTGACGCTAACTCTCCACTTCCGTTTGTGAGAGAACGTCAGCGAGCTTCCAGGAAAAGAGATGGATGTGGTTCCAGGCAGCGCAGTTGTATCGTTCTGATGCCAGAACAATAGTACAGCAACGTCTTGTGACCTTCGAACTGTCCTACAAGAAGAAATCTGCTGGTATGGAAATTCATACACAATAAGGAACAACCATGCACTATAATGACTTGCTCTGTGCCTCCGCATTCTGCTGCCATTCATCAGGCTATGGAGCTGCTTAACAGCCTGCTAAACGCCAGAAGATGCTACTACTTTGCTTGAATTGTTCAAAATTTTCTTTTTGAGCAAAAAGGTGGGTGATACACTATTACTAGCTAACTATGTAATACAACCATTGATCTGTGTGGGCCTCAGTATTCTTCTGCCTTTTAGCAGGCTGTCAAGCTGCTTCATAACCTGCCCGACGTCACCAGAATGCACCACTTGGCCTGGTTTCACAAATTTCCAGGGGTGTGTATGTGTTTGGGGGAGGGATGCCCCTGGACCAGAGGTTTGGACTTTATGTCCCTCTCAAAATTGTTTTTGTGTGACACCCCTGACTCACTTCCAGGTTCTTCAACAATCGCCCTAAATCTGATTGTCTAGTGCACCTGTCTTGTAAATAAAAATGAAATAAAAATAAATAAATAAAATAAATGCACCCAAAAGTAAGATGATTGTATTTGGCTCCCTTGGTATCAATCACTAGACAGCAACCCCACTGGGCAAATCAATATTTTTACATTTCTGGGGATATGGCTTGATTCCTCACTCTCGTACAGCAAGTAAATAGCTCCACCCTAGCCACTGTGGGGTGCAAGATCAGCTTTCTGTTCAGTAACAAGCACTGCCTTAGTGTGCACACGAAGTGGCAGGTAGACTCCCACTTCCTACTCCCTCAACTGTCTGTCATTTAGCGCTACACAGGACCGGCTATACCCGAATTGAAAACCTAAATTCTGACCTTCATTAACTGCCTGGCATTTAACTTTCAGCACTGAACTGAAAACAAAGCATGTAACTTTCATGAAGTATTCACTTGCTTCACACCTTTCCGAACATTCCGAAGTGAGCTCTTTGCACCTAATTACCAGCACGATCACCACTCCGTGAACTTGTAACATGCAAGGCTGAACAGCTCAACACTTCTGCAGCAGACCAACCAACTGAGCCAACTGGAACCTCTCTTTGCAAAGTGCAGCACAGTGCCACTTACTAAACAACCCTCAGGATGAGCTCCACAAAAACAGTGACACTGCCTTATGTCCCGAGTTAAAACTTCTTACTATCTCTGGACTTCGTCAGAGTAAGAAGTGTGCATAAATTAAAAAAAGCAGAAAGTGGAGCTGATTTAAAGGCACATTTTTATAACATTTTTTTTCTTTCACAGAAATGCTCTCGGGGGCCACAGAAAAAACACGTTGGGGGCCGCATTTGGCCCACAGGCCGTAGGCTGCCCACCACTGGACTATGGTGACATCATATACAGATCAGTGAACATATCCATGCTTCTAACTCTAAACTGTCTGTATAATGAGCTGGGCAGGTTTATACACTTGTGTGACTTGATCACCCATCACTGTACTCTCTTTGAGAAACTGAATGGGCAAAGTCCCTCCAGCAGCTGTGACTGTCAGCGGTTCTCTTTGCTACACAACTGTGTTCCTGGTACAGCTCTTGATTATCTCTTAAAGTACAGTTATGTAAGCTCAATTTCAAGTTTATTGGCAGGAAAAAAACTCAGCTGAGCAGGCTCATTTACAAGGAGGTCCTGATTAACAACAGGGACATTACACAAGCATATACAAAGTAATATGTATTAAACACACAAATAATCCATGAGAAGAAAATAGAACACTAATGTTTACATCATATATACATAGGTGTACTAAAGCTAGGAGTTAAATAAATGGTTAGCTCTGGGTAACAAGATAGTACTTCGTGAGGGAAGTAGAAACTACAAGGCCAGCTAGGAAAGTAAAGATAGTGGCACAGGCGGGGTGGGATAAGGTCAGCGGGAAGGAGGGGCAGAGGATGGTAGGACAGAGGTAGGAGGGGGCAGACAACAAGATGGAGGGAGGGAAAATGAATATAACAAGGTGGCTATGTTGGATGAGGCAAGGGCACTATGGAGGTGGCGGGGAGAGGAGGTAGAGATAGAAGGTAAAGAAAGGATAGCTGTAGATAAGGGCAGGGACTGTTGAGTGACGATAGAGTGGGATACAGACTAGGGGTAGATTATGTGGTGATGGTAGTGTAATGTAACCCCCCTGCAAATGGGGGTTCCCAGAGGTCTTCTAGGAGCTGGCTAAGTGCTCCCAGTCTGAATGGTGTTCGGCGTTTAAGCCGCTTAACTGTGAGTGTTTTTAGAGCCTCTGGTACCGTCTCTTTAAGAGCTGCCTGCTCGCAGGCTAAATTAGTTTGACTGGGGGGACTGTGTATTTAATACTCGAATCCCACCCGAGCTGTTGTCTGATCGCTCCGTGTCGGCAGTCGCTAAAAGCGCAAAGGGAGCCCACCTGAAAGATGTAACTGTTTGCCTGAAATCATTTGGAGCATTAGTAAAATTGCAGTTTGTCTAACCTGCCTTTATTGCAGCTGGGACTTTGTGTGTGTTACCCCTCCATTTTGGACCTAAACTGCTGATCTGGGCAAACTGGGTTAGGGGAGCCCTAAAATGGAGACTCCTTGAGTCAACCAGGACTTGGACTCTCACCTGGAGCCTGCTTAAAGGGGGAATGTATGGCAGATGCTTCTGAGAGCTGTAGTTTGGATCTTGGTGCCTTTTTGCACCAACAGAGGGAGCCCTGCAGTGATTGACAGCCGAATCCACTGACCGAACTCGTGTGAAGCCTAAGGGAAATGCCTGAACTGTTGCTGGAGGGGCCAGAGCAGTTGACTGTGAAGCGAGTAGGAGCTCTGGTTCCGCCGCGCGGCGCAGTCTGGGAAGCGCTGCGGAAGTCCCCGGTCAGCCTGTAGCCGTTAGTGAGTGCTCATCAGACTGAATCCGAGTTGTGGAGAGAAGGAAGAAGTGTGCAGAACCAGGCTTGCCTGTAGAAGACCGAAGATTTGCAGAAGTGCGATCGGCCTGTCGGGGACTCTGATGCTGCGTGTGCTCTCGGGTTTTGCAGTGTTTGCGATTGGGATCGAGAAGCAGCTGCCTGGTATAATTTCCTTTACATATAAATGTGTCTAGTGCTTGTGGGGGATCGCGATTCCTTTTCCCCCCTTCACTGTGAGTTGTGAGCTGAAGCTGGAAGTTGAACTCAGATCAAATCGGACTGAATCCGTCTGCTATCTAAATCAGTTGGGCCCTTTCATGAGGGTCTCATCTTCATGCCCTGCTCATCCTGGCCATCCAGAGCAACCTCCTCAATTCAGCTCTCGGCGCGGGGTTTGTGAGTACAAATCAGGGTAACTCCCTACACCTGTCATTTAATCAAAGTATGCCAACTGATTGCTTTGTGTTCTTCTTTTTGTGGACTGAGCCAGCCGGCTCCGGATTACAATTTGTGCATGTATTTTCTTCCTACAGGGCCCCATCCAGCTGCACCAGCCGGCCAGCCCCGGGCAACGGACCTGGCTAACCCCCCCAACCATCCTGGGTACCCAGAGTGTGACTTTTTGGACCCTATATGCATGTACAGTACTGTGATTTGAACCTTTCTAAACTAAATCAACCTGATTCCCCTTCCCGTGTTACTGCCCCCTAAATAAATCGGATTTATTGTTATTGAACTATATACTGTCTGTGGTGTCAGTACTTATTGAGCCAGTATTGCATTGTGTTGTGTATGTGTAGTAACCTTTTTTTACAGGGGGTCCTCAGAGACGTGCTGCAGAATCAGTCCTGAGGGTAAGTGGTTCTGTATGTGTAAAAAGTGTGCATATGTAGGGTAGTGGGACAGTAACTCCCGTGTACTGTATGGGCCACTAGTGGGAACAAAGGGGGAGTGTCCCAGAGGGCTGTGACCAAGCTAGTTTAGCCACTACTGACGCTGACCTCTGGGTGGAGGCACCTGTCACTGGACCCAGGCCCCTTAACTTGTCACTAGCCATACAGGCAGGGGTAGTAGCCCTTGGTATAGCGCCACCTAGGGGTTACAGTAATATGGAGAGAGGAAGGGGGAGAGGAAGACGGGGGAATGGGAGTATAATGGAAAGTCACTTAGGGGTGAGGAAGGGGGTGGACAAGAGGATAGAGTGGTCACTGCAACAGACCAGGCAGGGAGAAGGCACTTTAGCAACCGCAGTCACCGAAGTCCTGCAGGCTGTCATAAACAAGTATTTTGAAGTTATTCACGGAGATCAGGCCTTGCAGTTTGAGCCTGGATTGGGCTTTATTCCAGGCAGCCGGAAGGGCACGGCTTATAGCCATGTTTCCAAACCGGGAACTGGAGTTTGGAACGTCTAGCATAATGAAGGAGTTACTGCGTAGGGGGTAGGGGCAGGTAATTCATTGAAAGAGGTTGGAAATATAGGGGGGCAGTTTTGCCAGCAGGGCTTTGTAGAGCCAGGTGACAGAGTGGAAGAGATGTCTGGTTGCTAGGGAGATCCACCCGAGGGAGGCATACAGGTCACAACAATGAGTCCGACGGTGAGCGTTGGAAATGAAGCGTATCACTCTGTGATAGAGAGTATCCAGCTGACGCAGCAGGGCATCAGAGTATCTGCCATATAGAATATCGACATAGTCGATAAGTGGTATAAAGGTTGTTTGGACCAGGCGCAGCCTGGAGTTAGAATCAAATACAGATTTATTCCTATAAAAGAAGCCAATTCTTTGACATAATTTCTTTGCAAGGGAGTTGATGTGAGCTGAAAAAGTTAGGTGTCGATCTAGTTCATGGCCTAAGTATTTAAAATTGTGGACTAACTCGAGATCATTGCCATGGAGAGTCTTGATGGAGGGCAAGGAAGCAAGAGAGATAGGGACGGAGGGCAAGTGGTTGGAATAGAAGAACATCACTTTTGTTTTTTTAACGTTTGACAGCAGTTTGGAACGTATGAAATTGTGCTGGAGGAGATCAAATTCTGCCTGCAATTCTGCGCGGGCTTTGTCTACTGAGGGACTGGATATGTATATCACTGTATCATCCGCGAAAAGTGGTCCAAGGATAGAACCTTGGGATACCCCTCTCCTGAGCAGAAGAAGCGGGGATAGGGAGCCATCAGCCTTCACCTGTTGAGATCTAGCTGACAAGTAACTGTGGAACCATGACAGCGCAGTGCTGGAGATTCCATGCCAGTTCAATGAATCGAGGAGTGGAGCATGATCGACTGTGTCAAATGCTTTGCTGAGGTCCAGGAAGACTGCCCCTGTGACTTGTTTCCTGTCCATTGCAAG
Organism: Neoceratodus forsteri; assembly: GCA_016271365.2. NCBI lineage: Eukaryota > Metazoa > Chordata > Ceratodontiformes > Ceratodontidae > Neoceratodus > Neoceratodus forsteri. Next base: position 367,090,168 of record JADMNL010000025.1, on the reverse strand, counting down.
AAGCCAGTCATTTGTAACAGGCTAGAGCTGAAGTGGTGCTACGGGAGGGACGAAATCCTGATTGGGCTGGGTCTGTAAGGTTTTCTTTCTCGAGGTAGTTTCTAATTTGTGCATTTACCAACTGCTCAAAGAGCTTAGAGAGCAGAGGCAGAATGGAAATAGGTTGGTAGTTATTTGGGTCAGTAGGGTCGCCTGACTTAAACAGCAGAAGTACCTGAGCTATTTTCCAAGCCCCAGGGACAGTGCTGGAGATAATGGAGAGGTTAAATAAGTGTAAAATTGGGGGCTGTGAGGTACTGGAAGCAGAGTTTGAGGTAGTATGGTTCTAAACTGTCGGAACCAGCACCTTTGTTAACCTTTAGGTGGAGAAGAAGGTCTTCCACCTCTTTGTACTGGAATGGGGAGAAGGCGAAGACTGAGCTGGGAGGCATTGGGGAATGTGTGGGAGCATTGGGGATAAGGGAGGCAGCTTTGGAGAAGTCAAATGTGAGACCCATGCAGAAAATCTGATTTATTGGAGAGATTAGTGTCGTTGTAGGAGATCATCCCGGGTAATGAGGATGACTGTTTATTGCCTTCAACGGACTTAATGATATGCCAGAACATACTGGAGTTACCCTTAGCAGTACCAAAGGCTGACAGGTAAAAATTTGCCGTTGTGTCCCTTATTCTTTTGGTGCAATTGTTATGACAGACTCTAAAAGCTGCCCAGTCAGAAGGGAGGTTGGTCCACCTGGCTGTAGCCCAGAGGCGATCCCTCCCATTTAGTAAGGCCCTTAGCTTGACTGTGAACCAGGGGCAGGAGAACCTCCGTACTCTGCATTTTACCATAGGGGCATGTCTGTCGATGATGGTGGTTAGGATGTTGTTGAAGAATGAAACCGCATCATTGATGATGGAAGCCAGGTAGAAATCAGTCCAATTAATGAACCTGAGGTCCGACAGGTAGTTAGAGAGACTGAACTTACGAAGACTCCTTCTCCAAGAAAACCTATTGACTGACTTGAGTGTGGGTCATCCTCTAACACAGGCCATGACACAATGATTGCTAGTGTCATTGAGAAAAACAGCAGTGTGAGTGATTTTATGGGGTCTGTTAATTAGGATTAGATCAATCAATGACCCATTAGGGGAGAATTTATGAAGTGGTCGAGTGATATCAGTTACCAGTTGAGTGAAGCCGGCATCGTCACAGAATTCTTTAAGTTGAGAGCTCCTGTTGTAAGTTTTTTGCCAGTCGAGATTTAAATCGCCAAATATGATAGTCTTATTCTGCCTTTTGTCAGCAACATCTTGTAAATAACTTAGGAGCTGAAGGCCCGCAGAGGGTGGCCTGTAGCAACCTATTATTGTCAAGGTTTCAATGGGTGATAGAGAAAGGTTTAATGTCAGAGCTTCAAACTCCTTCAGTGTACTGGCAGAAGCATAGTCAGAGTCTGTAAACTTATCCTTGGCGTAAATTGCCATGTCCCCTCCCCTGGTTTCTCTGTCACTACGGAAGAGTCTGTAGGGTGCAAAAGTTATAGTGGTGTCAGGAATGTTTTTTTCAGCCAAGTTTCTGTTAGAGCCAAAATATCTGGGTCTGTGTGGGAGATCTATGCCTGGATAAGGTCTAATTTTTTCAGTAGACTGCATACATTAAGATGTAGGCATTTCAGGCCTTTGGTGGTTGCGAGGTCAGCGGGAGCGGCTAGCGACTGTGATGGTCCAGGATTTAATGCAACATGACCTGCACAGATTAGCAGCAGGAAGGGTAAGTATTTGACCCACCTACAGAGTAGTTTAGTTTTGCTTGGAAGTGGGCACCTAGAAGAGGAGTATTTTTGGGGTACGAGGGTGCCAGTATAGTGGAGAGAGGAGGGGTATAAGGAATAGAGAGCCACTGAAATGCAGAGGGGATGAGGGTGTGAGGCTGTAAGGACTAATGACAGAATTGTTGTGGGAGGGTCCCAGAGGAGGTAAAACATTGAGAGAGAGTCTGAAATAATGTAGTTAAAGGAAGGGAACGCTGACAATGTGGTCGAGGCAGGATGTGGTGGCATGTGGGTGAGAGATAAGAGGGAGCAGAGGAACAGTAGGGTAGAGGGTGAAAAAACGGTGTGGGTGTGAATGTGCCACTGCATGGTATTGCAATGCACCTCCTAGCAAGGCGCAGAGGGGGCACCAGGTCTCAAAAAGTCACGGAGTGTGCAAGAATGAATTAGTACTGCTGTGATTATAGAAATTCAGAAACTGTGGAGGGACTAGGGTAGCACAAATGCTGGATGCAATGTGGCAAGAGCAAAGCGTGATAAGAATGGAACCAAAATAAATGGTCCCAGTGGAGAGAAAATAAGCTCCGCAGAGTCACAGAGGCTTAAAGAGTAAGCAGGTTGTGGATGGACAGAAAGACACTTTTAGAATAGGCGGGAGACAATATTGGCTTAACAGGAAGGCAGGTCTAGGAAACTTTTGTGTGAGCAGTGCGAGAGAGGGAGATCAACAAAGGGAGTATGGAGACAGAAAGCTTTAAGCTCCAGACCTCTAGTACTTACCATAACAGTATATCTTGGAGAGAGGCTCTTGCAGTAGGTAATTACCTTAAAGGACTATGCCCCCTGGCGTCAAGACCACACGGAAACTTTAGCTAGCAGTGTCTGACGGGGATCACACTCAACGTCACGTGACTGGAGCATCAGCGTTGACACTATAAGTGGGAGGGCCCCACACTCAGCCTTCCAGTTCTCCCGCCGGAGACCTCCCAAGGGAGCGGCAGGAGAACAGAAAAGAAACTCCTGGAGCTAACATAAAAAGATAGAAAAAGAGCAGCAGAAGACGGGGAAGGAGGGAAAAAGGTTACCTATGACAACTGCCTCTCTCAAAGATCTACTCTGACAGTAAGTTCTTAAATAACTGTACTATCTTACTTCGAGAGGGCTCTTGCAGTAGGTAATTACCTTGAAGACTGAGCCCCAAGCAGTGTGAATCAGAAGGAACTGAAACATGGGAAGTAGGAAAGGTCTGCAAAAAGGCAGAAGGTTTAGGACAGAAGGCCTTGGAGGACAGCTAGGCCAAAGCCAGCCCTGCGCCTAGAGGCAATGTCCAGACTGTAATGCTTGGTGAAAGTGTGGACAGAGCTCCAAGTAGCCGCAGCACATGTCCGCGGCTGAAACATTCCTGAAGCAAGCAGTAGAAGCAACCATGCCTCTGGTAGAATGCCCCTTAACCTCCCCTGGGAGGGTTTTATCATACTTCTGCCAACAGAAAACAATGAAGTTTGCCAACCATTTGGATAGACACTGTTTGGAAACTGCCACACCCTCTCTCTTGGGTACAAAAGAAACAAAAAGCTGGTCCGTTTTCTGGACAGATTTGGTTCAGTTAGTAAAATAATGCAAGATTCTGTGAACATGTAATGTATGCAGAATAGCCTCCCCCTGATTAGAATGCTCAGGGTAGTATACTGGAAGTCAAACAGACTGGCTCAACATGAACTCAGAAACCACCTTCGGTAAAAACTGAGGATTTGTACACAGAGCCACCTGGTCGCTGTGAAAAATCAAATAAGGCTCCTTACATATCAGGGCCTTAAGCTCAGCAATTCTTCGAGCAGAATTAACGGCAACTAAAACAAGCACTTTCCATGATACCTAGCGTAGATCACAACTACCAGCCGGTTCAAAGGGAGACAGGATTAGTTTTTTCAAAATAAAATTCAGATCCCATGGTGGCTCGGGACTGCGCACCGGGGGTTTCAGGTGGAGCATCCCTTTTAGGGAGGTTTTAGAAACCTTTAGCTGAGCCACAGCTTTGCCCTCCACTAAGGTGTGGTAGGCAGAAATAGCAGACAGATGAACCTTCAGTGAAGAGTAACTCAGGCCCAGGTCAGAGAGATGTAATAGATACTCCAACACCTGAGGAACGAGGCACGAAAAAAGGGTCCCAACCCTCTGAGGTGGCCCAAATGGAGAAATGCTTCCATTTCATGGTATATGTAGTCCTCGTAGAAGGCTTTTTGTCCTCTACAAGGGCCTGAGCCACTATGGAGGAAACTCCAAAGCATGAAGTAGCTACATCATGAGGTGCCATGCATGAAGATAAAGGGACTTCAGCCCTGGATGGACCAGCAGTACCAAAGGTTGACAGGTAAAAATTTGTCTTTGTGTCCCTTATTCTTTTGGTGCAATTGTTATGACAGGCTCTAATAGCTGCCTAGTCAGAAGGGAGGTTGGTCTGCCTGGCTGTAGCCCAGAGGTGATCCCTCCCATTTAGCAAGGCCCGTAGCCAAGCAGGCAGGGGTAGTAGCCTTTGGGATAGCACCACCTAGGGGTTACAGTGGTCTTTCTCTTCTGGGGTTCTGTACATCTGGTCAGTCTTTTTGGCTACTGCCGGTATTGAAGAAGGCATCATCCAGAAGGTAGAAGCCAAGTCTTCATGTGGCTCTGATCACGGGGGTGTAAGGATGAGTGCTGCTTCCCGGATGTCCAAGTGCTCAGCCAGTCTCTGGCTCTTAGGATCCTGAGCATCAGACTTCCATTTATAGATCTCTGCTATCTTTTTGAGGAGGTCTGCCGAATGAAGGGTCCTCAGGTGGGGATTTAGGGGACTCCTTAGGCATAGGCCCCTCTGTGTGAGGGGTTTCAAACCCCAACACCACGGAACAAGAGGAGCTGGAATCCGAGGCCGGATCCGAAGACTCCGAAGACCAGATGTCAGGATGACAAGCTTCCCGAGAGCCAGGATGGGCTCTTTCTGTCGTCAACCCAGCCGAAGTTTCCTTCGTCAGGCTCAACATCGGAGGACAAGGGTCCGGTATAGGAGTGGACCTAGGCGTCTTGTCCGACGGGACTTGTGGAACATCCCTCGGGGGGCGGTGGCTATCCAGCTCTGAAACAAACTGAGCCTTGGTCTCTGACCACCAGGACTGGAATGACAGCCCGGAAGTCCGCTTGAGGCTGAGGAGTAGGTGGAGGAGGTGGAGAGGTCTGGTAGGCTGGTGGATATCCCGGAGAGAACTCCGTTGTTGGGTAGCCCGGCATGTGGTATGTATGTGCTGGGTAACCCAGTAAAGAGTAAGCAGGTGAATATCCCGGCGTCTGACAGCCTGATGGCAGGTAGTCCAGAGGAATGTAGGCTAGAGGATAATGAGGCATCGGGTGGCCTGATGGAGGGTAACCCGATGGGGGGCTCGATGGCGGTGCTGTGGGACCCAAAGAAGGACCCTGAGGAGGCCTGAAACCTGACCCTGAGGGACACGGGAAAATCGGGTTGGATGCCGGACCATCGGGGGTAAGCCTGACGTCGGTGCTGGCGTCCCCGCCAGAGGATCCAGTGGGGGTGGGCCCATAGAGTTACCTGGGAGATCCGACGTCAGGTCCAGAGGTGAGCTAGGGAAGGTGTCACCTGATGGACGACCCCCATCCTCCATACCCCGATGACCTGGAGAGGGCAGAGGAAGCTCTTCCAGAGGAGAGGAGGGGGTGACCTGGTGGGGAGACCCAACCGGAGGCAGCTGAGAGACATCCGTCAACTGTACATCATCGGGGCCCTCACTGGACCCCAACGTGAGCTGATCTGCCAGGCAGACGTCAGGTGGACAGACGACCGCCTTATCAACCGTGGTCGGGCGGACACTGGAAACCCCCCAGAGCCCGACTTCACAGCCTGGGCTGGGCGCTCGTCGGAGGACCCAGTGAGTGGCTTATCGGCCCAACCAGGCTGCTTAGACCCTCCAGTAGAAAGGGGCCTAAGAGTGGCGGAAGCCTCAGACTCTACTGAGGTGCTCGCTGTCACTGTTACTAGTGGCGGCAGGGGATCCAAGGGCTGCTCCTGGGAAGGCAGGGCAGGCTTGGAGGCAGCAGTCGACTTCCCAGACAAAGGAAGAGGGACGCTGATCACCTGAGGGTCTCGAAGGTGGCCGCGGGTGAGAGGGAGACCTATCTTGGTACCGGTGCTTCTCTTTATACCTCTTTTTCTTGTGCTTATGGGAGTCTGTGGGAGAAGAGGAAGCACTTCTGAATCTCTGGAGCTCTTTCTCTATTAAGGCCATTTTTTGCTTCAGTAAATGGGCCTCGAGTGCCTGGTGGAGATGCTTCCATGTGGCCTGGTGAAGATGCTTCCATGTGGCCTGGTGGAGATGCTTCCACGTGGCCTGGTGGAGATGCTTCCATGTGGCCTGGTGGAGATGCTTCCACGTGGCCTGGTGGAGATGCTTCCATGTGGCCTGGTGGAGATGCTTCCACGTGGCCAGGTGGAGATGCTTCCACGTGGCCTGGTGGAGATGCTTCCACGTGGCCTGGTGGAGATGCTTCCATGTGCCCTGGTTGAAGCTGGAACAGACCTCATAATCCTCGACCTTGTGCTCCGGGCCTAAGCAGAAGAGGCACAGGGAGTGAGAATCTTTTGTAGCTGCATGCCGCACAAACCACACTTCTTTTTATGCGACTCAGTGGAAGATGGCGAAGACATACACAAAATACAGGTATTAGCACTAAAGAAAGATAAAATGGATACTTATCCGAAGAAAACGCAGTTGAACTGCCACGACGATCTCCATGAGGTCCGACGTGCTCAGGTCGATGGCGGGAAAGAACTGGAAGGCAGGCGTGGGGACCGCCCACTATATAGTGTCACGCTGAAGTCGGTCACATGACGTCGGTCGGCAGTCCCCGTCAGACTCTGCCAGCTAAAGTTTCCGTGTGGTCCTGACGTCACAGGATGCAGTCCTCAAGGTAATTACCAACTGCAAGAGTCCTCTCGAAGTAAGATCTTACGCTACACAGTCGAGAAATACCTGCTTGCTCTATTCATCTCCAGTGTCCAACTTTCCAACTCCCAGAATGAAGCAGGAATCTGGTTGAAAGCATACTCTGCTCAGATTCCTGGAATAAGCTTCCTCCACAAGTTTGGAATGCTCCCAACCTACACCAACCTACAAGCATTCAAAACCAGTCTCTCCCACTACCTGAGAGCCACTTGTATTTGTTTTGGTCCAGTGTCACCAAAACCCGGTCACAGTACACAATATGGCCCACTGTTCCTTACTGTGGTTATTCTGTCTGTGTCATTCTGTAATGAATTATATTTTGTATCTTATTAACTTTTACATCGTATTTCTACCTTATCTTTGTATATTGTTTTTAACTGCTTGACTGCTGTGCTAAGTTATACTGCTACCTGCTTTTGTCCTCCCTGGGACATCCATGAAAACAAGATGATGTATTTCATAGGTTTATCTAAGTTGGAAAAAGTTCAAACATATTATAACCCACTTTAATACCTATCTCCAGTTTCTGCCTTCCTACAATGACCCCCCGGCAGGGTTCTCAACATCCTGAAAGGGGAAATCAGGAAATGGATACCCCTTCTCCTCATATTCAGTTCTTGCCTTTCCCCCTCTCTTCTCCACCTGCCCTTCTGGGTCACCAGTGTGCACAACCTAACCCCATCCTTTTTTTTTTTTTTACTTTATTTCTTTATCTCTCCTGTCTGCTCTCGGAGCCCACTCCTTCCATCCACTCATTTCCCCCATTCCACCTCCGTGGGATCTGCCCCTAGAGTGCCTCCTCTCTCCTCCTGCACAGTGGGGTCTGTCCCTCTTGGTGGTCCGGATGGAACCGGAGCGGCTTTCATCCAGGGCTGCTGAGAGGTCTTTTCCATTTTCTCCCTAGTTTCCCCTGCCCTCTGAGACGTCGAGTGCTAGGACGTACGTCCCGAGTGGTGGCGTGCTGACCTGCGCCGAGCCTCTCATGTGCCATCGGCGTCCCCCTCCCGGCTCCGGAAGCGGGCCGCCTCCATCCCTTCCTAATGTCGGTGCTTCCACGGCTATGGAAGGATGCAGAATGCAGATGCATTCTTGGTCTCCCACCCCTGAGGGAGGACAGCATCCATTGGGACGCTTGATCCTCCCTCTCCCCTGCTGAACCCTGGCCACCCGAGTCTGTTCCCGAGCCCGGGTCGCTGGCGTAGTGCGAGGTGTGGCGTCCAGCGCCTCAACCCTCAGCGCCACCGGGCCGCCTTAACCCCATCCTTTTTACTCCAACAGCACTTGCATACCACCTTGAGCCTGCTCCTGGTACACTCATGCACTATAAATGTTCTATCGCATTATTACTGTTTTGTACTTTTATATGTTCTTTTCTACGATTTTGGGCATGTATTATAATTTACCCAATGTTCCACTACTGTTTATTGTACAATACCTTGTGTTCCAACTGTTGCACAATCTTACAATGTTGTATTGTTTGTACTACCCACATACTATTGTAACTGATCATCCTTCACAACCCTATGTAATCCCTCCCCCAAGGTTGCACCATGAGACAAGCAACTTATTGTTCAGTGTGCCCTCCTGGTGAAACATTTCAATAAATAAATATATATTTTAAATGTATATATTGCAACTGTTTAACTCTGCTTTTGTCCTGTCTCCCCTAGGACCCTCTAGTAAGCCAGGAAGATCACAAAAATGAGGCTATCCTGGAGTGCGCAAATTAGAAATGGAAAGAACAGACGGACAGACAGACAGACATGGATGAATAGACAGACAAACATGGATGGATAGAAAGACAGACATGGTTGTAGTGACAGTGCAAGGAAAGGAAGTAGCAGATGGAGGTAAGTACAACACCATGCAGTGGAGTGACAGACAGACAGACAGATAGGCAGCTACATGATGGCTAGACAGACAGACAGTAAGCATTGATACAGTCCAACTGTAGGTGAAGCTCTTACTGTTGTCCTGCAGTGCTGTGATGTTGCCCTTTTCAACACAGACATCTAGTGGAAATTGCTCATTCTGTGTCAGCAATTTTCTTATCTTATTAACACCATTATGCTGGGCTGACACTCCTGCCCCCGCCAATCCCAGGAGCAAGCAGAATTATGTTCTGTCTCTTTAATGCCTTGACATTTGCAGGCTGCCTGGCTAAACAGACACCAATAATATAACAAAAGCGTTACCATGACGACGTTGGCCAGATGAGCTGAGCAGAGCGCATACACTCCACCTGAGCCCCCCACAAGCGGGGCTCTCATGTCTGTGATGGAAACGGTCAGGGAGCCTGGAGAGAGAGAGAGAGAGAGAGGAAAAAAAAGAACAAAACAGAATTAATGCTAGTTTATGCAAACAAGTAAACCAAGCCTTAGTGGTCACATGTGAGGGAGATGCCAGCAAGTTATCTTTAAAGGACTGCAGCTATAGCTCATTTCCCAGCAGTATGTCACCTATGGATTCTGTAGGGGGATCAGGCTCACTCACAGTTCTCATTCTTCTTATAGGCTGATTGGGATTAACTGCGCTGGCAAAGAATGTTACAAAATAACCGAGCAGAGCACTGTGAAAGGTGAGGCCACAGCGGTGTAAGAATGGAGTCTGGGCTGCAGGTTTCATTTTAAAAATTCCACAACCCACAAGCTGTAGATAATTAAGCAGTAAGGCATAACAGGGTGTATATTATGGAGGGATAATTATGTCACACCTCGGGTCTGGAGTTCGAAGGCTGACTGAATTCAATTGCCCGATAAGTAACATTAGCTCACTATAGCACATATCCTGGATGGCCGTACTGCTATTATAAAATGCCTCCATTTGGCTCAAATAAATGACTTAGAAAATAGGGTTTGAAAGTTTTTTTGTTTTTGTTTTTTACTTCACTTTCTGGCACGTTTGAAAACAAAGTTCCTGTTGCCATTAGATGGCACTGTGTTATATTTCATCTAGGAAGTCTTACCTCCTTCACTTGCCCCCACCACCACCATCCCCACCACCACTCCCCACCAATCAGGTAACATTAGAAGAAGGCACATTGTTTTTATTTCTTCCACACAGAAAAGTGTAAACATGAATGGGCGATTAGTTAGGAGGACTAGAGCACAAAGTATCTCTTAACCACGATTAGAAGGTGACCAGGAGTGTGACAGCTATGCTGTGGTGTGCGCACTCCTTTGAAGCCGTGCATATACTGTGCAGCTAGGAATGAAGTCTGAGCATTGTGGAGCTACTTAGAGTGATAATTTCAAATTATATAGTGGTTGTGTGAAACATGAAGGAAATCTTTAAAAAAAAAGTAGGTACTCTGTGAGATTTGAGGAAGCAAATCTCTATCCCCCCTCTCCCCTCACGCCGCCATGCCCACTGTGCAACATTTATATAGAGAATAATGACTATGCACCGAGGGTGTGTAACAAAAATCCATAACAACACAGTTGCACAGAATTATTTTTTATAATTACAGGTGTAGAGTTTTTTTTCCTGCTAGACTTGACTGGTGCCAAAGTTAGGGAGTACTGCTGTGTCTCACACACACACACAAAATCCGTCCCTTTCAGCACAGGTATTATTTTTTTCTTTTATCTTTACTTTAATTTTTTTTAATTTTTTCAATTACACTGCGAACTGCAATGGGAGTAGTCAGCTACGGTCTGTTCCTGATGCAGCCACTGTCTCCTAAAGCCCCGCTCGAAGGGTACGAACGGCAGGATCAACCAGATAAATATTAAAAACATTAAACATTTACCTGCCATCATAGCAAAATATGAAGGATCCCTGCAGTTCCTCCGTAACGAACCCCCCCAAAACATAGCCATCCTGTTTCTTCAGCTGTTTGGCCCGCCCATACACAGAGTACCAGCCAATAAGGTGATGCACTACAAATTAGTGACACCTTGCTACTGAAAGAAAGTTTTGAGAATGTCATAATAACCAGTTTTCCAGTTATAACGGCGTTTGAAAGAGGCCTGTTAACAATGTGATAAAGAGGGTCACCAGTAATTATTTCCAAATACTGGTTCAGGTCCCTTCCTCACTCCTCTCTCCCGTCCCCTCTGCCTCCTACTCCCTTTGCTCCAGGAACTCCTGTGTGTTCTCCCTTCCCCAGCCATGCTTCTTTACTAGGCAATCTGTATTCTCCGATTGCATTCCCTCCATCCAGAACTTGATCTCTTCCACTCTCCAGCTCTCCCCCCTTTGAAAAACAACTTAAATTTCTCCCTGCCTCATCTTGCTCCTACCATTCTTCCACATGACCACTCCCGCTGCTACGCCCTGCCTCACCTGTGCTACAGTTTTGCACTCTCATATATTTTCACAGCCTGGACTACAGTAGACTTCACTCTGCAGTTGTAATTTATTTTGCCACCTGCACTGTTACCACTTTATTGCACATAAATGCTGCTCACTGTTCTACCTCATGGTTCTGCCATTGGCACCGTACTTTTTACTTTATTGCAGTAGCTTCACCCGGTACCTTAACCAGTCACGGACCCCCACTCTCCACTCTCAGATTAGGCTGCGTGCTCCCTCAATACCCCTGGCTTACCTCCCCCAGGAAAGAGGTTGCAGCACTGGCCCTTAGTGCCACAAACGATGGGATAGGTCGGGGAGCCGGCCCTGAGAGCTGATTGAAGCTGGGGGCGGGCTTCATCTAGGGTGGCCATCAGCAATTTTTTCCGGATGTACGGGGGACGGGGACGTGCAATGATGACCAGCACCCGCCCACCTCCTGACGCAGCTGGCGTAGGCGTGCTCGGTACACCCAGCCTCCGTTAGGTGTCCGTGTTACGCCGAACACTCTACCCCCTGGAGAAGAAGCGCACTCACTGATGCTCAATCCTTTCCCCCGGGCGCCTGACATCCCGGTCTGTTCCTCAACCCGGGTCGCCGGCGTCGCAGGTAGGCGCCCTGCCCCGGCGCCAGCGGGCCGGCTTCAGGCACCATACTTTTATCTTGCTAGCTGTACACTCTTATGCACTTTATTTTGTACTCAGTCATTGGTGCTGTGTTTGTTGTACTACTGGACCCCTCTTCCCCCTCCCTCCAGGACGCACCTGGAAATGAGCCTTGGCCCAGTGAGCCCTTTCCCAGTTACCAGTTTTTAAATAAGAAATAAATTAACATTACGTACTTACCATAACTGATGACCTTCCAGAATATCTTCACCACTGATTACCACATGTAGGATTAGCATAAGGCACTAGGACCCTGCAGGAGCAAAGCTTAGGCCAAGGAGCTGGCAGCGGCTACTGGGCACAGTGCCTGCACACCCTCATGTGATGCCATGCACTAGCCAAAAAACACTGCTGGCTCCCTCATCAACCTCAGTTCTGTTCGTCAAGGAAAAAAAAAAGTAGGGAAAAAAATTTGAGAGGGCTTGAGAAGCTCCCTTTCCCAAACTGATAGAGATGGGGTATAGGAAAATAGAGACACAACAAAATAAAACCCGACTACCAACCTCTAGAGAGAGGAGAAAGGCACACTAAGGTGGCCCAGACGGGTAGTCTGGCCATGAAGCCAGAACTTCTTCATCACCGTTAACCAGAGAACAGAGGGGTAGTGACAGTAAGGCAGTAGCCCTGAGACCCATGTCTCCGGCAGTCAAGTCAAGAGAGGTGTGAAAAAAAAAATGGGACCCCCCTTGTAAATGAGATGAAGAGCCAAGTTAATTTTTTTCAAATTAACTTACCACCGAGTATAAGTGGCAGTGAAGTGTGCGGTGCCGAGGAAGGGAAGAGCAGCAGCTGGCGCATGCGTGGACTGAGGGAGACCTGACACGTGTTCGCTGTTATAACCAGCTGGTTATAACAGGAAATTATAACCAACTTTTCCTATGGGAAAAACGCTCACCAGAAACTATAACAAGCATTTGTCAATGCTGAATGTTTGCTTGCTGGCATTAGCAGTGGAAGTGCAGGAGTTAGACAGATGCAGTATAGAAATGGCATTGAAGTACTGAACTGACACCAACTCCACCCTCACCCTGCAGAGATAGACAGGCATTGGGGTGTGGCTTTGGGTCGTCACCCATGACGGTCACGACATTTCACCTCACCCTACCCTTCAGACACTGACAAGTGTCGAGGTGTGCCTTGGGGTGTTTGGGCTTTACATTTACCTCATTCCATAAGGAAGTACACTGAAATGGGTGCAGTATAGGAGAATGGGACGAACTCTGGGGCCAAAGGGTCCAAGGCGCACCCTGATGCCTGTCACTGGCTGCAGGGTGGGGGTGGGGGTGGAATAGCAAGAGCATTACTGTCGACAATCCCAAATCACACCCCTGACGCCTGTCAGTCCCTACAGGGTAGGGCGTCATGGTCGAAAACCCTAATGCCCTGGGCATTTCTTGGTATTTTTACTCCAAGTTTTCAACATGGACTTTTTGTGACCCCACCGCATGAACAGTGACACTATCAGTTCGTTAGGCAAAAGGTGATTTTGCACAGCAACTGCGGCATTTGGCGCCACAGATGCGAAAACACATTTCGAACAGGATGTGAAAAATGACAGCTGTACTGTTCATGAGGAGGTGTGTAAAAATGTCAATGTTGAAAATCTGGACAGAAAATATTACAAATTCGTGAACTTACGAGGGTGCATGGAAATTACGCAATGCACGCTCGTAACACAGTCATTTTATGGACTTTTGTCACCAAATTTTCAACACAGCCATTTTAACACCTCTGCTCATGAACAGTGTCACTGTGATTTCTTAATCTGTCCCAAACATTGATTTCGCTCACTGACTGCGCCATTGTGCGCCACATGTGCGAAAACACATTTTGGGTGAGATGTGAAAAATGTCAGCTGTACTGTTCATAAGGAGGAGTGGTAAAATGGCAATGTTGAAAATCTAGAGTGAAAATATTAAAACTTCTCAAAGTTACGAGCGTGTGTAGGAACTGCGCAACACACACTTGTAAAACAGTAATTTTGGGGAATTTTTTCACCAAATTTTCAATATAGGGTTTTTGGGGGCCTACCTCATGAACTGTAACACTGTCGTTTTGTTACTCAGTCCCAAAAGGTGGTTCCATGCAGTGACCGCGAAATCACCTTCCGGGACCGAATAACAAAATGACAGTGACTGAGTTCATGAGGTGGGGTCCTACAAACCCCATGTTGAAAATTTGGTGAATAAATTCCCCAAAATGGCTGAGATATGCACCAAAGTTGAAAAAAACCCATTTATGCCATTATACAGCTTACCGGCATTTCTTCAGTTCGCAGTTGGCTTTGAAGAGTGCTGACGTGTTCCCGGTCCACCGAAGATCATCGTGCCGGCCTCTGGATGTAAGTATGGGGTGAGGCGGGTTCGCAGTGGGTGGGCGTGGGTTGGGAGAGGGGGGCAAGAGTCAACAAGGACCATTTTCTTACAGGTGGTTTTTTTTTTTACAAAGGCAACGGGACTTTTGCCACTGGGGTGGGCTCCCTGCGTGGCAGCTGGGAGATTTGTTTTGGGGGCAGTGGAGCCGGCCGAGGATTGGGCACCCCGTCGGCCATAGGGACTTTGCCACACTGGGGTGGGCTCCAGTGTGTTACCTGGAAGTCTGTTGGGGAGGGCAGTGGATCTGGCGGGAGTTGGGCACCCCATCGGTCATCTGAACTTTTGCCATGCTAGGGTGGGCTCCCAGCATGGCACCTGGAAAATCTGTTGGGGGCAGTGCAATCAGCAGGGGACTAGGCACCCGTCGGCCATACAGACTTTTGCCACGCTGGGGTGGGCTCCCAGCATAGCACCTGGAAGTCTGTTTGGGGGCAGTGGAGCCGACGGGGATTGGGCTGCCGGCCATACAGTGTCTTGAGTGAGGGGTAGTGCATGAGCATGCTGGGGTGGGCTCCCAGTGTGCTACCTAGGTGTTTGTTGGGGGGGATCCAAGAAAAAACAGAGCTGTCTATGACAGCAGTTCAGATGCAGTGCTGACGTGTAGGCAGTTTGCATACTGCTGATGGCAGTATATAAATTGCCTGCCGATGACAGTATGCGAATTGCCTACACGTTACCACCGCTGATTGTAGCGGTCATTTACTTTGAACTGTATGCCACTGCATCTGAACTGCTGTCATAGACAGCTTGGACACGGCTGCGCGGTAAAGCGCCATGCCTGCAAAAAGGAGCAGGGAACTGGAAGCGGGGGTGGCACACCTATGAAAACTCGTATGGTGGCACTATGTTTCTTACACATGCATGCATGCAAACATAAAAATGTACCAACCAAGAGCAAGAAAAATTGCCTGGCATAGCCAGAAGAAAACCATAGCAGAAAAGTGACACGCCTTTCCTGCAACAACAGGGATATACCCTCTGTGAAGAGTAGTTTAGTTTAATCCAGCCTAGTGCTCAGCACACATCCACAGACAGGGCTACTGTTAAGTGGAGTTACATTTGGATAGTATCCAGTGGGTACAGGTTGCATTTAGCAACTAAAAGAGATATACCCAAGAAGAGGGTATATACCCAAAGCAGTAAGAGGGAGGACAGTAAGAAGTTATCTCAATTTATTCTTTTGGTTTTCTGTTTTGTTTTTTATAGGGGGGTTGGCATGGGCCCTACAGTGGGCACTCATCCCAATTTTTTTTTCCATTGGAATGGGTAACCCTAGAGTGGACCCCAGACTATTGTTTTAAAACAACAGGCTGCCCTTACAGGGAAGGGAGCAACTGGAGGAGAGGTATATGGCATCAGAGGTGCCAGCCAGCAATAACCGGGTGAGGTGCCCAGAGGTCCTGGCTCTGCTAGAGTAGGGAATGGTGGATGGGTGTGGCAATCAATGGTGAAGATATTCTGGAAGATCAACAGTTATAAGTACATAACTTTCATATCTTCCAATAGTCAATCTTCACCATTAAAGGGAATCCGTACATTTCCTTATGAAATTATTGTAAAGGTTACCATGAGGATCCAGTATGTAAATTGCTGGGTTATATTTAGAAAATGTTTTCAGTAAGAAAGAACAATGCTTTTTAAATACTGTTGTGGCGGCATCCATTTTGTGGACAGGAAGGGTGTTGTGATGATGTCACTGCCTCACCAGTTTTAACAGTGTGCAGTGCAGTAGGTGAAAACAGTTCAACTGTGCTGTCAGGGATTCCATTATATTCTGAGGAACACCCAGGATTTTATGTTTGGCAGAGTGTAAGAAAAGAATCCAGTGCTTCTCTTCATGATAGAACAGGATCCCTGCCTGTAGGAGCAGTTTGTTTAAACCTGCTTAATTGCATACTGTTAGAGCTAGTGAGGCAGTGACATCATCACAGCACCCTTCCTGTCCACAAAATGGATGCCTCCACATCACAACTGTAAGTGTATTTTTCTGTCTTACTGAAACCATTTGCTACATATAACCTAGCAATTTACAAACTGGATCCTCATAGTAACCATCACAATAATTTCATAAGGAAACGTATGGAATCCCTTTAATTTCCACTTATGGGTTAGAGTATCAAGTTTCCCTTTTTCTTTGGGAGGGACTGGCTTACCCTGAGAAAAACAAAGGAAAACATAAAGTGAATTTACAAGCTCAAATGGGCAGACTGGGTGGGCCGTAGGTCCCTATCTGGTGACAGTGTCAATGTGTCTATGTATCCATGAGAGTAAGAGATACCCTCAGTCCTCTGCATGAGGGAGAACACCTGAGGGCAGGGGAGCCTTACAGGTCTGGTGAGACCTGAGACTAATCATGGCCAGACAGGGACTACTGTAGCACAGGAATAGGAGTGTTACCCAACAGTTCACGTCTGACCCTGGGGGAGAAGAAATAAGTACCCTGGAAATGCAAGTTACGTGACTTGTGCCAGGCCAAAGGCGCCAATCTGGAAAGGTTAAGCCATGCTGTCCATCGGATACAGACTGCTATTCTCACCAGTTGGGAGGCCACCTCGATGGCATTCTATAATACCCTCGACTAGTGCAGTGCTACCTCCAGACCCCAGGTGAAAAGATCAATGGCCTACCTGACTGTCTCAATTGGAGGCAGTGCAGCTAACAGACTTTATAAAATGGTAAGAAAAAATCTAGAAATCTCATTGGCCAAGAGAGATCAGCTGACCGCACATTAAATCTCTGTATATGCACAGTCATTCTGGTCCTAAACCACATCACACAATGAGCAAATCAGTCCTCCTACAGCCAGAAATATCTTCCATCAACCTCCCTACAACCAGAACTGATCTCCCACCACAAACATGGCTGCTACCCTTACACTGAATTGGGCCCTAAAATAAAACTACCTTAAATATAAAATAAAACAAATTAATTAAATGTTGTTTACCAGATCATCACATTCTCCTTATACACATAAACAAATTAGAAACATTAAGCATTGTTTACAATTTTCATTATAACTGTTTCTTTGCTAACAGTGAAAAATCCCCCTTCTATCTTTACCTGCTCATCAGGGAAATCTCTTCTGCTTGCCCTGGCAGTTACAAAATTGAGTCTCTGGCTCTAAAACAGGCCTTTGTTGTGTGTGTGTACAGTACGTTAGTAGAGGAACATTCTGCTTGTAGAACCGAGCAGAATTTTGAATCCATGTATTCCATGGTAAACATTCCATTTCTTGAATGTAGGGAAACACAGAGGGAAAAAAACAGAATGAAGAAAGTAAGCAATAATACTATATAAACAAAGAGAAACGGTGGTAAATGACTCACCCTGCTGTCAGTGAGCGTGGCAGTTTTGAACCATCGGGGAACTGAGAAGCCTCTGTTATGGCTTCCTTTTAGTTTTGTCTACAGAGTGAGGAGAAAAATAAAGTAAGGGGGGCAATGTTTCATGCTTAGAATGAGGAAAACAACATTTGTGAATTGTTGTGGCTGGCAGGGGAATATGAAGCTTAAGTGGGCAGGGAGGCACACACTGTATAACACTAATTTAATCTAGCACCAATAGGCGGAAGGACTATTTTATGTTAAAAGCACAGATTCAAAAAAACTGCTTCTAAAAATAAAGGGCCATTTTATAAGCGCAATAAGACACTCCGGGGTTGTGCATTACAGTGTGATAACCGCACTCCTAGGGAGACTGGCACACAGCCTTCGGCCTCGTGCCTAACTACGCCTCTAGGAGTACGCTTATTACACCGTAATGCACACCCCATCGTGTCTTGTTGCTTACATGGAGCTACGCTCATAGGCGAGAGTTATAGATCGCCATATGTGTCTGATGTGCAGAGATGCACATGAGAGTGCATGCCATGGTGAAAGCCTTTCTTCCAAAAGCATCCATTTGAGCAGAATCTGCATCTCTATACAATGAGAAAAATGAGCTGCCGGAGAAGGTGGCATCACTACAAATAGTGGACAGTTTCAAGAGAGGCTGGGACAGGGTGACAGGGAAAGCTGCACGTATGGGGGGGTAGAGGGGAGCAGAGGGGTATTTGAGAGGGGTCAAGGGGGATATGGGGAGATGGGTAATTCCCTCTGTAAACACATGTTGGAACTGCACATTCAAGCAGACTAGATAGACCATAAGGCCTTTGTCCGCTGGCATGTTCTTATCTGGAAATCAGTCATGCGTGAGGCTCCGTAGCCCCTGATGGGGTCTGCAGTACTTGAAGCTCCAAAGTGGAGTGAAGTAACTCACCTGCAGACCCTGTGGGTGCACAATACTGTGTGAGAAGGTCCCTGGGGATGGCTGGATTGGAGAGGGGATGCATTCACACTGCTTTAGATGCCTCCTCCATAGCCCTAAGTCAAGGAGGAATGACCATGGTGTCATCACTGGGAACTTCAAGGAGTCCCAATGGCAGGGCTGCTAGATCATGGCTTGTGTAGACCTCAGGGTCAAGTGCCTGCATCATCTTCACCAGGAATCACTGGTACAGGCCGTACTCAGCAGCAAAAGGAATGTGGATGGATGATTTGTTGTCTTCACCAAAGGACCTCGATAGAGACGAGGCTCCGCCTCCGACAGGGTCAGTATCAGAGAGAATGGCATGTACTGGGCCTGCCTCCCTATACCAATCATCTAAAGCACTGGTCCACACCCATTGTTGTTCCCATGTTAGAGGCCACTTAGGGCCTATCAACAAGGGCATCCTTTCCAGGAGTCAACAAGGGTTGCAACTCCAGGTCTCTGGGACCTCATCCTGGGCTGCAGAACTGCACAGGGGGCCTCATCTGCGGGGAGTGCCTAGCAAAGTCACCCAAAGAGTGTCCTCCTACCTCTGAGGAGTGACTCTATTAGTGCCCATATGGGAAACACCAGGTGAGGAGACTGGAGCCGTACAGGTCCCACGGGCTGACCCTGATCTTCACCAGTGATGATGTCGCCCATCAGCTCCAGGGAGAATTCCACCTCCAAGTCATCACCAGACACTGAGTCAGCACCACCTCCAGCACCATATTCAGATCCAGTGACATCCTTCAAGACAGAATTTACTCCATCACTGCAGTCAGTACCATCCTTGAGACCCTTTGCTTGGTGTTGACTTTGATCTACTTGGCGTCATCAGACTCCTTGGTGTCACAGGCAACACCAGAGTTGGGGTGACTTCCAAGATGAAACAGTCATTGACACCTCCCCCAGAGTTTGGCCCAGAACTGACACTATGGTCGCTGCTGTCACCATCACCATGTCCGGAGCCATCCCCTCTTCAGTGTTGCTAGCAATACCATGGATGGGGCAGTCTGGAGACATTCCTTCTTCAGTGTCGCTAGCAACACCATGGATAGGGGCAATCTTCAATCCAGCATCAAAATGGACAACAACCTCAGTGCTGGTCCCTCACCTGACACCGTGGACAGTGTTGGAGAGAGGCTTGGCATCATCCTTAGTGTCATCTGAGCACCATCACCGCAAATGGTGATAACAGCATGGGCAACAACGGAGGACAATGTTTAGGTTTCCACCAGAGTAGACTGAGCTTATAGCTTTGGCCTCACTGCTGGGGATGTCTGTTCCTCTGGGCAGCTAGACTGTGGAGAGTTCATGGCTGACTGCCCAGAAGGAGTCAGCTGTCTGCCACACCCAGCTAGTGGAGTCTCTGACACCTCAGCATAATGAGGTTAAGAAGAACTCTGTACTTCCATGGAACCAGAGGTCCCAGGAAGAGGCTCAGGGGAAAAGTCTGGAGACTTTACCTTGGATGCATGTGTGTGACACCTGCCTACAAAGGTGGGGATCAGGCAACCCCACTTTAACATGTGGTTCTCCGAAGTATGATGGTCCATGGAAAAGCAGGCGTTACAGGCATCCATGTCATGTTCTGGTCCAAGGCAGACTGCACAGGTTTGATGCTGATCCATTGTAACCAAGCTGGAGAAAGTGGACCTCTGGAGAGAGGTGGTTTTCCTTTCAATATATACCACTGTGAATGTATATTGCCTAAAACGTTACACTGTGTCCCACAAAGTTTTACTTCATTTGTGACTGTCCTGTATACTGACAGCTTCTGTGTCATCTCAGTGAGCACTCTGGGATACTGGTGGGCTTCAGTACACCAGCCAAGTGCTCTGTGAACCACTGTCACTATACCTGGATTTGTAGCACTGTTTAGGATCGATTACAGTCTGTCTAGCTCTTTTAAGAGCTATTTAGTTACTTTTGGGATAAATAAAGTTTTAACTGCTTTTTAGAAGCCCAAAACCGGAGGCAGGAAGCATACTCACTTCCGGTTCTGCTGCACTTACGGCTCGCCACATTGAGCGGGGCGAGCATGCATGGGGACGCACGTGGAGATGCGTGTCTGCTGTGTCCACTGGTTCCACTGGGAGCTGGACAGGGGTATTAGGGAGGTAAGATCCTGTATTATTCAGTGTGTGTTCTAACAATAACATGGATATTAATGAAGGATTTGTGACACTTCAGTCAGGGGAGATAGCCATGCTCTGTATACAGTGTTCCCCATTCATTATTTTAGCATGGTGGGCCACTACCCTATATTTTTTTACCACCACTCTATATTTTTTTGCCACAACCCTGTATTTTTATCCATTACTTATCGTTTTTTATAAAATCCTCCAAAATTGTCTTTTATTCTCATCCTTTATTGCACTACTACCCCTGTTTTGATACCAGTCCACTACAGTTTACTTAAAAATCCACTTATGCACATGTACAGTGCACGTAGGAGGTCCAGAAAAATAATGCACCTTTGGACCCCATCATCACTGCCACCACCCTATATTTTCAGACAGTGGGGAACCCTGGTATACTTTGTAACTAATTTTGCCTAGAGATTCAATCAGGTTTCGATGGACTGGAGTGTGCACAATGTGTAGAGATATTATTCTTAAAAGATAAGATCAAGGAACTTGAACTAGCAATATCTAAGTTAAATAACAATAATATAGAAACCAATAAAGAAATTCTAATGTGCCCAATCCCAGTTCTGAACCAACCTAATAAACCCAATACAGACTGTTCTAAAAGAACTAGAGAACTAGTGAGTAATACTGATAATGCATGGAGTCTGGTGCAAAATAAAAACAAATGCAAGAAAGGCAGAAGATGTATGGAGCTTTCCGTACCCCTTCAGAATAGATTCCAACCTTTGCTTCTTGATGGAGATGGGCCAACCCATACTTTAACTGATAGCCCTAGGTTAAATCTTTTAAATGAGTCAGATGAACAGGATCCTTCAATAAACAAACCTAGCTCCTCACAGATTCAGGAGACCATTATAAGCTCTGAAGTGGTAGCTGGTCTATCTACTGGTAATGTACTTAGTTCAATGAATCTACTTCCAACTGAAACTATGGACGATAATGGTCCAAACAAATCCAGACAAACTATAGTCCTTGGTGACTCCATCATCAAATATATTGATGGCTACAACTGTAAAAGGGATAAGATAAACACCATGTGCCTACGTTATAGAGGAGCCTGTATTCATGATATAGATCGAATTGCCCCTTCTGTTATTAAAAATGCAGGAGAAAATCCCCTGGTAATAGTTCATGTGAGAACCGATGATGTTAACAAATTCACAATTGATAACATCAAAAAAGATTTTGTCCGATTAGCTGACACATTGAGAAAAACTGAATGTGAACTATGTATCTCTGAAATCCTCCCAGTTCCAAGAACAAACAGGGCACACCAAAATAAAATCAAGCAGGTTAACGAATGGCTGCGTAAATGGTATCTTCAAAATAATATTACATGTATTACTCATTGGGAGAGATTTTCTGGAGATTATAGTCTCTACTGCTGGGATGGGCTCCATCTTAACAAAAAAGGGGCAGCAGTATTGAGAAACCCCACTGCCAAAACTATTGAAAACTCTTCAAACTAACTACGAGGGGGCAAACTGGAATGGTTGCAGTCAAATCTACACATGTATTGGGCAATTATAAAGTTCTAGTCACTAATGCTAGAAGCCTGAATATCTCAAAAATTTCAGAACTTACAAAGACATAAATTGATAAGGTAATATATATTGCTGCAATCTCTGAAACATGGTGGGAGAACACTTCAAACTGGTACACTAATATCCAGGGTTATACCACTTTTTATTAAATAGAAAAAACAAAAAAGGGGGGCATGTGTAACATAGAAACATAGACTTTGACAGCAGATAAGGACCGCTTGACCCACCTAGTCTGCCCATTTCCCTACCTACAGGATAAGCTGCAGATCCTAGTTAACCAACAGCCTATTTCTTCCTACCCCCCACAAGAATTGTCTTACGTACGTCCCATGCATCCTTGAATTCTCCCACAGTTTTAAACCCCCCAACCTCTTCAGGAAGGCTGTTCCATGCGTCCACCACCCTCTCTGTGAAAAAATACTTCCTCACATTGCCCCTGAACCATCCCCCCTCTATCTTCAAACTGTGTCCTCTTGTTCTTGCACATCTCTTTTCTGAAAGATGGTATCCTCTTGGACTTCGTTGATTCCACTGAGGTACTTAAAAGTTTTGATCATGTCCCCCCTCTCACTCCTTTCCTCAAGGATATACATATCAATCTCCTTTAGACTCTCCTTGCATGGCTTCTCTTGCAGACCCTGCACCATTTTAGTTGCCCTCCTCTGGACTGCCTCCATCCTGTCTATGTCCTTGCAGAGATGGGGTCTCCAGAACTGGACACTGTACTCCAGATGGGGTCTCACCAACTGTCTGTACAGAGGGATAACAACTTCCTGTTTTCTGCTGGTGATGCCTCTCTGTATACATCCCAGTATCCCCCAGCCCTCCCTACTGCCTTCTTACATTGCTTGTCAACCTTAAGGTAATCTGATATGATTACCCCCAGGTCCCTTTCCATTTTTGTTGTTGTTACTACCTCCCCCACCACTGTGTAATCTTCCCCTGGGTTTTTATTTCCCAGGTGCATTATTTTGCACTTCTTTGCATTGAATGCAAGCTGCCATACTTCTGACCATTCCTCCAACCTTGCCAAGTCCCTTCTCATTCTTTCCATGCCCCACTGTGTGTCAACTCTGTTGCAGATCTTTGTGTCATCTGCAAAGAGGCATACTTTTCCTTCCAGTCCCTCTGTATATTTGTATCCAATAAAATCAAGGCTACTGAATATGTTCTAAACAACAATACGGCAGAATTAGAGGGAATTGCTGTAAAGATGCATCCAAATAACGGTAAGAGCTTTATTATAGCAAATTACTATAGGCCTCCATCTGCTGCTTTATACCAGGACCAAGCTTTGATTTCTGAGATTGGGTGACTATCCTCTGAATCAGACATAATAGTTGTCGGAGACTTTAATCTCCCAGGAATTGACTGGGAGAAACTCTCAACGAAATCGGTCCTAGAAGGTTTATTTCTGGATTCGTTCATAAACTCTGGGCTAAAACCAATGATTCAAGAACCTACCAGGGGAACTAATATCCTAGACCTAGTGCTAACAAATCTGGTTTCCGACCTAACAAATGTTGTTGTCCGAGGACCTATTGGAAATAATGATCACAACACTATTACATTTAACATTAATAAACAGAAGCATACTCTAAATAAAATATGTTATAGTTATAACTACAATAGAGTAGACTACACAAAAATGAATACAGCCATCTTGAGCTATGATTGGGAAACCTTGTTCAAGGATTTGAGTATTGAACAATGCTGGACATTGAGACCATCATTGCTGAAGCAGAACAACTGTATGTTCCTATCAAAAAAACTCATAAACAAAAGGGAAAAATTCCACTTTGGCTTACGAAAGCTGTCAGAACACAAATAGCTATTTAAGAAAAAGCATTTTCAAAAATGAAAAAAAAAAACAGAACTCGGCTAATATTTCCAAATATAAAACTGAAATAAAAAAAAACTAAAAAATATAATTAAAAGAGAAAGGAGAAAAGTTGAGTTCAAATTGGCTACAACCAAAAATCCTAAATCCTTCTTTTCATATATCAATAAAAAATAAACAACAAAGTTTTGATACAGTAACTTTAAATGATAATGGGATTGAACTGACAAACCCTCTAGATGTAGGTGATAAAATGAATACATTTTTGGGGTCAGTATTCAATAAAGATCCTAAGATCAATTACCATACTACAGGAAGTTTATTACAAGAAACAATAACTGCAGAAGAAATTATCAAGGCAATCAATGACCAAAGGGCAGATTTAGCAATAGGGCCTGATGGTATTAATCCAAAACTAATCAAAAATACAATAATATGAATAGTTTCTCCACTTAAATTATTATTCAATAATTCATTATCCCAAGAAAGTCTACCAAATAAATGGAAACATGCAATTGGTTGTCCCAATATATAAAAAGAAGAGTAATACAAAATTAACTGAAAATTATAGACCCTTCAGCCTTACATCAGTAATATGCAAAATAATGGAAAGGATTCTCAAAAGTAGAATTGAAGTCCAGATGGAAACTAAAGGGATTAAAGATCTCAAGCAGCACAGATTTGTTAAAGGATGCTCTTGTACCACTAACCTTGTTGCCTTTTATGAATCTATCAGTAACTCTCTAGATGGGGGTATACCAGTTGATGTTATTTATTTGGACTTCAAAAAGGCTTTTGACAAGGTCTCTCACTACATTTTGATTAACAAACTAAATTATATTAAATTTGATCAACACATCATTGGTTGGATAGCTGACTGGTTAACGGATGGATATCAAGTTGTCAGAATTCAAAATATCCTATCCATACCTGTCCAAGTTTCAAGTGGGGTCCCACAGGGATCAGTTCTGGGCCCCCTTCTTTTTGGTTTATATATCCTAGACTTAGATAAGGGTATCACATGTAATAGTAGTAAATTTGCAGATGACACAAAAATTAGTGGAGAAGTGGACAGTGACAGCAAGATTCTGTCTCTACAAAAAGGCATTAATTTAATGGAAAATTGGGCAAAAAACAACAAGATGTCTTTTAATGAAGATAAATGTGTAGTTATGCACCTAGGCCCACGTAACCATAATTCTGATTACTATCTTAATAACAAATGTTTTAAAAAAGTTCAGACTGAAAAATATCTAGGTATTCTAATTAACAATCAACTACTCTCAGGAAACCATTGTAGACTAATTGATTCTAGAGCTAATTATATTCTGAATTCCATCGAAAAAGCATTTATTAGTAGACAGAAACCATGCGTTATTGCCCTATATAATTCATATATTAGACCTCACTTGGATTACGGAGCAGTCTTTTGGTCACCTTATTTAACTAAGGATAAAAAACTGTTGGAGGGTGTGCAGAGGAGGACAACTAAATTAAGTCCAAGTCTGAGAAATCTGCCTTATGAGGATAGATGTAGGCACTTAAACTTGAGCAGTTTGGAGGTCAGATGCAAGAGAGGTGACTTGTTACTACTATATAAAATTATCCAGGATAAACAATCGATGAAGGAATGTGGGATAATATTTGCTACTAAACCAGCAAAACTTATGTCACAACCAACAGCTTTTTGTTCCAAAAGCAACAAAAACCAAAAGAAAGTTTTTCTTTTCTATTAGATCAACCAATCTATGGAATAAATTGCCACAATCCATAAGGAATTCACCCACTTTTGATCAATTTAAGAAAAATTTGGATAGTTATATTTTAGGTAGATAGACAATTGTCTCACAATGGAGTGGGGTGTAGACTCAATGGGTCTTATGGCCTTCTTCTACCTTACAAAACTGTGTAAACTGTGTAAACCATTTTGTGCCTACAGGGACAACGGCACGTGATAGGCAGCTGGGGATCCTTCTTCTTCTCCTTTTTTCTCATGTTTCTTTATTGTGCAGAAAACAAATAGCAAGAATGGCCCAAAATGCTGAAAAATAATACAGTGACACAGTTAGGCACTTTGGTGGCAACGAGACAAACTGGGGAGTGCTCCTGTGGTGTGTTCCTGACAATGGGAAGAACAGAACTGAGATATGTGAGGTAGCCAGCAATGGCTATTGTCTAGTGAGTGGCACCATGTGGGGATGCACAGGCACCATGCCCAGTAGCTACTGCCATCCCCCCTGGCAAAAACTTTGCTCACGTGGGGTCCTAGTGCCTCCAGCTCAGAACCATAAGTGAGAATCTATGGTCAAGGCTGATTCTTTGCAGATCAATTTGTTATATTTTTTTGTGCTTGGTTGTGACATAGTGGGATTTTTGGTTTGAAAAAGTGCATAGTATGCACTGGCTGAGGTGTAGACAGACATAACAAGTGTGGGCAACAAGAAGTTTGAAGAGGTAGCAATTTGTTTTGGTCATGTGGTTATATGTATGCTGGGACTTGATCCCGTGATGTTGTGCCAGGATAACATTATGAGTGAAGGTCCCAGCTGACCAATCAGGTTCAAGGATTTTTTCCTTGCCATTTGATACTGGCATACATTGTATAGGTATGTTACACACCTGCACATGTTTCATTGTGAGTACACGTGACTTCTTTTGCTAGTATCGCTGATTATTCGGGTAGTTCTAGATGCTTTGTGGGCACAGCCATGTGTGGAAATATTTTAATGGAAGTGGCTGAGAAGTAGTGCAGCTGGCAGGCTGGAATGAAACACAGTCATCCCAACACTGGGCTGGCCTCGTGCATTAGTGGTAGCATGTCACACTGCCACCTGGGAGACCAGAATTCATATACCAGTCCCACAGTTATACACGCAACTGCATGGAGGTGAGGCATTGCACTCCTGAGGAGAGAGGGGAGAAGGAGAGAGGTCACAATCTACCTGGTGTTTGTGTACCCCCTCCTGGCTGACCAAGATGCAGCATTGGTATTGGCTGTAAAGGCAGTCGCTCTCCCACCCTCACAGCCAAAGAAAGGGCACAGCCGAGGCAACCACAATCGTTGGGGTGGGAGACAAAAAAAGGTAGTAAAAGATGATTTCAAAAATTCTCAGCCCATGCAGCTGGCACCAGTTGTACTGCACTGAGCCAGGCAGATGAAGTGGCCACTATTATCATGCTTCTAAAGGCAGCCTGCCATCCACTGCTTTGCTTACTCTCAGGAGGAGGAGGAGGAGGAGAATGAGGAGCTTGACCATCTCTTTTGGGATTTTGGAGGAGGCGTAAGCCCTTTGAGGGTGTTCCCCTCTGTGGAACTGGGAGGGGGAGTAAGTCAAAAGCATTCCCATCTGTGAAGTTGGGAGAGTGAGTAAGTCCTCTGAACAGGTTGGGAGAGTAAGTCTTCAGAGGATGTTCCCCTTTGTGGAGATGGGAGTAAGAGTAAGTGTGCTGAGGGTGTTCTCCTCTGTGGAGCTGGGAGGATTAGTAAATCCTCTGAGGGTGTTACCTCTGTGGAGCTAGGAGGGGGAGCAAGTCCTCTGAGGGTGTTTCCCTCTGTGAAGGTTGGAGGGTGAATAAGTCTGCTGAGGGCATTCTCCTCTCTGGAGTTGGGAGGGGCAGTAAGTCTTCTGAGGGTGTTCCCTTCTGTGGAGATGGGAGGGTTAAAAAGTCACACAAATTATAAATCCCTCCGGAAAAAACAGCCATACACCACAAGTATGTTCAACAAACGTTTCTTCTTTTATTATATTATTCCTTCCAGAATGGTCTTTGTGACAGCCCAATGTTTTGTCGCATCTGGCTTCTTCAGGAGAGATGGTTTTGTTTCGATATTTGGTTTGTTCTTGTCCCACTATTTCACTGGGCTGAGCAATCCAGTTCTTTTGTAGTTTCTTTTGCAGGTATACTGTTCAAAAGGAGTTGCAGCTCCTATTGTCCTGTCTTTCATAAGGCACTGTGCCTAGTCAGTTTCTACAGTTCCCGCTGAGTGCAGGAGGAGATGCTGCCGATCAGTACAGCGCTCCAGGAGAGAGTGGGAGCTGCTGAAACTGACTAAATAAATTATACCCACAAATGAGAGGCACAGCGCCTTATTAAAGGACACTAGGAGATACAGCTCCTTTTGAACAGTATACCTGCAAAAGAAACTACAAGAGAAATGGATTGCTCAGCCCAATGAAATAGAGGACCAAAAACAAACCATATAGTGGAACAGAAAACCCCTCTCCCCTGTAGAACCCCAAGTTAAGCGGCCTGCCAAACACTATAGCCATGCCCCTAAAAACAGCACTTTGATGAAACATGCCTGGGACTGGGGCTGCAAGAACTCTACACAGGGATCAGTAATGGGGAAGGGGGTCTAAACATGCTTACATTGTCTTTGATTGCAGTTATACATGTGTGGAGCTGTAAAATATATATTAGCCTCACACTTGTATAACTGCAATCAAAGACACTGTAACCATGTATAGACAGTCACCTCTCCTGATATCACTGATCTCTATATAAAGCACCTGCAGCCCTGGTCTCAAGTACACATCATCAAAGGGCTATTTTTAGGGGCGGGCTGTAGAGTTCAGTGGACGCTTGACTCGTACTTGGAAGTTATGTGCCAGGCAATAGCATGTAAGTCCTGAATTAATTACTGCATTAAACATTTTCACACAGGGCTTAAAGAGATGCTGACACTTCTGGGAAAACTTTGGAAATCATAATATTTAGAAACAATTAACATGTTTGTCATTTACCTTCTATAGGTTTCTCCTCCCCTCTCTTATTTATTACTGAGGAAGTGCCCACAAAATAGGATCTTTTATCCCTTAGAGTTCATCTGCCCCTACAGCACATTCCCTACTTAAAATGATAATGCTTTGTTGTGACATCACAGTCTGTTGCCATGGGAATAACTGTGATGTCACAAGCAGTGTATTATGGTATCAGGTTGGGAAGAAGCAATGAGAGTTGGTGAACCTTTGAGGATCAGCTATCCTGTTTCATTCATATGACCTCAGTAATAAATAGCAGGGATAAGAAATGCAGAGCTTATGAGAAATATAAGCTGCTTTGTGTCCAAATATTATATTTTTCAAAGTTCTCCTGGAGGCGTCAGTGGCTTTTTAATTAGCTCCTCAGGCACACAGCTCCTTGCTGTGAGTTGCCTGCCCCAGAACGTGTCAACTGCGGTTTAATTCTTGTCTGCTGAAGATGTGCAGAGTTACAGGAGAATAAGCAGCTTTCTTGACCTTGTTTCTACATCATTGTTAAATGCAAACAGGAACGCACATATATAATAAAGCCGTTAGTGCTGCAATCTCCCACAAAAAATGTATTTGCTCTCAGTAAGCACCTCATACATCTGACATCATACTGCTATGTGACTGCAAAAAAATAACACAGAACATCACATGGACAGGACACGAGCACATAGAAGATGCAATATCCCGAACTCCGACATCTGACCACCCACTCCCTCCCAACTCACCCCATTTCTGATCAGCTGTTTTTACAGTGATACAGACCGCTAATCATAGCGTCAAAGTTGAGACGCAGCAAGTGTTGCTCAACCTATCCTCATGATGAATTCCCTATTGCAAGCAAACAGGATGCAAATTATAGAGTTGGAAATACTGCTATGTTCAATAAAAATTCTATTTTCCACATAGAAAGTAGTCAGATTCCTCATTTGTCTACAGTGCTGAATTTCTAAAGACACTGGGCCAGATTTTCAAACGCCCCCCAAACGGCGCAAGCCCTGCGTGCACCGAACATATGGTGCACAGGGATGCAGCATTCCCTGGCCGGCAATCACGATTTTCTATCCTATGCTCCAAGTGCCGCAAGTTAGACCCATTTTTTTTCTTTTCTTGTGGCAATCACGGGTATGCTTTTTACAGGGCTGGCGCCAAATATTTGGCTCAAGCTGCCATAAATTGGGTAAAGTGTCACAGCTGCACTGACCTACGAAAATTGGGCACAGTTATGGCAAATGTGTTTGGCACAGCTCCGCCAAAAAATGGGGGTTTGATGCAGGGTTTAATGCAAACCCTGCATAGCCCTCTGAAAATACGAGCCATTCTTTTTATCTTGCTCTGGTGTCTATTTGTTAGCACTATGCATAGTGAAACTAGTTAACAGGTTAGAATCCCGCCATGGCCACTTGCTCACATCTGGACCTTCGGCAAGTCCCTTTTCCTACTTTAACACCGTGAAAAATAAATCAACAGACTCAAGAATTGACAGAGACGGGGCATCAGTGTGATCAGCTGCACATGTGCTCACTTGTGTTTATTAAAAAGGAATAATACTAACATACTAAAATGCCAGCAGAATAGGCCTAACGGTCTTTCGTGTCTGCTCGTTTGGTCAGCCCCCACCCTGGGTGCTGACCTTGCTGTCCCCCTCGCCTTCTCTGGCTTCTCCCTTCCCAGTTCCGGATATTCTTGCTGCATTGGATTTTGCTTCCTGAACCCTTCCCCTGTACCTGTCCCACCCCCTCTTGAACCCCTCCACTGTCTCTGCCTCCACCAGCCCCCTAGGTAGTGCATTCCATGGCTCCACCACCCTCTCAGTGAAGTAGCACCTCCTCCTTTCTCCCCTGAATCTTCCCCCCTCCAGCTTCCACCCATAATGTCATGGAAATATTTATATTTTGTACAATTTATGGAGTTTATTCTAGTATTATATTTGCACTCGGAGAAAAATGGTTCTTGTACTGTAAATTTGAATTTAATATCAATATGCTATCTAATTTTCATTAGAAGTTGCAGTGTGAGGTATTATGACAATCACCAGACATGACAAAAGGGACTCTACAGAGTAACTTTTCTTTTTTTTTCTGCTTTTATAATTTAGTCACCAATGTCAATTATTAGATTATCCCTTTCTTCATGTTTTACATGCCTATGTGTAGGTTTATAAAAACTTGAGACAGATGAAATGAATGAAGATTTTACAAGTTTGCTTTCAGTGCACAGACACAGCTGTAAAGTGACCTGCTTCCAGTTGCTGGGTATCCGCCCTGGTCAGGCTTGTGTACATGGCTTTCACCAAGACCGTCGGAGCCTGACATTTCCTCTGTGCATGCCGCTGACTGGGAATGGCGCTTTTGCAATTCATCCACCAGTTTGGCCAGGTTTGGATAAAGTTTGTCAGGGGTCAAGGCACAAAGAGCGGGCAGTGTGTCCTCTGAGTTTTGGCCTAGGGCGCCTGCCACTATTATTTCATCTGACACCTGGCTGACCAAGATTACTTGATCTCGGTCTGCAAAGGCTGTATGCTCGTTAAAATCTAAACTACCTTTGTGGTTGGGTTATGTTCAAGTTCAAGTTTATTGCAGGAAAAACTCCATTGAGCAAGCTCATTCACAAGGAGGTCCTAATACATATAGACAAGCAATGTACAATACAGATAGGTAATAACAATATATACATGAGATGCGCATTATATGATAGAGGCTGAATATATATACATACATACAAGGTTCCACAATGACGAGCGCAGGTGGCGAACACTGATTTAACACAGGTGGATGAATTACAGGTTGCATTCTGATAATGAAGCTGATGTATGCAATACATATATTATGGGAACTAGGACAAACAGAATACACTGATATGGGGGGGGGGGTAGGAGTAATTTGATAGCATAGCATTGGAACTTATTTGTTGGGAAGCCATGAATAGGTGGGGAGGAAAAGCAGTTAATATGGTAAGGCAATTATATCATACCCATGTATAAGAAAATAGCACCCCTAGGGAGGGAAGAGATTTAATGACAGTTACAGGTGTCTTTTATATGTACTAGGGGACAGTGATATTTCCCTAATTCCTCAAATATTTTCACATGAACCTTAAACCTATCTGTTGCCTGATGTCTAGGACAGTCAAATATTTTACACCAGTGATTCTTTTTAGGGTCTAGAAAACACCATCCCAAGTATTTATGTAAGGGTTCGGTGCATGACAAGTCTGCACAATTTAACATATGGATGTAACCCTTAACTGTCACTTTAAGAGTAACAGTGTGGCCCTGAAAACAAAACTATAAGCCTGTTTTACTTTTGAGATTATCCTGTTCTAAACTCATTGCTCTAAGTTTAATAATATTATGTTGAAAATGAAAACTAGTACCAGGGTTCATAGTTAAAAGTATTTA
The DNA here is from genome assembly GCA_016271365.2 of Neoceratodus forsteri. Lineage (NCBI taxonomy): Eukaryota > Metazoa > Chordata > Ceratodontiformes > Ceratodontidae > Neoceratodus > Neoceratodus forsteri. The sequence continues at coordinate 367,058,109 of JADMNL010000025.1, read as the reverse complement.
CTTTTGATTTTGTTGGTTTTCAAGCATTTACAAATTAGTCTTTATAACAAAAGGAATACGTAATCATAAGTTGAAAGTTTCTGTCCTGCTGTTGAACTGTTCTATCAGCATAACATTTGTAAGGCAGTTTTTGGCATTACATAGTTAGGCAAACACAATTTTCTAAATTAAAACAAATTCTTGGAACACAATAATAATCTTTCTGAACAGCAGTGCAAGCAAAACAAAATAATTTCCTCGTCACAAATCGAAATACGTCGCATTTAAAAGAAATAAAAACTTAAGCCATTTTTGCCAGTTTCCTAGGTCCTATGCCTAAGGGGTGGTAACACTCACCAGACCTTGTACAAACCTGATGCCTTCTTGAAGTCCTAAGAGTCTAAGTGACCACCTGTGGCAGTTATCCCTCTGAAACTCCTTACCTTGGTTTGAATTTTTGGGTTCTTACATATTCTTGTCAAGGCACTCAATTGGGAAATTCTGGATATTTTGATACTCTTTTGGGTCTTAGCAGCCTCTCTGACAAAAATGATCAATTAAAAGGCTTCTACCTGATATAATAGGTTTGCTTAGGGCTGTAATCTTAATTTTTACATCATCACATCTAAACAAAACATGGCCAATATATTGCTATATATAAACATATAAGATAGTATTATAACATAGCATTAGTGCTTTTTCAAGCATGGTACCCAGTCTAGGAGTGCGAACACCTGGCCACTCATATGGTCAGTTGTTTACTCCGTAGGGCATAGTTGACTACTACTGTGGTAAGTTATAATGCTCGGAGTACAGGGTTGACTACTTGTGACCACTCAGGTGTTACTGTTTTACACTATAGGATCGGGCTGACAATTTACTGACTCCTTGCAGCTAGACTGTGTAGACATAATTAGACTGATCACGCTCAGGCTTCATGAAGATGTAGGCTGTCTGGTGGTTACTAATTTGCTCTCATAAGAAATTACAGAAAAATAAAATGCTTAGATTTTAAATTTGCAGAATCAATTTGAACAAGTTATAAGTTGTTACTCAATCGATACTAGATCAAATACTCTCAAGACCATTGATAAGTATCAGGTCACAGATATGTTAATCAGTTAGAACAAAATTAAACACATTTAAATCTATTTATAGACTACAAGTTGTTAATCAGTTAAAATAAAATATATTTTATAATTATGATTATTAGTCAGAAAATAACAAGCTAAACTTAAACATATTAGTCTGGTTATTGTCGGGTCCTTAAAATCTGGGGGTTGATATGTTTGCAGCAATCCACCTGTCCACCATGCTCTCTTCCTCTGGAGGCATGTGCTCACTTACTGGGGGCAGCAGGTCAGTTGACATTGTCGGAATAAGTGTTCTTAGGTATTCTCCCAGCCATGGGGCATGAAGGTTTGGTGGCATAGGTAGGTGTAATGGAACAGGTATGTTAATAGTGTTAGGTATATGGCATGGGCCAAACAGGGCTGGCCCTGGTAACAGACCAGGGAGTGCCGGACCCAGAAATGAATGAGTCAGAGGTGCTGGCAATAGGGCAGGAGGTGCTGGCAGAAGTGCAGGCCTAGCCTGACCTGGCAATAGACGAGCCTGGAGTGGCAGGTCCTGCAATGGAACAGGTGGACCTGAGTGCAGGCAGACCTGGTGGGGGTCTGCAGAGGGGTACTGCACGCAGAGCATCTGTTAATGCACAAATTGCATTTGAGGTGAGGAGGTCTTGGGGAATAATGGTATTTCTAATCTAGGATCATCCTTTCTTTTTCCTTTTTTGCATTAGAATGAGGTTGGCTACAGCCCATCATGAAACTGCTGGGTATTAACTACTTCAAACTGTTGGGACTTCAGGATCACCAGCCCCAGTCCTTGTTAAACCACATGAGTGTTGAGGCTATTACAACAATGCATCCCTCTCCAAAAGAGTTCTAAGTGTAGAAGATATTATTGTTCTAGCCCCAGTGCTAACTTGAAGAGTGTCTGTATCATGAAAAAGTGGACTGGGTTGCCCACCCGCAGTACCGCTTGCCAACCCCCTCCCCTCCAGATCACTCCCCCCCCCAAGTATAACAGGTGACACTGGGGTGCCCATCACCGGTGCGCCATGAAGTTAAGCTAACAGTAGGGTGACCAATCCCTAGTGTCGGATCCTATAGTACTTTAAACCTGCAAAAAGGAAAATCTCTTGATGTCTTTATTTTTTAAACTAACCTGTAAAAAGAAAATGGTCTCTGCCAATCTGACCCCCAGACCCTACCCATCCCACCCCAACCCCCTCCAGCACACCACCCAACACCCCATAGCGTAGATCCGCTCTTTGATCAAAGACACGTTTTGCTGCTGGAACCGCGACTGCACTATCAGAAAATAAGGTGAGTCCAGTTTAATGTAGTTCAATGGGGTTTGAACTTTTAATCATAACTTTGTCATTTTTTAATATTTTTACACCAGATTTTCAACATGGCCTTTTTGGGACCCCTCTCATGGATAAGTGTGGTGGAATTTATCAAATCTGGCCCCAAAAGGTGACTTCACTGTTACTGTGTGAAATCACCTTTTGAGTGGGATTTGAACATTTTCACCTAGTGAGTTCATAAGATGGGGTCATAAAAAGGCTATGTTGAAAATCTGGTGCAAAAATATGTTAAAGTTACCATGTTAAGGTGAATATTAAAATATTTCAATGTTCACTCATAACTTTGCTAATTTTCAATATTTTTCCACCAAACTTTCAGCATTGCCTTTTTGTGACCCCACCTCATGAACGAGATAGTTTAAATTTTTCAAATATGTGCCAAAAGGTGATTCTGCAATCACTACATGACATCATGTTTTGGGCAGGTTTGAAAATTTTCGCCTACTGGGTTCATGAGGTAGGGTCATAAGAAGGCTCTGTTGAAAATACGGTGTACAAATAATGTAAAAAGACCAAGTTATGCGTGAACATTAAAATATTTCGACATTCACTCAAAACTTTGCTAATTTTCAGTATTTGGACTCCAGACTGTCAACACAGCCATATTTTCACACCACCTGATAAACATGACAGGTGTCACTTTTTAAATACTGGATGAGACGTGTTTTCGCATGTGTGGTGCAAGATGACGTTTTGGCCAATACACTATATATGTCACATGTTGTTTTTATAAGGGGATTCATTAAACGACTATCTTGAAAATTTGGGGTCAAAATTTAAAAAGATATTAATTAGTAAGAAACGATGTGTGTAGTGCTAGACTTTACCCCAGCAGCTAGTGCTTTGTGATCTCATGCCTCCTGTGAGCTGGATTTGGGTGCAAGCTCAACTAGCCAGCTGGATGGGGCGTGGCTGGGGGGATGATGTTGTCATGTGACCCCCGCCAGCCGAGGAAGGAAAGGTGCAGGGTTGCCTGCACAGGCCCAGGTACCATATAGTGAAGACAGCTCTTCTCTCGGCATAGGGCACTGCACCTAGTCTGCACCTATATTATGACTACTGTGATCTACCTATTACCAAGCTTGTACCACCAGTGAATGCCTATAACACTGGTTGATTTTTAATTCTAAGCGTTATGTACTGTACTGTTTTGTTTGCCGTGATGTATTGTCGAGGTGCCTTTGTAAATGAGTCTTTGACTCAAAGGTCTGTAAACCGATGATCTAATAAATAAATAAATAAATAAAATAAACCTGTAAGTGGAAGAGGGCCCTGTGCATTGGCTGAGAGATGGACTATTTGCCCTGTGTGTCTATATCTGTGACCACATGGAAATGCAGGGCCCTGTTTCTGCAACCCACCAGACAGCACCATGATTTTTTTTTTTTTAAACTTTATTTTTGTTGAAGTTTAGGGTGGTACATGCCATCAAGAAAATCCAGCAAGTCATCATTGAGCAGTTCTGCATACTTATATTATACAATGGCAAGAAAGAATCTCAGACTGTGATTGGTCAGTTTGGGGCTGGACCCATGGCGTTATCCCAGCATGACGCCACAGGTCTACTCTCCTCTTTTTTTGCATCTCCTCTTAAGAAACAAAAATATTTTTCTACTCTAATAAAAACATTCTTTAAAATTATTTTTTTATTTTATATATAACAACAAGCCATTGTATAATAGGAATAATGCACTGCAGGGAGTATGTCATTTGGGATAACGCCACGCCTGGGGCACTGGATGCACTCGGCCTGTGGCCTCGTACCCAACCCCCAGTGGCATTATCATACGACACACCTGTTGTGCATTATTCCTTATTTGTAGATGCCGGGGGCCACAGGGAGATCCCCAATCAAAATGGAAAGGAGATAACATAGAGAGAGGGTAGGGGAGTCCCAATTTATCCAATTATCAATCCACATAATGGCTTGAACGGGACCGATTAGAACTTGTTTTTAATCCCTAGATCCCCTCAGTCAAATCATGGTATGATGTCTGGTCACTGCTTATAGATATGTAAAAGCCAGATTGTCCAGCTATTCATTAAAAGGGACAGTCTATTTTGTAGTTTGGCAGTCATGGTTTCCATTTGGTAAATACTATAAATGATATCTTCCCATTGTTTTTTGTGGGCGAGACATACTGTAACCATAACCTGGTCACTGCCTTCTTGGCTGCTGTCAATAAGATGTTCAGTGGGTAAAGATGGTGGTTTTGTCTAAAATGGGGAGGAAAGTGTAGAAGGATCACCATTGCAGGTGTCAGGCAACCTCGGTCCGGAAAAATGTCCACAATGAAGAGTCAAACTGCCTGCCAAAATGGGGCTAATACCAGGCAGGACCAAAATATGTGCATATGCGTTGATACCTCACAACCACAATGTCTCCAACATGACGCATCTCTGGTCAACTGGAATTTCACCATGATTTGTGGGGTGCAGGAATATCAAGATACTAGTTTTCAACCATATTCACATCAACTATATCAACCCATAATTCGGTGCTGCCTTTGCCATATATGCTGCCATTCCTCAGGGGGTCAGTCCTATTGAGAGCTCCACCTCCCAGTTTGTTTGAGTTACATCCATCAGGGTTCATGGAAGGTCTGTGAGAGTGCGGTAACACCTGAAGACGAAGTGGGCCGGAAGGTCCTGAAAGGTGGGAGTTATATGGGGAGCCTTCCGGTTCTCTGATATAACTCCCTTGACCAGTCTCGTGTACATGGTTTTCACCATGACCGGCGGAGACAGGCAGTTCTTCCGAGTGTTCCACTGACCATGTTTGGTGTCTTTGCAAATCATCTACTAGTTGGTCCAGGTCAGGATAAAGTTTGTTTGAAGTGGAAACACAAAGAGTGGGCAGATGGACACCTGTGTCTTGACCCAGGGCACCTGCCACAATTATCTCATCTGACACTTGACTGACCAAGATTACTTGGTCTCGGTCTATACAGGCTGTGTATTCATTAAAATCTAAAGTTTCCTTATGAACATGACTACTTATCGGGGACAATGATACTCCCCCAATTCCTCAAATATTTTTACATGCACCTTAAATCCATCTGTTAACTGGTGCCTGTTTTTTTTGTTTTTTTGTTTTTGTACTCAGTATTTCATTTGTTTTGCATTTGTCCATACCTTATCAACCTTGTCTAATGTTGTACTGCTTGTACCCTGACCTTGTTCTAAACTGTATTTCACTCAACCTCTAATGTTGATTGTTCTGACCCCCTCCCACTGTATTACCTATTTCATGTGCTGCATCACATGGTGTGCTTATGTACTGTCTACTTGTATTCTCCCGGGTCGTGCCTGAAAATAGGCATTCCCATGCCTAGTGCACCCACCCGGTTACCAAAAGCAAATAAATAAATAAATATATCTTACACCAGTGTTTCCTTTTAGAATCTATCAGACACCATCCAAAATATTTACGTAGTGGTTCGCTACATGTACAATCTGTACAATTTAACTTATGGATGTAACCTGGGACTGTTACTTTAAGCGTACCAGCATGGCCAAGGAAACAGAAATCTAAACCTGATTTGCTTTTAAGGTTATCCTGTTCTAAACTCATTGCTCTAAGTTTTATAATATTATATTGGGAAGGAAAACCAAAGTCAGGATTCATGATAAAATAAAATGTTTACTTTTGATATAAGTGTTTAGAATTTACAAGGTAATTTTGACAGAAGAAAGAATAAACAGTAACAATTTTCAAATTGCAGTTGCCGTTTTGAACTACAAGGAAAGTTTTTGCAGTAGAATGAATGAACAAACAGTAACACATTTAAAATGCCAGTCACAGTTCTGAATTATCTATAGGGACAATGTCTATAAGGCAGTTTTTAGTCAGTAGAATGAATAAACATTTACAAATTTAAAATGGCAGTCACAGTTCTGAATTGTCTATAGGGACAATGTCTATAAGGCAGTTTTTTGTCAGTAGAATGAATAAACATTTACAAATTAAAATGGCAGTCACAGTTCTGAATTGTCTACAAGGACAATGTCTATAAGGCAGTTTTTGGCACTAAAGGCAGATAGGTAATTACAATTCTTAAGTTTAGTCACAATTTCTAAATGCAGTTATAATTCTTATCTGAACAGCAGTGCAAGCAGAAAATAATTCCTTTGTCGCAAGTAAAAATATGTTGCATTAAAAAAAATAAAAAACAAATGCCAGGCTTGTCAGTCTTAGGTCCTATGCCTAAGATGAAGGTAACGTGACTCACCAGACCAGTACCAGATGTTCCTATGGGGTCCTAAGAGTTGAGGTGATTCTTAGTTCTCCCTCTGAGACTCCTACCTTGCCTTGGATTTTTGGACACTTAAATAGTCTTGTCAAGGTAGAGATGTAACTGGATAGTTCGTATATCTCAGCAAGCCTGACTACTGATTAGTTGTGACAGACTGTTGTCACTTTATAGAGACTTTGGGCCGGATTCACAAAGGTCTACCGCAAGCTGTGGCAATGGCAGCTTGCGGTGACCATCCCTGCGACCTGGCCCGTGCACCTGATTCAGTATCGGAGCGGGTCCAGGGGTCTGCGACCTGTGACTTGCGGTAGCTGCGCAAGGTAGGGTGCAGCTCCCGGGAATGCCGCAGGTCGCAGGATAGGGTAGGCGGCAGATGCGCCAGTCGAGGGCTGCCATGGCACCTCCATGCCCACCTCCGGGTCCCCGTAAGGCGTGGGCTCCAGCCCCAAGCCCCCCTGCCATGGACCCCCCCCCAGATCAAGCACCCTTACCTGCTCTGGTGGCCCAGTGGTCCCTCACTCCCGTCCCAGTGGTGCCAGTCCCCCCAACACACACCTGGTGGGTGAGTTGTTGACTGGCACAGCCTCCCTCACCACCAGGGCCAACCCGGCGACTGAACTGTGCCACAATCACCATACAGTGCGTGTTCTTGGCACAGTTCGGTCAGCTTCAACCCTGTGGTGAGGAGAACTGTGCCAATGCCAGCAGGTATTAGTGTGTGGGCGGGCTTGCACTGTGGGGTGGGTACCAGACTACCAGGGTTACGGGATTGCAGGGGAATTGTGCCCCAGGGCATGTGGGGGCCTCAACATGTGTGTGTGTGTGTGGGGGGGGGTCTGGGCATTGGGGGTGTTCCACACACCCATCCTGGCACAGTGCGTGTCATGCCTTAGACCTGGATCCCATGGGGGGCTGTAACCCACAGGGGATGTGGAGCTGGGGCACAGTGGCAACCTCCAGTGAACAGCAAAGACCACTTAGACCACCTTTTTGTTGGCGTAACTGCTCTTTGACAGATGTTCACTGGTGGTTGTCTCTGAATCCCGTTTGTGGACATAGCAGCCACCCTACCTGAATAGGATGCAAATGCTGCCGTAAGCCCCCTCTTACGCCATGTCGCAAGCGGGGTTATGCCACATAGATGCAGTTGGGTGCAGGCAGCCTGCAGCATGTCACAGGCAGCCTATGTGAATCCCGTCGGGACGCAACTCAGGACGCAAGTGCTACTTGCACCATTTTTTCTGACACAAGTTGCCTTGCGTCCTGATTTGCCTTTTGTGAATCTGGCCCTTTACTTGGGCTGTTATTTTGATTCAACCTCATATACCTTATATTAAACGGAGGCTAGTTACGTCACTGCTTTTGCAGGAACATCAGGTAATATAAAAAGCAACATGGAGTTTTGACTGAGGCTAGGGGCTAGTTACTTCACTACGTCTACAGAAACTTCAGGTAATATAAAAAGCAATATGGAGTTTCAGCTGCAAGGATATCACATAATGCAAAAAAGTAATATTAGTCAGCTACAGCTCTTCACGAGACAGGGTTGACTGCATGTTGTGGTCTATTTTACAGTCAGGACAAGGCCGACCTCCAGTTAACCTTTAAATGGTTAGACTGAGTGGTTGTAAATACACTGTCTGTGGTTACTAGTGGAAAGTACCCAACAGATGTCAGAGATTTTGAGACAGCCATGCTCAGTGCTCATAATTTTGATCAATTCAGAAGGAGTAACTTCCATGATCTAGTCTGTCTAAAGTTTGACAGTAAGAATTAAAAAGTAAAAACGTTAAGTAAAATAAATCTATAAATCTACAAACTATTTGTAAATATCAGGTTATAATGTGTTAATTAATTAGTACAAAGTAAAACACACTTGGTTCTTATTACTAACTATTAATTAGTGATATATGATGACAATGGTCATTAATAATAAGCCAGTACTGCTAAGAAAATAACAGGCTAATGTCTAAGCATTTTGATCTGACTAAAACCAATTTGTTAAAATCCAGGGAGTGGAAGGTTTGCAATAATCCAATCAGCCACCATGCTATCCTGTTCTGGGGGCATTTCTTCATCTACCAAGGGCAATGGGGCAGGCAGAGCCAGTGGATTACAGTAAGTAAACTGAGGTAATCCCCCAACCACGGAGCATTAAGGTCAGGCAAGTTTAGTGCGGCAGGTACATGCAGTGGTCCAGGCCGGGCCAATGATGGGATAGACCTGTTAAGTGGAATGGTAATTTCTAATGGAGCAGGTGGACCTGGTGGCAGAGGCAGACCTGGTGGGGTCTGCGAGATGGGACTGCATGCAGAGCAGTCCTTCTGTCTTAACTGTACAAGCAGGGGAAAACTAGGAGCCATATCCCAGGGATTGACTATAAGATCTAAATTACTATTTAGATAGTCGTAGGTCTGCAGATATCTAAAATAATCAGAACAGGTGAGGGCATGTTCCATTTGCAATTGTGAGAAAGTCTTAAAAATGGTAAAAGTTAGGAAGGGCCAAGCCTCCCCTGGCCTTAGGAAGTTGAAGTTTCTTGAGCTCAATCCGTGGACATTTCCCCTGCCATAAAAAAAGAAGAAATGATCTGGTCCCATTTACAAAGGTCTCTCCTAGAGTGCATATACGGGATATTTTGGAGTAAGTACAGTAAGCGAGGTAGAACATTCATCTGTATTGTTTGTACCCTATTTATAAGGGAAATGAGGAGATGGGACCATGTTTGTGGGTCACGCTTCACCTGGGCTAGCAAGGGATTATAATTTTGAGGTGCCACTTTTGAAGGGTCCGAGGTTAAATGAATACCCAGATATCTGATAGATGTCTGGTCCCATTTGTATGAGTATCATTGCTGTAAAGAAGGGGAAGGTGTGCTACGTATGATCAGCCCTATGAATTCTTGACATCCATTACTGTATGGAAGTAAAGGGCCCACAGGGCCCTGCACTTAAGTAGATGGACGGAGTCTTCTCTTGGTACATGGCTCAAAGGTCTGTATGTATGTATGCATGTCTGAATCTTCAGGCAGGTCCCTAATGAGGATACGATTCCACTGTCTCAAAAAGAAAGTAAATTATTTACAAAAAAACTGCATTAATGCACCGGTTAGGGTTTAACTTAATGCCACAAATGTAGGGAAATATGACATTAGGGTTTCCAACCCAACCTCCCCACCCTCAAAGCAGAAAAAGGACAATACCACACAAGCAACAACAGACAGTCATCATCAAGCAAGACAAACATACAACTGTTTCCAGATGACACAAATACAGTAGCATTGATGTGCTACCTTTGCAGATTTGTATACGTGGTTGCATAAGCACAAGTCCCACATGGACCTGTGCTTATGCAGCCACATCTGCATGTGTCTGTCGTACTCTGCGTCTGTCCTACTCTGCACTGAAATTTATTAGAATTCCCTCCTTATTTTTATACTGTTTTACACAACACACCATTGCGTCTGATCAGCTGGTGTGCAAGAGGCAACACCATAGTAAGGCTTTCTCTCTGGGACCCCTGGTTGATGGCCACCTCGGCTCTGGGTGCCTGACATAAATCAGCTCCTTTTCTCACCAGATGGGGTGCGGGACAATACATGGCAGTGTTTACTCTACCCTGCTGTCCGACAGTGGCTGGCTATCACCCCAACTCCCCTGCATGAGGCAGCATCTCTGATGTCCATCCCAGTGTGGGATTTCTCTTTACAAACAGTAGGTGTATCTCCTACCTTGGTCTGTAGCTCAGTTCCTTTCACTAAATTTCTTACCATCTATACAAAACACAAAAAAAGAGAGGGGCTTACACTTCGCTAGAGATACTGGCCTGGTGCTAATAGGAAACAGAGACTGACAATAGACTTTGGAAGAGAAATCAAAGTTTCCCAAACCTCGTTGTACTGACCATAGGAAAAAAATGAACTACGAAAGGGTCACAGTGAGGTTCAGAGAAATTTTAGGTTGCATTATCTAAACTGACTGAATAAAAAATGACTTTGAATACTAAGTGTAATACTGAATGAATAGATGATATGTATGTAATATTATTTTATTTATTTATTTTTTTGGTGAACTCTTTTTACGCCCCCTACTCTCTGGCCCCGTAGGACTCTCTCCAGCATGGACACACTTGGGTCGGCTTTCTCCCACTCTGCTAAGACCCCCCAATCAGTGGTGCAAGTGGTAGACAAGAAGTACAGGAACTCACACACTGGCAATTATGAAATTCTGAATGAAGATACTCAATTTAAAGGATAGCGGTGTCAAGACACACCTATCTAATTCAACTCTAGTAGATTCAGTTAGTGATAATGAAGTATTTCTAGGAAAACAGCATTGTTGTACAAGTCAAATGCTGTTATGGAAACCCTGACTGCAGATCACAGGTCCTGAAACTGTCACTGTGTTACTGGTTTAAGAATTTCAGTTTCAGTGGGAAGAAGTACAGGAACTCAGTTCCTGCTGCAAAAAATGTACAAGAACTGAGTTCCTGTGCATTCCTGTTCACTTTCATCACTGCCCCCAATTGAACCAGGTACTCCCATACCCCACCCGATCTACCAAACCCCCCAGCTCTGAGCCCCACAAGATGGAACCGTCAAACTCCTCTGGCACTCTGTCTATAATCTAGTGGGTGACCGAAGTAAGGATCAGAACTGGAGGTCGGCTGGATGGGTCCAGCGGTGAGCGTGGGTGCCATATCATGTGTCCCGCCTTCGCCTTCCCAGGTACCAGAGTATTTCCTCTTTTCTGGTGCTCCCGGGGGCGCGGACGTGCAGTGACATCCAGCGTGCGAAGTGCGTGCTCCTGCTCGCAGGACATCACCAACAACCCTACCCAGTACATACTCGCATTGCTCCCAGTCTCACTGGGAGCAGCTGGAACTGCAGCATGCACCACCCACCCTCCTCAGGACAGGAGAGCAGTCCATCAGACACTCAATCCTACTCCTCCCCCACCAAGCCCCGGCGACCAGAGTCTGCTCCAGAACCCAGGTCACCGGTGTGGTAGGAAGTGTGGCGTCCAGCACCTCAACCCTCAGCGCCACCAGGCAGAACATTATTTTTTTTGTAATAGAGCTTGTTGTACTTATTGTTATTAAAATAAAAGCTGTATTGATATTAATTAAAAAAAAATACCAAAAGGGTCATCCTCGGGTCGAAAGCTAATGGAATTATAAATTTCAGATTTGAAATCCTAACTATTTTTGTCCTATTAGTGAGCAAAAAATAAAACTTCTTAGCTCTCATATTTTTTTTTTGTGCATTCAACCTTTTAGAATTTTAAACTGATAACCCGATCACTGCCAAATTTATAGGATCCAGAGATCCTGGTACAGTACATGTTAAATTTTATGCAAACTGGTCGAAGGATGGCCAAGTTATCAATGTGCAAAAAACGGAATATACATATATATTTATACCATGGGGGGGTATAAATGAACTCAATAAAACATGTTATTAGGTACCTGCAGGGATGATGTAAGCATTAGCGAGAAAGGAGGCATTCCTTGGAATTAATGCATGGGGATTGGGTGGTAGGACCACACCACAACCACAGGCATTCATTCTGAAATGCCTCCTTTTCCGGGGATTAATGCGCTTGTAACATGGCATGAGCTATGTGGTACTTTTAGCAATAATACAATGACACTGTGCAACATTCAACATTTTTATGCTTCTTTTTGTATGCAGCATTACAACGATACGGCAAAAGCACAAGCTGTGCATTAATATTGTGGCTGTTGAAATAATCACTGCTGAATAACACTGGAAATATTAAAATTATGCTGCGATATTATTATGCTGCTCGCTTACTCTTCTGAACAAACTCTATTTAACTTGTTACAACACTCGTAAATTTTGTGGACACCCTTGCAGTGATTTATGGGTTTTTTATGTGGTATTCGCACAGACTAATTACAGTGCGGTCAGTTTCCTTTCGGCTTTCTACCAGCACACCACCTCCAGAGCTGCTTGCTGCTCTTTTACATCGTGCTCCTCTCTTACACTCTGCGCACTGCATTCAGAGGGTGGTTTAGTGAATATCAGTGAGTTCGGGCCACAGACTCGATCAACCCACGACGTGATCTACATAACGCCACATAACGAAAAGGTACTGCAAAAGTTAGCCATGTTGTTGGTTCGAGTATGGTGGCAATAACAGCAGTGTCAGCCAGGTGGGTGGGAAACACACAGCACTCACTTGATTTGTGGCTATTATGGGTACTACATCAGCGGGCATATCCTAGGGATTCAGGCACACTAGTTTTGATGTCACATGTACTGCTTTGGCTAATGAAACTTTTTTTATTTTAGGAAAACCTGACTGCCATGTTACAAACATTTTTATCATCCCTACAGGGTTGTTCTATGCCATGTAGGCAACGCTGCCCCCTTAAACCCATGGCCGCACCATTTGTGCCAAGAGGACATTGTTACCAGCATTCCGAGGAAAATAAAAGCCTACACACTAGAGTCCCATGTGATATCCCCTATTTATACAATGCAAATGAACGTTAAACCTTAAAGATAAATGATTTATTTTAGCCACTGAAGCATTCTGAATGAATATAAATAATTTATTTCAATATAATTACTGGTGATGTCATTCACTGACTGGACTGGCGCCACCTTCTGATGCCATAATAATCAGGTTCCATCCATAATAACCAGGTTCCATCCATAATAACTGGCAGGTGACTACAGCATGGCTGTCAGTCAGACAATAAGCAGCAGTGTTGTGAAACTGAGAGCAGCAGTCTTGTCCCCCTACGCACACACAATGCATCATCAGTCAGTAACTGTTTAAAAGTCATTTCTGCTTAATGTTACGTCTCAAAACTGATATTTAAAATCAGAGATTATTTTTAACTGAGAAGTAGAGCTGAAGGCAATCAAGACGTGAGAATGACAGCCATCAGCTGAAAGCTGTAACCAGCAATTATATAACATAAACTATGGGATATTGTACATTACTCTTTTCTTTCTTTTTTTTTTTTTTTTACACACCCTCTCTGTGTAATACCATCACTTGTGCTTCACACGTGTGGTTTATGTGGTGTTTCACACCTCAGGTGCAAAAAAAAAAAAACTTCATTTAATGTACAACACTCCAAATGTTATTCTCTATGTTGAGCAGGTCATCAGCATTTATTTCTGCATTAGGTGGGTCACAAATAAGCTCCTAACCAATGGGAAAGCAGCTTGAAAAATGCCTGATGACATCACAGTGGCCTCTACCGCATTCAAAACAGAGTAGTGAAATCAAACAGAAACTGTTAAATCTCTATTATAAGAACTAATCGTAAATCTCTATGACTCAAAATACATTGTATGAAATGGACACACAATGACCTGACTCAGAATATTCCATTTATCATTACTTGTGTGGGGGCAGGACTTTCATAACTCACTCATGGCCCTGCCACTCGCTGAGTTATGGTCTTGCCCCCTCACACTTGAAGATAAATGGCATATTCTGAGTCAGGTCTTTGTGTATCTCATATATTCTCGCTCTAGGTGGATGACAAAGTGAACAGTTTTACTGTATGCACTTCAGAACAGAAGACTGATATCAGTTCATTCCGAGACTTGATCATAGTCAGCAGTTTCTTTTTATAGAATATTGATTGTAACATCACTGAAACTGCAGCATGTCCAACTGTTTTCCACACAAACTCATGCCATTGCATAAATCAAATATGGTACTGACCTCATAAAATCACAAAGTAATTACAAATATACAGATGGGTACACAGCCCTATATTCTAAATTGTGATATGGGTCTCATAACACAGTAATCACAAGAACACAGGTGGGTATACACCCTCCTATATTCTAAACTGTGATTGGCTAGTCATGCATCAATCTGTGTGATGCAATGAGCACCTTTTGTGCTTTTTTTCAGTTAATCTTTTTATTGAAAAACTTTCAATAAGCAGTACAAAACAATTGAATGCATTGATGACCTACTTCATTAATCAGTAATATGCATGTGTAAAATGTTTAAGCTCTGTGTATTTAAAACAGAACAGTTAAGAAACCTACCTTATATTTTCTGAAGAACTAAATGTAGTTTGTCCTGCTGGTGCAGAAGCAGGGCATCCATCTGCAACGCCGATGACCCAGGTTTGGGAACAGTCTCAGGATGTCAGAGAACCGGCTGGGGGGAGAAGGATCAAGTGTCCTAAGGACAGCTCTCCTCCTCTGGGGGAGGGTGGGGTAGTGTGACCAGCACCTTGCTGACCTCTGGCAGAGGCCAGGAGATCGGCTGTGGCCAGCACTATCGCTGTTCAGGAGGCTGGGATAGACATCGGCATGGCCTGCGATGTCACTGCATGCCCCGCCCCCTCAGGGAGCATAACATACAAAAATGGTCCACTGACTGGATGATGTCAGGCCCAGACCTTGCTGCGTGCTTTGATCTTCACCACCGGTACCACTTAAGTACCATCGGAAAGCCTACGGCCCCGCCCAGGGGGGTAAGTCGGGGTGTTGGATCCTCCTCCCTCCGTCCGGCACCATAGCAGCATTTCTCCGGAAGCGGGCAGCCACCCAGGGGAAGCTGGGGTACCTGGCAGGCAGGGGCGCTTGCCAGCAGCGTGGGGAGACTACTGATGGAGGAGGTCAGGTTGGACCCCTCACAAAAAAAAAACAGCTGTATAGTTTGAAAGCTTAAAGTTTTTTTCTGTAAAATTCTGTTGGTCCAATAAAAGGTATTAAATCACCTATTTTGTGCAGTTGAAGTAATGGTGACATACATAGAACTACATTAAAAATAAACACATTTTGTACTTTTAAATTTAGAGGGACACTAAGAGGCCTTATTGCCTGTGTGTAGCAGGAAACAGGTGTATGCAGTGTACACACTACCTAAATGTAGGAGTGATCACAGCTGTACTGCAGGTGATGGGTGAAGTTGGGTAATAACCCAATTAGGACAGCTTGGCAGTGACTTCTGTTCCAACTGGCTGTGAGGATCTACCTGCAGTATAATTGGCGAAAAATGAACTCTCACTGCCGCAGCAAGTGGTACAATTACCCTTAATAAATACACGAGCAGATTTTAGGATTAAGCTTCTGAACTTAAAAGGACTCCAGCATCTTTCTGTTCAGGCATATTTACTGACCTTTGTCTAACCACTATGTAAAAACCGTCCCTTTAAATTCAGTATATATATATTTTTTATTTTTATTTCAACTCTGTCCTGTTGCTTGTATTTTTTACTTGCTCAATCCTGCTGCTCTTATATTCCCAGCTGGGTCTGTCCTCCTGTGTTGTCCCTGACAGCCTAGCCTCGGCCAGATACCCTCTACAGTGGGCTCCCTTCAGATGGCTATACTGGAGGGCAAGTCATATTGTGCCAGTCTTGGGGGGTTGGAAGGGTTGTTATTGGTGGGCTTACAAGCATCTTTGATCTTGGTGACATACATGCCTGCTGATGTAAATTCTATTTGCAATGTGTTGTTGCTTAACATTGGAGGAGCAATGAGGGCTCTGGCTGCTGTGACTCCCAACTCACCCCCCCCCCCCGGGTCACCAAGGGTGGGGGCAGATATATGGAGACAGCTACTGTTGACCATCGGAAAAGGAGGGAGGGCTCAATTCATCATGGCTTCAACCCAACCCCTAGGTCAATGGGGTGGGGTGGGATGGGGCAGCCATACAGAGGCAGCTGCTACTGCACATCCAAGGTGGGAGCCACCCCATCCCACCCCTTGGGGGAGGCAGCCATACAGAGGCAGCTGCTGCTGAACTTTGGAGGACTGAAGAGGGCTCTGGACACCATGGGTTCCAACCCCCACTCCTTGGGTCACCGAGAATCAGCAATACAGAGGCAGCTGATGCTGAATATTTGAGGAGTGAGGAGGGCTCTAGCTTCCATGGTTCCAAAGCCAGTCCCTGAGTCACAGGAAGGCAGTAATACAGAGGCAGCTTCCACTGAACATTAGCGGAGTATGTTAGTAGCTGGCAGCCATGATTCCAGCCCCACTTCTGGGTGACTGGGGCAGCAATACTGAGGCAGCTGCCACTGAACATCAGAGGAGTTAGGAGGGCTCTGATCACCATGGTTCCCACCCCCCCCAGGTCATTGAGGGGCAGCCATACTGAGGCAGCTGTCTCTGAACACGAGCCGTGCTTCGGCTGCCATGGCTCCCACCCTACCCCCTGGGTCACGGAGACAGCGATACATGGGCAGCTTCCGCTGAACATCAGAGGAGTAAGGAGAGCTCTGGCCATCATGGCTCCCACCCCACCCCCTTGGTCACAGTGGGAGGCAACTATATAAAGGCAACTGTCTCTGAACATTGGAGGATGGCTCTGGTTACCATGGCTCCAATCCCAACCCTCTGGGTGACGGGGGCAGCCAAACAGAGACAGCTGCTGCCTAACATCAGAGGAGTGAGGAGTGTTTCAGCTTCAATGCCTCCCCAATCTACTCCCTGGGTCACTGGGGAAGGGGGGGCAGCTGTTCAGAGCCAACTGCCACTTTCCCTCCTTGAAGACTTTTTTTTCTGATAACTGCAAAGGCTCTTGAGCCAATCCCAATTTTTTTTTTTTGTTATACTACGTATTTATTATATTTTAATTCGCAAAACCATAGGACAGTTTTTACAGTATATAAGTTAAGACAGCACATAATTACATCAGTCAGGTACGAAGCAATACATTATTCAAAGGTCTCAGGACATCTTACATAATTTATACAGCAGTTCATATAATGAGCACTAAGACATTTACAGAAACCATCATCAGGGTCAATATATTTCTAAGGTACAAAAGTAGGATCTAAGGATGAAATATATATAATCCATTTCCTCCATTTAAGCTCAAAGGCAGACCATTTATCTATGCTTTCGGTTATTAATCTTTCTAATACATACATTTCTCCCATTATTCCCTGCCAGCTCTGAATGTTTGGGGGCATCTTCTTTCCCCAGTTTCTAGTAATTGTTTTTTTAGCTGTCAGTGTATATAAGTGATTAACAATGATCCTCTGGGTATTGGGACATCCTCTGGTGGAACAGAGAGTAATACTAGCTCAGGGGTCAATACAGCTTCCACATCTACCAGTTCTTTTAATGCCTCTAAAATATCTCTCCAGAAACCTGCTAACTGCGGGCAGGCCCAAAAACATGGAACTGATCCGCAGATATTTCTCCACAATCTCTCCAGCAATAGCTTGGCGTCCCAGATGAGAACTTGGCCAGCCTTGCCGGTGTATAGAAAAATCTATTTCTAGCTTTCCAGGCAAATTCTAGCCAATAGGGGGCTCCCAAAAGTCCCATTGAGAATTTAGTATACTTTTCCCAATCCTCCTTTGATACCTGGAGCGGAAGCTCTTCATTCCAGGCATTTAGAATTTCCTGAGTAGAATTTTTTGATAATTCCCTCAATCCCCTATATATTACTCTCACAAAGTGGGGCCACAGCTGCCCTCTCCCTGTGGTCATAGCTAAGGTAAGTAATGAAGGGGGGATCCGGGAGCCTACTGTAGGCTAGTCCCCTCTGTTTGACGCCCTCTCTTAAGCTTCTATATATTGGAAAGTCTTGTTGTGAAAGATTGTAAGTTTCTTGGAGTTTGGTAAATGAGAGGACCCCTCTGGCATCCACCAAGTGGAATATAAATTTAAAACCCTTTTGTCTCCATTGAGCCAAAGTACCCTCCTGTTCCAGAGTAAGAGACTGGATTCTAAAATTTAATAGATTAAGATAGGCACCTACTGGTTCTAGCTCTCTTAAATGGATGAGTTTCCCCCAAGTCTCTATAATAGAATTTGCACATTAAATAAGTCTAGGTCTTTTATTTACTGGCGTATACATCAATTGTAGAAGGTCACCCCCCCCCCGCCCCATTAAGGGTAAATTCCAGGTTCTTCCAAGGAATGTCATACATTGGGTTGTTCCAATTAAAAACTCTAGCTATCACAGTGGCGTAAGCATACATCTGAAGATTAGGCAAATTTAAACCTCCCTTATTTTTTGGTAACATTAATGTGGTTTTTTCCCGGCCCAGACAAATCTTGCCAGAGCCTTATTCCAGGAGGGAAAGTACATTCCATCTGGCATCACCGGTATGGTCTACAAACTATATAGCAGCCGTGGGAGGATATTCATCCTAATTAGATCTACCCTAGAATATAATGATAAATGAAGTTGAGACTACTGATGTAGATCGGACTCTATTTTTTGTGTTAGGGGTTCATAGTTCACCATAGTGAGGTGCATTAACTGGTTCGGTAACTGTATACCTAAATATTTTATCTTGATGCTGTTCCAGCGCAAAGGTAGACTGCTTTTCAGTGTTCGCAAGGGGGAGAAATGGAAGGGGAGAACCTCCATTTTAGAAGAATTTATTTTGTATCCAGAGAACTGGGCAAATTGCTCAAGTACCTCCCATACTGCTGGGATGGCAGACTCTGGATCTGATACTGACAGTAAAATGTCATCCGCATATAAAGCCAACTTCCAGGATTGATTGCCCAGCTGAATGCCCTTGATTTTTTCTGAATTTCTAAGCATCATAGCCAAAGGCTCAATATAGATGGCGAATAGCAAAGGGGACAAGGGACATCCCTGTCTAGTGCCTCGCTGTAACATGATATGAGGTGTGATACCACCATTAAGTTTTAAATAAGCCCTTGGTTCTGAATATATTTGCTCCAGCCAATTTACAAATTCCCTCGGAAACCCAAATGACATTAGTGTTCCCCATAAAAATCTCCAGGACACCCTGTTGAAAGCCTTACAGGCATCTAAACTGACTAAAGCCGAGGGGGTGGCTGAATTAGCCATACAATCCATCAAATGGATTGTTCTTTGTACATGGTCTGCAGTCTGATGCATGCGCAGAAATCCTGCCTGATCTGAATGTATCAGGGTAGGTAATATAGTCTCCAACCTATGTGCCCATATTGCCATATATAGCTTATAATCATTATTTAAAACCGAGATGGGTCTGTATGACTCTAAATTTAATGGATCCTTACCTGGTTTCAGGATAGCTGAGATGGCCGCATATGACAATGAGGTTGGGGGGCACCTCCATCCTGCACCTCCAAAAAAGTCTTTTGCATCGGCTGGATCAATTTTGAAAGAAATGTCTTATACCATTCGGCTCCGAAGCCGTCTGGGCCAGGGCTTTTTAATGTTTTAGAATTTTTAACTGTTCTCTGGATCTCTATAGTGGAGATAGGGTGTAAAAGTGAAGACTGCTGGGACTCAGACAAGTGTGGAAAGTTAAGGGGGGACAAACATTTTTATATCCTCCGGGGAGGGGTGGGATCAGAGTACAAATCTGCGTAATATTGCTGGAATGCTTTCAGAACTGCAGGAGTTTTGTTAAGAATATCTCCTGTTAAGGGGTCTCTAATCTTTGTGATAGTGGCAGTCTGCTTAAATCCTCCAGTATGCCTAGCTAAATTTCTGGCACCTTTAGGGCCTCCCTCATAATAGAATCTTTTAAGATATAGTAAAGACATTTGCGTCTTATAATCTAAAATGGATTGCAATTCCGATTGGATTTGTCTGAGCTCAATTTGTGTAACTCATTCTCCTCTGTCTCTCATCTGCTGTAATTCTTGCAACTTAACTTGTAATAATTTGTATCTGGATTCTCTCTGTTTATTTAGTCTGGAGGAATAAGAGATGATCTCTCCTCTAATCACAACCTTCAGAATATCCCAGAGTATAGTACCTGAAATAGAAGGCTCTGTATTCTCCTCTAGGGCTTGTGTGATACTGTCTACCATTCTGGTCTTAAACACTGGATCCTTCTAAAGAGAAAGATTCAATCTCCATAAGGTTGTTTTATGAGTTTTGTTTAATCCCACCTTAATTAAGAAAGGTATATGGTCTGAGAGGAGGTGAGCTTCCAGGGATATACAGTATCTTGGATCATACCCAAGTGCTCTGTAGATGTAAAAAAAGAATCTATTCTAGCTGATGTGTGATATCTAGGGGAGACAAATGTGTGCCCCTCCACAGATGGGAAGAAATGGCGCCATACATCTGTAAGACCCATCTTCGGTATCTGGGTTTTTAAAAATTTTTGAGTGGGAATAAACCTATGCTGTTTAGGAAAAGTGGAGTCTTTCTGCAAGGACATTATAAAGTTGAAGTTGCCTTCTATCAGCATTACCCCCTTCTGCTTTTCAAGCAGTCTATTAAAGAACTGTCTCAGTAATGAGGGAGATGCTCCTGGTGGCAGATACACACTCGCCATTGTTACTTCAGTCTCATACAAACGCCCTTGTACTATGACAAAATACCCATTATTATCTGAATATACCTCCCCCTTAGTAAATGGAGTAGTAGCTGGAATCAAAATTGCCACTCCACGCCTTTTCCCCGACTTACTGGAAGAAGAGAAAACAGTGTATCTGCCACCTGCAGCAAGCTTAACATGTTCACCTTGTGACAAATGTGTCTTCTGTAAATAGATGCAATCTGCGTTCTGCTTCCGCAGGTACTGTTGTAGTCTAGCTCTTTTTATAGGATGATTAATGCCATTAATATTTAATGACAGTAGCACTGTTGTCTAATACCATTATTAGATTTTCATTTGGTAAAGTATTACCTATTATTACAATTTCCCCCCTCCACAACTCCTCCCCCTTCTCCATAAGGATCCGTAAAGTCTCCTGAATGTCCTAACAATGGTTCCACCAGAAAATGTCCCATCCTGTCTTATATATCCTGTCCTCTGACTGATGCTTCGTAATCTAACTAAAGTTTTTCTACTGTCCCTTATCAACCAACAGTAACTTATTATCACATACACAACAGTAATTTGCCACTGTAAAATGCTAATGTACGTGGCATATCCACTAATCTGGAAAGATAGCTGTCCAGTAATGAGTAACAATAAATCATAAACATATATACATATAGATATTGCTTTTGGTAATATTCTATGCTGTATAATCTTTAGGACTTCCAAATGTGGGGAGAGAAATGAAAAACACCAAATGTTCAGTAGAAACTGCTCCTGGAGCATTTGAACTCTCCCTAAAATTGAAGGGAATCCCTTAACATTGTTGTTAGGGGCCTTCAAGGAGCCAGTAAACTGTTCCCCTTCAAATAAGGGAAAATCAACAGAGGAAAGGACTGGATAACTCCAAAGAAAAAAATTAGGGATGTCCCCCATAAGTAGCATAGAGCTCAAAGACTGCTCCTTCCCCATTCCCTGTTCCCCAAACTTTCTGAAAAATGTTCCCCCTTATATTACACCAAGTATCGAAAGGAGAAGAAGAAGAAGCCAGCAATTAACATAATCAAATAATTATATCTATAGCTTCTAGTCTACCATTAGAAGGCACTTAGGCTGTTTAGGTACTGGCGGTTACTTATCTAACAGTTCGTGTAAGGTAGTGTCTTTTCATCGTGCAGTCGCCTGTTCCAGGCTCAGAGCAGCTCATTAATGTAGAGAACAAACTTCAGGCCCGAAAAACAGATGGCGCAGCACAGATTTTCAGACCGTCTCTTTCCTGCTCACTCATGCGAACGAGCTTCTCCATAAGTTTCAAGTATTGTCACTTTTTGCCTCCCTCCGGTAAACCGCTAAGGTAGGTTTGACTGTTCCTAGTTCTTGCTGTTTTCCCTGTCGTCTGTTCGAATTAGGCTGCCAGCCAACCTGGCATTTTTCTGTATTGTTGCCACCCAGATTTCGTTCAGGAAAGTGCAGGCCCATTTTTGTAAGTTCTTCTTTTGCCTCTTGAGCCATGGAGAACTCTCTCTTTCCAGAAGGTAGATGAACAATTAACCACACTGGATATGGGGTAGTAAATTTATGTCCTGCTGCCTTCAGCACTGGAAGTAACGGTAGATAGGCACGTCAGGTAGTAGTTTTGTGCATAGTCATGATCGAGATATATGCGAGTTGGGCCATAGAAAACTTTCTGGCGCCGCCATGCTGTGAGCAGAATGTGTTCTTTTGCTGCATAACTGTTGAAACGAAGAATTACTGACCTTGGCGTAAGTTTGCAGAGGTAGGTTTAGGTGCCAATGCCCTATGCACTCTCTCTAGGTGGAGGCTGAAATCTTTTGGCAGTTCTAAGGCTGTGAGCAGCAAAGCCTCAACAAATTATTTAATGTTAGTCCCTTCAGAATTCTCTGGTAGGCAATAAATTCTGATGTTTTTGCGTTGTGCTCTGTTCTCAAAATCTTCTTGGTGATCAATTATTTGTTCTTGCATCTCTTTCATCTGCTGTACCATTTGTTCCAGTTTGTTTACTCTATTCTCAGTTGCCGTCGCAGTTCTCTCTTGTTCATCTACTCTCTGCTCTAATTGTATCACATCTCTTCGTAACTCACTGTACATTTCTTTGATTTCAGCCCGAAAAGTAAGTATCTCTTGATAAATTAAGTCAAGCTTTGCCGTCTTCGCTTTGGCTTTTGGTTGTTTCTGCTGAGATTTAATCAGGCCCCTTTTGAAGTCTGCAGAGTCGCGGTTATCTGATGCGACTGAGGCCTCCGATTCGGTTCCATCAGCTGTCTGTAACCCCCCTGCAAATGGGGGTTCCCAAAAGACTTCCAGGAGCTTGCTTGAATGCTCCAAGCCTGAATGGTGTTTGGCATTTAAGCCATTTATCAGTGAGTGTTTTTAGAACCTCTGGTACTGTCTCTTTAAGAGCTGTCTGCTTGCAGACATAATTAGTTTGTATGGGGGACTGTGTGTTTCTTTGATTGAGTACCACTCAAGCTGCTGCCAATTCACTTCATTTTTGCAGTCACTAGGAGTGCAAAGGGAACCTATCTGAAAGATGTAACTGTTTGCCAGAAATTATTTAGAGTAATAATGAAATTACAGTTTGTCTAACCTGCTTTCTTTGCAGTCAGAACTGTGTCTGCTAGTTCCCCATTCTAGTTTTGAACTGCTGAACTGGACCAATCAGTGTGGGTAAGCTAGCTCAAAATGGTGCCTTGAGCGAATCAGAACGTGGACTCATAATCTGAGCCAGCCACAAGAGGATTGTATGGGCAGTGACTCTGGGAGATGTAGTTTAGACTTCAGCACCTTTTGGACCAACAGCAGCAGTCTATTGTGAGTGAAGCCAATCCAGTCAAGAACTGGGAGGAACTCAAAGGAAGTGCCGGTTTTGTCGGTTGGAGTTTCAGTTGAGCTTTGGCAGTGAAGAAGGAAGGAGCCCTGTGCTTTTCAGTGTGCAGTTTTAGTCAAAAACGTGTGTAAGGCCCAGAGTTCGGTCTGCAGCTTGTGTAACAGCTTGTTAGGACTGAATCCGTCCTGTGAAAAGAATCAAAGGACCTCTGAAGAGTAGAAACCAGGCTCACCCTGTAGAAGACTGGAGGAATTGTCTGAAAATTGCACTCAGTCTGTAGGAACTGAATCTGCTGTGTGTTCTCCCGGTATTGTGCAGTAATTGCGATCGGGATACAGATGCAGCCTGCCTGGTATAGTGCTTTCTTTTATATAAATGTGTGAAGAGGTTTGTGTACCTCAAGTGAGCCCTGCTGACATTGAAGGACCCTATCTTATTTGGAGGTCGTGAGTACTAATTCAGGGTCGCTCCTGTTGAATTGCCACATTAAATCCAAATGGAATTACTGTACTGCTGACTGTTTAATTCTCCTTTTCTCTGTGTGAAAGGGCCCTACCAGCTGCCACGGTTTGGACTAGCCACTAGGGCTTGGGTACCCAGGGACAGTAACTGATAGGGATAGGCCTGTGCACAGAGCCATAGGTAGATTATTAGAGTGATAAGCTAATTAACCTGATTTCCCTGTCCTTGTTATATCCCCTAAATAAATCAGAGCTGCTTGTTTCAGCAAAGTTATACTGCCTGGTATTTGTCTATGTTAAAGTACTGTACTGTGATTGTTTTGCTGTATCTCATTTCTGGGAGGTCCCAGTTGGTCTCAGAGACGAACAGTGTATACTGTGAAGGTAATTCTGATATATTGTGTGGGCCACTAGTGGGAAGAAAGAGGGTTGCAGTGTCCCAGAGGGCTGTGACCAAGTTAGTTTAACTATTGCAAACCCTGACCTCTGGGTGGAGGCACCCGCCACTGGATCCAGGCCCCTCAACCTGTTAGTGGCAAATCAGGCAGGGGTAGTAGCCCCTGGGATAGCGCCATCTAGGGGTTACATGTCTCCTCCATCGTGCTATGTTTCGTTGCTAAATTCAGTCTCTCAAGTACTCTGCACTTTCCGCTGATACTATAATGAGAAATCTGTATGAGAAATATGGAGAATTACAGCCAAAATGTAGTTTTTTTAGCTCGGGTTAGATGCAGTTCTTTCTCTAGGCTGCCATTACTCGGGGGGGGGGGGTGGAATCGGAAGTCCCCCAATGCCCATTTTTGAAAGTGTTCCTAGGCAAAAACATGCCACACAAAATACAATCACATTAGTGCAATGTATAAATACAGATAAGACATACAATGATTCCACACAATCTGCATACTTCACATTCAAGTAAAAATCATTCAAAATTTAGTTTAAAAGTAGAGAATGACTGGCTATTTTGGATACTCTTAAAAATATGGAACAGTTCACGAATGTGCAGATCACCTTATGTGTCAGATCAGAATGTGCTCTGCCTCCTACCAGCCCTACTGGGTTTTCTTGGCTTGGGATGCAAAACTGCACCCTCCCTAGGGTTAAGCAGGCACTTAACTTGTAGGCTGTTGGGATGGCCCCCATATATTTTATTCAATGAACGCTAAGAGGGGGTAGTTAGAGCACAGTAGGGTTGCTCAGAATTTGTTTGTTCAATGGTATCGGAGTCATTGACAGTTTGGGGGAATTTTGGTATTAAGGGCCAAATTCTGACAAACCCTTGCTGGTGCGGACTCGGAATCCGATTCTGCATCTGGATTTTTCTAAAACCTCTACCCACCCAGCACAGTGTTGCCTTAATGGGCCAGGAAATAGCCCTCCCTCTTTCACCACCCTTGTCTCCCTACCCTTACGTTAAGTGCAAGAACAAGGGTGCACAATTTGAAGATGGGGGGGGGCAGCTTAAGGGCAATGTGAGGAAGTATTTTTTCATGAAGAGGGTGGTGGATGCATGGAACGACCTTCCTGAGGAGGTAGTGGGGTCAAAAACAATGGGGGAATTCAGGAATGCATGGGACAGACATAAGGCAATTCTGGTGGGGGGTAGGAAGAAGTAAGCTGTTGGTTAACTAGGATCTGCAGCTTATCCAATAGGTAGGGAATCAGAAAGAGTGGGTGGGCCAAGCGATCCTTATCTGCCATCAAAGTCTATGTTTCTGTGTCATTTCTGGGGTCCCCTGGCTGTTGTCTTCATAATTGGTGGCATGTATCAGGCAGCTATAGGTGGAAGCAGCTAGGGTCTGACACACCTCAATACTTTTCCTGGAGGACTGCAGTGTTATAGGAAAGTTTAACTTTGTGCAACTGCATCTAGAATAAAAACAACCCTCTGGCTTCCTCCCCAGCAAACATCCTATTCCCCTCCTTGGTAACCCGGTCCCTGGTCACCATAGTGTGACTTCCCCCCTGCCCCTGCCGCAATTCAGACAGTCAAATCCCTTTGAATCCTAACTTCACCGAGACAGTCCACTGATGCAGTCCTTAATTCATAATAGCCTTACTGCAAATACCCATGTCAGGTCCCCCCACACAGTACCCCGAGAGAGAGAGAGAGGGGAAGGCCCCCCGCCTATTCCCGACCCCACTCCCAATCCTGTAGCTGGCTGTGTAGTGAACCTAAGCACAGACTAGCACATCCATGGTCTGTCTGGTTCCATTCCCCCTACCATTCCCAAAAGCCCCCGGTTCTCCCGAAGTGACCTGGGTGGTTGACCTAAATCAATCAATCAATCAATCAAAATCTTTATTTAACCAGGTGGGCACCGTTGAGCAGAGCTCATTTTTGAGGTGAACCTGGGGTAAAGTAAAACTACAGAAAGATACAACAGGATTGCAAGTGCTGCCAACATGGCAGTATACATTAGGACAGGTGTGAACAGGATTTACACAGATCTAACACACACAAAAAACACTAAGTATACAAAGCTACGGTAACATAAGAGAAATGTAAAAGTTGATCGCATTTTATTTATTTTTTTTCCCCCAGAGGGCAGCAGGTAAGGGGATGCATGAGACAGAGAGGGAGAGGAGAGGGCAGGGATATGGGTCGAGGGCTGGTGGAGGGGGGCAGGGATAAGCACAATGGCTACAAACCATGGTATTAATGGAAGCAGTCGCAGGATTCCTTGAGTTTGCGGGTGATTAAAGTTTTAAAAGCCCTGAGGTTTTATTTATTTATTTTATCTGTTTATTAACATTGTACCTGTCATTTTGGGTGGTGCCTTGCCTCCAGCTCCCATTCAGGGTCTCCTCCTAGTGGGATCAATGTTCCACCGACCATAGCACCTTGCCCCACCACTTTACTTCCAGGAGCTGGGGTCCCATTCAGGGTCTCCTCCTAGTGGGATCAATGTTCCACTGACCATAGCACCTTGCCCCACCACTTTACCTTCAGGCGCTGGGGTCCCATTCAGGGGCTCCTCCTAGCGGGATCAATGTTCCACTGACCATAGCACCTTGCCCCTCCACTTTACCTCCAGGAGCTGGGGTCCCATTTCCAGCTGCTTCCCTTACAGCATACTCCAGGTGGAATGGATCACCACAACGTGGTCTTTGGAGGCGTTGACTTTCAGAGGGCAGTGCCCAATGGACATGAATGATGAAAGGCCCCATTTGCGGTCCTGTGACTTGTGGGGACTTTGCACCAGGTTCTTCCCTGACCACCTCCCTTAGAAAAAGTGCATGCTACCGATGACCCTGAAGGGATGTCAGGCAGCACATGGTCACCCATGTTGTGCCTCCACCAAGCTCAGCACCCTGTAGACGGACAAGTCATTAGACTCAGATGGTCTGCACCCTAGGATGCTAAGGGATGTCACCTGGTTTCTTGCTGAACCACTAACTGACCTATTTAATTGCTTCATAGTAAGAGAAATGGTTCCAGGGGAATGGTGGGAGGCCAATGTGGCCCCACTCCACAATAGTGTGAGTAGAGAGGACCCATGGAACTACAGTATGGTCAGTATGACCACCATCCTGGGGGGAAACTGCTAGATTCCATTAAAACAATGCATATAGTGGGATGGCTGTAGTCTGATGGGCTCCAGGACAAGAGGTAGCATGGATCTGTATCAGGCCCAAAGACTTCTTCTAATGAGTCACAAAGGTGGTGCATAAGGGACAAGCAGTAGACATACCATATCAAGACTTTAGCGATGCCGTCATCTCTGTCCCCCATAGGAGACATGTGAAAAAATCTGAGGGATCTGGGGATGGGAGACACATTAACTAGATGGATTAGGGTAACTGGCTTGGGGGGTGGAACTCAGAGGTTAGTGGTCAACAAGGAATACTCAGGGGTTACAGAGGTCACTAGTGGGGTACCATAGAGGTCTGTACTTGGGCTGGTCCTTTTCAATATATGTGATACAGGTGAGGGAATCCAGGGTAAAACTGGTATCTTTGCGGATCATACCAAAATCAGTGGCAAAGCGGATACAGCAAAGGGAACACGGAGAATGAAAATGGACCTGGACGGACTGAAAATGTGATCCAAGATATGGTAGCTGCAAAGAGTGTACAGTCACGCACATTGGAAAAAGTAATCCAAAAACAGAGTACTGGTTGGGGGTAGCGAGAGTGGTGCAAACATTGGGGGAAGGGACCTGGGAATCGTTATTTAACAGTGACAGTCTAAGATCGCATGCCAATGCCAGAAGACTGTGGAGAAAGCAAACACAGTGTTGGGATGCACAGGGAGGGGATCTTCTAACAGAAGGAAGGATGTGATTCTTTTTTTTTAATTTCATTTTTATTCGCTTTATAAGAAATATCTTACAAACATTTAGCCATGACTACCACATTACAGAAACTGATGTAACATCATACTTATCGTAGGGTATCAGAAAATGCAGCCTGAGATTTGTCTACGCATGAGGGTTACCTACAATGGAGTTAAACTGATTCTCATTATAATTAAATAATTATGTATAATTAAACATCATGGCCAGCTTTGGCACAACAGAATGAGGTGATTCTACTCCTGTACAGATCCTTGGTGAGACCTTACCTGGAGTACTGTACACAGTTCTGGAGTCCACACCTGAAGAAGAATCTTAAAGACGATTTGGGGGCAGCAGGGGAAGATGTCTGAGGAGAGGCTGAAGTCTCAGTATGCACACACTGGAGGTCAGGAGGGAGAGGGGGACATGACAGAGATCTTTAAATACCTAAAGTAAAGGGTTATTAATAAAGAGGACAGCAGTGCCCTGTTCACAAGAAGCGAGGGCAAGGTAACAAAAGACCATGGTTGGAAACTGGTGGGGGAAGCTTCAGTAGAGATGTAAGAAAGTTCCTCTTTACAGAAAGGGCGATGAAGATGTGGAATGCATTGCCAGAAGAAGTGGTTGGAGCAAAGTCTGTTGCAGGCACAGGGAATGGTCCAAGCCAGAGGAGAAGGGAGGAGGAAGTTGAGGGAACAGGATGCGTGGGCGGGGGGCAGGGGTTCAAAATACAGTGCGGAGCAGCAGTAGACTAGCTCCAGTCAAGCGTGAGGCTGAGGCTGCATGTGGATGTATGCAGGTACTGGGCAGACTCCATGGGCCCTTCGGTCTTTTCTGTCGACATCTGTGTGTCTATGTTTTTGTTTCCTCACTCTCCACAACAGGAATCACCCCACAAGTAGCCCACAGTGCAATATTGAATGAACAGTTCTTATAACTCCGTGAATGAGATAGCATGGCAAACAAATAACAAGGGTTTTTTGGAGGCAGTTTAACGTAGTGGTTAAGAGCACTGAGCTGCAAACCTGGAGACCTGGACTTGAATCCCACAGCCCCCACTTGTGTACTGTGTGACCCTGAGCAAGTCACTTAATTTCCTTGTGCTCCCAGGTAGCACCTGGAAACAAGCTCTGGCTTAGTGTGCCTTTCCTGGTTAAACAACGTCCCCTTTCCCTTTCCTTACTGGGGAAAACAGGATTAGCCTCTGGAAGAAAAGGGTTAAAGCCAAAATCCCATTCACTGTATGACTATCTAGATATGAACAGTACAGCCTCCCTCCCAAACACAGTGCCCCTGCCTAACTATATTGTGCAGGCCCTACTACCCTTTGGTAGCAGCAAGCATTACCCATATATCCCTTATGGAGCTCCCTTGTGCACAGTTCACTGGGTACCCATGTGCTGGAACTTTGTAGGCCCAACGTCCAATCACACTGCACATGATAACATATAGGGGATGGCACATTAAGTAAAGGCAAGCAACAAGTTGTATCCCAGATCAGATTGCCTAGTCCAAACTATGCCCAGCTGTGGCTCTATCTAACTAGTATTAGTGCAGCTGCAGGATTCACAGGCTCTGTTGAGGTTCTCACATTTATCAGATCTGGCAGGCCATCACCCTGGTGATGCAGGTTGCAGCAAAATAATCCCAACCTTCAGCTGAAGTCACTTTTCTTGTGCTCAGTTGTTGATGTGTCTGAAGTGCAGCAGCAGGGTTCCATGTTAAAAGACTGCCTGCAAAATGGTGCCAACCAAATACAGCTAACACAAAACAGCAAAACACAAAAGCCGTCCCGGTGGCGCTGAGGGTTGAGGCAGGGGAGGGAAGAGATCGCGCGTCCGGAGGACTGCTCTCTCTCTTTTTCTGGGGAGGGCTTGGGGATGCGCTCGCTCATTAAGTAACCTCTAGTGGCGGCTGGGAGTAGCTGAACGTAGTAGCGTGGCGTATACTTGGGGGCGGAGCCATGGCACTATGTTGCTTTGTTGGCCGGGCTCCGTGGGGAACAGCCACCAGCAAGCAAAAAACCCTGGCTCGACGAGGAAACGACGACAATCCCAGGGATCTCCCCCTCATCCCCAGTGCCGGGCCAGGCCACACGGGGGATCCATGGCCAACTTCCTAGAGGGGTGGACCATCTAATTCCAGATAGAGCTGCCGAGGGAGGGTGAGCCCTGCTCCGGGGGGTTGATTAGGAGCGCTGGGAAGTCCCTTGAAGGAAGAGTGAACTGGTGTGGATGGTCACCTGGTGAGGAGTAGAAGGGTAGATTACTGGCACCTCAGGGATGCCTGGAAAACCAGTGCAAAAACAGAGTTCGAAAAAAAATGCAGAAAATAAAAACAGTGAAACGCAAAATGATGACAAAGCACTACAAGCGCTCACCAAAAAAGCGAACAGCTGTGCGGCATTTTGCAGGTCGCTCCATCCCCCATCCCCCATTTGCGGGGGGCCAGGTCACCCGCACCCCTCTTACTTAAAATAACCATCTCCAGGGGGATGCAACTCGGGGATGGGTAGAAACTCGGGAGGGCGGGCAGAAACTTTTACAACAAAAAATTAAAAAATCACACCACCAGTCTCTAACCCAGGTCTGCCTAGCACACAGGCAGTGACTCTAACCTGTAGGCTACGTGGCAAGCACAGATATGGCTTACTGACACCTCACTGAAGTAAACATGCGCTGTCAAAACGCTCTTACTCATTTGACACGCACTATTTTGGAGTCACCGAAACTGAGTCGCTCAAATGGACTCACTGTTTTAACGGGATATTTATGTAGTGTTTGTTTACCAGGCAAGTGCACTAAACAGAAACTGCCTATTTTCAGGCATGACGTGGGAGAAATACAACAACATCAGATAACATAACCTAGCAGCAGTACAGGCATCGGTCAGCAGCAGGTGTCTCTCCATCTCTCTTGCTCTCCCTCTGCAGCGGTTGTACAACTTTGACTCAGGAGGCACCCACCAACCTGACTAGCACACCCGCACCCTTTTTTTTTTTTTTATTAAACTTTCTATTTATATTCCCCTACTCCTGAGCACCTCTTTGGGAGATGCCAGGGCAACTGCCTCCTTCCTCACTGCCTGCAGCCCTTGGTAAACCCCTCCATGTAGCCTTGGTTATGTCCCACAGGTGGGGATGAGGTGGGGGCCCGTACACCCCGAGTTCCAGTGTTTCCATCAGGGGTCACCGGATGGGACAGGCAGGGGAATATTTGAAGGTCTTATGCTGGGCGCTCCGTCTACCCAGCGCTCAAGGAGCTATTTTTTCCCTGTTCCTGGTGTGACGTGTGCCCTGACGTCTAGGCACATGTGCCAACGTCCATCACACCACTCCCTGTGAAAGTGACTTGATGCCTGCTGCAACTCTGGCCTATGCCAGAGGTTATTCAGGTGCGAAGCCTCGTCCCCCCTCCCTTCCCGGATAAGGCAAGCCGTCTTCTGACGCTCAAACCCTCTTGCCCCCCGGCCGGCTCTCCGTCTCCCCGGGCTCATTCCTGAACCTGAGTTGGCGGCGTTGCGAGCGGTAGTAGTACCGCTGCACCGACAGGCTGGCCCCACCCCTTCCCCTTCTAAATGTGCTATGGAGACCACTCACTGTCTGTGTGACTGATAATGCTGGCTCTTCCGAAAAGTGACCCATAATTTAGAGCTGTGAGTTGTGACTGAACCACTTTTGTCTAGGGAAATACCCTCTCTAGACAACGGAGAGAAGTCTGAGGGTGACTTACCTGCTCAGATCATTCATCTTGCCTCTGGATGCCAAATCATAGTTCTCAAGGTGTGCAGTCTCCATCTTTTCAACTTTCTCTCCATACTTCTCCCTCCAACAGCTCACTTTACTCGGGAGATGTACAGATGCAGATTGACAGTCCGCTTTCACTCTCTCTGTTAGTTAAGAACTCCTATGGGTTTTTGCACACTTTGATTCCCACAGACAGCAGTCTGTCCCCTCCAACTTTTTACCAGCCGACTCACTCCAGGCCCGACTCCAGGACTTCCCGAAGCTGTACTTGAGCACTGTCCAGCACCCAAGTGTAACCTGATCTCTTCCTCCTCTGACTGGTCTTGTCTAATGTTAGTCACTCAGGAAGGGGCAATTTATTCTGTCACTTGAGATATGATTGGCTTCCACTATTCCAGGCGAATTGATGAGCCCTTTAAAAGTCTAGCAGTACTTGCAGCTTGGTTTTGGGTTCACACCACCTGACTGGCTGATGGCTCAGTTCTTTTACCCCACTGCCAAGTCTCAGGATTTAAAAGCTACAGAAAGAGGTAGCCACCACACTGTTTCACAGGTCATTCCACAAAGTCTCTCTTTACATACAAAGTTCAATATCATTCGAATCTACCTTGTTGATATTAAGACAGTCCCCCCTACCCCGACCCTCCAGATTGATCAAGGCAGCTGTCAAAGATGAATCCTGGTTGGGTGAATGACTGGGCTCTCTGTGGGCAGCAAAGAAATATACTGTGGCTGCAGTCAGCAGTTAGTTAAGGCACAGTAAACGGTTACGTCATACCTCTCAACTGTCCCTGATTTTGCCTCAAAATTTTGCTCTGTCCCTCCTAAAAATTGTGTTTCCATGACCAAACAGTGGGGGTTGTAAGCACAAAATAATGTCAAACATTAAATTTAGAGACTTGTTCTTCCTTAGAAAATGCATTTTACACTAAGCCCTTTATTCTACCAGCTTTCTGAGTGGATATCATCAATTTTGAAGCTGTGTCCCTGATTTTGGTCCTTTGTCCCTGATTTTTTTAAGCCTTGTCCCTGATTTATGAGGCAGGAGGTTGAAAGGTATGGTTACGGCAGCATCACTTCTTTTCACTCTATACGTGCCCCATGT
This sequence comes from Neoceratodus forsteri, assembly GCA_016271365.2. NCBI lineage: Eukaryota > Metazoa > Chordata > Ceratodontiformes > Ceratodontidae > Neoceratodus > Neoceratodus forsteri. The sequence goes on along the minus strand of JADMNL010000025.1, from coordinate 367,024,787 downwards.
CCTGCAAAGTCCAGAAGGGGTCTAGAGAGAGCAATCTTCAGTAGTGCTAAGCCAAAGGTCCCACACATTTTTTGGGGTGGAGTTTTGACACATTATTTATAGCATGTGTAACATATCTATTTACAGTCTGGACCCTTTTACTTGACGTTACTAAGTATAGCAGTTGCTTCTCCCATCCCCACAAGAGAATGGTAATAGATTACATGGTATTTGCCGATTGTATTTCATACGAGTGCAATTGCTGACTTTATGGCTGTACTATTTGATATTCTTATGTTAAGCACCCTGAACCCTCGGGATAGGGCACTATAAAGGTAAAACTGCCTTGGCCATCCTTCCTCTTGGAAATTAGGTGCTAACTCTAAATAGGGCTATTCTGGTGAGGAATATGAATACATTACTAATAGGGCTACCACCTGTCCTGATTTTCGCAGGACAGTCCTGACTTGGCCAGCTGTGTCCTGCAAAAAAACATGAAAAATACCACATGTCCTGATTTTATAGCAGAAAAGTTATTTTTAACTTTCCACTAAATGTTGCAGAAAACTATAATACCTTAACTAAAATACCTTAAAATGATAAGAAACAATAGAAGCAGCCAAGAAACTACAATACTTAGCCTTAATTCTGATTATATAGAGAAAACAAGTCTGTTGCATTGGTCGAGGTTACGTACTGTCCTGCAAAAAATCATGTTTCCGTAAGAAATGTTCCACTTTAGGCTTCTTAAAAGGTGGTAACCCTAATTACTAAAAAATAAATACATCAGTATAAACACTGCTTCTGTTGTATACAAGAAAAGGCAGCCTGTGCAAAGCCATGGCATCTAGTAGTGGTGAAAGCTATGAATAACTGAGTAACTGTGTAACAGCAACAATGCTCTCTAGTGGTGGTCCATGGAACTGCAAGTATGAAGATCAATGGGGCACCCTAACCTCCCAGCTAGGGGAAATTGTTCCTTCTAGTTGAATGGTTAGAGCTGCTGCCTGTTACTCAGGGTCTCAGGGTAATGCACCTAGGCCATAAACCCCCCCAGAGCTGAGTATAAGTTGGGGGGAGGGTACTAACAGACACTAAATAAGAAAGGGGCCCAGGGGCTATCATATGCAAGGCTCTCAAGATGGCAGGGCAGTGTGACAAAGCAATGAGTGAGGCTAGTGGAATGCTGGGTGCATAGGGAAGAGTATCTCCAACAGAAGGAGGGGGGTGGTTTTGCTATTATATCGCTCACTGGTGTGACCACACCTGGAGTACAGTGTACAAGTTTTGGAGACCATGCCTAAAAAAGGACAAAGACAGAGTACATACCATGTGAACATATGAAGAAGCCAGCAGAAGAAGGTCATTTAGGCTATCAAGTTGAAAGGTCCACAGCTTGAGCTACTATCCCTGCCCCCTCTCCCCACTTCTCCCATCCTCCTTACCCATGACCCTTACCCTCCCCCATACCTGTCCCAGCCTCTCTCAAAGCTGCCCATTGTCTTCAATGCGATTACCTCTTCTGGCAGCGCATTCCAAGTGTCCACCACCCTCTCTGTGAAGAAATGCTTCCTGATCTCCCTCCTAAACCTCCCACCCTCCAGCTTAAGACTGTGCCCCCTTGTGTTACGGTTGCCACTCAGCTTAAAGAGACTCTCCTCGTCAACTTTATTTATCCATTTCAAGTACTTGAAGGTCCCAATCATGTCCCCTCTCTCTCCTGTCGTCCAGGGAGTACATGTTCAGTGCCCTCAGTCTTTCCTCGTATGCCGTACCCTACTGACCTGCTATCATCTTTGTAGCCCTCCTTTGGACCTTCTCCAGCAGGTTAATGTCCTTTTTGAGGTGTATGCACCAGTACTGAACTCCATATTCTAGATGCAGCCTTACCAGTAACCTGTACAAGGGCAGTATAACCTCCTCTCTCCTATTACTGATCTCCCTAGATATGCATCCCAGCATCTTGTTTGCCTTTGCTGCTGCTTTCTTGCACTGCATGGAGTGCTTCAGGTCACTAGTGATCATCACTCCCAGGTCCTTCTCCTCCTCTGATGCAGATACTCAGACTCCACCCAGGTAGTACTCTGTCCTGGGATTCTTGACTCCAATATGCATAACTTTGCATTTCTTATTTTATTTTAGTCTTTGGTAACCAGGTAAGGCCCACTAGGCACAAGTGCCTGTTTTCAGGGGTGACCTGGGAGCACTGGGCGGTTAAGTGACTTGCTCAGAGTCACACAGTATGCAAGTGGAGGTTGTGAGAATCAAAACTAGGTCTGGTCTGCTGGATATACCAAGCTTGTTCACAGCTCATTACTCTAACCTCTAAGCTATACTGCCAGCCATACAAAGGCAGTATTGAAGCCAAGCTTCCAGATGGCATTGAAGCCAAGCTGCCAGATCCTGGACCACCTCCCTAGAAAGAGTAGTAGTCCAGAGAAGGGCAACTAAAATGGTTCATGGTTTGAATGAGAAGCCCTACAAAGAGAGACTGAGGGATCTGAACATGTATACCCTAGAAGAAAGAAGAGAAAAATGTAATACGATAGAGACCTACGAGTACATCAAATGAGTGAACAGGGTACAGGGGTGGAGTCTCTTTCACATGAGAGCAAGTGCGTGGACCGGGGGCATGCAATGAAGTTGGGGGGGGGGGGATTCAGAGGTGATGTGAAAAAATATTTCTTCACTGAAAGGGTAGTCAGTACCTGGAACAGATTGCCATAAGAAGTGGCGGAAGCCAAAAGAGTGGGTGGCTTGAAGCATGTGTAGCCCCTCTCTGGCTCAGTCCTAGAGAGGGTCGCAATCTCTCCCTGGGTGACCACTAGCCAGGTTAAGGGGCCTGGGTTCCTATTAGCTATTACACAGGAGATCCTTTCCCAAGGTACAAACAAAATGTCGGTGCCTCCACCCAGAGTACTTTTAGTGGGTCTGATATGTATCGGTACAACCCCCTGGGATGTCGTACCAACCCACCTCCCCAAATAGTTACCCCAGACATGGACTCACCAGACTTAAACATCCCAACATTTCAAACAGTTAGCATTTTTAAACTTGACTACTAACATGCTCACCAAAATCAGGCTCTTGAGTCAGACCTCTTCAAAACAGTAAACAATATAATTTATTTCCACGGGGAGGGTTAGGATGGGGTAAAATGGAATGGAAGTTAAGTAACTGTTTTTAAACTCTGAATCTGCATTTAGAGATTTAGCATTTTCAAAGAATCACATATACCCTTTTTATTATTCAAACCCACATTTAGTTAATGCAGTCTCCACACTATCAATCTAGCTAACTGCTGCAGGTATTTCCAAAACACTGACCCACTGGTACCAGTTTCAGAATGATGCCCTGAGCTCTGTCCCTGGGTACCCAGTTGCTAAGATGCAGGCCTGAGGTGCAGCTGGTTGGCAGGCGTTGGCGCGCTTGATGAATATTAATTCACTTTTTACATGCTTTCCCTTAATTAACTTTACACTCCCACCTTGCTTTACCTCTAGCCCAGGTGGGCATGGTTGAACTATATCCAGTCCCCAGTATTTTGCAGGGCAATTCCTGCTGTTACTCATGGTTCTGCAGAATCAGTCCTTGGGTGGCACAGTTGGCTGAAGTCCTGGGGTTGATGGAAACAGCACATGCAGAACCGGGCTTGATGCTTCAAAGGACGAAGATGCTGCTGCTTAGATCGTCAGGCTTGATTGAAGGTCTTGCAGCTTGTCCCCTTCAGCCTAATGAGGCTCGTTACAGAGCACATGGCAAGGCCTACCAGCCACAAGGGACCCAGACCTAGGAGTGGCCCCGTGGCCCGGCACCTTCACAGGTCAGAATGACCTAGCACTTGGGTACAAGACCCGTGGCCCCCTGCAGCCAGCAGACCCCACTTGATGGGGGTTAGCGAGTTTCCCACCTGACCCTGGATTTAGAATGGCAATGTTAGATCATTGTCATCTTCCTCTCAATACCAGCTACGAGGTGTAGCCAAAGCAGTCTCTTATCACTTTTCTCATCTGGATCTCGAACAGCTGTGGCAGGTCCCTGCAGACTAGGAGCCCCTGCCCATTTCTTGGCTTTTACAGTCTCTCCATCTCTAGAAAGCAGCCACTCTCGTTCTGACTACCACACAGTTCCAAAACATCTCTTTTCTCACTCAAGGCTTTTCTTAAACCCTCTGATGCACAACCAATATTCTCCTCACCGTACAGGTGCTGATGAACTCAGAAGAGAATCTCTCATCCATTTTCTTCGGACGAAACTACTTGTCTTTTTCCAGGCTCAGACACAACTTTTGTCTTTTTTCCAAGCTTAAGACACAACCTTTGTCTTTTTCCAGGCTCAAGACACAACCTTTTTCTTCATCTCACTACTGTGGTGCATCTTTCTGCCACAGCAGACTTTACTAGGAACCTGCAACTTTCTCCCTTTTTTCAGCAAAGCTGCTTGCACAAACTTTCTTCTCCTTACTCTCTGCATGGGGAAAGGCACTGCCAGACCTGAGGGACAGAGTGCTGGCAGCCCTTTCCCAGCCTTGCAGCCCCATTCTCTCACTGGGGCAAGAGCCCCTCTCCCTGTGGAGGGGCTCTCCCCAGACTGACCCAGAGTCTCAAAGTTCTCTCCTTTTGGGAGATTTCTGGCAGCTCCCTATTGGCTGTAGCTACTGTCCTTAAGGAAAATTAATATGTATGAGGCTCCCTCGACACCTCATTGGTCGCACAAAAAACGGCACCAGAATAATCCTCAGTATTTTTCCCCAAGAGTCTGTTCACAAGCCCCAGAATCCAACTGGCAAATCCTGGCTGTGTGGTTGGTTGGCTGTTGTCACATGGGCTGCAATCATGGCTGCTGGAAAACAGTCCCACTACAGTTACACCAGTGTCCCAAGTTCCAAGCACTCCTGCAGCCAAACCTCTTACTTTTATTGTCCATTTTCCCCACCATTTGGTAGCCAGCCCTGTGCCCTTCTAAATGACTGCACAGTTTAATACATTTGTTTAGCCCTCTTGCTGTCGCTGCTGCCATTACAGCTAGCCCCTAGCCAGCACACATATCCCCATCACAGTTTACTCAAATTTTCTCTTGTTACAGTTTTAGAAGCCCACATAATCACATTAATAATTTTATGCCCCACAGAATTGGTAGAACCCCTTACTCCTCTTACACCCTTTAGCCTTTATTCTGATTTATTTAATTATTTGTCTGTTGCTAGAGCTAGCCCTATAACATCTCCTATGCTAGACAGGACCAGCCTCATGTATTATGCATGAGCCACCTCATTAATATTCATGAGGTGGCTCTGATTTCCCAGAGCGCGATTGGCACTCACAAATTTGGATCTCCTTTCTCTCCCTGCCATTTCGCTGGTCTGCCCAAGTCGCTGGTCCCCATTATACTTGCCAGAGAGGCCGGGACCACCGGAGAGATGACTCCAAAGGCCTCCGAATGGCTGATCAAAAATGCGCTTCTGCACATGCGCGGAGCTCAACCGGCACCAGGGTGCCATTCACAGGTGGTGGCTCCACAATCGAGCTCCTCCAGCCCCGTTGCTCCAAGAATATATGCGGGAGCCAGAGGGGGAATTGCGGACACACCAGGGGACCACCAGAACCGGGGGAAAAAAAGAGAATGGTGTGGAACAAACCCGGGGAAAACGGAGGCCCCCTAAGGTTACACATGCATGGGACTGACATGGGGGTATATTACATAGGATACCAGGAGGTGGGAGGGTTGACGGAGAATAGATAGGGTCTGCGGAGACAGAATAGGGAGGGAGAGTGGGCAGACTAGATGGGCTAGGCAGTCCTTTTCTGACATCAGATTCTACGTTTCTGTGTCTTATGCTTAATTTTTAAATGGGACAGACATAACACCTATGATCCAAGATCAGTTTAGTGGAAATCCGATTCTGGCCCTGCACGATGGGTCAGGCAAGTCCTTATGGGCCTGAAACTATCGCTGGCTCAGTTTCCTGCTCATCTCTAATTCTGTTCCATTGTTAGGCACACATAATTAGTTACTATTTCAACATATGTAAAACAGTCCCATTATATAAAGAGAAACACTCACTTCAAGGGCTTGCAGAGAAATGTCAGTAATATCCTTAAAAATGAATAAATCTGGAAACAGACTGGACTTTGCTAGGGGCTGCAGCTCCTAGAAAGGACGTGGTGCCTACAGATTTATAAACTGTAGGCACAACCTAGTGTAACTCCAGCCTGTGAGAGAATGACCACTTTCATTAGGTAGGGCGAGCCTGACAGGGTTCCCTCCCCAACCCCCTTAATCTTCATGACTCGTGAAGTGATATGGGCCAAGTTGATGGACTGTGACAGTTCATGTAATATCACACCGCTGAATGACTGATGAGATCTGGCAGCTTGCTGCTGTACCAGTAAATAAAGTGACAGAATCAAGATCTCCTCTGGAGGCTGTGAGCACGAGTGAGATTAAGCTTTATAGAGTTATCCATCTTTTATACTACTGCCCCCAGCGCAGCCCAAGACTCTGATAATTTCACGGGAGCTAAGCATGTTTTGAGCTAAACAGCTGGAGGCTGAGGCATTCGACTCTTGGAGTGGGAGGGTGTGGGCCACTCATTCATTCAGTTCCAGCTGGCCAGTCAAAGGTAAGCACAGGTATTGCTGCAAAGGCAGTTTCTCACCCACCCGCCTGGCTGGAAGAGGGGTGCAGCTGCCCAAGGTGACCCCCAATCATTAAGGTGGGGGACAGCGGATATTAAGAGGAAAATCAGGGGTTGGTACTATAAAAATGTCTTGCAGAGGATTGTTTTGCAAATAACTTGATCTGATTGGCTAGTCTAGAGGTCGCTAGCTGCTGGGAAATGATCATTAGAGAAGCTCACTGTTTTCTGTACTGATGGACAGCCTGTTCTGTGACTACTTTAACGTGAAGGTTATGAATCTTAACATCTTTGCGGGGGATGGGGGACAGGATCATTTCCTGGAAGGTTGCCAACAGGCCAAGTTTAGATCATTAATTGCCTGATATTGCCCTTCCCGATGAGCATTCCCCTCTGTTTATTTTTTACTCACTTTGTCATCATATTTCTCAGTCTGTGGTAAAATCGAGTTATGCAGAGGCCTTCTCTGCGTCTTCTAACTACTGTACATGGCGCATATAACTGGTACATTAGTAGTTGCAGTTTCTGATTCGACCTTTGATCTTAGGTCACAGAGAACACTACTACAGATGGCTGGTGAGCTGAATTCAGTATATGGTATGATTACATGTTATCACTTACCGCCCCCCCACCCCAAATAAGGTAGACATGATGTCATTAGATTTAATGCCTCACTTTGTTACTTTTATATGGATGGGTTGCCCACAGCCTCTTCTCCTGCTTTGGTTTTTAATGGGGAGGCAGTGTAGCTCTTGAGCAAGGTGCTCCACCTCCTCTTTCTCCTTCTCTGTACCTAGGTTGTACTTCACGAAGGCTCTCCAGATGCATGCGAATCATGCGCATCTGGGGTGCTTACCGCTGTATTATCAGATGCTGGCACTCATGTCAGCATTCAAGAACCCGGACTTCCCAGGAGCCTTGCAGAGAGGACTGTCTGTAGGGGCTATGGGCAGGTCAGAGGGAGGTGTAGTGCTAGACACAGGGGTAGTCGACCGGATGCCTGCTCCGCTCCTTAGTGGATCTTCTGCCTCACATGCAGCAGAGGCTGCTGGGATATGGCAGTCCTCCAAGGACTGCTACCGCCCCATTAGAAAACTATCCATTTTCAGTTCCTATCTGACAGCGCTGGCACAACCCCCAGACCTTGGTACTGGCTCAGAGGGCTGGGGTTAGTGGTGGGGAGTCCAACCGGGCTCCAAGGAAAGTTCAGAGATGAGGCAGAGGGGGGCATGTAAGTGCTGTGGCAGCTCTGCAGGCTATGCAGCCTGTGTACCCTCTGCCAGCCCTCCACATTGCGGAATCAGGTGCATGAATGTCAACTTGCCCACCCCCAATCCAGACAGTAATGGGATTTAAGAATGCATGGGATGGGTATTATATAGCAGTGGAATTGCCTCCACCAATCAGAGTGCAGCATTACTGTACCTCTTACTGAGCGTACAGTTGCTGCCTCACGCTACTCCACACAACTGATTCCCGCTGTGGTGACTCTTGCTCGTCAGACTGTTACTGTCGGAGTCGCCGCAGCGGAATCAGCTACGAGGGGAATCTCGCTGAGAAAAAAATACACGTAGTGAAGCAGAAATTGACAAAAGTAAAAAAAAATGAAAACCTGTAATCAGCGTTTCCTTCCCGCTGATACTGAAAAGCTTCCTCCCTGCCTCAAAGATCCCCACTGGCACCACAGAACTGATGCTCCCAATTAGCCCTGTTTCCAGCATTATTAAAACCAAAAATTGTAATCTTTTGGGGTAGACACAGTTCCACTGCTATATAATATGTTTATAGGGCTAGTGGGAGTTGCTTCTTATGAGATAAGAAGGTTATCTTGTACTGGTTTGGGCTGACAGAACCGCTCAGCTTCGCTTCGTGGTCCTGTCGCCCAAACTAGCATGAGATAACATTCTTATGGAAGCACCAAGTTTTCCCATCAGCGAAAATGCTTACCTTCCCCACAGCAATGGCACAATACCGACGCAGGTATTGTGCCACCTCTTGACTCGTTGTTTTCTGTGGGGGCTGCTGCCCCCGCTGGGGGCTCTGCACTCCGCAGCCCCCGGACTCTAAGATTCCAACTCCAGGTCGGAATTGGTCCGGGGAGAGGGTGGAACATGGAAGTGAAACAAGGAAATGAACCATTACTGCAAATGTTGCCGTAATGGTCCTTTTCCTTGTTTCACTGTCGGGGTGTCGATGAAAAGGGGTGATACGCATTCTTATCTCATAAGAAACAACCTCCACTAGCCCTATAAACATATATAAGGGAACCTTAGAAGCAAGGAAAGAGGGGGTAAAGCCGAAGATCAAGTAGGGTCTATGGTATTACAGTAGGTAGGGAAAATAGGCAGAATAGGGCCAAGCGGTTCTTATCTGCCATCAAACTATATGCGTCTGTGTTTCTAATTAAAATAACACTGATGCAGAATCAAGTCAGAAATACATTATTGTTAAAAAACTATAGGATTAAATGTTTGACCGCCTAACCAAAACAGCTTCTTTAGCTCCCTGAACTTTCCTTAATCTCTCTCAGACAATTCACCTTTTTGCATGTACCTAATGGCTGTCAACCAGTTATGCACTGTAAAGAATGAAAAGTGTTACATTAATACAACATTCCTATCCTTCCTTATTCACTATTTCAAAAATGCAATAAGCTGAAAACAGCAGGATCTCAAATCTTGACAGAGTAACGTCATATTCCCGTCAGCTAGCTTACAAGAGACTGTGTCATGTCATGTGATGTGTATTCCATACAAGTAAAATATATTGTTCTTTCACCTATAGAGACCAGAATGCAAAAGTTGTTCAGACCATAGGAAAGTAGAAGAATTGGTGGCAAGGATCATTTTTTGTTTTGCAATCAATACTTTATGCCCTCTTTCTCTCTGTCTCCCACATCAGTTCCTCTGAAACCCTCTAGCCCCACCTTCCATCACCCACTATCCTTCATGCAGCTTTGGCTTACCCCTCTGGCAGGGTAGGGGGCAGAGGAGGTACACCTCCGAATATGCACATCATGAGGTGTAGTGAGAAGGTGGGGGCCAGCCCAGATATCCCAGGGTCCCTGGAAAGCTGGCACCCAGGCCGCTTAACTTTTTCTCCCTGGTAGCCCTGGAAGATGCCGGCACATGAGGGGGACCCATGTGCATGCAATGCATTCACACTTCAGGGCTCCAGCCAGCATCTTCCCCTTCTCACATGGCACCTTAGCGAGGGTGGTGTCCCTCCCTCCCTGAAGGAGAGCACTTCCTCTGGGATGCCTGATCCTCCTCCTCCTCCCCTGACCGGTCCGCAGTGATCCAGGCTCATTCCTGAACCTCAGTTGGCTGCAACGTGAGCGGTAGCCCTGACTGGTCCGCAGTGATCCAGGCTCATTCCTGAACCTGAGTTGGCTGCACCGTGAGCGGTAGCCCTACTGCTGCGCCGACGGGCTGGAGGCGAGTAGTACTACTGAAATGCATGATACCATTTGTCACTTTTAAAAAAGGAAAAAAAAAAAAAGGTGTTTATTGCCTTTGTGGCCAGGACAGGCTAGGTTCTCCTGTGCTCTGTCAATCCCCACTATCTTACATCTCCCCAGGACCTACCCGAGGACCAAAGTATCCTCCACGGAATCCTCCCCCTCCCCCCGTGGTGGGATCAGGAGAGGGCAGGCTGTCTCCCCCCCAAAGCACAAATCCAGTCTTCTAGCCCCTGGGTGCTGGCGATGCAGTGGGTGAGGGATCTCCTGTCCCACCACCCATTTTTCTCCATCCCTGAGGGCACTTGTCAACGTATGGGTGTGGAGGCAGGCGCATGCTGCAGAGTCCCGCAGCACATCCCCACTTCTGTTACTCCTGTCCCCCACTACCACCAGGCCTCCATCTGGTGGCATTTATTCAGCAGAGTGTGCAGCCCCCCCCCAAGGAGAGAAGAGCAGTCCTTCAGACGCTTGATCTTCTTCCCCCTGCTAACCCCCGGTGACCTGTGCTTGCTTCCAAACATGGGTAGTCGGTATGATGCAAGACATGGCTACTAGGACCTCAACCTTCAGTGCCACCGGGCTGGCATTTATGTCACTTCTAACCACAAGATGTTGTAGTAGGACACAGATGCATTGTGATAACAATGGAAGAGCTTATGAAGAACATAAGCTACATCATAGTGTTCTAAAATCATCTTTACCAGCTCTGTGTGTCACAAACACTTACTGAATTTACTGAAAAGGCCAATACAGATAGAACAGTAACAGCCATGGAATCAGTATTTAAAACAAATCCATAGGAAAACTGACTTGGAGGTTCAACACGGTTCTTCTTTAACCCACCAATCAATGTTCCAATAGAAGACAGCCATGCCTGATAGAAAGTGCAAACCAAGGTAGCAAGAAGCCTGACTGCAGTACAGTCTCACACAGAGTGGACTAGTACATGGGTGATGCTTTTGAAGATAGCCCAGTCTCACCAGGAAGACTTAAAACACATTTTCTTCAGGCATTGATCTATGCAGAAGCTGAAAGCATGAAGCCGGCGAACTATTCTAAGTTAAACAACACCTGACTGAGATGACCTCAATAATTTCAATCTGCTAAAAGCTGGACTCTGGACGGTTCAAGCTGGGGTGGAGGTTACACAGCACGGTGGCAAAAAACTCTAAGGTCTGTACGTAAATCATTGCTTATCTGGAGGGTAGCGGTTATGTATTTTCCTTTTTTGTCCCCCTCCTACGTGCTCCTCGACCCACCACTCCTTCGGGCTACCAGCGCAACTGCTTGGCCCTGGGCTGCTGCTGATGTGGACATGGCTCCTTTGGGGCTTTGCTGGACCGGCAGCCGTCATCCGGCAGGTTGCGGAGCAATTTCTGGTTTTCTGGGTTGTTTCCCCTTTTGCTGCCCATGCAGTGCTCCTGGTCTCCACCACAGGCCACTGCCGAGCGATGCTGTCCTGCTACCCACCCCAGGAGAGGAGAGCAGTCCTACGGACGCTCAATCCTCTCCTTCCCCTGCCAGCCCCCAGCATCCCGAGTCTGTTCCTGAACCTGGGTCATTGGTGTGGTTCGAGGTAAGGTGCAAGCGCCTCTGCGCCACCGGGCTGGCTATGTATTTTTCTTAATTGGTTTGAGTTAATTTATTTCAATTGCACATACCATTTATCAGGGTACACTGAAAGTACACGTGCCTCATCATGACACTGTCTGATCTGAAACTGTAAATATGTTCAGTCATTTAATTCACAATATATCTGATATGTTTTAATTAGGTTTAGATCATTTTTGGTTAATAAAACATTCCTTTGATTGTGATTATATTTGGACTTTTTTTCTTGTATCTCCTCCTACCTGTGGTCCAGAAATTAATTTATGCAATGGTAAAGACATGGCTATTATAAATCACTAACATGATTATAGCCAATCAGAGCACAGCGCCACTGTACATCTTCTCCAGTGTACATTCTGCTCTCATGCGGGTGTTTTTAGGAGGAACCGCTCCACTTCAGTGGCAACTTAAATTAAAAAAAGATTACATTTATTATAAATCACTTAAACTAAACTTGGGTGATTTATGCTACGATAACAGGGCCTCCGAGGAATGTCTCTTATCTTATGGTATAAAGAGACTCCTTTCCTGAGGTTTCGGCAGACAGAATGGCTCAGCTTCCTTTCATGGTCCTCTTACCCAGACCTCAGGCTCAGAGTCTCTCATACCATAAGAGACATCCCTCAAAGGCCTTATTAATTTATAACATTGTCCCGTTGTTGCTCAGAAATACAGCAGATCAGGAATAAAAACGTCTGAGCTTGAATTACCTGGTCAAGAGGTGTTTTTAGTAAGGAAGCATGCCTGTTAATGAGTAGGGAAGTTGATGGTTCATCCTCAAATCATCTGCTGTGCGAACGAATTCATTAGTTAGGCACAGCCTTGATGCGGTCACTACAACATAACTGTCGGGCTACTCACGCATAGATTCATAGAAGTGTGATGGCAGAAAAGGACCAACAAGGCCCACCGACTCTGCACATTTGTCCAGCTATCTGCTTGGACTTGTGCCCCCCCTTAACACTCCCCTGTGGTTGTCCCATGCCCTTTTGAATCCCTCCACTGTTTCTTCTCCAACGACTGCCTCCATGAGTCTGTTCCACTTTTCCACCACTCTCTCTGTGAAACAGTACTTCCAATGTTATCCCTGAACTGTCCCCCCTCCACCTGCAGGCCATGCCCCCTCGTCCTCTGATTACCCTTCATCTGGAAGAAGCTTTCCACTGGCACCCTGTTTATACCCTTAAGGTACTTGAAGGTCTCAATCCTGTCCCCCCTCTCCCTCCTCTGTTCCAGGGAGTACATGTTCAGATCTCTCAACCTTTCTTCATAGGATAAGTGGCTCAACCCTTTTACCATCTTTGTCGCTCTCCTCTGAACCCGCTTCAGCCTCCCCACATCTTTTGAGGTATGGTCTCCAGAACTGGACTCCGTATTCTAAATGCGGTCTAACCAGATGGGTGTAGAAGGGTACTATGACCACCCTATTTCTACTGGTGATCCCCCTTCCGATGCATCCCAGCATTCCACTACCCCTAGCCACTGCTCTCCTGCCTTTCCACCTTCAGGTCCCCTGATATAGTGATGCCCAGGTCCCTATCTTGTTCCGTTACCACCAGATCTCTGCTCCCCCCATACAGTACCCTGCCCTCTGGTTCCTGTAGCCAAGATGCATGACCTTGCACTTTTCTGTGTTGAATGAAAGCTGCCAACTCTTTGACCATGCCTCAAGCCTCCCAAAATCTATCTGCATTTTTTCTACCCCTTCCTGAGTGTCTCCCCATTGCAGATTTTAACATCATCCGCAAACAGCCTCACACCCCCCCTCAAGGCCCGCCACAATGTCCTGTACAAATATATTGAACAGTAGGGGCCCCAACACTGATCCCTGAGGGACCCCGCTTGTGACCTTGCCCTCTCCGGATGCCACCCCATTTATTATGACCCTCTGCCTCCTGTCCCCCAGCCAGTTTCCCACCCATTTAACTACCCTCTGCCCCAGGCCTGACATTTTATATAGCAGTCTCCTGTGGGGCATGGAGTCAAACGCCTTCTTGAAATCCAGATAAGCCACATCTACCACCCCACCCCCCCAATACAGTTCCTTGGTGACCACATCAAAAAACTCTATCAAATTTGTTTGACAGGATCTGCCCCTAGTAAAACCATGTTGCCTTGGATCCATCAGGCTGCTTTCCTCCAGGTAGCTGGTGATCCTGCCTTTAATTAGTTTCTCCATTGGTTGGCCTACCACCGATGTCAAGCTCACGGGCCTGTAATTTCCCACCCCCCCCCATGCAGCGGGACCACATTTGCCTGCCTCCAGTCTTCTGGCACCACCCCAGTCTCCAGGGACCGACTGAAGAGTGCAGTCAATGGCACTGCTAATATCTCCTTTAGTTCCCTTAACACCCTTGGGTGCACCCCATCTGGCTCCATTGCCTTGTCCACTTTTGTGCAGGCTAGTTCTCCCAAAATTTCCTCCACGAGAAATGGCCTCATCTCCTCTTCCCCCATCCCTGCTATTTCTTTTCCTGCTCTGCTGCCTTCATCTTTTTCCTCCCTAGTGAACACTGAGCAAAAATAGTTGGTCAAGTTCAGGAAGTGACCCCTGTGGATGATTTTAATACAATAGAGTATCTTATGCTATACAATCAGGATAAAGTCATGGAACTCACCGGCCAAACAGAACAAATGGGACTCCATCTGGACTCTCATTCATTCTGTTTGGAGAGTGAGTGCCGTGACTTTATCCTGACTGTGTGAGCTTATTGTCACTTGGCACCGTCTCACTTGAGCAGCTCTGCTATGACTTATCTTATGCCATTGTAACCACCCTTCAGTTTGGGGTTTACTTAAATGTCTTTCTGGGCTCATCAATGCCCACTGTCAGGCTGGTGACCCGTTTCAGTGTGATTCTGTTTATCTGCGTGAGAGTGCCATGCTGAGCCTCTGCGCCTGTCCCTTTAAGAGATCAGCTAATCTGTGTGTAGAGAATGGTCTGAGCTGGGTCAAAGTGATTTAAGGCTTGCAACTGGCCAGCCACCGCTCTGATTTGCTCCATTCTGCAGTTGATATTTGTGCAGAGGGAGCCTGTATAGAAACTGTGCTTATTTACTGTTTATACACTGTTATAGGTGAGGTAGAGATGTTTGTCTAACCTGCTGTCCTTGCAGCTTATGCCTTTGAATGGAAGCTACCATGTTAGGTCTGGGACTTCCAGTAAATGGACCAATAGAACCTGGGGACCTAAAATGGATCCTTATCCCAGTGTTTCGTGGGAAGGAAAATCTGTAATTTTTGTAGTTTTTAGGTTGGCGCCAAATTAACTTGGAGGGGGAGCCCTAACTGTGACTGACAGCTTCCTCAGCCAACCTGCATGCTGGTTTGACAAGGGAAATCCCCAGTGTACCATGAGACACTGGATCAGTTATAGTTGGAGTTTGAAGTGTGAACAGCTCGAGCCTTCGACCGGCTGCTCCCTGAAGGAGCGCAGGGGAATCGGCGGGAAGAGGCCTACCTTGCCTCCCTGCCACATTCTCCTGCCTTGAGACTGCCTATAGCAGAAGTCGGAACTTTCCGATTGAAGTGAGGACCTGCGGCAGAATGGAAAAGAAGTGTTACCAGTGCTACTTGTGATTTGGACCGAAGATTTGCTCCTGTGAAGTGATCAGCCAAGCTCGTGTGCGAGCTGTACTTCAGATCGAGAGGTTTGCTCAGTGAGGCTGCTGAATTGCAACTGGACTGTATCCAAACTGTTTAGAGTTATAGTTGTCTATTTTGAATGTGCTGAATGTGTTACATGGGTCGAGACCTGCTTGCCCGTGAACAGACCTGTTACGACAGCTGGAGGCTTCACCAGCAAAAGATTACAAACTTTGCCAATCTGTTCATCCTACCTGGGCTTTGCCAATCCGGCCCAGACCGAATATCCTGCACCAGAGACTGTTTTGGCAAGAGACTGGCTTCGGGATCCAGCTCCTGCGCAACAACAACTCAAGGTTGTGGCCACCTGGAGGAAAGGCGAAGAAGAAGAGGTGCGTCGTGTCGGCCCTGTTTCCCCATGCTCATCAGTAAACACCACGAGGTCTCGATATCGCTTGCATTGTCAGCAGAAACCTGGTAGCACGAGTACAATCAGGGTAGCCCCCTGCAGCAAATATTTAAATCATCTTTGGCACCATCTAATTGCTTCTATTTTCTGGGTTTTGTAAGAGACTGAGCAAACCGGCTCAGATTACAAATAATCATCTGGTCGTTTTGCATGTTAACTGCCTTTCTGTCCATCAAGGGCCCCAGCATCAGCTGCAACGCCGACCAGCCCCGGGCAATGCCTCTGGCTAGCCAGATACTCCATCCTGGGTACCCAGTGTTGTGTGACTGTCATTTTGGGACTAAAAGTGCAAGCCAAAACTGAATCAAATCAGATTGCTAATAATTTGACTAAATTCATGCCTCTTCCTTGTTCACTACCCCTAAATAAACCTGATTGTCATTTTTCACGTTCATCCTGGCTAGTGTGCATATTATTAGTTGGGCTACAGTGTTGAATGTGTGCAACTGTATTGCTAACCTTACTTTACAGGGGGTCTCCAGGGAAGTTACTGCAAGTCTAACCCAGGTGGTAAGTGTGAAGGGTGTGTGCTTATTCTTACTGATCTGTACTGACTATGAAGTTATTGCTGTACCAGGTACTGGGCACTAGGAGGGTTGGTGGGTGGTTATAGCATCCCAGAGGACTATAGCTGAACAGATAAACATCCCCAATACCATTACTCTCGGTGGAGGCACCTTATTACTGAATCCAGCCCCCTCAATCTGTGCATAGTCATACAGGCAGAGGTAGCAGCCCTCGGAATAGCACCGCCTAGGGGTTACACTATACTGTGTTTTTGTACAGCACTTTCATAATTTTTTTTGGTAATGTTTATTTTGCTGTGGTTATTATACCTGATATAAGTGTTTGTTTTTTGTATAACATCGGGAGATTGCACTTTGTGTGTGTACTTTATATAAAAGCCTAATAAAAAGGAAGTTAAAAAAAGCACTATCAAAATGCTGAGCAGTCAGGAGGCACATAAATAACTAAAGACAAAGGACCCTATGTACGATGCCTACACGCTGTGGAAATCAGGCGCGTAGGCATCGATACGCGTGAATGCCGCATAGCGGGGTCCAGCTAACCCCCCGCGGCATTCACGAATGGGGTGCAAGACAGTTACATGCCCGATCCCTGGCCCCACAGACAGCAACACACCAGGGGCATGCCTGCACTATGCGCAAAGGCCCGTAGAGCAGCACACAGGGGGGTGCAGGTGGGTGCAGCTTATAGCAGGAGGGACCCTGCATCCCCCCTCCAGTACCTAGCCCAGTCCCATCACATAGAGTAGCTCCCCCCAACAAAATCCTCCACCCACAATGTCCAGGTGTACATTGCAAATCCCCACGACACTGTACTAATGTGGGAGATTTCTATGAAAGGTAACATGCATACACATACATAAGGACAGAAATAAGAACATGCAGCTGTGCCATGAGTAAAATCATAATAGGAGACAACGTAGCTGGGTCAATGGCATGGAGGGATGAGGCATCATGCCTTACCTCCTGCATGCCAGCGACCTGTGTTTGCAGCGTGAGCGGGTTGCCTGGGGGTCACCCGGGGAGGGAGAGGATTGAGCGTCCAGAGGACAGCTCTCCTCTCCCGGGGAGGGGTGAGACTGGAGATCAGTGCATGCCTGGCCCCTAGTGGTGGCTGGAGGCTGGCACACCGACTCCATAGACGGGGGGCAGAAACGAGGCAGATGCCCAGCGTGTCGTGTGTGGAAGCACATGCGACTCGGCAACTGGCATCATTGCATGCTACATCCCACACTCGGGATCGGGGAGAAAAAAAACAGTAGAAGAAACACCCCGCAGACTGGCGAGATGATGCCGGTCCTCCGCAGGTGTCACACCCGTCCAGCTGGCACCTCAAGCCATGAGGTGAATACCAGTTGATGCCAGGGTGACGGGGCTGAAGGGGGCCGGTTGGGAGAGAGGAGATAAAGAAATAAAAAAGATAAATAAATAATAGGAGACAATGCAAAGGAACAGTGCAATGGTAAAACCCAATACGTGCATGAATCATACATTCACGGGAGACCCCCCCAACCAAACACACTGAACAGAACGAAGCAATATGAATGTGGAGCCCCCCAACCAGAGCCCCTTCTTGGATGAGCTGTCCCAGCCTAGTTCTGTATAGTCCACCCACTCCAGACCCCAAGCACGACATCCCTGATGTACTGCACTCCCTGCATAGGTGGCCAGTGGACCCCCCCACCTATAGCACAGACCTCCCCCCTCAATCTCCATACCTGCAGCGATGTGCTGCCAGGCTGGACAGTAAGAGGCACAACCTCCCCACACCACCTCAGCCACCCACCGTTCACCCGATGCTAGGAGCGTGCCTCCTGTATATAGGGCTGAGCGCTCCCGGCAGCATTCGGATGGTGGGTGGTTTCGGTGGTGTGGGGAAGGTTGTGCCTCTTGCCTTCCAACTCAGTGGCACATCACTGCAGGTACTGGGAATGGGGAGGTTGGAGTCTGTGCCACGGGTGAGCCGGGGTGTTCTTACGATCACATTGTTTCGTTTGGTTTGGTGGGTTGGGGTGGGCTCCTGGGACAGTATGTATTGTGTATTGGGTTATATCATTGCACTGTTCCTTTATGGTGTCTGCTATTATGGTTATGCTCCACACCATAGTTGCAAGTACTGCTTTCTGTACACATGTACGTGTATGTATATTACTTTGCATGGGATTCTCCCCACGTTGGTGCTGTGTTGTGGGATATTCAATGTACACCTGCACATTGGGAATGGGGGTTCTGTTGTTGAGATGGCACCTGTGCGCTGGCGAGGTGTGGAGCCACAGAGGTGGAAAATGGGTGGGTGGAACATCAGACATCGTAGCGGGCGCGCTTGCCCTGGGTGCCGGCGTGTGGTATTCACATGCCTGCTCCCGTGCCAACTCTTGCATAGGATCCACTCTGGGACCGAGGCCAGGCATCTGACCCGGGTGCCTGCCTGGGTCTCCTACTCTTCCCCTGACTGCCCTCTGTGCACCTGTACACTGGGGGGGGGGGGTGGAGCAATGGACAGGTGGCCGGCGTTGGTGCATACCAGCATGCCAACACTTATCTGTGGGTGCGGAGCTATGCGGGTGGGCGGGATATGCACCTCTGGTGCGTACTTTCTGCCCCTTGGTGCATAGCGCTCATTAACAATAATAAGGATACAGGAAATGGTCAAAAACATTTTTTCCATTTTTTAATTTTCCTCAGTTTTTCACCTTTTTTCATCTGGAAGTATGTAACTGTGACAAAATTAAAAAGGCTCAACTGGCCGACGATGGTGGACCAATCTGGTATGCTGACATTGAAGGTCTGCACCTTGGGCCTGGGATATCAGAACCGGACACAGCAGGGAGACATAAAAGTGTTCATGTGGACATTCTACTTCTGGGGTGGGTGGGTTCTCTGTCACTGATCTTGTAGTGACACCAAGGGCAGGTCTAGTGGTGTGTCACTGGCACAGTGGGTTACCACACAGTGTCGGTCCCCCTCCCCACCCCGGCAGTTGTTAGCATATACTACGCCATCAGGGAGGTGGGGCAGGACATCAAAAAAGGCAAAAACCCCACTAGCTAGATGATGGCCTTACTGTCACCCATGTCCAATGGCCACGCAAACGTGCTATCTTCTCCCCTTCCTCACATCAAGGCTGGCATTGAATATCTGTACCCCAAGTATGTACTGGGGTCTGTGGAAAGTGGATCCCACCTTCAGGGTTAAGCCAGGGGAGACAGATGGTTGCAATTTGAAGAATCTGGCATTGGAGGAGTGCCGGTACTTATAGTGGAGATCCAGGATGAGTGGCATCCTGGATGGAGTCAGATTTTTTATTTTGATGAATGTTTTGGGACTGCTTCGAGTAGTGGAGTCTGCTTTGGGGGTTGGTGTGTGC
This sequence comes from Neoceratodus forsteri, assembly GCA_016271365.2. Lineage (NCBI taxonomy): Eukaryota > Metazoa > Chordata > Ceratodontiformes > Ceratodontidae > Neoceratodus > Neoceratodus forsteri. The sequence goes on along the minus strand of JADMNL010000025.1, from coordinate 367,005,149 downwards.
CTGAATTCTGCTTTGTGTGACTGTATGTTTTATTTGAGAGCACCAAAGCCCCTGTGCGCACTGTTGGGTGTTTGTCTTGTGCTAGTGACTGAGCCTGGCTGTCGGTGGGATGTGGGTGCTGCTGGGATGGGAACAGGGTTATGCCTCGGCCCTACTTCTTTGGCTGCATCTACCAGGGTGAAAAATCTGGGCATCATCCCTGATGATGGACTGCTACTTGAGGATGAGGTATCGTCCATCATCCGGAGTGTTTTTTAACCACCTGATGAATGTCACCTGGATCAAAACCTTGATTCCACCTGATAACCTATCCTCACTGGTGCACGCTTTTGTGACATCTAGACTTGACTACTGCAACACTCTCTACCTCGGGGCTAGTGGAGGGATTCTCTGGCGCCTGCAGCTGGTTCAGAATGCAGTGGCTGGGTTGCTGATGGGCCTTCTGAGGTCGTGTCATGTGACCCCGGTTCTGTGTGACCTGCACTGGCTGCCAGTTAGGTGGAGAATCATATTCAAGGTGGGCTTGCTCACCTATCAGGCCCTATACGGAATGGGCCCTGGCTGCCTGAGTTACCTTCTGACTCCTGTCTGCCCTGTGCACTTGCTCCGCTCCTCAATCCAAGGCCTGCTAGTGGTTCCTACGGCCCATCTGAAGACCTCTGGAGATCAATCATTTGAGGTGGCAGGCCCTGTACTGTGGAATTCATGCCCAAGATCCTTGAGGGAGGCCCCATCAGTGGAGGTGTTTAAGTGGGGTCTGAAGGTGCAGCTATTTAGAGAGACATTTGCAAACTGTTTATGAGCCTTAGAAATAGCTGACTGCTGATTTGTCTATTTTAAATAGGATTTTACTTAGGTTTTGTTGTCATCTGTTTATTGTTGTCACTGACTTATGTTTTGTATTTGATATATGCTATTTATTTTAACTGCTGCCTGCCTGTACAGCATATACCACTGTAACAGCAACGCTCTTACAAGGAATCCCCCACAGCGACTCAAGCTGTTCGACACCTGCAGTGTCGAACAGGTTGTGGGAGCGGTCAACGGATTCATTGACTCCCTGGTTCGGCCCCTCTCCCCTGACATCTGCCCCCCCCCCCGGAGTTAAGAATCTAAATGTCCAGGGGATGCGGGGGCAGAGCCCTCTGTGTGGGGATGGGGGTGCGGGTGGCAAAGCTCTCCACAAACAGTACATGACTCCGGCCGCTGTTGGGTCTGTCGGTACTTTGCTGCGGTGATGTGATCACCATCGGCAAACTGCTGTCACTGTAAATTCCTTCAACAAATTTCTGTCGAAGCAACTTATTGGAACCCTGTACAGCACTCAGAGCCTCTGGGATGGGGCACTTGATAAATAAAATTTTACTTACTTATTTACTAGATGGTCGCCAGTGAGGAGAAGAAATAGTGAATAAAAACAAGCATTTATCAATGCCGAAAGTTCATTGTGTGCACTGGTGTCATTTTGAGGGGAGTGGGGGTTACAAGCCTGCGTTGATGGGGGTACTGTGAAGAAATGGCTATATTGGAAATTTGGGGTCAAAATATTGAAAATTGCCAATGTTATGAACCTGCACTTTCAAATTTCAATGCAGGCTCATAACGTCTTTGTTCTTTAATATGTTGACACCAAATTTTCAACATAGCCTTCTTAAGACCCCACCTCATCATGAGCAACAGTTTATAAAGTTTTGTACTCCTGCCCGACAGGTGATTTTGTGCAGCGACTGCAAAATCACCTTTCGGGAAAGATTTATCTAACATCAGTTTTATTGTTCATGAGGTGGGGTCTCGGTGCATGCCTGGCCCCTAGCGGCAGCTGGGGGGATGGTACACCGACACTAGAGACATTGGGTCAGAGGCAGGGCAGATGCCTGATGGGGTGCACGCACAGGAGTGTACGCAGCACCGTTGCTGGCGTCCCTACACACTCCGCCCGCTTGAAGGGGAGAAACCAGGAGGAAAAAAGCTCACAGCGGATGATGGAAGGAGCTCGCAGGTCCCGCTCCCAAAGAGTCACATCACCGACCCCTGTACTGGATCTGGCCTTGGTGGGGGTGGGCCCCCCCCACCAACCTCGCCACCCCCCCACCAACCTCGCCAGGGGGGGTAAGCCCTGGGGGTAGCTTGTTGGCACCAGCTGGTGGACGTTTGGGAATGGTGCTGGGAATCCCTCCAGATAGAGAGGGCCGTGGAGCAGGAGTACAAATAATTAAAAAAAAAAAGTGGGTTGAGAATATTTAAGAGTTCCGCAGTTACTAGCATGCATACCGAAGTTGTAACAACTGGCTATAACTTTGTCATTTTTCCATATTGTAATCCCAACTGTTGAACACAGTCTTCTTATCACCCCACCTCATGAACCCTGTAGGTGAAAATTTTCAAATCTGTGGGAAAATGGCATTCACGTCACAGGTGCGAAAACACATTATGGGCTGGATGTGAAAAATGACAGCTGTACTGTTCATGAGGTGGTGTGATAAAAAAGCTATATTAAAAATTTGGAGTGAAAATATTGAAAATGACCTAACTTACATGCGTGCTTAGAAAATGTTGAACGATTGGGTGTAACTCAGCCATTTTTTGGACTTGTTTCAACAACTTTTCAACATGGCCTTTTTGGGATCCCACCTCATGAAGAGTGCCACTGTAATTTTGTTCCGTCATCCCGAAAAGTGATTTCGCAGCGTGACCGCGCCATTCTGCACCACAGGTGCGAAAACATGTTTCGGGTAGGATGAAAAAATAACAGCTAAACTGTTCATAAGGAGGTGTGAAAAAATGGCAATGTTGAAAATCTGTAGTGAAAGTATTAAAAATTGGCGGAGTTACGAGCATGCAAAGAAACAGCGCAACACACGCTTGTAACACAGTCATTTTTTTGAAATTTTTCACCAGATTTGCAACATGTGCTTTTTGGAACCCCTCCTCATGAACAGTGGCACTGTAGTATCGTTAATTGGTCCCAAAAGATGATTCCACACAGAGACTGCAAAATCACCTTTTGGGACCGAATAATGAAATGACAGTGGCAGTGTTCACAAGGAGGGAGTCCCAAAAACTCCATGTTGAAAATTTTGGGCCAAAATTCCTAAAAACGGCTGAAATATTAACCTAAGTTGCACCCCCCATTGACTCCCATTATACATGCTTACACTTAATTCCTCAGTTTGAAGAGTGCAGACGTGTCCCGGCACTCAGAAGATGACAGCACTGACCTCCAGAGGTAAGTATGGGGTAAGAGGGGTAGGGAGGTGGGTGCTCAGTGGGAGGGTGGGGATGGGGGAGGGGGACTAGGGAGGCGATGATGGACCGTTTTCTCTTTTACAGGTTAAGAAAAAAAAAATAACGACTGCGGGGGACAGTTTTCTTTATTTACAGGTTAAAAAATATTTTACACATTTGGGCACACTGGGGTGGGCTCCCAGTGTGCCACATGAGTTGGGGGGTTATGCATTTTTTTACACATTTGGGCACAGTGGAGTGGGCTCCCAGTGTGCCACATGAGTTGGGGAGGGGGGTACATAAGGCTGACACGGGGACTGGGCACCCCAATGTCGGTACTGAAAGTGGCTTTGGGGGGGAGCAGACATCCGACACCGGGAGTGGGCATCCTGGTGTCGGAAAGCTAAATAAAAAATAACTTGGCACACTGGGGTGGGCTCCCAGTGTGCCACAATAGTGGGGGGAGGGCTGCTGATACAGGGATTGGGCAACCCGATGCCAACAGCTCAGGTAGATGGCTCTTTATGGACGCCGAACTGGAGCCAAACTAGATGCTATGAAGCAAGTACAAACCGTCGGTGTGGGAACAGAAGAAGCAGTCCACTATATTTGGACACACTAAAAACTTATTTTTAATAAAAATATGGTTAAAAACAAGTATTTGTAATACAGTACAATACAGGTGGCATCCCCTACTTCCGTCAACGTGTCATGCCACCCTGGCACTTTTGACACGTTGACGGAAGTAGGGGGTGCTACCCGAATTGTACTGTATTGCAAATACTTGCTTTGAACTGTATTTTTAATTAAAAATCAGTTTTTAGTGTGTCTAAATATAGTGGACTGTTTATTCTGTTCCCACACCGACTGTTTCTGAGCCCGTGTTGTTTGTTTTTTGTACTTTACAACAGCTCTCAGCTGATGACAGGGAACGGGGATTATGTAAATTTCAAAGGACGAGCCAGGTCACTACTGGTTCGGCTCTGTCCTTTGAAATCTTTGCCAGCTCCGCCTGAAAACCACAAAGTGCGTCATCAGCAGGCTGCTTCCTGATTTGTCTGCCACAGACCTGCCCCTTGAACAGAGCTCTCCAGTGGACGAACCCCCCCCATACCCACTGTAGAGCAACTCTCATATCAACAAGTTCATCTGCGCTTGCGCACACGAAGAACTGAAAAAAAAGGAGGGCCAAAACTCAGAATTTTTTTTTCCGCAATTCAGCACTTTTTATAGCAACTGTGGAACAACCTATTGCAATTGCATGAATAAATGCTAAGGTGCAGAACATTTTAAAGTGACTGTGGCAAATTGCCAATTCCCCAGATCAACGACAGAAACTGTAATTCATGCAGTTCTATCTGTATGTCCAGAATTATGTAACATTGTGGCCCCTAAGTCCCTGCACTAGCAGAACTCGACTAAACTGGTCTATAAAACTCCTTAAGTATGAATTAAAATTTGCTAGCTGAAGTCTGTTTTTATTCTATTTTACTCTATGAGCAACGAGGCATAGTGATTTTATGCACCATATACAGTATTATTACTGAGATAATGACAGGGGTGTTATGACATGCCCACAGTACGTCTGATACAGAGCCAAGATAAACCTAAGGAACAGCCTAATACAAATATAATATCAAGGGGTGGATAAATCGATTGCATTATCTGTTCTTGTGTCTCCTGTACTGGCTGCACTGTGTTGGTACTTTAACCGCAGATCAATGGGACCTACTGCACTGTCAGCAGCACTTCATTGCTGTCCTTTGCACAGCTTCATTACTGGAATCAAAGGCTGGGAAATCGATCACATAAAATCCCTTTCAGGACTTCTGATCATCTCTGCTTAGGCACCTGTATCTGTAGCTGAACTGTTAATAGTTTTGTTGACATGCCAAGAGGTCACAGGTTCAGGTTTTACCAAAGTGGTGAACCTAGGTGTCATTAGACTAGGGCGGGGAAGGGGACAACCATGCAGGTGGTAGTACTATAGCAATTCTATACAGTACATAAAAACTAGAGGGGTCATTACGTGACCCTCCACTCATTTGCATATTATCCCTGTAGACATAGTATAGGCCACTTGCATATGGTGGCATGAAAGCCCGTCGTACTCGTATTTGTATTGTTATTTACTGTACTCTGTAATACTCCTGGGTCGTGCCTGAAAATAGTAATTCACCTGGCTAGTGCACCCACCTGGGAAACGTAAACTAAATAAATAAATGTGACGTCCCCTCTAGTTTTTATATCTGGGATCTCTATGGGTAGTACTGAAGGGAGGGAGAGGCTTCATTATTAGCGGTGTCATCATTTTCAATAGACATTAAAAACCACTGACATCTCAGGAGATATTTGGAAAAAAACATTATTTTTAGACAAATTTAAACTTATATTTTTTAAATTTTCTGTATGTAGTGTCCTCTTTTTCTTTATAACTATACATATATTCATAAAGGTAGGCAGTATAGTCGCCCAAAAAGTTAGAGCACCCAGCTATGTACTGGGACACCAGCTGACCAGGGACTGAATCCCACAAGTGCCGCTTCCATACTGTGTGACCCTGAGCAAGTCGCTTAACTTCCCAGCACTCTCGCCATGCACCTGGAAATGAGCTTTAGCTCAGCGTGCTTTTCCCGAACCCAAAATTTAAAAATAAAAAAATGAGGGTATTCTGTTATCCTGGCTGATGCACTCTCTCACTCTCTCTTTTTCAATAAAACGGTCTCTAATTTAATGAATCAAGGCTGTGTGTGGAATTCCTCTGGTGCATAATGGATGTTATTGTTTTTTAGAAAATGAGCAAGATAATCCTAGCATGTTGATTGGGTAGGACACCTACCTAAGCGGGTGGGTATTTTTCAATAGAGCCCGCTTGGAAACAAGTGCCAATTTGGGGTGCCCCAACACTCAGAGAATCCATCAGCACCCCAAATTTTCAGCCTAGGCAGCCACCATTTTGTTTCTGCTCACTTAGCGACTGACCCTCTCCCCCTCCCCCTTACCCTGTACACAAATCCCATGCTGATACAGCCTTTTGGACTGTCTCTCTCTTCGTCCTCACCACAGAAAAAAGCAAACTTTTGTAGCCATTTTTTTTTAGCTGCTGCTGCTGCAGCCGGCTCGTACCTCCCTCCCCCCTTCCTACCTTTCATTATGGCTCCCGCTCATGGTATGCCTATCGACAGCATCTCCACCATCGCGCTGAAAAGCCCTTTAGCCTGAAAGGGGAGCACTACAAAAATCTTTTTTTTCTTTTTTTAAAGAAACTAATTCCCTACCCTACTCACGGCTGATCCTTCATTTGAAAGTAATTCCACAGCACAGTCGCTGTTCCTGTTTGCGCAAGTCTTGCACTTTTCCTGCCTTTTGCCCTTGCTGTTTACACTGTTCACACAGACAACAACAAAGTTGCTTCACCATTAGAAAGAAACAGTACCTCTTACTTTTTATATTCCACTGACTCTCTAAACCCGGTGCCCATCCGGACCCTGGTAAAATCCCTCTGAGGCATCACAGAGAAACAGATGGGGTTGGTGGGATAATGGACACTGTCAATAAACACACACACATTAAAACACAGGCCGCAGCCTCTGTCTGTTTCAGGGGACAGTAACTTTCTCAGAGTCACAGGAAACAACTTTGACTATGTCTGTTCCTGTGTGGGTGGTGGGGGGACAAGAGGGAGCAACTTCTCTGCAGGCGAGCAATTGCCAAACATTGCAGTGCCTCCTGCTGGCAAATATACCAGCAGAGGGACTATTTTACCAATATTTTTTTTTTTTACAATTTCTTGTCATTTTCCTTTTCTTACATAAAAATGCCGCATATAGCCCATTTTCTAAACGCAGTAATATCCTCCAGGTGGACATTATTGGGAAATAAGGGACCTTCCGGGGATATAAGGCCCTCCGCCTCATCCCCCAGGTGGTCTGGTATTTCTCAATAATACCCACCCTGTCGGGTATTATTGCTTACATAAAACACTTTGAGATACTTTGTGTATGGAAGATGCCATGTAAATACAACTTCCTTTCTCAGCATTTTTTTTTTATTTTTTTATAATTTTTTTTGGTAATAATACATAAGAATAAAAGACAAACATACCTCTGAGGATCTGATCCCCAAGTAACTGAATAGCAATCAGATTCTAATTGCACCCCTTATATAAACTCCCCTCACGGTCCACAGAGGGATCTCAAAGATGAAAAATACAAAATTAAAAAATGATAGAACAAGTAATAGAGAACACCTTAAAAACAGTAGTTCATGTTGCCCTTTAAAAAATCGCAGTGGGGTCACCAGATGGCCAACATGCTTGTGTTCTGGTGAACCCTGTTTGGTACAGTAGTAGACCCGGGTCCTGGTAATCAGGGGTTTGAGGCTCGGAGGAGTGCTGCGTAGGACAAACAACAATCTAAGGATCATTTGACCCCTATCGTTTGCGTACAGAAAGGCAGCCATCAGCCCCGGGGGGAAATATGGCAGCCGCCTTGCCAGGTATAATAACATGAACCAGAAACCTGGCCAGTAGCAGGGTAGGTTGCATGCTCCCCTCTGTGACTGGATGATTGGAAGGTCATAGGTTAATACAGTCCCACACCAGGAACTTGGACTAAGACTGACACTGTAGTGCAGCACTAGGGTGGTACTATACTGCTGAGGTCCCATCCTTCTGATAAGACATTCAGCCAAGGTCCCTTCTGCTCGTCTCCGGTGACTGCCCAGGTGGTAGTTAAGATCCAATGACACTTTTCACAATACTAGGGATTTTACCTGGTGCCCTGTTCAACATTTTCTCTGTCAACAAAACAGGTCCATGTAATCTGCCCCCAGGACACGGTTCCATGTTGCCGTGGTGACAGGAATGTCAGCGACCTCCCCTACAGTGACACATGGTTGCCGACATCCCTGACACCACTGACTCCAGTCCCTGACCAGAAAATGCACGACACTATATCAGTGTTCATGTAGAGGCTGTGCCCACCGGACAAGGATTCCAACTCTGTGGGGCGCGGATCGGATCTCGGGGAGAGTGATCAAACTCCGGAGTCCATGACTCTGGCATGGCTCCAGCAACCCGGTTGACACTGCGGGTGTCGGCGGGTTGCTGTCGTTGCAACAGCGTTGCTGTTACAACGGTATACCCCAGGACACAATTAAACTAGCTGTCTGTCACAGCACAGTGTGCCTTTCCTGTTAAAAATTACAAATAAATAAACACAGAAATAATCTTTTGGCCACTGCAAGTAAGCAATGAGACATGACAGGGTGTACATTGTACTTTATCTCAGCACGACGCACACCCTGGAGTGGCTTACTGTACTGATAAAATGGGCTTTAAAATTGGTTTAATTAATAGAATATACTTTTCTGTGTGTGTATTTTTTATTTAAAATAGTCCTTCCACCGACTGCAACTAGATTTAATTTGCTGCTTTGATTTTGGTCTTTTGATCTGAAGTAGAATCCATACTTGGTTTGTTGTTCACCTGCCAACTCCCCCCCCTCCCCCACCCCCACTCCCAAACACCAATGACTGCACTTGTTAAATACAAACAACAGACAGTAGAATTTGTGTGGCAAGGCACGTTAATTTCTGATGGCAGGTATATGGCAGGCATGCCCATGGGATTTAGGTAAATTCTGTAAAAATAGTGCTGGATATCGGAGATACAGACATTACAAAATCTCCGTACGTAAGGGCACTATTAAGGAAGGGGGCAGTGCCGCATCATTTTCTCACACTGTTACCAGCGCGATTGCAGGGGACTGAGGAGCGCGAGTGCCAGACTTTTTTTTCTTTCTTGAAATTGAATATGCTTTATTAAATTTAACATGAATGCACCATACTTAAACATACTGGGTCCACAGGAGGTTTTGGCAATTTTTACGGGTATTCAGGTAATAAAACTATTAATTTAATACGGTGCCTGCAAGGGGGATCTGAAAGGTAAAGCCCCAATCTGTGTAGCCGACTGCTTCACCTGTTGGTAGGTCTCCTTTAAAGGCTGAATGCCTCCTTAGAAAGGTGGGATTTCAGACCCCTCTTAATGGCCTCCACTGAGGAGGGCCTCCCTCAAAGACCTGGGATGAGGGTTCCACAGGGCCTGGCTGGCTACTTCAAAGGCTCTGTTCCTGGATGATTTTAGCCAGGCCCTGGGAACCACCAGGGGTCCTCCTCAGAGGAGCAAAGAGGATGAGAGGAGTAACGAGGTGTCAAAAAATCACGCAGTGATGAGGCTAAATACCAGGATAACTGTGCATTATGCTGTATTAATGCACAATCAGGTGACTGGTTTTAGCCAAAAACAATTAGAGGATTTTCAGGCCCATTGTATAAAACAATCTAGGGAGGCAACTTCGAGGAATGAAGCAATCCTGATTCCTTACTTCTCTCACCCTGCTTTCCAAAGCCTGCACATGTCTCTGTGAAGCAACAGGAAAAATATTGTCTTCCGTTCAGTACAGTATGACAAAAATAACTATCAGTCCACCCCGGGAGCAGATGGCATGTGGTTGTTAATCTCAGTAACTAAGCATTCCATCATAACAAGTCACACAGAGAAGCATGACAGTCCCACCGCCTCTCTCTCTCCATGTAGCAGTTAATAGTTAGGGGCAAGGCCACTGATTACTATTTTTACTGGAAAATCTGGTAAAATTCCAGAATTTGGACTTTCTATACATTGGTAAAAACAAAGCATGTCACACTTCTTTCCTATACTGTTTCAATTTTGTTTGCTTTATGTTGATGCGTACTTACCCTTCTTTTATTCTCAATATTTACACACACACTGAATGTCTGAAAGTGAAATCCCGGTAAAATTCAGAACTTAGACTAGCAATTACCGGTGCGATCCCAGAATTTCAAGTCTTGAAAATGAAACTTCAATATTTCCAACACAGCAAATCAGTGCCTTGGTATGGGAAGAAACACCGTAGGCACGAATAAAGGGTTCTTTGCTTGAACTGGATTCTGGGTTCCATGTCTTTCATCCAGAAACATTTCAGTATGGGTTAATTACCGTGACGGGTAATTAGAGTGCAACACATTTTCAGTGCATAGACTCTACAGCGTGATGACAGTTCAGCGTAGATTAATTCGGCCGTTCTGTTGCGCTGCCACCTACAGTGCAACTGGAGTTTGTACAGCCATGCCTCTAGAGTTTGTCAAAAGCATTAGAGGCCAGCCGATGCTGTGTGATGCTGGATTCCTATACCGCCTGGAGCGTACCTATGGGGGAAAACAATACTGGAAGTGTCGTCAATATGACACTTTTAAATGCCCCGCTAGAGTGCATACTAGTGATGATGTAATAATAAAATATGTACAGGAACATAACCATGTTCCTGATGCTGGTTCCACAATGGCAAAAAAAGCTGTATCTGATTTGAAGGACAAAGCTAGTTCTTCACAGGATAGCACCCAGCATCTGGTTGCAAGTGCTATTAGTGGGCTTAGCCAGGCAGTCAGTTCCAAGTTGCCATCCATTGCAAGCCTTAAGGGCACTGCGCAGAGAGCACGCCAGACAGTCGCTGCAGTCCCTACTCAGCCTACATCTCAAGGGGCTGCTTTTTCCACCTCTGCCAAGCTGTGTGGCGAAAAGTGCAGGAAAACTCTGTCATTCATAAAAATTATACAGTGGATGCTGACTATGCTTTACAAATAAGAATGCTTCCTGCACTTGCATATATTCAACCTGCTGATGTTGTTGATGCCTTTGGGGAACTATAGGCAACTGAGTTTTATACAGAAAATGACGACCAACTGGCTCCTCTCGTCGATTACTTCGAAGACACATGGATAGGGAGGCCAGTTGGTCGTCGTGGTAGGCAAAGACCACATTTTGCAATTGATTTTTGGAACTGCAGCTCTGCAGTCAGTAGTGGGATCCCGAGAACCAAAAACTCAGTGGAGGGGTGGCACCGAAGTTTTAATAGTCTGCTTGGAGCATGCCACCCCACCGTTTGGAAGTTCATTAATGCCTTAAAGGTAGAACAGAACCTGAATGAGCTACGAATGGAGCAATATCTTGCTGGTATAGAGCCTCCGGCTCAAAGAAAAAATTACACAGAGACAGCAAAAAGAATTGTCAAGGTCGTAGAAACATACTGTGACACAGAGAGGATGGACTTCTTACGAGCTATTGCTCATAACTTCCAACTGCAGGTCTAGATTTATTTTGTGTGAGACTCAAGAAGACAAGATTCGTTTTTAATTACCTTCAATAAAGATTTAACTTTTAACACAGACCAAATCCATCTCTAAGAGGACACACAAAATCAGTGAGACAGCATCTTTTGACCCAGACCAAACACAGCTATAAGAGGACACACAATTATGATTATACAGTGATTACCCGTGTGCTTCACGTTATGTGGAAAATAACCAAAGATTTACCTTTGGAAATGCTTCTTTTGACCCTTTTTCCCTGACCCACAAAATCCATGCGACAGACTCGTTTACTATGATTCACGATATGACTTTTGACCCGTGACCCTGATGCATCATGCATCTTCCAACCCATTACTTGATCGTATAGCTAAGGTACTTTACTTTTTAATGCAGCAATGATAAACTACTGTTTGGTATAACAATTGCAATAACAGCAACTAAATAATATATAATTTCAAGCAATGCAGACCTATAGTAAACTTGAGCAAACTCAGAGTAGCACAAGAACAACAGCAGGGACAAAGGCAGCTAGACAAACCAGTGATCGTATAGCTAAGGTACTTTTCTTTTATTAAGCTTCATCTTGTGGGTTTGCGATAAAATGTCATGCGGTAAATTGTTTCTTGCGATGAAGTTGTTTGGATGAATTGTTTGCAACGTATTGTTTTGATGAAATGATGTGATACCGTTTTCAGATGTACCCACGCAGCTCTGCACCTGCGGACAGGTGTGCACCAGCTGGCATTCATGATCGCCAGCTGCCTGTCTGTGGCCCCACCCCACCACACGCAAGATCGTGGAGGGGATGAATGGATGTGGAGCAGAGGACACAGGCTGGCATCCAATCGGATGCCCATCCTGGGTACTGTAGTGGATCCCCCGCTTCGCGTGAGCAGAGGATTCTGGGCAGATGCGGCTCCCAGGATTCTGAATGTATGGTTCAGTGCCCGAAGGGTTGCTCTCAGCCCTACCACGCAGCTAGGATGGCTGGGGCATCATGGTGAGGGGATTCCCTGGCCTGCCAGAGCCAGTGGGTGTCCCTGGTGGCAGCGCGCACTGGTTATGGCAGAGTCCCTGCTGCTGTATCTTGCCCACCCCGTGCCCAGCACTACATGCCTTTGTGTATGGTCTGGAGTGTGGGCATGACCCTGACACTCCCCCTAGACCATCTGGGTGCGTAACTGCACAACCAGTTGGGGGATCCAGCGTGCAAGGGGCTCACGCCCCTGCCGTGCATGGTGCTAGGAGTCCACTGGACCCACGCTGCATGGCATTCCGACTTAAGGTTCTTACTTAGGGTTGCCTAAATGCCACACATATGCAACGTGTAGGCAACCCCCACATTAGTACATAGAGCCCAATAAACTTAAAGGGATGATGTTGATTCGCTTAGGCCTCATACTGTTCCTAGATTAAAAAACATGTTCTGTTCTGATTGCTGATATACAGTAGCTAGTAGTTTGATTCCGATTCCCCTTTTCTTTTAAAAAATAAGAAAAACAGACTACCCACCATAATGGTGTTACCACACAAAAGTACATTCTTTGATCAACTTCCACTGCATCATCCTAGGACATGGGAAGGTCCAGTGTAGTCTTACAGCTCAGTATCGCTCAGGTTGTTCCAGCCTAAGTTATCATTTTGTTTGTAGTGCCTACGCCTGTTTGTGTGACTTGGCCCTGTAACTATTGTAAATTATTCTCTATTCAGTGTCTGTACTTTGTGCCTTGACGTTGCAATAATTGTAATTTATCCTCAACTGTAATCTACTCTCTACTCACTGTTTGCGTGCTTATTTATTGTTACGGTTAATCATATTACCATGTCTGAAATTGTGTATGACTACTGCATGTAATTAATTCTGGTTCGCTCCTGAAAAAGGGACTTTTAGTCTTGTTGAGTGCACCCAGTCAACAAAATCCAAATAAATAAATACCCCTAACACAATCTAGCCACTCATAATTCTGTGGAAGGAGTGGAGACCATTGCATCATGAGTGGCAGCACTGTTCAGGTGGGGTGGGCTGTTCCTAATGCTCAGGATGTATGCAATACGAGCAGATTAAAGAGCAGGTTTCTATATATGGAACTTACCCTCCGGTTTAGCGATCCTTCTGAGGGCGTAATTTTCTGAGCAGTATATTTCTTGCGTTAAGACTCGTAAAAACGGATCCCTGGACCCGCAGCCAAAACGTCCCGATTTCCTATACTGGAGACATGCCCCATGCTGCCATGTTTATGATGTCAGTACTACTGGAACTCTTGCGAGGCGTGCTCCATAGACTGTAATGGGGCGGTTTTTATGTGCATTTTAAATACTTTTAAGTGCCGGTTTTGATAAAAGAAGGCCAACGTTCGACTAACACGGTCCTTGTTAGTTGAGCAGTGGCCTTGTTTTTTTTTTTTTTTTTAACACAACATTCTTTTCACTTCTACTGTGGAGCGGGTGGCGAGTCATCCAGCCGCCGGCACCCGCACTCCCGGACCTGGTCTGGCCAGCGACACGCTCTCCTCCATGCAGGCTGGCATGCAGAGTCCCCCCCAGGGGACCTGGATCCTGATACCTGGGGGAGGGGGGCGCACTTCTCATGCACGGGGGTGTAGGGCATGGCCATCAGCTGCCACGATCGCCCCGCAATTTTCTGCAAATTGTTTTTCCTTCCTCCTCATCCCGTTGTGCAATGGCATCCGCACACTATGTGCCACCACCTGCCACACTCCAGCCCTCAACTGTGCACGCTACCCGCAGTGCTCCTGGTCTTCGCCAGTTCCCTGCAGAGCGATGCGAACCCCCCACTCACCCCAGAGGAAAGAGAGCAGTCGCTGCATGCTCGATCCTTCCTCTCCCTTGCCGACTCCCGATGGCCTGAGTCCAGTCCGCTCCCGAACCCGGATCACTGGCGTGGCGCGAGGTGTGGCATCCAGCACCTCAACCCTCAGTGCTACTGGGCCAGCAGCAGTGTCTTTCTTTTATCAAAACTGGCACTTAGCCAGCCCAGTGGCGCTGAAGGTTGAGGTGCTGGACACCCCACCTTGCGCTGCGCCGTGACCCGGGTTCAGGAATAGACTCAGGCCACCGGGGGCTGGCAGGGGAGAGGATGGATTGAGTGTCCTACGACTGCTCTCCTTCCTCTGGGGTGGGTGAGGGCACTGCACTGCACTGTAGCGGCACCTGGCTGAATCCAGGCCCACTGCAAGCTGTGGGCACAAACAAGGGGGTGGAGCGCAGTGGGCATCCGCACATATGTGCGCCGATGCTATTGCATGTCCGGCTCCTCGGGGCTCTAATACTAGGAGGAAAAATAATAGCAGGACGACTGATTGGCCGATGGCCATGCCCTGTGCCCCCGGACCCGCAAAGACATAGCCACTGGGTGTTTGTGCCACAGGGCCCTGGGGGGTGTCCTGTCATTGGCCGTGTTGGTGAGTGGGCGATAATCCACATGTCAGACCTGGTCTGGGGGTGCAGGTGCCAGTGGTCATGGTTGTTGGGTGGCTGCTCTGGCCAGGAGGAAAAAGTGTTCAATGATAAAAAGATAAAAATTTAAAAATTGGCACTTAAAAGTATTTAAAAATGCATGAAAAAACTGGCCCTTTTACAGGCTATGGAGTGCACCCCTGTGCAATTCCAGTACTGACATCATGAAATGTGCCAGCATGGGGGTGTGCCTCCAGTATAGGAAGTCAGGGCATTTTGGCTGTGGGTCAATGGATCTGTTTTTACGAGTCTTTATGCAAGAAATGTACTGCTAAGAAAATTACACCCTCAGAAGTATCGCTAAACTGGAGAGTAAGCTACTAAATCAATTAAGGGGGGAGAAAGTATCCATATGAACTTGAAGGCCTCTGTCATGTCTCCTCCTCACCCGGTTTTGAGTGAACCTCGTTCAGTACCTTTGAGGGAGCTCAGAGAGGTGCTGTTGCACCTCTGACAGTCATGTTCAACCACTCAATGGAGACAGGAGTGGTACCAGAGGAGTGTGGAAGAGGGCAGATGTAGTCTCGCTTCAGAAAAGTGGTGACAAAGAGGAGGTTGGCAATTACAGACCAGTCAGCCTGACTTCAGTGGTGGGGAAATGAATGGACTCGCTACTGAAGGAAAGGATTGTGGAATACCTTGAATCCAGGCATGAGGTCATAATGCCAACAGCAAAACCAGCGCGGCAAACAATGCCACAAACATAATGTTGTCCACTAAAATAACATCGGTAAAAACACCAACCCTAACAAAAAACCACAACCCATAGAAAATAATGGGCTTTTTTAGAGCCCCCCACCCCTCCCAGAATTGTAATAATCAACTCCAGGGTGGGGTAAAACTTGGGGATAAGGAGAAACTCAGGAAGGGGGAACTTTGCTTCTGAGTGAAAAAAAACAGTATCGGGAGATGGGGAACCAAACCCTGGTCCCTGGGTCGCCACTACTTCAGATGCTTGTGCCTTAGCCACTCCACCATGGGAGCGTCTCTATCAGGCAAAGCACCTGAGGCTTCTTCAGCCCTTCCTCCACTCCACAGTGAGTGACAGGGGGAGTGGTAATTCTCTACTGCTAATTATACTCCTGTTGCTCTAAATGCTTTCGCGCTTTACACAGCGCGGTTCTCGCCGTGCTGTTCTTGAAGCGGCATATTGACCCAGTGCCGAATCCAGCGGCTTACAAGATCTGAAGCAGCATGAATTCACAAGCAGGAGGTCATGTCAAACAAATCTGATAGATTTTTTGGACTTGGTGACCAGGGAAGTGGATCAGGGTGGAGCGGTGAATGCAGCCTACCTAGAGTTCAGTAAGGCCTTCCACACCGTTCCACATAGGAGACTCATAAATAAGCTGTGTAGCCTAGGATTAGGTCCAAAGATGGTAAACTGGATAAGAGATTGGTTGGGGGATATGAGACAGAGGGTGGTGGTAAACAAAGTTCACTACGAGGAAAGGAGGGTGACCAGTGGGGTGCCACAAGGATCAGTACTGGGTCCTGTCCTCTTTAATGTCTTTATTAGCCACATTACAGAGGGACTAGAAGGGAAAGTATGCCTTTTTGTCGACAACTTCAAGATCTGCAATAGAGTAGACACTCCGTGGGGGTGGAAAAAATGAAGAGGAATCTAAGAAAGCTTGAGGAGTGATCAAGAGTGTGGCAACTAAATTTCAATGGGAAGAAATGCAAAATCATGCACTGGGGGTGCAGAAACTCGGGGCAGAGTATAAAATAGGGGAGTGGCATTGGCGACCATGAAACAGGAAAGAGACCTGGAGGTAAGCATATCTGATGACCTAAAAAGTGGCCAAACAGTGTGACAAGGCAGTTGGGAGAGCCAGTGGGATGCTAGGGTGCATACGGAGGGGTATCATCAGCAGACAGAGGGAAAGTGGTGGTACTCCTATAGAAATCACTGGTAAGACCTCACCTAGAGTACTGTGTCCAGTTCTGGAGACCATATCTCAGGAGGACATCTAGGCGGTCCAGAGACGAGCAACTAAAATGTTGCAGGGTCTACATCAAAAGCCCTATGAAAAGAGACTGAAGGACCTCAGTATGTATACCCCGTAGGAAATGGGAGGGGGAGGGAGGGAGAGAGAGAGGGAGGGAGGAGAGAGAGAGAGAGAGAGAGAGAGAGAGACTTTCAAATATCTCAAGGGTATAAATAAGGTTCAAGAAGGAAACCTTTTTCATAGTAAAAGATGCTCAAAAACAAAAGCTGAAGGTTTTGTTATACTGGCTGGTTTGTTTCGGGGAGTAACCAATGATGACTCTTGGGTCCCTTTCCCCTGATGTTGTGTTCAGCTGAACTCCTCCCATTCAATACTCTGTTTTTGTTCCCTAAATGCATCACTTTATTCATGGCATTTTGGTAAACAGAGGTCCCTTTTCAGGGGTGACCCGGAAATAGTTACACGCAGTGCTAACAGGCAGTTCGGGTCATAGTAAATTGTACAAATACAGAAGGAAAGACATTGATGAAGGCATAAGATTGCAAACCAGCGCACAGGAACAATGAATTAACAACCATTAGTTATACTTTAGCAGTATCGCAGATAAAGCAACACAGGGAGATACAGACAATGGATAGTGAGATCTGTAGGCTTACAGATAGTTATATGTACACATTTGGCTTAAGATAGCGAACCACAAGTCATGTACTAGGGATAGATAAGGGTTCAGTGATAGCAGCTGCAATGACAGCATTCCAAGGTATAAACCTTTAGCCTGGCCTTAAACCCTTCAATAGAAGTGACAGTAGTTAAGTTTTCAGGAAGGGAGTTCCAGTGGTGAGGGGCAGAGTAAGCAACAGTACTTTTTCCCAGGTTAGTCTGTACCCTGGGGATTTTAGGCAAGCTGGAGCTTGTTGAGCAGAGGGTGCATCTCAGGGGCTTTGGGATCAGTAGACCTGACAGGTGGGGCACATAGACTTTGATGAGTTTGAAGGTGAGGCGACGGAGAGGATGGTTGAGTCTGTGATTCAGTGTAGGCCAATTCAGTTCAGAGAGTACCTCAGAGTGATGCCTCCTGGGTGGTGAACCCAATGCAAAGTGACAGATCTTATTGTATAGAACATTCAGTTTGTGGGCTTCTGTTGCCCTGAGGAATTGCAATATGGGGCACCACAGACTAAGGTGGGGAGCAAGGTACTCTTTGCAATGGCACCCTTTGAGTCTGCAGCTAGCAAGTTACCTAATCTGTAGAGGAGGCCCAGTTTGTGGTGCACAACCTTGGTGATGTGATCGATATGTGGCCTGAACATCATATTTTGATCGGGGTAGACACCGAGGCACTTTACCTTGTCTACCACATGAATCCGAGACCCCGCCAGAGTGAAAAGTGGAAGGAGATTTTGTCTATTTGCTCCCAGGCGTCTTGGACCAAATAATATAGCTTTGGTTTTCTTGTCATTCATGATCAATCTACTGTATTGGAGGCAAAACAGTTTTTAAAAGCATTCAAGCTGTTGGTGAGTTTAGTAGTAATTGAGTTGGGGTCAGTATCACTCTAGTAAACAACAATGTCATCAGCGTATAAAAGCATTTTCCCATCTCCACAGTGTTGGCCAATATCATTAATAAACAGTGAGAATAGTTGGGGACCTAATATGGAGCCCTGGGGGACTCCATCAGTGACCTCAAGGCAGCTAGAGTGAACCCCTTTCCATTTGGCCTTTTGCGATCTGTCAGCTAGATAGTTTGAAAACCAAGACAGCGAGTGCTTATCCAGACCTAACATCTCCAGCTTACTGAGGAGTAAGCTGTGGTTGACCAGATCGAACGCCTTGGTTAAGTCTATAAATATGGCCCCTGTCAGTAGCCCTTTGTCCGTTGTACCCATGGCATCACTCTTAAATTTAAAGATCGCTATGTCTGTGCTGTGACTCTTCCTGAAGACATGTTGTTGATCTGAAAGAAGGTGATGTTGCTTGAGATAGTCCAGCAGCTGGTTGAAGACCAACCTCTCCTGTGTCTTAGCCAGGGGACAGGGTATTGAGATAGGCCTGTTAGTCTCAATATTGGCTTGTGCTTCTTGTGTATAGGGACCACCACTGCCACCTTCCATTTAGGAGGGACAGACCCTTCTCTAAAGGACCTGCTGATTAACATGGTCACTGGAGAGCAATTGCTGGTGCAGCTGCTTTTAGTAGTCTCGGTTCAAGCTGGTCAAACCCGGGGGAAGAGTCGTGTTTTAGATGCTTCAGAAGAGCTAGCGCCTCAGTTTTCCTGATCTAGTGAAGGTGGAATTGGGGGCATGAGGTTTCTTTGTTGACAGGGCACTGTGCGAAGGGAGGTGAGTTTCTTGTATCAGGTTTATAGTTGTCCAGATTCGTGAAAAGGCTGCTAAAGGTTTCCGTCACCATAAAGGGGTCATCTATGGCTTGACCATTGTTCAAGACTGATACTTCTTGGCACTTCTCAGCACTGAATTTCAGTTGCCATACTTTAGATCAATTTTCCAGCCCTTGCAGGTCTCTCTGTAATTGTCTTACCCCGTCCACAATGTCAACGCTACCACAGAGTTTCATATCATCTGCAAGTATCATCTGCACCTTTGCCCACTCCCTCTCCTGCCTCTACTCCTTCCCTGGCCCCACATACCACTCCATACGTCCACCATAATTCCCCTCATCCCTCACTCACCTGCTGTCCCTGCACCTCCTCCTTTCCCTCCCATAGCCCCTAACTCTATAAAACTCTCCCTCTCTTCCAGCACCTGTCCCCCTCACCCTTCTCCCCTTTTTCAACGACTCTCCTCATCCTCCTGGTTTCTCTCTAGCCCCCCTTTACATGTTCCACCCATGCCTTAGCTGACAAAACCTGTGATGGGCTGCTCCTCTACACCCAGCTAGTTCACTACTAGTTAGTACTTGAGAACTCTGCTTTTCCCCTCTTCTCGCTATACTCTCCTACTCCCTGTTTTCACAGTTTTTGTACTCTCCCTGATACAATATTTCACCATCCTAATGCACTTATGTATATTCAAGAACTGTTAGCGTAATGAATGCCTAGTTTCAATGACTTCCCTTTTTTACAGTATGTAACAATTGTAACTAATTTTTCAACTGCTCTGTATACCCTCCTTACTTTGTGTACTGATTTTGTAACTGTGTGTTGTCTGTCTGTCCTTGTACCTGTTTTGACCTGGAACCTTTGTAAATGAGTCTCTGACTCAAAGGTATTAATCCTAATCTGAAATAAATAAATAAAAATAGACACAACATGCCCTGGATTCCTTTTCCCATGTCGCCAAGGAACATATTGAGGAGGAATGGGCTCAGGACAGATCCCTGTTGTAACCTGCTGGTGACTTCTCTTTCCACTGGTCTGGCACCATTCACCAAAACTCTCTGCTTCTTCCCCTCCAACTAACTCCCAACCCACCTTACTGTTTCCCTAGCTCTTCCCAGATCCCCCATCTTCTTCGGCAGTCTTCTGTGTGGCACCGAGTCACATGCCTTTCTGAAGTCGAAGAACAGTAAGTCTACTGCATGCACCAACTCAACTTTGCTTGTTACTCAGTCAAATAATACTATCAGGTTGGTCTGACAAGCCCACCCTGCCACAAACCCATGCTGCTTCCTATTCTGAAGCCCATTTTTCTCCAGGTATTCCACTAAATCCTCTTTGACTAATGTCTCCATCAGTTTCTCTACCATGAAGGTAAGGCTAATGGGTCTATATATAGTTTCCCAGCTGCTCCTTGTCCCCACCCTTGTGCAATGGAACTGCAACTGCCATTCTCCAGTCCTTGAGAATCACTTCTTGCTGCAAAGAGCTACTGAACAGCCCAACCAGGGGTTCAGCTTACACCAATAACAGTTCCCTTACTACCCTTGGATGCATCCCATCCGGCCCCAGACCCTTATTTACCTTAAAGTCTGACAGGCCTATAGTTGATCAGATACTCCCTGTCGACTCCTCCCCCACTGTCAGCCGCTCCCAGAAGGGGTCACTGTTCCTGGTACTGTAAAAGTTGGCAGTACTATAGGAGCTACGGCTGTGGGGAGCTCACATCTCCAGGAGTGCACAGCAATTCCAGCTCCAGCCTCTTCCAGCAGAAGTCACTGTTAGTGATACTGTAGACGTTACGGCTATGAGGGAGCTCACAGCTACTCCAGCCCCAGCCTTTCTCAACAGGGTCACCGTTGGCAGAAGTGCTGGAGCTAAAGTTGTGAGGGAGCTCATAGCAACTCCAGTCCCAGCCTCTCCCAACGGGGGTCACCACTTGCAGTCGTGCAGGAGCTAAGACTGTGGGGGAGTTCACAGCAATTCCATTTCCAGCCTCTCTCAGCAGGAGTCATCATTAGTAGTATTGTAGGAGACAAGGCTGTGTGGGAGCTCACAGCTACTCCAGTCCCAGCCTTTCCCAGCAGAGGTCATGATTGGCAGTACTATAGAAGTTAAGGTTGTAGGGGAGCTCACAACTATTTCAGTCCCAGTCACTCCCAGCAGAGGCCATTACTGGCAATACTGTAGAAGAAAAGCTGTGAGGAGCTCACAACTCCAGTCCCAGCCTCTGCCAGCAGGGTCAACATTGGCAGCAGTGTAGGAGCGAGAGCTGTGGGAACCTCACAGCAACTCCAGTCCCAGCCTCTTCCAGCAAGAGTCACCACTGTCAGTACTGTAGGAACTAAGGCTGTAAGAGAGCTCTCAACAAATAAGTTTTCAGGATCTCCCAGCAGGGGTCACCGTTCCCAGGAGTGCTGAAGTTAATGGTGTGGGGAGTTCTCAACTCCCTTTTCAGTTTCTCCCAGCAGGGGTCACTGTTCCTGATATACTGTAGACGTTAACGCTGTGGGGGAGCTCACAACCACAGTCCTAGCCTCTGCCAGCAGGGCCAGCATTGGCAACAGCATAGGAGCAAAGACTATAGGACAGCTTGCAGCAGTTCCAGTCCCAGACTATCCCAGCAGGGTTTATTGTTGATAGTAGTGTAGAAGCTAAGGCTGTGGTGGAGCTCACAGCATCTCCAATCCCAGCCACTCCCAGATGGGTTGGCAATATTGTAGGAGCCATGGATGTAGTAGGGGAGCTCACAGCTATTCCAGTCTTGACCTCTCTCAGTAGAGGTCACTGTTGGCAGTAGCACAGAAGCAGAGGCTGTGGGGGAGTACACAGCAACTTCAGGCCCAGCCTATCCCAGCAGGGGTCACTGCTGGCAGCAGTTTAGTAGCTAAGGCAGTGCTGCAGCTCACAGCATCTCCAGTCCCAGACTCTCTCAGCAGGGGTCACTGCTGGCAGTAATGTAGGAGCTAAGACTCTAGTGGCACTCAGGGCACCTCCAGTCCCAGACTCTCCAAGCAGAAATCACTGTTGGCAGTACTCTACGAGCTAAGGGAAATGGGGAGCTCACAACAGCTCCAGTTCTAACCTTTCTCAGAAGAAGTCATTTCTGACAGTAGTGTAAGTGCTAAGGCTGTGGGGGAGCTCACAGCAACTCCAGTCCCAGCCTCTCCCACAGAGGTCAGCATTGGCAGTAATGTAGGAGCTAAGGAAGTGGGGGAGCTCATAGCAGCTCCAGTCCTAGCCAATCCCAGGAGGGTCACGGCAGTAATGTAGGAGCTAAGGCTGCTGGGGGACCCAATGTTGAAAATGAGGTAAGAAATCATGTCTTCCTAATGAGACTCAGACTAATACATACCTTAAGACAAGGAAACATACATTACAATACATATTTAACTTCTGGGCCGAGATTCCCCATTTGGTTCAATCTGTTTCAGAGAATTCTCCCACCTGACGCTGAGCACCAAATGACTAATATACTTCTTACAAGAAATCCTCCATCTACCCGGCTGGTGACCCGATTTCAGGAATGAGCCCGGGATGATTGAGGGCTGGTGGGGGAAGGGAGGGTACAGCATCCCATAGGATGCTCTTCTCCTCGGGGGGGGGGGGACCGATTCTCGCTGCATGAGCACAATTTTGGGTCACCTAGGAGGTAAAAGCCAGTTGTGGATGGTGAGGGGAGGGGAGAAACAGTTGCTTTGTGGTGCGAATGCCTGCTGCATAAGTGAGCCACACATTCACAACCAGGCATCTCAGTGGAGTGGGAGTAAACAGAAAAAAATACACACTGGTAGGCTGACACTGGCACACTCAGGGTCCACACATCCAGATCCTCCCTGACCAGACCACCACCACTGAATTCAGAGAAAATCTTCGGGGGGGGGGATCAGCCTACCCCAAAGTCCCTATCATAGGAAGGTTCCCCATGGGGCAGGTAAGGTGGAGGGGCCCAGGTCAGTCATAGGGATGGGCTGTCACCATGCTGAAGGGGCCTGAGTGGGAAGTTGGAGGAGAAACACAGAGGGGGAAAACAAAGTGCCTTACGATAACTCAATATACTAGATGAGTTTTGCACATATAATGGAATTGAGTTCCATAAAATAGGTCCAAGAAATGAAGATGCTCTGTGTTTAAGTCAGCACAGCCTAAATCTGAGGACAATTTAAGGTCTGGTTTTACAGGTGTAGCCCCTCTCCGGCGCTGTCTTGGAGAGGGCCACTACCCCTGCCTGCTACCTAGGATACAGGTTAAAGGGCCTGGGTTCCCATAAGCTGTAACATGGGGGTCCTTTCCCAAAAGTTAAAATAAAATGGCAGTGCCTCCACCCAGAGTACATATTAGTGGATCTGGTCTCAATTAGTACAACCCCCTGGGATGTCGTACCAACCTACCTCCCCAGCAGTTACCCCAGACATGGACTTACCAGGATTCGAGCCTCCCCACATTCAGTTAAACCATTTACATTTCCCACTTCATCCAATAACATGCTCACTAAAATTAGGCTCTGTAGTCAGTTCTGCTACCAAATGATTTCATCACAATTTATTTACAAGGGGAGGGTTAGGATGGGGTAAGTGGAATAGAGTTTATGCAAGACACTTTCCTTTTCATTTTAAAGAATGGCATTTCCCAAAATCACATTTCCCTTTTGATTCAAACCCCACATTTCGATCAATGCAGCCACCAGGACTATCTAGCTAGCTAAGTGCTGCAGGTGCACCCCAAACCCAGACTTACAGGTCCCAGTCCAGAATGATGCCCCGAAATCCCATCCCTGGGTAACCAGATGTAGAGTTGCAGGCCTGAGGTGCAACTGGTAGCCAGCGTTGGCGCACTTTCTTGAATGAAATAACTTTTTATATTCCTTCTTCTGGTTTATTCCAACCCTTGGCTCTATCTCCTGCCCTGGTGGGCATGTGAACCATTTACAGTCCCCAGGTGCTGGGCAATTCCTGCTGTTTACTCACAGTTCTGCAGAATCAGCGCTTGGATGGCACAGTTTGCTGAAGTCCTGGGGACTGATGGAAATACATGCAGAACTGGGCACGTTGCTTGAAACTGGAAGGGGCACAGAGGCGGCAGCTTGCTCTTCCTTCCTCTTGCTTGCAGATCTTGCAGCTTGTCCCCTTCAGCCTTTTACAGGCCCATTGCAGGGCATGTGTGCAAGGCCCGCCAACTACAGAGGACCCAGACCTTGGAGAGGCCCCACGGCCCGGCTCCCTCCAATCAGAGCACCCTAGCACTCGGGTACAAGACCCGTGAGCCCCTGCAGCGGCAAACCCCACTTGATGGGGGTTAACGAGTTCCCCACCTGGCCCTGGGTGTCAGCATAAACATTCAGCACATTCTCTGCTTCTTCTCTTTCTTTATCTTCAGTCACTTCACTACCAGTCTAGCATTGCTTGTAAGACGCTTTGGGATACTGTGTATGAAAAGCGCTATATAAATGCTGATTCTTCTTCTTCTTCTATCTTTCCTGCCACGGTGTGTAGCCAAAGCAATCTGTTTCTTTTTCTGAACATCAGGCTCTGGGGGGCTGTTCAGAATCTGAGAATCCAGGATTTATTTTATTTTTTATTTATTTATTGAATTGTTTCACCAGGAAAGATACACTGAGCAACTCAAAGCTCATCTCACGGTACGTCCTGGGAGAAGGGGAGTGGGATATACAGAAGGTAAATACATACAGTAGAATTACAGAGGCAAAAAACATGGGATACATGATATTCAATACATACAATATCAATACAAACAGTATGATTACAGAAGCATAAAAACAGGATACATGTGTAACCCCCAGGTGGCGCTATCTCAAGGGCTACTACCCCTGCCTGCTTGACTATTGA
Source organism: Neoceratodus forsteri (assembly GCA_016271365.2). Taxonomy (NCBI): domain Eukaryota; kingdom Metazoa; phylum Chordata; order Ceratodontiformes; family Ceratodontidae; genus Neoceratodus; species Neoceratodus forsteri. The sequence continues at coordinate 366,980,137 of JADMNL010000025.1, read as the reverse complement.
CAGGTTGAGGGGCCTAGGTTCTATGACGGGTGCCTCCACCCAGAGGTCAGGGTTTGTAGTGGTTAGACTAGCTTGATCACAGCCCTCTGGGACACCGTGACCCCTTTGGTTCCCTCTAGTGGCTCACACAGTACACCGGAGTTACCGCTCCAATACCCCACGTATACACACTGTTCACTCATAAAGTACCACTTACCCTCGAGACTGATTCTGCAGCATGTCTCTGAGGACCCCCTGTAAAATAAGGTTAAACAACATGCACAGCAAAATACAATACTGTTTCCATAAGCACCAACACCACAAACAGTATATAGTATAACAACAACAAATCTGATTTATTTAGGGGACAGTAACACGGGAGGGGAATCAGGTTAATTGGTGGCATTAAATCACAGTACTGTGCACACATACAGGGTCTGAAAAGTCACAGTCTGGGTACCCAGGTTGGGGGGGGGGGGCTAGCCAGGCCCGTTGCCTGAGGTTGGCCAGCAGGTGCAGATGGATAGGGCCCTGTAGAAGAAAATATATGCACAACACCCAATTGTAATCCGGAGCCGGATGGCTCAGTCCATGAAGCAGTGAAACAACAAGAATTAGATGACACACTTGTGATTGAAAACAGGCTGCAGGGGAATACCCTGACTTGTACTCACAATACCCAAGCTGAGAACCGAATGGTGGATGTTCTTCTGGATTGCCAGAACAACAAGGTATGGAGACAAAGTCCTTGTGACTGGACCCCACTGCAGTTGACAGCAAACGGATTTAGTCTGAGACAAGCTGGGGTTTGCTTCCAGCTTCAACACACAGCACACGGCACTGGGGATTGGAAATAGAGATTCCCCACAAGCACTATGCACATTCATATGTAAAAGGAAAGTACTATACCAGGCAGGCTGCTCTTCGATCCCGATCGCAATTACTGCAAAATGCCTGGGAGCACACACAGCAGCTTCAGTTCCTGACAGACCGAACGCGATTCAGCAATTTCTCCAGTCTTCTACAGGGTGAGCCTGGTTTCCACACTTCTGGTGCTTCTTTCTCCTCACAACTTGGATTCAGTCCAAACTGACACTCACAAAGACTGCAGACCGAAACTCAGGGCCTCACATGCGCTTCCCGTGCGAAACTACACACCGCAGAAGCACAGAGTTCCTTCTCTCTTCACAGTCACAACTGAGCTAATCTTTCCAGTCACAGAGCAGGGTATTTCCTTTAGCTCCACACCATTCCGTTGGCTGGTTCAGCTGTCACTCACAATAAGACTCCCTCTGTTGGTGGAAAAAGGTGCCAAGGTTAAAACTACATTTCCCAGAGTCACTGCCCATACAATCCCCTTGTGGCTGGCTCAAAATTGAGAGTCCAAGTTCCGATTCATCCACAGGCTCCATTTTAGGGTCTCCCTATCATCCTGATTGGTCCAAGTCAGCTATTCAGAACCAAAATGAAAGAGCTACACTGAAACAGTTTGTGCTGAAATGAAGACAGGTTAGACAAACTACATTTTCTCAGTCACTCTAAATGATTTCTGGCAAACAGATCTTTCAACAAGGCTCCCTCTGCACATGTAGCAACGGCAGAAATGGAGTGAATTGACAGCAGCCCGGGCGGGATTCAGGCATTAGAACACACAGTCCCCCCATACAAACTAATTAAGTCTGCAAGCAGACAGCTCTTAAAGAGACAGTACGTGGAGGCTCAAATAGCACTCACTTGGAACCACATTTAAACAGCTCAGACGCCGAACACCGGCCAGACTTGGAGCATTCAGGCAAGCTCCTGGAAGACTTTTGGGAATCCCCATTTGCAGGGGGTTACACCTGGTAAACAATACATATAATATCAATTACAAGGGATGCAAGGTGATTCACTTACAACAAAGGGAGGAAACGTAAGTGAACAAAGACACATTGTAAGAGTTAGGCTAAGAGGGAAAATAAGTGCAAATGAGGATGAGCTGTAGTGAGAGAAAGAGAGAGGGAGGGAGAGAGAGAGAGAGATTTAGTAGGCAGGAGGGGTCGGGGCAAGTGCAGCTATGTGTTAGGTAATTGTGCAGAGCAGATGTAAGCGAACTCAGGGAGGAAGAGTGGTGGATTTGAGGAGGGAGAGCATTCCACATTTTAGGCAAATGGTAAGAGAAGGCTGTTTGGCCAGAGGATGTAGCTCTGCTGGGGATTGAGAGGGTGCGCGTGGCAACATGAGATCTCAGGGTGTAAAGGGAAGGTGGAAGGGTACCAAGGGAGGAGGAGAGGTAGGATGGGAGGTATCCAAGCCAGAATTTAGCGATGAACTTAGCACCATGTAGCTCATGCCGATTGTGGAGAGTCAGGAAGTTAAGAGAGCGGTAGAGGTGAGTGGCATCAAGAGCAAAGCGACAGAAGGAATTATAGAGAAGGTCCAGTCTAGTTAGGGAGGACTGTGGGGCAGCACCATAGACTATGTCGCAGTAGTCAAATATAGGCATGATCATCTTCAGAACAAGCTCTCGCCTGCCAGCGAGTGGGATGCAGCTACGGTTTTTTAAAAGGGCCCCAAGCTTGGGCCTAAGTTTTTTTCAGAATAGCATCAATGTGTACTGAGAAGTTAAGGTGTCTATCTAGCCAGACGCCGAGATACCTGAATGAGGAGGATTTACCACAACACTCTCTTTTCCTCACTGTATATCAGGAGCAGACAGCAGGTACTCGACCCTGAAAGGCACCTGTCCATCCTTCTGCTTTCACAATCTCTCAACTTCAACACAGCCACATTCTTGCTCTGGCTCACACATATTTCCTGCACTGTTTCAACAACTTTCAGAGTCTCTTTTCTCACTGTTTAGGTGCACATAGTCCAACTCGAAGAGGCTCACTCCTCCTTTTCTTCTCTCAGCACATTTATTCTCATTCCTCAATATTCCGTCTTTTCCCAGACTTAGATGCAACCTTTGTCCTTTTACCAGGCTCAGCACACAACCTTTGTCTTTTTCCAGGATCAAGACAACACCTTTGTCCTTTTTCCAGGTTCAGGACACACTCTTTCTGCCATCTCACCGCTATGGTGCATGTTTAAATCAATGAAGATTCCGATAACCTGCAGCTTTTCCCTTTTCCATTTGAGCTGCCTTTATCTCACCACTCTGGTGCATCTTTAAACAACGCAGATTTAATCAACCTGCAGATTTTCACTTTCTCTTCAAAGCTGCTTCTTTACTAAAATTATCTTCCTTGCTTCTCCCTTTTGCTTCTCTTAATGGGGCAGGCACTACCTGCCCTGGGGGACACACTGCTGGCAGCCCCAGACAGGCCCATTCCCAGCCTTGCAGCCCCATCCTCCTCCAGGGGCAAGCGCCCTCCTCCCTCTGGAGGGATTCTCCCCAGACTGACACTCCAACAGTCCTTGCCTTTTTGGGAGCTCTTTAGCAACTCCCCATTGGCTGGAGCCACTATCCTTAAGCAACAATTAATATGTATGAAGCTCCCTTGATACCTCATTGGTGCAGAAAAAGGCACTTCTTTGATTTTCCCTGGTATTTTCCCCCAAGAGTCTGTTCAACAAGCCCCATAATCCTCTTGGATGATCCTGGCACTGTGGTTGGTTGCCTGATGTCACATGGCTGCAGAAACATGGTGGCTGGAGTAAACAGTCCCTCCCAACACAGTTTGCACAGTGTCCCAGGTTCTGAATGTTCCTGTAAGCAAACTATGCACTTTTATTTAAATATTCCCTCACATACTGGTAGCCACCCTGGTGCCCTGTACTGCACATTTTAATATATTTATTTAGCCCTCTGCCAGTTGCTGCTGCCATTGTACCTTGCCCCTAGGCAGCCCAGTATAACCCCATTGTAATCCAGGCACAATCCCACTTTAAATTCCCTGTGCAGCCAACATATACACTTTATTTATTTATTACCCCAACCGGACTGGAGCCAGACCTTCCCTCTGCTGATTACTACCTTTATTTATTACACTTTAGTCCCTTTTCAACCTGTCGCTAACGCTAACTTTGTGCCTCAGTGCTAGACAGGCTCCTGACTCATCTTTATTCATGAGCCGTCTCATGAATATTAATGAGATGGCTCCCTTATCTCGCACGGGATTGACGCTCCCAAAATCTCCTCTCTTTCTCCTCCTGCTGTCTCCACAGTCCAGCTAATGGTCCTGGTCCCTCTTTCCTTAAACCTTGGGACCAGGACCACCAGGGAGAGAGCCAGACTGGCTGCAGAAATGACCAAACAGCTTTGCGTTCCTCACGCATGCGTGGAGCTCGCCGGCAACACAATGCCATTTTCAGATCCGCAGCTCTGTGAACCAGCTCCTCTGGCCCTGCTCTCCCAAAAAAACATGCGGGGGCTGGCAGGAGAGGACCAGGACACAGGGGGACCATAGGGCAACCCGGGGGACACATAGGGGAAATCGGGAACCGGACAAAAAAAGAATGGGGGTGGACCAAAACCTCAGGGGAAACAGAAGCTTTTCGGGGGCTCACAGGTAAACTCCCAACAGGGGGGTTACACAGGAATGCAGAGGGCCAGAAGGGACATACCATTGAAGGCAGGCAGCAAGGCAAGTGGGCTGCCCAGTCTGTAAAGCATAAAAGAATTTTAACCTGACACTGAAGTTAACCAGGAGCCAGTGAGGCTATTAATATAAAATCAGCAGTTGCTACTAATTATGCTTCATTGTCTGGGTATTGGTAGTGCAATGACAGGCAGCATTACAGGAACACTGGCTGAATACCATCATATGGCAAGCACTGCCCATCGGGCCCACTACCGGTACCTGTAAGGGGGAGCATAATCAGTGATAGCTGCCGATTAATATGTAAATAGCCTCAAAGTAGCATCTTAAGAAGAGGAGTACCATGATTATGGCAAGAAACACCAGTGATCACGCAAGCAGCACCATTGTGAATGTGCTGTAAGGCAGCCGGTGCAATAGAGGTAAAGCCAATTAGAAGACCACTGCAACAGACAAGCCTTGAAATAACTAGGCCATGAAGAACCATTTTAACTGCACTAAAGGTCAGATACTTCCTGATATGTATGATATTAATTAAATGGAAGCATCAAGACTTAGCTAACACTGCAACTGAGGTATTCACTAAGGAGAGATCACAGTACTAGATTACTGGTAGACTCATGATGAGGAATTTGAAGGGAGGAAACTTGTTGCTTGAGCTGGGCACACATAGTAATGTGTGTGATTCAGCTGAGGCCGAGGACGAAAGACTAAGCAGACATTTATTTTCTCATAATTCATTTTAATGGGAATGTTGGGAACTTCATGCTGCTAAATCCTTGTTTATTTCCTCAGATCTGGCAAAAGTCAGATTTGGAAAATATATATCTAGGTGTCATCAGCATAAAGGTGAAAGGAAAACTGAAACAATTTAAAAAGTGTGTTCAAGTGGATGATATATAAACAAAAAATGGAGGAGGTCCCAAAACAGACCTTCAAGTAACACCATGTGGCAGCTGATGAGACCAAGATAACAATGACCCACAAGACACTTGAAAGGAATGACTAGAAAGATATGATTTAAGCCAAGATAAAACCACATCAGACACCCCAAACTCAGTGAAAAACCTCTCACAGAGCATCTGGTGATTAAGAGTGTCAAACGCAGAGGTGGACTCCAGCAGAATCAAAGCAGTGAAAACATGCTTGCTCCAGCGGTAAGAAATCCATCATTTATTTACAAAGAGCGATACTCTCTTAGCCAAGTGGTGTAGCTTAGGCACTGGTGCCCTTGTGCTCTGACTGTGACCCATGTTCGAGCAGAGCGGGTTGTCAGAGGGTCGGCAGGGAGGAGAAGGATTGAGCGTCCGACGGACTGCTCTCCTTCTCTGGGGAGGGGGGGGTCCTCTACTGTCAGCGCCCGTTCACCCCCTGGTGGAGGCTAGGGGACAGAGTGCCATGCAGTTACTTGGGGAGGAGCTGGGAGCAGATGCCTGGAGGGAGCGCGTGTGGACGCATGTGCGCTCCCCTCCATCTGGCACCATTGCACGCCCCCAGCTTCAGGGGAAAGGGAACAAGGAAAAATGACATCCTCATTGAGCGGCTTGATGGCGTCGGGAAGATCTCTAGCTCCGGTGGGGTGGGGGTGTGGAGTGCGCCTGAATTGGATCCGTTCGGGTGGGTGAGTTGGGGGCTCCCCACCACCCTGTCGTGGGGGGTAAGCCACAGGAGACAAGGCAGATTCCATCAGGAGTGCAGGAGAATGGATGGCGGCTGGAATGCCAGTGGGTTGCCAGGAAGATGGGAGCAGACAGGTATGATGACCAAGGAGGAAAAAAAAACAGAAAGAAAAAAAAAAGAGCAGTCTCGGTGGAGTGTGTGTTCTTGAACCGTGACTGTAGGGGCTCAAGACGAGACCTTGATTCTAGGTAGTACTGTGACACTACAGCATGCCTGGGAGTGATGGAGTTAACCCACAGCTGCTGCTTTCACCCTTCTGCTGATCAGGAGATGTGTATAATATTCCTGTCTGACCTATGTAATGAGGTTCATTGTATTTTAATGATTATACTGAAGTGTTCGTTCTCCAAGTGCCGCCTTGTTCAAATAACAGTGCCAGCCAGCTAGTTATTGATTCATCTCTGAGACTTTATTCAGACCTAGGGTTTGCGATGGCTGCCTAGGTTCAGCACACACACACTCTCACAGCAGAAAACCCAAATGGTGGCTCTCACTATCAAAGAGGCCATTTACTGGTCCCTAGTGTGCAGGGCACCCAATTCTACCCCCCCCCCCCAAAATCTGGTACGCAGCAGTGCAGTGGCACACAAATTTACCAGAATGCTGGTGTGTAAATTCCACCTAACACAGAGGCTATGAGCAGGGCCACTGGAAAATTGCGCCTGCAATTTTTTTGCGGAATCCGAAATTTTCACCATTCTCTGCAAAAAATGACATGTTCCGCAATTTCTTGCAATTTTTGGAATTTTTATATTGAACTGTGTAAAAAGTATTAACATTTTTAATAAAATACTCTCCAATATATTGACAATTTTGCATGCAGACTTGGGTTTGGCCAAAACAATGCGGTGCAAGGTAGAGCACGGGTTTTATGTGACTCTTGATTTCTTTTGAATCCTTGTCTTGTTTGGTTTCAAAATCCACTGGCCAAGCATAAGTACACTTAAACACTTAACATTTGTTTTGTGTTGAAGCAGTCTATCAGAAAACTTTTTGTTGCCACACAAACTGAAACATAAGATGGGAGAAAAGGTGCAAATGATCCCATTCACCTAAATGGGGTGCTAACTATGAAGCCTTTTTGTAAGTGGCAGGGCAAATTTTTCCTTGTGAGCATACTTTCATTCAGACTAGTTTTGATTCAAACAGCTGAGGATTTTTGTATAGCCTTGTTGATTTTAAACTTGAATAAGCTAGTTGCTAACAGTGATCTCACTCTTAGCAACTACCTCCTAGATGCTCACATGCAAAGACTACAATAAAAACCTGACTAAAAACAAGTTTATAAAATGCAAAATGTATCTGAACATTTATCTTTAATGAAATAAAATCATTGCAGCCGGAGTAAAACAAAGGTAAATTATAGGGTACCCTGACTACTGTATGATGCAGTAAAAATATATTGGTATTTCTGTACATTTTTTGATAACTGCGTAAGGCCCACTAGGCAGAAGTGCCTGTTTTCAGGTACAACCCAGGAGCACTGAGGAGGTTAAGTGACTTGCTCAGAATCACACAGTATGCAAGTGGAGGTTGTGGGAATCAAACCCAGGTCTGCTAGATGTCGTCAGCTCATTTAGTTTGTTACTCTAACCTCTACATTATACTGCCAGCCCCAATAACCCCCAGATTTAATGTTTAAATATATGATTTCAAAAATAGTGTACAGTACCTACAATACAAATCATGTCCATTAAACACTTTAACAACATTTTACTAAAACTCAATTATTCACCACTCTATCTGCTTATTTTTTCTTGTACCAAAGTGGGTGAATAGCTGGCAGAGCACTGTAAACAGCTGTTGATTAGGTTTCATTATTCTACAGCCAGAAACAAAACAAAATATTTCTTCTGGCTTTATTTAATATTGATTTGCTGTGGCTCACTTTATATAATCTATTTAGCACTGTATGAGGCAGATGCTTTTAAATTTTGGAAGATAGGCAACGCTTACGATAGCTTATCAGTTTAGTATTCATTTTAGGAACATAAACTTTTCTTTATGTTTTAAATATATTCAAGTGGCAGTGTATTCATTTAACAGTTTATACTGACTAATACATGCTGCAGAAAACATTAAAAGATTTACTGTGACGTACTCAGGGTCTATAGTAGAACCCCCACAATTTTCCACAATTTTGGGTAACCTTTTCTGCAATTTTCCAGTGACCCTGGCTATGAGCTTACTTCATTCTTGGTACTGTAAGCTGGGCCTGAATTTGCAGCACTGGTAGGAGGTATCCAGATGTTGGTTCTAGAGCTGCTCTGATAATTGGATACCCCAGATAATGATGGTAAATCAAAATTATTGAGCAAATTTTAAGGTGGACACTCACGGGCCCCAAACTACTACAAATGGATTGGGGGTCCTGGTTACCAAAATCACAACCAACAAAAAGAAATCTGCACTTACTTTTAAAAACATATACAGCAAGATTTTCAAAAGGGTGGACCTGGACGAAAATGCACGTTGCGCTTGCGTTCATCTAAATGCATCTGAGTAGCCCTGCTGCTATTTTTGAAAAGATGTGTTTGACTGCCTAAAAGGTCATGATTTACAGTGAAAAATATGACACAAATGCAGTCGGAATCATTTTTTGATGTAATTGTGTCTTTTTTTGTCAAAAATTTTGGAAGCTGTTGGACCATAGAATTGGAGGCATATTTTAAAATCAGCTGTGGACGTGTCTCGGACGGATCCATTTGAAAACCCTGCCCTACATTCTCAGCTGGTTGATCCTGTGACCCCGCGTGCCATGCTGACAACATATCCCAGAGAGACCAGTGGCTGAACCTCAGATGATTTTAGCATGTGATTCAGCCATGGGGGTCATGCAAGTGCTGCATCTCTGAAGAGACGGTAACGGAAAGTTACTGTAACTCAGATCTTCTCTGTCCTACCAACTAGTCTCAAACCAGGAGTCTTCTTCATATACCTAGAGTCTGCAAAACACTTAGAAGAAAAAGCCTTTACCATAGCTGCTCTGACTACCTGACGTTGCTCCCCATCAACATCACAGAGAGGTCAGTTGTGTCCAAGTCTTCAAGCGTTCCATGTCTGACGATCTTTGTGACCCATGTCTCTGTCTCACACTGTCGTGTCCATAGTGTCATGATCTGACCTTATTCTAGCTATTTATTTATTAAATGTTGTACCAGGAGTTAACACGTTAGATACACTGCCTAATTTACATGCAGGACCTGAGGCAAGAGAAAAGTACAACAGCAAAATGTCTAAGTAAGTATAAGGCAATATCATAAATAATCAACAAAATGCTACAGTAAAGAATCGTGTATGTCCTACATATATAACAACATGTGAAGCTGCCAGCGTAAGAAGGCCACACAGTCTATCTAATCCGCTCGTTGCTGAGCCCTGGCCAGGGGCGTAGCTACAAGGGTGCGGGGGGTGCAGTGGCACCCGGGCCCATGAGGTTTGAGGGGCCCAAATCATAATTTTGAGCTTTATTTAAAACTGGGGAGGGGCCCTGTAACATCGCCTTGCACCCAGACCCTCTGGGAATTTGCTACACTACTGGCCCTGGCATACAATAATTGACTTCATGTCAGCGATAGCAATTACAGGCAACATACAAACTTACTACCACTGTGGACCTGTAACTAACCCTTCTTTCCCTACCTCCAGTGCTCTCCCCTTCTTTCTCTTCCTCCAACTGTTATTAACTATACTAATGTGAAAAACAATTGTTTTAGATACATTAGTAAGAAAAGGAAAAGGGGTCGGAGAATTGCATGGCTAGTCGAGCAGGGTAGGGTGATACAGGTGGATGGGCAAAAGGCCGCCGTCCTGAATGACTACTTTTGCTCAGTATTCACTAATGAGGAATACGGGTCCATGCCAGAGAGCAGCATCAAAGCAGTGGCAAAGGGGGTCCTGGAAATGAGCCAGCCATTGTTTACTAGTGAAAGGGTCCTGAAAGGGCTAGCAGCCCTTAAGATAGATAAGGCCCAAGTCCAGATGGGTTACATGCGAGGATGCTTAAGGAACTGGCAGCGAAGCTGACTAAACAACTGACTGGGCTCTTTAACAGCTCACCCAGATCTGAGGAAGTTCCAGGGGATTGGAAGATGGCAGACGTTGTGCCGCTACATAAGGAGGGGATAAGGAGCAACCAGGGAATTACAGGCCTGTCAGTCTGACCTCTGTTGTGGGGAAGCTGATGGAATCTCGGATCAAAGAGGACCTCATAGACTACCTAGAGAGTAATGAACTCCAGGATAGCAAACAACATGGTTTTGTAGCAGGAAGGTCTTGTCAAACCAGCCTGATAGTTCTCTTTGACTGGGTGACAAAGGAGATAGACAAGGGCCACGCATTGGACCTGCTGTACGTTGACTTCAGTAAGGCCTTTGATTCGGTACCACGCAAGAAATTGCTTAAGAAGATGAAAGACCTGGATGCGGCTAAAAGCCTAGTGAACTGGGTGGGTAATTGGCTAGCAGGGAGGCAAAAGAGAGTGCTGGTCAATGGGGTTAACCCAGAGTAGAAGGAGGTGACGAGCAGGGTTCCACAAGGATCTGTCCTGGCTCCAATCCTCTTCAGCATGTTCATTAGCGACATTGGTGAAGGAATCTGGGGCAGGCTGTGTCTCTTCGCAGATGACACAAAACTATGTGGGAGGGTAGATAGTGAAGAGGGAATAAGGGATATGCAGAAGGACCTACAAAAGCCTGAGGGGTGATCAAAGGTCTGGCAGTTAAAGTTCAATGCTACAAAGTACAAGGTAATGCAGCCAAGGGAATAAAACAAGACGGAGTACTGGATGGGAGGTGAGAGACCTAGCACTACAGACAATGAACGGGATCCAGGCGTTATCATCAGTAACTCTCTTAAACAAACAATCCAGTACAATAAGGCCTATAGCAAGACTAACAGGATGCTGGGGTGTATCGGGAGGGGGACTGACAGTAGAAGAAAAGAGGTAATACTTCCCCTCTACGATTCCTGGTGAGGTCTCATGTGGAGTACTGTGTCCAGTTCTGGAGTCCTCACCTCCGAAAAGACAAGTATAGGTTGGAGACAGTGCAGTGCAGAGTAACAAAAATGATTCAGAGCCAGCAGGGCAGATCCTACGAGGAGTGCCTCAAGGCACTAAATATGTACTCACTGGAAACCAGAAGGGAGAGGGGAGATATGACAGAGACCTTCAAATTCCTCAAAGGCATTAATAAAGTGAACGGTGGGGAATTATTTAGTCTGAATACCAACTCCCGGTCATGTGGACACGAGTGAAGATTAGCAGGTGGGAAGTTCAGGAGGGATGTGAGGAAGTACTTCTTTATGTAAAGGGTGGTGGAACCTTGGAATAGTTTGCCAGCTGAGGTGGTGGGAATGAATACAGTCAGGGGATTCAAGCAGGCCAGGGATAGAATGAAGGGGATAGTGGTTACCCGGGGTGTCAGGTCCAGGGAAGAGAAGGGGGGAGGACCAGGAGAGTTAGTACCCTGGAGGAACATTAGGTTCCAAGGAAGGTTCCAGGAATTGGCTTTGGTATTCTGCTGCTGTCATTGTGTTTCTGTGTTTCTAATGTCATCGTCTTGAATAAGAAGGATCCTTGTTCCCATGGCACCTGGAGGCGGAACCCTCCTCAAGAGGATTTCTGTGCCTCCCTGGTACCCCCAAAAAGGTGGTAGTCCCAGTGCGGGACAGAGTCCAAACTGCCACAACTACATTGTATAAGCATTCAAACAAATTGTGTCACACAAGTATCCTGCCTGAATAACTTACTATGTTGCACAAACACCTTTCCAGCTACCCATACTTAGTTGCTTGCTGCCTCAGAGAACTCTACTCTTAGAATGCTGATGCATTCATCAGTGTTGTAATAGTTTATTTTGTATTTTTTATTTATAATAAAATTAATTTTATATGACTGTGTACTGATTAATTTGTAATATATATTTGCTCTGCCTCTGCAGTTTCTGTTTCCCGTGACCTTCTATGGTAATGGATCCCCCACAGCCAATCAGTGAAGAGAATGGCTGTATCTCATATTTGTGCATACAGCCATCACCTTATGCAGCAAATTGGATATGCTCGTTCCCGATTTCATGATAAATCCTATAACCTCCACAGCAGCGCTGCCGGCAAAAGTGCACAAAAATACCCCAAAATATTTATACATCCCCTTCCACCAAAAAACAATATAAAGTTTACAACTTTCCCACGGCCAAGGATACCACCACACGCAGCAATACCCCACTGCCCACACTGCCACAGCAGAACCCTAACGAATCATTCATGGTCCACAACAGCTGATGGTGGCCCAAATCACTGCATCCAATGGGAACTGAAACAAATGCAAGTAAATTCACAAAAAAGACAACAAAACTAAACAAAACAAAAGCTCTCCAGTAATGGGTTTCTGTTTCACAAGGGTCTCTCATTCTGGTTGGGAAGACAGACCTGCTCAACTTTACTTTGTGGTCTGCACACCAAACAGCACGAGTAACCCTTGTGAAACAGCAAGAGACAACCTTTACTATACCCAGTATAATATAAATGAGGCTATCCCAATGTGCAAAACTTCTAAATAAAATAAATATACTACTAAAATATCTATTTGGGTAAGAGTTCTGGAGTTATCTGCCAATCACAAGTGGATCAAGCTATGTAGTGAAGTAGCACCCACTATGCCAACTGGCCAGCAAACAGCACCTTTTTAGCCAGACAGTTTTAAAAGGGCACCTTTTTTATTGTTCTGGGAAAGTAATACTCCTTTGACTAAATTACTCCCCCTTTAAAAGTTTTGGGATGTGTGCCAGCCCCAGGAGGACATATACACCCCAACAGGGCAGCCTGGATAGACCACAGCGCCTTCTTCTGCTGGCAATTTTCTGTTTCTATGCTGCAGATAGTGATCTGGATATTATAATGCATGTTCCCAGCATCTCTGATTGGTTTGCTCTATACAGAGTTTTTGCACTTTGAATATGGGGTCAACCATGGATGGGGGAGGGGAGTCAGCCCTCGTGAGGTGCTCTATATTGCTAATGTCACAGAACCCACTTACAGGGCACTATTGTGGGAAATCGTACAAAAGCGTCGCTACAGACAGCCTGATGTTGTTGCGTCAACGCTGCCACTGGCAAGGCCGGTGTACCGGGTTCACCGCTCAAGGCTGGAACACTGGAGGGCCAGAGGGTAGAGCACTGAGCATCCTGGAGGACGCTGTCTTCCTCAAGGGGATGGAGATCTAGGCCTTGCTGCAGCATCACCACCTGGGTGATCAAAGGTGGCGGTGTAGCTAAGGATCTGAAGTCTGGGGCTTGGCCACCTGGCTGAGTGCCACATGTCAAGCACATCACGATGTGTGCATGTGTGCTTGGAGTTTGCTGGCCAGAACCTGCAGGGAGACAACACGGAGAAAAATCCATCTGGCTGGATGAAATCTGAGGCCCCTGCCTGGATCCAGTCCCCTGCCTGATGGCTCCTCTAGCAGGGAGAGACTCTGAAAGGGGGTCTCCCGTTCCTCAATGGACCAAGCACAGGGGGCAAGCCATGGAGGAACACAGGGAAGGGCCTCATATAAGTGGGCATTGCCGGTGAAGGACTGCCACTATGAGGGCTGATGGTAGTCGGTTGGTGACCATGGGGAGAATACATAGAACATTTTTACCAAAAAAGTGTCACTATGAAGTGTTCTTTTCTCTCATTAATACACATGTCCAATTTATCTGCCAGCACCAACTGGGGCGATTATGGCTCTGCAGGCACAGAAAACTAAACTGTGGTTGCTATATGCACAAAAGGAGGAGGCCCATTCTTTGAGTCCATCCCTTATGAAGGGCACGAGGCGTGGCTGCATGGCATAGATACATGACATGTTTGAGGATGGAGCAGTTGCGGAGGCAGCTCCCAGACTGTAGAATTCCCTACCTTCCCACCTTCCACATATCTCATCAGCAGAGGCCTTTAAAAAGGCTTAAAAACATATCTGTTCTTCCTGGCATTCTAAGGACCCAGTTAAAAGCTTTGTTCCTCCTAATGTATTTTCTTTAACGTGCTTTAGGCTTTTGTATTTATCAACTGAAATGTTACCTATTTTATGTATCTTTTATTATTTTTTATGGGTACGGGGCACTTCATAAATAAAATCTGATTGATTGATTGACAATCCCCTAGAAACGTTGTGAACTTCTACAGCTTCAAGACACACAAACTGTACCAGCTCTTTAGATGCAGCCAGTGCCCATCAATATTCAGAATAGCCTTGGGGGGGAGAGGTTATTCGGGGGCTCATAGTTCACAAATCGCCTCAGGAGGCAGGCTTGTAGCAGGAAACTGAAATGTTCTCTTCTAGCCTCTGGCAATGCCATGTCTCTGGAGGCAGCTCTTAAGTTAGAAAAGTAAAGAACAGGCCAGGCTAACCTGGCTTTTAAAGAAATAGGCCATTTACAAGGGCTGCAGTGCCATCAAGTTCTTACTGACATCAAAAAGGCTGTGTAACACTTCTGACATCTGCCAGGAGTACTAAACAACTGGATTTAGTCTTCCGTCTAATAACACAGTATTGGGGTGAGAAAGGGACGTAAGGTCCATCTTGTCTGCTCCTTCTGCAACACAGCAGTGACTTTACTCAATCACAATGGGCTGTATGCACAAAAGTGCATAGTGCCTATGCACCGTGTAACTGAAGTTTGTAGGCAGCCCTACAAGAGAATCCCATACAGCTGGCAGTTCAGTGGCATGTACCAATGGTGTGCCTGCCAGTTGCATGCCGGATTCCCTGACTGATCATGCCGCTCTGTACCAGGGGCGGTCCAGGGGCAAGCCAGGGGGTGTGCCCACACTCCACTCCATTCACTAAGTCATGGAGTGCAGGGCTGGGGCAGAAAATATTATGCCTAGGGGACACTGCCATAAGTATCTATGCACCCCCCCAATGGTTACCAGCGTGGGGCTGGCGACAACGGGATCCCCCTGCACACTGCCTTCACCCACCAGGCTGTCAGAGTCGGCTGGGGGCAGCCATTTGGGTGAGCGACCCTAGACTGGCACACATTGGACCCGCGTCTTCCCACACCCCACCCGCTCCTGCAGCACAAGGGATCCACTTTGGGACCTGGGTCAGGAATCCAATTGGATGCCCACCTGGGTCCACTGCTCCGCACCCATCTGCCCCCCACAAACCTGCATGCTGGGGGGAGTGGGACTGTGGACAGGTGCCCTGCAGGTGCTTGCAGTTGTGAATGCACATACCCTGCACCTGTCCGGGGCAGCGTAGGCGCGCAGGCAGTTTACGTGCGGACAGCACATAAATTATGCACATTTGTGCATTGGGCCCAATATTGAATACACATCCAAGCTTATCAGCCAGAATGCTACCCCTACTCACGCTATGTAACCCTCAATGACATTCTTCCTCACAAATCTGTCTCGTCCTCCTTTAAAAGCCAGAACAGTGCAAACTTCCACTACTTCACTGGACAGGCTGTTCAATCTGTTAACTGCCCCCATGTAAAGTAATGCGTTCTTTTCCCTTATTTTATCACCCGACCCATCAGTTTGAGTACATCTTCTCTAGTTTATTAGGATGGCACCGCAAACTGATACCTTTTTCGGCAGGTTCTTACCATTCATTCAATCAATCAATCAATCACTTTATTTAACCAGGCATAAACACCATTGAGCAAGCTCATTTTCAAGGTGGTCCTGGGCATAAATACAATACAGTATACTCCATAAGATTACAATTACGGTGGACAACGGTGCAAAAACCAAAAAAATTACAGTGGGAGGGCCTAAATCAGACTATAGGGAGACAGTAACCGGGTTACCAAAAGAATCCAAGAAAAACAAATGTTAAGAGGAAATGTGTTGGAAGGGTGGAAGGTTGCTTGCTATGTCAAGGATGGGATCGAGGCATGCAAGAAAGAGGGAGTGAGAATGGACGCAAAGCCCCTACAGAAAGCCTACAGTTGGAGTTAGGATCCATGGAAGGCTAAAAGACAATTCTGGGAGTATGTTACAGACCACCAGGCAGTAGAGCAGAACAGGACTTGGACATGGGAAATTAAATTAAAGGGTAACAATTACAGGGCTCCTGATTTTCATGGGACATTTCAATCTAACTGGCACTGGCTGGGAGACAGAAAGTGCCCAAAGGAAAGCAGGGGGGAGTTTGTTGTTAGTCTTGAAGGATTTATTCAGCATGTCAGGCATGGGACAAAAAGAGATGTGGATCTTGATCTGTTACTGAGTCGTGAGGATGACATGATCACAGCAGTAAACACTGGGGAGTCAGTGGAGAATAGTTACCCTAATAGGATTAAATCTGAGGTGATCAGGAGAAGCTACTTCACCAAAAATAAAACCAGGACACTGGGCTTCAGCAGAGATGATTTTGATAAGCTGAGAGAGATGGTGGTGGATACTGCTTTGATTAATATACCACTGAATGGGAGTGTTAATACTACATGAGAGGGCATGCCGACCCAGTGGCACTGAGGGTTGAGGCACTGGATGCCACACCTTGCACCACGCTGGCGATCTGGGTTCGGGAACGGACTCGGGCTGCTGGGGGCTGGAAGGGGAAAGGAAGGACTGAGCATCCCATGAGTGCTCTCCTTCCTCTGGGGTGGGTAGGAATGGTGCATCACGCTGCAGTGGCGACTGGCGGAGGTCAGCAGCACTGCAGTGGCATGCTTAGAAAGGAAAGGGAGCGCGGCAGGTGTCAGCATGGACGTGCTTAGACGCCATTGCACGTTCAGCTCCCTGGAGACCAGAAAAGCAGAAAATGGTAGGGCGACCTCAGCGGTTGATGGCTGTGCCCTGTGCCCCCGGACACGAGAGGTGCCTTCATCGGGGTGTGGCCGACCCTGTGCGATGGAGCAATCTGTGTGCCAGACCAGGTCCGGGGGTGCGGGTGCTGGCGGCCGGAGGTCATGGGGCCTGCTCCACTAGGGAGAAAGCATTCGAAGATAAAAATAAATGTGTCTCCATATGCAATAAGGGTAAAAGGGCTAGGCAGAGCCATGGAGGCCTTCATGGTTGCCCAAACTTCAGGGGAAGCTAAGAAACAATAACAGGGTGTGCAATAAGTGGAAGGATTTTGGCAACAGAGCGATGG
Organism: Neoceratodus forsteri; assembly: GCA_016271365.2. Taxonomy (NCBI): domain Eukaryota; kingdom Metazoa; phylum Chordata; order Ceratodontiformes; family Ceratodontidae; genus Neoceratodus; species Neoceratodus forsteri. The sequence continues at coordinate 366,962,860 of JADMNL010000025.1, read as the reverse complement.
AAATAGAGTATAGGGTATTACAGAAAAAATACAGGGGCAGGATTGCACAGGCCAAGGCTGGTCTGGAAGACTAAATGGTACAAGCGCTCAAGAGGAATAATAAATCCTTTATTTCAATATACAGGGAGCAAAAGGAAAGTCAGGGATAAGTAGGGCTACTGATCACTGGGGGGGGCATCAGTAGCTATGGGCATGGGAGGGGCAAGCACACACTGTGCATTTTTGTGCATCTCAGACGTGCCCTTTAGCTGCCACAAAAGGAAAATTCCACTCTCCTCCTCCTCCGCAGGAAAGTTGTTGTGCAGCCTTTTGACCCCCCCCATTACTGTCTGTCTCGTCTACCAACTTGCAACAGTTTAACAAAGCCCCCCAAAAACAGAACTCCCTAGCCCAAAGCCTAGCTAGCACCTCTGTGTCACTTGTAAGCTGATCTTTTGCTGTGTTCTTCCCTCCTCTCTCTTTTTCGCTGCTGCCTATCTTTTTGGCACTGTAGAAGGAGCGCAACAAGCTCATAGTACCAACCAGCCCTTAACAGCAGGGACGTCTCCCCACCTGACTGATTCAGCAGGCAGTGAGGAGTAAAGGAAAAAGTGATCTTCACTTGTTGCGGGCAGCAGGCTGCATTTCCTTCTATCTGTTAGCACTTGTCTGCCTGGCTTTCACCAGTACTACGTGTTGGTGGAGAGGCACTAAATGTGTCCCTTTGACACTGCCGAATATGTCAACCCCACTAGTGGAGCTGTGCAACTTTTATCGCTCTCACCCACCACCTGGCTCAGTGGAGCGAGGAGAGAGTAAAAACTGATGTGCTTCCTTTTTTTATTTTCTTAAAAGAGCGAAGCAGTTCCCTTTCAGGCCATCTGACTCTACAGACAGTGGTTAGAAATGAGCGAGTACAAGGCTCATTGTAGTACTGGAGGAGTGAGGAAACTAGAAAGGGACAATATTTATGGATATAGATTAGGCCTGGTGCTACAAATCCAAGAACTGTGCTGTCAGGTAGTCACGGTTACTGCAGGCATGCATAATTTAACAACTGAGCAAATATACAAAGCTGCAAACACAAAGGGCAAATACAGAAAGCGGGCACCAAAACAAGGGACAGCCTTGATGTTTACAATCTGTGCCTGAAGGTAGAAATAAAAACTAGGAACTGGAAAAAATGGACAGTGTTGGTAGAGGTGAGCTTTCCCCTGCAGCTGGCCATCCTGCAGGACAATAGAAGAGGATAGAAACGAACAGAACAAAAAGAAAGAATGCTGCAACACAACAGCCTTATCCACAGGGCACAGGTAAAGTCTTTTATTTTTCAGTATTAACCAGGTACGTTTATCCAGCACCACGAAGGTGGGTCTTGCTATGGTGTTGGTGCTTTCCACCAATCCTCTTCTGCAGGACAGGGCCTCAAATAGGGGTGTGCAAGGGACAAATAGTATTTCCCAAATACTACAGATAATGCACTATTTGTCATTCAGATACTAACAACAAATAGTGGCGGGGGTGACCACATATAGCACTGCAGAACTCACCCGTTAAAAGAGTCTCCATGTTTCTCACATATTTAGGTACCAAGGTGTGCCCTCACTTAAATAGTGTATATCAGTTATGTTATGTGACACTGCTCGTGATAATAGAGGGAGACTTGATAAGGTGGCGATCTTTGCCTGTCTCTTGGCTTGGCTGTCTCAGTCTATTGAAAATGAATGTTCTCTCGCACATGCTTTATCCCCTTCAAATGCTACCCATGGGACTTACTAAATGGGATCTCCAGCATGTGGAAGCTCAATGCACCACATTTCCATGGCAAGGGAAAAGGCCGAGGGCAGCTCTGACGTGCTTGAAGAGGACTGTCTCCAAAGGAGGTCTGCAATTTCCCAACCTGAAACAGTACCATGTAGTGGCCCAACTCCATTTGGTCAGAGAATGGCTTTTGGGAGAAGGAGGGGCTAGCTGGGTGACTCTGGAGTTAGTCAGTGGGGGGGCCCATTATTTACTTAGATAAGAGAGGGCTATGTAAGTATAGGGCTAGGCCTGGCCCAAATCCCCTAGTAATTCACACGCTGGAGGCCTGGCAGACAGCAGCTAAAAATGGTAGAAGGGTTCAGGATAAGATCGACCTTGCACCAGTAAGTGGCAATCTGGATTTCCTCCTAGGACTGGATGAGATGGGATATATGTACTGAAGACAGGCTATGGTAAGATGTTTTGGGGATTTGATGGGCTCCAGGGGGGCTACAGAGCCAAAATGAATTAAGGCCTCTCTACACCCTCCAGGGGCAGCATAACTTTCAACATTTGCAGGTAAGGGCTTACCTTAGGACTACTCAGAGACTGAATACTGAGATCTCAAACCTACAGATATATAGGCTAGAAAGGGAGATTATGGACACTCAGACAGCCCCAAAGAGCTTAATGGCAGTGCTTTACTCACACCTGAGAGGGGCTTTACCGAGCCAATCATTGAAGGTATGCAGACAAAGGGAATGGGATTTGGGGGTGGGAATTTCAGACATAAACTGGTCAACTACTTGTAAATCCCACATGGGACTGCTCTGGTGCAACCAGTACAAGGAAGCCCAGTTTAAGTTCATTCACAGGTTGTACCTCCCCCCCCGTGGTGGTGCATTAAGTTCTCCCCGGGGTTTTACCTCTCTGTGATAGATGTCATGAAGCGAGGGGAACATATAGCCATTAATTACTACTGGGATTGCCCCACCCTGTGCCTGTTTTGGACACAGGTTAGAACACAAATCAAACAAAGGACAGGTCTTCCGCTACCCGAGATGCTGGTGTCTATGCTGCTGGGAATGGAGCATTTGAATGAGGAGGAATGTGGGTTTGGAGAGGGTTGTGGATGCGTGGAACGGCCTTCCTGAGGAGGTCATGGAGTCAAAAGCAGTGGAGGAATTCAAGAATGCATGGGACAGACATGAGGTAATTCTAGTGGAGGGGTAGGAGGAAGTAGGCTGCTGGTTAACTAGGATCTGCAGCTTATACATTAGGTAGGGAAATGGGCAGGCTAGGTGGGCCAAACGGTCCTTATCTGTCGTCAGATTCTATGTTTCTATGTAGGAATGGGACCCACATCTCATAGTGATTCGGGTTTTATTAGTACTGGCTTCCAAATGTATCCAGAATATATGGGTCTCTTGTTTAAGGTCAACAAAGGACACGTGGTTGGAGTTGGTGGCCAGAGTATTGCCATTAGAAATGGTAACGTATGAACTTAAAGAAAGGGGGATCTATTCAAAAAGGCTTGGAGGACATTCATAGACTTGTTCCCACCAGCAGAGGCAACACTGATGCGATTTAATATGGTTATGGTTCCTTAAAGATATTTAGAAGATGGTCAGTCTTACATAGAAAGAAAACGGAGGGTGGTTGGGGGTTGCCAGACTTTAAGGGATACTACTTAGTGGCACAAATCACACCCTTTATTAGAATGTTACATTCAACATCGGGGAGGGCTGGTGGACATTAGAAGCCCAGGCTCATCCCTGGTTACTGCTGAAGATTCTTCCGTGGGCTATTATCTCGAAAGATTTGAGCTCAGTCGAGAATAACTGGACAAAACACACATTGTGAATGTGGCTTAAGTTGAGAGCCCATTGGGAACTCCCTACTTATGCATGGGAATTTATTCCACTTAAGTATCTCCCTGACTTCCCAACGGCAGCTACGGATCCCTGTTTTAAATGCTGGGAAGCAAAGGGTCTAAGTTACCTACACCAACTGGTTTCAGGACAGATAATCAAGGACTTTCTATCTTTACAAAAAGAATATAATATCCCTAAACAAGACTTTTACCGCTATTTACAGCGCAGAGACTATATAGGGAAGGGACCAGGGGTTATAGGCCTAGCCTCACAGATTGCACAGGGTAATAGGATATTGGCTAGGGAGAGGACAAACACTAGACTCAAGGGTGTTCACATCGCAGTTCTATAACTTCATGCAGGAAAATGTAGGGGACCTCTCTATAGTTGCGATACTGGAGAGATGGGAGAGGGAAGCGGAACAGTCAATTAGCAGAGAGAATTTGGAAATACATGCACAGGATATCAGCCTCGCTGCACTGGAGAGAATTCCGTTGGAAAACCACTAGTAGATTTTTCATAACCCCTAAGATGTCCAAGAACTATAAGACTTACCTCTCAGACAGGTGTTGGATGGGGTTGCGATGAACAGGGTAATCACTACGTTTTCTGGAAATGCCCACAAACTCGAAGTTTCTGGCTACAAGTAGGATCAACAATCTAGCGAATGCTGCACTTAAATCAGACACCATCCTTTGAAAATCTAGTCTTGGGTCTCCCACCCAGAGAGTTAAAAACCTTTGATGTTATTTGTTTATTTCTTATACTAGTGACAGCAGCCGCTAAGGTCATCACCCAAAATTGAATGACTGCAACACCGCCCCCTATATCTCAGTGGCAGAGCAATGTTAAAGTAATTAAAAAATGCAGAGGCAATCACAGCGAAATTGAGGCTTCAATGGAAAAATTTAATGCCAGGTGGCTACCTTATTATAATCACATTGAACAGACAGAAGGAACACCAGTACTAGAACAATTATTACAATAACCCCTCTTTGGGTAAGAAACTTCAAACTCCATCTGACAGCCCTCCCGTCCCCCCCAATTCAGAGGGCTATGTGCAACCCACAAGAAATTCTATCCATACCCCCAGATTATAGGAAATGAAGTCATACGCAAATGAGCAAAAGAAAGTTCCCTAAATAAATTAAGAATTAAATAAGGGGAGTATCTACCCATTCATAACTAATGGGAATAACCCACAACACACAGAGACGAATAATTGAATTAACTATACGGTTTATTAACTGAGGCACAGTTTTCTTCTGTTATTGGTTGAAAAAAGGTTTATTAACTGTATTTTTCTACATGGTTATATGAGGTAAGAGAGCATATACAGATGTACTTTCTTTTACTGCCGGATAAGTAAACGGTACAAGAGGTGCAATAAGTGATTTTAGTCATCTTTATTTGAAACTTCAGGTGGGTTTCAGGATTGGAACCAGCAGGATACCACGAACATTGGTTCAAGAGGACTCATCTTTTACTCGTTTCCCTCCAGAGACTTTGGGGTAAGAAAACTGGGACAATTAATGAGAAACACTCACAATACCACTACCTGAATTAAGACTCAGTGTGAACCTTTGGGACTTTGAATAATTAATGAAGCACTTTATTTTCAATTATAAAATTTCTATTTGGCTGTACTTAATTGTGGTCTCTGCATTAAGATATTGTTATGCTGTTGTTTGATGATGTACCTTGATGCTCTCAATAAAAGTTGAGTTTAAAAAAAAAAAGATATTCGAAAATCTTAATTCTATGATTGTGAGTGCACAGATATAATATAAAGATATTTTATTTTGTCAACCTAATAACTCTTATATGTAATGGACTGAACAGCAAGAATTCTCTTCTTACGCAGCCAGCGTTGTTCATGCTTGTGTTTGTTGATACGTTCTTAATTTGAATAGGTTTTTAAATGTTCTTGGATAAAGTTCGTGTATGGATTTGTTATGACTTAAAGTGTTTTCTAAAGTGTTGATTAATGGGAGTATAAGATGGACTGATATATAGATGCATTGTGTAATGCTTATAATATGTACTCATATGAAATGTATTTGTTCTTGTATTTGAAATTCAATAATCAGAGTTAAAAAAAACAAATCATGGCACTATTATTTGTATTCAGGAAATACTTGAAAAAACAGTAGAAAAACAATATAAAACAGCCCCCCACCCTCCTCTTCAGCCCAACTGTGACTTTAAACACACACAAGCCCTGCCCCACCCCCACAATTTAATGTTTAAAAACCAATCCCATGATGGGTGACTGGCACAACCCGCCCACCTCCACAGCTGGCCACTGTCACTAATGTTTGTGTTTTAATATGGTCCTCTTTCAAATAATTAAATCATCCTGCCACCCACCACTCAGGCAGCAGCACCCAACTCCTAACCTCCTCCTCCCTAGCACACACATTTCCTTATTGAAGGCAGACCCCCCCCCAGTGCAGAAAGGCAATGATCACAACCCACCCTCCACTACAGCCAGACACCTTTTTATGAATGAAAGCGCTCCTGCGCTTGCTTGCATGGTAAAACAGCTGATCACATGCTTTTCCACGTGCCCTAAATGTTCTGTGCGTTTCACACACACACATGTGCATATGCACATGCACTCACACTTGCTTTCCCTCTCTCTCTCTCTCGCTCTCTAGTGTCCTGGCCAACATTCCTCTTCTCTATGTAAAACTTGCTCAGGGTCTGCATCTTATGTTCTTCTGTCGTGGTGCTGCTCACTCCACTTGCACTGGGCTCTGTCAAAGCATTTGCCAGCCATTAGCCATATAGATGGAATTCTGTATATCTACCACAGGAGGTTGGGTGTTCCACTTAGCGAGTTGCAGAATCGGATGGTTTGGGAGGGACTCACTTCACTCTCCAGCCCTGGGACAGTCAGTTAGAGTGGACTAGTGCCCAGTGTTGAAGGCAGAAGGGCAAGGCTGACTATGTGTTGCAGGCATGAAGGGGATTTGGGGTCAAGGTTTGGGGAAGAATCAGGAATCAGGAAGAACTCTATGAGAGAGACCTGTAGCTTTCGTGAAGGAAACAGAGTCAAGCACTGGTGTCTAGGGAAAAGGGAAATTGTTTAACCAGGAGAGGCACACTAAGCCAAAGCTTGTTTCCAGGTGCGACCTGGGAGCACAAGGAAGTTAAGTGACTTGCTCAGGGTCACACAGCATGCCAGTGGGGCTGTGGGATTCAAACCCAGGTCTCCAGGTTTGCAGCTCAGAGCCTTAAACCACTGTGCTATACTGCCTCTGTGAGTGCTACAGAGAGACAAGCAACTCTTCCAGTCTACAGGAATTGTACATAAAAGCTTTTTTTTTTTTGTAAAATTTAATTAAACCTTTCAAAAATCTCACAGCCAGTCACCAGTCTCCCCAAGCTTATGGACTTGGTGTACATACCTCTTAAGTGTCCCTGATTTTCAGGGACGTCCCCGATTTTGCCTCAAAATGTAACTCTGTCCATCCTAAAATTTGTGTTTTTGTGGCTAAACAGTGGGGACTGTAAGCACAAAACAATGTCAAGCATTAAAGTTACAGACTTGTTCTTCTTTAGAAAATGCATTTTGCACTAAGCCCCATATTCTACCAGCTTTCTGGGTGGATAACTCTAATTTTGAATCTGTGTCCCTGATTTTGGTCTTTTGTCGCTGATTTTTTAAGCCTTGTCCCTGATTTATGAGGCAGGAGGTTGAGAGGTATGTTGGTGTACAGTAGAGAGTGTGTATGAGATAAAAGATTTGGGGATGTCAATATGTGCTTTTCTACAATCATGTTATTTTTGTGCACTGTTCTGTGGTGTGCAGCCAAAGAACATTCTGAGCAGGAGTTGTGGAGGAGTATGCAATGGCTGAAACAAACAAACTCTGGTCAAAGCTGATATGGCCGTGGAGAGCTTTTGGGGTGCTTTTACCCATTATTTCTAATGAAGTGGCACAATGCAAATCTGTTGAGAGGCAGTTTCAATGTGTGCTTCCTTTTACACATTTTTACAAAGTATTTTCTTAGAATATGCCTGCTGATTGTTATATATTTAACCTGGATAGTTCACAGAAGAAATGGCATCTTATTTTCGGGTGGCAGAGCACTGGCAGTAGGACACTGGAATGTGTTATACATAGGCATGAGTTCTGTGTGGGCGATAATGCCCAGTGGCCATACACCTCAGGCGTTCGCATGCGGATCCATCGTCCCAGTGCCATTGCACTGTTCAGTGCAGGTGACAGCCAATGCTGCACCCACTCCACATAGGTCCCAGGACAGGCATGTTACAGCCGACCTCCCATTCATTTGTATAATTGGGGAACTGCGGACACACTTTCCATAGCCTGGAGTGTACACAGCAAATGGCACTGCAGGATACCACACCCCATAGCAGCCAGGACACTTCAGCAGTCCGGAGGGTGGCATATTACACGGGGGAACGGGTGAGAGTGTGGGCCTGCAGCAGTGTATGGCAGTAGAAAGATACTGCATCGACAAGGCATGCATTGGAGGTATGTCAATTCCCTCTTAAGGTTTGCCAGGAACATAAACATGGCTGCATACACTGGTGGGTCCGTAGTTTGTGTAGTGCCCCAATGCACACTACAGCTACTTGGGTCATTCCGGAGTGCAGGTCCCCCAACCCGGGTCTAGTGCAGTCGGCGGCTGGCTGTGGAAGGCAGTGCCAGTCTCCACAACAGGTCGGGTATGGAGTGAGCGGGGGTGTCTACATACCAAGGCGGTGGGTGGGGGTCCTCTATGCTATTGATATGGACCATGATTTCCTCTGGTGTGATTGAGTCTGGGGGGGGGCTCTACTTATTTATTTATTTTAGTTGTTTAACCAGGAGTAGCACACTAAGCTGAAAACTTGTTTACAGGAGTGACCTAGGAACACAGGGAAGTTAAGTGACTTGCTCAGGGTCACATAGTATGCAAGTGGAAGCTATGGGATTCAAACCCAGGTCTGGTCTTCTGGATGTCACCAGAGTTGCAGCTCAGAGCCTTAAACCACTGCGCTATACTGCCTCCCATCCTACACTATGGATCTCTGCGGAGATGGAGTTGAATCGATCGGGGATGGGAGGGGGTACCTCTAGTCCAGCAGGGTTGCCAGTCTGCTGTGCACCTGAGTGCACCTCCGCAGCCTGCCTGTGGGTGGCTGGCCGGTTAGCCAGCTATCGCGGCCTTAACTGTGGGTCAGCGTTGCTCAATTTTAGAGGTGTATTCCACTGAGTATGCTGCAGTGCAACATATGCATGGAAACGCAACCTCAACTTGCATGGTATACTATTTGTGTGCACCCTGGCCCATTCCCTTGCAGCCGCGCATCCCACACATTTGAATATCATGCTGTGGTGCACTGTTGGAGTTGCGTGGCACATCTCCCCTTTCCACCGGGATGTGCCATGCATCTCCTCTGAATATGGGGGCCCTGGACTAGGCTACCCCGAAGAAATACATTATCAAAATGGTAAAATCTTGACGCAACTGAAAACAAGATATTACATCTAATCTGGGAGAGCCTGAGTAAATACAGTGCAGTGCAAAAATGTGTAAATGAAGATCCTTATGACAATGAGATGTAGCATCTCCCCTGCGCTCTCCAGGATACAAAATCTTGGATAAGAAATATTTAAAGGAAATCTACTCTAAACTGAACTTCACTGTGTTTACTGACATAAACAAACTGTTTCTTTAAGCAATAATGCACGAGAGGTGTGGATCGTTCTGGGATAACCTCACGCCTGGGTGGTTGGGCACGAGTTCGCAGACCGAGTACGTCCAATGTCCCAGAAGTGAGGTTATCCCAGCACGACCCACACCCTGGAGTGCATTATTGCTATTATACAATGGCTCATTGTTATACAAAATAAAAAAAAAACATTTTTTGGTAGATATTTAGTGTGGCAATATATCTTTGTTTCTTAAGAAAAGCTGCAAACAATGAAACAACAAATCAATGCAGTGAGGTTGTGCTCAGATAACCTCACTGTTGCCAAGGGCAGACAACCAATCAGGCTCCAGGATTTTTTATTGCCATTGTATAATTATCGTTTTATAACATATTAGAATGCTGTATTTACTTTGAATGTTGTGGCCACGAGATGGTGTGTACAGTATGTGTGAGTGTGTGTGTGTGTGTGTGTCCAGGATACAAAATATAGGATAAGAAATACTTAAAGAAAATCTACTCTAAACTGAACTTCCTGTGTTCAACGACATAAATAGTTAATTTTTTTCATAACATGTTAGAATGTAGTATTTATTTTGAATGTTGTGGCCATGAGGAAGGTGTGTACAGAGAGTGTGTGTGTGTTTGCTGTAGCTCAATATATTTTTTTCCCAAAAAGCATAGTAGAAAATTCCTGCGGATTGCTACATATTCACTGAATAGTAGTTCACCGAAGACCTGGCATATGTCTGAGACAGTGCTTATCAGATAGTGTCTTTAGAGGTTAAAAAAAAAACAGTGTAAATTATAGATGTGCTCGGGAAAGGGTGACATTTATGAGGTATGAATCTTTCTTGAAAGACAATACGTTCCCAAGTGAAACTGGTAGCAAGAACATGTTTAAATACTAAGGCCCAGATATTCAAAAGGGTTGCGCCCTGGCGCGATATTCAAATGGGAAAAGTGCGCGGCACAAATCCCGATGCGCCGGAGCGCATCAGTAATGTATGCAAGCGCAGGTGGGGGGGGTGTGCCCATGCATACTCTGCACAGCCCGATATTCAGCCTGGGATGTGCAGAGCCATGCATGCGCAACCCCTACCTGCGCCAGCACAAAGTTGATCCCCAAAAAAGGGAACAACGGATGGCCACCCACAGGTGAGCTGCCGTATTGCAGGGTGCAACACGGCAGCTGCCCCATGTGGGTGGCCACCTGAACTCTGGCTGCACCTCCGTGGTGGCGCCCCCCATGCCAGATCGTGGGCATTAGTAAAAGTAATAAAACCTCCCACATCCCTGGTGGTCCAGTGGACCGCTGTCAGCCCGATCGCGGGCATTTGTAATAAGACTGAAGAATTACAGCCAATATCCCTGGTGGTCCAGTGGACCGCTGTCTGCCCGATCGCAGGCAATTGTAATAAAACTAAAGAATCACGGCCAATAACCCTGGTAGTCCAGTGGACCGCTGTCTGCCGGATCGCAGGCATTTGTAATAAAACTAAAGAATTACGGCCAATATCCCTGGTGGTCCAGTGGACCACTGTCTGCCCATTCGCAGGCTTAAGTGAAATGAAGAAACCCATATCCCTGGTGGTCCAGTGGACTGCTGACAGCCCGATCGCGGGCTTAAGTAAACTGATCCGAAACCTATTACCCTGGTGGTCCAGTAGACCGCTGACAGCCCGGTCGCGGGCTTAAGTTAACTGAAGAAACCTATTTCCCTGGTGGTCCAGTGGACCACTGACAGCCCGATTGCGGGCTTAAGTAAAAATGAAGAAACCCACATCCCTGGTGGTCTAGTGGACCCCTCACCCACCACTGATCCTCACCGCCCTGCTCCCCGGTCAGCGGGGGTGGCAGCAACCCACCCACCTGCCGCCCGCGGCCAGCTACCCGTCGCTAGGGCTGTACACCCATTGGTCCACAGCGTGAGCCAATGGGCGTGCAGCCGATACGGTACCATATTCCAGATATGTGAATGGACCATTCACATCTGGAATAATATAGTATGGGCTGCAGCCATTGCTTCCGCGGCTGTGGACAATCTTCCCCATTGATGTCGGTCGGTGGCGGCCGAAGTGAGGTGTTTACCGCCGCCGCTGACCGTGGCGTGAGGATCAGTGCGGAAGTGAGGCCACCAGGACCATGAGGCTCTTCATTTTTACTCGCAAGCCCGATGGCGATCAGCGTCAACTGGACCACGAAAATAAGTTTCTTCGGTTATAACTGCGCGATCGGGCTGTCGTGGTCACTAACCACCGAAAATAAATTTCTTCGGTGCCAAGCTCGCGACCATCTATCACTGGACCACGAAGAAAATAAATTTCTTCAGTTTATTAAGCCCGCGTTGAGCAACAAGACCACTGGACCACCAGGGATATTGGACGTAATTCTTTAGTTTTATTACAAATGCCCATGATTAGGCTGACAGCAGTCCACTGGACCACCAGGGATATTGAGAGGTTTATTTATTTACTTAGCCCGCGATCGGGCGGGCAGTTCCACTGGACCACCAGGGATATTGATGATTTTTATTTATTTACTTAGCCCGCGATCGGGCGAGCAGGTCCACTGGACCACCAGGGATATTGATGATTTTTCTCTTTTTTACTGCAGCCTGCGATCAGGCTGTGGAGCACACTACCACGCTGCAGGGGGCATCGGTCCCCGACGGCTGCTGCCTGGCAGGGCACCAGGCGCAAGTCATCGGGGATCAGCGTACCTGAATGCAAATAGGGCCATAATGGCATACAAATGGCCCCATGTGCGCCTTGCATACATTATGGCTCCATTTGCATGTCTACTTTGGAATATCGTGGTTGCTGCGCATAGCGCAATGGAACTTGCGCTAGCGCATCCCCCTGCTCCACTCTGGCCACTTGCGCTGGCGCAGTGCCACTGTGCCATGCACACTGCGGGTGGCCAGGGTGCGATATTCAACGATGCTGTGCCATGGCGCAGCTCTGTTGAATATTGCCCAGTCAACGCCCCTGCGCAGCTAAGTTGCGCTGCGCCCAGGCTTGTGCCACAGCCTGGCGCAGTTTGAATATCTGGGCCACAGTATTTAAATGTGCAAGTTGTTGCATTTCAAAGGGGGTAAATAAATCTCTAGTTTAATAGGCAACCAATATTTAACAAGCCATTTCAGTTTCCTAATAGCATCTGATAAGCAGCTTGGAGTTATGTCTCCAACATTCTTAACAGAAAGAAGGGAGTATTTTATTTCAGTTGGCATGGAAGGATACATTGAGAAGTCCAAAACATGTTCCACGATACTCCATTTTCCAGCTACAGATGACAAGATAGCTGTAGGCTCCACCCACAGCCATAAAAAAATTGGTTCAGCTGTTTTGTTATGATATGAACTGTAGTTTTGAGCATGAGCTGTGTTTTATTGGGGAGACAGGATGAGAAATAGGGAGTCCAGAAGAGAGGTGTAAGTGACTGACAGACGTCTGTGGAGTGGGAGAATGAACACAGAGTGAAAAAATCAGCGGTTGGGTTTTAAAGGCCTTGCAGAAGAGGAATGGAATAAAGTAGGAAGAAATGCAGTGTAATTGTTTTATTTTATAGACACATTGTGTTCGATTTCCTTAAGAAATTGCATTTTAGGGCTGATAGGTTTTTTACATACCAACATAACTGCCAGTCATTTTTGGAGAACTATTTGGAGAAGCATACCGTATATTATATCTGGGAGTGCTGCATCCTGGTCACTAGAAAATAATCTGGAGCCATATTTTAAATGATTTTCACCATCAGCACAGAATGGAAGAACTCCTTTTGAAAACAGGGCACCCAGGGTCCTATTTTCAAAAAGGGTTTCTCCCATTTTGTGCCACTGGAGAAATTCCAGGTCCTAGAGAGGCAAAGGGGACTGTGCCATGGTGGGGGGGGGGGGGTGGAGTCATCTAAAGCACCTAGTGCCAGATGTGGCACATTTCTTTGAAATACTAATGCATACACTGTGTATCTCATATTATAAAATGGCAAGGAATTTGCTTTATAGATGGATAGACATTTTATTTATAAAGTGCCCAATTCCTAGGACTCTGAGAGTTGTACAAAACAACGATGCAACAATCCAAATGTTAAAATCATACAAATAAACACACAAACAAGATAACAATTCATTATAAATACAAATTATCATTCCGTCTATACTTCATAATTAAGAATCAATGTAAGAATGCCTGTTGGAACAGATACCTCTTTGACCCCTTTTGGAAGGCTTCTGCCAAGGAAGCCCTCCTCAAATACTCTGGTAAGGAGTTCCACAGGGTAGCTGCAGCAACCGCAAACGCCATATCTCCAGAATGCTGCAGCCTAACCCTGGGAACCCCAAGGAGGCCTCCCTCGGCAGAACGGAGTGTCCCAGCCGGGTGGTAAGGAACAAGGAGATCTTGCAGGTAAACAGGACCCCTTCCATGCAGGGTCTTATAGGTAAGAAGCTCTATCTTGAAGACAATCCTCCACTTGACCGGCAGCCAGTGCAGCTTGTGGAGGACCAGCGTAATATGCTCACACCTTCTTGCCCCGGTCAAGAATCTTGCCGCCACATTCTGCACCAGCTGCAGCCTGTGGAGGTTGCCTCCAGATAACCCAAGGCACAGAGCATTACAGTAGTCCAGCCTGGAAGTGATGAATGCATGCACCAGTGTGGCCAGGTCCTCAGGAGGGATCAGGGCTCAGATTTGGGCAATGTTCCTAAGATGGTAAAATCCATTTTTGACCATGGCCGACTCCTGAGCATCAAGCGTCAGGCCATCATCTAGGATCACGGCCAAATCTTCCGCCTGTCTAGAAGGGACAAGGGGAACACCCCCCAATACTAGGTTGGGGGACGACCCCCCCGATCCCCCCTCCTCCATGATGACCCGGATCCACCATCAGTACCTCAGTCTTGTCTGGGTTAAGTTTAAGCCAGTTTTGAGTCCTCCATGACTGGATTTCCTCGAGGCAGTTGTTAAACACGGAGTCTGACACTTGAGTATCGGGTGCACAGGACAGGTACAGCTGGAGAATCATCTGCATAACAGTGATAACCCAGCCTGAACCACCTGGTAATGTCCCCTAATAGCAGCATATACACCGTGAACAACAAGGGTGGCAAGACCGAACCCTGTGGAACCCCACAGCACAGAGGCTTCGGGTTAGATGAAAAAATTCCCATTTTCACCCTTTGTACTCTGCCTGCCAAGTATGACCTAAACCAGTTGATGACATTACTGGACAGGTAACACAAAAACCGCAGGTGGTCAAGCAGCACCTCGTGGTCCACAATCACGTTATCACGATTAGCCAAGAAGTTACCTGATCTATTGTTTCATTCGGTGTCAACCAATTAACTAGAAGTCTTATTTTCCAAAGAATTTCTCAACTGGCACAAAATAGGAGATAACTCTTTTTGAAAATAGGGTCCTTGGTGCCCTGTTTTCAAAAGGAATTCTTTTACAGTATACATTCATAATGACACCAAAAACGGAGTCTAGGGAATAGAGTCTTTGCATGAATGTCACACATTCAATAAAGAAAATAAATGCTAAGATTGGAGCTATGAGACGAATATCAAACTGTATGACAAGAGAAACAAGATTGACCATGATAAATCAATTAATAATGCCGGTCATTGATTATGGAAGCCATATTTATAGACATACAGCAAAAAAACATTTAAATAACTTGGATACACTTTATAATAAGCTTGCAAGATTCGTGTTAAGGTGTGATCCTAAAACCCATCATTGTATTATGTATACAGATTTAGGATGGATTCCATTAAATTTACGGGCTAAGGGAATCTGGTTAAATCAGGTTCGTAATATATTTAAAAATCAATCTTTAGATAATTTAAAAAATAAATTACAAAAACCTAAACATGGCTTAACTTTAAGAAAAACTGGTGCTAGGGACCTAATTATACCTAAATTAAAAAATCGATTTAGTGAAATGACTCCAGTATCAGGTAGCCTCTAGTTAGAACTGTTTCCCCCCCTTTTCTATGTGAATTAACTATCACTGACCATGTTTTTAAAAATGGTTTGGATTATGAACTCAGTTTTCGCTGTTGTTGTAATAGGTGAAAATAATGTAGAGGTTAAAATGATTATTTACCTGTTTTTGACGAACTCGTAAAAATTGTAATGTATTGTTTTCTATGTTTTGTATTTTTGTATTGTTATAAATATTTGTAAAGTTGTAACTATTTTTGTATAATGTAAACAGGTAAGCCTTGTGAATAGGGATTTTCGGAACCCTAATGGCTTTATCACTGTATAAATAAAATTTTACCATACCATACCATACACTACAATTTTTTAAGAGTGAGTGCCCAGATGTAGTGTGATAAACATAGTTATGCCCACATGAGGATATATCATGAGTGTACAAAGACCGTTCCTTAGACTCTGTTTTTTTGGTGTCGTCATGAGTGCATACTGTATTAGTTGTTGTATGCATTTTTTACAACATAAACTCTTCATATTTTATGTAAGATGTCCACAAATAGTAGAAACCCAACGTGCCACTGGGCCAGCTGACAACTTGCCCTTTTAACATAAAAAGTGCCCTAATGACCTCAAGCCTCCCCAGCCCTTCCCAATCTTCCAGCATCCATGGAGGAGGGGGAGAAATCATGTTTTTATTTTACAATTTGTTTACCCAGGATTGCGGCTGAGATGCAGCATCTTGTTTCCATCAGGCTCCTGCTTTTACCTATTTCCACAGCCAGGTGAACTCAAGCACTGATGGGTTAAGTGACTTGCTCAAGGTCCCACAGTAAGTATTTGGTTCTGGTGGGGTTTGAAAGGAAAGTTACTTATCGTAATTCCAGATCTACATGCATATCTTTTCCATAGAGCCACACTCTTTGGTTACAGGGCTGGTGGAACCAAGATCCTCTGGGAGTTAGAACTTTTGTGGTCGACATGCACCACGTGCACCAGCATGGGACTGAGTATGGTGCCTTACGCACTGACAGTATCGATAGTGGTGCCAGCCCTAAATACCTAAGTTTCTTTTGTTGTTCCAAGAAGAGAGGAGAAGAAATTGAGAATGTTTTCTTAAAAAAGGAAAAAATACACACATATATACTACATAAAAAAACTATGTTAATGCACCATTAGGGTTAAAGCATCAAAAGTAGAGAAATGCAACCTTAGGTTTCCCAAACCTAAGACCCCACCCCCAGCTTGTATGCAGGAACTGGCCTGGGGGGTGTGCCTTGGGGTTGTGAACCCTAATGCTCACCCCATTCCATGAGTATGTAAAGTAAGAGGGGCAAAGTATAGGAGAATGCAATGCGGTGACAAAGAATCTGACAAAAATTGGTAATTTACACATTTTGTGACACTCCGTATCTCCGCATCCGAATATCCAACCAGCACAAAACTTGCCACATCAAGATATCTTTGGTCCCTGACAACGCATGTAAAATTCCATGCGAATCACTTGAACAGTTGTGAGATAAAAGTCCCAAATTTTCAATTTAACATAGAAGTGAAGATTTAACCCTAATATAGGGGCGTGGCCACGCCCTGTAAGATACATACATATATATAGCGAAAGGGAACCTTATTTAACCAGGAGTAGCACACTAAGCTGAAGCTTGTTTCCAGATGTGACCTGGGAGCACAAGGAAGTTAAGTGACTTGCTTAGGATCACACAGCATTCACCTAGGCGGCTGTGGGATTCAAACCCAGGTCTCCAGATCTGCAGCTCAGAGCCTTAACCCGCTGTGCTATATATTTTTTTTATATATACAATGGGAGCTTCTAGAGTGTGATAAATGGAGATATGTTCACTGGAGTGTAATAAATGAGGATGACAGTACTGTGATAATAAATGCCGTTTATCCATACTGTGCTGATGTCATCACTCATTCACTACAGCCTGCATTCTAAATGAAACTGCTTTACCAGTTTCTCTTTCTCACCGAGGCCTGCAAGTTACTCAATTAGCATTGCAAAACACACTCACCTGTGTCCCATAGTGTTTCTGACACTCCCAGCCCATTGCTAGCCTAATCTCAGCTTCACTACAGACTGCATTCTAAATGACACTGCTTCAGAAAACAGTGTGTTTCTCACTGCTATCTGCAACTAACTCAATTAGCACTGCAAAGGACACTCAGCTGATTCCCATAGTGTTTCTGAAACTCCTAGCCCATTACTATGCTACTCTCTGCTTCACTACAGCTTGCATTCTAAATGACACAGCTTCACAAAACAGTTTGTCTCTCACTTCTACCTGTAACTAACTTAATATGCATTGCAAAGGACACTTGGCTGTTTCCCATAGTGTTTCTGACACTCCCAGCCCATTCAGAAAAACGTACACATATTCACAGCACACACAGAGCAGAAAGCAAACAGAAAAAGGACACTGAAAAAATATTTCAAAAGCTCCCACCCCTACTGTATAAATAGCACACATGATGGGCAGACCGTGTGTTATGGAAAATATTCTCACTCCTGCAGAATGAGCTCTGGATACTTTCACTCATGTCTTCAGCACTCATGAGTATCCAGAGCTCACTCTGCAGGAGTGAGAATATTTTCCATATCACACTTGCCTATCAGGTAATATATACATATATATATATATATATATATATATATATATATATGCACAAATCTGTTTAGAAAAGTAAAACATAAGAAGTATAAGGACTGGAATGTATCCACAAGGTTATTCTAGGACATTACGTAGAACCGGAATTGAGTTTAGCATAACCTAGAAATGATTCCTGAAAACACCTACTAGAACAACTTACTTACTTACTTGGAGGCTTCACAAATAATTTCTCCAGACACTAATATTTTTGAGTAACTCCAAACAGTCTGCCCAAATCTATTAGATATTAGCAATAGACAGCTCAAATGGAAGTTAAGGTTTTGTAAACAAAACTACTACAAAAATGGAAATTGGGCCAGTAGGCTATTGGACATGAAACTTCGAAAACAACTGGTGGACCAGAGGGTTGCCAGACTTTACCACAACCCTACTGCATGCAACTTTCTCACTCACCCCTTGGATATCTCCAGATTGCTTCAGGATTATCGTAGAATGTTATAAAATGTGGACCCAGATCTTCACCTGACTGAACAGATCTCTCTATTCCTTTCTGATCATGCCCTCCCATAACTATCCCGTGTAGATCAACAAATGTTATATGCACATCCGGCCTTATATTTTTTGGGGCCCCCAACAGGGTTAGTCATTCTTGGCTCTTGAATGTACCTTAGCAAATACCCATTAGCATTATGATGCATAGTTGGAAGGTTCTGCCCAGTTCAGTGTTGTCCCTTGTGCAATCTTTCAACAGACTCCAGGAGTAGGCCATAGTCATCACCCAGCCAGGTCTCCATAATGCAAGCCAGACTGACAGAGGAAATAAGATCCACCATAACTGTGGACTTATTTCTGGTCAATCTAGTATTATACATCACTGCTCGAAGTGAACGAATGGTGGCAACTGGCCCCTCAGCTACCTGCCCACTCAGTCTTGTGGGATCTCTAAGTATGAGGATTAAATACATCTGGCCTCTCTCAAGCCCCCATTTTGCTCCAGGGAGTGTCCTGGTCCTCACAACCATAACAGAAACCTCTCTGTCAGCCCTCCCCAAGTCATCCACTCCCCCTCCATGCCTCCTTCTGATCCCTACTTCCCTGAATCGCTGGTATGCAGGACTTGGTGGGGGTTATGGAAGGAGAGTAGATCCTATAGCAAGGACGGAGAGTGGCTAAGCTTTGGGGTCTGCTCCAGATCCCCTACAGATCCACACACTTCAACCACTCAACTTCAGCCACTCAAATCACCCCATGCAGATCCTGACGCACTTCAGCAAGTAAATAAAATTAACACTCAGTAATAAGATCTTTCACCCTTCTTCAGGACCTTCTCTTCCAATATGATAAATGCTCCAATTTTCGAATCAATACTGCCAAAACTATGGTCCTTCATCTTACTGGGCCAGATATGCCAGAATATCACTGACTAATACCATATCAATGGGCATCAAAAACCATTAGATATCGTGGTATCCATGTCTAATAAAATGTCAACTCCCTCTATGAAGTTAATTACGTCCTTCTCAACACCCTGCCATGAGATTACGAACGTTGGCCACAGCTCCCATTAGATTTATTCGGATGGATCAAAGGCATACAAATGAATGCATTACTGTGACTTATCTTCCTATTTGACTCTTTACCAGTTCCCTTATTACCAGAATTCTGGACTAAACTAGATGTGCTTACCAGTTGTTTCGTCTGCTCCAAGATGAAATCTAGACTGAAATGGTTGTTACTCTGTGCAGCTAAAAAACAGGGAGCAATGGGCCTCCCACATTTTAAAAACTATTATCATGCAGCTAGGCTATATTTTAAAATAGGGACCTAGCTGGTGCATGGTCTACCTTCATGTTTGGGAGCTGGGCAACTTCACAATAGGGCATTGATGTGAACACAAAGAGACACCCACTCCTGTTGGAAATAAAATAAGTAAATGCCCAATTCAGGCAGAAGGAACACTATGTTTGAAAGATTTACCATAGGGAGGGTGTGCAGTGAATTCTCTGTTTTAACTGATGTATTGTATGCCATAAAGCAGTAGCGCCACTAATGAAAAAGCCATTTAAAGTTTGTGAATGAGCAAAGGTTGAGCTGCTTATTTTGTGTTTGTTTAATGCTTGGGAGATATATGGCTCTCTCATTAGCTAGCTTCTCACTAGCTACCTACGCACTGGTTGGGGACTGCACTTCAATTAAAGGAAGCCAATTTAGGCAGTGCACCGTATATAAATGAAGCCAATTAAAGCAGCTACGTTTTAGAATAGGGACCCAACTGCTGGGTGGTCTACCTTGAAGTCTGGTAGCTGGGCAACGTAACAGCAGGGCTCTGATGTGAACATCAAGAGACCTCTACTCCTATTGGAAATAAAATAAGTAAACATAGTGGAGATAAAATAAGTAAATGGCCGAGTCAGGCAAAAAGAATATTATATTTAAAAGATTTGCCATCCGCGGGGGTGCACTGAATTCTCTGTTTTAACTCAGGCAACTAGACTAGCAGAGACCCCAGACATATTACACAAAAGGCCAGATAAGGGTTAGTATGACTTGGAAGCCACGTCACCATCTTTGGAAACCTTTCCAACTCTTCCAGTTATTCCACTGGCCAAACATGTGGTACGATCTCTCACTAATACTTGGAAGAGAGCAACAGTCCAAGACTGGTTTCAGGTTATAAAATATATACAAATTCATGATGTCATTTAATTTCGGATGCTAATAGTTCTCTGCCTCTCTTTTATCCCAGCTGCAAATGATCCAGCATACACGTATTGGAGGATGAAGGAGCTGGTCTGGTTTATATAGGTAATCTCTTCTAGGACACAGTTTTTCACACATTTTCAATCTACAAAAGGAATATGATCTCCACATAACCCACGTTTATCAATATCTTCAAAGTCACATATTCAGGACTTCCAGTGACACTGCAAGGCTGATGGCTGACTGATTTTGATGCTCTGAGAGCTGCAGGCAAAAATCTTCCTAAAACCACCCCATCCGTCAGAAAAAAACTCAAATTCTACTTGGACTTATCACACAGGATGGCTAGCAATCGCTCCAGGAAAAATTATTCGCAAGTTGCAAAGTTAAAAGCGCTGATGGATGGTGACTGAATTTCGGGCCTACCTTCTGATGATCACCAGGGATCCCTGACACTAAGCACAGACAGCGGAGACGATTGGCCAATATCCTCAGACCAAGGGATTATCCTGACGAAGCTAGATGGTTTCAGCAAAGCCATACAGCTTGGGAAATCTTCGGTGACTGACCTCCAAGTGGATCTGAGAATGACTGAAAAGAGAATGACAGTGACGGAACAAACCCTGGGCAATGTCACAGACTCAGTGGTATGACATGATCGGGCATTAATGCATCTGTTAGTCCATGAAAGAGAACCCTACAATTGCCTAGAAGATCAGGAAAACAGGAGATGGCACAAAAATGTCCGCATCCATGGCATTCCAGAAGACTTGGAACAATCTTTTAACTCAATGGAGGAATCGGTCACCCATATACTCCATTCAGTTGTGAAGATTCCAGAGGACATTCCCCTGCCCATCGAAAGAGACCACCATTCCCTGCTTCAGAAGTTGAAGGATCAGAAGATGCGTTCGAGATCCTTTATCGTACGAATGCTAGAATTCCCTAAACGGCAACTAATTCTACAAACTGCATGGCACCTCAAAGATATCAGCTTGGATGAGCAAAGAATTTACTTTGATCAGGACTTTTCTGATATCCTGAATGAGAAGCATGGGAAAATCAGAAACATCATCAAACAAGCTAAACCAAATAATATCAAGTTTCAGCTGTTTTACCCTGCCCGGCTGAGGATTCAAACTGGATCAGGCTTCCAATCCTTCAATTCACTTAGAGAAGTTGCCCCAACCCTGAGAAAATAGGTATTGCTCTAGAACATAATCTAGCTTTAACAGCCTGGCACCAAGCAGGAAAGCCGAAACAGGCCAATATCTCTTGAGAAACCTGGCTGCACTATATGCAAGAGGATTTCAAACATTTTCTTGAATGGGAGTTATGCAACCTCAACAACTCCCTCTCAGCAGCAGAAATCCATGCAGCAGGCTCTCTGATATGAACGGCTCTAATTTCAGACAATGGCTCTGTCTCTACTGATACATTACTGACCAACACAGCCAGTTCGGAGACTTGCAGAGACATTTATGCTACACTACCAGGGATTTCATGGCAAACTGCTTGATTTTGGAAGGTAGACTTTTCATTTATCAATGTTAAATCTTTCTAGGCTGGCCCAGTGGTGCTGAAGGTTGAGGCGCTGGACGCCACACCTGAATGCCACGCCGGCGATCCGGGTTCAGAGGCAGACTCAAGCTGCTGGGGGTCGGCAGGGGAGGGAAGAAACTGAGCATCTGGAGGACTACTCTCTCTTCCTGGGAAGGGCTCTGGGGGATGCGCTGCACAAGGGCAGCCTCTGGCGGCAGTCGGGGGTGCACCAAAGCATAGTGGCGCTCACACATGGAGGGATGAAGCTGTGGTGAGCATCGGAACTCTGTGCCTAGATGCCACTGCAGGACCGATCTCCAGGGGGAAAACCAAGGTGGAAAACCATGGCCGTCTGGGAGGTGAAGGCAGGGTGAGTAGGCTGAACCCGCATGTCCAATGCCGACTTGGACCTCGGCATGACTCTATGTGGTCTTGCCTCCCTGTTCGGGTCATGGGGACCCAGCACCCAATTCCTCAGCCGGGTGAAGAGCACGACGGATGGTAGAGGCAATGCGCCTGAATGCCCTAGCTAGAGAGATACCCAGGTGACCAGTGACCGGAGGAAAAAAGAGTTGAAAAAAATGTTAATCTTTCTGAGCTTGGACTTACTCTGTGGTTCGGTGGACTTCAACTAAATCCCTCTTCCTTATTCCACTTTTGTTTGAATTTAATGCTGGACTTACCTAGGAGATGTGGAAATCCATTCTAAAGCGAGTGCCTGGGACCTTAATTCCTAACATGAGCCACATACCCGATTTCTTTTTTAAGGATGGAACTGAGTCCAGCTCTCCTCTAGATGGCTCTCTAACTTTATGGAACTCATACAAACATTACCTAATATCAGTTCGATGGCACTCTCACATGAACTCAGTACAGTTTCATACCTACGACTTTATGAAATGAAGTTGTCCCAAAGTTACTTCTTTAAAATAGCACTGCACCAATAATAGGTGCCTTTTTCCTCCCCATCCCTCCCATTTTTTTTCCCTTTCCCTTTCTTCCCAACCCTCCTCTCCTCAACTTGGTATAGATGGGGTTAATATACTCTGAACAATAGTCCCAACAGGTGTTGCCCCTAACTCCCGGGCAATGAGCTGCAATTACAGTTTTCAGCAGCTCACTGGTGGTCCTGACTACTATTCTTTTAGTGGCCTCAGCCTTGGGACCTTAAAGTTGTAGAGATCAGGCTTGCTTAGATAGCAAGCAAAGTAGCTGTAGCTACTTCCACTCAGTCATCAGGAGTGGATCCTGTTTTCTATGCCTTGGAAGCGCAAATTTAATGTTATGGTAGATATGTTTACTGTTCCTGGAATTTTACAAGATACTGCACCAGTTGTGCAAGAATGTTTGTTTGTAGTTACAACTGTTGTTACTTTTAGAAATGTGATGAGGCATGGTATATTATATCTGGGTCTGGAGCATGAGGTGACCTTGAGGGACTTAACCGAGCAATAGGTACGGCAGGAAAGATTTTGATATGGCTATTACTTTTTTACATTATGGGGTCCTTAAAGATTACTACCCTGAATGTGCAGGGTATCAATTCTCCAGTAAAGAGAACTAAGACTTTATCTTAAACGTCTAAATACTGATGTTGGGTTCATTCAAGAGACTAGACTTTCGGAGGGGGAACACCCTTCAGGTAAAAAAGGCTGATGTGGCAATTTCAATTTGAAGGAATTTGCCCCTAGAGGTCATACACTCAGGAATCGCTGAACAGGGAAGGTTAGTTATAGTTTCAGGGTCTATTTTGTCCCCCAAAATTCACTTTATCAATATCTATGCTACTAACCTGGACTCCCCAGATTTTTTTCAGAAGGGTATTCTCCAAAATAGACTTGGGGGAGGAAATGATCCTGATGGGAAGGGATTTTAATTGTGTCATTAAATTCTCATTGGGATCGGTCTTCCGATTCTTCTACCACCAGCTGGTTAATGGACAGAGCTATTGGGGCAGGAATACAAGAATTAGCTGTATTAGATGTATGGAGGGAACTTCACCAGTCAGATAGAGATTATGCATTCTATTCAAATTCACATAAATCCTATTCCAGAATTATTTTCTGGGGAGCACCCCAGACTTCCACAAAATGAAAACGTATGCCATCCATCGGAGCGTCATCTCCGACCACTCTGCAGTAGTCCTTGAAACCCAGCTGGAGAATTGGTTGTGAGTGACATTCTGGAGGATGAACACATCCTTATTAAACAGAGAAGAATTCTGTTACCTAATGAGAGATACAGTTGCAGATTGTATTAAACATAACCTAAGCTCTGAAACTAAACCAAAATGGTGTTGGGATGCTTTGAAGGCCACACTGTGCTGAGTTATCATATCATACGCCTCTAATCTTAAAAACCAAAAATTAGAGAAACAAATTAAATTGGAAACCAACTCACATAAACTTGAACAGCAGCATAAACAATCAGGCTCCCCTATACTGTAAAAGTTCCGAAAGGACATGCAAAACTTGTGGGATGGAAAAACTGAAGGTAATTTGAGATATGTCAATCAAAAATATTACGAGCACGGTAACAGAGCGGGACAGTTATTAGCATTTAGGTTATGCAAGGCCCAAGCAGAAAGGTCAGTCACGACCATTAGAGAAAAACAGGGGGGGAAACATACAAATGGCCTATACTTCAAGGGATACTGCTGCTGCCTTTCAGAAATATTACAACCCAGATACCCCCAATAAACCAACTAAAGAAGAAATATCTGACTTCCTGGCACGAGTTACACTTCCCACAATAACAGAGGGGGAACAGATAATGCTTGATGCCCCTATTACTCTGGAAGAAAACTCTCAAGGTATCTCACACATGGCCACGGGCAAATCACTGAGCCCTGATGGTTTTAATGTACAATTTTACCAGACTTTCCGGGAACAGCTTACCCCTCTTCTGGCACAGGTGTTTAACTCATGTCAGGAACGGGATGACTTGGAGAATTCCTGGCAATCAGCCTTTATAACAGTTATCCCTAAACTAGGAAAGTCAGCAGAGCACTGTGAATCATACCACCCTATTTCTTTGCTAAATGTAGATTCGAAGATATTTACGAAAATATTATCTAATAGGGTTAATAAACTCATAAAGAATCTAATCCATCTAGATCAGGTTGGATTTATTCCAAATCATTACCTACTGGGCAACATTAGACGCCATCTGAATATACTTTATTATGGCCAGCAAACACAAGATACCCAGGCAGCGATCACCACTGATGCCAAGAAGGTGCTCGATTGTCTTAATTGGAACTCCCTCTTTGCTGCCATGACCAAATATGGCTTTGGGGCCCAATTCTGCAAATGGCTAGAAGCACTCTACTTAGCCCCCACGGCATGAGTCAAAGTTAATGGCACAGTGTCTGATCCCTCGTTCATCAGTCAAGGGACCCGGCAAAGATGCCCACTCTCCCCGATCCTTTTCACCCACAGTATCGAACCTCTGGCAAAGCTCATCCGTTCCCATCCAGACCTTGAGGGGATTGGGGTGGGGGGAATAATAGAATCTCTCTTTATGCAGACAACACCATGTTATAGCTCTGCAACCCGGCCCACACCTTTCCAATCATGTACCAAATTCTGAGGCAATATGGGCACATTTCCAGATTTAAAATAAATGAAGGAAAAAACGGAGGTTATTATGGTAAGTGGAAATAAGACATCCAATCTCACCCGAGAGATTCTGTTTAAGTGGGTTTCGACTCAGATTAGGTATTTAGGGGTGCATATTCCCGAAATTCTCAAATATTTGTACCAAGTAGATTACGGTACCCTTATTAAGGATGTATTAACAGATCTTAAAAGATGGGAATTGCTCCCACTTACTTTGTTTGGGAAAATAGATGCCATTTGTATGAATATTCTACCACGCTTCTTGTTTTTATGTCAAGTTCTCCCTTTAAAAATCCCATGGACAGATTGGCTGAAAATAAATAAGGCCCTGCAACATTTTGTGTGTGTGGGGGCAGAATACGGTGGTCCAACTTACAACAGCTTAGGGAACAGGGAGGTTTAGGCTCACCCAGACTCAAGATATATTATCAAATGGCTCAGCTAACACCATGGATTTTGCTCCTGGAGCAAGACCCGGAGAATGTCCAGATGGAACAGGAACTGGGAGGCAGTTTAGGACCACATCCCTTGGAGGGTTTCGAAACCCCAATAGAAATCATATCCAAACAACCGATTTCAAACCAATGAACACGTCACCTTTATTATGTATGCAAAACTGTAAAGAAGGACCTGACTACTCATGGATCAATGACCGCATATACCCAGATAATTCACTGTACCCACTTTATGCCACCCAAACTAGATCACTCATTCCACAGATGAAGGGCCTTAGGTTTATACCGTTTCTCTCAATTTATCCATCAGGGGACTATTAAGTCCTTTGTAGATATGAAGACAGAGTTCCATCTGAGACCAGCGGATTTTTCCGCTATCTACAGGTGGTCTCTTCTCTTAAGTCTGGACCCCATCAGCAAGTAACCCAACAGGATCCCCCGTGGTGATCTTCAAACCAGTGAAGGGTACAATACAAAAAAACATATCTCTCTGCTCACCCAAGCATATACTTTAACAAAAAATAAATCCCCTCCACACTTTCAACAAGCCTGGGAATGGGAATCCGGTAGGATATTCACCTCCCAAGAATGGAAACAGGTTTGATACGGGGTATTCCACACTTCAGCATCAAACAATCGGAAGGAATTCCAATGGAAGCTGGTTAGCTATTTTTTTTCTCGACTCTTTGCATCCTCTGACGGCAGGCCGCCCCGATCGTCTGCCACCCTACTGGAGCTCAGGGTCTTTTGGGGTCTTGTAGTGCCATTGCATGCCCTGGCGGATCCCCAGAGCCCGGCCCGAAGGCTTCATCCATTAGCGGACCCCGTATTTTCCTCTGTTTTATCCCCGAGTATGTGACCTATTCCTGAGACCCCCGGAAGCGGTGACGCATGCGTGTAGAGGTGCACATGCACACCGCGGCTCCAGTGCCAGATCTCTTCCACCCTCCTTGGCCTAGCACCGGCACTTTTTGGAGCAACACCATCCCTCCAGCCTCCACCAGGGGGCAGCCAAGATCTGAGAGAGCTAAGAACACCTCCCGAGGCGGAGAGCTGCCAGTCGGCAGCCTAACTCACATCCTCTCCCTCCGCCCCGTCGACTTCCGATGACCCTGGCTCATTCCCAAACCTGGTCGCCGGTGTTGCGTCCAGCACCTCAACCCTCTGCGCCACCGGGCTGGCCACAATTTTTTTTTCTTACCCCTACCTGAACAAAATACTATACACAATCTCAATCAGATAGATGATGGTGGGGGTGTGGAGAGGAGGGCACTCTCTATCATTTTTTTGTAGTTGTCCTGCATTCTTTCTGAACAGAGTTGGAACAGAAATACAAACAGATGGCAAAGATGGTGGAAGATACAGACTTCATACACCTGATTTTAGGTCTCATACCCAAAGGAAAATGAAATAACAGCCAACGATCCTTTTTTAGGAATCCTATTGGCAGCGGCAGGTAAAGCCATCACAAAGAGATAGCCACACCCATTTCCACCTTCATTATCCGAGTGGATTAACCTGATTAAAAAATATATTGGGCGGAGAAGTTAACTGCTGATCTAAGATTGGAAACGGATAGGCTCAAAGGTGCTTGGCTCCCCTTTATGACACTTATTGAAGAGATGGAGGGTATCTTGAGTCCAACCCAACAAGCACAGGGATACTGACCCCAGGGGTTTACATATCTTTCATACAGTCCATACTCAGATGAAATCAGAGACCCAGATCTACCCATGGTGTTCAATAATTTACTTTATACTTGAATCTAATGCCAGCCTCATATAGTAATTCTAACAATTATTTATACTGTTGTTTGTTTATAAGTTTATATAGTTACGAATTCTGATCATTTTGGTTGATTTTGTGTACTTCTATATGTCAGGGGTCACCCCTGATGATAACAGAAAGTATCAAAAGTACGGACTACAACTGTTAATTCCTGCAGGCTTATATTATATACTGGGAATTATTAACTATTTTACTTAGCACAAGACAATGTCTGTCTTTTATCCTATATACATGTACTATTACTGTTGTGCCCCTTTATTTTATATTTTATTATTTATTAAATTTTGTTAACCGGGTAGGCCCGCTGGGCCCTGAAGGTCCCTTTTTCAGAGGCGACCCAGGGAATAAGGAAGTTTACACAACATTTGCATATTCATTACTCCCCCAGTGACAATTTGGCTGCTAGAACCCCCATCTGGATTTTTGCTCTTCTTTGCTTCACGTCTCTGTCTAGGCCCTAGTCAGGACTGCATTTGTGGCCTCTGTTGTTTGGTCCAAAATTCTACATCAAGCAATACAGAGATAATTCAGCAAACACGGCAGCAAGAAATGCTCCCTAATCTTTCAGATAAAGATTGGGCACTTATCTACCAAGAAGCGCACTGAACCACAGCAGCAGCAGCGACTTGGCAAGAATTCCAATGGAAACTAGTCACCCAGTATTTTCATTTCGCTGTAATCACATTACATTTCCATGCTACCTTTACAAATTTAGTTTATGACAATGCCAACAGATAGGGACACACACACACACACACACACACACACAAACACGTTTACTGGGCCTGCCCTAAATTAACACCTTACCAGATAGAAGTTATTAACTGTAAAAAGATACCTTTATGATCTCACAGGATCATCAAATCTAACACCTTATCTTGGGGTTCCCCCCCCCCGAAAAGTAAACAGTAAGGCGGCAAGAAAGTTGTATAATATTTTTAAAGAGTACTGTGGAGAGAAAGTCATATAATATTTATAAAGAGTACTGTGGAGAGAAAGTTGCATAATATTTATAAAGAGTACTGTGGAGAGAAAGTTGCATAATATTTGCATTGCGGTTGCCTACAAATGTATCACCCTAAAGTGGCTTATAGCTAATGCCCCTTCAAAACTGGAATGAATCACCAAGTGTAAAGAAATTCAAGATATGGCAAGAACTACAGCTTGGTTGCGCAGCACCTACAAACTGAGCAATGCAAGGGGATATGGTTACCTTCATGTCTTTCTTAGACAGATCTGAAGAAATTACAATACTAGATCAATTACCCATTTGGACTCTTACAAACATACGAACATAGAAACATAGAAGTTGACAGCAGACTGCAAGGCCCATCCAGTCTGCCCATACAAAATTTGCCAACAGATAAAGGCCTAGTGATCTATCAAGTCTGCTCAAATGTGTAGCTAGCACCCTTATTCTGCAGCTGCCCATCCCTCCCACCCTTCCTCTCCCCTCCTTTGGACCTTCCCCTTTCCCTGTCCCAGCCCCTTTCAAAGCAGTCCACTGTTCTACTGGATACCACTTCTTCGAGTAACGATTCCACCCAGCTGCCACCTCTCCATAAAAGTGTCTCCTCATCTCCCTCCTGACCCTTTCTCCCTCCAGTCTCAGTTTCCCTTGCAAACACGCACAAATAATTCATCACTACCTCCCTAGGTGAACCCCTTGAATTCACCTCCAAATTCAAATATCTAAGTATGTGACTAGACAACACGCTTTCTTTTTATGACCACCTCGACGATCTGGCAAACAGGCTAAAAATTAGGCTAGGTTTCTTCTTTCGTAACAAGTCCCTCTTTCCATTGGATACCAGAACTAGGCTGGTCCAGGCCACTTTCTTGCCGCTACTTGACTATGGAGATCTGATCTATTCCTCCGCAGCAGCCTCAGGACTCAGCAAACTAGACATCTTCTACCACTGCGCCATACGGTTCATGACAAACCTATCCTACCGAACCCACCATTGTGATTTGTACCTAGCCACTGGCTGGACATCACTCTCATCTAGACGCATGCTTCATGCTGGTATCTGGACTCTTAAGCTACTCCTGAACAAGCTCCCAAACTATCTCACAACCCTTTTCCTTATTTCCCATAGCACCTACTCTCTTAGGAAAAATTACCTCCTCTTCCTCCTCGATGTACCGAGAACTCGCACCTCACTTGGCAAGTGGGCCATATCGAGCGTACTCCCAACTATCTGGAACCAGCTCCAAGGTGTACTGAAGCTTCCCAGTACTGTCCCTGTCAGCCTATTTAAAAGGTTGGTTGCAGCAAAAGTAAAAGATTTGTGCAGCTGCTTCTAAATCCTAGCTCACCGTTCTAACCCTTGTCCACTGCTTCCTCTTACTTACCTAGAAATTAGCTGCCTTGTGACTGCAAAACAAGCACTTAGTGCCTTTTTTCTGTACTTGTATTTTTCTATGTCATCATTTTTATGCAACATGTTAATGTTTGCCCATAATTCTGTGCTTGAATTTGTACTGTTTCTTCGATTATGCAATCTGTAACTACCTGTCTGTGTCAAAGGACCTCCTTGTGAATGAGCTTGCTCAACAGAGTTTTCCTACAATAAACTTGAACTTAAAAAGTCTCATATCATAGCCCCGGGTGTCCTTCCCCTCTCTTACTTTGAACAGCCCCTCCGTACCTGTCTTGTTTATTCCATTCATGTACTTGAAGGCTTCAATCATATCCCCCTGTCCCTCCTCTCCTCCAGCGAGTACATGTTCAACTCCTTCAGCTTCCTCTCGTATGGTAAGTCTCCCAGCCCCTTGATCATCTTTGTCACCCTGCGCTGCACCCCTTCCAGTAACGTAATGTCTCTCTTCAGATACAGGCGTCAGTACTGCACGCAGTACTCTGGGGCGATCTAACTACTGATCTATACAGTGACAAACTCACCTCCCCCCTCCTCTTATTTATTCATTTACATAGTTTTTGTTGACCAGGTAGGTGTACTAGACTATTTTCTAGTACGACCCAAGGGAAATACACCATACAAATACAATGAGTGCAGTATAACACTAAAACACCATACAAACACAATGAGTACAGATTGTAGGGATGTAAGTTTGTCATGGCAGTCATACATGTCATTGATTCCATGACGTTTGATCTTTACTCAGGACTTCCATGACTTTCACTAGTGTCATCTGAATGTAGTAATGATGACAGTGCCACAACATTTACTACTGTTTACTAATGATTTCATGAACAAACAATGAGTCATTAAAACCTCATCCACGACAAACTTACATCCCTACAGATGAGTACAGTACAACAATAAAACAACAAGGTACGGCGGACAATCAGTATAGAACTAACCGTACTGAGTATCAGTATTAAGTTATCAGAACATTAATAATGATCAATATAAGTTACAGTGATATTAAACAGAAGATATAAAAACTTTCCCATAATACATGTGTATCACATGACATATATGTAAAGTTTGTGAAAATAAAGCAGAGCATGGCAGATACAGTGATTATTAAATCTCCGTACATAAGGGCACAGTATAGGAAGGGACAAAGGCACATCCTCATCTTGCGTGGTTACCGGCGAGATCTCGGGGGTGGGCACCATGGGAATTACAAAATGCTGGCTGGTACGGAACTTCATGCCAGTTTTACAAGAATTACGGTAATAAAACTATTTGATTAATATTGTGCCTGCTGGGGGAATAGGTGTACTGAAGCCCCGATATGTGCAGCGGTCAGGGCTTCATGTATCCCCATAGCTCTTTTTTAAGGGGGGGGGGGCAATCTCAACAAAGATAATCTCAGTCATTCAGTCTTTGATGGGAGAAAAATGAGGAAATGAGGAACCAGGAGCTCACTCCCCTATAGGCTGTGCTGGTGAGTGCAGACGATCTGACCAGAGGGATAGCTGGATCTGACAGCTCCCATTCCACAGTGATACAGAAGACTGATCTTCCCCAAGGGAAGGGGCATTCAGGGCTTTGATGTGGGCAACTGGACCTAAATGACATACACAGTAGATGTATCCACAACAGCCGATGCCTACCAACCAGAAGGCATCCTCGTCTGGTGCCCCACTGCTTCCACACCCTTAACAGCTATGCCAGAGCTGGCCTGTACTTGCTCACTTGCTTACAGCTCAGACAGGAATGGGTGCACTCAATAGCACAGGTGGTGCTGAAGTGACTGAGAAGTGTAAGTACAATACAGATAAACTGCACCAGAACAGGCTACTGCACCAGATGAGGCCAAGGACAGGATACCCTGCATAGGATCTACAGTTGAGCCATACCAAAAGAAGAAAGAGTTAGAAAAGGCCATGCAACCCTGCTTGAAGCAGAGGGCAAAAGGGGCACAAAAGGATGCAGACATAAGCAATTCAAATTTAGCAGAACCTACAGAAAAAGGTAGCTGTGAAAACATGCCAACTGAGGGGAAAAATATGAATTGCACGAAGTACATAACAGTATACAGATTTGCGTGAAAATCACTCAAGATGAGCAGAAAAGATACAAGATGTGTGAAAACATGCCAATTGAGTGAAGAGCACCCGTTGCGTGCATATCTATGGACCTCGATGAAAATCATTCAAGATTTAGAAAGAAAGACACTTTTTTGTATGCAGGCTAAATGCCTAATCCTGACCCGCTGGAGATTCCCCACTACCCCTTCGTTTGAGGAACTTATGGTCATTGCATCTCAGACTGCTACGTTTGATTGCTTTTCCCATGTGGCGCTACATAAACTTTCTGCTTTCGATGCATGCTGGCAACCTTTTTCTAACTATCTGAAATCGAAAACAGTACCTAGCAATTAGACTCCCAAATGTCCAGTACAGTGTGTAAGCTTTTACTCTATTCAATGGCAAATTAAAAAAAAAAAAAAAGCTCTGATGTCCACAGCAGAAACCCTGCTGGAGGCAAGGTTGTCCAGGTACAGAACCTATGAGGCGGATGCTCAGAGGGACCTGATATCATAGTTTATAAACCAAACTGCTCACATAGACATCTCAATAGGCAGTGGGGGTGTCGGAGTCTGAGGCATTGGCACCATTTCATGAATAAGACCAGTATGGTCCCTCCAAGAGGGTACCAGTACCAGTCCCACACAAAACTGGGTCAACATACTCAAGGAAGAGTGGCAAGAACCGGTCTTGTTGGACCTGTGTTCTTACAACATTTTTTGTGTGAGGGTAAAGGTGAGCAGTTCCCAGAATCTGCTGCTGAGCACAAGTATGGGTAAGACTGTTATCTTTTATGACACTAGAAGGACTGATTGTTCTCCTGGGCGTGAGGCTGTCCTGCACCAAGACATTCAGCAAGCATGGTAGTCCAAAACAGACTCATTGCCGAAGCAACTAACCTTTACAGACACCCGATCTGACATAACAGGGAACAAGCTTGTCACTGAACAAGGTAGGGTTGAGAGAAACATGTACATCTGCAATGAAAGCTGTGACAGTGCTGAAAACAGCTATATAAATAACGTACTTGGTGCTGAGAAAAATAATAATGATCATAATAATTACTCAAGATCAGCAGATGATCAAATTTCCAGAGAGTCTGTTCCAAAGGCATGGACCCTTTACTGTAAAGGCCTATCACCAATGTAATTGTTCTTGAGATAGGAACATTGAGAAGGTGTGCAACATACTGTAAAAATAAAACCAACTAGAAACTGAGAGGCTTACGCAGGTGAAGCCCAAAGTTCAGTTGCTCCCTTAGCAAAGTATGTCCTCAATGGTGGGGGGAAAAAGGATCTAAGGGGACTAGGGCCGGTACTACTATTTATACTCTCAGTGCACATGGCACCATACTCATTAGTGTGTACATGCTTATAGTGAGTACCAGCCCCAAAAGGTCTAATTGCTGCAGAGTCCCGCCACCTCTGGCCCTAAGACCAAACTTATTTCTTCAAAGATCCTGTGATTGCTAGGTTCCCAAGTCAGTGCTCTAAGCACTTGACAATACTGCCTCACTGAGTGAGAGGGGGAATAGCAGAGACATTGACTAAGAACTTTGTCTCAGTACTCAGCTTGGAAGTCACAAGGCATAGCTGACTGGGGTAAAGGTTATGGGAAGATGTACAGGTGAAACAGGATGCAGTGCCGGTCACACCAGAGTTAGTTGGTAAGTATCTGGAGGGTACGAATCTGGGGAAGTTTCTGGGTTTCGATGGCATCTACCCAAGCCAGGGTAATAGTGGATTGAAAAGTGGGTGTGACCAGGCCCCTTGCTGGTTTCTAGGACTGGAAAACTGTCAGTCTCATTCCACTGCTCATGAAGGGGGCAAGGTCAGACTCAGGAAATTACAGACCTCTGTGAAATTTACCACAGTTTTTGGCACTCTTTGAGTTAATCAGTGCCAGTGGCTCAGTAGGTAGCACTTTCACCTCTGGGACCAGAAGATAATACGGTCATGGGTTCTAACCCCACATCTGCACCTGGTATAATAACCACAGCTGACATTAAACCGAGGTCCCTTTTGCCAATCTCTGGTCACTGTCCAGGTGGAAGTAAAATATCCCATGGCACATAGTGAAGAAGAGTTGGGGAAGGGGGTGAAAATAAGCTATCATAACTTAGTTCACCTTTCCTGGTCAAAAAATTACAAATAAATAACTAAATAATAATAACTGGGGAGCGTTTTCTCCCAAAGGGAAAACGGGTTATAATTCGATGTTATAACCTGCGAGCAGCATTGGGTAAGTTACTTTTTCTATTATTTTCTGTTATGTTTGGAAACTTGTTCCAGGAAGCTCTGTGCAGTCACTAGCAAGGATGGAGAAGTATTAGAAAAAGTAATACACCTTACAATTATAGTTACTTATTTCTAGTTATACAAAAACAATACAAAAATAATAAATAACTATAACAGATTACATTTTTTGAAAGTAATAGGTTAGTTACTAGTAACTTTCAAATAAATATAATCAGTTACAGTTACGTATTTCTTTTGTATAAAAAGACATAATAGTAACTGTAGGGTGTATTATTTTTTCCAGTACTTCTCCATCCTTGCTAGTGACTACACAAAGCTTTCTGGAACAAGTTTCCAAAAGTAATAGAAAGTAATAGAAAAAGTAACTTAACCAACACTGCCTGTGGGTTGAGACTTCCAGTGACGTCATGCACCTGATAGCAATGTAGCTTCAGAGGCTCTCCACAAGATTGGCTAAAAACCTTCTTATTTGCTGCTAAATTTAAATAAAAACTTAAAACTACAGCAGAAGGTCATATTATGCCACGGAGAAGGAGGATGAGCAATTCCACACTGGCAGATGCCAAGAGATTGTCGGAGAGGGACCCCGAGAGTGAGAGCTCACAGGCCTCAATATCCTCGAGGCATGGTCAAACAGCTAGAAACCAACCAGCTCTTTCCACTCTGCAGCAACAGATGACAAATGCTTGCAGAATTAAGGGACTTCCGCAAGGAAATAAGGTCTACCACTGCAGCGCTTAGAACTGATACTGGCAAGTTAGAGAAGTGCCAAGACAGTACCAACACACAGATTACAGCAACTGATATAAGACTGGATTTCACCGAAAGAGCTATTGTGCAGTTACTTCAGGACACAGCGGAGGATGCAGAGAGTCGGAACTGGTGAAACAATATACAGATCTCAGGGATCCCAGAGGGCGCCAAGGGGTTGGACATGATCTCCTTTCTCCAAAAACAGCTGCGTGACACACTATGCCTACCAGAGACACTCACCCTAGAACTGGAACGAGCGCACAGAACTGTCGGCCCAAGGCCAGCACCCAATGCCAGTCCGCACACTGTGCTTGTCCGATTCCTCCAATTTTAAGAGAAGGAGACCATCATCCATGCTGCCTGGAAGAAAGGAACAATCTTATACCGCAGCCAACGCCTGTATTTCGAGAACAATTATGCTCCCAAGGTGATGACCAGGCACAAGGAGTACATCCCTATTATGAAATCCCTGAATGTGGCAGACCTCCACTTCAGGACACTGTACCCGGCCAGACTTACAGTCTTCTTCCCTAAAGGCCCCCTTTCCTTTGAGTCAGCGACTGCAGCAACACAGGATCTGAACACAGGGGGATAGACAGTGGCAGGTCCCAACCAAGACATTGCTAGCATCCAAGCTATCCCAAAGGCTGTGAATGGAGGGATAGTGTGAGACAGGACGCCGTCAGGGGGCTGATGCCATACAGCTGATAGCCGAAAACTTGAGGACCCAGCATGCACCCTCTTCATCGGACACCCAGGAGAAGACTCCTTCCTCCCCACATTGAGGTTAATCCCTAGTGCCTGCAAGGACCCAGATGCCCCCTCGATTCATTGTTTCTCCATTATCCCGACAAGCAGCCCCACAGTTTTGAACACTGATGCTGGTGGGTGAAGGGGAACTCAGGCCAATATGGCACTTGCCTGGAACTGCTCCTGAACAGTGACAGAACTTCAACTCGGAGCAGTGAGGCCTAAGTCTGTCCAGTCAGCCCCAATTCTGAAGATTGTTACCTCCACTGGATAATAGTACCAAAGGCCACGAGATAAGTTACAGTTTTGTACAGCTATTTATTTTTTCCACCTCTCTTCTCCTTTATTGAGTTACCTGCACTCTTGAATGTTACTATTACCACCGCTAACACTGTTTCTCCTTCTGTCCCTTTGCCCCTCCCCCTTCTGTTTTTCCTCTGTCTGTTCTCTCTTTGCTGCAAGACTGCCTTGGAATGAAGCACTTCAACCTCCCCGACATGTAAGGAGCCTAATCTTTCCTTTTCACCTTCACAAAACCTGCTAATAACTCACATTGCCTCCAGGAACTGTTGAGTTGGGGGTTGGGATGGGGGTTTTGTTGGATGGGGACCAGGAAGGCTGATGCCATCGCGACTGCCAAGGTATGAAGTGTATTGGCTGCAGTATGGCTAATTGTAGCACAGAATGACTGAAGTACGCAGCATTAATTAAATCAAGCTAAGATGGCAGCCATGCACCACCTGCTGTGCATGATGGCGGAGGTGCACACTGGTAACATGCCCATGCCCGGGTCCCGGAGCCCCCCCCCCCTCAGGTACATGCAGATATAAATAACGAGTGAGGACTTTCTGAGGGTCTGGGGGGGCTCCCCGACCCCCTCGCATGCCCCCCCCCTCCCCTGGTTAGAAATGGCTGGGTGACTGCTGCTATTTCCTTACCCTTTTCCCCCCTCCTTTCTCTTTCTTGTTTGTTTTTTTGCTTGGTGCCCTCTCCGTATCTGGCTCCCTTTTCCCTCACTCCTTCTCTTTCTTTCTGCCCCTGTCCCTCATGTCTTTTTGTGCACCCTACTAAACGCAGGATGCTATTTTTTTTTTTAACTTTATTTATGCACCGGTGCTCTCTGTGGCATCTTTCAGAGGTGCCTATTCAATCCTATCTCTTCTTCTCCCTACGGTGGCCAGCCATCAGCGGTTCACCCCTCCCAGAGGAACTTCCCAGCACTCCGGATCACCCCCCGCCCTCGGTGGCTCTTTGTGAAATTAGAGGGTCCATCCCTCTGGGAGGTCAGCTGTGAATCCCCGGTGTGGACTGGCCCAGCATTAGGGATGAGAGGGAGATCCCTGTGACCCTCGTCATCTCCTCGGCGAGCCGGGTATTTTTACTTTTAGTTCCTCCCCCTCCCTGGGAGCCCGGCCAGCAAGGCAACAAATTGCAGTGGCTCCGCTCCCATGCATACGCCACGCCGCTACAGTCGGCAATCCTCTGGCCACCGCCAGAGGTCACTCCAAGAGTGAGCACACCCCGTACTCACCCCCGGAAGCTCGATCTCTTCCCTCCCCTGCGGACCCCCGGCGGCCCCAGCTCGTTTCTGAACCCGGGTCACCAGTGTGGCGTGAGGTGTGGTGTCCAGTGCCTCAACACTCAGTGCCACCGGGCCAGCTCAGGATGCTATTTTGACTGCGATGTTATGGGGCTGCATATAGTACCTATGAAGGGGGTGGGATGGAGGTGAGATGAAGGAGGTTTGAAGTGACATGGCCCAGACCAGCAGAGGCCATCTTGACTGCTGTGGTGCATAGTGCAAGAGCTGCAACATCACTAATTAAGGCGCGGAGCACTATAAACATGCAGCATTAAGTGACCCAAACTAAAGTGGTGGCTGTGCACCGCCTGGTACTCGTGATGGCGGCTGCTTGTAAGGGAGAATATACCCATGATCCGGATATCCCCTCAGGAAGTCTGGACTGACATAAGGAATATCTAAGAGGCTGATGGAACACCCCCCCACACACACACTTTCCCGGGCTGTTGTCTCCTCCCCTTCATTTCCCCTCTCTTTTTGCCTCTGACTCTCATGGCTATATTTACTCCTCCCAATTATTTACTCCTCCCAATTACGAACATACGAAATTTGCCAGCAGATAAAGGCCTAGAGGTCTATCAAGTCTGCTCGAATGTGCAGCTAGCACCCCTTATTCTGCAGCTGCCCTTCCCTTCCACCCTTCCCCTTCATTAACCCTCCCCCTTGTCCTGTCCCATCCTCGTTTGAAGCAGTCCACTGTTCTACTACATACCACTTCAGCAGGTAACACATTCCACCCAGCCACCACCCTCTCTGTAAAAAAGTGTCTCCTCATCTCCCTCCTGAACCTTCTTCGCTCCAGTCTCATATCATGGCCCCTGGTGGCCCTCCCCTCCCTTCTTTGAACAGCTCCTCTGTACCTGTCTTGTTTATTCCTTTCATGTATTTAAAGGTTTCAATCATGTCACCCCTGTCTCTCCTCTCCTCCAGTGAGTACGTGTTCAACTCCTTCAACCTCCTCTCGTATGATAAGTCCCCCAGCCCCTTGATCATCTTTGTTGCTCTGCGCTGCACCCCCTCCAGTAACTTAATGTCCCTCTTCAGATACGGACGCCAGTACTGCACGCAATACTCCAGGTGTGGTCTAACTAATGACCTATACAGTGGCAGAATCACCTCCTCCCTCCTCAAGGATATACCTCTTGCAATACAACCCAGCATTTTGTTGGTCCTACATTTGTTGGACTACAAATTGGACCAATCAGTTCTGGTGGGACCTAAAATGTAGCCGGACTACAGGAGCTGTCCGAAGTCAAAATCTGTAGGAATTGTAGTTTTGAGCTTTTTGCACCTTTTTTGTAACTGAAGGGGGAGTTCTTGCTTTGACTGGCAGCCAAATCAGCCAACCAAACCTTTGGATCTGAGGGAATTCCCCAAACTTCCTACTGTTTAGGGCAGTTCTGGGCTGGGTAGTAAAATGAGAAGAGTTCAAGTGTATTTTGGGCAGCAATCCTGAGTGGATTCACATAGGAGAACTGTGAAAAGGCTGAGTTTTTGGTTTGCATGTCTGCCTGCTGCTCCTGAGAGGGAGAGAAGAGAATTATTTTGGACTAAATCCAAGTTTGTGTGACTAAAGTAAGCTACTGAAGTGGGCCAGGCTCAATCTGAAGAAAATCGAAGATTTCGCTGAATGTGATAGGCCTGTCAGGAGTTCCAGCTACCCTTAAGCACCCGGTGTGTGCAGAGACTTTGCGATTGTGACTGGGGAGTGCTTTGCCTAGTACAGTAGAATTCTCTTACATGTAAATGTGCCATGAGCTGCTAGTGGGTAGTGCGTTAGTTCCCCACTGTGTGAACTGTGTTCTGCTTGCTGTAAGCTGTATCCAGCCCAAAACAGACTGCATCCAAATTTGTCTCCATGCGGTCTGGGCCTTGACAGACTGGCCCAGACAGACTACCCACTGCACAAAGAAGCCATCAACGAGAAATCTGCCTGGGGATCAGCCCCCTGCTCCACGCTTGAACAGAAACAACGCCTCTGCGACTCGTATGGGCCCTGCGTCTCCTGGCATTCCAGATCAACCACCTGCAGTCTCGATTTTCGTCCAGCCTGTGTCCAGTCTTGGGTATCGTGAGTAAATACCAGGGTAACTCCCTGCAACAACAACTTAATCTGAGTGTGTCATCTGATTGTCTTGTTGTTTCATTTCCTTTATGAACTGAGCCCTCTGGCTCCAGATTACAAATATTGTGTACTGTGCATGTTGTGTTTTCCATCGCAGGGCCCCAACCAGCTGTGACGCCGGCCAATAGTCCTGGCTAGCCCATCTCTTCTCCACCTGGGTACCCAGAGGTGTGACTGTGTGGGGGGACTTCAAGCGCATGTATAACTGCTTGATTGATATAACCTTTAAGCTAATTAACCTGATCTTGCCCCTCTCTTGTTCAAGTCCCCTGAATAAATCAGATCTAACTTTTTCTGCATGTAATCTGACTGTGGTTCCAGTTTGGGCTCAAAGTTCTGTACTGTTGCTATTTGCTGTGCATAACCTTGTTTTATAGGGGGTCCCCAGGGTTCAGCCAGAGGAACCAGCCCTGGTGGTAAGTGCAAACACTGTGGGTACTTGTGTGGTGTACCAGGGGTATTGTGAAAGTGATTATTGTACAGTGTTCAGACCACTAGAGGGGAAAGAGGGGGGGTTACAGTGTCCCAGAGGGCTGTGCACAGGTTAGCTTGACCGCTACCAACCCTGACCTCTGAGTGGAGGTACCTGTTTCAGAACTCTGGCCTCTTAATCTTCTACTAGCCAAGCAGGCAGGGGTAGTAGCCCTTGGGACAGCGCCACCTAGGGGTTACACTGAGATTCTAGTTTTCACCTTCCTCTCCCCCAAGTCAAAAGATGCCTTTATAAGACAGTAGTGATTCAAGATGGTCACCAGACCAAGCAATGTGTGCAAGCTCTGACATGCTGCCTCGTGGGCAACTCTTTTGCTCCAGTTCTATATTCTGAGAGTCGACTGGTGCTGACTTTTATTTTCTACCCTGCAGTGAGCATATAGTACTTTCTTTACTGTCTTGTTTGTTGCCTGTCTGCCATTTGTTTGGCGTTCTGCATTATGCAACTGCCTGCTAAATGCCAAACCCATTCTGTCAGGTGGGAGAGATCACAGACTTACCAGTTAGAGAAGCTAATATGCTACATGGGACTGTGATACCTGTCTGGCCTGCTTGAATAACCAGTGCAGACCTCGGCGGGTGTCACGCCTACACCCTTCGGAGGGTACCTCCTAACACAACTTCAATGACTCCTGAGGATGACTCAAAACCTGAGCTGTCTCGATCGGGGGGAGTGCCAACATGGACTTGCATATCGTATCACCTTACAGCATCCCCCCTTCCATTACCATCTGGGTTACGTCCATCTCATAGGCTACTGATGCACATGTGACCAGATGTTTCGAAATCTGATCTGCCTACGTCCATCTCCTTCCCACAGGACTCCAGTTCGCAGAGGTTACAGCATATTGCCTAGTTCCTTAGGTATCAGTGCCAAGGTAAGACAATTACAACATTGTATTAAGTAAGCCTGATTTAAACCTGATTTCTACAGGGTGGTTGCTGATAGCAGTAGCTATTCTAAGATGCTATTTTTAATAATATGATTTCTGCTTTTCATAATAATAAGCTCCAGTAATTAGCCCAGTTTGGGAGAGCCCTCCAAGCACAGTGTGTTACACTGCAATTTGTCTCACAGTAATAATATTTGAATCTGACTAGTGAAAGTGTTAGACAGCGATTATGCCTGTCTCAGTCTGTGGTCTGTAACTTGTAAATTGTGTCTCCAGGTAACACTGGCAGACCAGCAGTTAGGTTCACTAAAAAAAAAAAAAAATTAAGGTAAGACTTGAGTTTCCAGCCTAGACTAGACAACAGTTCTTCGTCAGGGAATCAGCCTAGGAGAACTTGGGCAGTAAGTCGCAAACAGTGTTGTGAAGAGCATTTAAATATGGGGCCGAAACTCTCCACATGCCCATTTCATCCAGCAAGTCCTTCACCCTGCTCCTGCAATACACAGAGCTCTGAACCCCTTCTGAGCAGCTCAAGCTCTCCTTACGTGGGCTAGGTCCCCTTACGAGTGGACCCTGCTAATATGAGACACTCTGCACATTTAAAAAAGGCCAAAACATAATGGGAGAAGCAGTAAACGTGTTGGCTGTTCTCAAGGGGAAGCAGTACTAACCTGATGCTTCCTCGAGTCAACGCAGCACCTCCAGACTTGATTAATGGGGTATCTGTAGCCAAGATCAGTGCTCCATAGTAAGTCGTTACGCCCCATATGAGGGAATAACCACCCCTGTGCTGACTCGGTTTCCCCACATGGACCACGGTCATTTTTAATTCGTATCTTCTCCCCTACCCATCTAGTGCTTAGCATAGCCATATTGGTAGACTTATCTGGACTGTGTAGTTCGCATATCTCAGGCCACCATGTTCTGAGTGGCATCTCCAACATGGCACGCTCCCCATGGGCAGGACCTCTTCAGGTGCATGCACTTTGCACGCCTACGTCAGATCCACTAACCCCGCCTACAGCTGCGTTAGTCGAGCGATACTAGCATGTAACAAGGTGCAGGCCAACAGATAAATAAATAAATATATACCAACTTCTGCTCCAAGGTCCAAAAATCAATCGGGGGACTGGCCACACCAGTCTACGGCTGTGGCCAGGGTTTCTTCTTCTTAATTGTTCAGAGTAACATTGCTGTGGAGGACCAGGCCACTATCTTGCTCACAGATTTAAAGGGCCAGCACAGTATAAGGCTAATGAGCCACATGTAACAGCGGTGTTCACCCGCACAGGTGATACAAGAACAGATGCCACTGCAAAATACTTTAGCAGAGCCCTACACACTCATATAAAAATAAAATAAGTATATTTTACAATGGAGCTACCCTGATTCCTCCCTTTTATTCTTGTCTCCCCTCCTCTCTTACCACAGATTCTACAACGGATCTTACAACATGGCCAAGACTAAGAAGTGCAAATCCTGCCACGTTGCCCTACTACTACCCAATTAGGGACACACTGTCCCGCTTGTACCAAGCAACAAGAAGGATCTGATATAATTAGTGAACCAGAGGAGGAGGAGATGGATGAAGGAACAGACTCCCCAGATCCTACACAAAATGAACTACCTTCCACTGCCGAGGAGTTTTTCAAAACCTAACAGGCAGTTATGCTTAAAATACTCAAATGTATGGAGGAGATGTCGAAGGCAAATAACAGTACACATCCTGAACCACCTTCAAAACCCTCTAAGCCCACAGGTTCGGGTAAAAAGGCTCCCACAAGTAACACCCCATTGCAACCAGACGATAAGGACAAAGGGGACAGCCTCGACAACCCTGTACCCGACGACACCACCAAGGGCGAGTTAGGATATGAGGAGGACCAGGCTTACAAAGAAGCTGACAGCAGTCGACAGTCTACCAGAGCTGCTGAGGGCGATCAAACACACAGTGGGGTTTGACGTGCCGGAACCAAAGCAACAGTCCAAACTGAACCCACTTATAACGGCAAAACAGAAAATGGATGACTTCTTCCCTGTCTGCGTATCACTGACTGAAGTCATGACTAGGGAGTGGGAATCCCCTGATCCAGCAAGGATCTCAAAGAAACATACATACGATAGATTCTATCCTATCCAAGACGACATAAACAAGTTATGGTGCACTCCCCCCATGGCAGACCATCAGGTCACCAGACTGTGTAAGAAGACAGTCCTTCCCAGAGACTACAACCCCATTTAAGGATCCAACAGAAAAAAAGATAGAGGAGTATATGAAAAAGTGTTTTGAGATGTCAGACCTAGCCTGTAGGGCTAACACAGCAGCACCCTTTACCTCCCAAGCTGTCGTCACATGGCTTGAGGAACTTGCGTCCAACCTGGACCCAAACTCCAAACAAGCAGACTTAGCCAAATATGCAATACAGGTGGCCAAATATGTGGCCGATGCCTCCACTGATGCCTTCAAAATGTTGAAACGGCTGGCCACCCTCTCAGATAGAGCAAGATGACTCATCTGGCTAAAAATATGGAATGCCGATACCGAGTCGAAAACAATGTTAAACAAACTGCCCTTCAAGGACAACTTGGTGTTCAGTGGGACTAGAGAAGTGTGTAAAGAATAAAGGCAACAGGAAGAGTCTGGATGCAGAGAAATCCACCACAAACACATACCTACCAGCATTTTGAGGTAGGTTTCGGCCCTACAGAGGCAAGCAGGACAGACAGCAGACTGGCCAGTATTCTCAGAACAGGTCCTTCAGCTTCAAACCATCCTACTTCTCCAATACAGGACGAAGCAGGCCAAGAGGTAGAGGACAGAGAGGCAGATACAGTT
Source organism: Neoceratodus forsteri (assembly GCA_016271365.2). Classification (NCBI taxonomy): domain Eukaryota; kingdom Metazoa; phylum Chordata; order Ceratodontiformes; family Ceratodontidae; genus Neoceratodus; species Neoceratodus forsteri. The sequence goes on along the minus strand of JADMNL010000025.1, from coordinate 366,918,778 downwards.
TCAACCCTTCAAGGGGATGATCCCAGTCCAACTGACTACCACCCATCAACCCATGACCAAGTGAGGCAAAAGCTGAACCCTCATCCACCGACAGGAGCAAAACTATTACAATTCTCATGGGTATGAAGCAAAACAACTCAGGACAGATGGGTTCTGGAGGTCGTATCTCAAGGATACTCCACAGAATTCATTCAGAAACTGCTCAGAAATAGAAAATTGGTATCTCCGGTCTCACGCCAGCCGGTAAAGATTCAAGCGGCACGGTCCACCCTCTAAAACCTTTCAAACAAAACAATTGTGCCAGTGCCTCAACAGGATCAACAGGATCAAGGAGTATACTCTACCTTCTTCCTAGTTCCAAAGAAAACGGGACATGAGAACAGTTCTCGACCTCAAATTCGTCAACCAATTCGTTCACTACAAAAAGTTCAAGATGGAGACACTAAAGTCAACACTAATGCTCATTACGACCGGGAGACTTCCTCACTTCCATCGACATGAAGTACACATATTTTCACATACCCATTAGACCATCACACTTCAAATGCCTGAGGTTCAAGATCCTGGGACACCATTACCAATACCAAGTGCTTCCCTTCGGACTAGCCTCTGCCCCTCGAGTCTTTTCCAAAGTGTCCGTAACACTAGCGGCCAGCCTCAGGCAAAAAGGGATTCACATAATCCCATACCTGGACAACTGGCTGATCAGGGCCAGGTCACCCGAGCTAACTGCACAGCATACACAAACGGTACTAACAATGCTACAGTCACATGGCTGGATCCTCAACTGGGAGAAGAGCAGCTTAATACCCAGCCAAACCATAGAACATCTGGGAACACCCATAAATACAGAGCAAGGTCTGGTGAAACCATCCCGAAAGAGAGTGGACAAGGTAATGACACAAAGTTCAGGTGCGGGCCAGGACCAAAACCCCAATGCTAAAAGCAATCCTACAGACACTCGGATCCATGGCTTCCTGTATAGGCCTGGTACCATGGGCATTATGGAACATGCGAACCTTACAGCTACTAGTGATACAGGCAGGCCACAAACTGAACCATGACTTGTCCAGGACAGTTTTATTAACCCCGTTGGCCAGGAAATCAATCCTGTGGTGGACTTACAAGAAACATAGAAGCTGACTGCAGATAAGGACCGCAAGGCCCAACCAGTCTGCCCATTTCTTTTTCTACCTTTCGAATGTGCCATAGGCTTTTACTCTGTCAATGGCCTGTCTATTCATACTCATCTGTATTGCTCCCTTATGCCTATCCCATGCCTGTTTGAAGCCCTGCACTGTATTCATATCCACCACTTCCTGAGGTAGGCCGTTCCATGCATCCATCACCCTTTCTGTGAAAAAGAACTTCCTCACATTACCCCTTAATCAGCCTCCCTCTAATCTCATGCTGTGTCCTCTTGTCCTGCTATTTTTCTTATATTGAAACGTTAGACTCTTTCACCTTGTTAATGCCCTTAAGGTGTTTGAATGTTTCAATCATATCACCTCTCTCCCTCCTTTGCTCTAGGGTATACATATTGAGCTCCATTAATCTGTCCTCATATGTTTTCTGATGCAGTCCCTGCACCATTTTGGTTGCCCCTTCTCTGGACTGCCTCCATTTTGTTAAGGTCCTTGTGAAGGTGTGGCCTCCAGTACTGCACGCAGTACTCCAGAGGGGGCCTAACCAGTGTCTTGTAAAGAGGGATTATTACCTCCCTCTTATGACTTGTGATACCCCTACCAATACAACCCAACATCCCCCTAGCCTTACCTACTGCCTTAGTGGTCTGCTTGGATGATTTCAGGTCAGCTGTGATGATGATGCCCAAGTCTCTTTCTTGCCTTGTGACTGCCAGCAACTCTCCTCCCAACCTATAGGTGGCTTCAGGGTTTCTCTTCCCTATGTGCATGATCTTGCACTTCTTTGCGTTAAACCTCAGTTGGCACTCTTCCGACCATTTTGCCAATTTATCCAGATCTCTTCTCATTCTGCCCACCCCATCTGGATCATCTACTCTGTTGCAGATCTTAGTGTCATCTACAAACAGACAAACCTTATCCTCCAGTCCATCTGCAATGTCACTGAAGAAGATATTGGAGAGGACTGGCCCCAGGACTGATCCCTGAGGTACCCCACTTGTGACTTGCATCTCTTCTGGCTGAATACCGTTTACCACCACTCTCCGTTTTCTGCCCGTCAACCAGTTTGTCACCCAGTTGACCAACTTCTGACCCACCCCGAGCCTACCCAGCATGTTAATCAATCTTCTGTGTGGAACAGTATCAAAAGCTTTACTGAAGTCAAGGTAGGCAACATCAACTGCTCCTTCTTGGTCTACCACTCTGGTTACCCAGTCAAAGAAATCTATGAGATTAGTTTGACAGGAACTTCCTGTTGTAAACCCATGCTGTCTTGGATCCTGTGCTCCTATGGATTCCAGGTGTTACACTATCCTTTCCTTAAGGAGTGCCTCCATAATCTTGCCCACTACCGAGGTAAGACTGACCGGTCTGTAGTTCCCTGCCTCCTCCCTGCTACCACTCTTGTGGAGCGGGATCACATGAGCCCTTCTCCAGTCTTCTGGGACCTCTCCTGTGCTCAGAGACTCACTAAACCGTTCTGATAATGGCTCTGCTAGTTCCACCCTTAGCTCCTTTAGTACCCTGGGATGTATGCCATCAGGTCCCATTGCCTTGTCCACCCTGAGCTTATCGAGCTCTTGTAGGACCCTTTCTTTTGTGAAGGGACTAGTGCACACCTCCTTCCCCCCTGTGTCCATGGTGCTGAGCTGTGGGCCCTGCCCCACCTTCTCCTCAGTAAATACTGAGCAGAAGTATCTATTTAGGATAGATGCTTTCCATGGTCCTCCTCCTCCTCACACTCCCTCTTATCCTCTCTGAACAACATAACCAAGGGAATTACACCGGAAACGGAGCCAGAAGTGGTCATAGATATGGACACCAGTCTCTTCAGTTGGGGGGCCACCATAGATCAGATTCCTGCACAAGGGAAGTGGTCCCTAATGGAGTCAAAAATGCAAATCAACGTCCCAGAGATGAGAGCCGTGTATCATGCCCTACATCATTTCCACAGAAGGATATGCCACAAGAGAGTACTGAACAGGGCAACCGTGGCCTACATCGCGAACCAAGAAGGCCCAAGAAGCATCCGACTACTACAGCAGACACAAAGAGTTCTGGATTGGGCCCAGGCCAACCTTTAGTCAATCACAGTAGTGCATCTTGCAGGGGAGTTGAACGTACGAGCAGACTGGCTTAGCAGACAGGAAATGAACAAGCACTGGGGCCCCCTAGAGATTGACCTAATGGCAACTGCGAAAAACTCACAACTGCCACTCTTTTACTCCAGATTCAAAGAGTCAGGTTCACCGGGAACAGATGCCCTGTCCCAGAAATGGCAATTCCAGAGGGCGTACACGTTCCCTCCAATTCCTCTAATACAACTAGTGTTAAACAGGATCTGCCAAACTAAATCCACAGTGGTAATGCTCACACCCTACTGGCCCAGGAGGCACTGGTTCACGTCTCTAATTGTCATGACAACAGACACACCATGGTCAATTCCCCTACAATTGGACCTACTAACCCAAGGACCAATATGCCATCAAAACCTTCAGTCACTTCACCTCACAGCCTGGCTTCTGAGAGGGAAAGACTGCTAAGTAAGGGATATTGCTCAACAGTAGCTGACACCATGCTTCAATCCAGATGTAAAACAACCACAAACATCTATAGGCAACAATGGTCCATTTTCCAAAAGTGGTGGGCTGATAACAAATTGAGTGAGCAACCCATCACTATTCCGCATATACTGCTATTCCTCCAACAAGGGGTAGACAAGGGTCTATCCACTTCATCTCTGAGAGTTCAACTGGCAGTAATGGGCTGGAGCAGGGCACACCGATAACCACTCTCCAGGATCACACCCGGACGTACTACAATTCCTGAAGGCAGTATCTAACATCCGCCCCAGGGTCAAACCAGTTGTGGCGCCATGGGACCTTAACATGGTTCTGGATGCGATGTCATCAGTCCCATTTGAATCAATGTCCACGACAGATCTCAAATGGGTATCATACAAGATTTTCTTCTTGGTCGCAATATGCTCCACCCAGAGAATACACGAACTCAGAGCCCTCTCCTGCAAGTCGCCTTTTCTAATAATTCACAGCGATGGAATCACACTACGTACCAAGGTCTCCACGCAGTTTCACACGTCCCAGACTATCGAATTGCCGGCATGGAATACACAAACTAACGATGAGAGTGGAACGAACAGACACTGGGATATGAAAAGTGTCATCACCATATATCTGGACAGAACAAAGGACTTTCGTATTTCTGACAGACTTCATTCTGCACCATGGCCCCAGACGAGGCCAGGCTGTTGCGCAATCCACATTATCCAGCTCGATTAAACAAGCCATAACCGAGGCCTACAAGTTACAGGGCTTACGGAACCCCCCAAACTTTTCAGCCCACTCCACTAGAGCAGTCTCCACTTCATGGGCAGAATTAAACAGGGCCTCAATCCAAGATATCTGCGCAGCAGCAACATGGTCCTCAGTCCACACATTCATGAAACACTATAGACTGGATGTACTGAATGCAGAAAACTCAGCCTTTGCCAGAAAAGTTCTGTTCAACTATGATGGACCGTAGCTAGTTCGCCACCTAATCCCACCTGTACATTCTATCACTGCTTCTTACTACCCAGATAGTAATGGAAGGGGGATGCTGTAAGGTGATGCAATATGCAATAGCAGTTTACTCACCTGGTAAAGGTGACTGCATGAGTATCACCTTACAGCATCCCAGAACCCTCCCTTTCTTCGGTGTTGGATGGCGAACCAGCTAAGGATATCAACCCCTACTGAACCAGCATGTTGTAAGGGCTGGTATACTTAGATTGTACTAAATAGGAAACTAACGTGACATAATGCACACTCTTACTCTCTAAGCATTTCTTAATACTACTGTGCAGTTATCAGGCCGACTATTCTTAGTATCTAACCTAATCACAGTACTTCTAGAAATATTTTTACTGCTTTGGAAGAATTGAACTGGAGTCCTGTGGGAAGGAGATGAACCTAGGCAGATCAGATTTCGAAACATCTGGTCTCATGTGCATCAGTAGTCTATGAGATGGATGTAATCCAGATGTTAATGGAAGGGGATGCTGTAAGGTGATTCTCGTGCAATCACCTTTACCAGGTGAGTAAACTACCAATATCTGAGAGAGGAAGAGGGAAAACCCATGAACAGCAGCAGGTTGAGGCTAGAATACTGCATCCCTCCGATGGAGTGGATGACCCTCTTCTGCATGAGATGAGGCAGGCTATTTCCATGATTAACAGTGCTATTGATTCATTAAAGCAGGCCATTATGGGCCTGTCAGACAAGATGAAAGCCTTGTTTGTATGGAAGGGGACATTAGAGAACTGAGTCAGCCAGGCTGAGAATATTATCCACCCTTACAGTGCACTGCTGAGTGGCAGGACTGGGAGCTTCAAGCACTACAGCTTAAACTAGCAGACTTTGAAATGCGGTCCAGGATAGACAACACTGTGCAACGTTCCAGAGAATTTGGAGGGTGACATCCCACACACAGTTTTTCAGGAACGCCTGACAGAAGCCCTGGGGCTGAAGTTCCCCAAACAGAACATAATCTGGATAGAGCTTACATGTGGTTCACTAACTGAGCCCATGATCAATGTCCCAGGTTCATTTATATCAAGGTACACCATTGCCAAGGCAGGGAGAAAATATTACACAAGGCTCGCATCGAGAAAGGACTGTTTATGAGGGGGGCCTCAGACTGCATGCCATCCCTGATCCCCGCCCCCCCCCCAATAGTGGCTAATAGAATGGACTTTGACCACATCAGGGATAATCTAAGGAACAGAGACATTCTGTATTCAATAATCCCTCTGGCAAGTCTGGGGGTGCATTTCTAGGGCAGAACACATTTTCCATACCCCCAGAAGCCTAAGAAACTCTCAACATCGGAACAAATCTACACCTCCTAGCAACACTGCACCCATCCCTCGAGTGGCGGTACTTTATGAGCTGGAAGTTGCAGGTTCATGAAAAACCCCTGCTGAAAGGAACAACACAGTAAGTACTGTATAACCCTTTATTTTCACAGTAACTTTATTTCTGCTATATTCGCGGGAAAGTCATTGTCCGCGGTAATAAATTTAATGTGGAAATAAATGGACCAAGTCCACCGAAAACACAGATGCAATGTAATGAATTTCTGCCCATTTAAAACTCGGATTAAATCATTGCAAGGAGTCAAATTGCTACAAATGTTAAGACCACCACAGTAAAGAGTGAGCCAGAGGCGGAGGGATTTTGGAAGATAGCGGCGCTGACAGGTGGACGGCATGTGTGCTGCTAACTAATTATGTTACAGCACCTCTTTTACTTCTAAAACAGCATGACTGGTGCTGGCCCGGTGTCGCTGAGGTTTGAGATGCTGGATGCCAAATTCACCCACACTGGACGCACCCAGGTTCAGAATGCTCCGGCCATCGGGTTGGTTAGGAAGGAAAGGACTGAGCATCCGTAGGACTGCTCTCCTTTCCTGGGGAGGACTGGGGCATCCATCATGCTGCAGCGGCCCCCGATGGAAATTGGGGGCACTACAGGAGTGGGTATACATGTGAGAAGATGTATGGAAGACGTCGGCACGTTGTGCCTAAATATCACTGCATGTCCACACTTCTCGGGGGGGGGGGGAACATACAGGAAAGAAATGGCAGATGACTGAAGCAGCTTCATGGCCACACTTCAGCAACCAGGGGGCCGGTCATGGAATTGCACTGTGGTAGTGGTTATTGGCCTGTCACGGGGGACTTGGGGGGTTCCCCCTGAGGGTACAGTGCTGTGCCAGCCAGTATGTGAGTGAGCCTGTGGGCTGATCGGGGATGAAAGCGGTGGCTGGAGGTAGGCAAGTCGGGCTGCAGGTGCATAAATAATGATATGATAAAAAAAAAAAACAGCATGACTAGTTTAACACGTTCTTCATGTGCACTTGTTATCTTGCAGTTTAAGAAGCCCTACTTGCGCTTTCTCACAAATGCTACCTGTTAGAACTCCGTTCCTTGATGATGGAACTCCTCAGCAATTGTTTGACCAGTGCAAAAACCACTAAAAGACCTACTCCTTATGTTTCTGAGTCAGACTTCTAAGAAAATGAAAAAAATCTGCAGCCTTTAGCTCTCCATCAGTTGTACCCTTTTACGCCCCAATGCAGGAATTGCAGGAAACAAATTAACTGCTTTTGCCTCCATTATTGAGTCCTGTTTCTCCAATTCAAAAAGTCAAGGAATGCTTGGACTCTGAGTTGCCATCAAGAAAATCTCTTTCCATTGCAACTCTGGCCCCAATAGTGATTACGGAAGATCTGAAACAATACAATACTGCATCTCAATCGGTAAAACAATGACCTCATATGGTCAACATCTCTGCTAGACAAAAAACAGCTACAGCAGCACCTACTATTGATATTAAAGCCATTGCCTTACTGGTTTTAGCTACTGAAAAGGTAGAGACGGCAACACCTCTTGTACAAAAGGAAAATGTTTTGCATTTAGAGCACCAAGAAAAGCTACAAGACACTCTCACCAAGTAACCTGACTTGAAAGAACTGTGACCAATGAGGCAGCTTACTAGCTCAGATGTGTCAGAATCACTAAACAAGTAACAACTAACACTGAGTGGACAGCTGTAAATGCGCTAACGTAAGTTTGCGCATGTTGTTGAGGCACAGGTCAGGAAGCATAGGTGTAACCCCCCTGCAAATGGGGGTTCCCAAAAGACTTCCAGGAGCTTGCTTGAATGCTCCAAGCCTGAATGGTGTTTGGCGTTTAAGCCATTTATCAGTGAGTATTTTTAGAACCTCTGGTACTGTCTCTTTAAGAGCTGTCTGCTTGCAGACATAATTAGTTTGTATGGGGGACTGTGTGTTTCTTTGATTGAGTACCACTCAAGCTGCTGCCAATTCACTCCATTTTTGCAGTCACTAGGAGTGCAAAGGGAACCTATCTGAAAGATGTAACTGTTTGCCAGAAACCATTTAGAGTGATAATGAAATTACAGTTTGTCTAACCTGCTTTCTTTTGCAGTCAGAACAGTGTCTGCCTAGTTCCCCATTCTGGTTTTGAACTGCTGAACTGGACCAATCAGTGTGGGGTAAGCTAGCTCTAAAATGGTGCCTTGGACGAATCAGAACTTGGACTCATAATCTGAGCCAGCCACAAGAGGATTGTATGGGCAGTGACTCTGGGAGATGTAGTTTAGACTTCAGCGCCTTTTGGACCAACAGCAGCAGTCTATTGTGGTGACAGCCAATCCAGTCAAGAACTGGGAGGAACTCAAAGGAAGTGCCGGTTTTGTCGGTTGGAGTTCGGTTGAGCTTTGGCAGTGAAGAAGGAAGGAGCCCTGTGCTTTTTCAGTGTGCAGTTTTAGTCAAAAAACGTGTGTAAGGCCCAGAGTTCCGGTCTGCAGCTTGTGTAACTGCTTGTTAGGACTGAATCCGTACTGTGAAAAGAATCAAAGGATCTCTGAAGAGTAGAAACCAGGCTCACCCTGTAGAAGACTGGAGAAATTATTGAATTGCACTCGGTCAGTCAGGAACTGAATCTGCTGTGTGTTCTCCCGGGTATTGTGCAGTAATTGTGATCGGGATAGAGAAGCAGCCTGCCTGGTATAGTACTCTCTTTTTTACCATATAAATGTGTGAAGAGTCTCTTGGAGCTCAAGAGTAGCCCTGCTGATATTGAAGGACCCTATCTTATTTGGAGGTCGTGAGTACTAATTCAGGGTCGTTCCTGTTGAATTGCCACATTAAATCCAAATGGAATTACTGTACTGCTGACTGTTTAATTTTCCTTTCTCAGTGTGAAAGGGCCCTACCAGCTGCCACGGTTTGGACTAGCCACTAGGGCTTGGGTACCCAGGGACAGTAACTGATAGGGAAGGCCTGTGCACAGAGCCATAGGTACATTATTAGAGTGATAAGCTAATTAACCTGATTTCCCCTGTCCTTGTTATATCCCCTAAATAAATCAGAGCTGCTTGTTTCAGCAAAGTTATACTGCCTGAGGTATTTGTCTATGTTAAAGTACTGTACTGTGATTGTTGCACTGTATCTCATTTCACAGGAGGTCCCAGTGCGGAACCAGTCCTGGGGGTAAGTGTATACTGTGAAGGTAATTCTGATATATTGTGTGGGCCACTAGTGGGAAGAAAGGGGGTTGCAGTGTCCCAGAGGGCTGTGACCAAGTTAGTTTAACTATTGCAAACCCTGACCTCTGGGTGGAGGCACCCACCATTGGATCCAGGCCCCTCAACCTGTTAGTGGCAAATCAGGCAGGGGTAGTAGCCCCTGGGATAGCGCCATCTAGGGGTTACATAGGAAAACCAGGAGCAGTTGTAGAATTCACCAAAAATTATTTATTTACACTAGCAGTATCATAAAAAGAATAAACGTGTTCATAATAACCATGTACAGAGGCAAAATAAAATAGAGTTTTCTTTCAGTGTATGTGTCCTTTGCTCTCCTAGGCCCAGATATTCAAAACTTTGCCCCAAGCCTCAAGTAGCACTGCCCAGCAGAAAACAATGCCCGGCCCAAATCACCCACCATATTCAAAAGGAATTGCCCAGTGCTAACCCTGCTGAATATAGTATGCAAAGGAAGCTGGGCAAACTGGTCTAAGAGTGCAGGGCAAACATAGCCCAGGAATAAGGCAGCACTGAATATAGCAACAGGGAAGTGCACACTGCAACTGCAGCCCAATACACCCTGGAGTAAGCCAGTGTTGCAGGTGGAGAACACTGTGTGTGATTGCACTGAGCAGACCCACAACACCTGCAAACAACAATGCAAGCCACACACTGCAGAACTGTGCTATAGTGACGTGCAGTTTGCCCGGGCTAACCTGATTGCATAGTGCTAACACATTAGCTCGGGGCAAACAGGTTAGCTCAGGGCAAATGGGAGCCATATTCAAAGCTCCCATGCAAATGAGCCTACTTAGATAATCTGTGGGCAAACAGGCACATATGCATCTCATTAATTGCTGCTTAGCATACATTACCATGCAGTTTGCCCGGTGCTACTGCATGGAGCAGACAGCACCTCCTTTTGGCAGGAATGGAAGTACAGGCTGGATGCAGCAGGCCAAGGCATGCCCACAGTGTCCCCTATTGCTCGGCATGGAAGTACAGGCTGGATGCAGCAGGCCAAGGCATGCCCACAGCATCCCCTGTTGGTTGGAATGGAAGTACAGGCTGGATGCAGCAGGCCAAGGCATGCCCATAGTGCCCCCTTTTGGTCAGAATGGAAGTACAGGATGGATGCTGCAGGATCTGGGTGCTAGCAGGCACACGCGGTACATACACCTGACCCCTGCAGCATTACAAGCAGTCCAGAACAGTATATAGAGACATATCCTGCCACATATAGATATAGATACAGTATGTATCCACACACACACACATATATATATATATATATATATATACATACATATTATGGTAGCACGGTAGTGCTACCATAGTTAGGGTTGAGGAGCCATTTCCATGTTAAACCCAAAATTTTGCACCTTAATAACTTTGCAACCGTTTGATGGATTTATCTGAAATTTGGAATGTATGATCAAGACCCATAGGCCTTGGGATCTGCCAAGTTTCGTACTGATCGGATATACGGTTGCGGGTTAATAAGCATAGTGATCTGTGCAGCGTTTACGCTTTTCTGGAATTCTGTGGTCGCACCTACAGGTCGTGACGGTTTATGTGACTGGCCCAAAATCTTCAGGGAACGTGCAGCCGGGTCCCCGATGTGCCTTTCAAAGATTTCGTGAAAAAATATTAAACGGTTCAAAAGTTATTCAAAAAACAGTTTCCCATTATAAGTCAATGGGAAAAGTTAACAAAAAGTTCAACACTTTAGCAAATGCATTTTTACTTTCGCAAATGGGCCTGTTACTTTCGCAAATCGGCCATTTTGTTTTCAGTTGGTGATCAGAAAAATATTTGGCATTTAAATTTGGGACCCTCTAGCAATCTAATTTTTTTTGTATTCACCTAGTCGGGCCCTGAGGATGCTTGCCATGTCTTTATTTTGTGGTAAAACACCCCAGAAATATGTTTTTCAAATTTCTGGAAAAAATACTTTCGCAAATTACTTTTGTGCTCACGAAAGTGTCGAACTTTTTTGCGAAAGCTTTCGCAAATTGCGACAGTAATTTTCTAGTCTGTGGGAAAATGACAGCAATTCTTTGGCACTGCACTGCAAAATAACCGTTGGGAGTTTTGGGCTGAAATTTGGAGGGAACGCAGCCGACATCTCACAGATGTGCCTTTCAGTGTTGTATTGAAAAAATATTACACGGCGGCAAAGTTATGGCACTTCAAAGTTGACAGTTTTTCCCATAGGATAACATTACGGCGCCCGAAGCATTACAGGAATCCTTTGGCACCCTGCTGCAAAATAACGGTTTGGTCTTTTTCCTGAAATTTGGAGGGAAGACAGCCAACAGTACACAGATGTGCCTTTCAGTAGTTTGGTGAAAAAATATCACATAGCGGCAAAGTTACGGCACTCCAAAATTGCGGTTTTCCCATAGGATAACATTCTGGCCCGACACTTAACAGAAATCATTTGGAGCCCTGCTGCAAAATAACGTTTGTCTTTTCCTGAAATTTGGAGGAAGACAGCCAACAGCCCACAGATGTGCCTTTCAGTAGTTTGGTGAAAAAACATTACAGGAGGCAAGTGACGGTCTCAGACTTTTCTTTTTCCCATGGATAACATTACGGCGTTCGCCGCGCCTTTCAGGGCCCGTATCTCGGAAACGGTGCGAGATACGGACTTCTCGTCAGAAATTAGCCAGGACAGTCGTAAATAATATGACTTTTAATTTTTTTTCTACGTCGTACGGTTCCTGAGATATAATGTATTTAGTATTCCAAGATCTCATTTTCCTCGCCGATACTTATTATTTTGCATACATTATTTGTACTCACTGTCTTTCTCAATGCAGGTTTTGGGGAAAACCAGCCTGTGCGCTTACATTACTGTTACTGTTGCCCTTTCTGCTTGCGGATCCATACCCGTTTCACTTACCATTGACGTCTGCGCCACCATGTGCGTTATCCTTTGCGTTTTCATTTGAGCTTGCGCTTCTGTTATTTTGCCATTTCTGTCTACAGTACTGTTTCTCTTACTGTTTCACTTCGTCACCATGCCCATTGACATTTCTGTTTGCAGGCACCATGTTACTATGTGACAACACATCCGTGCAGACCATTCCGTCTCGCCACCATGTGCGTTACCTTTCTGTTCTCATTCGTGCTTGTGTTACCATGTGCGTCACTGTTAGCATTTCTGTTTGCGTTGCTGTCCCTGTTAGTATGCCACAACACATCATGTGGCGGGAGGGGCCTGAATTACATTCACTATTTCTCATTATCATTCTCAAAAAGAAGGGAAATTAGAGGCAAAAAAATCCGTTTAATGCATTAGTTAGGGTTGTTCCACAGCGACAAAAGTGAGGAAATTCGCTGTTAGGGTTGAAAACCCCCTTGGACCCTCCGCCCCACCCCCAACCGGCATTGGGAGTAGCATTGGGATGAGTGGGTCCTAACTCTCACCCATTCTCCTATCCTACTGCTGCTTTACATGTCATGGGGTGGAGAGTTAGGCTGACAACCAATGCGCACTAATACTGATAGTGGCGAAGAGTTTTCAACAACTAACAGTACTATCGCATTATATGCGAAACTAACATACGTCGCGGATTTTACCTCTAATATATATATATATATATATATATATATATATATATATATGATATATATATATATATATACATTAGAGGCAAAAATTCTGTTTAATGCATTAGTTAAGGTTGTTCACAGCGACAAAAGCGAGAAATTGATGATAGGGTTGAAAGCCCTTGGACCCCCAGTCCACCCCAACGGCATTGGGGTGCGCGTTGGGGTCGTTGGCCCTAACTCTCACCCCATGACATGTGTGAAGAAGTAGAGGTATAGGAGAATGGGGTAAGAGTTAGGAGCAATGACCCCAACGCACACCCCGATGCCGGTTGGGGGGTGGACTGGGGGGGTCAAAGGGGGGCTTTCAACCCTAACACTGAATTTCCTCGCTTTTGTCGCTGAGGAACAACCGTAACTAATGCATTAAATGGAGTCTTTTGCCTCTAATTTCCTTTCTTTTGAGAATGATGATGAGAAATAGTGAATGTAATGCAGCAGCGGGAGCGCACGGCTCTTCCGGCCCCGCTCTCCCACCATGTAATGTCTTGTGACATAGTAACAGGAACAGCAATGCTAACACAAGGTGGAAATGGAAATGGTAACAGTAAGGAAAACGCAAACGCAAATGACAGCGCAAAGGGTAACGCACACGGTGGCGTACACGGGAACGGTAATGCAAATAGGGACATAAGCACAAGTTGAAACAGTAAGTGTAACAGTAATGGAACTGCATACCTTGTTTTTGCTGGACAACTGCATAGAGAACTACAGTGTGCATAAAGAATGTATGCATTGTAATGGGAATGGAAGCTTAAAACGAGCATTGGAAGTACTTAATTGCAAATATCTCAGCAACCGTACGACGTAGAAAAAAAATTACAATTTCACAGAAATCATTATTTTCCTGGCTACCATTCTGTATTACATAGCTGATAGGGCTATGCAAGTTGCGACAAAAAATCTGTATCTCGTACCGTTTTCGAGATACGAGCCCCGAAAGGCGGGGCGTACCCCACCATGTTAGTCTATGGAAAAAACATCAACTTCGGAGAACCATAACTTGGGAGCCATGCAATATTTTTTCACCAAACTACCGAAAGGCACATCTATGAGATATTGGCTGCCTTCCCCAAAATTTCAGCTCAAAAGACCAAACTGTTCTTTTGTAGCAGGGTGGCAAAGAAGCATTGTCATTTTGGCCATAGCCTGGAGAAGTAGTGTCGCAATTTGCAACACCTTTCACAAATTTTGTGAAAGTGTCGTGAGTGCTTAATTACTTTGCAAATAATTACTTTTCCAGAAATTTGAAAACATATTTCAGGGGTGTTTAACCCCAAAATAATGACATGGCTAACATCCTCAGGGTCCGACTAGGTGAACACAAAAAGAATTGTGTCCCTAGAGGGTCCCAAATTTAAATGCCAAGCATTTCTGTGATCACTAACTGAAAAAAAATGGCTGACTCACCACACTACTGGGGTCATTTGTAACACTAAAAACTGCATGTACGACACTTTCGCACTTTTTGCTAACTTTTCCCATTGACTTATAATGGGAACTTGTTTTTTGAATAACTTTTGAACCATTTAATATTGTTTTACAAAATCTTCAAAAGGCACATCGAGGACCCCAGCCACACGTTCCCTGATGTTCGGACCAGTTGCAAACCGTGCGACCTGTGAGTGAGCAAAATTCGCAAAAAGTGTAAACGCACATTTCATTGGTGCTTAATAACTCCGCAGCCGTATATCCGACCAGTAACGTAAACTTGGCAAATCCCAGTAGCTACTATGCCCAATCATGCATTTTAGGCAAATCCGTTCAACGGTGGCAAAATTATTAAGGTGCAAAGTTTGACCCTTTAACCTTAAAATGGCTCCTCAACCCTAACTATGGTAGCACTACTGTGCTACCATAATATATAATATATATATATATACTGTATATACATTGCCTGAGTCCATATGTGCACTGGATGACAGCCCTCCCACGATAACAGTGGCACCCCAGAGCAGTGGTGGGTGCGATAACAGTGGGGTGAGTCACGATGCATGGAACAGGCATGTGGCAAGAGGGGGATGAAGGCCGTAGGCACACTAGGCTCCACAACAGCACATTACTGTAGGGGACTAGGAAGGCTGGGTGAGCTCATCAGTCCGTCTGTGCCATAATGGCTCTGGACCTATAGGTGCCCCTCCATCGTGATACCCAACCCCCATAGCAGCCCTGCATTAATAGTATCCCTGGTAATCTAGAGCCCCCCCACACCCCCATCATCGTGATTCCCGACCCTGTAGCTGCTTGAATGCATGTATTCCCTGGTAGTATAGTCTTAACCCCACCCCCCCGCATGAATCCCGACACTGTGCACTTAAACAGACTGCGCTCCCTGGTAGTCAAGTGTCCCCCTCCCAGCAGTGGCGGCCTCCTCCTCCCCAACAACCACCCACCAAATGGAGTCATGCATCAGCTCAGCCCTTCTTCTTCACCACCACGGCCGCCACCGACTGAGGATGAATAGCTATACTGCATTCATTACAGTTGAGTGCCTTCATTCCTTAGTCGGTGGCCGGCTGTGGTGTCGAGAGGAGGGCTGAGCCAGTCGCCGGCTCCATTCATGGGTGGTTGTTGGGGGAACAGGGGCCATCACTGCCAGGTGGGGGAACACTAGACCAGCAGGGAAATGGTTGCATTCTACAGGGAACGGGGTCGGGATACGTGATTGGGAGGGGACACTAGACCACCAATTAGATGTTTCTATTCTACAGGGAATGGGGGTCGGGGATCATGATGGGGGGGACACTAGACACCAGGAGACTATACCCCACGGGAACAGCGTCGGGATACATGCTGGGAGGGGAACCACAAGACTACTGGGGAAATGAGGATTGTCTATGGGTACCAGGGTCAGGATACATGCTGGGGGGTGGGGGAACCACTAGACTACCAGGGAGATGTTATTCATGGAGAACAAGGGTCGGGATCGTGCTGGGGGTGAGGGACCACTAGTATACCAGGGTTAGGTGTGCTGTTACTGGACACAGGGGTCGGGTTTCGTGATGGGGGTTTGGGGCACCGCCGCTATTAGTGCTGCATTAAATGCAGCTTTTTCAAGGTGGCAACTAGCGCCGTGCTACAGGTCGCGCTAATGCATGTAGCGCGGTGCTATGCTTTTGAATATGCCGGTGAGCTGGCATTTAGGTCCCCCTCACCTCTGTCTCTCCCCTGCATACATTATAGTTAGTGTCGGGATTAACACCTAGCGCCGACGCTAACTGTACTTTTCAATATTGCAGTCGGGTGCAAAGTCGGCGCTAGTCCAGCACAACAGCTTTGTACCCAGCGCTGACCTTTGAATATCTGGGCCTTAATCTTTCCTGCAGTTGCAGCTTAACTCTTTTATAAGTCTTTTCAACCCCCCATCCTTAGCAAGCATCCTGTTTTTGTAAGTGTTCTGCTCTTGTAAGTTTCAGGAGCTGCTAGAACACAGTGTGCTTTGAGACAAGACCCCTTCTGCAGCTTTTGCAAATTGCACTCAGGTAACCTCTAGAGTTTACAATAGCTTTCTGCAATCATCTCAAAATATTATTTTTATACAGTATATTTCAGCAGTAACACTATATATTTTCTAAACAAAAGTGATCCCATTATCAGTTACATTTCCATACAATGATTTGCACATAATTTTATGTCAACAGATGTGCAAGGGAGGAAAAACAGAAAGCAAGGGAAAACTGAGAGACAGTGAGAGGCAAAGAACTGCGAGCCTGTCAGGTTGATCAAGTCTGAAGTCTCACAGGAAAATGTGGCTGCACAATCAGACAGAGAAGAGACAGAAAAGGAAAGATCCTTGCATTTAAATACTTTCTCCATAACAAATGGGGCAGAGTCCTGTTCTACCCTATCACAGCGCAAAACTGCCCATCAACCCGGACCATGCAAAAAGAAAGGTGCACCAGATCTCCCAGACATGGATCCTCAGACCTGACCTTTTCCTCTATTCCTATGGCTAGCACCTCTAATGACCCACAGCTGATGGGTTCAAAAAATAAAATATTTATGATTAACTCTGATCAGGGTCTGAACTTCGACAATACCCATCTATCAGAAAATCCTGCCTCAGACAGCTCTGTATCTGCACAGCCCTCGTCACACAATGACCTGCCTGCCCCCCCATGAAAAAAATGGTCCATGCAAGTAATCACAAATATTTCACAGTCTTAGGATGTGGCGCTAACGAAGGAAATAACATCCCAAGGGTAAAGCTAGGCTGCTTTAGGCACAAAAAACCCAGACACTAAGATATGAACACCAGCTGTCATTTTCGCTGTGCACTGAGAGCCAGCAGGAGATAAACCTGAAGCAAGGAAAGTTAAATGACAAAGAAAATAATCTGCAGTAGTTCTGCAGCCAAAGCTTGAAGTGGTTTCTATTACCGCACACTATACAAAGAAGGAATATACTGAAAGTACATTGAACACTGTGTCCCCTGAAGAAGCCATACTAGATGATGAAACGCTGAGGTTATTACTTAAAGAAAAACAGTGTTCCTATCTTAGTGTCTGATTTTTTATGCCTGTAGCAGTCTAGCTTTAATACTGGGCTACGTGTCCTCCAGCCTGACTCCAGTACTCAAGGTACTTCAGTCCAGGAAACAGGGGCTTACTGAAGGACAATACAGCTGAGTAGGATGACCAGGAGCAAGGATTATAGGAAGGATCAGAACCAGGCTCCCTTTCATCTACCTGTCTGTTTATAAAATAGACTTCCCCCTCTTCAACAACTCCAGCATTTCTGGGTCACAACTTATGAGCTATCCTTTTGCCTCCATAACTCTGTGATCAGCTCAGTCACCTTACCTCAGAGGTCGTCACTGGCCATGTTTCCTCCTGCTGAATTTTTGCTACCAAAGGAGGCTGCAAAAATAAATAGTTGTGATGTTTAAATGTTAGCCTACGTCAGCTCAGGAGTCAGTTTACTTCTACAACATAAAAAAAAGGAAACTAAAATGTTCGCTTATGAACCCTCGCAGTAAGTGTCAGCCAGCTGCATGTGATGGGGAAAACTGCAGAACTAGAACTGGTTGTGGAAGGGGTGGCCAGGTATCACACATGGCTGTGTGTGTGGCTCGTAGCCAGCTGGTGCACAGCTCATGTGAGGGCAGGGAAGCATTGGTATTTGGCCATGCAGGCAGGCACTGGGCCCTCCCTCGATCATGTTGCCTGGGAATTGAAAAATGGGACTATGAGATCTGTGGCTCATGCCTTCATGGCAAAGTAGCAAGGACAGAGCAAGAGAAATAAAAATGAAAGCACAATTAGTTAACCTAACAGTTTTGTAAACTGCAAACTCCTGGTTGGATGGTGGAAGTTGTCTGAGATAAAAGCAGTATGGTAAATCCAAGGAAAAAGGACCTTAGATTATTTTTGATACCTGTACATGATAAAGGAACAGAAAGTGTCAAGGTAGAAGCACATGAACAAGTATAATAGCTGCATTATCCTTTTTAGGTTTTTTTTTGTGTGTGTGTGTTTTTGCCCTCCTCCTCAGCCGGTCTCCGTTCCATGTTGCTACTATAGTTGCATTATCCGGATGGAATGGTAACCGTTGAGATGACACATGGTGACCATGTGACTCGGCAGGATGCTAGGCGGAATATTATGCTTACCTGTTGGGCTTGGCAGTTTGTCATTGAGGCACAGGTCAAGAAGCATAGGCAAACCAGAAGTTATAAAATTTGCAAGTAATGCTTCATTATTATCAAAAACAATAACATAAAAAAAGTGTGCAGGATAGCTCCTTGGTATAGGCAGTTCAAACAAACAGAAGTCCTTCATCTGAGAGTCTCTTTAAAATCTCCATCTCTCTCTCTCTCTAACTCTAAACAAAACATTTCGCTATTTTTATAAGATGTGTTTCCCTGGCAATTAAACTCTGCATCCTGTGTTTGTAAATTACACCACATGTGTTCCACAAAATATATCAAGACTTTGTCAAGTCTCTTTCCTGTGAGCAGCCTGAAGAGTACATTGGTCTTCTTAACAGGTGCAATCAATTAAGACATCCTGTCCCAGGACTGATTTTCTGCTGACAATTCTGCAAATAAGCTTGTGGGGGTCAAAATGCACCTCATGGTTAACCCCCTGTGTTCCAGATAAACCCAAATAGCTTTCTGCAACTATAGCAATAATATATACATTTGCAAACCAAGAAACCTCAGTTTTATATAAAGATTAACATATAATTTTAACCAGAGAATCAAAGGAAGAAAAAAAGAACATAAACAACGAATGAAGGAAGGGAGACGACAGGAGAAATTCAGCGACCATCAGAGTGGCCAATTCCTAGATGCCACAAGGAAATTCTGATGGTGCAATCAGACAAGCAAGAGACAGACAAGTGACAGAATACAAGAGGATGGAATAGATCATTGCTTTTAACTATCTCTGCATAAAAAATGGGACAGGGTCTTACCCAACCCGTCACAAGTCCAGAGATAGTCATATGTAAGTCAGCCATAAATGAAATCAAGGCAGCTGCCATGTAACAGGAAGTGATGTCATGGGAAGGCTGCCATTGCTTAAAGTGCAGGTGTTCTCATCTATTAAAGATAGATAATTTATGAGGATTATTATGATATAATAATAATTCCAGGACCTTTATGTAAGAACAGTGCCTCATTTAAAAGAGCTGTTAATGGATTGAAATCACTGACAAGCAAGAAATCTTAAATGCCTTCAACGATCATTTCACTACAGCTGGCCTAGCTTTCGATTCCTCACCTGCAAACCTAATGAGGTCACTAAACGTACAATCTACTGAGGGACAAAAGGCTGCTTCCACATTCTCCTTCAAATCAATACTCTTAAAAGAAGTAGAAGACCTACTATTCCAACTAGATACAACTAAAAGTGCAGGTGCAGACTCCCTGGATCCCTACTTTCTAAAAGTAGCTTTGCACGCCTTAGCTGCCCCCCTCACTCACCTTTTCAATCTGTCCCTAGCCACTGGTTCTATCCCCTCAATATGGAAGACAGCTCAAGTGTTTCCACTCACTTAAGGCAGGTGATCCATGGACCTCAACAACTATAGGCCCATTTCCATCTTACCAGTACTGTCCACAATGCTTGAAAAGTTAGTGAACTTTCAGTTAAGTGCCTACCTTGATACCAATAATCTCCTTAACCCAGCTCAATCTGGGTTTAGATCTATGCACAGCACCATCTCTGCCTTAGCAAAAGTTACAAATGACTGGCAGACTGCCTTAGACAAAAAGAATAACACCTGTGCTGTGTTCCTGGATCTAAGCAAAGCCTTTGACACTGTGGACCATGAACTACTAATCTCCTCTCTGAACTCCATAGGCCTTGACTCACTCTCTCTTAAATGGTTCAGATGCTATCTCTCCGGAAGAATACAACTGGTAAAAAATGAAGGTGACCTATCTACCTCTAAACCACTCCTAAGAGGTGTACCGCAAGGTTCCATCCTGGGCCCCATCCTCTTTGCCATTTACATCAACAATATTGACTCCAATCTCTCACAATCTAATATTCACCTCTTTGCAGATGATACTGTACTATATGTCAGTAATCCCTCACCATCAAAAGCCTGTGAGCTTTTGCAGTCTGAGTTCTCCCTCCTACAGCACAACTTACTAGAAAAGAAATTACTACTAAATGCCAAGAAAACGAAAGCTATGTTCTTTGCCACCAAGAGCTGCTCTTCCACTGTCCCATCATTCACCCTCCCACAATTATCTACCATCCTTGGTGAAACTCTGGAATATGTGGACAAATTCAAATATCTTGGAGTCTGGATTGACAATAAACTTGACTATACTAGCCACATTGAAGAGCTCCTGAAAAGCTTAGACAAAGACTTGGCCTATTTTATAGGATCAAACACTACCTGACCAGAGATTCCAAACAAAGGCTAATCCTGGCATCATTCCTATCCCTCATTGACTTCGCTGACTTCCTTTATGGTCACTGTTCCTCTCCCATTTAAATAAATTGGACACCTTGTATCATAGAGCTATTAGATTCATTAAGATCTTCCCTCCAGCACCCATCATTGCTCTCTCTACAATGCAGTCAGTTGGACATCCCTGCAACACAGAAGAAACAAAAATGCTGCTGTCTGGATCTACAAAGCTCTGACAAACAAACTCCCTTCCTACATCTCAGATTGTTTCAACCGGATCATATCCAGGCCTTACACCCTAAGGATCAATAAACTCATCGTGCTGAAGATTCCTATCACCTGCACCCGGTATGGAAGGGCTGCAATCAGCTATTCCCTAGCACTCATCTGGAATTCTCTTCAAAAGACCTTGAAATTGGATACCCTCATTCCTTTAACATCCTTTAAAAAACTGTACACTAGTCTATTCCCAGAATCATGCAATTGCTTCCATAAGGCCTAGTCCTCTCACACCCCCTCCTTCCCCTACCCCTTTTATACTACCCCTATTTCTTTATTGTTCTTCTAGCTTGTTCTCCAACCTACTTCATACAAAATGCCCCCAAGTCCCATTACCCTAGCTTTATCCCTACAATACTGTTTGTTTCTTTTCCTTTTAATATGATCTAGGTCCAATGTCATTTTGCCTTGTATATATGTAAATATTTGTATATCTGTCTCATTCATAAATCTTTGTATTTGTGTTCATTCAGTACCATGTTTTTGTGTAAAATTTGTAACCTTATATTGTTATGACCACTCAGGTCCATCTTGTAAATGAGCTATGCTCAATGATGTTCGCCTGAATAAATAAAGATTTTGATTGATTGATTGATTGATTGATTTTCAGACTCTTACAACCTTTACTTCCTTTTTAAATACTCTTCTTCCACAGGTACATCCAGTTGAGAAACTATCTGCAAAACCATAAGGGAAGTGCAACATTAAACATGGAAAGATCGCCCTGGAAACTAACCTACATAGTAATCTTGCTCTGAGAGGAAACATGAAACTGATGTCAACTCTATACAACATATTGTGAAGCTAAACCTGGCAGGCCAATAAACATTAAGGATAGATGAGCAAGGGAATAAGGTTGGATGGAAAAGATAGAAACTGGGACATAATTTAGCATGAGGTACATGGTACTAGTCTTAGCCACTGGAAGGAGTTTAAATGGAAAATTGTGACCAGGTTCTTTAGGGTACCCACAATCACAAAACACTTCAACCCAGCCTACACTGATAAGTGTTGGGAGGGTACGTGGACAGAGAACCAATCACTTCCACAAATTTTGGAGCTACCCAGCACTGCAGTTATTCTAGATGAAGGTCAGTAAAATCAGCTTCAAAATTCTGGTGGTAACAACTCTATCCACCTTTGAAGTTCTACACTGGGGACTTGCACCTGCTGGAGTCCACATTGGTAATAAAATATCTTTGTTTTATATGCTAACAGTGGCAGCCCTACAACAATAACAAGGGAATGGCTGAAACTAAATCATTTTTTTTTTGGGGGGGGGGTTACTGACAGTCACTAAACAGGAAAGGAACCTTGGGGTTATCATATCTGATGACCTCAAAGTGGAGGGCAGTGTAACAAAGCAGTGGGTAGGGCCAATGGGATGTATAGAGAGAGGTATCTCTAGCAGGAGGAGTATCGTTCGCTTGTGAGACCCCACCTGGAATATTTTGTCCAGTTCGGGAGGCCATACCTCAGAAAGGACATAGACAGTGTGGAGACAGTCCAGAGAAAGGCTACTAAAATGGTGCCAGGGTTGCATTAAAAGACTTGCAAGGAGAGACTGAGGGATCTCAACATGTACACACTGGAAGAGAGACATGATAGAGAGTTACAAGAACCTCACATGGGTGAACAGGGTACAGAAGGGGAGTCTTTTTCAAATGACAAAGAACACCAGGACCAGAGGGCATGTGATGAAGCTGGAAGGGGAAGATTAAGACGGATGTGAGGAAGTGCTGCTTCACTGAAAGAGTGGTGGACCCCTGGAACAGACTGCCAGCAGAAGTGGTGGAGGTAAAAACAGTAGGGGGCTTCAAGCATGCATGGGATAGGCATAGGGGAATATTAGTAAATATGCGAGGAGGAGTAAGGGTTGCCGGAAACCAGTTAGGGTCTGCAGAGACTGATTAGGCAGGGACCACCTGTTCAGACTGCGTAGGCCAAGCAATCCTTTTCTGTCGACACATTTTATGTTTCTAAGTCCTCCAGAGATACAGCAATGAATAGATATCCTCAAAGAAATTAGGGTGATGGAAGACATCTCTAACAGGGAAGCACCAAGGGAGGTCGACAGTGAAAATGCAGACCTCCCGCACAGCAATGGCACAATACCAATGCAGGTATTGTGCCGCTCATACAGCAAGTATTTTCTGTGGGGGGCTGTGTCCCCTACACCCCCCAGACTTTAGGATAACAACTCCAGGTCAGAGTTGGTCCGGGGAGGGGCAGAACACTGGGGGAAAGTGAAACATGGAAAAAGGACCATTACAGCAATTGTCGCTGTAATGGTCTTTTTTCATGTTTCGCCGTCAGGGTGTCAACCTGAAGGGGTGCACCACTCTAACAGACTAGGCCCACTAAGTACAAAACACATGCAGTGCCACCCATAGGATGAAGCACTCTTACAACAGTTTTTGCCACTGATATCATTCAGGATTCTGCAGGAACAGAATATAACCCAACGGGCAGTTACCCCAATCTGTGACATCTTTACTACAGAGTGCTTCATCCTACTGGGAGGCACTGTACTGTACAGATTGTTGCCATTTGAGTTTTTATTAAGAGCAGCTTCCTAGTAAGGCCTCCCCCAAGCACATAACATTGCCTACCTGGCCGAAAGTTAATTTCCATACATTATTTTCTTTTATTGCTGCCTTTAAAAAAAGTTATTTCACTCAAAAATTGCCCAGAGACAACACAGCCAGAAATGCAGCCACTTCCTTAAACCGCCGACACGCCACCACACAGGCCCTGTTTTTTGATGTTAGAAAACGAAGGTTGCGTATGCGTGTGCCACTGAGTGAAATGGGGGTGATTTTCCTATGCAGTTTTATACTATTTAGAGTTGCAATTTTTAAATAAAGCTCGAGTAACAGGGACCCTGTTAGTCGCGCGGTCGCTTTGATTCATTTAAATTGCAACTCTAAATAGTATAAAACTGTATAGGAAAATTGCCCCCCTTTCAACTCAATGGAGCGCACACATGCAGCCTTCATTTTCTGACATCACAAAACGGGGCTGCATATGCCTGTGTGGGGGAGGGGGGCGTGTAGTTTCTGCTGTGTTGTTTCGGGGCAATTTTACGAGTAAAATAACTTTTGTTAAAGGCAGCAGTAAAGAAAAGAATGTATGGAAATCATGTCTGGGCCATGTAGGCTGTGTTATGTGCTTGGGGTGGGGGGCACTACTGGGCACCTATGAAGCTGCTCTTTATTGCAGACAATGTCCAAATAAAGGAATATATGTAATGAGTCATATATGGAAATGCTTCCTCCCTAACCAGTAGAAAGGAAAATACATTACTTGATAACTCAGAAATGAAATTAAAAAAACAGAGTTCTGCAACAGCGTGTGAGCTGAAAACAAAAAGGTAATATAAAATGCACGCTGAAAATAGAAAACAGAATCAACATTATAACCTTAGGTCTTGTGAGGCAGGAAAACAAAACTGTTTTGATAGGGGAGGGAGAGACATACATGTGAAGTCTTCCAGTAGAGTATCAGAAACTGGGAATAGTTAAGTGGCTAAAAGTTGACAGATGGGGGTGGGGATGATTCAGGGCACAGAGGGAGTGGGGGCAGTCTCCCCCCAAGGGACCCAAGCTGTGAACTGGCATGCCTCTGTTAAGACTTGTGCTGATCCCTGATATTATCTCCCTGAGAAGGTTGAAGTTGTAAACCTTTGTGGGGTTCTGTTTGGCCATTAGATGTATGCCACAGAGCAAACTGCCCGTTTCTGTGTGTGAAAAGATGACAGGAGGCGGGTAAGGTAGTGCATGCCCAAATGCAGAATGACGCATTTGTTTACTTGCAGACAGACCAGACTGCCTTTAGTCTGAAAAGGAAAGACTCCAGCCGAGTACCCGGTGATGTGATCTAAGCATCACTCTTGGCCTTTTGTCTCTGGTCTCACTTCTCAAAAATATGCAACGTCTCTCATTAGACTCTCACATTTTGTTTCAGCTCCTGTCCTGCATCGGCACGCACACGTCTTGCTGAAGCCGGAACTCACATTTTATGCTGTGTAGGGGGAAAAGACACAACTACTAATCCCTTGAATCAAAATGGAAATACAATTTAAAAATCCAACCAGCAGCCCATTACCATAAGCTGCATATGGTTCCAGAAAAGTGTAATAAGTTTACTTTATGACCAATTAAAGATAATAATAATAAAAACTGGTTTTGCAGTACACCACTTCACAATTTCAAATTAGCACTCGCTTGCTGCACATCAGTGTCCCTGGTTGATCGTTGTGCCCCCTCCTCCCCACACCACCTCCAAACCTATGTCACTGGGTCAGGGAAACCATGGAAAATGAAAATAAATATGCACACATGAAGCACAAACGCCCATATGAGTATTCCCACATATACACTAAACGTGAAACTCATTCCTCCTAGCATAAGAACTTTTGGAAAGTATTAGTAATGTTGTCACTCTAAAGTCACTGTCTTTCTCCTTCCTTTGTGACTAATTGCTGTTGCAATACTCTGTATGTGAATCCAAAGTTTGCTGCTTCCAGTATTGTAATTTCTGAGTCAAATGTATATTGAGAACTGCTGAGCTGTGTGGAATGTATGTGAACAACTGTATAAATGATGAATGTAATTAACTCTGGGTCGCCCCTGAAAAAGGAACCTCTGGTCTCAGTGGGTTCATTCGGTTACCAAAATGCAATAGATAGATAAATAAATAAATATGTATGCAGGGTAAGTATGGGCATAATCAAATGGGCATTTGTGCTGTGGGTGCAAATTCATTTTTGCTTTCTCGAGTTCCCCAACTTCTTTCACCTACACTTGTCACCTTTTAGCCTTCTAACTCCCAGTGTAGCCCTTCCTGAGGACCCTCAGCTCATTCCCTTGTTTTCTTTCATGTATGCCTCTCCCTTGCCCATCTGCATGGTTTTGTTTTCCAGCTTCTACTCCTATGCTGCCTATTATCATTTTATTCTAAGATTATCCACCCATTTTCCTTGCCCACATATACTGATATCCTTGTTTCCACCTTCCCTGTATTTATTTTTATTTTATTTATTGAATTCTCGTATTAAACCTTTGAGAACAAGCTCATTACATAGGTTCCACATTACAGGAAAACAAGGACAAGACAGAAAACAACACAAAGTTACAGGTAACGCATCCAGCTGGAGAACAGTACAAATCAGGGCAATATGCAACTAGTTACAGGGCAGGTAAATTGAGTTACATTTGGAAGAAGTACATCAGCCAAAGAATCGGCATTGTCTGTGGAGGTGTGGGTACATAGCAGTGCTGAGTGTGTGGGAGGAAGACCTAACTAAGTAGCAGATAACGTGAGAGGTGTGAATTGTAAAGGGAGAAGGGTGAATAGGGAAGGGGGGGAGGAGCGTAAACAAAATACAGGATGGGAGGGGGACTGGGAGAAGGAGGGATGAGAGAAGAAATAGATGGAGGAGACACAGGGCAGGACAACTATAGGGAGTGGGCAGGAGGCACTAGGGAACAGTCACAGCTGGCATGGGCAACCAGATGCTCCCTGAGCTCACGTTTAATGGGGCCTAACATTGGTACAGAAGAGATGCTAGGAGGAAGGCTGTTTATCCATTTAGGTGCCCAGTGCATGAAGGCTCTTTGTCCAAGAGAGGTGTGATATCTAGGGGTCATGAAGACCATATGCTCAGATCATCTGGTGGGATAAGTGCTTTCATAGTGGGTGAGCAGCTTCTGCACACCTGAGGTCAGTAAGTCCAGACTCACCTTTTTAGCCAGTGAACAGGTCTGGAACTTGAGTTGGCCCTCAAACTGGAGCCAGCTGACCCAGGCGTAGAGGTCATAGGTATGCACAAGTTGCTCGGAACCTGTGGCAAGTTGGCAGGCTTTGATTAAGGTGACTTTAATGTGATGGAGGGCTGTGTCTGTTGTGGCCCCATAGACCACAATGCCATACTCAACCAGAGAGATAACAGAGCTACGGATGGCCAGGTTGAGAGCTTCAGGGTAAGACTATGTTTATGTCTGTGTAAACGGCCAGTGCGTGTATTGAGAGCCTTTACAATAATTTTATTTATTTTTTTACTTTTTGTTAACCGGGTAGGTACACTAGACAAGTTTTATGCCTATTTTCAGGAACGACCCGGGACAGTACAACAGGTATAACAGGTACATTAGTACAACAAAGCAGGAGAGTAAACAATTATACATTTGATCGGAAGGTATACAAAGTTAACAAGACTGGGGACAAGATACATTTGTGATTTAGGTACAATAGCCAACAGAGCAAGCAGAGGAATAAGGTGTGTAGGATCACCAAAGCATCAGATAGTAGGTAGTGCATAAGATCAGGTAGAGGCACGGGGAGAGGTGAAGCCACCTGGCTTGTGACAACCAGGAACTATGTGCTAGGGTGGCTTTAGGCATACGCAGCATGAGGCCAGCTTGAGATGTTCCCACAGGAAGGTCCGAAGAAGCTTGTGTGAAGGGGCAGTGTGAACCTTTTTGGGGAAGGAGTTCCAGAGCCTAGGTGCATGAGCTGCGAAGATCCTGTCACCCATGAGGGTGTGGGTGGTGGGTACATTTAGTAGTCCTGGGCCCTGAGATCTCAGAGGGTAGGGTGTGAGGTCAGCTGGGGAGAGAAGCCGGACCAGTTCCGGGGGGGGGTGCCGGAGCTGATTACTTTGCTCGTTAGGCACCCAGTGCCAAAGTTAAGGTGACTGGCCGAGGATAACCACCCTAGCTTATTGTAGAGTTCGCAGTGATGGGTAAGATGGGGGGCGGCCAGAGCAAACAGGCAGATGTTGTTGTACGTCGTGCTCCACTTGTTAAGGAGGACCTTAGAAGTATGAGCAAATAGGTAGAGACCATAGCTGAGGGAAGGGAGTAATACTCCCCTGGCAAGAGTCAGACGAGCTGCAGGGGTAAGGTTGTACCTAGCCCTATAGGCCAGCCCCAGCTTACAGTTAACCCTTCTGCAAACGTTGTGGATGTGATTTCCCAGGTCCAGTTGGGGGTCTACCATCATACCAAGATATTTGAGGGAGGTCACAGTAAGAAGAGGGGTACCATCCTCACAATTGATTTGCGGAGGCGCTGAGGAGGCCTGAATTTTGGCTGATGAGACGAATAACATGGCCTGGGTTTTTTTCTGGTTGAGGACCAGCTTCTGGTTGATGAGCCATGCCTGGATGTTTCTGAAGTCCTCTGATAGGTAGCAGTTTAGGGTGACTGTATCTGTGGAGTGGGCCAGGAGGACCAGATCGTCCGCGTACATAGTAACAGTCTTTTGGGAGACTTGTGTTGGGCTAGGCGCTCAGGCGCTAACCCCCCCACCCACCCAGTCTTTGTTGTGTAAATCTAGGTTTTAGCACCTCTTGCAGATTGCTGCAACTAAGTGCTTTCTGACTGCCCTCTCCTCTGTCCCTCCTTTCTAGCCGGCCCTGCCCTCGAGCACCCAGAGACCGTGGGAGCTCCGAGGCAGCCAGGAGGCGGCACTACTAGCTGAGAAGGGAACCAGGAGGCAGGAGAGACAGCCAGAAAGGTGCGGAAAGCTGCAAAATTTTGCCCGCCCCCTCCCCTCCTGGGTGTTTCTTTTATACACACTTTCCGCTTGAATCTCTTATCCCCGCCCATACCCAATCTCCTAGCCAATTCCGAGCTCATTTCTTCACATCACCTTTAGTATCTTTAACCCTCACCTACCCTCCACCATGCTACTGTGCCTCCTATTGCTGCTTTGCCTCTCACCTTCCTCGGATCCAGAAGAGGAAACTGATGTAGCCCATGCCATGGTGATTAGGGCGGCTACTCGGGCCTGTCCCCCTCTGCTGTCCCCAGTGGATGCCCCTCAATTCCCCAAGTATATACTGCCGCTTCTGCACTGTAATCCTTGGGGTATCCCACGAAAAGGCTCACAACCAGTTCGGTACTCCATAAGCCCCCTGCTCCCTTACTGGCACTACAATGACCCCCTATGCCTATCCATTAAGCTGGTACTTTATGTCAAAATCTATAACCACACAGCAGGATCATCACCCACTATACATTGGATCCCTAGCAAGAAGAGAAAATCCTCTGATTACTCCCTATTCCTATCACTTGGTGCCCTCATCAAACTAATCTTCTTTCTGCTGATCTGTGTTGGCACTGTTGAAATCAACCCTGGACCCACAGAAAGCTCTATCTCCCCATCTGACTTAGCCTCCATAAATGGCCTGAGTTTTCTTCACATCAACGCCTGCAGCCTCCTAAAAAAGTTCTCATTAATACAGGCCTGGGTTGCACACACCTTACCTGACTTTCTGGTTATCTCTGAAACATGGCTCAAATCTGTAACAAAAGACAGTGTAATAAATCTTCCCAACTACCAGCTCTTCAGATCTGACCGTCCATCCAGGGGCGGTGGGATAGCCATCTATGTCAAAGCAAACATCTCTGCATCCTGCCTCAATATTACATCACAGCCAAAGGAATTCGAATGCTTATCAATTAAAATAACCCTTCCCAACATATCATCTTTTCAACTGATTGGCTGCTACAGGCCCCCTCTGCAGGCCTCAAACTCCTATCCCACCTAGGATCTATACTTAATCTAGGCCCTGAAGACACCATCATTTTAGGTGACCTGAATTTAAATTGGCTAGCCAATGCATCTGCACCCCTAGTAACCTTCTGTGACACTTATGGTTTCACTCAATTAATCAAAGAACCAACAAGAATTAACCCAAAGAATAATCTCAACAGCACACTCCTGGAAATCATGTTGGTAAATAAGCCTCATCTGTATTCTCATGCTGGAGTGCTATTCAG
Source organism: Neoceratodus forsteri (assembly GCA_016271365.2). NCBI lineage: Eukaryota > Metazoa > Chordata > Ceratodontiformes > Ceratodontidae > Neoceratodus > Neoceratodus forsteri. The sequence continues at coordinate 366,888,963 of JADMNL010000025.1, read as the reverse complement.
TGACATAAGTGATCACTGTCCCATTGCTGGCATAAGATCAACAATCAAGCCACCCAACCCTGCAAAATTTCTCCCAAGAAGGTCAAAAAAGTACTTTAATATTTCAGGATATCTCCATGATTTATGCCACACCACACGTTGGCAAGAATTCTATCTCACAGCTTCAATAGAGACAGCTCTTCAGATCTTAAGTGATATTATCACAAGTGCCCTCAATATACATGCACCCCTCACCAGTGTCAGAACCAAACTCAAATCTTGTCGCTGGTTCTCTGCTGACCTCAAATCTGCACTGCTTGCCAGAGACAAACTCTGGAAAAGGGCAAGAAAGACAAAGGATCCAAATGACTGGCTTCAATTCAGAAAAAGCCAGAAACTCCTGCACAAAACAAGTAAGAAATGCCAAGGCTGCCTTCTACACAGCTGAATTGGATGCCTCCTATCACAACCCCTCCAGGTTCTGGGGTACCATAAAGGTGATCCTAGGTCAAACTTCTACCCCTGTCTTACCACCCAAAGTGCACCTAAATAGTATTGAAATCACTGACAAGCAAGAAATCTTAAATGCCTTCAACGACCATTTCACTACAGCTGGCCTAGCTTTCGACTCCTCACCTGCAAACCTAATGAGATCATCACTAAACTTACAATCTACTGAGGGACAAAAGGCTGCTTCCACATTCTCCTTCAAACCAATACTCTTAAAAGAAGTAGAAGACCTTCTATTCCAACTAGATACAACTAAAAGTGCAGGTGCAGACTCCCTGGATCCCTACTTTCTAAAAGTAGCACTGCACGCCTTAGCTGCCCCCCTCACTCACCTCTTCAATCTGTCCCTAGCCACTGGTTCTATCCCCTCAATATGGAAGACAGCTCAAGTGTTTCCACTACTTAAGGCAGGTGATCCCATGGACCTCAACAACTATAGGCCCATTTCCATCTTACCAGTACTGTCCAAGATGTTTGAAAAGTTAGTAAACTTTCAGTTAAGTGCCTACCTTGATACCAACAATCTCCTTAACCCAGCTCAATCTGGGTTTCGATCTATGCACAGCACCATCTCTGCCTTAGCAAAAGTTACAAATGACTAGCAGACTGCCTTAGACAAAAAGAATAACACCTGTGCTGTGTTCCTGGATCTAAGCAAAGCCTTTGACACTGTGGACCATGAACTACTAATCTCCTCTCTGAACTCCATAGGCCTTGACTCACTCTCTCTAAATGGTTCAGATGCTATCTCTCCGGAAGATTACAACTGGTAAAAATGAAGGTGACCTATCCACCTCTAAACCACTCCTAAGAGGTGTACGCAAGGCTCCATCCTGGGCCCCATCCTCTTTGCCATTTACATCAACAATATTGACTCCAATCTCTCACAATCTAATATTCACCTTTTGCAGATGATACTGTACTATATGTCAGTAATCCTCACCATCAAAAGCCTGTGAGCTTTACAGTCTGAGTTCTCTCCTACAGCACAACCTATTAGAAAATAAATTACTACTAAATGCCAAGAAAACGAAAGCTATGTTCTTTGCCACAAGAGCTGCTCTTCCACTGTCCCATCATTCACCCTCCCACAATTATCTACCATCCTTGGTGAAAATCTGGAATACGTGGACAAATTCAAATATCTTGGAGTCTGGATTGACAATAAACTTGACTACACTAGCCACATTGAAGAGCTCCTGAAAAAGCTTAGACAAAGACTTGGCCTATTTTATAGGATCAAACACTACCTGACCAGAGATTCCAAACAAAGGCTAATCCTGGCATCATTCCTATCCCTCATTGACTATGCTGACTTCCTCTATGGCCACTGCTCCCTCTCCCATTTAAATAAATTAGACACCTTGTATCATAGAGCTATTAGATTCATTACAGATCTTCCCACCAGCACCCATCATTGCCTCTCTACAATGTAGTCAGTTGGACATCCCTACAACATAGAAAACAAAATGCTGCTGTCTGGATCTACAAAGCTCTGACAAACAAACTCCTTCCTACATCTCAGACTGTTTCAACCGGATCACATCCAGGCCTTACACCCTAAGGATCAATAAACTCATCATGCTGAAGATTCCTATCACCTGCACCCGGTATGGAAGGGCTGCAATCAGCTATCCTAGCACTATCTGGAATTCTCTTCAAAAGACCCTGAAATTGGATACCCTCATTCCTTTAACATCCTTCAAAAAACTGTACACTAGTCTATTCCCAGAATCATGCAACTGCTTCCATAAGGCCTAGTCCTCTCACACCCCCTCCTTCCCCCACCCCTTTTTATGCTACCCCCTATTTCTCTATTGTTCTTCTAGCTTGTTCTCCAACCTACTTCATACAAAAATGCCCACCCAAGTCCAACTACCCGAGCTTTATCCCTACTATACTGTCTGTTTCTTTCCTTTTAATATGATTTAGGTTTATCGTCATTTTGCCTTGTATATATGTAAATATTTGTATATCTGTCTCATTCATAAATCACTGTATTTGTGTTCATTCTGTACCATGTTTTTGTGTAAAATTTGTAACCTTATATTGTTATGACCACTCAGTCCATCTTGTAAATGAGCTATGCTCAATGATGTTCGCCTGAATAAATAAAGATTTTGATTGATTGATTGAACCCAGCACCTGGAGGCCACAGCGGGGAGATTGTTAATAAACAGGGAAAAGAGTAGGGGTCCCAGCACTGAGCCCTGTGGGACTCCAGAGGTTACGGGCAGGGGGGCAGAGAGGACTTTATTGAATTTAGTTAATTGTTCTCTGCCATGCAGGTAGTCAGAGACCCAATTCAGAGCGGGGGGGACAGGCCAAGGGACCTCATCTGCGAACCGAGCAGGTCATGATCCATGAGGTCGAAGGCCTTGGATAAGTCAATGAACACAGCACCAGAGAGTTGCCCCAGATCCATTGCTGCTCTGATGCTGGAAGAGATAGAAATAAGTGCCATGGTAGTGATGTGCCCTTTGCAAAAGCCATGTTGGGCAGGGGACAGCAGTCCGTGGGTATGGATATGCTCCGAGAGTTGTTGGGCTGCTACCTTTTCCAGAAGCTTACTGACAGCCGAGAGGATAGTTATAGGATGGTAGTTGTCCAGAATTTTGGGGTTGCCCTGCTTTAGGACAGGGATGACCTTGGCAACCTTCCAGATATCTGGGATCTGTCCCAGGGTAAGGGATAGGCTGAAGATGTGGGCCACCGGGGAGGCAATGTGGGGGGCGCCAAGTCTGAGGAGCTTGTACTCCAGGTTATCTAGGCCAGGGCTTTCATGCTGGGAGAGGCCTTGGAGAAGAGACCGAACCTCATTTACCGACACCACCCTTAGGTGGAATGGGGGACAGGGCAGGCCAGGCTCCTACTGGGCCATGGGAGCAGGGCAGTTTATACTCCTAGCTGTTGACCCGTGTGGGAGGACAGCAGGGAGGTCAGTGAAATGGGAGTTGAGAGCATTAGCAATCATGTGTGGATTGTTGCAGGAGGCTCCTCCGATGATGTCAGTAACTCCAGAGTTGAAGCGACCACTGACCAGTGTTTGTATGGTTCTCTAAAACCGTCTAGGGTCCTTTGCAGAGCTGAGGAGGGCGGCCTTACAGAAATCACTTTTGGCCCCCCTGATGGCTTTCTTACAATCATTTCTGAGTTTTCTGTATTGTTGAAGCAAGGTTGTATCATGTGAGCATTTGAACCGAGCCCAGCACTTGTCTCTCACTTGCATGAGGGAGAGGAAGCCCCCATGCAGCCACTGGGTGGCTGTCCCACGGACCCTTCACCTAGTGATAGGGGCATGCCTGTCTTGCAGATCCACAAAGATGTGGAACGCAGCAACAGCAGTGGAGGGATCTTGGGCACTATAGACTTCTGACCAGTCAGTGAGCCTTAGTTCCTCCATGAACAGGTCTGGGTTGAACCTGGCGAGGTTTCAGACATGGATGATTTTGTGAGGGACCTTGGGGAAGGGGATTTTTCCATAAGCAGAAAATAGGAGAGTGGTCGGAGATGGAGTCGGGTAGAGTCCCTGCAGAGGAGATCCTCTCGGGACGGTTTGACATGATCCAGTCCAGAAGGGAGCTGGAGGTACCATTTAACATCCATCGGGTGGGCTCCTGTACAAGTTTCGTCTGGGTTTGGGTGGCAAGCAGGGCCTCAAACTGCTTGACATTATCCCCTGCCCAATTTAGGTTCACATCCCCCAGGATTAGGAGTTCATTGTCCCCAGTTCTGGGACAGATGGTGTCCAGGATATGGGTGAGGCCCTGGAGCCCTCCCTTAGGGAAGTCAATATGGTAGCCCAAATGACATGGAGCTATCAACTGTAACTCCCAGGTATTTAAATTGTTAGACCAGATCCAGGGGAGTGCCAGCTATATTTGCTATGGTGAGGGGGTGTCAACAGTGCTTGTTCTGGGGACTGGAGAACAACATAGCCTTTGTTTTTTTATAATTCTTGACAAGCCTATGGTCCCTGAACCATTTTTCAACTTCAGTGAAGCTACCCTGAAGTGTGCATTCCGAGGCAAATGGATTGGCGCCATTAGCATAAAGGACTACATCGTCTGCATACAGCAGAATGTTGCTGCAACAGACAAGTAAGAGTTAGTTTAAGAATTTGCTGAACATTAAAGGGCCCAGGATGGAACCCTGTGGGATGCCAGAGCGAAATGTTCTGCTGCCTGATAGGATATTACATATCCTGACTTGCTGAGAAATCGATTCACGAGGTAGTGCTTGAACCATCTGACTGTGTCCCTAGAGAGGCCAATAGCTGTAATTTGTGCAGTTAGGAGATCATTATTAACCGTGTCGAATGCTTTTTTTTTTTTTTTTCCTCCTCTCCCCCTCTCTTCGGGAGACACTCTACGGCCTTTTCAGCCCACGCTCACCTGCCTGTAGACCAGAGCAGTCCATCCCCCACGGAGCCTTGGTTTACCCCAGGCGGGTACGGGTGGGGCCCCACACCCGAGACTTACTGGAATTTCGTCGGGATGCTGTCTCTGGGCAGGCAGGGGCTTTGAGGTCGGGGCCTAGTGCTCCGTCTACGGGGACGAGTGCTTTTCGGTGTTCTTACTCGCGGCGTGCCGTGTCCGGCGTCCAAGGCGCTGGCGCCGACGTCTGGCACGTCACCTCCTTCTTCCTGCCATCGGCCTTGCCTCGCCTCAGGTCTCCACCTGGGGACAGTCAAGCGCCGGGCTCTGATCCCCTCCCGGAGGAGACGAACAGTCCCTGGGACGCTCAAGCCTCTCCCCGGCCGCCCTCCAGCTTCCCGGCTGTTCCCGAACCCGGTCGCTAGCGCCACAAGCGAAATCCATCATCAGCCGGGCGGGCCGGTATGTCAATGCTTTTGATGGGCACAATGTTGCACCAACCAGCTCGCCATGATCCATGGAGATGTGAATACAGCCTGTGAACTCAGTGAGAGCAGTAGTGGTGCTATGACCCTTGCAGAACCCCTGTTGTTGCAGGCACTGGATGTTATATGTTTCAAGATATTCAGCGAATTGATCATCTGCAACAACCCTTTCCAGTGCCTTTGATGGGGCAGGAGGATCGAGATGGGAGTCTAGTTACTAAGTGAGGAGTGGTCTCCACTTTTGAGGACAGAAGTCACTAAGGCCTCTTTCCACAGCTGTGGAAACTGAGACAGTCTAAGTGAGGCATTAATAATGTGAGTTAACGGCTGTAGTATGTCAGCCAGGGTGAGGGCCATAAATTTAAGGTAAAGGGAGTCACTGCTGTGTCGTGACTTCCCCAGGACTTTTTGCAGGTATTTTCTGGCTTCATTTCGGGTAATAGATCTGAAGAGGAATGGAGGATGTAAGGGAGGCTGGACAACAGTGCCAGCGTTGACGGTAGAGGTTGCGTGAGGGAGGAGACCCGGTGCTAGCACACCAGAAAGATCCGAGAATGCATTATTAAATGCGTTTGCGATCATAACTGGGTCAGTTGAGGGTAGATCGTCAATATTGAGCATCGTGGGGACAGCTTTACTATCCTTTCTGGTGATCTCCTTTAGGTTGGCCCAGAATTTTCTATGATCACACCAGGAGCAGGAGAGTGCCTCCTTGTCCTATTTCTTTTTTGCAGCCCCTGTTTCCCTTGTGCATTCATTGCAAGCCTTTTTGTATCTGAGAATGTCGGCCTGCTTGCCGGATGCACAGGCTGTAGACCGCAGTTTGTCTTTTAGTTTCAGGCTTTCAAGAAGGTCAGATGAGAATCATGGGTTACTACGACCTTTTATTTTCCGCGTTTTTATCGGGGCGTGCTTATCACATGTCGTGTTGAATATCTGGATGAAGGACTGCAGGGCTGCATCAATGGCGAGGGATGAACAGACTGTTGACCAGTCCTGTAGACGTAGCTTGGCTCTGTGTTGCTCCAGGTGCCCATGTTTGAGAACCCTATTAGCAAAACTTCTGACTGGTGGTTTAGGGTAGCTACTGGACCAGTGGAACATGACAGGCTAATGGTCACTGTAAGCATCTGGGAGTACAGTGATGTGGGAGATATGCTCTGGGCGATTTGACAAGACCCAGTCCAGTAACGTAGCAGAACCAGTCTTGTAGTTTACCCTAGTGGGAGAGCTGACAAGCTGGGAGAGGTGCACAGCAGATACCGCATCCCTGTATGGCGTTGCTGCAGGGGAGAGCCAATTGGCAGTAAAATCACCAAGAAGTAAGGTTTCAGTGCTGAGGTTCAGAGCACTGAGGCACGTCATTAGGGAGTCTAACACAGGGGTCTTCTGGCGTGGCGGGATGTACACGGAGAGGATGGTAAGGGTTTTGTTGTGTATACCTAGTAAGACTTTTATAGCTAAGACTTGCATGCCTATCTTTGCTTACATTTCTCTTTATAGATAATTCAAGGAAAAAGACCTATGGTCAAAACATTGATTCTAACACTATTTTCAATTTTCAGCGTGCATTTAACATTACCCTCTTTTTCAGAGATAAAATTGTTGTTTACTGTTTTAATTTAATAAACTCACTCTGAACTTGTTATATATTAACGCGAAACATAGTTTGTTATAAAATTTAAACAAGATCCAGATTACCGTATGTCGTGCTTGTAACAAACTGTTACAGACACCAATAAAGAAACAGTTAAAAAAAAAAGTTACTCTACAAAATGCAGATCAGTTCCCAGCTGAGGCATTCTGTGGGATGGAGGTAAAGCTCCAATGGACAAGACTTAAGTCCATTACAAAGCTGTTACAATCTGGGTCTCTGGGAAATCTCCCAGTTGTACAGTGTGCTTCCCACCCAGAACAAATACTTTTGCCCTGGCTTCATGAATTTCAAAGGGAAATGCTGACCTGCTAGTGAAGGTTAAAGAGTCTTGAGCGGATGCTAATCCCTTATTGATCTCCACTCTGGTGATTCCTTGAGGGGAATACCGCCACGTAGAAATCTACAATTCAAATAGGCAAGAGAAGCAGCAAAGGAAAATTTATGAATTCTTGTTAAACTAAAGAGGGTGGTGAAAAACAGAAAGGGATCAGCTTTCTTACAGAATGTGTAGCACTTTCTTATTTTGAAGCACAATACGTTTAAGAACAGCGAGCCCCATTTTTTTAGTGTTAAGGAGTGTTTTATCAAGTTGGTTTAATTTTTTCATAATTTGTATGTCCAGAAATATTTAGTTATTTTTTTTGTTGACTGGGTAATTGCACTAGACAAATCCTGCCTATTTTTAGGCACGACCCAGGGGATACAGATGAACGTCAACTGACCTTGAACCAGATTAAGTTGTAACGTAACAAGAAGCATCAGTAAATGTTTGCTTACTTATTCATTTTGATCGCCAGGTGGGTGCACTGGCACCTAGATGCCTTTTTCAGGCCCAATCCAAGTACAAAAGTACATTACAATATGCCAGTACATGACAGAGAGCTATAAATCCATACATGAGGCAAAAAGCAGGTGAAAGGTGAAAAAGGATGTGATTGTTACGTGAAACGTGAGCGTACATGAAGTTTTTGAAGATGATCGTTCAACTTATCAGTGAAGACTGTAAATGCTGCCACCGCCAGAGGGAAGTCAGTGGGTGGGACAACTAGTCCCCTTTCCTCAAGAGAGGACAGCATTCCTCCAGATGCTCAATCCTGTCTTACCCCTGCCGACCCCCAGTGACCCAGGCTCATTCCTGTCAAAATTGGGAAAGAAAAGTCCAGTATGAACACCATCACCTGTGGTGTCCCTGAGGGGTCCATTTTAGGACCACTTCTGTTCATAATTTTTATTAATAACATGCCAAAATGTGTAAGACTGCAAAAACTCTGCTTTATAAGCCAATCTGTGGCGCTGAGGGTTGAGGCGCTGGACGCCACACCTCGTGCCATGACAATCTGAGACCTGTTTTGCAAATAGTTCTGGACCCACAGAGTTGTTGAGGAACCCGTTCCTACCTCCATTGTTTTTTGTAGACGGAGACCGTGGTCTACTAGATCAAAAGCTTTGGTCAGAGCCACAAACAAAGCACCTGACATCAGGCCCTTGTCCACCACTTGGTGTGCTGTGTCCATGAACCTGAGCAGTGCCATGCATGTTCCATACTCTGATGGATCTATGTTGCTCCTCACAAAGCAGCTTATGCTGGTCTAAATAGGTGCCTACATGACAGGAAATGGGAACACAGTCCAGAGCTCTATGAGGAAATAGAATATCAGCCTGAGGAATCAGTGCGGCAAGTTTTCGGACAGCAATCTTGTCAAGAGAAGCAGGGCAGTAATAAAGTATCTGTAGGGGTTACTAGAAGGGCTACCCTGCTCCTACTAGGTATGATTAAGAGTGAAAGCTGTTTCATTGTGTGGGGGAGGGGAAGCTGTTATTTGTCAGATCTAGCTTTTTTCATTACTAGCCACACCGGGATCATACCTCTCAACTGCTATGTATTTTGTGTAGTGCCATGTACTGTATTTACACTCCCAATTTACCTTTGCACCATAAATATGACTATAATTTCCTTCACTGATTGGATACTGGTTAGTAGAACCAAAATAATCAGGTTATCTAGTCATTTGCCAGACTTAACCAACGATCACTAAGCTATTTACTGCCCTCCTTGAGAATGTTAACTGTTTCTAGTACATTGATATAACCCTTGACTGTTCTCTAGATTTTGCATAGCTGAACATCTCTAATGCCTGTGAATCTAAGAATATTGAGCTTGGCCTGGCCTATAGAACAAAAAATGCCTTTATACCCTCTGCCTAAATTTCCATTACTCAGGGCATCCTTCTTCCTAGCCTTACCTACAGTTTTGTCAACTATTCCAACACCTCCACAGCTAACCTCCACAAATGGAACATTACCTACAATAGCATTTGTCGCTTTGCCTTGGCCTCAAACCAACTTACCCACCACTGTTGGCTCTACTTTGGGCTAAATTGGCTACCTCTTGAGGCTAGCCATTCTTTTGCTCTGGACACCCTTACTGATAAAATTCTTAGGACAGGGGTTCCTTCCTCCCTAGCTGTTCTGCTGAAACATCCTGACCTGCCCTTCCCCTTACGTTCAGGTGTTCAGTCTCCTCTAACTACTCCCAAGTGTACTATTAACATGAAATTTCAAGCTTCTCCCACTTTGCGCCAAATTACTGGAACTCCCTCATGGTAGCCCTCTGACATGCCCCCCTCCCATATTGACCCAGGAAATAGAAGTGCCCTACAGGAAATCTATTCTTTTGGTAGGATTATATAACCCCCCTAGAGTTCATGTAAAGATATTCCAAGAACTTCAGAAATTTCTACACAGCTATAGTCTATCTCATGAACTACTTCTTATTGGAGATTTTAATGTAAATTGGCTATCCATTGACCCTAACCATGATTTGACTGATATGCAAACTGATCTGGGTTTGACCCAGCTGATCCTGGAGCCCACTAGAATTAATCATAGGGACCCCCAAAAATCCACTCTGTTGGATTTGACATTCACAAACTCTCCTCAGTTATACCAGAAAGCTGGAGTTCTTTCAGAATCCTTTTCTGACCATCAGGTAGTTTATATTGTTAGAGATAGGATCTATAAGTCCACTCCGGAATCTAGGATCTCCTGGAGATGTTTTAAACAGTTTGATTCTATTTTATTTATGCTACAAGGTGAAAATATCAATTGGTCCAGATTGGAGCTGATCCCCACTGCTTCAGATGCGTGTGAAATTCTTTTGTATGAATTTTCACAAATACGCAACAAGCATGCCCCACTGAAATCTAGGAGGATAAAATATAAGGGGAATGTTTGGTTTTCTATGGAGCTTCATAAAGCTAGGGGGGGGAGAGAGAAGGATAAGAAATTGGCTAAGGCTAAACATTCTACGAAATACCATGATTGGGACCTTTATAGGCAGGCCTGAAATTTGTACACTAGGAAGGTGAGGGTGGCTAAACAAGACTTTATATGGTCTAAGCTTGATAATAACCAAAATCAGAATCCGAGGAAGTTTTAATGGGTTATTTGAGATCTTAGTGGATGGGTCATATTTGTCTCTGGGGACTGAATTAGTTAATACATTTGATGATTACTTTATTAAGGTGGGTGTCCAGGACCTAGTTGATGGGACTAATCAGGATTACAGGATTGGCATAGAGCAGGATTTGATGGATAGTAAATCTGATCCCAAAGGAATGGGTGTGTTTGAGTTTGGACATACTGTATTTTCCCGGAAGAGGTCCATAAGGAACTCTTAAAAATAAATATTTCTAAGTCTATAGGACATGATGGAATTCCCTCCAAACTCCTAAGGAATGCTGCTCCTTGCCTAGCATTCCCCTTGGCTCATATCTTTAATTTATCCTGTAAGACTGGTGAATTTCCAGAGGGGTGGAAGATAGCCAGGGTCACACCAGTATTTAAATCGGGAAATAAGACGGATTTGGGTAATTATAGGCCAATTTTGTTGTTACCGCAGGTCTCTAAAATGTTCAAGAGAATTATCTCACATCAATTAAAGAGTTTTTTGGATAATAATAACAAATTGTCTCCCTTTCAGTCAGACTTCAGGTCCTCGCACAGCACTAAAACAGCTATAACGAAAGTGGTAAGCGATCTCCGACTGAGCCTGGACAGGATGCTAATGGTAGGTGCTCTTTTTATTGACTTCTGAAAGGCTTTTGACTAGGGTTGTCAGAACTTGTTCGGGAAAGATTCAAACCCTCCTCGAACCCTGGTGTTCGAGTTCTAATTTAGAACTCGAACACTAGAGGGTTCGCAAAAGGGTTCGACTTTTCTTTCTTTATTATTTAAACAGCACCTCCGTGCCACTACCTGTTATTTCCTGGGGAGAGACGGACGAAGACATTGGGAGAGACAGATTCAGGGAGTAATTATAGGAGGAGAAGGGGGGGCACAAATTCCCTCAACAATTAAGGAAAGCACATTTGCCACTGTCAATATTCAGCCCCTTTTGTTGCTGCTGCCTGCCGATGGGCTACGAGGGACTGACCTGGAGCTTGCTCTTACGGGAGGTGGCGGGTTTCACCAGTGGTCCCTGGGACGGAGAGACACGACAGAGTGCGGCGAACTATGGCAGCTAGATAGAGCATGGGGCCGGGGCATCGCTGCACAAGATTGCCTGGCTGGAACCGGGAGGATCAGGAGTGACTTTTAGGAGGGAGGGAGGGACGTGATGGACCACACTGCGGATGCGGGAGTAGTGTAAGCGCGTATCGCCGCCAATAGTGAGGAGACTGGATGAGCGGGCGGGAGACTGACGGCTGGCATCAAGAGAACTGTGGTACTAGTGCTGACGTGTGTTTGGTGCTTCAGTTCTGCTCCTCCTGCGACTGCAGACTGTCCTGCCTTTTTAAAACTGAATGCTGCTACCACGTTCACCTGCCAAGGCCGAGAAGCTGCTGCTTTGCTTGCCAGTGCTGGGAGTCAGTCATGGAGTCCTCATGGCCTGGGCCCAAGCACTGTGGGGCTGAGATTGCCAGTGAGTGGCTCTGGGGTCAGTTTGGTTGAGGCGCCGATCAGGCTGAGTCTGTAGCTTGTGGAACTAACTGGAGGCTGTCAGCTGGACTTTGGAAGGAAATAACAGAGGAATATGGACTGCTGGAGGTTCGAGGTGGAGGCTGCTGCTGAAAGCAACAACAACTAACTGAGAGGTAGGACTGACTGGTGGTGCTGCAGTGTGGTGGATGGGTGAGTAGTGATTGGGTGGGGCAGCCAGCCACATCATCATGCCGGGGGGGGGTTGTATGCTCACTATGTTGTATGGACAAAACCAAGGCAAAGCAATAAGCAGAGGAGGAGGTGAGGAAAGCCAGGGTATTCCAGTTTGCACAAGGCAGTTCTAAGCTGGCAAGGGCCAGATATTACTGGCTATTTGATCTGGCACCAGTCAGGGAGTGCCCGGGAATACAAGCCTGCTGCAGTCTGCGAGGTATTCTCTCTTCCTGTTATGTCTGGCCTCTGGACTGGGTCAGTGGCACTAACAGATAATGATGGGCACAGTAATTAGCAAAACAGAACAGAACTGCTGAACTTGAACTAACATAGCTGTAGTCTGCGAGAAGGCAAGGGTAGGTGGTGTTTATGTTTGTTGATGGGCTGTTCTGCTGTGCTGTGTTGAACGTATCTACTGTACTGTCTATAGTCAGTGTCTGATTTAAAATGCTGTGCTGTCTAGTATCTCTCCTGTGTGCCACCTGAGCCTGACTGTATGTCTGCTTTGGTAGGGGCTGCTGGCTGGGAGGAAGAGGGGGGTATATAGTTAACCTAGAGTGGTTACCAAACTTAAATTTAACAAAAAAAATCACCTTTACCCTGCATGTGGGTGGAATGGCACAAGGGAGTCGTTATGGAAAAGAAGGGGGGGAGAAAGAGCTGTTGATCAAGTAGGGTCTCGGTGACAAAGTAGGTGCAGAAAAATGGGCAGACTGGTTGAGTCAAATGGTCCTCATCTGCAATCAAATTCTATGTTTCTATGTTAAAATGAATTAACAGTAATTGCTGTGCAAAATCAGAAATAACACAGATAATTTACTTTCTGGTGGGTAATACAGCACTCGTGATCTGAGGCTTGTTGAGAGTGTAGTTGCCCCCAACCTTTACACCAGAATTACTCCTCTGGACAGACTGACAGCTGGGATGGAGGGGCTGGGAGGGACTAGTTAAATTAGTGTGTTAATTATATGGTTACTGTAGTGTACACTCACACAAGCAGCGCAAAGTGTATAGTTGAGTCCTGTGACTCAAACCTTCAGTTCTGCAGCAGGAAATTATCGGAGTAGATGGAGCTGGATGAGTAGCAGAGCAGATGTGTTGCATTCCATTTTTGGTGTTTTTTTTGGGAAAAAGAATGCACACTTTGATTGAAGGCAGGTACTGGTAGTGGTGTGGAAGCAAGGCATTTTTTCTGTGTGGCAGAAATTACAGGGGGATCCGTGAACTGGAGCAGCCAGGCAGTGGCAAAAATGGCAGTTGGCACAGTGGTTTCATGTGACGGGAGTAGGGGTGTAGGCAGGCAGACGGGACTGAAGACTCAACTGACAGGGAGCCTTGGGGGTCTTTGTGTACAGTACAGTACAGGCCATCATCCTGCTGTGTGCACTTTGCTATACTGTACCTGTGACTCCTACTTGGCGTACTGTGCCTGGCCAGCCCATCATCCTACTGTGTGCCCTTTCTTTGACTGCACTGTATCCTACCCACCAGTGTGCGTGACCATGTGCACTGTGTAGCACAGCAGCCAGGTGTGTGGTATGCTAAAATACAGGCCAGAAATATTTCCCTGTTGGGAAGAGAGACAGAAAAATCCCCTTCATTGTGTTGTGTGGCTCTGTCTCCTGTGTGGCGGACTGGTCAGTCCATCATCCTGTACTGTACCCTACCCACCAGTGTGTGTGACCATGTGCAGCGCAGCACCCAGTTGTGTGGCATCTTTAAATACATGCCAGAAATATTTTCCTGTTGGGAGGAGATGGAAAATCCTTACTCATTACAAAAAAAATATATATGTGTGTCACTGTGTTGTGTGACTCATCTCCCTCGCACCATCATACTGCTGTGTGCCATTTCATTGCTTCACAGTGCCCAGTGAGTCTGTGACTCCTATGTGGCATACTGGCCATCATCCTGCTGTGCCCTTGATTGTTGCACTGTACCAATATATCAAAGTCACACACAATCATTCTCTCTCCCTTATACTGAAATATTGTATTTCTCTTGTCCTCCGCTTCATGTGCATTCCTATTTTACTTCATCATTGGCAGCATGTACTCAATTTCACATGTATTTCACTATTATCTGCATTACTGGCAGCGCAGTTGAAAAAATCGGGTTTGAGTTCTAAAAAGTTCTAAAAAAGATTAGAACCCTAGAACTTTTTCAAAAGTTCTAGACTAGAACTAGAACCCAGAACTTCAGAGGGTTCTGACAACCCTACTTTTGACACCCTGAACCATCCGGTGCTCCTGTCCAGACTCAGGGAGATCAGCTTGTGTTCCCTCCCAATGAAATGGTTTTTCTCATACCTTACGGGACGTAGCCAGTTTGTGGAGTTATGCCCCTTTCGGTCTGGGATCTTGGGATTGAGGAGTGGAGTCCCCAAGGGGTCAGTCTTGGGGCCTCCACTTTTTAATATTTATGTAAACTAGCTTAAGTTTCAATCTCCAGATATTCGGTATCATCTCCATGCAGATGATACCATATTGTATGTAGAAGGAGCTTCCCAGGATATAATAGGGTCAAAGCTGCAACAAGCTTTAAATGAGGTTCAGGAATTCTTCAAGAGGCATTATCTGATTTTGAATGCAAATAAAACACAGGTACTTTTGTTTAGAAATAAACATAATAATATATGTGATTTGAATTGGAAATTGTTACATTGGGGGCTCAGTCATAAAACAGGTTGACCACTATAAATAAATCGGTATCTGGCTTAATTCCCACTTAAGTTGGGCACTTCATATAGATTCACTAATAGGGGGTATGAATAAAAAGTTAAGAGCCCATTATAGATATAAAAGATTTATGTATAGGGAGATTCGTCAGAATGTGGATGATACTTTGGTATTACCAGCTATTGACAATGGAAACATATTCTATGGAGGGGCCACTGGTCTGTTGTTAAATAAAGTGGACCAATTGTTCCACAGACCGGCTCGTTTTATTTTAGAGGTTCCGTTTAGAACCCATAGGCGCTTCTTATTCAATGAGCTAAGCTGGGACAGACCACTTGTGAGAAGGAATGAACATTTATTGCACTTTACGATTAGAGTCTGGAGCCATAAGGTTCCAGACCATATTGTTGGGTTGTTTAAGCTTAGGGAGTTTGGAAGGGACCTAAGGACGACATATGGTGACCAGTTTTGTCTACCTATTTGTAATCGGAATATTGGATGATCCTCTATTCTTTTTAGAGGAGCTTCCCTATGGAATTATTCACCTCAGCACCTAAGATGTCCAGGGGCTAAAATCAACATCCTGGAATTTGTTATATGGTGTACCACTTGGACAAAGAATGTCAACACCTGCAAGCATTGTAATGCACTTTAAGATTGATTTATACTTCATAATTGTTGTTTCGTCATATTGTAATTAATGTGGTTTGCTGTTGGTGTTATTTGTTATGCTGTATGTATGTATGTATATGTTAATGTGGAACCATAGCACCTTATCTGACCTGGACCGCCACTGAAAATGAGTTTTACTCAATGGAATGTTTCCATTATTCTCTGAATAAAAATGATTTACTACTGCTACTACTACTGTTTCAAAAGGGAGTTCTATCATCATCTCGTGGCCTCTGACTTATGTACCTGTTTCTTGCCTCCCTAAGTACTATATCTATATTGGCATTCTTTTAACTATCTTCTGACCTCTACTATCTTTTGGTCTACCCCACTTCCCACATGTGGGTGGCCCACTTCTGTCCTTTGTGCAGTGTACATTATTTGTGCTGAGAAGAGTGTTTGTTGTATTTGTTTAATTATCTGATGCACATTATTGTTGCTGCACCTTATGCTCCAGTTGTTTTTGTTGCAATGTTTTGCCACAATGTAATGTTTCTGCTTGCTACCTAGATTCATGCGCTGTTTTATAGAACTACACTCGCGTACTGTATTGGGTAACTGTAACACTTCTGATGTCTTTTTTTTCCCATTAAGCTTTTTGCCCACCAGTAGCCACCTATTCCTGTCTTTGAGCCCTGTCTTGGGTCTGTCAGTCCTGTCTGCCACTCCTCCTCCTATCAGAGTGACAGAGATCTGCACAGAGCGGCACCCAAGAGTCCCAAGGGCCATCACAAACAGTGACAGGGGGACATGATATTTGTCTCTGGTTTTCTCCTCTTAACTCCTGGGGCCTCAGTGAGATGGTTGCACATGCACATGGAGGCGTGTATGTGTGCCAGAACCGGCAACCCCGTTCCACCCACCCGGCCTAGCACCAGCACCCCATCTGCCCGACGCTAGCACCAAGCCTCCACTCAGTGGCAGCCAAGAGCTGGGGAGGCTTGCCTCCCCCATCCGGGAGAGGAGATCTGCCTAGAGGCCACTCAATCCCCTCCCTGCTCTCCCTCTGACCGACCCCTGGTGGTCTGAGCTTGTTTCCGAACCCGGGTCGCCAGCATGGGAGAGGTACGGCATTCTAGGCTCCTCAGCTCTTGGCACCACTGGGCTGGCCTAATGTCTGCTTTTTTTCTTTTTTTTTTTTTACTGCATGTGCACACCATTGTGCTTCTAAGTATATTCTGCTGGTTGAGCCTGAAAATAAGGCATATTATTGCCTAGTCCATGTACCCAATAATCAAAAACAAAAACTCTGCCCAGCAGCGGAGACTGAACTCAGGGATTGCCAGAGCCTGTAAGAGGTAAAGTGTCCTGCACTACAGCCTGACTGTTGTGTAGCACTTCCCACCCGCCACCCCCAACCAGGGTCACGCTCCATTTATTGCTGCTGGCAGGTCACATCACATGACCTACCCTTCTTTTTACTAAGTGTCCACTTTCCCATTTGCAGCTTATAGACACCAACCACAAGGGGTTGCTGCACTCTCCACTCTAGCTCCTCTTTCAACTCTCTACCCCTTCCTAGCAACTGTTTGCAAACCTACCCACTAGAGGTCCCTGCAGTTCCCTTTGAATTCTTTCTGCCACCTACTTTCCTCACTCCTCCTATCAGCCTACCACTAAGCACCTGGCAGCCTCAAACCTGGTACTCTTTTTTCCAAAGTCTACTGACTAACCGCTAAGCCAATGAACCAGGCCAACATCTTCCTCTACTTCCTAACCCTTCCTCCCTCCTTTTCTGAATTAAACAACTTTCTACACTCTGTCCCTAGCTGTGCTCAAACCCAGTACCCTTGCAGTCAGAGTCAGCAGCTCTACCTCTTAACCACTTTGTCTACCTATTTTATTCCTACTTCCTATGCCTTTTAGTCCCTTACAGCCCCCCCCCACCTGCCAAAATATAAGTTTACCACTTCTTTCTTACTGCCTTTGCAGGCTTTGAACCCTGCACCCTCACTGTCAAAGTCAGCAGTTCCACCACTCAGCTAGCACACCTGTCTATTATTTCTGCAGGATTTCAAACTCTAAAAAACACTCTAACCCTCAGACACTGCAAAATTGTTATCTGATTGTTTCTGCACACCTTGAACCCAACTCCCTGCTGCTACAGCCACTGGCTGGGGTCCTTTCTGCTACCCTGGGCAAGACTTGAACCTAGTGCCCTGTGCACCAGCTCTGCCACTGTACCAAAGCGGCAACTACACTTAGAGGTGACCTCTCACTACTATCTCCCCCTCTATCATCCTAGTTCCCCCATTCTTTCTTCACTTCTGCTCTCCCACCCTTACCAACTATGCATGTGCACCTCCTGCCCACCGGCCTCTCTCTTCTCCTCCTCCTTCTTTTGCCTTCCACCAACCCTATTGTCCCTATTAACCCTCAGCCTCACTACTCCTGTGTTCCTACCTACCCTCCTGTCCTCCCCTCCTCCTTTGCCACTGCTCCTCCCCTTCCCTCCTCCTCCACACACCCCATATGCTCCTCTCCACCTCACCCCCCATCCAGACATTACCTTTCCTCCCCCCCGGCTCCCTTGGGCATCTGATCATGCAAGCCTTCTCTGCCTGTGCTGCCCTACCCACCCCCTGTGCTATGAAACCCCTTTCTCATCCTATCGCTCCCGGCGTAAACTCTCCATCTGCCACCCTCTGACCAGAGCAGTTCTCCTCCTTCTACTCCTGACAGGGAACATACATCCCAACCCAGGCCCTGCCCCCACCCACCCCACTGGTCTCAAGTAGCCTCCATGAACATATGCAGCCTGCTGAAAAATTTGGCCCTACAGTGCTGGGCCTTGGCTCATCAACCAGACATCATAGCCCTGGTTGAAACCTGGCTGTCCAAATCCACCCCTGACTCATTTGTCTCCCTCCCAGGCTATACCTTATACCGGGAGGACCGAGTAGGCAAACGAGGGGGAGGCTGTGCAATCTACACTAGGGACACAATACTTGGACACGCACTCCCCACCCCTGCCCTTGTAAATGGGGCCCAGGCTCTTACCCTCAAACTCACCCCTGACCCCTCTAGAAGCCCTCTCTATCTCCACACAGCCTACATTCCCCCAAAGAACCAGCACCCGGCCCTGGTATCTTTAACTGACTACCTGGCCTCCCTCCACCATAAGGCGGAACAAATCCTAGTTGGGGACCTTAATGTAAATTGGCTCAGCACCTCCTCTTCTGCGATCAGAGACTCATTTGCCGCCCAAGACCTGACGCAACTCATCACCCAGCCCACGAGAATAAACCCTAAGAGAGGTACCAGCACCCTTCTGGATGTTATTATAACCAACTGACCCCAAAAAATCCAAAACATCCAGCTCCTACCAGACTCCCTAAGTGACCACTCCCTTATCCTATTTCATTGGGCAGTCCCCAATCCCAAACCCAAAGCCCAGACCACCCTCCGCAGGCACCTCCACCGTGGTGGGCTGAAAAAACTTAAAGTATTCCTCACCCAGATAAATTGGTCCCCCACTCATCATGCAACCGACATTGACACTGCCCTCGCCTTCTTCACACACACCTTCAACATGGCCTGTGATCTCTTTGCACCCTTCACCAAAATCCAGTCCAAAAAGCAGAATGCACCCTGGGTTAGCCCTGCCCTTCTACAATTACTAAGAAATCGGGATAACCTCTGGCACCTTGCCACTGAAACGGGTCGTCTGTCTGATAGGCAGGCTTACAGTGCAGCCTGGAATAAGTGCTCTTGGGCCATCCGGAAAGCCAAGGCCGACCATTACCAGGCCACCCTTACCTCCTCCTGGGGCTCGGCCCGGACTTTCTGGGATAATATTAAACAACTAAACGGAAAATCTCGCTCCCCTGCCCCATCCCAGCTCACTAGAAATGGCACTTACCACCACCGAGCCTGCCACCATAGCTAACTGGCTCAACACCGCTTTCACTGACCTTAGCCCAGTCCTCCCTAGTAATTTCTTTGACCTTCCCCCCAACCAACCTCCCCCTGTCTTCCAGTACCCCAGCTTCCTCCTGCACAAGATTTCCACCCGGGAAGCCAGACCCATCCTAATCAAAGCTTTAAATAGCAACAGTCCTGGCAGTGACTCACTGGACCCCAGAATCCTCAGGCTGGTGCTAGATGAAGTCCTTGCCCCACTCACCAGCCTAATTAACCAATCGCTCTGCCAGGGACAATTTCCCATGGCTTGGAAAACAGCCATAATCACACAATTCACAAAGGGGCGACAGGTCACCGCCAACAACTACCGCCAATCTCCATCCTCCCCCCCATCTCTAAAGCCCTGGAGAAAGTGGTGGCCATTCAAATCACTGATTATCTGGCTAAGCATAACATCTTATGCCCAGAGCAACATGGCTTCCATGCTGGTCACAGTACCAGCACTGCCCTAATTGAATTCTCCAACTTCCTACACTCCTCCTTGGATACCAGCTCCCTAGCTGGTGCAGTGTTCATCGACCTCTCAAAGGCTTTAGACACCGTCTCCCATCCACTTCTGCTGAATGCTCTCTGCCACACTGGTCTCTCGGCTGGCCCCCTAGCATGGTGCACAAGCTATCTTGCCACTCGATCACAATGTGTAAAAATCAATGGGATACTCTCTGATACCCGTCCCATTCACTCTGGGGTCCCCCAAGTCTCCATCCTGGGCCCCTTCTCTTCGCCTATCTGAACACCCTGCCCAGTGCATGCCCTGGCAAAATTCTCCTGTATGCAGATGCGCTGTCCTTTTGCCACCCACATGATCCGTCTCCCTTCAGGACACCTACAGCAGTCTTTCAATAGTGCCGAAGCTTGGTTGAAGGAGCGCAGACTCATCATCAATCTCAAAAAGACCAAAGTTATGCTCTTTTCCCACCCCCAAAACAAAGCTAGCAACCACCCACTCTATATCCTTCCTAGTACCAAACAGCCACTGGAACAAGTCTGCTCCTACAAATACCTTGGGGTTACCTTCGACTCAGCCCTCACATTTCACAACCACATAGATGCTCTAACATCCGCCACTAACACACGGCTTGGCATCCTCTTCCGCCATAGAACCTGCCTTCCCCCAAATGCACTCCGGCTCACTGTTACGTCATCCGTTTTGTCCCTTGTAGACTATGGTCTACCAGTCTATGGTGCTGCTGACACGACTGCACTCAAAAAAATTCACCTAACCCTGAATAAAGCCTGCAGATTGATTACTGGTGCCCCCAGGCTCACATACACCTGTCAGCTGTAGGACGAGGCTAAACTCCTTACCCTGGATGAACGGCTCCGATATCAAACCTGTCTCCTCACAAAAAAAAAACTCTGGCTCTCCCCCCCTGGGGTAATGGCATCCATCCACCAGAGCCCTCCCACTATTGCAACACGGTCATCCAACAAGACCACCCTAATGGTCCCCAGATCAAGAACCAGCCGTGGCCAGAGGTCCTTCTGCTACAGAGCCCCATCCTGGTTTAACTCTCTCCCTGCCCCCATCACCAAAGCCACCACCATCTCCAAGTTCAAAACCACCCTTGAAACCAACTCTTCAGCACTGCAGTAGCTGCTCCTGTCTCTGAAAGTAGCCTCCACCCCTTCTATGACAACGCCCACCGGGCGTGTTTCCACCCAGCTATCCCTCCATTGCTTCCCTGCACACTGCGTTTATGTCTAACCTGGCCAGTGCCAGCTGTTTCATTGTATACCTATTAGATTGCTCAATTTTGATACCAACTTGTGTAACACCTGTTCTCAATTACATGTACCCTGTAACCTAAATGTATTTGTCTGACCTCAGTGTGACGTGGCTCTGTTGAAAGCTCTATTGTTTTGCAAACCCATGCTATGTAACCTAAAACTCTATGTATGTCTTTAATGTGACGAGGTACCTTTGGAAACGAGCCTCTGGCTCAAAGGTTGTAAACTGATTTTACAAATAAATAAATAAAATAAAAATAAAACAAATGATAAGTGTCATAGGATTTTTAATTTCCACCTGGAGAGCCACCAGAGATGCACAAAAGGGACCTCAGTTTAATATCTCATCTGAAGAATAGTACCTCAACATTACAGTACACCCCAGGTCTGCACGACAGCATCCGTTTTGGGGATTAGTCCAAGTTCCTGGTTGTGTGAGACTAGAACCCATGACATTCTCATCTTCCAGGCTTAGAGACGAGTGTACAACCCACTCAGCCACTGACACAGCTAAATATGCAGAACTGGAAGCCTAACTGCCTCTACTCTGCAGAGTCAAGCATTTTACATCTTGGGGTGAGTAAGGTGCATGAGATAAACAGGCACATTATAAATGAGCTGAATGGAGCAAGGAGCCAGGGGACTGCAGCTTTAAATCAGGAGTAGCCTTATAGTGAGGTGCCTTACAGAGAGACCACACTGTGCTGTTTCCATTTAACACACTGCAGTGGTAAATCTCACCTGCTGGTTATAATGAGAGCTTAGAGAGTAACAACAAAAGTCGTTATAATATGATGGACTAGTGTAATCCTGTTTTGCTGTATTGGTTCAAAACACACACCTACCAAGGCTAGGTTCCGCAGGATCACAATGCTGTTAATCAATACTGAACCGTGGTCATGCAGGCCTGGAGGATAATCACGAACTAAATTTCAGTTGATGTTTATGACAGTCAGAATCCAAGCATGGACATTTGGCATCTGTATGACTCCTTAATTATAAAGGGATCAGGGTTTATGTTGGAAATTTCAAACATGTGATTTATGGGGTTGACTAGCACTAAAATGTTGCAGTTAAAACACAAAATATGTAGCCAAATCATTAAACATCATCCATCCCTTTCACTCTTTCAGTCTACAAATGATAAATCAAAATTAAACTTTAGCAGAAACTAGATCGTGGACTTTTTGTTTCATAATGCAGAACACATAGATAGGCTTTTGCCAAACTTTTAACACATTTAACAACTCTACCTTTTGAGTTTCAATGGCACCATTCTCTTACCACCGCCTTGTGAAAGAACGTAGGATAACACTCGAACTACACTGGGAGGGCTAGAAACCTAGCTGGACAGTAGGTCCCTGGGTTAATTAGGTAACTGGGGCACACTGGATGGATCATTGTCCATAATCTGCCATCATTGTCTAAGTTTCTATGTAATTACATATGGAACAATACATGGGGTTGCGTGCTTAATGAGAATTCTACACACACCCGAGGTGTTGGACGCTACAGAAATCCCAAGAGCAAAGCTCAAGGGGTTTGTTTAAGCATCCAACATTAGGGTGTGTGTAAAATTCAAGTTTTACACACAACCCCATGTTTTATTATACGGTATATATTTGCTGGGTATCTTTTTTTCACCACTGCAAAATAAAAAGACGTCCCTGAGCAGCCGTGGCCCAATCAGGTTTCAGCACAGTCTGCAGTCAGAGGCTGCTGCTGAAAGAAACTTTTCTTAGCTTTTAATTTTTTTTTAAGCAGCCCAGTCTAAAAGGAATTTAGCTCAGTGAATGTTTTTTCTTAAATGAACTTACCACCTGAAGGGTCTGGCGGTAAAGAGTGTTGGGGGCCGCCGAGGAAGGGAACTGAAACCCGGCACATGTCTGCCATTATTACCTGCTGGTTATAATGGTGAATTTTATTTATTTATTTATTTGTTTTTGTTAACCGGGTAGGGCACACTAGACAGCCAAGTGCCTATTTTCAGGTGCGACCCGGGAGGGTTACAAAGGTAGAGGCATTCAGGAGTCAGTTACATACAGTTGAGCAATCGACAGGATTAACAGAAAATGAATAGGCGGCCAACAGTAAGTACAAATTTTGCATACAAGAAAACAACAGACAATACCTGAAAGAAAGAGGAAGGAAGGCATAGTTAGAATTGAGGTTGGGAGACACAGGTGCATACAATTATGGAGTAAAGCTAAGCGAATTCAGGTAAAACAAGACGAATTTAGTTACAATTTAAGAGGTAAATTAGTGCTAACAGAAGTAAGTGCATACGAGGGGAAAGACGGATGGGGGAGGGATGGGGTGGGCGGTGGGGGTGTGGGGAGGGACTGGGTGGAAGGGTAAGGCCAATTAGGGAGGGAGGGTGAGGAGAGGATGGAGGAGTGCAAACTCAGAATTGTGTAACTAGTTCGGAGGGTATGGTGCAGTGGGGCCTGGGAGCTCATGGTACTTGAGTAGGAAGGGAAATACTAGGAGGTACAGGGCAGGCTGAGGAGGGTTTCAGGTAGTGCCAGAGTGAGGTTTTGAGCGGGGATGTGAGGGTGGACCGAGTTAGGATTGGGAATGAGTTCCAGATTTTTGGGGCGAAGAGGAGAAGGCCGGTCCCCATGAGGGCGAGTTCTAGGGACATAAGCCGATCGAGGCCACTCTTGACCTGAGCTGATGGGAGGGCCAGGGTTAAGGGAGGGGCAGTAGGAGGAGTGGCCGATCTTATAATGTTGTCAATGAAATTACCAATCACGAGTGCGATGCTTTCTGGAGGAGCCACTCCAGTCGGGGTAGAGTGCATAGCGGTGAGTAAGGGGCGGAGCGGAAAGGGTGAAGCGGCAAATGTTATTGTAGGCGGAGTCCCATTTCTGGAGGCTGGATGGGGGTACGGGGGAAAAGGTGACCAGCCCATAGCAGAGAGTAGGGAGGAGGACCCCCCTGGCTAGCGCCAGACGAGCTGCAGGGGTTAGGCAGTTTTTAGCTCTGTAGGCAAGGCCGAGCTTATAACCAGGTTTACCTAGTTATTACAGGCACATTACACTCTAACTGCAGGGTAACTACCATGTACGTTCTTGGATCAACTGTGTAAGTACTCTACAGTTTTAAAGTAGTCACAATTTTAAAGTTTAATTATCCCGTAATTAATGGGGCACCAGAAGCAATGTAACCTAATGTAGCACCCGAGTCCCTATGTATGAGACTTGGAGGAAGGGAAACTGCAGGTGTAGATGTTACCAAGAAAACTTAGCACAAAGTGAAGTGCGGACCTTTCCATCTATCAGATATCTAAATGTTCCATTGCCTTGGACGTCAGATGAAAGGAAAGCTCTACTCTTCATCCTGTGCTACATCCCTGTGGAGGAGGCCCATAGGAAATGATGAGGTGATGACTTCAGATTCTTTAAAACACAGTTTTATTAGCTCAGTCTTGTCAGGATCACCAACGGTTCATGAAGGAAGTTCTTTACACGGGACATCAGGTGTCAAGGCTGAACCCACACCAGTGCACTAACATTATAAACTAATAAGGTCTACCCGCTGAATAGGACCCCACAGGCTTACTCAGTTCTGCAACCTTACATTGGTGGGGTCAAAACACATCTTCAGGCAGCAGGACGTGGACAGTGCATCCTTCCACTTCAGCAGCCTAGAAAGACAGGATCTGGTCAGAGCCAAAATGGCTCCTATTGCAGTAACCTGATAAGGGACACAGAATTAATGTGTGGCTTGGACTGTACCATATAATTATGATGTAACAATCACAAAGTCATATCACAATAATAGATAAAAAAAAACCAAAAAACCTTAAATGTCAAACTAATGCAGAAGTAGCTGTTGTTGGCTACACACACACGCATGCACACACGCTAGTAATGAGACACAGGCATGTGCACACCCCATGGAAAGACCGTAATACTGTGCCCAGTTGTTGAGTGCCCACCTTAGGAACGACAGGGACTTCTTGGAGAGGGTTCACATGAGGGCTGTGAAAATGAAAGAGGGGCACCAGGAAGGAGGCACAAGGAGAAGATTTAGACCCTGAATATGTACGTGTACTCTCTAGAGAGCAGGGGGCCAGGACCGAGACCTACAAGTTCTTGGGGGTATGAACAGGATAGACTGCAGGGATCTATTCATGAGAAATGAAAACACAGTAAACGGGACATGGATTGAGGTCTATTATTAAATTTTTGTTGAGGAAGAAAGGAGGGCTAGACAATACTGCCTATTTTCAGTGCCTCACCTCAGGGGCGGGGGGAAGAATGCAGATGCAAACCAAATGGAGTTGAATAAGATTAAACTGTTGGTGGTATTTTAGTGAACAGGAGAAATCTGTCCAGGACATTGGGGAAATTCCCCTATTCTTTGAGAACTGCAGTGGGATCTTTAACGTCCATCTAAACAACAACCAGCAAAGGCAGACAGGATCTCGGTTTGCTGTCTCATCCAAAGGACAGCACACCCTGACAGTACAGCATCTCCTCAGTACTGCACTCATAAGCCAGTATTTATGGAATGAGTTCCATCCCGGTGTGGAACTAGAACCCATGACTTGCTGGCCCAGAGGCTGATGTACTACCAGACCCTGTGGATAAACAGAGGGTTTCTGTCTCCAGCGTTGTCAGTCCCTCTCCTTTTACTGGCACTAAGTACAGCAGCATGGGGAAACCTGCACTGTGTCTGATGCTGCGAATAAACAGAGTTTCAGTCCCCAGTGCTGACATTCCCTCACCTTTTACCATCACAAAATACATCACAGTATATGGAAACGTGTGCCGTAACTTCCTGACACTATACTTTGCCTGTGCATAAACAGACTTCAGTTTGCACCGCTGACAGCCCCTCACATTTTATCATGAATAAATAGGATAGTGTTATATTCACAGGTTTCAGTGGTGCTATACAGCTGCCAGAATGATGCTGCTTACTGCCACTGAAACCTAACCCTGACCATGTGCTAAGGCTGCGCACCCCCCCCCCATGAATGCCTGGGAGATGCACTATAGACAAAATCCCTGGTTATATAGTGATCCCCACTCCCTCTGATCACCCTATAATAATGTTATACTCAAGTCCCTGACATCTACTGGACTCCGCTCCCCCAGTCACCCCATAACAACTCAGAATGCATTACATAACAACTGTTCTATGGGCTGATCTAGATCCCAAACATGGAGTCCCTGTAAACAAGTACATGACATTAGATAAAGTACACTTAAATGGCCGTCTTGAGCTAGCTGTGGCGGAGGCATGCCTGTTCTCAGTACAATCCCTACAGCTTTGGTGTGTCCTAGGTAATGTAACAGTTCTGGCACGGCCTCCTCCCTCCCCAAGGGGCCAGGATTTGAAAGGAACCCCCCCCAAAGCAGGTTGTTGGCTCTAGCCACCACAACAGGACTCTTTTGACAGGATCAGAAACCACGATCATCTGGTCCAGGTAATCTGTGCGTTGGTCCCACTGGACTCTCAATGTCCACTGAGGTACCCATGTGCAGGTGGGTGAAGGGAACTGTGGCAATGGCTGCTGTCATGTGACCCAGGAGGCACAGGAATACCCTGGCAGGGACCTGTCAACTGAAGGAAACCAGGTGGGCCTGGGCCATCAGGCATTCCGCTCTGTCCATGGGCAAAAAGGTCATGCCCTCAGAAGTATCCAGGATTGCCCCATATACTGAAGGAGTTGGCAGGAAGACAAGCAGGACTTCGGCCTGTTGATGGTGATGCCAAAGGCCTGGAAAAAATGGAAGGTCTTCTCCGGAGTCTGGACAAGATGGTCCCTGGATGGGGCCATTAGGAGTCAATCATCCAGGTAGGGAAATAAGTAGATGTCCTGCCGCTACTACCACCAGGCACTTGGTAAAGACCCTGGGGGCTGAGGACAGACCAAAAGGGCAGGCCCTGAACTGAAAGTGGGCTCCCTGGAAATGGAAGCAGATGAAGCGCTGATGGACAGGAAATATTTTGATATGCAGATACACATCCTACATGTCCAGAGAACAGAGCTAGTCTCCCCAGTGCATGAGGGGCAACAATCCCTGCAGGATGACCATCCTGAAGCATTTGTACTCTATGTACAAATTCAGATGACTCAGATCCAGGATAGGTCAGAGATCCACCGTCGTCTTGGGGACCAGGAAGAAGTGGGAGTAGAACCCCCTGCCCCACTGAACCAGATGGGATGGGCTCTATGGCCCTTTTTTGTGGAAGTGCCTGTATTTCCTCCCAGATGAGGGGTACATGAGGTAAGGGGTAGGAGGAGTTGCCCAGGGCAGTGTCTGGGGGCCACTCGAGAAGCTCTAGAGTATGACTGTTTTCTATGATCTGATGAACCCAGTTGTCTGAGGTAATGCCTCGCTACCCATCGAGATAAAAGGAGAACCGACCCCCAACCACTTCCCCCAGAACCCCCTTCTGGAGGGGGGTTCAGCTAAGGAATCAAGAGGTAAGGGTGGAACTGAGAGGGTGGCCGCGGGCACTGAAGGAGCTCTGGTGGCAGCTGCAGAAGGGGTAGATGCTGCCTTGCATTTGCCCTGAACTTTGGAAGGAGGATGGGCCTATCTGCGGGAGGAGTGGCAAAAGGGCGGCCGCCGACCAGACGTGGGCTGGGTATGGTACAGTGACTGTATGGACCGGAGGGCCCAGCCCGACTCTGGAAGGAACAAAATTAAAACCTGTACATCCTCTCCAAAAAGAACAGAACCCCGAAAGAGGGCATCCAAAATACTGGACTGCACATCGGAGATGAACCTGGACACCTGGAGCCAAGAATGACGCCAGAGACAGATGCCAGTGGCTGCACCTCTGCTCGATGCATCAACAGCGTCAGACACAGCCCAAAGGACATGGGTCTCCATGTCGGAACCTGCCTTAAGACCGGGGGTGAGCTGTTTCTTAGACGGGTCATCAGGCAAAGCCTGAACCAGCTCCCTGGCCTGGTCCCAAAGGATGTTCTGGTATTGGACCATGTGGACCAAACAGTTAATGGCCCATATGGCCAGGGTGGAGGAGGCAAAAACTTGCTTGCCCAGGTGGTCCAGCTGTCTAGACTCCCTATTTGGGGGAAGAGAACTGAGGTGCTTGGGTTTGTTAGTGTAGTTGTTCACCGCATTGATGACCACCGAGTCAGTTTTAGGCTGTCCCCTTAAAAAGAGCTTACCAGTTGGGGCATGGTAGAGCCTGTTTTCTTAGGCAGTGCTGGTGCTGAAGAGGGGTGAATCCAAGCCACCCTGATGATGTCTTCATAAGAGTCGATAAAGGGAGGCACCACCAAAGGGAGGGTATCGGGCTGCCACAAATAAATGGCTAACCGATGCAGCTCTGGATCTTGCTCCTCAGTTTCCCAGTCCATGGTGGCCTGGATGTGCCTCATGATGTCCATAAATGAGGGATTATCAGAAGGGGACATCAGAACCACCTTAGTGGGTTCTTTGCCCTCAGAGGTGTCCCCCTAGATGTAGGAAGAGTCAGAATAGTCTGAACCATAATCATCCTCCTTCTCCAGTTCACTCTCAACTGGCAGATGCCCATCCTGGTGACCGCTGGAACCAGCATTGCATCTGTGCCCTGGAGTGCGTGGTGCACTGGGATCCTGGCCCACCTGGTCCAGGGGTGGAAGATCCCCAGTGGCCTGCTGAGGGGATGCTGGAGGTAGCAAATGAGGGGGTCTGCTTCTGCATGAAAGACCACTATGCAGTAAGGAGAGCATTGTAATCCACCGGTGCAGGGTAGTTATAGACCAGTGGATAGGGGTAGGCTGGTGCTGGGTAAGGAAAGTTGGGCCAGGCAGGGTTGGCATAGGGTAACCCAGCAAAGGATTGGCAGGTGCAGGCTGTGGAGCCCATGCTGGGCATGCGGACTGTGGAAAAGGCAATACTGGTGCCAGTCCCACAGGCGCCAGCTGAGAAGCCTGGGAAGGGAATCCACTGGCACTGGGAAAGGACAGCTGGGTGCTGGGAAAAGAGACCTCCCTGGTGAAGGCAGAGGTGATGCCAGACTGAGACTGGGAGAGATGGCGGTGGCCTGTTGCAGATGCTTCTGACCAGGACTGGTGACGGCCCCCGTGGAGGGGACTGGCACAGGCAGCATCAAGGCCAATGGGATGATGAAAGAGGAACCAACGCTGATCACACCCACAGCGGTCGAGCCTCCTGGCTGAGAGCCCATGAAAGTTAAGGGCCTGAGCATCAGGGGCTTGGGAGCAGGAGACAGAATCCCCTTCCCCAAGGAGCCGCTGCCCATGACAGAGATAAGGGCAGGCAGTGGGGCCACTGGTAGTACTGCAGGAGTGAGGGCAGGTGAGGCCGCAGGGGCCGGCCACCCATGGGAGGCAGACCCTGACATGGTCCTGGATCTCTGAGGAGACCATGAGTGAGAAGCAGACCGGTCCCAGTCCTGGTGTTTGTTCTGGTGTTTGTACCTCCTGTTTGATTTCTACCAGGACTGAGAGGAGGAAGAAGCCCTAGAAAACTGGGCTGGTGAAGCTGAAGACCTGACTTGCAGCTCCTTTTCCATCGTGATGAGCTTCTGCATGATAAGATGGCTCTCCATGATTTTTAGACGATGTAGCCTGGTTGAATTTCTGGCAGATGTGGCAGGTTTCGGTGTCATGGCTGGGGCCTAGGCACAGGATACAAGCAGAGTGACCATCTATTTCAGGAATTTGTTTGCTACTGGCACACTTTGTGGAGCGGTCAGAAGACGAGGCAGGTGGAGAAGACATAAACCTGGCAACGGTAACACTGAAAACTCAGTTTTCATTTTCATTTTATTGGGGTTAAACCATTAAGCCAGCATATTTGAAATGGTGACCCCATAGTAGACAATTTACAAACAGTAAAGACTTATTACAGCACATTTTACAATACATTTTAAAAAGCAAACAATCATAGACGATAAACCCATTCTATACAGTTATTTATTTTATTTTATTTATACATCGGTTTACAACCTTCGAGCCAGAGGCTCATTTCCAAAGGTACCTCGTCACAAAGAGGACAAATACAGTACAACATTTAGTTACAATATTGCGGTTACAGCATACATCTCTGTGGTTACAGTTTTGGTAGATACAGGCAGTTATAACTTAGTTACAATTTAAGTGCTACAGGAATGGTAATCACAGGTTATTACAGTTATAAGGGTACAGATTGAGCGACAAGCCTACACTGGTAATGTAGATAAAAAGTCTTGAGCAGGGACTGCTACAGGTGAAAGAGTTCAGAGGCAAAACACGGTTTGTGAATGGTTTGGGTGAGGCGCCACTCAGAGAGTTCTGTCAGTCAGTTTAGGAGAGGAGCCACTCAGAGAGCTTTGTCAGGGCATTTCGAACTAGATCACCTAGGGGCAGAAACAGCTACGCATGTTAAAGAGCTGACTCCGAAGTGAGATTTTGAAACGGGAGATTGTACGGGTATCAGTGATGGAGGTGGGGAGATTGTTGTACCAGGAGGGTGCTCTGTAGCAGAAGGACCTTTGCCCATGTGTGGTCCTGGGCCTAGGGACTAGCAGGGTGGCCTTAGAGGTGTTACGAGTTTGGACTAAGGGTTGTGCAAGGTGGATAGAGGCTGTCAGACCAGGTGGGGATAGTCCAAGGAGGGTTTTTTGTAATGAGGCAGGTTTGGTATCTGAGCGTTCGTCCAGATTAAGTAGCCTGGCCATGTCATATAGCTCACTGGTATGTGTGAGCTAGGGCTCAGTGATTAACCTACAGGCCTTATTCAAGGTGAGGCGGAATTTTATTAGGGGCGGTCGTGTCTGCAGCACCATAGACAGGCAAGCCATAGTCTACGAGGGACAGTATTGAGGAGGTGACTGCTAGTCGGAGGGCATTGGGGGGGAGGCATTGCTTGTAGCGGTAAAGGATTCCTAGCCGCATGTTTGTAGCTGAGGCTAGATTATCTATGTGGTCATGGAATGTGAGGGCTGAGTCAAAGGAGACCCCGAGGTATTTGTACAAGTGGACTAGATCGAGAGGATGCTTGGAACCAGGGAGGATGCGGAGTGGGAAATTTCTGGATTTGTTTTGGGGATGGGCAAAGAGCATTGTTTTGTTTTTCAGATTGAGTACAAGTCTGTGCTCTTTGAACCAGGCTTCAGCATCAACAAAGGCTTGTTGCAAGGAGTCTTGTAGGGAGTTGGGGTTTCGGTGGGTGGTGAAGATGACGGCATCATCTGCATACAGCAGGATTTTACCAGTACAGGCTTTGGGGAGGTGTTGAGATATAGTGAGAAGAGAGGACCAAGGATGGAGCCCTGGGGGACACCTGAGCAGATAGAACACGTATCGGAGAGGGTCACATTAATTTTAACACATTGGAAGCGGGCAGACAAATAGCTGGAGCACCAGGAGACTGGACCAGGGGCAAAGCCGGTGCGGCTGAGGGCATCCAGCAGGAGGGGTTGGGAGACCATGTCAAAAGCCTTAGAGAGGTCAATAAACACTGCCCCAGAGAGGGAGCCAGAGTAAAGGGAGGAATGAAGAAAATCTGAAAACTCAATAAGGGCTGTGCACTGTGCCCTGCCGGAAACCATGTTGTTCATGGCGAGGATGTTGCTACTGGCACACTTTGTGGAGGCGGTCAGAGACAAGGCAGGTGGAGGAACAAACCCGGCAATTTGCAACCCGAGTTTCTCAGTGTTACCGTTGCCAGGTTTATGTCTTCTCCACCTGCCTCGTCTTCTGACCGCTCCACAAAGTGTGCCAGTTAGTCATAAAACTGACTGCAATAACATCTAGTCTGGCTCGTGATAGTTACAAACCACTGTTTTGCTGCATTTGTTGGGTGGGTGCTTAGTGTTAAACAATCGAAACTTGTGTGGTGAGTTATTCCAAAAGAAGGGGACCATTTGACTAAAGAAATACATTGACCTTTGCATTTTGGTTATAAGAACAGTCAATTCACGATATTCCGAATTTGTTTACCTTCCTTTGCTGCAATTTAACTATTAGGTAGTCCGGTACTTTACCCAATCCACTTTTATTAACTAAGACAAATTTGTGTAGATGATGTCTGTCTGTAAGTGAAATGTTAAACTAAATAAAACTGTGGCCCGGTGGCGCTGAGGGTTGAGGTGCTGGACGCCACACCTCGCGCCATGCTGGTGACCAGGGTTCGTACGCGAGCCCGGGCCGCCAAGGGAGGGATAGGATTGAGCATCTGGAGGACTGCTCTCCTCTCTCAGGGGAGGGATCCAGGGAGTCGCCTCTCTGTAGCAGCCCCTTGTGATGACCGGGGGCCCTCCTAGAGTGGTGCCATGGGGGTGTGGAGTGCGGCAGAAGTTGGCATGCTGTGCCTAGACATTGCACACCGCACTCTGCAGGCAGCCAAAAATCAGAGGAAAAAAACGGGCACAGGTAGGACAGCATGATCCTCTGACCTCCGCGGCCCGGCCCGAATGGAGCCTCCTTCGGCTGGATCCTGTATGGGCGAGTTGAGCTGTGGGTAACTCCTCGCAGCACCGCCATGGGGGGTAATCTGTGGGAGCTATGAGGAGGTGGCCTGATCTCGGGTTCAGGGCCAGGGGGTCAGTCGGGGATGACTTACCTCAGCAAGGAGGGAAAATATCTGGGGCGCAAAAACAAAAAACCGTGGCAAGCACGCGAAATGGTGGCTGACTGCAGCTGTAGCGGTTTCACTGGTCCGACATGTATGGGTCAATGGCGAGAAGGAACTGAGGAGGGTGTGGGGGACCGCCCGACTTTATAGGATAGGCCAATGTCAGAGGTGATGTCAGAGGTGATGTTGGTGGTGGGCGGTCCCCACGCGGTAGCTACAAAGTTTCCGTGTCATCTTGGCTACTAACAGCTAAGCCCTACCAATGTGGGCCTCCTGCAAGAGCTTCCCCGAAGTAAGATCCACCCCTCCTTCAAAAAAAGAATTTACAATGAGAATGCCAACTCTGGCAGTTGAGCTGTTTACAGTTAGCTGGTCCCCAAAATCTAAAGTTCAAGAGACAGTGTGGTCTGGTGGCTAGAACACAGGCTTGTAACCAGAAGGTTCAAATTCTAATCCCACCACAGCTCCTTAGTCACTATGTAACCTCTCAGTACCTCAAATCTACCAGCTGTAAAAATGTATAAAAGCAGGATCCCACTGAAAATGAGATATTGCACCTCAGTTGGGCTACCATGGGGGAATAAATTTGACAATAACAAAGTCTTAACTTTTCTTATAATTTAATCAGAGGCACCAATAAACTTTTTTTTTTGGTGTTATTTTACCAAGAGAGAGAGACACACTAAGCTGGAAGCTTGTTTACAGATGCAACCTGGGAGCACAAGGAAATTAGGTGACTTGCTTAGGGTCACATAGTACACAAGTAGAGGCTGTGAGATTCAAACCTAGGTCTCCAGGTTTGCAGCTTAGGGTCTTAAACCACTGCGCTACACTGCCTCCTCAATAAACTTTGAAAGCTTGGTTGACACAGAATCCCAGCGTCCCCCCCCCCAAAAAAAAATCTCCTCTCTTTAGAGACCTGTCATGAACTCTCCCATCTACCTGTGTCCCAGGGAAGGCCCCTTGGTGTTTTCAGCTTCCTCCTCCTCAGTACAGTGTCTGCCAGCAGCTGGGGGGAGGCATTTTGCGGAAGCATTTAATGATACTCTTAAACACCGCTATGGAACTAGAATGGCAGATGTGGCTAGCCAGGTGTTGTGGTTAGGAGTGCGATACAGAGATGTGCTGATCAACAGCTTCCTTCGCCATCAGCCAATAGGCGTGGAAACCCAACCGCCGGATTCCAATGGATCCTTCAGAAACAGGAGCAGTGACCGGATGCAGGGTGGGGGTAGTGAGATTCAGCAGAAGCCAAGGTGTAGAGGAAGATGAGGCGGAAAGGAGTATTGCCATGTGCGCTTTGTTGCTGGGGAGGAGAGGAAGAGTGCTGCTGAGTGTGCCTTTGTTGCTGGGGGGTGGGGGAGGTGGAGGAGTGGGAAAGAGTGCCCCAGAGTGTGGCTTTATTACTGGGGGCAGGGGGAATGGGAAGCAGTGTTGCCGAGTGTAACTTCATTGCTGGGGGGTGCTCAGTTTGCAATTCAATTTGATCCCCAGTGGGTCTGCTCATGCCAATAATCCTAACCAATGAAGAAATCAACCAGGAACTTGAAGAAATAATGGCCAGGCTCATCCCAGAAGAAATTGACCAGGAAATTGAAGAAACAATGGCCAGGCTCATCCTAGAAGAAACTGACCAGGAAATTGCAGGGATAATGGCTGAACGGTCTGCCCTAGTAATCCAACCCATGGAACCGCTTTTAGGCATCACAAATGAACTCTAAAGATGGTTAAAGCCATTCTTTGATTGGTGTGATTAAAATGTCACTTTCCACTGCAATGAATTAATACAAAGATTTGAGCATTTGTACCTTGCAGTTTGGACCTCAGCCTTTCCTGCCTAAGCATATAATTACAGTTGTGTTTAATACTTGGGTATATGCTTTTAATAGTTAACCATCTACAATTATACTTAATTATAATCTAATGCTTACTGACAGGATTAGGGATTGGTATTTGTATACGATGCTTATTAAAATGACTATTGAGTATGAACTTTCTTACTTGAAAGAAAAAAAATAATTTTAAATGCCTTAAACTCTTACAGTAGGAGACTGTACGCTAAAGCCTCCTAGATGCTTTTCACACCTTGAATATTTTTAAATGTATTTCTTGTAAATAGCTTAGCCACAAGGTGTGAAAAGCTTAATCATGAAGTTACCAGATGCAAAATATCATTTTGCATTGCAATGAATTAGCAAGCAGACTCGAACATTAATATCATGTAACTGAACATTTGAATATACGTTGTTCACTTACAATTATACTCATTTATAGATTTAGACTATATTTGATAACTTACTGGTCTACTTATTAACTTGCATTAATACTTATTACTAAGTGTGTATTCTCTTTAAATATTTTAAATATTTACAGTAAGAATTATATGCCAAGATATTTTAAACGCTCTTCTCGTAAGTCACGTGTTAGGCATTTTTAGTCTTTCTCGTAAAAGGCTAAACCACAAGGCAACTAGATGTCTTTATGGGCGACCACAATCTTAGATTCTCTATGCTATTTCCAAAAGTAAAATAATTTTTGTATACTTCCTGGTCTAATACTAGACTGCTATGACGTTGTCGTGTATCATGATGACTCAGACTGGTAGAAGCAACCCCATAAAAACACAAAAACCTATTAACTGGGACTTTGCACAAAGTAAGAAACTGCAGAACTATTAGCCCAGCCAACAACCTTACGGGACTATATATGCCTGCAGCTATCTCAGTCAAGGTAAGAGCATTCAGAGGGACAACCTAGAGTCATCCCAGGTCCAGGCCTTCAAGTGGACATCATAGCTTCTGGTGTGGTAAATTGTTGCCTTTATCCCAGGCAAAGGATCTGGGAATAGCATATGCCTGCATCATTTTTGTTCTTTTATTGCAACTATTTTGGTGGCATCGAAGAAATTATTTTCGTTTGTACTGCTGTTCAGAAAAAATGTAACTGTCTATTTGCATTATTGTCAAAACTGATTTGTTACTTTTACGATTCTAATTTCAAGTAAAACAATTTTCTTGAAACTTGAGTTCTGGTGATGCTTCTAGTAGGTCCTTGATTTGGAACATTCAAAATTAAAATGGAAGCCTAAGGTAGATTTCTGCTTTATTGGCCACATGGGGACAATAAAAATTACCATTACAGGTTATATTAATTTAGTCGACTGTGCAGATTTAAATTATCCAGAATATATACATAAATATCTAGGGTGGTGTCATATAGATGCCGATAAGGCCATCAATTGTATAATTTTAAATTGTCCAAGACATAAAGATATAGGAGACTTTAAAATACAGATAAGAATATATGAAGAACTGGGACAGATTCATTGTCCCCTGATAATTAGTCACAGTCACGGTCATACAGTAGACTATAATGAACACAGTGTTTATCTGGCAAGATCAAATAATATTGATCAGTCGGGCGCTGTGGAGCCCAAGCAGAACGGCAGCACTGTACAACAGCTCCTGGACTGAACTTTAAAATTCATTAAAAATCTCCTCTAATTAACAGGAATCAACTCCAACTAATAGCACCAGTCGAAAGAGGGCTCCTCTAAACATAATGTGGGCAATCCTCGTAAGGATAACGGTGGAGGCACAGGTGCTAAATCAGACGGTCCATCTCAACATCTGAGACATGCTACCAAGGTATGGGCCACATCTCAACAGGAGTTGGAAGAAACAATAGGACTATAGGCCTTAAACTGAAAAGGCTGATTGAATCAGTTTCTGACCTACACAGCAAGATGGACTCATTTGGTATGGGGGTCACGATCATTGAAAAAACGGTAGAGGAAATGCAGACTGAAGTTGGGGAAATAAAGAAACAGACAGAATCAGCGTTGGCTGCAGCATCACTAATGGTGAAAGAAAATATACATTTGAGGGCCAGACTTGAGACTCTGGAAAACCAGACCCGCTCCTCGCATATTTAAATACTAGGCTTGCCAGAAGGAATCAAGGGGGGCCACCCTTTTGATGTTCTTACAGGACTGGCTGGTAGATAAACTAGTCCCAGAAGGTCAAGAAGTGTCTTTCGAATTACAAAAAGCATACAGAATCACCCCGTGGGTATCGGGAGGACATGGAAACACCTTGTACCCTACTGATAGTAACAGATGGCACAGGCACTAGAGATAAGATCCTCCGTTATACTCATCAAGCAGGCTCCATTTCACAGGATGAGCGAACTGTCTATCTATTCCCCGACATCAGCTATGCCACCCGTATCAGACGGAAAAGATTCAACGGATTAAGAAACTGGCTCAAGGAAGCGAAGATTCCACATGCAATGGTATTTCCAGCTCGGCTACGAATTGTCCACAATGGAAAAGTGTGAGTATTTTCTGACCCTATTGAGGCGGGCAAGTGGGCCTCTCACTTTGCTGAAACTAGCCAGAATTGCCGTCGAGATCGTGGAGAAGAGAGCAGCGAGTTGGAAGACCATGAGGATGGCTGAGGAAAACGTAGTGAGGCTAGAAATTAAACTTTCATGATATTTTATATAATAACTTTCCTAACGGACCATCTTGTTTTTCTTTTTCGTTGATATGTGGATAACCCCCGAGACTTTTAAAATTAATGAAGCCACAGAATCAAGTATTAGTTTTGCAAGGCTGTCATCTGCTTTAATAATAACTATACCCGATTGGGTGATTTATTTACTTTTATATAGCCTATCTTCATATTATAGAGCTGTTATAACTACTTTACATGGTTAATCAACACTGTAGTATCAGTGCGTATTTTTACCTGATGCAAGGGATATATTATTTAAAAGATCAGTCGTTATTGGTGTAAATGTTGCCTTTAATGTTTCATTTTAGTAGGACTTCTAGCTGTATAGTGTGACATCAATAGTCCCAACTCTGAGACGTTTTTTGTTGGACTTTAAAATACTAGCTTTTAGTGAAACAATATAGTCCCACTGCTCATGGGCTTGTGAACACAGCTTTAAAATATAATTTTACTTGTTAGCTAAAAATGTTTAGTATTCCCTCCTATGTGGTATCAAAGTATTTGGGAAGCACTAATCCTAAGATTACTGAGAGGTAGATTTCTCTCTATTGTTTGTATCAATGATATTGGTATGTCCTGAATATGGCAAAGTTGTCTGTATGATGATATAAGATAATTAAAAAATAAAGTATATAAAAAAAAATATTGATCAGTCAGGTGACTGATAATGTGGTGGTGGCAGGAGGACTTACAGGTCAGGAAACAGACCTCCCCTTACCTGCCCCGTGTCTAGCTACTCCGACCAGACTGTATCCTACCTTTCCACGACTTGTGGACTGTTTGGAAGGACTGTTGGTCTCCGATGGTCAAGGTGTAGGCCTTGTACATGAGACCGACCTAGGCAGTTATGCCAGGGGGTCAGACAATGACCCCTGCGCAACAGGGGCGGAGAGACAAAAGAAGAGTTGCCAAGCACGGCTCCATTGTGGTGGGGGTGGGGGGAGAGAGGGAAAAAGAGAGAGAGAGGAAGCGCACTGATTCATGCAAACTTATTACGAGGTTCATCTCCACTGCATAGAATAACATTCTGTGATGTGTTTGATATCTTGTCAAACCCTTCCAGGCCCCCTCTATTCTCTCCCATCCCGTTAGCAATACATCAGCATAGCTCTTACTATGCGGCTATAAAAACAGAAGGTCCTCAAATTTAAATGGTTGGGGGGGGACTATATTTCTGGTACTGTCTGTAAATTGTTCATAGGAATGGATTCAACACACCCTTGTAAAAAATGTGTATGTATACTATGCTTAAATCATTAACTAAACAGATTAACAACAAAACAAACTGTGTGCACTTCTAAAAAAAAATAAAAGAAATCGACTTACATTTTACTTACTAATTACCACTGGTGAAATCTGGGAGATTCAAAAAGTGAAGTGCTCTAACTTCATCAAGTTCTAGGCAAACTTCCATCGTCTCTTTCTGCTCCCCACCCAACCCAAGTACAGTGCAGGCCAATTGCTCTACCCTCCTCCTCCTAACAGTGCTCTACACCCCTGCCACTGTTTCCTACTTTACTCTAACCTACTCAGTCTCAAGTTTTTAAAGTGCTTCCTTTAGTTAATGCGATAACTGCAGCTCTTCCAGTATAATGATAGAAAACACGATGTTCACATGTTTTACTGTCCATGTCACCCTGCTTGTCATCAAAATGTATACAGTCACCATACTCATAAGGCAAGTGAGGCTGAGGTGGAAGGTAAACAGGTGTGTAACCTCCTTGTTCCCAGGGGTTACAAGAATCCTGTTTAGAATCAGTGGTAGGCAGGGAAGGCAGCTGGTGATTTGCCAGTAAATGGATTTCACTCTGTCCCTCTCTCTGCTTCTGGTCTCAGCTGGGAAATGGAGAGGTGATGTCACCTTAGAACTCTCGCAGCAGCATAAGCCACAGCAGTCGCTCTGAGTGGGAAATTTAGAATTCTGTAGTCAGTTGTTGGCTGGAGTCTGCAGAGTGCAGTTGTAGTTCTAGTGTCAGCTCTGACAGAGAGCTGCAGTGTTCGAGTTTTTCTCACCCTAGTGGAGTACAGCATTTTCCAGCTTTTGTGAAGTGGTGGAAACCATCTCCAGGGATTTCCTGTTCTTCATCCCAGGTGGGATGGAGCAGGCTGCCAGGATGTTAGGGGCAATCCCCTGATCCTACCAGGACACTGTGAAGCTGCCTTGTGTGACAACTTCTTGTAAATACTTTTGTTTTGTCTTGAGTCTAACCAGGAGCACCTGCATTTGAGGTGGATTTCTCTGACAAAGGGACCCTGTCACCTAAGACATTTAAAAGTTGGCTGTCCACAGTGGAGTCCTGTCTGTGACTGCCATGTGAGCGGGACTTTTGTTTTTGACACCTCTGTGGTGTTCTGTGCTGAAGTTAACTGTGCAATACATTTCTAGAGAGCATCAACAGTAACTTGTGGTACAATGTGAGGTGTTTTGCTGGAGGGATGGCCGAGTATGAACTTGGAAACAAATGGTGGGAGACCCTCATCTGGAGTAGCCAGTTTAGCACTCCGGGTTCTGATGGGCACCTGAGTTTTCTGTCAGTGCATGGGGCCCATACCTGAAGAAACATCTATGCCAGTGAGTATGTTTTTCTCCATTTTTGAGCCTTTAGTGCTCCGACGTGGTCAGTGTGCCACAATTAATCCTATGCCATATGGGACTTCCAAGTACTGGCCGTGTGTGCCTAGTCGAGGGAGTTTGCTTGGTGTGTGTAACCGGTGGCTAGTCTACAATTTCTACAGTCATCCTAATGCTATATGGGAAATTTGGAGTTCTGTACTTCAGATATCTGCATTTACCATGTGTGTAACCCTTGGGGGTCCATCTTTGCTTTATGTGTTCCTACTTTGTTACGGAATAAAGCCACACTCTAGAATCCCAACCTGGTATAGACATTTGTGTTATTGCCTCCAATGTGGAGTTACTTGGGTACCCCTGTCCAGAAGTGCAAACCTAGCATAGCCCTGAGCAAACATTTTCTCCCCAGGACCTGGGTTTTGGCCATGGTATTGGTCCCACTAGGTGTGTGCCTAGTAGCCGCACTTGGTTTGTGTTTTATACTGCCCACTCCATCTGCATATCCCACCTTGTCTATGGTGGCAATCAATGTAACCCCCACCCCTCTCTGTTCCCCTAGACTATGAGAGGTGTGCCTGCTGATTAAATAAGGGGCCGGTGGGGGGTTACAAGTGATGCAGCAGCAACACGTTCCTAATACTAACAAAATGAACCAAGTAGCTTACAGGTCATTCCCTGCCTGAAAACAAACCTGATGGTATAACGGCTGCGGCTCTGAGCAAGGGAGAAGCATTACTCACTAACCTCTGCTGAATCTCAGGAACAAGTTCATTCCTCATTCTGATCTGCAGCTTCGTTTCTGGGGGGGGTCCTTAGGAAACAGAAGAAGTGGCAACTGGGTGGGGGTTGAGATTCGGCAGGAGCTGAGGCAGCGGGAAGAGGAGTAGAAAGAAGTGCTGCCGAGTGTGGCTTCAGTGCTGGGGGGCAGGAAGGAGTACTGGTGAGTGTAGCTTTGTTGCTGGGTGAGGAGGAGAGGGAAGGAGTGCCCCTGAGTGCAACTTCATTACTGGGGGTGGAGGAAAAAGAAGGAGTGTCAGTGAACATGATTTCATTGTTACGTTCCCTCACACTGCCGCCAATGCCACTATCAATAATGACCCAGGGAGGAGTTCGCTGCTACCACTGGGTGTTGGGCACTACGACAATTTTTTTTTTTTTTTTTTATTTTAGTCTTTTGGTAACCGGTTAAGGCCCACTAGGCACAAGTGCCTGTTTTCAGGGGTGACCTGGGAGCACTGGGCGGTTAAGTGACTTGCTCAGAGTCACACAGTATGCAAGTGGATGTTGTGAGAATCAAACTCTGGTCTGGTTTGCTGGATGTATCAAGCTCATTCACACCTTGTTCCTCTAACCTCTAGGTTATACTGCCAGCCCCGAGGGACTGTAGGGACACAGACAGATGGATGGACAGAGAAGTCTGGGCTGCGTTGCTCTTGTCCACACTCCCAACACAGAACTGCAGGCATGGAGCATGGGGCCCATGGTGAGGCGAGATGCCCCACCCTCACCAAGCAAATAAGACTTGAACTTGAGCCAGTAGTAACCAGCAACACATTCAGTGTGTGATGAAGCACTGGGCTCAGATGCGAGAGTGGGGCTGCTGCAGAGGAAAGGAGACCAGTACTCTCCTCCCGCCAGTGAGAGAGAGGAAACACACTGATTCATGCGTAGTCATTTCTTCTT
The DNA here is from genome assembly GCA_016271365.2 of Neoceratodus forsteri. Lineage (NCBI taxonomy): Eukaryota > Metazoa > Chordata > Ceratodontiformes > Ceratodontidae > Neoceratodus > Neoceratodus forsteri. The sequence continues at coordinate 366,847,464 of JADMNL010000025.1, read as the reverse complement.
CCGCTCCACTGGGTGGAGCAAACATTATGTGATGCGTTCGGTATCTGCTCATGCCCTTCCAGACCCCTGTTCTTCTCTCTCTTTCTCTATTCACCACACGTCAGCATAGCTCTCATTATGCAGCTGTAATCATGCTGTCCAAATAAAAAGGCCCCCCTCTAAATACCCCATCACATCTGCCATTCGCTGCCATTTGTGAGCGACTCTTAAACTATAATTCTCAGGATATGAACATTCAGAACAAAAAGTCAACTTATTCTTAGTAACTTAAACACTAGGAACAGTTGGTGCATAGTAACCTACAGAACCACTCTTTATAATATCTTCCTCTGTCACTCTCTCAAACTCTCCCCTCTTCCTTCATCTCCTGCTCACCAGAGAGGGCAGCGGAAGACAATAGTAGTGACTCACTTGACACAATAAAAAGAGAGAGAGTTGAGTAATTGCATAGTATTATTCGAGCCACAAGGAAGGCTGGGAGTTATTCAGGATGGGACCAAGGCAACGTTCTATCAGAACTTACAGTGGGACTCCTTGCTGCTGCTCTAGGTTCTGGCAGCAGAAAAAGGCATGTGTAGACCTACTTGCCACCCCAGGGGATGAGAGAAGATGAAGGAACAACAAACAGTCCTGTCATTTATCTGGAGCAGCATGATGTCTTCATACACAGCCTGGCATAATGATACAAATCATCTTCATCATTTTTAAATAGAACACTAACAGGAAAAGATGTCTACAGACTGCACAAACCTGTACCGCTGTGGTTCATACGAGATGGATAAGCTTATTTGGGACACTTCTCACTGGCTTTTTTGAATTGGAGGTTCAGCTGAAATGACTTTTATCAGTGATACTTGGTCGGTCCCTCTGTTAGTGATGGGACCGTCAAAGTTGCGGCACACTGCAATGGACTGAGTACTTTGGGCTTTGCTGTTTATGGATTTGGTGTCCACCCACTCCCTGGAGATGCACTGGAGTCCCACAAGGCTCAGTCCTTGGTCAGATTCTCTTCTCCATATTCCTTAACGATCTCCGCTCAGTCTGCCAATCTGCATCCATTCACATGTATGCTGATGACACTATCCTTTATGCTTCCGGTCCCTCCTCCCACACGGTGATGTCCACACTTCAGCTGGACTTTGACAATGTCCAACAGTGACTACACTCTAACCAGCTGTTTTCAAATGCCAGGAAGACAGTCTCCATGACCTTTGGCACAAGGCAGAGACTCTCCAGGCTCCCCTCCATCCCCTCCTGCTGGACACTTGATGGAACCATGTTGGAAGATACTGTCCCTTTCAGGTACCTACAGTTCTGGCTCGATAAACACCTTGACTTCTCTAGTCACGTGGATGCAATTCACAAGAAACTGCTCCCCAAGTTGAGCACCCTATACCAGAATCGTGATTGCATTCCCTTATCGACCCACGGAGAAATTCTACTGAAAATGATCCTTCCAACATTCAACTACAGTGATGTAGTCTACAGTGCTGCTCCTTAAACCACCCTAGCCAGACTGGGCACACTCTTCCACTTCTTCTGCCACTTCACCCTCGACTGCCCACCTCACACTCACCACTGCTCTTTATACCAGTGTAACCCCCCTGCAAATGGGGGTTCCCAAAAGACTTCCAGGAGCTTGCTTGAATGCTCCAAGCCTGAATGGTGTTTGGCGTTTAAGCCATTTATCAGTGAGTGTTTTTAGAGCCTCTGGTACTGTCTTTTTAAGAGCTGTCTGCTTGCAGACATAATTAGTTTGTATGGGGGGACTGTGTGCTTCTCTGCTTGAGTACCACTCGAGCTGCTGCAATTCACTCCATTTTGCAGTCACTAGGAGTGCAAAGGAACCTATCTGAAAGATGTAACTGTTTGCCAGAAATCATTTAGAGTAATAATGAAAATACAGTTTGTCTAACCTGCTTTCTTTGCAGTCAGAACTGTGTTTGCCTAGTTCCCCATTCTAGTTTTGAACTGCTGAACTGGACCAATCAGTGTGGGATAAGGTAGCTCTAAAATGGTGCCTTGGACGAATCAGAACTTGGACTCGTAATCTGAGCCAGCCACAAGAGGACTGTATGGGCAGTGACTCTGGGAGATGTAGTTTGGACTTCGGCGCCTTTTTGGACCAACAGGGGCAGTCTATTGTGAGTGACAGCCAATCCAGCCAAGAACTGGGAGGAACTCAAAGGAAGTGTCGGTTTTGTCTGCTGGAGTTTGAGTTGAGCTCTGGCAGTGAAGAGGAAGGAGCCCTGTGCTTGGTGTGCAGTTTTAGTCGGGAAAGCGTGTGTAAGGCCCAGAGTTCCGGTCTGCAGCTTGTGTAACTGCTTGTTAGGACTGAATCCGTCCTATGAAGAGAATCAAAGGATATCTGAAGAGTAGAAACCAGGCTCACCCTGTAGAAGACTGGAGAAATTGCTGAATTGCACTCGGTCTGTCAGGAACTGAATCTGCTGTGTGTTCTCCCGAGTATTGTGCAGTAATTGCGATCGGGATAGAGAAGCAGCCTGCCTGGTATAGTACTTTCTTTTTACCATATAAATGTGTGAGGAGGCTTGTGCAGCTCAAGTGAATCCTGCTGCCATTAAAAGACTTTTGCCTATTACTGTTTACCATATAAATGTGTGAGGAGTCTCGTGGAGCTCAAGAGTAGCCCTGCTGACGTTGAAGGGCCCTATCTTGTTTGGAGGTTGTGAGTACTAATTCAGAGTCGCTCCCTGTTGAACTGCCACATTGAATCCAAATGGAATTACTGTACTGCTGACTGTTTAACTAATTTTTCTTTTCTCTGTGTGAAAGGGCCCCTACCAGCTGCCACGGTTTGGACTAGCCACTAGGGCTTGATACCCAGGGACAGTAACTGGTAGGGATAGGCCTGCACAGAGCCATAGGTAGATGAGTAAAGTGATAAGCTAATTAACCTGATTTCCCCTGTCCTTGTTATATGCCCCTAAATAAATCAGAGCTGCTTGTTTCAGCAAAGTTATACTGCCTGAGGTATTATGTTAAAGTATTGTACTGTGATTGTTGCACTGTATCTTATCTTACAGGGGGTCCCAGTGCCTGAACCAGTCCTGGGGGTAAGTGTATACTGTGAAGGTAATTCTGATATACTGTGTGGGCCACTAGTGGGAAGAAAGGGGGGTTGCAGTGTCCCAGAGGGCTGTGACCAAGTAAGTTTAACTATTGCAAACCCTGACCTCTGGGTGGAGGCACCCGCCATTGGATCCAGGCCCCTCAACCTGTTAGTGGCAAATCAGGCAGGGGTAGTAGCCCCTGGGATAGCGCCATCTAGGGGTTACATCTTGGAGGCTCACCGCTGGGATTGTGTCCTCTAGTGGCCATATTTACAAACCACTGTTAAGAAAAAATAAATGGTACCCGACAGAGTGGCTGTGCAGCGGCTGGTGGAGTGGTGTACTGGGAAGAGATCGACCCCAAAATGCTATGCTTATCCTGGACATCCCCTGGGTATCAATACGGACACTGTACAGGAGTACTTTCCAAGGTGGAAGGTTTACAAAACCCTGTGGTGGTGGGTCGGCATGCTAATCTGCTCACCCACACTTTCCTGGCCCTAGTAGAGTTTAAGGATCCCATAGATAGCTCCAAAGTGCCACAGACCATTACCCCAGAGGGAGCCCTCACTGCTTGGAGAGTGATAACTAAGGACAGTAAAGACCCGGGGGGGAATGAGCCCCCACCACTATCTGAAACTTTTGAGGAGAAATTTGCTAAATGGTTGCTGGGGAAGGAAACTGTGGAGGACTTAAAGAAACTATTCTTGCCACCTGGGAGTGTTCCTCTCCCAACACCCTCTCCCTCCAGTACGCAGTAATGGTGGCTGAACCAATGCAGACTCCTATCTTCTGCACCTGCCATTAGTCACGACTCCACCGGAGGTTGAGGATCTTCTGGCACCTCCCCACCCCTCAAGGGAGGATGACTGGGAGACCTGGATAGACTATGTTGCCCCCAAGTACTAGAATGGCAGTACTCGGGAAGCAGCGAAAGAGGGTTAGTGAGCGCTCCGAGGTCCTGCCCTGGCTACCATCCGTGCTCACACGGGCCAGTAACCCTGAAGCGACTGCACAGGCCTATCTTGAGGCCTTGGAGAATGTGTATGGGAGCCCAGATTCTGATGAGGACCTATGGTGGAGAGTAAGAAATGCACAACAGTACCAAGGGGAGTTGTTGTCTGTGTATGTATCTCGGCTGGAAAAATTGTTGCAAGAATGCCTCAGAAAGGGTAGTTTGCTAGCGATTGAACTGGACCGAACCAGGCTGGACAGGATCCTTAAGTCTGCCCCCTTCTCAGAACTGCTGTTGCTTCAGTTACGCCTGGCAAATCGACTGGAATCCCCACCCTCCTATGATGAGTTAATGAGAGAAATTCGAGGAGTTGAGAAAAGGCGACCTTGGGAGGGACCTGCACTAATAGCTGCGGCTATGACCCGAGTGACTGAGGGTGACCCATCAAGTGAAGTTCAGGGGCAGAGGTTGGCAGTCAATGAGTGCTCTGACAAGGAAAAAGATATGCCACAATGGGGCGAACTGTTGAGAGAGATCCGGGAATTCAAAAACAGTCCCTTTATGAAGGCCACGCCTGCAAGTACGGGCCCTGACCTATATCCGACTGCATCTGCTATGGGGTTGGGGGTACCCACCCATGTATCTCCTGCTGATAACGGCTCCAAACTCGATTCCTTGACCATGGAAGTGGAGAAACTGACGAGATGTCTCCAAATGCTTATCACGCCGCAGACAGAGATGGCACCAAGGTTTCCAGTTAGTAATAACCCTGCCCTGGCTCCCAGTGTGGCGCCTCGGCCAGCTCAAACTCCAGAAAGTATGTTTTGCTATAACTGTGGGAAGGATGGGCACATGAAAAGGGAATGCCGGTCCCCCAAAAGACACTGACAAAGTTGCATATAGGCTACAAGGAGAGCTTCGGAGAACAAATCAGTGGTTAAGAGGTGCATGAAATGATCCCAGTGAGGGCACCAAAAATGCTAACTCACGTCCTTTTGTGGCAAGGTCAGTTGCCCAGGCCCCCACTATCGCCTCTCCAGACTGGTCCAGAATAGTGGGTCCCTCCATGGAGACCACTGTAAAGGTGAATGGAGTGTCTACAAGAGCTGTATTAGACAGTGGCTCCCAAGTGACAATTATGTTCCAGGATTGGTATCAGAAGCATTTGTCAGACGTACCCTTACAACCATTAGAAGGACTGCATGTATGGGGGTTAAGTGAGAAGGCCTACCCCCTATTCCGGGTATATCCGAATTTGGCTGTCTTTCCCCACTTCCGTGGCTGGAGTGGCCGAACAAGTAGAGACCCTAGCCTTAGTGTGTCCCCCCACTGGACTGTATGATGGTGTCCCTTTGTTGATTGGAACAAATGCTCATATGTTCGGAAGGCTGGCACAGTTGTGTTATGAAAAACAGGGGTCAAAGACCAGTAGAGCTTTAAGAGTTCCGGCTTTAATTAAGAAGGCCTATGAGGCACAGAGAGATGCTGAAAAAATAGAACCAGAGGAACCGTCGGAATTGTGTGGAAGAAGGATCCTGAGTCTCTGATCCTGGCGCCAAATGCCCAGTGTACCTTACAGGAGGGTCCGTATCAGAAAAGATGTTAAGAATAAATATTAATGTTGGATGCACCAGGCGATGGAAAATTGCCAGAGGGACTACTGGTCAAGCCTAGTATTTTGCCCGCTAGAGCCCATGCTTATGCCAGAAGGGTAATGGTCCAAGTTCATAATGTGTCTGAAAGAGACATTCGAGTAAATAGAGGTTGCATCCTGGCTAATGTGCATTGTGCAGACACTGCAGTGCTACCAGCAGCAAGAGTTCGAGGAAGAATGACAGAGTAATGCCTGACTTGTTTGATTTGGCGACTCCGTTGCCAGCTGAAGGAAAGTGAGGATCAGTGAGAAGCTTGCCCAGAGAGACCAGGTGTTTTCTTTAAAGGAATGGGACGTGGGATGCGTGCAGGAGCTGAGCACAATATCCGGCTGCATGACAAAGACCATTTCGTGAGAGGTCTCGACGCCTGGCACCTGCTGACATAGATGATGTGAGGCGGCATCTGCAAGAGATGTTAGCTGCTGGTGTAATACAAGAATCCAGAAGCCCTTATGCTTCCCATTGTGGTAGTGAGGAAGAAGAATGGGACAGTAAGGATGTGCGTGGATTATCGCACCTTAAACGGCGGACTATCCTGATCAGTACACAATGCCCCACATTCAGGATGCTTTGGACTGCCTAAATGGGAGCAAGTGGTTCTCTGTGTTGGATCTCCGCGGTGGGTACTACCAGATCCCGGTATGACCAGAGGACCATGAGAAGACAGCCTTTATCTGTCCGCTTGGCTCTATGAATTCATGAGGATGCCTCAAGGTTTCAGGTGCCCCAGCCACTTTTCAACGATTGATGGAGTGTGCAGTGGGGGACATGAACTTACTAGAGTGCCTGGTATACCTAGATGATGTTACTGTGTTTGGCAGCTCACTGGAGGAACATGAGAGCAGATTATTTAAGGTATTGGACCAACTGGAGGACTTTGGCCTTAAACTGTCCATTGATAAGTGTCAATTCTTTCAAACATCGGTAAAGTATGTGGGACACATAGTATCCAGCGAGGGAATAGAGACCGACCCAAGTAAAGTTGAGGCCTTGACTACCTGGCCACAGACCAAAAATCTAAAAGAACTGCAAAGATTCCTGGGATTCTGTGGTTATTATCGGCGTTTCATCAAGGACTATTCAAGAGTGATCCGCCTTTACTTAACCTTACTCAAGGGTATCCCCAACCCACAAAAATACCAAAAGTCAGCGTCCTCAGACTGAAAGAGTGTATTTTCATCCAGTGAAGTATTTGGGCCCGCTGGACTCCTGACTGTGAGACTGCTTTTCATGAGATCATATATCAACTTACCCATGCTCCAGTGCTGGCCTATGCTGATCCAAGAAAACCTTACGTCCTGCACACTGATGCTAGCTTGCAAGGGTTGGGGGCTGTGTTGTACCAAGAGCACGAGAATGGCCTGAGACCAGTGGCCTTTGCCAGTAGAAGCCTGACCCCATCCGAAAAGAACTATCCTGTACATAAGTTAGAGTTCCTAGCTTTGAAGTGGGCTACTGTTGACCAATTCCATGAGTACTTGTATGGGGCTAAAATACTAGTAAAAAACTGACAATAATCCTTTGACCTATGTGCAGACCTCAGCTAAGTTGGATGCCACTGGCCATAGGTGGTTTTCTGCATTATCTACATACGACTATGCTCTCGAATACCAAGCAGGTCTGAACCACATAGATGCTGATGCTCTCTCCCGGAAGCCTGTTCCCCAGGATGATTGGGTCAGACTGGCAGAACCTGACATTCGGGCACTCTGCCGGAAGTTTGACAGGGAGGAACAAATGTCCACGGACGCAGTGGACTGCATGGTGGATTGCTTGGGACCCTCTGAGAATTGCATACCTGCTGCTTATTGCCACTTTTCTGCAATAGACATTGGTGCACTGCCTCAGCTGGACAATGACAGTATTCGGCGGGCTCAGTCCCGCGATCCCATGATCAAATCAGCTTTAGAAGCCCTCTGTGCAGGAAAAGATGTGTCCAAATTACGCTCCACTGATTTGAGAACTGCATTGTTATACAAAGAAGGTCCTAAGTTGAAACTGATCAATAAACTGTTATACAGAGAAACAGTAGACAGAGGGGGACAAGTAGACAAACAACAACTAGTGCTGCCCACTGCCTTTCGAGACTCAGTATTGAGGTCCTTGCACAACCACATGGGGCACCTTGGTATAGACAGAAAACTTGACTTGGTGAGATCCAGATTCTATTGGCCTAAGATGGGGGCTGATGTGGAGCAACACATTCGAACTTGTAGTCGCTGCTTACAGAGGAAAGCTTTGCCCCAGAGGGCTGCCCCCCTTGTTAACATCACCACCAGTGCACCCATGGAGCTGGTCTGTATTGATTTTCTGAGTTTGGAGTCAGATCAAAGAAACATCAGTAATGTACTGGTGGTCACTGACCATTTCACGAGATATGCCCAAGCTTTCCCCACCAAAGACCAGAAAGCATCCACTGTGCAAAGTACTTGTAAAACTTTTTGTTCACTATGGGGCTCCACAAGAATCCATTCTGATCAAGGAGAGACTTTGAGAGTCGTCTGATCAAAGAGATGCTTTCTCTGTGGAGTCTGAAAGTCCAGAACCACTCCTTACCACCCCAGGGGACCCATAGCCTGAGCGTTTCAACGCACTTTGCTAGATATGCTAGGCACCTGCACCCAAAAGGACAAGCCTAGATGGAGCCAACAAATTAGCACCCTGGTACATGCTTATAACTGCACCAAAAGTGATGCCACTGGTTCTCCTTACGCTGATGTTGGAAGAGAAGCTCGACTACCGGTAGATGTGTGTTTTGGGCTCTCTCTGATGGGGTTCAAGCTGACAACTATTTACAGTATGTGCAAAAGTTAAAGGCCAGCTAACTCATGCGTACCAACTGGCTCAAACCATGGCTGCCAAAAGAAATCTGGCCAACAAAGAAAGGTATGATAAAAGGTGAAAGCACAGGAACTCTAGGAGGAGATCGGTATTGCTAAGAAATCTGGGACTGCATGGCAAACACAAGATTGCTGACAGATGGCACCATCTCCCTCACATTGTAGTGGGAAAACTAGATGATCTGCCAGTGTACAAAGTAAGGCCTGAGAATAATTCAAAGATGTAAAAACAATGCATAGAAATCATTTACTCCCATTGGACAAATCTTGATTGAGTCTGAGCCCCAGAAGATGCCCCTCTGGACTAGTGACTAGAGCTGCTGCTAAGAAAAGATCAAGAAAGTCTGCACTACAGAAGCAGAGTTAAAGTGTTCCCTCCACAAGTCCCAGTTGAGCATGACTGTCAGTCCATATCAGAAGAAAGGAGAGTGACTTTGAATACTATCCTTCTTACGAACTGAGTCAATTGTTTCGGGCAATCCCTAGTCAATACTGGAGATGAAGCTGGGCCTTCTGGACTGTCTAAGCCCCAGCTTCGTCCCTGGAGCCAATGCTCCCAGAAAGTGAAGTGCAAAGCATCAGATCAGATGAAATGGAATCATTGCGCATGGTTTGAACTGTTTGAGCTTTCAGGGAGAAAATGATAGATTGGGGCAGACTGGTGATACACCAGAACAAGAAGAGTATTTTGAGTGCCCTGACAGTCCACTGCCAGTGTCCGAAAGCTCTCCATGCGAGCCAAATGTTGTGGACTCAGAAACTGTAACTTCTGGAGCTGAAAGTGCCCCAAGTTCTAGCCTCTCTACCCCATGGAGACTCCCCTGACAAGTGAGGACAATGCTGAAAATGAGGCTCAGAGTGCAGAGACTGTAACAGTTCCCCCTAGAAAGACTGGTCGAGCTGTAAAGCCTGTGGTGCACCTCAGTTATGATTCCCTTGGGAGGCCTGTGGACTTGCCTCTCAATGTTGTCCATAAGGTGTATGTGTCCCGAGCTCATTGCCCAAACTGAGCGTCAGTGCTAACTCAAGTTACTTGTGTTGCCCTCTAAGTATGGTGCCCTTGCCCTTCCAGCCCCAAAGGTAACTGATAGGGAAGGGCCCCTCCTTCAGGTTTCATGTACAAGAGGTAATAACTTGAGTTATGGTACAATGTGTGTGTAATACTGTAAAGAGTGATGTACTGCAATGTTTCAGAAATGTGTTCTTGGTAAAATGATGTATTGACTGATGATTACATGTGTGAGCCTAATGCAAATGTATATGGTTGCAGTTGAAACTTATGAGGTACTTGCTTGCGGACGTCAAGCTTTCCCAAACCAGGAAGGTGTAACCCCTGCAAATGGGGTTCCCAAGAGACTTCAGGAGCTTGCTTGAATGCTCAAGCCTGAATGGTGTTTGGCGTTTAAGCCATTTATCAGTGAGTGTTTTTAGAGCCTCTGGTACTGTCTCTTTAACAGCTGTCTGCTTGCAGACATAATTAGTTGTATGAGGGACTCTGTGCTTCTCTGCTTGAGTACCACTCGAGCTGCTGCCAATTCACTCCATTTTTGCAGTCACTAGGAGTGCAAAGGGAACCTATCTGAAAGATGTAACTGTTTGCCAGAAATCATTTAGAGTAATAATGAAAATACAGTTTGTCTAACCTGCTTTCTTTGCAGTCAGAACTGTGTTTGCCTAGTTCCCCATTCTAGTTTTGAACTGCTGAACTGGACCAATCAGTGTGGGTTAAGGTAGCTCTAAAATGGTGCCTTGGACAAATCAGAACTTGGACTCGTAATCTGAGCCAGCCACAAGAGGACTGTATGGGCAGTGACTCTGGGAGATGTAGTTTGGACTTCGGCGCCTTTTTGGACCAACAGGGGCAGTCTATTGTGAGTGACAGCCAATCCAGCCAAGAACTGGGAGGAACTCAAAGGAAGTGCCCGGTTTTGTCTGCTGGAGTTTGAGTTGAGCTCTGGCAGTGAAGAGGAAGGAGCCCTGTGCCTTGATTGTGCAGTTTTAGTCGGAAAGCGTGTGTAAGGCCCAGAGTTCCGGTCTGCAGCTTGTGTAACTGCTTGTTAGGATTGAATCCGTCCTGTGAAGAGAATCAAAGGATATCTGAAGAGTAGAAACCAGGCTCACCCTGTAGAAGACTGGAGAAATTGCTGAATTGCACTCGGTCTGTCAGGAACTGAATCTGCTGTGTGTTCTCCCGGGTATTGTGCAGTAATTGAGATCGGGATAGAGAAGCAGCCTGCCTGGTATAGTACTTTCTTTTTACCATATAAATGTGTGAGGAGGCTTGTGCAGCTCAAGTGAATCCTGCTGCCATTAAAAGACTTTTGCCTGTTACTGTTTACCATATAAATGTGTGAGGAGTCTCGTGGAGCTCAAGAGTAGCCCTGCTGACGTTGAAGGGCCCTATCTTGTTTGGAGGTCATGAGTACTAATTCAGAGTCGCTCCCTGTTGAATTGCCACATTGAATCCAAATGGAATTACTGTACTGCTGACTGTTTAACTAATTTTTCTTTTCTCTGTGTGAAAAGGCCCTACCAGCTGTCCACAGTTTTGACTAGCCACTGGGGCTTGGGTACCCAGGGACCAGTAACTGGTAGGGATAGGCCTGTGCACAGAGCTATAGGTAGATGAGTAAAGTGATAAGCTAATTAACCTGATTTCCCCTGTCCTTGTTATATCCCCTAAATAAATCAGAGCTGCTTGTTTCAGCAAGTTATACTGCCTGAGGTATTTGTCTATGTTAAAGTATTGTACTGTGATTGTTGCACTGTATCTTATTTTACGGGGTCCCAGTGCCTGAACCAGTCCTGGGGTAAGTGTATACTGTGAAGGTAATTCTGATATACTGTGTGGGCCACTAGTGGGAAAAAAGGGGGGTTGCAGTGTCCCAGAGGGCTGTGACCAAGTAAGTTTAACTATTGCAAACCCTGACCTCTGGGTGGAGGCACCCGCCATTGGATCCAGGCCCCTCAACCTGTTAGTGGCAAATCAGGCAGGGGTGGTAGCCCCTGGGATAGCGCCATCTAGGGGTTACACCAGTCCTTGGCTCTCCCTTCCCCTCCCTTTCTCACTGGTCGCCGCCTGGCTCATTGCATTAATTTTACTGGTAAATTCTGGCTCAGAACACTCCCTGCTTACCTTGCATCTTCACTCCCCCCCCCCGCCTCTTGCTCCTTCAGAAGCAGCTCTGCCCACACACTCGCCATCCCCTCCAGGTCCACCTCTGCTGGCCAGGCATCCGTCTCCCACCGCTTGCCTAAGTTTTGGAACTCCCTCCCAATCAACATTCATAATGCTCCCTCATCCTGTGCTCTTTCCTTTCTTATGCGCTTGTTCACTACCTCCACTTATAGCCGCACCTAATTTCTTGACTGTCTCCACCCTCCTCTTTCGTTATGTCTCCTCACTAATCAGTGCCAGCCCAAAGAGCCAGAATCCACTAAAGGCACCTCAGGAGCGCAGACCTCCATGTGAGCCAGGACAGCCCCAGGGCCAACAAAGAAGACACATATTTTCTGTATTTCCTTTTATAATTTTTTTTTATCACTCTTTTTTCTCCTTCTGGCCGGCATTCCTCTGGAGGGCACACCCAGCCCCATCCCCCGGCGTCCATCAGCTGGCACCGACCCAACTCCAGGGCTTACCCCCCGGCGGGGTCGGTGGGGTTCCCCCAACCCCTTCCGGGGCCTAAATGTCAGTGGGTTGGTGCTGTGGCTAGCTGGGAGCGGAGCCTGCGAGGTGCCCACTGTCACTGTGCTGCGGCCACTCCATTTTCCTCTGCTTTTTCTCCTCTGGAGCTGGAGGACATGCAATGAAGCCGACGGAGGTGGAGCATGCACACATCCATGCGTGCTGTCCTCCAAGCGTCTGCCCTCAGCTCTTCTCTACTGCAGCACAATGACCTGTCCCCCAGCCTCCGCCAGGGGGAAAATTGGTGCCGATACTGGGCGCCCCCCCCTCCCTGGAGAAGGAGAGCAGTCCACTGGATGCTCAATCCTTCTCCTCCCCTGCCGACCCCTGGCAGCCCGTGCCCATTCCAGAACACAGGTCGCTGGTGTGGCACGAGGTGTGGCATCCAGCGCCTCAACCCGCAGTGCTACCAGGCCGGCCTCCTTTTATCATTTACCTGGGGACTATGGGGGGCACTGCTAGAAGCAATGTAACACCATTTCCTGTCCCCCCAAAAAAGACAAACACTTTCTAGAGATAAGGACTTAAGAGGCCCTGTCACAATGTTCCCCCTAATATCTCTGCCCACACTTCCTTTTCTCTGAGCCCTGACATCTCTCTCAACCTTGACAAAAACTTCAGCTGTAAGAAAAATTTTAAGAGAATCGAACTGAGCTTGTAAGTAACTTTTTTCTGGAGAGACTGTTTTTAAATACTAGTACTAATGCAACTGGAACACAAGAGTACCTGTGTAAGCAGTTAATGTCGTAAACAACATTTTGGGATCCTGACACAAGGAGTGTGAGGTGTCTGCTGGTGGACCTGCCTTGACGGGGCTCCAAGCTTAATCATTTGATTCATTTTGAATATATGGGACCAATGAGTCCTGAAACACACACACACCTGAGACTCCTTGACAAGGGGTTACATCATCACAAAGAAAAGGAAAGAAGAATACAGGAATACAGGAAGGAATGAAGTAGGAAGAATACATACAGTTTGTACCTATAATGACAGTGCAGCAATGTGGTCACTGCCTCCTTGACTTACCTGCCAGCACACCGGCAAGATAGAGCAGGCTGATGCGAAGTATGCCATGCACCATCTCCAGCGGAACACCAATCATGAGCTGAAGAAGCGCGTTGAAGCCCAGCTGTTCCAGCCTATAGGAGACAAACAGTAGGGAGCTTAGAAATTGTCTATCAGTGGAAAAACAGCGCCACCTAGTTGTCGGATGCCAAAAATACTAGAGTCCTACAGTGCTGAAAAATAGCAGAGTGACCTACGGTGGTGATTGTTAAGACTGTAATGTATTTGTCAGTGGGAAGCGCTTGCTCATTTACAAAATTTTAATCCCATTTCTTATAAATTGCAGTGTCAGCGGCTCAGCAGGTAGCACACTTGCCTCTGAGGCTGGAAGATCAGAAGGTGGTAGGTTCTAGCCCCAGTCCGGGAACATGGGATAAATCCCAATACTGACACTGTAGTGCATCAAGAGGGGGGTGCTGCACTACTGAGGTGTCATCTTTTGGATGAGACGTTAAACCGAGGTCCCGTCTGCCTGTTCTGCTGGTTGTTCAGGTGGACATTAAAGGTCCCATGGCACTTCTCGATAAGAGTAGGGGACTTTTTATTCAGAAAACATAAATTCCAAAAAGGTGTATTACTTTATACAAATCATAAAAAAAAATCATATAACTTCAAATACGTATTAAATCATACTATATATAACAGGTTTACTGAGATGCCCCGTTTTCTTTTGTTTTTTTGAAAGCACTCATAAACGTCACACAAACAGAAACCTTTCTTACAATCACCAAACCCTTTGTTCCTCTTGTATCTTGAACATTACCTGAACCTTTATATTGATATTTCTCTTGAGAATGCAGGTATCGAAAATACCAGTGCAATCCACCTAATCTCACTTTCTTCTCTTTATATTATAACCAAGCAATCCTTCTTCACAATGCATCTGCCCGTACCTTAGATAACCTTCTATAATTAGTCTGTTTCATTATTTTCAGAGTACTTTTAATCATTAACATAAAAGACAGGGGCGTAGTCAAAAACTGCTGCGTTAAAAATTGACATCTTACTTGCCATGTAAAGAATTTCAGACATGCAAAAATCACATTCAATGTACTGCGATGGAAAGTTTGTAGGCTGCCTGTATAGTCCCCAAACAGTAATGTCTCGTATGAAAGATTGACCAAAACTGGCCATTGCCATCTAGTGGCAATTTTCTGTACCAACCTTTGCGTTTCTGGGCATTCAATAAACAAATGTTTATCTGTTTCTAATATTAATCCACATCCCTCCCTTAGACAGTATCTTTCCTCTAAGGATTTATGTCGTAAGTTACCTCTGACCCCCAATCTACCATAGCAACTTAACCATAACACATCCCATGTTTTGACTGGCACTCTTTTATCGTTTAACAGGGAAAGAATTTTAGGATATTTGGATGGAAAACAATCTGGAAATTCTATACTCAGAACATATTGTGTGGACATCACCTCCAAGTAGAGTTGTTTACTACTAGAAGAGATCACAGTGATTTTATTAACACTCCATTGTCTTAGTTTCCTTAAGGATGAAGCTGCACACCCGGGGATGTTCAGTGTTACTGCTGATTTAGGGGCTATGCCCTCCCATTTATCACTATATTTAATAAATAAATATTTTGTCCATTCTTACCTCGAATTTAGATTTCTATCCCATACTAATTTAATGGTTGATGCACAGAAAAAGGAATAAAAAAAAAAAAAAACAGCGGGTTTATCATTCCCAAACCCCCTTTTGTGATTGGTATATATGTAAATTCTTGTTTCACCGGATTAAGTCTGCTCCCCCACACCATTTGAAAGAAACAGCTGAGGAGCCTGGTTTCCAAACCAGCCGGTGGTGGATATATGTGACTCAGATAGGTGAATATGAGTAAAAAAAAATTTCTTAATGGTTAACACTGTCTTTTGCTTAGAAAACGTCCAGGTTTTCCAAATCTGGACTTTGGATTCTCAAAACTGTACTTTTTTCCCAGTTTATTGTTTGTAAATCCCCTGTACCGAAGTGAATGCCAAGAATGGAAACTGTATCAGTAGCTATGGGAATACCTAAAAAATCCATGCTCTGTTCCTGACCCCCAACTAGACCTATCTGCAATACCCGGCTTTTTTCCTTTGTTGATTTGAGCTCCTGACCGCTAAGAATAACATTCCAGCATCATAAAACATTCCGGCCCTGCTTCAGGGGTTTGTTCAAAAAAACAGATATCATCCACATACGCCGTTATTTTTTGTTCAGCCAATCCAAATCCCAGCAACAAACTTTTAATTTGTGTGTTTGCTAGGATCAGTCTCACCAATGGGTCTAACACAAAAATATATAAAAGAGGGATAACTGGGCATCCCTGCCGCACTTCAGCTGTCATAGTTATAGGGTTCCCCATCAAACCATTCACATGGGGAATAATTTTAGCTCCTATATATGTATGAGGTTTTCAACCATGACATAATATTCCCTATTATACCATAATGATACACCACTTTAAAAAAGATAATCATGTGCAACTTTATCAAAAGCCTTAGCTTGGTCTACGGCCAACAGGAAACTTTTCACCTTGTTTTGCCTGCCATTTTCAAATATATCTCTCAGCAGTGGCGACTCTACACCAGGGCCCCCCAGGGCACGTGCCCCGTTAGAAAAATACTGTGCCCCAGTTGGTGCCCCATATGGTGCAGAGCTTCCCCCCATAGTAACAATATATCAGTGCCCTGACTGCCATCTGTTGTGCCCCAGCTGTGCCCTGGTAACCATTTGTGGCTAGAGCCGCTAGTGTCTCTCAGCAAAGTGAGATTAGCTGTAATATTACGTTCTGGTACTGAATACGTCTGGACAGGGTGTATTAAAAATGTACTAATTTTCTGTAACCTGGCACAAATAATTTTAGACAGAATTTTATAATCTGTATTTAACAGACTAATTGGTCGCCAGTTACTCAAAAGTTGTCGATTTCCTTTTTTATAAAGGAAAATCATAACTGACACTCCGAAACATGCATCCTCTGACATTCCTTGTAAAAATTAATTATACAAATCTCCCAAAGGTTCTACTAGACTGTCAATTAATTTAAAAAAAAACTACTCCGGAGCCCATCAGGCCCTGGCGATGATCCCTCTTTCAGAGAGCTTATAGCCCTTTCAATTTCAGGTCTTGAAATGGTGGCATTTAATTCTGCTAAGTCTGTCTCATCAATCTGAGGTACCTGTATAAAATCTAGTTCCTGCCCCTGAAATGTCATCTTAGGATCTGCTCCGAATGACTGTCTCACATGGTTTTGTACCATTTGTAAGACTTCCATGTCCTTTACTTTTATAATCCCCTCTTCATCCTGCAGACTCGACATTAAAGTCACATCCAGTCTTTGTTTACAGGTCGAAAACGGATCAGAACTAAGTTGTTTTATCTTGCCATACTTCATTTCAGCTTCTAGAGAAACTGCCCTGTTATATTGGAATGACATTTTTTTCTTCAAGATTTTTACTTGTGCTTGTACCGTTGACCTCTGACCCTGAGCATATGACATATAATGATATTGTCGGTTTCTGCAGTCTAAATAATGGATGTATTCTGTGTTTGATTTTACCTTCCCTAAGTGCATTAATAAATTCCATATATCATCTTTTATGTCCGCTCACCGTTGCCACTGACAGTCATATAGTGAAATCACTGTTTGTCTGATGTGCAGAAGGTACATTAACTCCATTATGATCTGCTCTTGTTCAAATAGGGCTATATTCATCCTCCACGTCTTTGGAACTGAAAGTAGACGTGGAGGAATATGTGTCATACTCATTCGACAATCTAGCAGCAAATGGTCAGAAAATTCACAAGGTACAATTGTGAAGGTGTACGGAATTAAGAGTCTGGAACAAAATAAGTAATCTATACGTGTTGTAAACCTGTTCCTAACATAAGTGTGACTGCCCTCTTTATGCAATTTTCTATAAGCATCCATGAGACTTGCTGTGTGTATTATATTTTTTAATGCATTGGCATCACGATAAACTTTCCTTTGGACAGTGTCCTGTATTTTTATATAAATGCCACAGTTCATATCTCCACCCTATAAAGCATGTCTGGTAGTATATAAGTATGGCCTGATTGCTTCAAATAATTCAGTTCGTGCTGCCTTTGTTTGAGATGCATTAGTACTGATAATCCTAAACTGGAAATGCCGAAATGAGCAATCTATCAGGAGTGCTCTTCCAGGAAAAATATCTACTGACCTATGCAAAGTAAAGTCAGTCCCCCGAAATAAAACACCCAATCCAACCACCATATCCGTTCCAAATGTCCAATAAGACAGGCCCTACATCCACCCTCTTTTTGCCTGTTCACCAAGAAACCGTGAATTAAGTCTAGTTTCTTGTAGTAGCATAATATCATATGCTGCCGAATGCAGAAATTGCAAGGCTGCCAATCCTTTTTTGAAGTTCCTAATGCTGCAGACATTAAGAGATGATATACGCAGCATCGACATCTGTACTATAATGGGGAAGCATCAATTCTCTTTTAGCTCTTTCGTTTACCTTTATCCGGTGCTTTTCTCTTTTTCTCTTTCCCCCTCTTTATTGCAGGGGGTAAAGGAGTTGTTTCTTCCTATGTGTCCGAAACCATTTCAGACCATGAGAAGACTTCCGATTCTAAGTCCAACTCCCCTTCCTTTGACCGGAGTGGCTGAAAAGTATTCTGCAAAGGGATCTGAGAATTGCAGTTTGTTTAAAAGCCCTGGTCACTCTCCTAGCTTTAGGTAACTGAAAATCTGGGGGTGTGGGGGCCTCAAGAGTCCTCCACAACAGTACTGTTTTTGGCTCCTTCAGGAATATGTGGTTCCTGTGCATGTTGGGCATTCATTTGCTGGATTACCTTGTTCATGGATGTACCCTCCTGGGGTTCCTTTGTGCCCCGTCACTCTGGGCCTCAGACTAGCTTGCATTCCCTTGTGCAGTATTAACTAAATTTTCCTGATTTAGACCATCCGTTCTAGTCTGACCTACCCACAGGCATTGATGGTATGCATGGCCCATTTCATCACACAAATTACATCTATATACATTTGTGTATGCCATGCTAACATGTCCAAAATCCCTGCAAAGAGCACATCTTAACCCATCACAAGTGCTGCTGTGATGTGTATGTGATCCACATTTATAGCAGGCTTTGGGCTGACCCACATAAAAGCACACCCCTCTGTCTCGACCAAGAAAAAAGCTGTTTGAGATATGCTGTATCCCTGCATCAGTTTGTAACAGTTTTATTCCGAATCACCACCCGCCCGTCCATATACCCTCTGAATCAATGATCTGTTCAGGTTGCCCCAAGACTGAACATTTCTTTTGCAGCCAAAACAAAATATCATTCACATTGACCCCCTCATTGCGAAACATCACTGTAATCATTTGTCAGAGGTATGGCCATAAAGAGGACCCATAGAGGGGTAGACCGCAGCATATTATATTTTGTCCAGAACCTGTCCAGAGCAGCATGCTGTCTAAAACTTATGTCTTCTCCTGACACGTGTATCGGGGCATAGATTTCCGAGGGGAGAAATAGCATAGAATCTTTTAAGAATCTACGACCACAAAGACTCTCTGGGTGCTCTGGTAACTCCCCATGATATCTCAATCACATCGTATTCTTTCTGGGTGCCTGTGTGAGCTTCTGCCAGAACAATTCTGAGAAGGTGGAACCCTGTCTCCCAGGCCTACTTCGTTCTCGAGAGGGAGCAGTACTATCATCAGAATCCTCTGGTGGGCTAGTGGCCCCCAATCCTGCCCTTGATATGTCCCTTCTGATTTCTCCCTGTGCCTCTTCCTCTGGTGCTTGCATAGGTTGTGCTGAAGGCCTAGCCTCAGCTTGCTTGCCAGCCTCTTGATGAGGCTGGGGGGCTATGCGCCACTGTCTCCACTTCCTGAGACCCATTTTCCCCCAAGTTTGTGGGTACTTGTGTAGTACTTGCCTGTTGCAATGGCAGGCCATGTCTTGCCTCCAATTGTGCATCCATTTGATGCTCCTCCATCAACTCCACTTGCCCCATAGGAGATGTAAAATCAACCCACTGTGAGTCCGGTTGCTAGCAGCCTTCAGCCGTTTGTGTCCACCCCGCTCCAGAAAGAGCTTTGTCGAGTGTCCAAGTATCAAAATTTAGGGGACTATCAACCTCTTACTGAACCAAGCCCGCAGGTTTAGGAGGCGTACATGGAGCATCCCTAGAACAAGAAAAGCTTCTCCTACTATCCTGCTGCTCAATATCGAGCTCAATTCCCCATTCAAGCCCCAAGCCCTGTCCAGATAAATCATCCCCATCATCAACTCCAGCGGCTGTCTGCATTGCAATATCTTGATGCTCCAGCCCCGCTGCTGGCAATTCTCCCATTGCAGTGTCTCCTGCTACACCACCTTTCATTTTTTTGCCCGCATACCAAGCCCGACCTCCCACTTCAGTCATTAAGGCCTGACCTCTGGGTGGAGGCACCCGCCATTGGATCCAGGCCCCTCAACCTGTTAGTGGCAAATCAGGCAGGGGTAGTAGCCCCTGGGATAGTGCCATCTAGGGATTACAAATGGGTGGGCACCAGATTTATGAAAAAAAAATAGGGAAATGTGTTTTCGAGGCACAAAGCCAATTCCGGAGCAAAGGTTTTATAAAAGTCGAAGGGGAGACCTTCCAGGCCAGGGACAGTACTAGAGTTTCTGGTACGAATGGATTCAAGTATTTCTTGATGGCATCTATCATATGGGAGAGATCAGTCCCCTTCGTTGCTGGAAGAGGAAACAGATGTTGAAGTTTCCTTCGTAGAGTCAGATATTTAAAATACTGGGTTCTAGAGGTGTACTTTTCATATTGCTGAAACAGTATCGCAATGTCCTCTTTTGTTTGCTGCCACCAGTCTCCAATGTCCTCGCACAGTTCAAACACTGAGGCCCGGGTGGCCAAAAGTTGCCTGACCTGTGTTTGGGCCTGTGGAGCTGCCAATGTCTGGACATTCAACTTTCATCTAGATTTTAGAACTGGGAAGGATGTATCCATGGATAATGTCAAGATGATCATCCGATGATCTGAAAACTCGACAGGGCAGAGGGCAGTAGAGGTCATTGTCAGATGTCTGGAAACAAACAAGTAGTCTATTACTGAATTATATTGTGCCCTTCTATATGTAAAGTAATGAGGAATTGTGATGTGTGAATTGAAATTAACTAAACCAGCAGCAGTAATACACTGTTTAAAAGCCAGGAAGTCACAATAGATCTTTGCCCCTAACTGCGATCTCCTTGAAACCTACAGGGCACAGTTAAATTGCCCCCCTCCCCCCAAACACTATCATGCATGCAGTAGAACAATAGGGCTGAACCTGGGAAAATAAATTAGTTCTCTCCACCTTCAGCTGGGGAGCACAGATGTTGAAAAATCTTCTCCCCATCCCAGTACCCATCCAAAATCAGAACCCTCCCTGGAATTAAGTCAATCAAACGAAAAAGAGAAAAACGTTAACCCTTAAACAAAAAACCTAATCCAACAGCGCGATCTGTCCCAAACGACCAAAATGACGGTCCCCAGTGCCATACTGATTTGCTAGTTGGAACCTGAAACCCTGAAAATAACAAAGTCTCTTGTACCAACAAACAGTCAATACTGGAATCGGCAATCAGCCGAAAAATAGCCTGCCTTCATTTCGAGTTACACAAGCTGTGGCAATTCAAAGATGCCACTACTGTTTTTGATGCGTCCATATGAAAAAAGAGAGATCGCAGGCCTTTTTCCTCTTTTTCTTCTTTTTACCTGTGTACAGTTTGTCTGGAAGAGAAGAGGGGACTTCTTCCATGTCCATTAAGTCATTCGTGTCCTCCTCTCGCTCTGACTCTCCCCACTCTGATGAGTCCAAGATTTCATATGGGTTTTTCGATTCCACTGGGGGGGGTGGGCGGCTCCTTTTTTGGGATTCTCCTAGTAGATCTCCTCTGAGCCAGTGGGATGCAAACTGAAGAGGCTGATGGTGCCTGTGGGGTCTCGGGGTTGACTGGCTTCCAGGGGATCTGTGTAACAAACCGGGTGAAGACACACTGCTGTCCCCACATCCGGTAGTTGGGAAGAAATTAATTCTGGGGTAGGGGGTCATATCACTTCCATATCATCTCCTAGTTCAGATCCTGTAGGAAGTACCTTGGGCTCAGGAGTGGGATGCCGAACTGTGGGGAGGGGGGAGCAGGTTCGTAATTCTCAGAGCACTGGGCCTGTTTAATAAGATCTTCTGGGTCTAGCCCAGAATGGGTGTTTGCTGCAGCCCATGGGCAGTTTTTATATACACGGCCCGATTCTTCGCAGAGATTGCATCTGGAAAGGTTGGTACGTTGAGAGTTAATATGGCCCACTTCATTGCAAAATCTACAATGCAATTTGTCTCACACGCTTGAGAGATGGGTGTGTGCTCCACAGTGGTAATAAGCTCATGGCTGTCCTGGGTAGTAACAGACCCCGGTCTCGGCCCAGAAAGAAACAGTTCGGAATATGAACAATCCCTTCCTCCACTTGGTGTAATTTCCCTTGGAATTTCCAGCCCCCAGTCCAAAACTACTCATCATCCAGGACTGCTGTAGGTTTTCCCAGAACCTGGTACTTCTGTTGAAGCCAGTGGTATATATTCCCAACCGGAACACTTTCGTTACGGAACATGACTGTCACAGATTTGGTCAACGGGCTAGCTAAGAATGGTATCCATAATGGGGAAGTTTTAAGTTGGTTATACTTTGCCCAGAAAGCTTCCAGCAGAGCAGCTGATCTGAAGCCGATATCGAAGCTATCCTCCCCAGAAATATGGATAAACAAGAAAACACCTGTTAGATAGAATCTAAGAGACTCCTTGATCAGGGTCTTCCCCACAAACTGACGGTCTGGATGAGTATCTAATCCCCTTTTGTATTTCAGATGGACTGCATGTTTTCTAGGGAGAGGTTCAGTTGCATTATTTTTGAATACATCCGAAATCAGTGGTCTGTTCGGTAGAACCTAGGGATCAACAGGGTCAGGTGGGACTACCCCTAGGGTAGGTCCTGGAGCCAAGTCCATAAGTCCTGTAGTTTCCAACTTCTGTGCCTCCTGTGTAGGATGTCTATGCTGAAGTATATTATCTGGGGATGGGGGGGTTCCTGTTGCCCGAAACCCCAGACATAGTTGGATTTGTGGATTTACCCAATGGATTTACTCTGACCTATGGGAGGTTGTGCTCTTCAGTAGATTTTGTAGTGCTGGGGTGGGGAATTATTATATCTTTCGTGGGAGGTCTCCATTCTGGAGAGGTCGAGAATTGGGAAAAAACTGTAGAATCCCAAGATTGGTCAGGGATCCATTGACCTTTTACATTTTGGATCCATCCTACACCCTGCAGGGCCGAATCCTTCCAAGGAATTTCCCAGATGGCAGGGGAGGCTAACCCAAACGCCTGTTTGATGGCCGTGGTTGTGGAGAGGGGGAGTGAGAAATTGAAAGGAATATGCATAGAGGCCTTGGTAGTTATCTCTGTATCCTGGATATTCCGATTATGGAAAACTACTGTCTCCCTCCTTTTTTTTGAGAAATCCATCCTTCATTTGGACCCTGTATCCTCCTCTTGTACAGATAATGTATCTCTGCCTCCAAGCTCCCGTTTGGGAGCCGGCATATCTTTTTCACAACCCACCAACCCAATCTCTCAATTGTAATCACCCCTGCCAGGCTGAAAACATTGTGTGTCTAATTTAGGCCCAGGGAAGAAAACCCTGTAGTGGCCATTCCAGACTGTAACTCAGGCATTTTGGTATCAGGGGTCTGCATTTAGTATGCAAAGAAAGTGCCACATCCATTGCCTGGTCTACCAGCACACTCCCACTGGCATCCACTGATGCACAATCTGCTACACATAGTTTCCTACCAATCCCTTGACCCGCTGCCCAAGGTGTTGCCACAAGGGATACTCCCAGGAGTGCAATAAAAGATTGCTCCTTCCCTGCTGCTTTCACATGGTTAAACCTTGCACTGGAAAAGGTTAAATACAGTGGCGGCATCTTGATTGTTAATGTTCGACTGATAACAAATAGAAGACAGTACTTGCCCTTGTGGTGACATTTCAACCTGTTGTACAGCACCGCTAGCTTCAGGGATCATTCGTGAGCCATCCGTACCCAAACACTGTACAGGACTAGCCTGCTTGGGAATCCCATACTCCTGTTGCAAATGTAAACAGCGCTCCCAATATAAATCTTCTTTCTACAGTTTCTTCGTTAATTCCTCCGGCAGGCCACCACAACTTCCAGTAGCCCGATCTTTGGTATTTTCCCCCTCCTCTGGCACCACCTCATGCATACATAAATCCTCCTCTGTTGGGTCTGTCGCATCATAGAACATTTCCTCTACGATCACTGCCATCTCTGGTACCACTGTGGCTAAGGGTGAGACCAAGACCTCAGCCACTGACACATCCATCTCCCTCTGCTTCTGGGCCCGACTGGCCACCGCTCAACAAGTCAATAATCCCCCTTCTGGCTGAGTAGGGGAATTTATTATTGAAATCATAAGAAAATATTTACAGATCAGTATTGCACCATACAAAAAAAGGAAATCAAGAAAATAAAAAAGTATTTTGGCATACAATAACCCTCGAACCAAAAAAAAACATCATAACCAACCCCCCTCCCCCTCCCTACTAAAAGAGTAGGGAAACTTTTATAGAAATCTTAAGAAACCGTATAAACAAACAAACATTATTACATCATACAAGATAAGGAAAATCATAAACACACACACACAAAAAAACAGAAATAGCAACATACAAACCCCCCAAGTATAAACACCCCCCCACCAAAATAGTAGGGGAAAATTTATATTATTTCCTTTTGATTGATTTTTAGTTCTAATCACTAAAAAATTAAACAAGCAAGTAAGACGAATCAGTATTACGTCATACCATATTTTACAAAAAAGAAGACTCCAGACTTCTATCAAGTATTCTAAGATAAGGACAAACATCTCTCCCTGCAGAAAAACATTGAAATCCTACCCTAACAATGACAGTCAAATAAAATCGTATCCTTCCCATAAACTAGCCCAATAGCCAGCACTAAATTTTGATGGCTCTATATGCTGTAAATGTTGTATATCAAAAGACATCATATACAATAATTCTTCTGGAGAAATCAATTGCTGTTGTAATAACAGTCTACATCTACTGATCCACAACCAATATAAAAAATAACCATGTATTATTCCTAGGGTACTAAACGTTCTTGTAGACACAGATCTGCTAGAAATACCATAAAACAGTTGCTCCAAAGTTGGAGGAATGGAAACCTTATGTTTCCAACGGTGTTTCACCACATCCCAAAAATCAATCACATATGGACATTGGTAATATAGGTGCAACATAGTTTCCGATTTAGATTCACAACAGTCCCTCGGACAATAACGTTCCTGAAAACTCTTGTGCTTCTGGTTACTCCACACATTCACCCTATTATGAAGCGCTAACCAAACTGTATCCCAAATATGGTACGGTATGCGCTCATCAGTGATGTAATCTGAAATTCTCTGTTGGTGAACCAGGGAAAGTACAGAGAAAGGTGAATCTAAAAAACACCTTTGTGAAACATCTCTATAAAGAGCTTTGACCAACCGAAACCCACCCGATTTGCCAGACTTTAATTTTATCAAAAACTCCCTCCCACTGTGTATCCAATATCGGACGTCTCTTATTTTTATGTTTTAAAGGAATTTGATCTCCATTCTAACAAAACCCCAGACAACTGTTTATATACTGAAAAACTCCAACTTTGGGAGCATCTGTTTAATAATGGTACTATATTGTTGTATAGAAAAACTGTGAAGAAAAACAGAACCGGCTAGACCATATTAACTCCACCATCCTTAACAGACAGATAAAGAACAGTCCGCCGGATGGGATTTAACCAGCTCCCCCAAAAACAACAAAAAAAACAACTAATTACTTGGGTCTCCAAATGCCGTAGTAACAAAAAAATAGAACTCAAACACAAAAAAACAGGAAGCAAAAAAGTCCTGATCACATAAATCCTTTTTAGTTTTGACAGCTTCCATCTGTTCCAACCTGCTACCATCGTTTGACCTTTAACCAAAGCTCTTTGCCAATTATAGGTTGTCATATCTTTACCCCCGAAATAAACCCCCAATATTCAGCAAGGACCATATCTACAGTAAAACCTCCCACCCTCTCATCTGCAACCGGAAAACCACCAAGACTTAAGCAATGATTTTTTTCTAAATTAATCCTAGCTCCCGTAACCTTACTGACCGCCGAAATTAAAGCACAAGCTGCAATAATAGAATCACCGTCTTGTAATATTAAACAAAGATCATCCGCATATGCCACTACTTTTGAAAAATTCCCCAAATCCCCTCCTATCCCCTTAATTCTGGGGGACCTAGTCAATAACCTTAATAAAGGATCCAATGCAAAAACATATAGAAGAGGGCTGAGTGGGCATCCTAGACGGACCCCTTTAAAAATCTGATGGCGTGACCCCAGCCACCCATTCTCATATGGTAAGACATTCGCCAGAGCATAAGATAATTTTATCCATTACACAAATAGCTCCGGAATACCATAAGCTCTTAAACAATGCCACAAATATGCATGAGAGACTTCATCGAAGGCTTTAGCCTGATCCAAACTTACCAAATATCCTAAATTATGATCCACCACATCCATGCTATTCTGAGTTTCCCACACTTCCCGTATAAGCAATAACGCATCCGTGATGCGTCTTCCAGGAACAGAACAATATTGATTCACACTAATACAATCAGGCATAACCAAAGAAAGTCTATTCCCTAACAATTTTGAAAATATTTTGAAATCCACGTTCAATAACATGAGTGGTCTCCAATTATTAATATTAGCCTGGTCTCCTGATTTATACAAAGAGACCATTAATCCTTCATACATCTGTGATGGTAGAAACATATCAGTAAGAAAATAAATTATATAATGCCAACAATGTTGTTGGCATCAACGTCCAAAGAACTTTATGTAGCTCACTCGGCAAGCCATCTGACCCAGGAGAGACATTCTGCTGCAGGGTTAAAACGACCCTTTCCAGCTCTGGCAACGTAAAGCCCTCAATCAAAGTCCATTGCCAGCTTAATGATAGACAAGGAAGATTTGCTGCTTGCAACAACTGTGGCAAAATATCAGGGTCATCAACCCCTTCCCCAAATTTCTGCTCAACATATTCATCTGTTATCTTCATTCTACCCTCATTATCCCATACCCGTACACCAGGTGAGGAAATTCAATTCTCAAAACCTCGTTTCTCCCTTCGATCTTTGCAAGTCAAAAAAGGGTTCACATAAGCTGTTTTCCCTTCCATACCAAACAACTGCTCTTTCTGCAAAGAAGCAAATCTATTATACTGGTACTCAGACATAGTATGTTTTATCCTTGAAATCTCTGCAGTCAAATTTTCCTCCCCCTCCTCCTGTCTAGATGATAATTCATACAGCAATGTTCTAAAAGTAAGGTATTCCTCCCTCTTTGTCCTTGCCCTAGATATACCCAGAGCCTGAAAATAACCCATCAAGCAATGTTTAAAATCTTCCCACCAATTCCCAATATCATCATATAAAGCAATTGTAGTCAATTTATTATAATCAATAATTCTTCCTCAATACCTGGCAACAGTAAGAGGGGGGTATTAAGCTGCCACATCCTAGAACCTCTCATTTGTCTGGGGGGGTTCTCAATACCTATCCCTATCATAGAATGGTCAGATGTATCCACCAGCAGATTCATAAATTTAGTAATCACCAAAGTCTTATGTACAAAAATGAAATCTATTCTGGAATTAAGAAGACCCTTAGAAAAGGTTTATTTAGCTTTCAAAACACCTCTAGCATGTCCATCTACCAATCCGGCCTGAGTAAGAACAGATTTCAGAAAAACTTTATCGCAATACTGCTTCCCATGATCAGTTCTCTGGTGGCAGTTAATATTAAATTTGCCACAAAAGAAAATCTGTTGACTAGTATACAAATAAGGTTGTGATTTTTTTAACAAATCTATTCTTTGCACCTTTGACTGAGGCCCATACAGGGAAATTAATCTACACTGTAGGCCTATAAGGACTACATCCAACAACAAACGTCTCCCTGGTTCTACATCCACTAATCTAAAAACTTGAACATCCTGTGTCATGAAACATATCCCAATTCCACAACAGGCATCCTCCCCCACAGACCAATATGTTTGTCCCCACGGCCAATCTTTAGTTGCCTGGGCCACATCACTTAAAGTATGCAACCTGGTATCTTGAAGTAAATACACATCATAATCCAACTGGGACAACACACCATAGGTTGCTAAACGTTTAACAGGAGGTTTTATACTATTAATATTTAAACTGGCAATGTGTAAAGAAGAGGGTTCAGGGAGGGGTTTTTATAATTTTCCCACTAGATCTAGTAATACGCTTCATGGCATCCAAAA
This sequence comes from Neoceratodus forsteri, assembly GCA_016271365.2. NCBI lineage: Eukaryota > Metazoa > Chordata > Ceratodontiformes > Ceratodontidae > Neoceratodus > Neoceratodus forsteri. The sequence goes on along the minus strand of JADMNL010000025.1, from coordinate 366,819,722 downwards.
CCTTAGCTTTCCGTGGGGGTAATTTTAAACCACCTAAAGGAGCAGCATCCAACTCCTGACTAACAGCTGTATCTGGCAAAGGGTTATCTTGCTCCATTTGATCACCCCAAGAAGAAAGCAATGTAAATCAATTTGATAAGGGTAAAGGGGACAAGGGCAGACACCAACTACCAGGCCCCTCTGTACCCTCCATTGCCGAATGCAACTGGACCCCTTCTTGGTCACGTAAACTAATCTGGTGAAGCAGGCCACTAGCAAAAGGCAGGGAAGGACATTCATTGTGACTTGGGGCAGATGGGGAAGAAAGCAGTAGACTCCTAGACTCCCGCTGGGGAGAACCAAGTGGAGTCACATAAAGGGTCTCCCGTTCTACCACTCCCTCACTGTCTAAAGAAGATTGGGTAGCATCCTGACATCCAGACAAGAGAGCCCACTCCCTACTGGGGTTGAAACCACTAGAGGTAACAAGGTATGTCTTCCATCCCCCCCTCCCCCTCTAAATCCCCTACCCCGTCGCCTACCACTCTCTACACTTCTTGGCTCAAATCCTGTACAACTAAAAGGTCTCCTGGCTTGAAACAGAAAATACTCCTGATCCAAGGAGTCATCTGAATCATGAGTAGCCCATGGGCAGTCAGCATAGGGGTGACCCTCATCCACACACAAATGGCAAACAGGGGGAGCAGCACATTGGGCCGCAGTGTGACCCCGCACCCCACACTGGAAACATTTAACTTGATCACAAGAAGTATTTAAATGTTGTAAAGAACCACATTTGTAACAACTCTTAGGCTGACCAGCGTAAAAAACAATACCCCTGTCTCAGCCCAAAAAGAAAGAACTAGGCAGGTGCTGAATACCTTCCTCTGTATGAGTTAATTGAACATGTATTGTCCACCCCCCAGTCCAAAAATGTTCTCATCCATGATAGGTTTAGGATGGTCATACACAGAACACCGTTTCTCCAAACCAAAAAACAATATTTGCCACATTAACACCCTCATTTCGAAAAAGGATAGTTACTGTCTTGATTGTTGGTTTAGTAATCAGAATTGCCAAAAAGTCTCTCCAAGCCTCTGTATCTTTCACATCATATTTCTTCCAAAATTTGTCTAATGATTTCATGGTAACAAAACTGATATTATACGAGTGATCTCTGGGGGGATGTATAAAGGCATACACCTCCACTGGTGTAAAGCCCATAGAGTTGACCAAAAGGTTTTTCCCGGCCCAAACCCTAACCAGGAGCACTGGGGCTTCATCTTTGTAGCGAAGCCTAACCAGAAACTGGCATTTTGCCAGCTCCACAAGTTTATGAAAGAGGCCTGCCTAAGTCTTAGGGCCTGAAGTCATCTGGGGAGAGGAATCCCTACCCTCCCCATGTCCAACATCAAAACCCTTCGGTGAACCTTCGACCCGGATAGCCTGTGTTAAACATGTTTCCCCTTCACAAAGCAATGACCCACAATTGGAGAATCAGCAGGCAAACTCACAGTTGGGAGAGGGACACCTGCAGGGCTGTGCTCCCGTACACCTTCAGTAGTGTCTGGCGTAGAATTGACTTCTCCAGCCTCCTTCTGAACATACGCTGCTGCATCTAGGGCAAGCAGAAGCTGAACACCAACAGGGAAACTAATGTCAGAAGATATCAAGTTTAACACCTCCAAAACAGTATTAGGCATATTTCCAGTACTCACAGATCCGGGCAAAGGAATTGCAGGATCCGGTATCCAATGCCCATTCTCCCAGAGCCATCCCACTTGCTGTAACGCCGCTCCAGGAGACCAGTCAGGTAAGTGACATCCAGCAACCAACCCCACTTGCGATGAAGGGATAGGGTCTTGCAGTAAGATCTGAGCCCCAGCAGGAGTAGAGGATGGCATGCCCAAAGGTAGCCGTTTACTCCCATCCTGCGTTGGGCTTGCCATAGAACGCTTCCGTTTACTGCGATCAGCTTCCAGTTTTTGGTGACACATTTGAAAATTGTGTTCTGCCAATGATATTAAATCCAGCAATTGTGATTTCTTTTTGTCTAACTCGTCCTGTAATTGTAGTTCAGCAGTTGTATCATTCACCTCTATGTCGGTGGAATTATCCAAGTCCAAAGCCAATACATGATCACAGCCATAATCAGGCTGGCCTTCTCCTTCGGATATAGAAGGCTGTATCAAGAGCTCTGGAGTTCCACAAACACAACCATCCTCCTCCATTACCTCCTTCAAACTGAGGTCCGCCATCCCTGCAGACAGACAGACGGACAGTGCCACCTGCCTACAGAGTAGGGGAATTTCTCCTGGTGTCCTGGCCAAATTCCCCCTATTCACTAAAAATACCACCAACAGCTTAATCTGGTTCTGTGAGTCAGTTTTCATCTGTACACATATTCCCCTTCCCTTGCCTCTGGATCGCACCTGGAAACAAGCCACAGCTCAGTGTGCCTCTCCTGGTAACAAACTTTCAAATAAATAAATAAATAAAGTTCTGTTATTTTCTAGGGTCACTACTGATCCGTGCAAGGTTTGAGCTTGCTATGTCTGGATTTATTTAATGACTGGGAGATGTATTGCTGTCTCCATTAGCAAGTATCCCACAGACAACTTAATTTTAGGTGGTTTTACTTTATTTAAAATTGAACATTAAAAAGCCAATTCAGGCGAGTTAAAGATTTAAGTGTTAGAGTGGATACCCAGCTATGGGGTTTACTTTGTCATCTGACAGTTGGGCTTAATTCACATCTCAGCTAACATCTGATAACCAAGCAACCCCTCTTTGAAAATCATAAGGTGAAAGAAAAAGTGAGTGTGAACATACAGTATATTTGAAAGGACTGCCACTGGGGCCAGGGAGTGTACTGGATTCTGCATGAATACAAATCTATGTCATAAGTCAGAACCACCACGAGAAAGTAATGGAACTTCTAAGAAATGTGATTCAAACTTTGCGAATGTGCAAGGATTGAGCTTGCTATTTCTGGATTCGTCTAAGTAATGTGGAACCTGCACATTAAAGACACATGATTATTTGATTCCAAAAGATGTGATTGTAGTTACCTTTTGATGGTAAGGGTAAAGAGCTGAGATAGAAATGTATGTATTTTTGAATGTTATAGAAGCCAGAAGGGGAAGGAAGCATATTCAATTCAATGCTTTACAGTAACTGGTAATTGCTGTTTTTCTTTTAGACTTGGATTGTGGGCTTTGGTGACACTGTACTTTCTTTGTTGTCTTTACTTAGAATTGTTTTTGGGCTGTTGAGGATTTAAAGCGTAGTGGTGGTGTATTCTTTGCTGTCCTTGGTTGTTGCATTTCGCCCCCTTCAACTCTTGATTATATGCCCTGTTAAATCTGATTGACAGGAGCTAAACACTGGGTATAGTAAGGGTGTGGAGTAGGAGGGCATACCAGGAAAGGAACAACAGCAAGTGAAGAGTGACTGCTCTCTCAGTGGAAGGAAGTAAATGCAAATCTAGGAGCTTTCATTATTACTTCTTCGCATTGATATTGCATTGGGGAAAGGAGGAGTAGGAGTTTGAAGAAGGTTGTGCAATGGCTACTTAAAGTCTGTTTTGGGTGTGGATAGGAAGGATAGGAATATAAAAGCAGTTGCTCAATATATCTAAACGTGTGCAACAAAGGAGGTAAGGAAATAAAGAAAATGTTTTGCACTGATAGAGGAGGAGAGGGAGACTTGGGGAGTGTTTGGTATCCTGCATCTGGAAGGGTGTGGGTCGCCAGGCAACCACAGCAATGGGTAGGTGTGTAGGCTGCAACAACCGCGTGCACCAATCTTTCTAAAAATTGCCTGGGGTGTGGAGGATGTTTGTGTGCAACCACATAGAAAAACTTAGAAAGGAGATTGAGGGTCTGCAGGAGGAACTAAGACAGGCAAGGCAGATTGGGGTGGGTTTAGCCCAATACTGGAGGGAGGAAGAAGGGGAGATGAGGGAGGGCGATTTAAACCAACAGTGGTGAGGAGAGGGTCAGAAGAAGGGAAGCAGAGACAAAGGGGCCTAGGCCAGGAAGAACAATTGCCGGGGAATCCAGGTCAGGAGACAAAAGACAAATGGAAGGAGGAGATAGGGACTTGTGAGGGGAGGCAAAGAAGTGGCAAAAGTCATGGAGTGGAAAGGAGAGAACAGATTACTATGAAGAGAGAGGGAGCGGGCATTTGTGAAGGGCCTTCAGAAAATAGTTGTGCACTGCTGGAGAGGAAAAAGGTGGAGGAGGGAAATGATGAAATTAGAGGAATAATTGATAAATGCCTGGACCAAAATGGAGCGGGGGGAAGTTCTGCTGGGAGAATTGCAACAGGGGTAAAAGGGGAAATAATGTGCAGGAGGAAGAAGAGGAGCTGGAAATGAGAGAGGAGATGAATGGAAGCAAGCAGGGAGTAAGAGGGTGGAATCTTAGTGCTGGGGACTCAATACTAAGAGGAGTTAGGTGGGGTAGCAAGGGAGAGGCATAGTGATTTGGGTGGAGGCCATGCCAGGAATGACGGGCGAAAGGGTGGGACAGTCTGTTCTGAAATATGCTAGAAGGGGTAGGGACAAGCCTCATTTTAATTATACATCTTGGACAAACGACCTGGCTGACAAGACAGTAGATACAGTCCAGAGGAGGTTTGAGGAACTAGCACAATTATGTGAGGGGGCAGGAAGATCAGTAACTTTTTCAGAGATACTTCCAGTGCCAAACACAAGCACAGCAAGAAAGCTGAGAATAGAGGAATTTAACGGATGGCTAAGAACCTGGTGTTGTGTTGGGTGGGGAGGGACCTGGAAGGACAGTAGTCTCTATGCCAAGGACAGACTACACTTGAGTGAGGAGGGAAAGAAAGTGTTGAAACAGAGGATGGAGGAGTACACAGAGGAAGTTGGGAATTTAAACTAGGAGTGGGGGGTGGCAGTTGGGGAAGAGATATGCAGAGACCACAGGTTGGGAAACCATATGAGCTTACCCCCATAACAGTGACGAAGGACAAATGGCAAGTACTGTTGGTGATGCTAGAAGGGGGCAGGATGGGGAGGGTGGAAGGTGGTTACCCTTAATGCTAGGAGCCTTGGGAGGAAAACTGCAGAGTTACAGGTTCTCATGGCAGAGGGAGAGGTGGACATTGCAGCCATCACGAAACATGGGCCACCCAATACAATGACTGGGACCTGTCTGTACCAGGGTACAGGTTATTTCGTAGGGACAGGGTGATTGGGAAAGGCGGGGGGTGGCACTATATGTGAAGGAAGGACTGAAGTGTGTAAGGGAGGAAGGGGAGGAGGGTAGTACGGAGTCACTTTGGATGCAAATCCAGGATTCCAAGAATAGGATTCTTAGAATGGGAGTGGTGTACAGGCCACCATCTCAGACGGAGGAGTTAGACAGGGCACTAGCGGGACAGATCAGGAGGACCTGCTAGAAGGGTAGTGTGGTGATTGTGGGGGACTTCAACATGCCAGGAGTGGACTGGAGCACCCCAACAACCAGGAACAGAAGGGAGCAGGTACTGCTGGATGCCTTCCAGGACAGCTTCCTGCTGCAAATGGTCAGTGAACCAACCAGGTTAGGGAATATCCTTGACCTTGTGCTGGCAAATGGGGACTTTGTGAGAGAACTTACAGTGGAGGAACCGCTGTCAGGGAGTGACCACCACTCAGTATGGCTCACATTGGATATGGACAAGGAAGGAGTGGAATCTGGCACAATAGTGCTGGACTTCAGGAGGGCCTACTTTGGGAGGATGGGGGAAGTGATAAAAGGGTACCTGGCCAGAATTCAATCTAGTATGGACACTAACCAGAGGTGGGAGCTCATAAAGCTGAGGATAGTGGAGGCAACCAAAACCTGATGCAAAGCCCAGAGCAAGAAGGCTAGGGCTAAGAAACCGAGCTGGTTGAGCAAGGAGGTCATGGAAAAGGTAAGGAGGAAAAGAGCTGCCTTTAGGAAGTACAAGAAAACAGGGAGGGGGAGGACAGGGAGGAGTACTTGACAGAATCGAAGGAGGTGACAAGGGCAGTAAGGGGAGCCAAAGCATCTACGGAACTCAGGCTGGCACAAGGCATTAAGAAGGGGAGAAGGACTTCTTTAAGTACATCAGGGAGAAAAGGAGCTGTAAGGACCACGTAGTAAGGATTAGGAAGGAGGGGGGTTGGGTGGAAACAGGGTGCGATAAGGCGGAAGCACTAAATGAGTACTTCTGCTCAGTATTTACTAAAGAGAAGAGGGGGGTGACACCCAAGGTGGGAGAAATGGCAGAAGCAGGGTGGGAAGTGGTGACAGATGGGGAAATCATGGAGAGCAGAGTTCGAGAGGGTTTGTAGGCACTGAAGGTGGACAAGGTGCCAGGCCCAGATGGCATCCACCCCAGGGTACTGAAGGAGCTGGCAGAGGTCCTTGCAGGACCTTTGGCAGACCTATTTAATGCCTCACTACATTCGGTGTGTACCTCCAGGACTGGAGGATGGCTCATGTGGTGCCCCTCCACAAGAGTGGCCCCAAGGATGAACCAGGAAACTACAGACCAGTGAGCCTCTCATCCATCGTGGGTAAGCTAATGGAGACTATCCTGAAGGAGAGGCTGGTGGTCCTCCTAGAGGCCAAAGGACTACAGGGCAGCAGACAGCATGGCTTCATACGTGGCAGATCCTGCCAAACCAACCTGGTCGAGTTCTATGACTGGGTAACTAAGCAACTGGACAGGGGCCATGCAGTGGATGTCCTGTATCTGGACTTCAGTAAGGCATTCGACTCAGTGCCACATGGAAGGCTGGGAAGGAAGTTAGTAGGCACAGGGTCGGGTGCAAAGCTGGTGAGATGGGTAGGAAACTGGTTGCAGGGAAGGCAACAGAGGGTGGTGGTGGGTGGGGAGCTCTCACACCCAAGGGCAGTGACGAGCGGTGTTTCACAGGGCTCGGTGTTGGGACCAGTGTTGTTTGGGATATTCACTGCAGACATATCATGGGACATCAAGAGCAAGATCAGTCTGTTTGCTGATGATACCAAGGTAGGTGCAGTGGTGGATGACCTAAGGGGATGGCAGGGGTTGCAGGATGACCTGGCAAAGCTTGAAACCTGGTCAGACATCTGGCAACTGGGCTTTAATGCCAAAAAGTGCAAGGTGCTGCATTTTGGGATGAAGAACCCAAGGAAGAGCTACCAGTTAGGGGGAGTGCAGCTAGCCCAGACAGAGGAGGAGAAGGATCTGGGTGTGCTCATTACAGGGTCAATGAACAACTCGGCACAATGTAGGAAGGCAGCTGCAAAGGCCAACAAAATGCTGGGTTGTATTGCAAGGGGTATATCCTCGAGGAGGGAGGAGGTGATTCTGCCACTATATGGGTCATTAGTTAGACCACCTGGGTACTGCGTGCAGTACTAGCGTCCGCATCTGAAGAGGGACATTAAGTTACTGGAGCGGGTGCAGCGCAGAGCGACACAGATGATCAAGGGGCTGGGGGACTTATCATACGAGAGGAGGTTGAAGGAGTTGAACATGTACTCACTGGAGGAGAGGAGAGACAGGGGTGACATGACTGAAACCTTTAAATACATGAAAGGAATAAACAAGACAGGTACAGAGGGGCTGTTCAAAGTAAGGGAGGGGAGGGACACCAGGGGCCATGATATGAGACTGGAGCGAGGAAGGTTCAGGAGGGGAGATGAGGAGACACTTTTTTACAGAGAGGGTGGTGGCTGGGTGGAATGCGTTACCTGCTGAAGTGGTATGCAGTAGAACAGTGGACTGCTTCAAATGAGGATGGGACAGGACAAGGGGGAGGGTTAATGAAGGGGAAGGGTGGAAGGGAGGGGCAGCTGCAGAATAAGGGGTGCTAGCTGCACATTCGAGCAGACTTGATAGACCTCTAGGCCTTTATCTGCTGGCAAATTTCGTATGTTCGCATGTTCGTAAAAGAGTCTTTACTAGGCAAGTCTCACTGTATAAATATATTTTAAATCATGTTAAATGTTTCTGTTTTTAAACAAATGGAACTTGAATTTAAAACCCAAATGTTTTACTCTGCAGAAAACTGGAGGAAACTATGTGATAAATGGACTGTGCCAACTGAATTCAGATTTTTTTATCTGACACTCACTTATGGTTGTTACAGATTGAGAGAATGCTCCCCGACCAATCAGCGTTCCTTTCCCCTGCTTGTGAGACACTCTTATTCTGTGAAGAGTGTCTCTCATGCAGTTGCCATGGAAATAAGCACATTTAGAGGGGATAATTTTGTTGAATTATTTTACATTTTGGTTACCCTCAATCAATAATATATTCACATATCCTGCTCTCACATACATTCTTAGGGTGCCCGAACCTCTCATCTTCGGTTTCACTGGATTCATGGGAAGTTCCGAGCCACATAAGCAAGTACCCATATGCAGCTTGCCTTTATCTCAAAGGGAATATCCATGTATGGCATTTTACCTATAGTAAACACCTAAGCTATTCTTAAAAGTGTTCATATTAGCACTGCCCGCCACTTCCAATGGAAGACTGTTCCACAAGCCCACCACCCTCTGGTTGAACCATACTGCTCTTTTCTTGGCACGATAAATTTCCTCTTTGAGTTGGCGTTCATGTGATCTTGTGCTGTGAGAACTACCCTTAAGTTCCAATCCCAGGCAGTCCCACAAATCATTGTTCATGAAGGCTTTAAAAAACCAGAAACACATCCCCCTAAAGCGTCTGTATTCCAGTGAGTATAACCCCAATAAACTCCAATCTATCCCTATAGCTTAGATGCCTGACTGATTTAATAATCTTAGTGTCTCTTTGCTGTACCCCCTCTTAACCCCTCTAATAATGATATGTCAGCACTGGCACTAGGTGGTGAGGTGATGTGAACTGTGTACGGTATTCTAGGTGAGGCCGCACTAGAGAGGGGCATAGAATGGCATCAGTACATTCCTGTCCCTACTTACAATGTGCCTTGATGTACATCCTAGACCTCCTCCAGCTCTTTTGTCCACTACTTGACAGTTCTTACTGAGTATAAGGTCCTCCGTTATTACAACTCCCAGGTCTTTCGCCTCTGATGTTTTCCTTAATATGTGACCCTCGGCAGAGTACTGTCCCTGTGCATTTGATCCACTCAAATGCATTATAATGCATTTATTTAAATTAAAGACCAATCTATGCTTAAAGGCCCAATTTTCCAGCCTCAACAGTTCGGCCTGTAAATTCTCTTCATCCCTTGTGCTCTGTGCCATGGAGCCCAGTTTAGGGTCGTCCGCAGACTTCAACAACCAGAGCCCTTCCCCACACCTCATAGATGTAATATAGGTATTAAAGAGAATGGGTCCCAGCACAGAGTCCTGCGGCACTCCACTCATGACCTCTGCCGTTTCCTCTGGTTTAGCTTTTTATACTCTAAAAATGCATGCTCGACCACTCTAGAATCATGAGAGTTCTGATGGGGGACTTTAATTTATAAACACATATGCAGCAAAAATGAGAAGACACCAAGTAATATCTTTGTATCTAACCTTGACTATCATGATATCTTCTTGTTTGAGCTGTCATACTTGATATACTGCCTAAAATTAAATTAGTTTTTAGAAGCAATCAACTATTAGCTTTTATATTTGAGGTTCTTTTTCTTTTCCCTTTGATTAATCAGAGTATTTTTTCACTGGTGTAATGTGTGGAATAGCACTCTGCCTGGCAATTGGGATGATTTCTAAACATTCCAGATAATCTGAAATATATGGGATATGCAGTATATTGTCAACATTGCATTGGAATAATCACGCAGTGAAATGCACGTCATGGAAAAAGCATGAGTGAAAACAGCTACATGTACAGAAGAACATGGGGATATTATAGCGCTGTACATATAGCGGTTTTCACTCACGCTGATATTCAGTCAGTCACATTCGTCTCCCTCCCCCACCAACTTTGTCCCTCCTGGAGTTTAGAACAGTAAATCCCCGCTTCAACTTTCTCCCCGGAGTTTAGAACAGTAAATACCCCTGCCCTGACTTTCTCCCTCCGGAGTTTAGAATAGTAAATCCCACCCCGACTTTCTCTCCTCCCAGAAGTAAATTCCAGCCCCCTTGCACTGTCATTACTTTGTGCTCTATTAGTTATATGCGGTTCTTGCTGTCAGCGTTTTATCTGCACTGTAATTGACCATGGCGTTTTTGTTCTCGGGTTTTGTGGTGGACCTGAAACAAAAATAGCAGACAGAAAAATGGTACACATTTTAAGTAGACAGCTGTAACATTTTATTTCAGAAGTATTATTCTTTTTCCTTTTGCTCATTAGAAAGTTTTCTATGTGGCAGTATTATGCTGGATGTGTGGAACAGCACTCTGCTGGGCAGCTGCAATATCTAGTTCTGTCCTTCCCACTCTGTCATCAGCACTGTGACATCATAGGTGACTGACATGGCAGCTACTGAGTGGCTCTTTCTGAACGGCTGTGATGTCACAGTCAGTGAGGTCACAATGCTCATAGTGTGAGGAACAGAGCTAGATATGTCAGCTGCCAAGCAGAGTGCTGTTCCACTCATGACATCTACAAACATCAGGTAAACAATCTTTTAATTAACCAAAGGGAAAAGAAAAGTACCTCAGATATAAAAGTAATAGCTATGGTTTATAATAATAAGAGGCAATGGCTGACTGCTTTTAAAAAATGTGCAAGGATTGTTTTATTATTGTGATGTAAGTGTGCAATTATTACAACACAATGATAAAATAAGTAAATTACAATCCATCTAATTCTGTATCCCCTATCTGGCTAATGCATTAGCAGCCATTTTGGCTCATCAGAGCTTGTTTTAGAACATAGTACAACTGAGTTCAGCGGATGCCATCTGTAGTTTATTTTATTTATTTAAAAGTTGGTAACTGGGAGAGGCACACTGAGCCGAGACTCGTTTCCAGGTGCGACCTGGGGAAGGGGAAAAAATGGAGTATAAAACAGGGAATAATACAATTTTTACAACCATATGAGTATCATACAGGGAATAATACAAGATTATCAATCATATGAGTATCATACAGGGGATAATACAAGTTATACAACCATGTTACAACATAACAATATACAATATTTACAGCCAGTCATAAGGTGCAGAAAGGTTACACATATTCAGGAGGCATAAGTAAAATAACAAAAGTACTAGGTTCACAGGTGCACTAGGTTCAATGGCACATTATCTGTGGGTAACGCAGCAACAGGAGGTAGAAATACTGAAAGGTGGGGTCAGAGCAAGCATGAGCAGGAGTCTGAGAACAGAGAAAGTTGGGAAAGGGCTCTTTTTAGATCCAAAATGGAAGGTGAGTGTCTAATGAGAGTGGGAGAGCATTCCAGAAAGAGGGAAGCCTATTAGAAAAGGCAGCAGAGCCAGAGCAAGATAAGGGGCGTGGGAGGGAGAAAGTACGGATGTCTCTAGATCGGAGAGGATAGGAAGTCTTGGATGCAGGAGAGAGGAGAGAAAAGTGGTAGGAGGGAAGGGGACCAAACCAAAATATGGAGATGAAGAGAGAGAATGCAGCATACAGTGACAGTGAAGAGAGAGGAAGGGAGAGAAAGTAGAGGAGCAGTGATGTGCAGGCATTCAAGGTGAATTGGCGAAGGTATTGAAGAGGGAGTCGAGCCTGGCTAGAGAGGAGGCAGAGGCAGTACCATAGATAACACTGGCATAGTCAAAAGAGGGTATAATCATTTTGGTAAGGAGTGTATGATGAGCAGGCTGGGGAATGGAGTCCTTATTTCTGTACAGGGCTCCCATTTTGGGATGGAGCTTAGAGTGAAAATGCTCGATGTGTTTAGTGTAGTCCAGTCATCAGTTGAGCCAGACACCCAGGTATCTATAGTAGGGGACTTCTTCCAGTATAGATTCATCCAGGGCAGAGGCTGAGAGAGGGGAGGAGAGGTTTGCCAATTTCTGAGCAGTACCAAAAGTCACTGACACTGTTGTTTTGACATTGACTTTGAGGTGACTGTCCCAAAACCAGTGAAGGACTGAGTGGAAATCAGCTTGAAGCTGAGATTCCACGACAGGAGCAGAAGGACCTGAGACACAAAGAACTGTGTTGTCAGCATACATCTGTATATTAGCTACAAAGCAGGCTGACGGGAGACCATTTTGAAAAATAGAGAAGAGTAGCAGGCCCAAGATACAGCCTTGGGGGACTCCAGCTTGGATTGGGGGGGAGGGGAGAGGGCACCATCTACTAGGACTCACTGAGAGTGACAGGAGACATAGGATTTAAACCAGTTTACAGATAAGGTGGAGAGTCCCACATAACTGAGCTTGTTAAGGAAGAAGGGATGAGAGACTGACTCATTTATTATTTATTTATTTAATTTCTGCTGATGGCTGAACTGAGTACCTGGAATGTTAAAGAACAAACAGTACTGATTGGCTAAAACAATGCCATGGGGAAGGGGGGAGTCGACCTGGCTGCAGGAAGCTGCTGTTAGAGTGCACTTCTAACAACATCCTGATAAATCTGAATTTTCTACATTTAAAAAAGTTTTCTTCTGCAAAGTGTGATGACAGATAAATGGAAAGCTACAATCTCCATGTCATCTAAAGAATACATATCTCCATGCATCAGGCTGCTGGGGAAATACTTCAGACTGAAAACTGGTTCTGAGAGCACAAGTAGAACCAGAGAGAGTAGCTCTGGCTCTGGTACAGGGACGCCAACAGCTGACTCACAGCAGCCCATGGAAGCTCCTCCTGAAACAAGCAGAAGATAAAGAGAAAACCAGGCTCCCAACCCAACTCCACAGCTACAGCCACAGATATAGCTATAGTCACAGCTACAGCCACAGCTACAGTCACAGCTGCAGACAGTCACAGCTGCAGCCAAAGCTACAGCCACAGCTACAGCTATAGTCACAGCTACAGCCACAGCTATAGCTACAGCCACAACTACAGTCACAGCTATAGCCATAACTACAGCCACAGCTACAGCAACAGCTACAGTCACAGCTACAGCCACAACTACAACCATAGCAGTCACAGCTACAGCAACAACTACAGTCTCAGCTACAGCCACAACTACAGTCACAGCTACAGCCATAACTACAGCTACAGCAACAGCTACAGTCACAGCTACAGCCACAACTACAACCATAGCAGTCACAGCTACAGCAACAACTACAGTCACAGCTACCGCCACAACTACAGTCACAGCTACAGCAACAGCTACAGTCACCGCTACAGCCACAACTACAGTCACAGCTACAGCAACAGCTACAGCAACAACTACAGCCAAAGCTACAGTCACAGCTACAGCCACAACTACATCCATGACTACAATCACAGCTACAGCTACAGTCACAGCTACAGCCACAGCTACGGTCACAGCTAGAGCAACAGCTAGTCACAGCTACAGTCACAATGGCTATGGCAGCCACAATGCCAGTAACTAAAACAACGCTACTACGCTAACCATCTGAAAAAAAAACTCCCATCTCTGGTCAATACTGCCTCTTTAGCAGAAGAGATAGCAGCCACAACTTCACTTTTTATAATTGCAGAGACTGCAGAGGTTTTAACGGATACAAAGAAAAATTTGACATCAAAGCCTTTACCTTTTCTTGCCAGTATTGATCCCATCTCTGAAACAACAGATCAAATATCTTAATCAGAACCCGCTATGGCCACAGGGGGTCAACATTCGATAGATCCTCTTGCGGATGCTTTGGAAAAACTTTGAGCTGGACAAAAACTTTCGACTGTAAGTTTCATGTGTTATTTGAGAAAGTCGATTTCCTACAAATAAATGCCAGAACACTCATCAGGAAAAGATTGAAGAGGTGACAAAAGAAGTTGAGGTAAATATAAAAGATGTAGAGAAATCTATGAATAAATTTATGGGAGTTGAAGATACTAAGGCTAATCTTATAAAAGACAACCTTTCTATGGTGAGGAAAATTGAGATGTTAAAAAAATCAGCAGAGGTACAAGAATTTAAGGCTTCTGGGATTACCGTTAAATACTGATCATGAGTTTCTGAGCACCAGAGACATGATTAAACACATTTTTGTTAAGGTTTCTGAATTACCAGAAGAAAATCTTCCATTCATTATATGTGCTTATCATATACCACCTAAAAAGACCATGAAGACAAAAACGCTGCGGTCAATTACAGCGCACACAAAATGCCGACAGCGAACACCGCGCCTCACACATATAAGGACAGCACAGAAATGAAGTACTCCAAGCCTGCAAGGGATGGGGAGGCAACTCGAGGGAGAGAGAGATGATTTACTAGTTAAAGACCAGAGGGCAATCAACTAGGAGGAATAGTATGATTTAGTATAACAACTCAGGAGGGGCGATAACTTGGGGTGGGGTGGGAGGGAGAATGATTTATTAGTCAAACTTCACAGGGAAGCAACTTGGGAAGGGTGGAATTTAGTATTACACCAGGGTGGGGAGGCTACTGGAGGGAGCAGTCGTTAACTATTCAAGCTCCACAGGAGACAACATGGAAGACATGCAATTTACTATTACGAATCAGTGGATGGGAAGCAATTGTGGGGGGATGTAGAACCGATTCAGTATACAGACTCTGGACAGAAAGCAACTCAGGGGAAGGTGAAGATTTACTATTAAAACTCGGGGGGGGGGTTGGAAGTAACTGGGGAGGTGCAGAAGCGATTCAGTATACAAACTCTACAGGAACACACTTGTGGGAGGCTGAAAACTTAGTATTACAATGTGAGTGAGTCACTATGCCAGCTTCAGAGGGGAGGAAACTAGTGGGACAGGGATAATTTTCTATCCACCCATGATCCCATGGACATGGTCACTAAGAACATACTGCAATCCTCTTGTGCTATCAACACCGCACACTATTATACACATCGCACTACAAAGGCTAGCACTATCATTCTGACATTTTCACTGCGCTCATATGGGGCTATTTTGATGGTATACCCCTCCTAAACAACCAACTCAATTCGTTACTAATACACCTGCTGCATAACCTGCACAACTGGATACATCTAACAAAAAATCTACGATAATGCTCATCTTTGTTGTCAAATCAGATAGAGATTTGAAAGTTCATTTATTCAGACTTAAAGCATCTGTGATCTATAAATCCTGTAACTTCTCTAAATACCCAGATTACTCATTCTCAACGCTACAAAGAAGACATTGATTTCTGACGTACAGGCAGACATTGCTCCAGCTAAACTTAGTATCAAACGTTAAAGGGATTCAACAGCTCTTTTATGATGTGAATCAGGTTTCAGACTTCATTCCAGCACAGTATTAGCAAGATGCCCATAAGGAGGAGGAGGAGAGACTGAATCCACAACTGCTTCGGAAGAAGGAATGATGAATATGTGAATATGTGAATGGGCTAACTTTGAACTTATCTGATTCATTTTTTTTTTCTTTTCTTTCTTCCCTGTCACTTAAAGATTAATAAGTGTGCTCTATCATAAACAAATTAAGACTTTGTTTTTTTTAATTATTTAGGCTGGAGGTAGTGATAGTCAGAGAAAGGAGCAACATGTCCAATCTGTGAGTCAGGAAAGCTGCTTCAAATGTTATTACTTCTTTGGAATACCCTTTTAACGTGGGTTGCTGGTATTGAATAACCTAGATAAAGTTAATATGAAACTCTTGATTATTACTATAGTTAGCTGTATAAATGCCAACACAGTGGTTAACGACACTGAGCTGCAAACTTGGAGACCTAGGTCTGAATACCATCAGCCCCACCTGCATACGGTGTGACCCTGAGCAAGTTACTTAACTTCTTTGTGCTCCCAGATCGCATCTGGAAATAAGCTCCGGCTTAGTGTGCCTTTCCTGGTTAAAAAATTTCCCATTTCCCTTCCTGTAACCTGTAAAGTATTAGATGTTTTTATAACATACTCTGCTCTCCATTATATGTCGTGGTCTAGACTCACCATATACTAGGGGAAAATAATGCTATATCATTCATTTATGTATTGTTGTTATGTTTGGAAATGTAACCACCAATTTTATTTCTCAGGTTGTATATATAAATGTTAAAAATTCATTAAAATATAAGTAAACAACAAAAAATGATGCCATGGTATATAATTCGACCATGTGGGATGGCCTACATTTAGACCCCACAAACTGCACAGCTATCTTGGGCCAAAAGAGGCTGAGTCTGGTTGCCAGGCTGCTGCTTGGGAAGAGTTACCTGGGGCATTCACAAATCTGCTTGGTGCTATAGCATCAACAAGAGACACTGCAGGCATGAAGCGGGGATAGTATAGTCTTTTATGGGAGAGGCAGGAGGGTCCAGGAATAAGTGGCAAAACCATAAAGGGGCAGGTGAAATCATTAAACACCCCATCCCTTGTGTAGGCCTAAAATCCACCAATCAATGCTCTGGATGTGATGGGAGTGGGCCAGGCTGAATGCCCTTAGCTGGGGTGACAGAATATAGTGGAGGGTGGCCTCTTCTTGGATGGGAAAACAAAATTGATGGAAATCCTCTGGACATGCACATGGAAAAGCTGCAGTGGGAGATGCCTAATGTGGTGTTGGATAGTTCATATATTTTTTTACATCACAGATGTTAAGTTAACTCTATGGCGTTGGGCAGTGGTGGGGCTGCCCTGGTATGCTGGTGATCCAGATTCATACTCCGAGCCTGGGACAGCAGGATCATTGACCAATAGGGAGTGCGTAGGAGCATCCATGCGGACACTCTCCTCGGGAGGGGGGGTTCTGGTGGTGGCAGGGTGCCCTTAATGGTGTGAATGACTACATACTACCCTGCATGCCATCAGAATGCTATGGCAGAGGTACACCTGTAAGGAGACAGACAAAGAGGTAAAAGGAGTGCCCAACCCAGGAACAGTGGACAACTCCCAAACTTCTCCCTTGCCACCAGACTTCTCAGCACATTAGCTCCCCCTGCTGGTGTCCCAAGGCCTAATCGTGGCAGTGAAGTGTGTCAGCAGGAGCTCAGTCCAGTGGGCAAAGGGAGCCTGTAGGTGCATAGAATGGGGGTATTAGGGGCGAAGAAGCAAAACAAAAATAATCTTAGGTGCTGGAATGGGGCTTGCTTTCTCAGAAAGTGCTTTTTAAGCCGGAAGTACCCCTTTTTATTATTCGTTTTAACCTTTTTTCCACAAGTCCCACTCTCATCCCTCATGGCTTACCTCTTCCTAAGCCCCCTGAACCTCTGCTGCAGGCTTTAATCTGAGTTGCTCACCCTCCTCTCACTGCCAGTAAAATACAGCAGCATGTTCCCCCCGGGTGAAGGGACTTGGAGGAGAAGAAAATAATCAAGCAGGCGATCTGGGGTGGGAGTTGAAGTCAGGTCCAGTAGTGATGTTGGTGTGAAGGGGCGGGACACTGACCACCTAAGGAGACCATGCCAATATCCCACCAAACATCAGGGCAGGGAAGAGAGATGCATCCCCCCTCATCTTTTCTGATGCTCTGACATCTGCAAGAGACACTCTATACACGCATCACGTTTGCAAATTGATCACTCTTTTTCTGCACGAGTACAAGTAATTGCTGCAGTATTCCTCTGTGCCTTTAGTGTTCTCATTAATTACAGCAATGTCACTGTGAGGCTGGTGGGAATAGAGGGACACTCAGAAGTCAGGTTCGGCAAATCAAAATAAATATTTATTTACATACAGCAAAATAAGCAGACTGGATACGACAAAA
The DNA here is from genome assembly GCA_016271365.2 of Neoceratodus forsteri. Lineage (NCBI taxonomy): Eukaryota > Metazoa > Chordata > Ceratodontiformes > Ceratodontidae > Neoceratodus > Neoceratodus forsteri. The sequence continues at coordinate 366,802,081 of JADMNL010000025.1, read as the reverse complement.
TAAGGGAAAACAAAAATAACAAAGCGAAAATCACGGTTAACTTCACTGTTTGCAATTAAATAACACTCTAGAAAATGGCTAGAGTCACTCAGGCTGATCGAAAATCCCACCTGGACCATAAGGACTGAAGGTAGTTGCAGCCCTTATTACCTGGGTTAGCACAGAACTGATCCCAATACGAATCTGATGTGTACACTAGGTTGGACTCCTTTTATACCCAGAGTCAACCATGTGGCCACATCAGGCTCCACCCACTTACAGAAAGACAACTTATTTCTTTTAAACAACCTTATTATTTATATCCAAATGCTATAAATAAAAGAAAACTCCAATATCTTTTGACTGGGTGGTAGTGTTCATAATAAAACCTCTTTAAACAAAATAGATTGTAAGTTTCAGGTGCAGGCTCCTCCCACAGAGCTATCCAGTGTATAAAAGGTGGAAAGACAGGGCCGGCCAGTGCTTAGTAGGATACTGGAAGACTCTTGGGCAGGACCCTACAACCAGAGAAACCTCAAGTTAGCCGCATATAACTTTATAGAGTTTCATATCACCTTTTTATTATGTGAACAGGTTGTAGTACCTCTACTGTTTACTTTTATTCAGCGCAGCCCTTCGAGGCCCAAACATGCTGTGCTTTCTCTGGCAGTTTATTTCTTTTCTCTTTTACACTCTGGTATTAAAAAATAAGTAAACACAAAGGGGAAAGTTTTGTATGTTTAAAATGGGAAAACTAATGGAAATAATTGCACAAGGAAAGCTGCAGGGCACAATGTGAGCAGTACAGCAGTGGACACCTTTTGATATTTTCAGTTTCTGGCTAAAATGTGAGTCCGCGGTCAAACTGTTCTCTCAGTTGTATTTTAACTTGGTTTCTTTGTTTTACAACAAATACAAGGTCAGTGAGAAACCAACAAACTGAAGCACAGTCTTTTCTAACTAGGAAATAAATGTTTGTTTCAAAGGTCCCAACTCACTACGAAGGGGGGAAATAGTATTTTGATACATTTCTCACTTCATCCCTTTTTAGCACCTTATAGGGAACATAACTTAACTGAACGTATGTCCTTCCCAAGCGCAACTATAACATAACAGCGCTTCCAGGATAAAAACAAAACAAGGTGCTCCCCTTTTCATGATGCTTTCCTAGGCGGGGAGCAATCCTGCGGAGACCTGAAACAAAGGGGTAGTAAGGCAAGTGCAATTGCAGGTGGCCTGCCTGCAAATGGTGAAATATAGTGGTTAGAAAAAGGGGATATGAAGGAGAGGAGAAGAGAAGAGACACTGCTGCAGCAAACTTTAGGGAAGAAAAAAGGGTCTCTCAGGAGGCAAGACACACTGTGACAGTTACCTAAAAGGGAACTGAAATAGGAGGCTTGTGAATAAATTCAGTGAGGGAGGCGTCAGAGTTTGGGGCTGGGGCAGGGGGGTTACTGTGGGGACTGTAACCAAGCTGGGGGCCCTGACAAGCTCATGCTTACTATTTCCCTTATGTAAATGGCAAGGAACAGTCATAGTACTGTACTTTATATCAGTCTAAAGAAACAGAATCACTTGCAGAAAAATGTGAAAGGTCAAACTTTGGTTCCTATGGTCAATTTTAGACACAGGGGGCCCAATTCCAAGTCATGTTACGCACGGCGCAAGACGATTTATGCCAAACCATATGGCGAAAACCGCACCTTGCGCCATGCGTTACGCTAGCTGTGATTCCGAGTTGCGGCCTGCACCATGCCACATGCAGGTTGTGCCAAAGGTGGGCTACGCCACCCACTACACCCAGAACCCACAGTGGCACAGTGCAAGGGTGGGTTACAGCAGCACCTGCACCCTATTCCAAAAGGGCAGGTGCCGTAACCCAGTTACGCTATTAAAAGTCCCACTATGGCACTGCAGGTTAGACCAGCATGGAAGTGGTCTATGGAGCATCCGTCCTGGCAAAACAATGGATGCCCCTTCACAGTGCCACAGATCGCACATTGCCATGCCCCACGGACCCCCCCCCCCGCACAGTGATACCCCCCACCCCTGAATTTCAGGGTGCCACCCAAGGCCATATTGCGCCATGCCCCCTTCCGACCTGTGCCACTTCAGCCTACCCCCCAAAGCCCCCAGGGATTAAGCAGGTGTTACAGGCTGGGGCCTCAGGGCGGCAGTTGTGTGTGGTTCATGCCTTGTGGCACCCAGGTCTGTTGCGCCATTCCTCGGCGCAACCCCTGTGGCTGCTACAAGTCATGGGTCATAGAGCTGGGGACCCTGCCTGTCCTGGAATAGAAGCAGGGTCCCTGGCGTAGTAGTACATGGCGAACTCGTGATATGCCCGCGAAGTTGCGCCATGTATTCTAGAATTGGGCCCAGGGTTTTCAGCATTCTGTTCAAGCTATGTAAATGTTATTATTACCTAATTGCTTACTAACTGCACACATTATTAACTTACTGATACATTTATTTTTTGTTAATCAGGTACGTATACTGAGCACAACGTCCGTTTTCATAGAAATGACATGGGCCATGTGACAATATAATAAAGTACAGCATGTAAAAATATTTTATTTTATAAGGTATGGTTATACAGTATGTTTACGGCGTATTAAGATGGAGATTAGTGTCCAAAAGGTAGATAAGCAGAAAAGGGGCAAAATTCAGCAGAAGGGCAAACAGCAAGGAGAACCAGGGATAAATGACAACCAAGGAAGGGGCTGGAGTAGAACAGTGAAACGGTCTGCGGAGGTCAAATCATGGAAAGCCATGTGTGCAAATGCCAGGAGCCTTAGCAACAAGATGGAAGATCTGGAGGCTGTCATGGTACAGTCAGACCTGGACATTGTGGCCATCACTGAAACCTGGTGTAATGATAACCATGACTGGGAGATGGCCACCTGGCTACAACATATTCAGAAGAGACAGAGCAGGTAGGAAGGGAGGAGGAGTGGCACTGTATGTGAAAAATGACATAAGGGCCACACAGATCCAGGAGGAACAAAATGGGGGAGAGATACTGTGGGTTAAGCTGGAAAGGAAAATGGGGCCAGCCATCCGCACAGGTGTGGTCTATAGACCACCAGCCCAGGAGGAAGAAACAGATAGGGAACTGATGCTAGCCATCCAAATGATGGCAGACAAGGGTGAGGTAGTACTGGTTGGAGACTTCAATATACCAGACGTGGACTGGAGCATCCCAGCAGCAGCATCAACTAGGAGCAGATTTATCCTGGACTCCCTTCAGGGTGCCTTCCTCAAGCAACTGGTCATGGAACCAACTTGGCAGAAGGCAATACTGGACCTTGTGCTCACAAACAGGGACAGTGTGATGGGGGTAGCAGTGGGGGAGCACCTGGGTAACAGTGACCACCAGTCATTGTGGTTTGAAATCACAGAAAGAGCAGAACCAAACCACACAAAAACACGTATCCTGGATTTTAGGGGGGCAGACTTTGGGAAAATGGGGAGATACTTGAAAGAGGCATTAAGGGAATGGGACAGGAATCAGGGGTTGAGGAACAGTGGGCAGTATTTAAAATGGGGATTATAAGAACAACAGAATTATGCATTAAGCAGGTTAGCAAGAGGAAAAGGAAGAGGAGACCATTATGGTTTTCCAAAGAGGTAGCAAAGAAAGTGAAAGCAAAAAGATTGCATTCAGGCAATACAAAAGACACAGGCAGAAGGGGATAGGGAGAAGTACCAGGAGAAACAAAGGGAGGCAGGAAGTCAGTAAGGGAAGCCAAAGCTCAGAAAGAAGAACACATTGCAAAATCAGTGGGTAAAGGGGACAAACCTTTACAGGTACATAAGTGAAAAAAGAAAAGACAAAGGAGGGATAGTGAGACTGAAGGGGAGGATGGGAGCCGGTGGAGGATGACAACAATAAAGCTGACATATTGAACAGGTATTTCTGCTCAGTCTTTACTAAGGAAGAGGGGGTAATGGGTCTGAAGGAGTACAAGGGGTGAGAATGGTGCAGAAATGGACACAAGTCCTTTACGAGAAAGGGTCCTGAAGGAACTGGAAGTAATAAGAGCTGATAAACAATGGGGCCAGATGGGGTGCACCCAGGGTCCTTAAAGAACTAAGAGAGGTGGTGGCTGAACCTCTGGCTATCCTGTTCAGCCAATCACTGGAAACAGGGAGGTACCCAAAGACTGGAGGACAGCAGATGTAGTCCCCTTACAAAAGTGGGAACAAAGAGGAAGCAGGGAACTACAGACCAGTCAGCCTCACCTCGGTAGTGGGAAAGATCATGGAAGCACTACTGAAGGAGAGATTGGTGGAACATCTGGTTGTCAATGGACTACAGGACCCAAGGCAGCATGGTTTCACCAGGGGAGGTCATGTCAGACCAACCTCATTGAATTTTTTGACTGGGTGACTAGGGAGGTGGATCAGGGGAGGGCAGTGGACATGGCCTATCTGGACTTCAGCAAGGCCTTTGACACTGTGCCACATAGAAGACTATTACACAAACTGGGGAATATGGGTGTGGGCAGGACAGTAGTGTGGTGGGTAGGTAACTGGCTGGGTGGCAGGACACAGAGGGTGGTGGTAAATGGCTGTCACTCCACAGAGGGAAGAGTAACCAGTGGGGTACCACAGGGATCAGTGCTGGGACCGGTCCTATTCAACATCTTCATCAGTGACATTGCACAGGATCTAGAAGGCAGAATTTCACTGTTCGCTGATGACACAAAGCTCTGTAACAGAGTAGACACACCAGAGGGTGTAGACAGAATGAGAAGGGACCTGCAGAAACTTGAAGAATGGTCAAGGGTTTGGCAGTTGAAATTCAATGCAAAGAAGTGCAAGATAATGCATATGGGGCACAAAAACCCTGGCACAATATATCAGTTGGGGGGTGAGGATATAGCAAGCACCAAGCAGGAAAGGGATCTTGGGGTTGTCATCTCTGATGACCTCAAGGTAGGGAAACAGTGTGACAAGGCATCAGGTAAAGCAGATAGGATGCTGGGATGTATAGGCAGAGGCATCACCAGCAGGAAAAGGGAGGTCATAATTCCGCTATACAAGACACTAGTGAGGCCCCACCTGGAGTACAGTGTACAGTTCTGGAGACCATACCTACTTAAGGACATAGACAGGGTAGAGAACGTTCAGAGGAGGGCAACAAAGATGGTGCATGGGTTGCATCACAAGTCCTATGAAGACAGGTTGAAGGAACTGAACATGTACTCCCTGGAGGAGAGGAGGGAGACAGGGGATATGATAGAGACATACAAGTATCTTACAGGGAGGAACAGGGTGCAGGAAAATACAGGTTACTCACCTGTAACAGGAGTTCTAGGAATGGTATATGTTGTTCATCCACACTCATTGGCAGGTATCCTTGCCGCTTTAAATCTTGCCGGAAGGTCTTCAAGCTTGCTCCTCCCACCCACCCGGGTGGTATAACTCTCGGCTCCGCCCCATGACGCCAGATCTGGCCCGCTGGAAGCTCAGGTTGTGCGTCGAAGCCGGGAGGTGGTGGAGTGTGTGGATGAACAACATATACCATTCCTAGAACTCCTGTTACAGGTGAGTAACCTGTATTTCTAGGGACATGGATATGTTGTTCATCCACACTCATTGGCAGACCCTAGCAGTTCTCCGGGAGGAGGGAGGCAAGACGCACACCCCAATACTTACTTGGGAAAGAGAGACTGAGAACCGAGGCCCCAAAACCAGCATCCCGGCGTGACTCAAGGTCGATGTGGTAATGGGTAATGAAGGTGTTTGCTGACTTCAGGTAGCAGCCTGCAGATTTCCTGGATAGGGACGTCCCTGGAAGCAGCCACCGTTGCAGCAGTATGGCGGGTAGAATGAGCTCTTATCCCTCTGGGAGGCTCCATGCCCGCCAACTTATAGCAGAGATCTATGCAGGAGGTTACCCACCTGCTTATCGTCCGCTTGGCTGCAGGTCTGCCAGATGCGGCTTCAGCGTAGGTGACAAACAGCTGGCGAACCTCTCCCCGAATTTCAGCCGTGCGCTCCTTATAATAAGCGAGCGCCCTTCTAGGGTCCAGAGTATGGAGCCTATATTCGGCCTCCGAGGTGTGATTGGGGTAGAACACCGGCAGAGTCAACACCTGGTTAAGGTGAAACTCCGACACCACCTTCGGAAGGAATTTCGGGTGGGGGCGCAGGACAACCTTGTCCCTGTGGAAGACCAGGTAAGGAGACTCAATGGAGCGCCTGGAGCTCTCCCATCCTTCTGGCTGACGTGATAGCCACCAAGAAGAGGCGGTCTTCCACGACAGGTGAGAGAGAGCACACCTGTGCATAGGTTCGAATGGCTTGCCCATGAGCTTTGCCAGTACCAGCAGTAGATCCACGGAGGTGGGTTCCCGCACTGGAGGAAATGTGATCAAGGCCTTTGAAAAAGCGCCAGACCACCTTCTCCTGCACACTGACTGCTTCCCGGCCCGCGCCCGTAAGCAGAGATGGCTGCCAGGTGCACCCTTAGGTCGCCGACCTAAGCCCTTGACTAGAAAGGACCATAAATAGTCCAAGATGCTTGCCAAGGAACAGGAGGAAGGGTCCAAGCCCTTGCTCTGACACCAAATGGAAAACCTTTTCCATTTGAAGGCATAGCATTTTCTGGTCGACTCACGGGACGCTCAACTACATTGAGGACCTCGTCGGAAAGACCCAAGGCCTGGAACTCTAGCCGCTCAGGAACCAGGCCGTCAGGTGCAGGGATTGAAGGTCCGGATGGAACACCTTCCCTGATTGACTGAGAGCAGGTCAGGCGAGCTGGAAGCTGCCGCAGGAGTCCTGGAGCTGAGACTGAGGAGATCTGGTACCAGAACTGGCGAGAGCCAGTCTGGGGCTATCAGAATCACCTGCGCCTTGTCCCTCCCCCTTTGAGAAGCACCTTGTGGATCAAGGAAATGGGGAAAGGCGTAAAGAGGCCCGGGGTCCATTGCCTCGAGAAGGCATCCCCTGCAGCGAGCCCTGCTGAGGGGGCGGGCATGGAACAGACTCAGCTCGCGTTCTCCTGAGGCAAACAGGTCCACCTGAGGTGTGCCCCAAAGGAGAACAATGCTGTACTACCTCCGGCAGGAGAGACCACTGTGGGATGCAGCCTATCCGGCTCAGGGCATCGGCCAGGGTGTTGGAGAGCTCCTGCCACGTGAATGGCTAGGAGATCCGCCTCCAGGCTGCCGCGAGTGACCAAATGCGGAGAGCTTCCTGCATAGAAGCATGGGCGCGTCCCGCCCTGGCGGTTTAGATAGTACATAGTCGTGGTATTGTCCGCCTGGACCGGACCACTTGACCCCGGAGGAATGGAGCAAAGGCGGTGAGAGCTAGGCAGACCGCTGGAGCTCCAGCAGGTTGATGTGGCATCGACTCCGCGGGGACCAGAGGCCATGAGGCAGTGTTCCCCAGATGGGCACCCCAACCCATCAGAGAGGCATCGGTCGACAGAGACCGTCGGCTCGGAGGCGGACGAATGGGATGCCCTCCTGCAAATGATCTGGAACGGTCCACCACTGGAGAGCGCTCCACATCCCCTGTGTCACCGACACAAGCTGGTCCAAGGGATCGCAGCATTGGACCACTGGCTGGCCAGTCCCCACTGAAGGACGTGATATTCCAGCGGGCCCAACGGACCACGCTGGTGCAGGCCGCCATGAGACCCAGGAGGCGAGGAAGTCCGGGCAGGCGCAATTGCCCAACCAGAAATGATCGGGCAAAGGAGGAAGAACCTCGGCCCTGTCCGCGGGCCGCGCTCTGGCTCGAAGAGAGTCGAGCTGCGCCCGATGAATAGAATCACCTGCTTGCCGAGTTCCGACTTGGCCTCGTTGATAAGGAGGCCCAGTTGAAGAGCAGACCTGGAGGGCCAGATCTCTGGACCACTCTGCCTCCTTCCTGGAGGGAGCTGCTATCAGCCAGTCGTCCAGGTAAGGGTACACCCGGACCCCTCGGCGCCGCAGGAATGCTGTCACCACTGCCATGCATTTGGTGAAGACCCTGGGAGCTGGAGACAAGCCGAAGGGCATGGCTTGGAACTCGAAGGGATCCTTCCGCTCCGAAGCGAAGGAATCTCTGGTGAGACGGACGGATAGGGACGTGAAAAGCGGTCCTGCAAGTCAGAGAGCAGAACCACACGCCACGTTCCAAGGATGGTATTATCTGAGCCAGAGTGACCATCCTGAAGGTTCGAGACCTTAGGAACTTGTTTAGGTCGTAGGGTCGAGAATGGGCGCCAGCCCCGTCCGTTCGGAACCAGGAAGTACCTGGACACAAACCCTGGGTCTGAAGGAGGGTCCACACCTCTTACCACCTCCTTCTGGAGGAGGAGGCGATGTCGGCTCGACGAGCCGCCAGTGAGCTGGGGATCCCGAAGCCCCGAGGCGGCGGCTCTGAGGGTGGTGCCTGCTCAATTCCAGAGGCAGGCCTCTTCCCACCACCTCAAGACCCACCTGTCCGTGGTAACAGCGGACCAGGCGGAGCGGAAGTGCGGGCCGTCCCCAGGGGGACCCAGGAGTAGGTGACGGGGATGGGGCGACACCCTCAGCCCGTCACTGGGCAGGCTTGGAGGAGGGACGCCGAGGGACCTCCTGGGCCCTTTCCTCCTTGCCTCCTGTTAGAGGAAGCCGGGCGGCTTGGGTTTGGGATGCCAAGGCCGAGGCCTGCTGGCCCTGCGTTGCTGGGCAGGCGCGCCGGGGCACAGAAGAGAAGGAGCTTAGGCTGTGGTTTGCGGCCTTTGTCCTTCTGAGCGGAAGAGACCGAGTCAAGGTGGCATTGGACTTCTCGATCCTCTGCAGGTGACCTTCCACCCCAGGGCGAAGGTCAGTCCCCAAAGGAACATCCGCCAACTTGTGCTGGGTATCCAGAGTAAAGGTGGATATCCTCAGCCAAGCCCGCCGACGATAGCCACTCGCGCGCCACCGATCTGGCACATGAGTCCCCTATATCCAAAGCAGTCTGGAGCTGCTGTTTGGCCACTGCCCTGCCTGGTCCCGCACCTGCTTAACCGTAGTCTGCAGATCGGCGGGAAGATGAGGATGACCTCATCCAGGGAGCCCAACAGGGCATGAGAAAATGTGCCATGAGGACGGCCGAACTGGCCTGGCGAAGGCCGAGAGAGGCTAGCGTAGACTTTTAAGCCCGACATAGTCCAATTTCTTGGACTCCTTGTCAGGAGGTTTGTCCACATCCTGGCGTTGCCCGGTTGCAAAGCGCTGTCGGTAACCAACCCCTCAGCAGAGGGTGTTCCGAACCGGACAAGGAACAGTAGGGACACATACTTCCTGGCCATCCTGGCGGCGCAGGGCAGGAAGCAGGCGCTGCCAAAGCTCCAGTGCGGACCCACTATGGCCTCGCCACGGAAAGGCCTCCGTCGGAGAATCCCTCGGTCCAGAATCTCCGTGAGGATACCTGGCCCGTTTGGAAAGCGGTTCGAGCTCCATCCCGGTAGACTCCGAGATGAGCGAAGCAGTCCTAGGAAGGACGGCGGGCTATCGTCCATTGACTGACCTCCTGAAGACTCCAAGTCCAGTCGCTTGGAGAAAAAGGAGGAATCATCTTCGGACTCGGAAGAATCCTCGAAGAGCTGCCTCTGGCCTGAGCCACCCTTCACCTGCTGAGGTCGGTCGGGAGTGAGGGTAACTGACAGCCGATGGGGTAGACCCTTAGCCGACCGAGAATCCTTGGTCGGAGCCCCAATTGGTGGCTGTGGAGGCGGAGGTTCCACCGGAATCGGTGGAGCAGCTGGTTTTGGCCGAACAACCGGCCTGGGTATAGGCTCCTCGGATAAGTCGAGGGGTTGTGTCGGCCGTTCCGGTGACAGCCACTTAATGGCCGGGGAAGGCGTCGGGGTCGGCTTATTCCCGGCCAGGAGGAGCTGTTGCAACATAAGGTCCTCGTACCGTCGACGTAATTTACGCCGAAGCCTCCCCTCATCCGAGGAGGAGGGCGAGGATATTGTGACGCCGCTTACGCGTGCGAGACCGAGACCCGCCTGTAACGGTGGGATCGGCTGGACCCGCGAGGTCCGGAGCCGAGACCGAGAGTCCCGAATTTCGAGGTCGGTGCGGGGAGGTGTCGGCGGAACCGGCACTCCCCGGCTCGGATGGTCCATCCGAGGGCTCCGAACGGAGGCAAAGGCGAGCCACGGGATCCTCAACTCCTCCCGGGGAACGGGGAGGGAATCTCGGCTGCTAAAGCGACAGCCCGTCCAATGGGTCGAGAAAATCTCGACTTCATCGGTGGGAGTCTCGGTCAACTGACCTGGCAGGGACACCGTGAGGCCAGTGGCGAAGCCGGCCAGTCGGCGGCCGGGAGAGGACCTTTCCGCTCCCAAGAGGCGTCGACGGAGGGACTTACCTGTCCCTCTTTTGGACCGAGAATAAGGTCCAGCAGACACAGGCCCTTCTCCTTTAGTGGAGGGACAGACAAAAGCTCCTTAAAAGAAGCCGTGTAGGAAGAACCAGAGAAGGCGGGATAAATGCGCGGCCGAGGAAGATCGGCCGCGCCGCCTCCTCTTCGAGGCGACCATCCGCTCGAGCTGATCCGCCGACCGCCCACGCATGACACCGCCAACCGGGCCTCCTTGACTTCACCGAGGAAGCGCTCTCGGACGGCCCAGTTGCAATCGGCAGCACGGTCTTCAAGGACGAGGCCGTGAAAGATGAGCACAGGTCGCAAGCCTGCGGTCGTGCTCAAGGCCTAAGCAGTAGACACACGTGGAGTGTGGATCCGTCCGAGACATCTTCTGCCGCATGGGCATCTCAAAATCCGGGGTGATTTTGTCCATACGCGGCCAGCGAGGATAGAAGACTGATCTTTTTGCAAAATTTATTTTAAACCCAAACGGAGAATAGGAACAGTCAAAACGCAGAGCGCTTAGGAGGAACCTGAGCTTCTAAGCTGTAAGGAAGATCTGACGCCATGAGGGAGCCGAGTTATACCACCCGGTGGGTGGGAGGAGCAAGCTTGAAGACCTTCCGGCAAGATTTAAAGCGGCAAGGATACCTGCCAATGAGTGTGGATGAACAACATATCCATGTCCCTAGAACACTATTTTTAAGCGAAAAAGATGTTTCAGGACTAGAGGGCATGGGATGAAGTTGGAGGGAGGACGATTCAGAGGAAACATGAGGAAGAATTTCTTCACAGAACGGGTGGTGCACAAGTGGAACACCCTGCCAGAGGAAGTGGTGGGGGCTGAAACAATCACGGGATTTAAGAATGCATGGGATAGACATAAAGGAATTCTAGGGGCAGGGGTAAGGGGAAACAGACTTCTAGGAAAACAAACTGAACTTACAAGCTCAAATGGGCAGACTAGGTGGGCCATAGGCCCTTATCTGCCGACACTGTCTATGTATCTATGTATCATTGATGCATTTACTACTGTCCTTTTAGACACAGTTGTAAAAGTGAATCACACTCTCAATCTGAATTTCCAGAATAGAATTAAAAATTGAAAGTAGTGGTTCAATCAGTAGCACAATTACAGTTGTTATTAGAAGAGCATAATTACAACCCCCCCCCCCAAATTATATTTCATGTAATTCCATATTTAATTACCGTGAGTACAATGCTTATACCCAAAATGAAGTATTAATGCCCTGCTGGTGACATCACAATCATGGGATTATAACTGCAGTTAGGGAATAAGTATCTGGAGCAGCTGATATCTAAGGGCCAAGGAAAGGACTTACTTATCAGTAACTCTTAAGCTTCTACAGTATCTTCTCTAGACAGCAATGCTCTGGATTTTAGGATGAAGGTACTAGAACCCAGAGTGAACCAGAACCGTTGGGGTGACACATGCCAGGCACACAGCCCCGACACATAGTGCCATGCACACTGATGGTATACACAGTGACACAATCCCCAACTGCCTCAATGCCTTTTTTACCAAGGAGAAAAAGACAAATTACTGGGAGACAGGCCTCCTAAAATAATCAATGTAAGCATTTTAAAACACTAGGCATAACACGGCAAAGACATGAGATAGTCCAGCTGCCCCTATGAGTGCCAATGCAGTCCTTGTACTGAGGGACCACGCAGCAAGGCATGCTCAGCTGTGAACGTGGCGCTGCCACCACATCTGATAAACCAGTGATGTCCAATATATCGCGGTTCAGGGGCGACTGCTGCAGGCACTCCTATCGATCAAGCCACAAGGGCTTTGGCTCTTGGTGGGCTCAATAAGGGAATCCTTAATCTCTCTACCACACATGAAACCAATAAACAGCTCAAGTTCAATGGAATAACACAGCTTTATTTTTCTTTTTTTCCTTTTTCTTCTTCTTCCCAATCATTGACTGGGCTCTCTCAGCCAACGGCCCTCCCAATCTCATTACCCGCCATCTCTGGGACTTACCTGTTGCCTGGATCATTCCCACACAGCTTTCCCCCTGAGGTGGAGCCAGAAGGGGCAACACAGCTCTCCTCTGAAAGCCATGCTTGGTCAAGCCCTCCCCCCCCCGAGCCCAGTAGGTGGTGTGGGGTCTGCGAAGGGCCATCCACGTCATTATTCTGCAGTCATTGGGTCTTTTTATTCTTGTGGTCCCCTGGATGTTCCATAGGGCTGCTGGCATAATGCACACGCAAGGCATGCAGACATCTTCTGGAGGAGCATCCTTCATCCCCTTAGCCACCACCCATGGCCTCCTAGGTGGTGGTGCTGTGGCAGAACTTGCTGTCCTTCCCCACTGGAGGACAGCCTCCGCTAGGACACTCAGTCCTCCCAAATGGTAGTGCTACCACAGCACCAATGGGCTGGCCAAACACAGCTTTATTAACAACAGACCATCTGTAAGAAAAAAGGTTAGTGCCAATGTCAACTGTAACCATGGTCCTTTTATGTGCTTTCTTAGGCGGGCCAGACCTACCCCTTCCCACCTGGTACTAGGTTTTAAACAGATCCAAATGGGAACTCCACTAACTCGGTCTCCTTGGGTACCACAGGTGTAGAATCACTGCAGGCCCACAAATGTTGCCATGGGTTAGCTGGCATTGGTGCACTTCAAACAGAGCAACATTCCCATCCCTCAAATCTCACAAGCCATGTAATTGCTTAAATGGCAGAAAAACCCTCAGTATGGGGTATTTGTAATCCAAATTGCAAAATACGGTGAAACAACATCCCTTTGATGCAATAGGCCACTGGGTCTCTGCTCCCCCAGGGTGTCTACAGTGCAATCAGGTTTCCTTTCTCTGCTCCACACTGAACCAGCAACCTTGGACAGTGGTCTTCCGACTTTCTTCCACTCATTCTGGATTGCTGAAGCCCTGATCTGACCATCACATGTCCTGGCTTCCAAACTCATAGGTCAAAGGCGGCCCAGCACCATGCTGTAGTGCCTGCTAAGGGACCTGGATCAGCAGCCCTGTTCAGTGTTTGCTCACTGTTTCTCAAGCCTGGGATGGCACAGTTGACATCCACTCTCAGCACAGCAGAACTTTCCACCATGAGATCTCCACCAGATCTGCCCACCTCCAGCACAATCCTGCCTTTACAGGCCTTGCACAGCCTATCCATATGTGTCTGGGTCTCTCACTCCAGAAACTCAACAGCTCATAGGCCCCAGAAAGGGCACCAGAATCTGGGGCCTTCTTTCACCAGAAGCCTCCTGGAGTCCTCTCCCCTGAGAGATTTCTAAGCATGGGTTGAACCTGCCTGAGCTGGTCCAGTACATTTCCCCCCTCTCATATGAGGATATGGTCCTGCATCAAGCTGGCACAACTCAGAGTCTTAGTCACTGTCTGTAACGTAGCCCTTGTACCAACCAAGAGCCCTGTGCACTCTCTGTGATCTGGTGCCACTTCTGGCCATTGATGGTGCAGGGCTACTGTCTCCATGTCACCAATGAGCCCTTTAGCAGTATTGGCAGGGTTAGCTTCTTTCTCATTTATGGGGGTGCCTCTTCCTGTTCAGGTTCTGGGGGCCCAATCACTGCACCAGGGCCTGCTAGGGGAGCAATCCTTCTGGACTAACCAGTATCTCTGTTCTCATTTTCAGAGTCTTCACTGTCCAGAAAACAAGATGGCCACAGTTCCTGTTCTGGTTCTCATCTCTGTTGGCAGAATCATTATGGCCTCTGAGTTTTTGGTGTCCACTTGAAATGGTAGTTCAGGTGGGGGCTGTGGTTCAGCAATTGTCTCCTCAATGTGCCAGGCCCCATGGTAAGGTTTCAGTCTGTTATAATGCATTTCACTATTTAGAAGCTGTGACTTCTAGTACAATTTTCTGTTTTTGACCTAAATCTTCAGAAAAATGTAAAATGTTGCCTTTTAAAGCTCAGATTTGGCTGACACAGCTACAGTTTGCTAGCCTGCTTATGTAACGGTGGCTACTTTGCTACACAGTTGGATCCACTAGAGTGTCACAGCACTGAACCTAGGCTGTGAGTGGCGTAGACAATGATCTCCCGCAAGATCTTGCTGATTCCAGCTCTTAAATCTGCCGCAGTGTCACAGTTCTCCTCATTCACCACAGAGTGAGCATATCAGCTCTGCGACCGAGCCTACCATCCAATGGCACACTGAGAAGGAGACCCTCAGAGTTGTTCTCGAACCTGAGCCTCCTACATATGAACATGACAGCCTGCCATTGCAGAACCACTGGAACAGCACAAAAGATCCCAAGTAAATCAGCTGTAAACCAAAGCACTCAAACACAGAAGACGGCATTTAAATGTACGCATATTGGAAATGGATTTTCATCCCCTTTAAGCAAACCTTTCCATCCTAGTAAGATTTAGTTACTGCTTCTTAACATGTCTACTATATATTTAAAAACTGATGCTGAGGACTGCAAGCAAAAGGTGAGTGTTTCTGGCATGCATACCACACACACGCCAGCACTCTCGAAGAGTATAGAGATGCTTCAGTGACACTGTTGACCATTTACTAAACAACAACTTGGATTCAGTGGCCCTGTATGGATTCTGTAGGGGCAAATATTGCCAAACAAACCTAACTGCTTTTCTGAAAATGTTACCAAGGAATTGGATGTGGGAGATCCCGTGAATGCTGTATATATGATTCTGTATACTGTTGTACTATGAGAAAGTACCACACAGGAAGTGATTTCAGAAAATAGATAACCTAGGTGTATCGAGGGTGTGACGAAATTGATTCAAAAGTGGTTGCAGGATAGGAGGCAAAGGGTCGTTATTGATGGTAACTAATCAGCATATAAACATGTGACCAGTGGGGTTTGACAGCAGTCAGTTCTGGGACCTACACTGCTTAATATACTCATAAGTTATTTGGAAGAGGGTGCTTGCTTCTAGCTGGATTACCAAGTTTGCAGATGACACCAAGATGGGAAGAGTGCTTACATCGCAACAGGAGATGAATGAAATGCTGGAGGATCGGAGCAGGTTTGAGAAATGGGTGACAAACTGGCTGATGAACTTCAATGTTGAGAAATGCAAGGTGAGGGATCTAGGAATGAAGAACATGAAGGCAAAATATTATTTGAATGGCATGGAGATTGCAGAAATCAAGCAGGAAAAAACGTGGGTTAATCAATGGATTTCACTAATGAAAGAAATAAGGGTAATGGCGGAGATGTGCAGTAGAATTAATTTTGGTTATGAGCAGGAGAACATCATTTTAAAGGCTATGCCTGTGGTTCAATGGGTGGAGCAACAACGTTACTCCCCCATCAGACCTTAAAAGGCCACTCCTCCTGGACTGTTCCAGGATTCGTTTCTTTGTTGCCCCTCCATCCTCCCCTCCTTCCCCAGCAGCACTCTTTTCTGTGGGCTTCTTCCTAAGCTACCTTTAGCCAAGGGAATCATTCCCATGGCACCTATAGGGGTGGAACCCTCCTCTAGGGTTCCTCACCGTCATACCCCTATAGGGTGGTATATCCCATGGATAGAGAGGTGAACAGCCACAATGTATCTAAGTCACACAAGCATACATCATATCAAGTTGCGTAAGCACATTGTACTATTATTTATTTAAAAAAGTTTAACCAGGAAGTACATACTGAGCTGATAACAGCTTGTTTCCAGATGAGTCCTGACTAGATGGTTAAAATGGGACAACTTCTTTATGCATAGTACTGTAACACCCTGAAAGCGTGTATAAATTAGCATTCAAATGTATACAACACATGGGTTTTCAACATTCACTTGGAATCATGCACTGTATTTACCATATGTTAGTGGATGAAATGTTACATAGAATTTGTCGGCAAATAAGGACCACTTGGCCCACCTAGGTCTGCCCAGTTTGTGCCTGCTATACTGAAACCGCAGAACCTACCTAATCTCCAGCTACTCCCCGCGCCTGCTTTTCTACTAAGATTCCTTTGTGCTTATCCCATGCATGTTTAAAGCCCACAACGATTCTGGTTCCCATAATCTCCGCTGATAGACTGTTCCAAGTGTCCACCACTCTTTCAGTAAAGATGTACTTCCTTATGTCCTTCCCAGACTTTCCCCCTTCCAGCTTTATTGCATGCTCTCTAGTCCTGGAGCACCTTCTCCTCTGAAAAATACTCCTCTCCTGTACCTTGTTCATCCCCATGACATACTTATAGGTCTCTATCATGTCCCCCTCTCCCTCCTCCCTTCCAGGGTGTACCTATTGAGATCCTCAGTCTTTCCTCATAGGGCTTTTGATGCAATCTCTGCACCATTTTAATTATCCTCCCCAGACAGCCTCTACCCTGTCTATGTCCCTTCTGAGGTGTGGTTTCCAGAACTGGACACAGTACTCCAGGTGGGGTCTCACCAATGATCAACACAGTGGCAACACCTCTTCTCTCCTTCTGCTGGTGATTCCCCTCCTTAGGCACCACAGCATCCCACCTGCCCTGCCTGTTGCCTTGTTGCACTGCCCCACCACCTTGAGGTTATCAGATATGATAAGCTCAAGGTCTCTTTCCTGCTTTACGACTGTCAGTCTCTCCCCCCTCCCCATTTAAAACATCACCCCTGGGTTTCTGTGCCCTAATGCATGATTTTGCATTTTTTTGCATTGAAACCCAGCTGACATATCCTCAACTGCTCCTCGAGTTTCCTCATGTCTTTATTAATTTTCTCCACCCCCCTCTGAAGTATCTACCCTATTGCAGATTTTTATGTCATCTGCAAAGAGGTACACCTTCTCAACCAGCTCTTCCGCAATGTCACTTATGAATACACTGAAGAGGACTAGTACCAGTCCTGAGGCTAGAAGTACCCCACTGGTCACTCCCTCCTCATTAGAGTGAGTGTCATTTACCACCAGCTTCTGTCGCCTTTTCACCTCAGTCATTTCCTTACCGAATTTATCATCTTGGGTCCCACCCCTAAACTGCCCAGTTTCCTTATTAGCCCCCCTATGAGGTACAGTGTTGAAGGCCTTGCTGAAGTCTAGGTAGGCCATGTCCACCATCCCACCCTGATCTATTTCCCTGGTCACCCAAAATTGATCAGGTTCATCTGACACAACTTCCAACCCATGAAGCCATGCTGCCTTGGATCCTGTAACCTGCTGGATTCCAGATACTGTACTAACATTTCTTTTAATAGTGTTTCCATTAACTTTCCCACCACTAACGTTAGACTGACTGGCCTAAACTTGTCGGCCTCCTCTCTGCTGCTGCTCTTATGGAGTGGGACTACATCTGCCCTCCTCCAGTCCTCTGGAACCACTCCTGTTTCCAGTGAGTTTTCAAATAAGACTGTCAGAGGTGCAGCTGGTACTTCCCTGAGCTCCCTAAGCACCCTTGGATATATCCCGTCCAACCCAACAGCCTTGTCCACTTTCAGATTTTCAAGTCCTCTCAGGACTCTTTCCTCTGTGAATGGATTTGTGTCCACTTCCTTCCCCCAGTGTTCCTGCTGCTTCTATGTGGTCCATCCCCCTCTTCCTCCACTGTGAAGACTGAGCAGAAGCACCTGTTTGGGAAATATACTTTTTCCTGATCCTTCTCTGTGCGATCTTCCCCTGCCCTTCTTATCTGCAAAATCCTGCCCATTGTCTTCCTCTTTTTACTTATGTATCTGATGAAAGTCTTGACTCTGTTAGCTGCCCCTTTTGGCTATCTTCTTCTCTGTTTGCACCATTGCGCCCCTCACTGCCTTCCCTGCTTCCCTCTGCTTTACCTGGTATGCCTCCCTCTCCTCTTCCCTCTGCATATATTTGTACCCCCTGAATACCAGCCTTTTAACCTTTACCTTCACATCCACCTCCCATAAGAACCATGGCATTCTCTTTTTCCTCCTGTTTTTGCCACTCCCGTCGCAGAGGTTTGTTGCCTTCACTATGCCTTCCCTTAAAGAGCAGGTGTTTACTTCTAACAAATAGACAACTGATTATTTTTTTATTGTATCTTGGTGTGTTAGTAATTACATTATACTTTTGTAATAAAATATTTGTTCAGGCAGTGAAACAAGTGGATTTTTACCTTTGCTTTTCACACTGCTAGTAAAAATGAATTAAGTGGAATTCTGGTATTGTGATGTCAGAAACTGCCAGCTACTTAGGGGCCCAATGTATTTCAGTGAGAAACTAATTACATTTTTCTGTCTTTTTCAAAAGAAACAGATACTTCTTTCGGCAACAAACTTTGACTTTTATATGTTTACACTACTGTGGTACATCTGAATGATTTTATAAATTTTAAATCAATAATTGACTTCTCTTTTCTCTCCCCGAGTAAAATCTGGTTATGAAGAAAATGTCACCTGCTAAATTGTAACAAAAAAATCACGTTATCAAAAATCACATATTTCTATTAAAAATATAATATCTGGTGGCAGAAAGTGTTATTTCTCTATAAACATTTGAAAGCTGGTATGCAGTTTCCCACTGAAATACACTGCCAGCCTTGCCAGTAAAGATTTTCTGACATCACAATAGAAGAATTCTATTGCACTCTTTTTTGCTAGTAGTTGGCCAAATACAAATACAATGATGAAATGGTAATTAAAGAAACTAATAAAAACAAAATGATTACAGAGGCATCTAAAGGTCCCAAAATGTAATTCTTTAAGATATACATCCTTACTAAGCACCTGAGTTCTGCGCTTGTTTTGACCCCACCTGATTTAGCATATACTCTTGCCTACTCCTTAGTCATGACACCTGCGCTTGCTGTGCTACCTGACTTCTGTCTTTGTACCTTTTGTTCCTGACTTGTACTTATTTGTTTCTTAGGGCCTCTACTTCTCCTCGCTATTTCTCTCCTTTTCTCTTCTTGCCACTCGTGTGTCTCTATTTTGTGTTTCTTTATCCACTCTCTACCTCTCTCTTCTTTTCTGCCCCTGCCGCCTCCACTCCTATCTACCCTCCTGTTCTTTATCCTTCTCTGTCTGGCTTAATTATCTCTACCTGTGTCTGTCCTGATATTTCTCCCTACCTACCTATGCTCTTTTTTCTACAATGTTATACTGCTAGGCAGCTATCTGTATCTCTGTATTGTTCGATGAGTTGTACTTTTCTCCTCACTACTATCTCACTGCACGTTCACCTGCTTTATTTTCAGGCTCAACATGAATGTGAAATTGTATTTGTATTACAGGTTGCCTCTATTTTCTGCACCCTTGTTAGCACCAATGTTTTTGCACTTTCTGTACAATGTTTTGCTACCTTGGAATTGCACCTATTTAAACTGTTATCTGTATTTGTTTTACTACATCTCTGTACTCTCCCGGGTCGTGCCTGAAAATGGTCAGTCTTGGCTAGTGCAGCTACCCGGTAAACAAAAACTAAATAAATAAATACATTTATCCCATTTTTCCTCCATCCCACCGTGGCAATCCCCCTGCTAGGTTGACTCTGAGGCATTCGCCCATTTTTAAAATCCACCCTCCAGAAATCCAGGACCCTCATCCTTGTGTGGTTTGTCTCTCCCACCGTCTTCAGTTAAACCACACTGTATGGTAATCCCTAGTCCCCAGGTGACATCCCACCTTGACGTCTGCAACACTGTCCCTGTTCGTGAGCACTAGATCCAGTATTGTCCCATCGTGAGTGGGCTGGTTGACTGTTTGCCTGAGAAACACCCCTTGCAGGGAGTCTAGAATGGCCCTGCTTCTATCCAAGGCTGTGGTGCCATCGTACTGATGGCTTCCCCAGTATATTATCCAATTCTTTCCCCTGTGCTGGAGGTCTGTGTATCACCCCAGTGTGAATAATGGCTCCGACTCCTGTCCCCAGGGTGCCCCACAGCACTTCTAACCCATCCTTTACTCCTATGATTACACTTTTTCTTTTCTGCAGACATTTCTCTGAACTGTTTACTTCTGTAATGTACACAGTTATTTTTTAATAATAGGAACAATTTTAATTGTATTGTGAAAACTTAAAATCTGAGTGGCAAAAAAAAATGGAAATAACAGTGTGAGGCAGCAACTAGCAAGGTAAACAAACTGATGGCATAAACTAAGAAAAACTTTGTGCATAGGCCAAGGGATGTTATATACAGATCCTTAGCCTGGATTAATTATCGAGTGCAGTGCACACTTCTAGTCCTTATATCTTAGGAAGGCTATTAACAAAGTGGAGAGAGTGAAGAGGAGAGCAACCAAGATGGTTAATGGGTTGTAGAACATGGGTTATGAGGATTGACTGGCAGAACTGGGACTGTTCTCCACAGAATGGCGCAGATTCAGAGAAGACATGATTACAGTAATTATATAAACTGGATAACACCATCAGACCAAGTGCAGCTCTTCAAGATGCACAATGATGAAAGGACAAAGAGGTACTCAGTGATCTCTCTGAGTGGAGGAAGATTAAAGAGAAACATCAGAAAGGACTACTTTACGGAATGAGTGGTAAACACTTGAAATAATTTGCCAGAGCATGCGGTATTGGCTAATACTGTAATAACCTTTAAGATCAGACTAGACAGGCACTTTGAAGAAAATGGGGTGACAGCATATTCCCACTGAGTGTTGGGGGGGGGCGACGACTTGATGAACCAATGGTCTTGTATGCATGTATGTATGTGTGTATTCATACAACGTATGTGAGAGTTAACTCTTACAGATAAACAATTTATTTGAACTACTGAAGCCTTCTAAATGAGGATAAATAATTTTTTCTCACTTTTGCAATTCATACTTTCTTTAGACAGGTCACAATAGAACCCTAAACCAATCCATCAATCAATCAATCAGTCTTTATTTAGCCAGATTGGACACCACTGAGCATGCTCAGTTCCAAGGTGGGCCTGGTAGGTACACATAAGGAATACTGTATAACAAGGGCAACATATATCAATACAATCAGATGCATAGGCAACCTAATAAGGTCAGGTCGTAGGGCGAAATAACAACACAGATTTCGGCAGAAATAAGAATTGTATACAATGATGATTCATGGAACACAGAAGTTGTTGATATTGTTGATTAATCAATGGGAAAGCAGCTTGAACAATGCCTGACGACATCACAATGGCCTCGGCTGCACTCAAAATGGAGCAGTGAAATCAAACAGAAACTGTTAAATCTTTATAAAGCAGTTTAATTTAAAACATTTACAGCTTAAAATACATTATATAAATTGGACACACAATGGGGTGACTCAGAATAAGCTATTTTTACTTTTGAGGGGTCTGAGCTAACATAACTGACTCGAGACTCTGCCACACGAGTTTTGTCCTGCCACTCACATGTGAAGATAAATGACATATTCTAAGTTAGTCTATCATGTGTCCCATATTTATATATTATTAATATATAATGTATGGAAGAACGCTGTTAATGTTAGAAAATCATCTTTTGCTAATGTTGTTATACCATCGATGTGACGTTGCTGTGTTGTTAACCCATCGATGTAACGTAACATCGATGGCATAACAAATTGGAACCAACAGGAACTGTCATCACCAAGGCAGCACGGCAGTCCGCGCACTGTCAAAAACTGTTAAAAGCAAACAACAAAACAGTCGCAAAGCCCAAACGCTGTAACCCTATCTAAATAATGGCAGCCGCTGTATTTTCTAAGACTCTGGATGACGATCGCAGAGCATTTATAGTCGAGCAGAAAACCAAAAAGACACTAAAGAAAACAGAATCAGATATCAGGATGTTACGATCCTACCTGGCAGATGAAGGTGAATCTCGGACCATAGGAGAAATACCAGTCACCGATCTAGATCTCCTCGTTGCCAATTTCATCTACAAAATAAAGCGCAACGATGGTACAGATTATGAGCCATCTACTCTGAGAGGCATATTAGGCAGCTTAGACCGCTACCTCCTGAGCATTAACTACGGTCACTTCATTTTCCACGGCAACCAAAAGGACTTCACCGAAACAACTGTCACCCTCTCAGCAAAGCAAAATCACCACAAGAAGCTGGGCAAAGGTAGCAAGCCCAACAGGGCTGAGGCACTGTCACCCTCAGACACTGACAAACTCTACCAGACAGGAACATTAGGACTACAAAGCCCAGTGTCACTCCTAAATATGATATTTTTTAACAACGGGCTGTACTATGCCCTCAGAACTGCAGAGCAGTATGCCCTAAAATGGGGGGAACTGAGTTTAAAAAAAGATAGTGACAGCACCCAGTTCTTGGAATATACTGAGCGCCAAACGAAAACACGGACAGGAGATAACCCACGGGACATCAGGGCTGTCAAGCCAAGGATGTATGAAAACCTGGAACACCTAGACCGAGGTCCAGTGAAAGCATACAGTTGGTATGCTTCTCAAAAGCCACCAAGCACGTTACATGTAGAATCTCCATTCTACCTTGCACCCAATTTGTACTTCAAACCTGGTGTGTCTATTTGGTTTAGGGCAATGACCCTTGGCGAGAACAAGATTCACTCAGTGATGAAAATAATAAAGACCTCTGCTGGATCGCCCATCGAAAAACGCATAACAAATCATTCAACACATAAAACAGCAATCCAGAGGCTAGTGGATAATGCTGTCCCCCCCTATCGAGGTTCAGCAGGTCTCTGGTCATAAGAGCCTGCAGTCCATAAACAATTACAGTTTCATCTCTGAGGCCAAACAAAAAAGAAATTCTGGTATTCTTGGAGGGACAAATGCAACCGACAACCAGCAGCCCTCTACATCTAATCCTTCTGCAGCCCTGGTAGTTCACCAAGAAAGTCAACCATCAAAGACACATAAGTTAGCCAGATTTGCCTTGTCAGAGCTCACAAATTTCAACCTGTTTGGAGACAACTCAATATTGCAAAATGGTACCATCATCGTGAATGTAAATAATTACTTTGGGCCACAGAAACAGAAGCGAATTTGCACAACCTCAGACTCATCTGACAGCGACTCCTGAAAGGTCAGTAGATAATTAATAATCTGAACCTCTCACCCTCTCATGGGTTAGAAACTTTTAGCTGCCGGTGTAATTGGTACTGAGTAAATACCTGACTTCTCAATGCTTTTTTTTTGTCTTTTCTCCTCTCCTGTCCCGTCCTCTCACAGGCAATCTCCATGAGTCAAAACATCCACACAGTGATGACGCAGTCTAGCAAATGTTGTACGGTGCTCTCAAGGTCAACTAATGTTGCCAAGGTAACCACTCGGCACTAGCACAGTGTGGTTAACCACCGATGCCCATACATTATCCTCTATATAGTGTATAGCAGAGTATTGTTCTGTATAGAATTCCATCCCTTTTAAAATGCTGTTGTACCACACTTCAAAGGTCATGGAATGTGTACCCTTCCGTGGTACAACAGCACTTTGAAACCTCTAGAGACTGCACAAGTCAGTTTCATTCTGAAAGCAAAAGAACAGCCACACACATATTTCCCATACTACTATACATTATAAAAATATAGGATGAACAACTTTCTGCCACCTTGGGGTTTTGATTTCCATGAACCTCTCAAGGTTTGCTCTTGAGGTCAGGGGGAATCAGGTATCAGATTGTTGGAGGGGGTGCAGTGAAGAGCCACAAAGATTTATTTATTTATTTATTTGCTTTTGATGATCCGGGGATTAGAGAGCAATCCCTACAAGGACAGGCTGGGAGAGTTGAATATGTATTCACTGGAGGAGAGGAGGGATTGGGGGATATGATCGAGACCTTTAAATATCTGAAGAGGATAAACAAGACCAACACAGAAGGGATTTTACAGATCAGAAAGGAGAGGGACATGGACTGAGATTGGAGGGGGAAGATTCAGGAGGGAGATGAGGAGACATTTTTTCACTGAAAGAGTGGTGGACAAATGGAACACCTTACCAGACGACATAGTGTCCTGTAAGAAGGTGGGCAGTTTCAAGAGGGGTTGGGACAAGATAAGGGGAAGGGATACTGGGAAGGGGGGGGCGAGAGGGGCAGCTGCAAGATGAGGTGCTAGCTGCACACTCGAGCAGACTTGATAGACTGGGAGGCCTGTTTCTGCTGGCAATTTCATATGTTCGTAACCCCTCTGTGGCAGAACACACTGGTTGTGCATAGTTCCCTATCCAGTCAGTATTCTCCATTTTGTAATACAATATATGTGGCGGTCATTGTTCCCATTGGGAATCAGTGACATCCAAAATTCATAACACTGCTGTTCTGACATTAGAAAATCATAATTCAATTATTCTGACATCAGATCAGTGGTATTATGGACTACAATGTGTGGACAGTTCCATATTTTACAAAAAATAAGACAGGAAACCATCAGTAACTAGACTTGTCATTCCAGCTCAAGATTCAGGTGTTTGTTGTTTATGATGTCATATAAATCTCGCAACAGAAATACAGCCTTGTTACTGGTGGTTTTCTGTCTGTTATTCTATTTATAAATCAGCTGACTGATAAAATATTTATAAACATAAAAACAAGATTAAGAAATACCTCTGCCGAACAAGGGTGACATGACATGTTTTCTCATGTGCAAGTAAACTGTGACACAGATTTGCTGAATCTGTGCCAGTTGTCAACAGAATCCTGTAATACTATTAAAAGCCCCAGATACTTTGTTACTGTGGTTGTCTCGCACCTCATTCTTCACTGGATCATTTCACTGTACTATTGTTATTATTATTATTTTTTTTATATTTGTAATGTTTGCTGAAAATAATATATATTTGTAATGTTTACTGAAATAATATACAAAGATATATTCAATATATCAAATGCAACTGTGGTTAGAACACATATCACTACCAAACTAAATATATATATATATATATATATATATATATATATATATATACACATACACACACACATACATATATTTTGAGTTATAAAATCTTGAGACCTCACTAACATCAAACGCTGATGCTTTCCTAAGAAGTCTGAATTCCACTGATTGGAATCCCATCATTTCCCTCCTGGACATAAACCTAGCCCTGAACTTCTTCAAAGCACCGTCTCCTCCATCCTTGATTCACACTCCCCATTCAAACCCAGAAGAGTCAAGGGCACTCATCCCCCCTGGCTCTCCCAGGAAATACAGCAGCTAATGCGCTCCCATGACAAGGCCTGGAAAATCTTTAAAAAGTCCAGTCTCAACACAGACTGGCTAACCTACCATCAATTGCAGAATGCTTATAAAACTAAAATGACCAAGTCCAAGCAAGATTACTTACAATCACTACAAATAAACCATCTCACTAACCTTAAAAACATTTGGGCACAAGTTAACACCCTGGTCACAGGCAAGGAACATGCCACCCCCCTGACCATGCTCGATAACAGAACAGTTCTATCTACCCCCATAGAAATTGCTACAGGTATAAATCACTTTTTCACTGACCTAGACAGATATAAACAAGGCTTACCAAAAGTCCCCCTCCTCCCTGAGGATGACAGGCCTGACGCCCCTACTACCTCCTTCCGTCCGAGACTCACCTCACTTACAAAGGTTCTCAAGCTACTAACTAAACGTAACCCTGATAGTTCACCAGGATTTGATTCCCTACCTCCCAAGTTCCTTAAAATTGGTGCTCCCGCGATTGCCCACCCTGTTGCGCTGTTAATCAACAGGTCCTTCCTCTCACAAACTATACCGGACAAATGGAAAATAGCGATAGTTGTCCCTGTACACAAGAGTGGCCCAACCAACCTTACCAATAACCACAGACCAATATCTATACTGTGTCCCCTAGCAAAAATTCAAGAAAGAATACTCTATAACTAACTATACTCCTTTTTAGAATTAACAAATGACCTTACTGTCTCTCAGCATGGATTCCAGAAACTGCACAGGACAGAATCTGCTCTCCTAAGTGTCACTACAGGCTTCTTCCAAGCCATGGATCAGGGATGTGCCATTGGTGCAGTATCTGTCGATCTCATGAAAGCATTCGACCATGTTAATCAACCACTACTCCTAGCTAAACTGAACAAACTTGGTCTCGACTCCAACTCCCTCATGCGGTTTTCTAAGTACCTGTCTAATCAGCAACAGTGCGTCAAATGGTCTGGCGTCACCGCTCCCATGGCACACACCATGGACGGGGTCCCGAAGGGGTCAATCCTGGGCCCTTTGTTATTTTCCATATTCATTAACGAGCTACCCGTGACTGCGGTGGCGCATCGGTGCAACTCTATGCAGATGACGCTATTCTATATAGATCTGAAAGAAGTATCTCCTCCATCAAATCAGGCCTTGAGAAAAATTTCTGGCTACACAAAGACTGGTTTAGGCAAACCCTATTGACACTAAATACCAAGAAAATGAAAACTATGTTGTTCAGACACATCTCCTTTGACTTGTCCGCTGAACTACCCTTCTGTAATCAACACCTCTACAGGTACGTCTCTCGATGAAGTAGACTCCTTTAAGTATTTAGGCGTTACACTGGACATAAATTTATCTTTCGAAGCTCACACCCATCAAATTATCAAGACAATGCACCAAAAAACTGGGCCTGCTACACTGAATTGCCCCTTACCTGACCCCTTACTCCCGGAAAACCCTTGCTGTACCAACTTTACTCCCCGGACTTTTTTATGCAGCCCCTCTACTTCTTTCAGCTTAGTCTTCTATACTGCCCAAATTAAAGCAAACCTATCACAGAGCCGCTCGTTTTGCCGCAGATGCTCCTGCTCAAGTGCACCATTGCGACATCCTCAAGATCCTAGGATGGCAATCCTTCGAGTCGAAGCTAGACTTCCCATTCTTCTGCACCATGTTCAAACTTATCCAGCTTCCCTCCCCACCTATCCTCTCCCTTGAAACCTATCTCTAAACCCCTATGCTCCTCCCACCTCCTTTTGCATAAGTCTCCCCAAGACACGGTTAGCCTCAGAAAAAATATCCTTCTCCTTTCTAGCTCACCTAATATATATATATATATATATATATATATATATAATTTTAATTTACTGTGCCCCCCCCCATCGCCCTGTCTGGCCCATGTTCCTTCTGATCCTCCCAGCCCTGTCCCCCGGTATCCCAAGGACCTACCTTCTTCCCCAAACCCCCCCACGGCTTCTCTCTGTTGCTGGGGATGTATGGTAATGGAGGAGTGAGTCCTGCAAAGGTCGTCAGTCATCCTGCCAGCCAGGGTGTTTCCTCCATTTTCTGTCCTCCTTTCATTGCCGCTCTATCCCTCCCCCATTGGGATGCTGGTGTTGGGACTACGTCCCCTGCATGAGCATGCAGGTCCACACTCACACAATGCTCATGTCCCTTCATTCCTCCCTGTGTCTCGCTCGCCTTACCACCCACACATCTGTAGGTGGCAGTGCTGCAGCAAGACTTGGCACCCTCCCTCTCTGGAAGAGGAGAGTGTCCTGTGAGTCACTCAATTCTCCCCTTCCCTGGCTGACCCCCAGAGGTCCGAGTTTGCTACCAAACATGGATCACCGGTGTGGCAGGAGATAAGGGACCCAGCACCTCAGCCTTCCACGCCATTGGGCTGGCTTAAAACTAAAATTTTGGCCCTGTGGCACTGAGGGTTGAAGCACTGGATGCCACATCTTGCACTATGCCGTTGACCTGGGTTTGGGAATGAGCTGGTGTCATCTAGGGTTGGCAAAGAGCGGTGGGAGCTAGATCAAGCAGCTGGGAGGCATCTCTCCTCTCCTGGGGAGCGTCCCTGTTGCTACCGCCACATGGCTGCCACTGGATGGAGGTCTGGTGATGGTGCAGGTTAGGATGCGGCACGCACTGGGAGGGTGTCATGGGTCTGCATCATGTGCATGCCTCCACACGCGCATGTACAGCCATGGCCGGGGATGGGAGAAAACAGGTGGAAAACAGGGCCAGCCGGCAGGATGATGCCAATCCTCTGCAGGCTCTGCACCTGGTCAGCTGGGCACCTCTGTGCAATTGAGGTGAGTTCTAGTGAACATCGGGGTGACAGGGCTGGGGGGGCCATTAGAAGGGGTCTGGTCGGCACGGGGTGCATAAATATATATATATAAAAAAAAATAAGATATTCTTGTTTAAACATAAGTATAACCAGCTAGCTGATATCACTAAAACTAAAAACAAGAGAGAAGAAAAACCTAAGACAAAACACTGTTAATGGCCAGCATTACACCTAGTAATATACGAACACACAAAGAAGCCAGCAGAACAAGGCCATTTGGTCTATCAAATCTGCTTGTACTGCAGGGTCCATAGCTTGAGCTAATGTCCCTGCCCTCCCTCCCCAGTCCTCCCAACCTCTCTACCCATGATCCTTACCTTCCCCCATACTTTTCCCAGCCTCTCTTAAAGCTGCCCACTGTCTTCAATGAGATGACCTCTTTTGGCAGTGCATTCCAAGTGTCCACCACCCTCTCTGTGAAGAAGTGCTTCCTGACCTCCTTCCTAAACCTCCAACCCTCCAGCTTAAGACTGTGCCCCCTCGTGTTATTGTTGCCACTCCGCTTAGACTCTCCTTATCAACCTTATTTATTCTTTTCAAGTACTTGAAGGTCTCAATCATGTCCCCTCTCTCTCTCCTGTCTTCCAGGGAGTACATGTTCAGTGCCCTCAATCTCTCCTCGTATGCTTTACCCTGCTGACCTGCTATCAGCCCTCCTCTGGACCTTCTTCAGCAGGTTAATGTCCTTTTTGAGGTTTGGGCACCAGCACTGAACGCCATACTCTAGATGCAGCCTTATCAGTGACCTGTACAAGGGCAGTATAACCTCCTCTCTCCTGCTATTGATCCCCCTAGATATGCATCCCAGCATCTTGTTTGCCTTTGCTGCTGCTTTCTTGCACTGCGTGGAGTGCTTCAGGTCGCTAGTGATATCAATCCCAGGTCCTTCTCCTCCTCTGATGCAGATACTCGGACTCCACCCAGGTAATACTCTGTCCTGGGATTCTTGGCTCCAATATGCATAACTCTGCATCTCTTGGCATTGAAGCCAAGCTGCCAGATCTTGGACCACCTCCCCAGCTTACCCAGATCTTTCTATAGGTCCTGTATCCCTTCAGCTGTGTCCACTCTCCCACAGAGCTTGGTGTCATCCGCGAATAGACATATTTTACCCTTAATGCCATCTCCAACGTCATTGATGAAGACACTGAACAACACATAGAAACATAACACAGACTCCAAAGTGGAGAGACCAATTTGGATGGGAAAACTGTGTCTAACGCATCATATAATTATTAACAATGGATGGGGTAAGTGATGGAGTACAACAGCCATGGGGGAAGAGACCTAGGGCTATACCACCAAATTATGGAAGAAGAGATGCATTTTCAGCAGTACTGTAAAGAAACCATGAGTCCAGTGAGCCCTACCTTGCTGTTCCCTGTGTTTGTAGGGCAAAACAGAGCATCTCATATGACAAATTGCAAGGACCTGTGCTCACCACCCCATGACGGAGGGGAAAATGGGAAAGAGCCAGTGGCAGGTGAGATTTCTTGGCCACTGTAATACACATGCTCATAAGATAATGTGCCAGCATCTCTTTGGATAGCACTGGACAATATAACAGGATAAACAGAGAAGGATTTAACGTGAATGGCTGTGAAACGGCTGGAGACAATTCAGTTTGTAAAGACTGTAAAAGGGACTGTAAGACGCCGCAGGTTGAGAAGATGTGAAAACATGTGGCAAGAGGTTCACCACATCTATACAAGTACACCGGGGCAGCAGTCGTGCCCCAGTGCACCTGCATAACAGGAGAAATAAAGAAATGAATCATGTGCTTCCATGCATATTCCCTCCACCCCCGGGAGGAGGTCACTTTATGCATAGAGTTACAGTATTGCATCCAGTGGGGGTGCAGAAATGGAGCGATTCTCTTCCTACATCCCAAAAGAGGTTCCTCAGGAACACGTTGCCTTAACAGTTGATACCAGGCGGAGATACTGAAGCCCTGTTGCTGCTCCAAGATGTCAGAAATCAAGGGTAGCTCCGCAAGCATGGGAACATGGAGACGCAACGAGAAGAAGGTCCATTAATGAAAGAATCTACGTAGAGCTGCCTGTCCCACAGGGAACCTCTCACATACTGTAGGTCCTGAAACAAGCAAAAGCCAGACAAGGTAAAGAACTGAACTAGGAGACCCAGTCCAGATCACAGCCAGACAAGGAAAGGTGAGTCTAGTTTAGCAGGAAGAAAGGTAAGATGAAAGCCAGCCCAGTGGTGAAGAGGGCTGAGGCACTCTGCGCCTTACCGTTTCCCACACCGGTGACCAGGGTTCTGGAACAAGCTCCTGCTGCCAGGGGTCGGTCAGGGAGCGAGAAGACTGAGCGTCCAGAGGACACCTCTCCTCTCCCAGGGTAGGGTGGCCCACTTTCTTGGCCCTTGTCTGCCACCAGGTAGAGGCCTGTAAGTAGTGCTGGTAGTCTGAATGACAAGAAAGGGAGAAGCCATGATCCCGTAGGCATGTGCACCTCCACGCACATGCCAAACATGCTGCCATAGCTACGGGGCAAGGCAGAAAAGAGGAAAAGGGTTGGTGTGGGCTAAATGAAGTCCTGCCTGCCTTCCTCCACCCCACACCATCAGCCAGTCACCCACCCCCTCTGGATGTGTGTCTCTGGGGGGTGGGAGGACAACCTTCCCCTTCCTGGCCCAATCACAGTGGGGGAATCTGTGGGGGATCTTGGGCATGGTGAACCGGGGCAGCAGTTGCTGGGCAAGAGGGGACAAGAAAAAGGCTGAAAGCCACCCACACCACCCACGTAGAGAGAAAAAGAGAAGTAGGATTATACGGCATGGGAAGTAAAGAGAGGAAAGCTGGCTTAAGGCACTAGTTTCGGATTAGTGACCATCATATGAAGCCCAATGCAGCTAGGCTGGGATTTGCATGATGAATCCAAAGGCTCCTTTTCTCGGAAACATAGAATTTGATGTAAAAAACAAAAACAAGCGCTGCATTAGCATGTGGTCTAAAAGCAAAACAAAATGGTTATATTAAATGCATGCTGAAAATAGAAAATAGAGTTAAAAATCTACGTTTCGACCTTAGGTCTTCTTCAGGAAATATCTAAAAAGGAAAAAAAACACAAAGTTTAGTGTAGCTCGAAACATTGATTTTTAACTCTGTTTTCTATTTTCAGCATGCATTTAATATAACCATTTTGTTTTGCTTATAGAATTTGACGGCAGATAAGGACCGCTTGGCCCACCTAGTCTGCCCATTCCTCTACCTAATGGATAAGCTGCAGATCCTAGTTAACCAACAGTCAACTTCCTCTGTATCAAAGAACCAACACTCCACTGGGTAATCGGGCAAAAGATCCAAGACAACTGTCACTAAATCTGAGTTGGAAAAGGTCTAAATCAATGGGACATGGGCCCGGGACATGGGACATGGCCGAAAGGGCTGCAGCAACATCATAGTTCCCTAAACTGGGAAGGCCAAAACACCCTCTCCCATTTGGCAACTGCAGTGTGGTTAATTTAATCTGTGGTGGGTGGCCTAGCCAAATAAATCTAGAGGTTTGGCGGTGCCAAGAATTTCATTCCTTAGAGGGAATAAAAAGAGGAAGAGATTAAACAAAAAGAAAAAAATGGGATAATGCCATAATTATTCTAATGGTGTCTATCCTGCAACCTAGTGAAATAGGAAGGAGACACCAGTGGTCAAAGCCCTGCTGCACATGGGAAGTCAGTGGCATAAAAAACCTGAAAAAGCTTCTGACGGTCCTGTGGAAGTTGGACCCCAAGATATTTAAGAGAGGTCCTAGACCAATTTAGAGGGTAGGTCCATTGAATGCCAGCAGGGTGAGACCAAGTAAAGACCAAAAGATCAGCTTTGTTTGGTTAATTTTATAGCTGGACAACCTTCCAAAAAAATCCAGCTTCTCTAAGACTTGTGGGATGGAGACTGAGGTTCCCCAGATATTGATGAAAGTCATCTGCATATAGCCAGCCCGGTGGCACAGAAGGTAACATAGAAACACAGAAACATAGAAGTTGACGGCAGAGAAGGACTGCAAGGCCCATCCAGTCTGCCCATTTTTTCTACCTTATGAGGCACTGGATGCCATGCCTCACGGTGACCCGTGTTTGGCAATGAGCATGGGTTTCCAGGGGTAGGCTGGGGGAAGGCTTGAGCGTCCGAGGGACTGCTCTCTTCTTCTGGGGAGGAAGGTCTGCTTGCTCCACCAAATGACTGCCAGCAGATGGATGGAGGCCTTGTGAAAATGCAGGACAGCAGGAGTGGGTGGTGCTGCAGGACTCTGCATTGTGCATCTGCCTCCATGCACGCATGCTGAAGAGCGTACCCCAGCATGGGGAAGGGAGAAAATGGAGGCACAATGGTGGCAGGACAGGCTACTACAAAGCTGTACCCACCGATCCCTCACCCGCCACATATCCAGGACCTGGGAGGTCATAACTGGACTTATGCTTCGGGGGCGGGGGGGGGAGAATGCTCTCCCCCTCCTGATCCCACCACAGGGGAAATCCATGGGGTATACAGGCTGACTAGTTAAGTCCTGTGGAGATGTAGAACAGTGGGGGTCGGTAGGATAGGGCTGAAGGGAGCCCCAGCCTCTCCTGGCCAACACATATGAAATGTATAAAAAAAGGGGATCCACGACTGGTCGTCGAAAAAAGTTTTGTCAAACGCCCATACAGTGAAACCGTCGTGTCGTCTGCATTTGCGGTCGGCATACGGTTTCTCACTGAGAAACATGTTTTCTTCAGGGGCTTCACCCCCCAACCCCCCCACTAAATATAATCAACTCCGAGTTGAAGCTGATAAGGGAAGGGGGTGTAATACCTCCAAATACAGTGCCGGGGTCCAGCGCCGACACTACAGCGACCTGCTGCTATAGTTGCTGTAGTGACGGTTGCTGTTGACTTTTCGTGGGCAGCGGTGTGTATACCAAAAAAAAGGAAAGTCATCTGCATACAAAGACATCTGATGCTCCCATCCCCCCATATGCAAACCTTCAGTATCTGGAGCTGGCGAACATGCTGCACCAAAGGTTCAAGACAGAATCAGAAGTAGGGGGGATCCGGGGCATCCCTGCCCCATGCCCCTCTGCAAGGCAAAAGCAGGAAAAAGATAACCATTTGTCTTAAACTCCAGCTTATGGGTAGTCATATAAATGGGCTAAGAAATTACAGAAAATCATTGGGGAAACCAAAAGACTGCAAGGTGGAGTGAGAAAGCCCCTCAAAAAATGATCTAAAGCTTTCTCTACATCCAAACTGGCCAAGAGAAATGGGATCCATGTAGAAACAGCAAGGTGTATTAAATGAAGAGCTCACTCCACACAGTTTGCAATCTGTCGAAGGCGGACAAACCCAGCTTGATCAGGGGCCACCAAAGACAGTAAGAGGGCATCAAAGTGGTGAGAAAGTACTGAAGCAAACCATTTATAATCTGTGTTGAGCACCAAAATCCAGCAATAGGAGGAGCAGAGAGCAGAGTCTTTGCCAAGTTTGTAAATTACAGAAATGACTGTGTACTGATACCACCACAAGTTAGGAGGAGGCTCTCCTTGAAGGACAGCATTAGAAACCTGGTGAAAAAGGAGGAGAAAAATCCTTAAAGGATTTTAAAAATTCACTGGATAACGCTATAGGCCTGGGGATTTATTCACCTTCTTAGTGCAGAGGGAGAGCTCAACCTCCTCAGGTGTAAACTGTTTCATGAGACCCAGAGCAAGATGTTCATGCAATTTAGATAGGAGTGAATGGAAACTTCTCCCAGTCCTCAAGAGGAGGTCCTGCTGGCTGCATGTAAAAGTCTTGAGAATAAGACCGAAAGGCAGCAGAAATTTGGTCAATACAAACTTTAGCAATAGTAGCATTTTTCTGGGAGACCCGTAACCAGGGCTCCAGATAAGATTTTTTAGGACGAGTATTGTACTCCTCCTTTTGAAAGTGAGGTGAGTAAAACCAAATTCAGATGCGTACAAATGTCTGGACAGAGTGGAGTGAGGAGTATATTTTTAAAAACAATGTAATTTTTTTCAAGATAAGAACTGATCAAGTGCCAACAATGCTCCAGATAATGTTGGCAGGTAGGAGTAATTTACTCACTAGTTTTAAATATAGTGAGTAAAACAAAACAGATGCATATGAGTGCTGTAAATCTGGAAAAAACTGCTCCTTTTGAATCACCAGTAATGTTATGAAGCACTATTCTAAGGAGTGTGGAGTATTTACAAATGTTGGGTGAGTACTGGTACTCATTAAAATTTTTTTCTGAAGAGTATTTCCTAAAATGAGGTGAGTAAAACAGTCTAACCATCCCCTCTTCAACTTCAGGAAGGTAAGGCTGAATGAAGCTTGCTGCTATATTACTGCAGCTATCTCTAAATCTAGATCTAGTAGCGACACCCTGGACCTTAAGCTTCTGTTGCTCACCCTCGATGAGGTAATTCATCCATTAACAAAAATCCTAAACCTCTCTCTCAGCTGTGGAAAATTCCCGGACCTATGGAAAACAGCCACCGTGACACCCGTCCATAAAAGTGGGGACAAGACGATTCACTCAAATTATCGCCCTATCTCCATACTGCCCCTACTGTCTAAGGCACTTGAGCGCATCATGGCTGATCAACTTACCGACCACTTGGATAAGTACAATATACCTTGTCCACAACAACACAGCTTCCGGAAAGGTCACAGCACCACCACAGCCCTTCTTGAGTTCACTGGAGCTTTGCACAAATCCCTTGACAACGGCCTTCTCGCAGGGGCTGGCCACGACCTCTCCAAGGCCTTCGACAGTACACACCATGGACTACTAATACACCAACTACTGAATGCTGGGCTATCACCTGACTCTTCTCTCTGGATTAAAGCTACTTAGAAAACCGGTCACAGAGAGTAAAATTACGGACGCTCTTTCTAACACCCTGCCTGTTCACTCGGGTGTCCCACAGGGATCCATACTGGGACCCCTCCTTTTTAGCCTTTTCTTAAACTCCCTCCCTTACCACTGCTCTGAGCAGATCATACTATATGCCGATGATGCTGTTGTATTCTCCACTCACAAAGATCCTGCAACTCTTCAACACAACCTTCAACTTGGTTTCAGTTCTGTAGAGACATGGTTTCTTAATCATAAACTGGTCCTCAATGACAAGAAAACCAAATCTATGCTCTTCTGCAGCTCTCATAACCCACACAAGCTACACCACTTGGCTATCTCCACCACACCAGGGGAACACTCTAGATCAGGTGGTGTCCTTCAAATACTTAGGGATACAGCTTGACCCTAATCTCTCCTATGGACTTCATGTAGATAATGTAGCTAGAGCTGCTAATATACGGCTTGGTCTCCTCTACAAACACAGACCACACCTCATGCCAGAAGCTTTGAAGGTTGCAGTCCTGAGCTCTGTGATCTCTGTAATAGACTATGGTCTCATCATTTATGGCTCGACCACAACCACAACCCTTAGATGCCTCTCAACTGCCTTAAATAAAGCATGTCGGCTCATCACTGGTGCTCACCGTCTCACCCACACATGTGACCTGTACACTCAGACCGGCTGGCTCCAACTATCAAACCGCATAAAGTTTCTCACCTGCTCCATGGTCAAAAAAATCTACCTTGGCCTTGCACCTTCTGGGGTCTCAACTCTGTTACAACACCGAATTAACAAACGGTGCCTTAGGAGAGCCACGTTACAGCTACTGAAAGTCCCCCACTGTCACACTTCACAGGGACAACGCTCTTTTGCTTATCGAGCACCACTCTGGTTCAATGGCCTCAGCCCAACCATCTCCTCTGCCCCAACTATTGGTATGTTTATAACTAGGCTCTGAGACTATCTCACTACCAACAGCTCCTGTGACTGCCCAACTTAACCTTGTTTCTCCAATCCCCTTTCTGCTCTAGTTGTCCCCCCACTGGATTCTACCCTCACATCTTGGTATACCCAATGCTGCACTTTTCACCCTCTCGCCACCCTTCCTACATTCCTTCCCCCCCAAACCCTCTTCCCTCTCCCTATGACTCTGGCACTTCCTATCTGTTGTCTATTTTCTCTGACAAATGCCGCTGGCTGCCTTGTTACAATGCTACCCACGAACTGTATTAATCTGTACTCTGTTTGCAATGTCCACATTGTTGTAATGCCTGTCTTGATGTTCCCCATAATTTGTATTTCTCTGACGTGGAACCTTTGTAAAAGAGCCATGGCTCAAAGGTATTTGTAATCCCAGACTTGATAAATAAATAAATAAAAAACAGGTTGGTGCTCCCCTTATTTAGAGCCCTGCCTGTAACCTATGGCCCAATAGACAAGTCACCCATGGACCCCCGACAGTGGTTATGCTTCAACTACCTTAGCACTTATTCAGTTTGATAGTTGTTCAAAGCATCCGATTCTTTTT
Source organism: Neoceratodus forsteri (assembly GCA_016271365.2). Lineage (NCBI taxonomy): Eukaryota > Metazoa > Chordata > Ceratodontiformes > Ceratodontidae > Neoceratodus > Neoceratodus forsteri. Next base: position 366,765,478 of record JADMNL010000025.1, on the reverse strand, counting down.
TTATCTTATCCAATTGGGAAGACTTAGCCAAAGTACCCACCTTATGTTGCATTTGAAGGAAATACAGAGTGCCCTCCAAATCCTATTTCCAGGCCACTCTCTCCCTATGTTTGCAAGAAGTAAATACGATCAGTTCTCCTCTTAGTACAATTTTAGCAGTATTCCACAAAATACTAGTGGATATCTCTTGATATCATTACGTTCCAGTCATACTCTCAGTTTCTGTGTAACATATTCAAGAAATTCTGTGTCCTTTAAAAAGAAGGCATTAAATCACCACACAGTGGATTTGTGAAATAAATGAAACTCTAGTGTAGTGACCACTGTGGTGTGGTTAGAATAGGCACTGGGCCCTATATGACATGATCAAATTCTATGGAGATGTTCATCCAGAACAAGGATGTAGTCCGGCCCAGAAAAAGTTTGACAAAGGGCTGAAAACTGGGTATAGTCATGCGTGGTCACCTGCATACCTCATCAAAAGTCCTACCATCCCCATTCTGTGACCAGTCGCCTGAAATATTTATGGGGAGGAAGTAACCTCAGAGGAGGTGACCGGGAAGGGTACATATTAGGATTCAAATGGAGATTAAAATCCCCAAATAGAATCAGCATTCCAGAAAAAATTATCAGAGTTTTATGCATAATTTGTTTAATAAAAATGCCTGCTCTAACCTTGGGGGATATAGACATTGGCCAGGGTAACAGGGACAGCATTTAAGGTGTTCTGCACCAGCATAAACCAGTCGGCCTTATCCTTAACTACTTTTTACTCCATGAACGAGGTGCATGGGACAGTGAAATCACCACCACACCTACATTTTCCCGAGGGGTGAGAGGAAAAGCATACATGAGGAAGCCAAACTCAGAGCTTTACCATGCTCAGTATCAGATAATGTGTCTCGGCCGTCTGCACAAGCACAGGTAGGCTACTGGCCACAGCCAGTGGACTCAGGTTCGGGAACAGACTCCGGGCAGCTGAGGCCGTGGCTGGGGAGGAGGATTGAGCGCCCAGTAGCTGCTCTCCTCCTCCGGGTGGTGGGATGCAAGTCCCACTGCTATACTGCCACCTGGGTGACCACAGGTGGAGGTGCAGCGAGACTGCACACAGCAGGTTGGGAGGACGTCTGCCGGGAGCCAGAGCGCCAGCACATGGTGATGTGCTTCGCCCCTAGGCTTCCCTAGCGTGCGGACGTCCTGAGGGCAGGGAGACAAGAAAAATGGAAAAATCCTGCACCAGGCTCCCGTAGACGGGACCCGGTCGACCCAAGAACACCCATAACCAGGCTTCATAGAAGGAGCTGGTGAGGTCTTCCGACACAGACTTAAGGACCAAAGAGAGGTTGGGGACCCCCTCTCTGCCCCTCCCGGGGGGCAAACCGAGGCAGGATGGGGACAGGCTTCCCGGCACCCGGAGGGAGGTACCTGGGGCGGGACTATGGGAGTGTACACGACCTAGGGATCCCAGAAGAAAGGATCCTGGTGCAGTGAGGAGGGCAGCATTAAAAAAAAAAAAAAAAGATAAATGCGTCTCTTGCAGCACAATGATATCTGGGTGCTCTCTTTTAATGGATGCCAGTACCTTGGAGTGGTGGACTGGATTGTGTAACCCATTCACATTAACAGAATGCATGATTAGTGGGTGTACCATCTATAAACCAGAGCAAATTAAGTGAACCAAGCAACACGGAGTGTCCCCAACTCAGACATATAAGGAGCAACAGTGTAGTGTCATAATAAAACAGTGAAGCCAAAATCAGAAGAACATGTAAGAAAAAGAACAAACTAAGGGGGTCAAACTTGGGTAATCAAAACAGATAGTGTGCAAGCTTCCAAGTTGGGGGGGTGGAAAGTGTATCCCATCCCTAGAACTTGAGAGATCCTGGTCCTAAAATAAGAGTCAAAACCCTCGACAGGAGACAATCCAGCAGAAAACAGTCCTGGTGGGCATCAGTGACCTTATTTGGCACACTGGAAAAAATGGACGATAAGGGTGTGTTGATGACACTTGGCTGCAGTTGGCAGGGAACCCAATACAGAACAAAGAAGGAATGGCTACCTCTCAGATCCAGTGCCATATTCAGGTAAAGTGCCTAGCTACGAGGGCTAGAAAAGCATCCTCCAACAGAAAGAGTAGTAGTCAAGGAGTACCACCTTAGGCTAATAGCAGCAGCAGAAAAAGGGCACCTAGTGTGAAAAAAGGGTGTACTAGCCAAGTTGACAAGCCAAACAACTTTTTACTACAGTCCCAAACATCTGAAAAAGTCTCTGTCCTTCATGCGTACACAAAGCAGGGGAGTGCAGCCTGATTGGTGGGAAAATAATAGTCCAAAGGCTTGTTCAATAATCCAGTCCCAGCAGCGGAACGGGTGCCCCGAGGTGAGCCTGTTAAAAGCATTGATCTCAGAAAATACAATAAATCTATGTATCCATGGCCTGCACCTGGGCCAGATAATAGTACATGGCAGCTGGAAAAACTAAACTAATAAGCAAAGTTAGCACCTCTACCCCAGGCAATAACAACACGCAGAACACGTATATGCATATAGTATATTAGAGTTCCATATGCATCAAGGTGGACATTATCTGAGGACAAATAAAGAAAGACTCATAGTAACAGGTGCATATTCAACTCTTCCAAAAATTATTAGGTGATCTGTAATAAGAGTTATAAAGTATCCAGGGTAATGAAATAAAAGTCCAACCCCCGGGTTGAGCAATGTGGTATGCTATCCTATGTGAAATGCTGTAGCTGAGAAAGAAAAAATTAAACAATCCATAGCGAGAGGGCAGACAGGCACACGGATCGACTTTGCAGTTAGAGTTCTACCTGAACAGCAAGGCCAGCATGGTGGTATGGGTGGTGGTCAGAGGGGAAGAGTGAAACCACTCAAATCAGACCTCGTCCGAGGGAAAATCACTGCGGACCGTCCCAGAGCCCAAGTGGGCTGACAGCACTCTACCAATAAAGTCAGACAATCAAACTATGGCTGGAGAGTAAATGAAGAGAGCACATAGCTTTGGTCTGGGGTCAGCCTGCTGGGATATACCCAATATACTGTAGCTATGGAACTGCTTAGGCCTTACAGTTAAGAAGTGTAGATATGACACAGGGTACATAGCAAACAACTTAAAGGTGAATTGTATAGGGCAAACAGGAGAGGGACATGGATAAAAGAGCTGTGGTTATGTGGAATAGTTTGCCCAATTCAGTCGTGGGCTGTAAAACATTGGGTACCTTTAAAAATAAAATGGATGAGGCCTAGTGGCACGGCAGGCTGAGGCATCCATGCCTCCCTGTTGTCACGCCGGCAACCCAGGTTCAGAAACAGACTCGGGTTGTTCGGGGAGCCTGGCCGGGAAAGGGAAGATCGAGCATCTGGGGGACTGCTCTCTTCCCTCGGGGAGAGGGGATTCAGTGTCTCGCCATTCGACTGCCACAAGGCAGAAGCTGGGTGGAAGTGTGTGCGAGACCCCAAATTGTGGGAAGAGCTGGCGTGCGGAGTGCTTGAAGTGCCTCCTTGGCGGTAGCGTGCACTTACGCACTCATTGCACATCTGCCATGCTCGGGGAAGAAAATCTGGTGGAAAAATGGAGGCTGGGCTACAGGATGCCCGACCCACTAGCATCAATGACCCACCTGGTCTCGAGAAGCAGGAGGTAAATCACAGACTTGGGATGGTCAAGGACTGTGGGATGGACTGAAAGAGCCGCCCAGCCTGCCATGGAGAGATGAAAACCTCTGTGACAAAAAAAAATAAAATGGACCAGGCACAGTAAAATCCCTGGATATAAGCACTGAGAAATGGCAAGCGTAATAAAGGGCCTGTAGCCTAATGTTGCTCGTACTTCCTATGAATCCTATGAACGTGGCTCGCAGTCCTCTCATCCAAAGAACTTGAGAATGCACTCATAAAAGACACAGTAACTGACGTATAAACATATCAAATAACATGTTTGCACGTTAATTTAATAGCAGCTATGTTGACAGGTAAAATAACAGGTTTAATTCTGCACACTGATTTGCATTCCCACTGTGCACATGTAAATACAGGATACCTGGATTTCCCCACGAAGCATCATTTTTCTATATTTATATTTGCCTAGCCTGTCCAGGTTTCATTTCGATTTGTGCTGGGTGGGGGGTTGGAGTGGAAGAAACAGGTGGAAGTACTGTTTCCAGAAGGCAAACTGTAGACTTCCCCCCAGGTTCTTCTGCTGTGCGCACCGTGAGTTATTATTTTCTGTTGTAGGACTGTGTATTAAAAACACAGCCATTGTCTCCATGCTTCAAGCACAGCTGTGATGATTCAGGATTCTGCTGAACTGCTTTTTTCCACGCACGCACCACACATGCATACACCAGGACCACTTCAAAGTCATTGAATTTTTATTGCTAATTTCACTTACTGTAAAAAAACGACACATTTATTGGGGGATTAATGCTTTCTAAGATATGTTTGTGTCCTTTTTCCCCACCACAATAAGTAAAACAAACACAAAAAATGCTTTTTCTTCTCCTCTCTCTCCCCTCCCTCAAAAATAAAATAAAAACGCAAACTGCTACACGCTCATTGGTCCTCTGCATTATTCTCCAGCAGAGCACAGTGTCACAGGAAGCTGCAGGAGTGAGTAGGTGCGTCGCCTGAGCTGCCTACTAATAGGCTGAGGGCATCTTCATGTTTATTAGGTATTATTGAATAGGAGCTAATACTGAGTTACTGCTCAGTGAAATAGTCTCCTTTTCAGTGAGCTCTGAAAGTTACATAATTATAGCGTATGCTGCACTCAGTGTGATTTAAAAACTGCCAGGCCCTGTCCACGTCTGGCGATGGTGGGGGGATAAGGGGGATGAAATCTGAAGGAAGATTTCTTTTTCAACAGCTTAATTATGCTCCTGGCGTAGCTGGCAGGGGGTCAACAGAGCTGTAATTACTTTTGTAATTATTGGGTCTTTAGATGCGACATTGGGTACAGGCTTGTGATGAAACGCTCACAAATACGTAACTAAGATTCACAGTCATTACAGTACTGATAGAGCTTTTACATTAGAAAAAGATGTAGGAGATGTAGGTGGCGGTGGGGGATGGGCATGTAAGTTCCAGAATTCCATGCTCCGGCTGACTGAGGGTTGGGGGCGTTGTGGAGGGTTGGTGCTTGGCTCCCTGGGAGGGATGTCTCAGGGCACATGACAGTCCCGCCACCCCTGCCTGCTGGATGACTAAGGAACAGCACTGATGGTAGCACTTGCCCACATTCCTGGCCAGAGAGAGGGTGCAGCTGTGGCAACCTCAATTCTCTGGTTGGGGAGCAAATGTGGCAAGAAGTACAATTAAAAAAAAAAAAGAATGAAAAAGATGACTTTGTTATTTGCTTGCAGGTGTTTGAGGTACTGTGCAATCACGACAGTGTAGAACAGACCCAGTTTTGGTTATCAACAGTAATGTTCATATCAGCTAGCTCATACCACTTCAAAGACTGATGACTTAAGATAATGGTAGTGCAGGAACTGCATGCAGGAGGCCAAAGGAGAAATATTTATGTTCTTAGCAACATCCCACATAGCCATGGGCAACTGAATTTAGCCTGTGTTTCTGGGAGAATCAGATGGAATGTTATCCAGGACGCTGGAGATAATCCCCCCCCCCAAAAAAAAATATTTTCAGAACATGCCATGGGATCTTGAACTTGTACCAGAAATGGACGGACGAGACATTGGCTATCATTTAGTTGGGCCTCTTACGGTATTTGTCATCTCATATAAGGATGGCAGTCACATGCTCCTGGCTTCCATTTCACCTGAGGGAGGTACATGCTGTTGAGCACAGTATGGGGAAAGTCAATTTCTTTTGCTTTATTGTTTTTGTTCATGAGTATGTCAGCTGTAACCTTTCTATCGGACACATTCTATTTCTGCACTTGCAGTAGGCTGGATACAACAGTTACCGTTGACAAACCTGTAGGCAAAAATAAAGAACAAAACACTTCACTAGTCCCGTACCAAATTATACAAACACAAACCCACTAGACATGACCCAGAAGCACGCACTTACATATTTCGAGTCACGTGTATTACGGGGTAATCATGCCTTGTAATAGGTCATGTGTCCTTAGAGACCTACTTATAAGGGTTCTGACTCTGGAGTTTCTTGAGTCATTTACATGATGACCCACAGGGCTAACACTTTAATAAATGCCTCACACGGAACCAGCAGGAGGAAGTAGAAGCATCCCAGGAGATGCTCTCCTTCCTCTTTACGTCCAGGGAGAGGGGAGCAGTGCCTTGCTGCCTGACTGCCCACAGGTGGCCAAGAGGGAAGGTGTGCCAGGTTGATAAGTGCCCCTGATGGGGGGAAGTGCAAAACGGCCCTGTGTTTCTATCCAACATAGCTGACTTCCATCTCAGTGCTTTTGGGGGGAGAAGGAAAATAATAGGGCACCACCCCCCAGTAAGAGTTACCTATCATGTGACCAGGCCCCACCCTCCCTCCCTCCTCCCTCATGCTGGACATGCACACCTGGTGGGATCAGTATACCTACCAGTCCCTACCATGGTGGCAAACCAAGGATTCACAGGGAGTAGATCAGATAGACTGGGAAGGTGAAAGTTCCTCAGTCGAGCAGAGGAGGCAGTCAACAGAAAAAAGGTTTGACAGAACTGCATCCATATTAATTGACGGAATTGTATCCCTATTAAAGGGATGGACAGAAAAAACTGTAAATATTAATAAACAAAAGAATGTCCAATGAGACACCACACTAAAGACCATCCCAGGTTTGTTCACAGCTAAAATAAATGGTTCCAAAAGCAGCAACCCATTCTTTTTGTAATTCAGACTCCATCCAAGCATATAATTCAGCATGGCAAGGGGTTGGTGGCTCACACACACCCATTAGAAATATTGACAGAACACCTGAAACACTTACCCAACGTGCATGAACATGTAGGTGAAGAATCTCCAGACCCGAACCCTGTGGCCAGGATGGTAGACCAGAGGGCTCTTCATGTATTCTGGGTTGTAGGTCTGCAGGACCCATTTGTTCAGCACCGCTCCGTAGCACAGAAACACAACGATCTGTTGGAAGAACATCATCTTAATCAATAAGCCCTTTGCTCATGGTCATGAGATATTTTAGAGAAATAACAAAAGCACTGGCCCTTTTCACAAAAATAAATGGCACTCTTCCTACTGTGGAATCCTACACTTGCAACATACAGCTTATTTATGTAGTTATTTATTTAGTTATCTCAAAAGTTTTACAAGGAAAGACATGCTGAGCTAGTTGCAGCCCATTTCTAGATGTGTGCAGGGTGGGGTGGGGAGTCCAGTTCAAAACAGGAAATACAATAAGGTGCTTTCAAAATAAATAAAACACAACAGTGACCGTAGATAAAAGTACAATTACGCCATGACCGAGGTCTGTTCCTCAGAAGCAGCACTAGTACACAGCAGACAAGCTGCAGTCCAGGGCACAATCACAGAGCTACATTTAGTGCTTAAGGAGAGCTAATAGGGTTTAACGCACTGGTACTACCAAAAAAGCAAACAGAAACTGCCATTAGTTTTGTTTGCACCCATGGTCCCAGTACCTCACTTCTTAGGGTCTACCTACAGCCTGCGAGACTCACTCTGAAGGTCGCTGGAATCAGCTGCACAGAAACCCCAGGGGTCTCTGTCATTGGAGGTCTGTTCTAGCCTATCATGGGAGCCCCCTGCAGCCACCTGGGGAGGTAGCAGTTTCCATGTGTCCAATGGAGGCTGCAGATGCAGAGCTGGATCATAAGAGGGTCAATGAGCAAGTGTTGGGACATGGCACATGCCATACAAGGTCCAGGCAGGCAATTCCCTTTTTCTCCACTAGCCCTACGCACTTGCCAAAACAGCCACTCCCACCAGCACAATATCCTTTAGGCAGGGCCTAGCTGATCTCATGTGGTTATGAGCAACGTCAGTACCAGGCCAGTCACTGCTGGAGGCACCGCTGCTGTGAAAGAAGTGCATCCTCTTCCCCCCACCCCACCTGGAGTCTAGGCACATTGACACCACAGTGCCCCTGTGACTCCTCCACCCTGATGGACGGAGTCAAATTCGGATTCGAGATTTGAACCTGGATTTTCTGCATAGTAATGCAACATGTTAAGAGTAGCCAGTAGTTGCTTTTTTTCTTTTTGAGAATCATTTTTTCCTATTACCAGTTAGAAGACATTCTACCTAATAGTCTTTGGTGTGCTGTGGGAGCAGTACCCTACCTTGAAGCTGACATATCTAGTGCTAATCTTCTTCACAGCTCGTCATCAGTATCGTGACTTCACTCATTTTGCCATCACATGTGGCAATGTGGCATAAAATGAGTACTATTCTTAGTCAGTTGTGTAAACAGTAAGACATGACAGGGCGTTGGTAGTACTGTGACAACTGCACACCCAGGGGCGTAGTAAAGCATGAGGCCACAGGCCGAGTGACTTCGGCCCTTGGATGTGTGGTTCTCACAGTACTACAGATGCCCTGGAGAGTCTTAATGCACTTATAAAATGGGTTTGAGAGGAACATTTTAAACAGAAAAAAGGCAGTTAAAAGAAAAATATTTACCAATTGGTATTATTGTCTCCATGCATAGCTGAAAAAAATCCAAAGCAATACCGCGAACAATGCTGCCCCGGGCAAGTATGCAGCACTTATTCAAAGGTGGCTAACCTTCACAAGCACCAAGTCTGTAGAAAAGTTAAGCGCGCAATGCGATTACCACATCAGCTTAATCCTTTGATAGCAGAGTTCTGTGTGAAATAAGGAGCACAGTCCAAAAGTGCTTTTAAATGTTTGTGGATACAGTGCTTTAATAAATTACAGTCTTTATACTGTTTGGAAAGCACTTTTGGACTGTGCTCCTTATTTCACACAGAACCCTACTATCAAAGGATTAAGATGATGTGGTGATCACATTATGCGCTTAACTTTTCTATGGACTCCATGCATAGTTCCTGGCCAATCAGGATGCAGGGATTTCCCTACTCATTTAATAAAGTGTCATAATAATCAGTAAAGTTGCAATGCTGATGAGCTATGAAAGGCCACAGAACTTTACTAGATACTGGACAGCAGCAGCAGCTTGGTACACAGTACTGTTCCACACACTGCGCATAGTACTGTCAGGTGGAAAATCTTTGAATTTGAAAAAAAAAAGGGTATCATAAAAAGTAGCAGTTAGGTACTTTTAAAAAAATTATTCGTATTTCTAGAAGGCACAATAGCTCTTCAAGGAGCATGGGTTAGCTGCACACTGTCTATACAGAGGCTACCAGCCACTCAGGCTATATTATTTATTCCGGTAACACATTTCTTATTTCAGTCTACGTGTTGTCCCTCACCCCTGCCATCCTACGTTGGGTATAACCCCTTCAGGATGCGCTTATGCCATCACGTAGAAGGCAGGGTTTTTTTTCTCCTTTATTTTCATGCTGTGCTTCCTCCCTCCTCCCATCAAGCATACAGCATACCACTGCAGGAGCAGTAAGTTTCCTGGCCCACCCGAAGGGGTCACTGTTATGATGGAACCTGGCTGAGGCACCTGCCTTTTTGCCCCTGCTTACACCCTAGCCTGCTTCCCAATGAGGTGAATGGCATCCGCTCCTGAACTTCGACTGCCTGCACTACAGCGCAACACACTGCCGCTGGGCCATCAGGGTGGCTGGGTAACACATTCTTAAAGTTATAGCAACTGCAACACACACATCTATAGAATTATAAACAGACTGAGGCAGAGGCTGGGGCTTGTCCGCTGTTTAGGGTTGCACTGATGAAGCCAAACCAAACACTTTTTAGCCAGTGTATCCACTTAGCTAGTCAATGCTGATGTGGGGCCAGCTGCATTGTGGAGGTGACGTGCACAGGTCCAGAAGGAAGGGCATGGGTCACCAGATATATCTGCATCTTCTCTCAGTGTACTAAAGAGCGGTATTGGCATTGTTACTGGTATTGGTAGTGGCTGTGAAGGCATCTGCTTGGCCACCCTACTGGCCTACCCTGATGATCAGGATGGGGGACAGGAACAAAAATTGGGGACTAGTTAATTGCATAGGCAAGGAAGGTGATAAAACAGTTTTCTGTAAAGATGGATCTATTTGTCTGTTCTTACAATTCAAGAGGCTCGTGACCTCAATGGGTAGCAGAGTGGTTTGGCTGGTGACAGCAGTGCGGGGGCGCTAGATGCCAGGGAATGCTTATGATTGTACAGAGACAGGGATCAGTGGCTGGGGGTGCCACTAGACACTAGGGAGTAGTACATTAGTACATTGTTACAGGGACAGTGATCAGAGGTTGGGGGTGCCACTAGATGCTCGGGGCTGTTTAATATAATATGGGGACAGGGATCAGGTAATGGGGGTGCAAGAAAATGATTATGAATTAATGGGGATCAAAAGGCTGGGGGTACCACTAGACATCAGGGCACTAGTATTACTTAAAGAGGATGAGGATCAGAGGGTGAGGGGTACAACTAGACACTAGGGTATAGGTGTTACCTAATGGGGATGGTGAGTGGAGGGCGGGGGTACCACTAGAGACCAAGGTGTGGGTATTACTTAATGGGGATGGGGATCACAGGGTGGGAAATATCACTGGACACCAGGGAATAATTAGAACTTAACAGGGATGGGGATTGGAGGGTGGGGGTTGTACCACTGAACACCTGGGAATGATTTTCACTTAGCGGGGATGAGGATTGGAGGGTGGGGGGTGCCACTAGACCAGGGGGCAGGTGTGCTCCCGCAACCGCCAATGCGGTTGTTGATGCAGTGGCTCAGCTGGCTCCCGGGTTACTCGGAGTAAGTCAGGCTTTTTCTCGATGGTAATTGCACAGAGCAAAATGGCTTGCACTATTCCTTTTGCGCACCTGCCCCCTTTGAATATTGTGCATGGGCATAAACCCAGGGCAAACCACATGCAATCACTTTGCCCACTGGGCAACCTTTTGAATAGCTGGCCCCAGGTGTTGCACCTCACAGTCCACGTTCCTGCATGCCCTATAGAATATCCCCTATTTATAGCATGACTATGAGGATAACAATAGCTCGGTACATGCAAGATGGCTGGCCACAGATCGTGGTAATGAATCATTTAGTTCCTTAATTCCACTCCACGAGCATCATAATGGACATTTCCACTTCAAAAGCATCATCAGATTCTAGAACATCTGTCAGACTTATAAATGATGTACGTCCTTACTGGGACTTGTATAGAATGCTTGGGATGCTTTATTCATTTAAATGGGCTCATTAAAATGTGTTCATTTAAATGTGAACAGGAACAGAGGATTGATCCTTTGCAAGAGAAACAAAAAAGTGCAGAATCAGACTTTTAAAATTTATTTTTTTAATCAGATACTATGGTTTTAGTGCTAGGGCCTTCCTTGCTAAAGAAATGTTACCACTGAATAAATGACATACTGTATGGCATGGGCTGGCTAAAAACATCTCATTAATTTATATCTTTAGAGTTTCACTTTCACCACTATAAACCCCACTCATGGTTTAAAAACTCCTGAGGTCATAGAGGTCAAAATAAAATTTGCAGAAAAATACAAATGTGATAGCTTAAACCAGCCCATGGCATATCCCATACACCTTTACTTGTATAACTGCTGTATCATCCCCTGTGAATGTCTGCGACACTGTCCACTGCCTGCAGGACCCTCATGTAAATGAGATGCTAAAGCTCATTAATCTATCCTGGTAATGATAATCACAAACAGATAAATAACTGTATATCGACAAATGAGGCTGACATCGTTATTGTAAAAAGGGTAAAAGAAATTGTGAGAGCTGATCTGTTACGAGAATTTCACAGGTTACATTAATTCTTCGTTAATATGCAAGTTCAGTCTCATCACAAGTACTGATTTTAAAAATAAGTTGCTTCCTACTCGAGGATTATATTTTAGAACTGTAAATCACTACCAATGCTACTGCTGAGTAAAAGAAATGGTGCCTGCCCCTCTATTCATATTTGCAGATGGTCACTTAAACTGAAAGCAGGGTGAAGGCTGGTTAGAGGGAGGGAGTCTGATCATATCTTTCAGCAGAGGAAGGAAATCTGATTGAATTTGAGGGTCTCCGCCAACCTGGCATGTGCTTTTAAAGGGTAATCCTTACTGCCACTTCATCCCTTTCTGTCTGCTCCACTCCCATCATCGACATTACTATTGTCAACTGATTAGCAGTTGTATTTAATTTTTTTGTCACTGGACTTTTCACGAAGGTCTTGGCATGGCTCAGTGATGTTTACTGAGTGCAGTCCGTTTTCTCAACTGATGCCTCAGATTCGTCACTCACACCCCTTACCAGTAGTACCTCACTCGGAGATGAACGCCACTAGTAATGGCACCCTGCTTTCAGTTGTGCAATTAGAAATGCATGTTCTTTTCTGCATTATGGGAGGTGTTATCAGGTGTCAGCGGCTCAGTTGTTAGCACATCCACCTCTAAGCCCAAAGGTCATGGGTTCTGGTCCCACACTGGGATGGGTCTCATGCTATAAATGCTGATACCTGAGTGCAGCACTGGGAGGTGGGCTGTACTGTCATGGTGTGCAGCCCTTTGGGTGAAATATTACATCAAGGTCCCTTCTACCCATCTCTGGAGCTGTGCTGGTGGATGCCCAGATGGAAGTAAAAGAACCCAAGGCACTTTCTGCAAAAGTAGGGTTTTTTCCAGAGTGTCCTGCAAATGTAGAAACATAGACTTTGACGCCAGATAAGGACCGTTTGGCCCACCCAGTATGCCCATTTCCCTACCTATTGGGTAAGCTGCAGATCCTAGTTAACCAACAACCTACTTCTTCCTACCCCCATAAAACCAGCTCATGCAATTCTCTAAGGCTGTGTGGATATTGCTGTGCGAAATGGCTACCATTTCACATTTACAGTCATGTCACTACCAGTTTCTCATTGTTTGTAAAGCCCTTTGGGATACAATCTGTATGAAAAGCGCTGTATAAATGATGATGATTCTTCTCGTTCTTTCTTGGTGTTAGATTTCCATCTCTTGACTTGCCATCAGATCTCAGGCTTTCTACATCATGTCCATTGTTTCCATATCAACAATAGATGACGAGAACATCTTAACTTCAGCAATTTCTCATCAGAGCACCATTTGTTTATATTTAAGTTTTTATTGAAAATCTTTTTTGATACAAATACAGGTAGTAGCAAACGCATACAGATAGCAGCAAGATACATGAGAGGTCTAGTATCTAACATGGATTATAAGTATAACCCCAAAGCTGGGGTACATCATAGGTGTCATGGTACAGAAAATACATTGCTATAGACAGGAGTCCAGCTATAACTGTCCCTGGGAGTAAGGACTCCTGTAACAATGCATAAAAGTCTGAACACTCAATAGTGTCAGTGGCTCAGTAGGTAGCACACTCGCCTCTGAAGCAGGGAGATCAGAGGGCTGTGGGTTCAGTTCCCACATTTGGCACTTGGGTTAACATCCCAATACTGACACTGTAGTGCAGCATGAGAGGGGTGCTGCACTTCTGAGGTGCCGTCTTTCGGATGAGACATTAAACCGAGGTCCCATCTGCCTGGATTGGTGGTAGTTCAGGTGGATGTTAAAGATCCCATGGCACTTATCGAAAAGTGTAGGGGAATTTCCCCGGTGTCCTGGCCAAATTTCCCTCATTCACTAAAAATACCACCAACAGCTTAATCTGGTTTAAGGTCAGTTGGCATTCATCTGTATTCCCCTCCCCCGGGTCGTGCCTGAAAATAGGCAGGATTTGTCTAGTGCACTTACCCGGTCAACAAAAAATAAATAAATAAACACCGGGAAGCTACAACAATCCAGTACAGGGTAAGGCCACAGAGACTCTAAGTACAGAATCAATTACTGTGCATAATAATATGAGCCCCAGGTACAAAATGTGAGTTCTGAGACACATAATAAGTTACCCAAGTATGCCAGTGTTCCTGAAAGTTAGGGACCTACCCCTTAATTGATAAGTTAATATCTCATAAGTACATATGTCAACTAGTCTATGTTGCCATTGAGTAATTGTAACCAAAGTCTGGTACCTACATGGATTAATGATTTAGAACTGATTCTTTCCCCCTCAGGGGGAATAGATAGCAAGACCATGGCAGAATGAATAAGTGAAGAATCCTAGGAAAATAACAAAAAGTGTTGCTTTATGCTTTCCCAATATTCTCCAAGAGCCGGGCAAGCCCAAAAGATGTGAGTGTGGCCAGCACTAGTCTCCCCATGCCTATGCCATCAATGTCCATATATATATATATATATATATATATATATATATATATACATATACACATATATATTTATTTATTTCTAGGAAGTACCTTTGAGCCAAAGGCTCTTTTACAGGGGTTCCACATAGAAACATAGAATCTGACGGCAGATATAGGACCGCTTGGCCCACCCAGTCTGCCCATTTCCCTGCCTACTGGATAGCTGCAGATCCTAGTTAACCAGCAGCCTATTTCTTCCTACCCCCATCCCTAGAATTGCCTTATGACTGTCCCATGCATGCTTGAGATTCCACCACTGTTTTTGACTCCTGACCTCCTCCGAAGGCCGTTCCATGCATCCACAACCCTCTCTGTGAAAAAATACTTCCTAAATTACCTCTGAGCCGCCCTCTATCTTCAAATTGTGCCCTTGTTTTTGCACACCTCTTTTTTGAAAGATGCTACCCTCTTGGACTTTGTTGATTCCTTGAGGTACTTGAAAGTTTCTACTATGTCCCTCTCCTCCTTTCCTCGAGGCTATACATATTAAGCTCCTTTAGTCTCTCTTCATATGTCTTCCGGTGCAGACCCTGCACCATTTTAGTTGCCCTCCTCTGGACAGCTTCCATCCTGTCTATGTCTTTGCGAAGACTGGGTCTCCAGAACTGCACTCAGTACTCCAGATGGGGTCTGACCAGCTGTCTGTACAGAGGGATAATAACTTCCTGTTTTCTACTGGTGATGCCTCTCCCTATGCATCCCAATATCCCCCCAGCCCTCATTGCTGCCCTCTCACATTGCTTGCCCACCTTTAGGTCATCTGATATGACTACCCCCAGGTCCCTTTCCATTTTTGTTGTTGTTAGTATCTCACCCCCCATTGTGTACTCTTCCCCTGGGTTTTTGTTTCCCAGGTGCATTACCTTGCACTTCTTAGGATTGAATCTAAGCTGCCATACATTTGACCATTCCTCTAACCTTGCCAAGTCCCTTTTCATCCTTTCCACCCCACCTTGTGCATCAACTCTGTTGCAGATCTTTGTGTCATCTGCAAAGAGACATACTTTTCCTTCCAGTCCCTCTGCAATGTCGCTTATAAAGATATTGAAGAGGACTGGTCCTAATACTGAACCCTGCGGTACCCCACTAGTAACCCCCCTTTCATCAGAGTGGACTCCATTTACTATTACTCTCTGTGTCCCTATTTTCCAGCCAATTTACCCAGGCTGTCATCTTGGGACCCACTCCCAGGCTAGCTAACTTGTATATTAATCTTTGTGTGGGACTGTGTCAAATGCCTTGCTAAAGTCTAGGTAGGCCATGTCCACAGCCCTCCCTGATCTACTACTTTGGTCACCCAGTCAAAGAAATCTATCAGATTTGTCTGGCATGACCTTCCTGCTGTGAATCCATGCTGCCTTGGGTCCTGTGCCCTCTGGCCTCTAGATACTCGACATTCTTTCCTTCAGAAGTGATTCCATCATTTTTCCTACCACTGAGGTTAAACTAACAGGTCTGTAGTTTCCTGCTTCTGCCTTGCTCCCACTTTTGTGAAGGGGAATCACATCTGCCCTCCTCCAGTCCTCGGTACCACCCATCCTCCCATGATTTGTTAAACAGGTAGTCAGTGGTGTCACTAATTCTACCCTTAGTTCTTTTAGAATTCTGGGATGAATCCCATCAGGCCCCATTGCTTTGTCCACCTTCAGTTTTAAGAGTTCTTTCAGAACCCTTTCTTCTGTAAATGGGCTGGTATCAACTTCTGTATCCAGTGTGTTTCTACTGTTTGTTCTAGGTACCTCTCTTCCTTTGTAAATACTGAGCAAAAATATTTGTTTAGTATCTCTGCCTTTTCACAGTCTCCTCTGCCCCCTTATTAAGCCTCACTATCCCTCCCTTGGTCTTCCTTCGCTCCCTGATGTACCTATAAAGGTTTTATCCCCTTCTAACTGAGTTGGCTATCTTTTCCTTGGTTTGGGCCTTTGCTGTTCTGACTGCCTTCCCAGCTTCCTTTTGCTTTAACTGATACAGTTCTCTGTCCTGCTTCTTCTGTGATTCCTTGTACTTCCTGAAAGCTTTCTTTTTCTCTTGAACCTTCACTGCCACTTCCTTTGAGAACCATAGTGGTTTCATACATCGTTTAGTTTTGTTTATTTGCTTCACACAAAGGCTTGTTGCCTCTGTGATGGCAGTTTTTATTATTCCCCATTGTTCTTCCACCCCTCCTTCCTGCCCATTTGCTAGTGCATTCCTTAGGCACTTACCCATTTTAGCAAAGTCAGCCCTCCTAAAGTCCAGTACCTTTGCCTTTGCTTGTGTGACTCTATTGCTGTGTTTATTGTGAACCATACTGTTCGATGGTCGCTAGTTCCCAGATGGCTACCCACTTCTACATCTGTGATCTCTCTTCATCTCCATTTGAGAGAACCAGGTCTAAGATTGCTCCCTCTCAGTGGGCTCCAATACTAGTTGTCTAAGGCATGCCCCTGTAGGGCATCTAGAATAACCCCACTCTTCAAGATGGCTGCGGCAACTGCACTCCAGTTAACATCTGGCATATTTAGATCACCCATCAGCAATATCTCCCTTTTTGCCATACTAAGTATACTTTCTATCATTTCCATGTCCATTTCCTCCCCCTGAGAAGGGGGTCTGTATACAACCCTGTGAGGATTGTGGTGCCATTGCCGGTCTCCAAATTTACCCACAGTGCTTCTTCTCCTCCCTGTTTTCTCTTTTGTTCTGTTACTTTGATTCCTTCCCTTATGTAAAGAGCTACTCCTCCTCTTTTACCCTCTCTGTCTCTCCTGTAGATAGTGTATCCTGGTATGTTTACGTCCCAGTCATGGTTTTGTGCGAACCATGTTTCTGTGACTGCCACGATATCCAGATGTTCCTCCTCCATCAAGGCCACTAATTCAGGAAGCTTGTTACTCAGACTACATGCATTGATACTCATTGCTTTCCATTTTTTGATGGCTTTACTTTCTGTTGCAGCATCCCCACTGACCTTTCTACCTTGGTCTTTTTCCCATTTAGTACCCTGTTTTGTAGGGAGAGGCTAGGATTTTCCTGCTGCTTATCAGTGCCTCCCCCCTTGACTAGTTTAAAAGCTTGCCAATGAAGCATTTAAACCGACTGCTCAAAAGACTTGTTCCCTTCCTGGACAGATGCAGACCATCCTGCCAGTATAGGCTGGTGTCCCTCCAGGTGGAACCTGTAGTAATACATGGGCATTACATCATTTACAATGGTTACAAGTACATAAGCAGATACAAGGTGGTACCATGCCTAGAAAGACATGAGTACATCAGGTTACAGAGGCTACATAATTACAATAACAGGGAGTACATAAGTAAAAATATACAAAGACATCATTTAAAGCAGGCTAGGCTGACAGGTTGTTAAGTGAACAACCTGAGATTCTACAGGATATAGGGTGAATCAGGTAGGGAACAGAGGATGATATAGTTTGTAAAATAATTAATACTATACGCATGGAGGCGAGAACTTGATGGGCAGCAGTTCTTTTGTCATAAGTGCTAAAGAGTGTACTCATAAAGGAGGGCTAGATTCACTGGAGGGGAGTGCTGAGGCGGGGACCTGGAGCCTACTAGGGGAGTGTTAGTTAGCAAGAAGAGAGGAGAAGGCAAGGGTGCAGGTTAGAATGAGGGTAGCAGGAAAGAGGAAGGGAGAGTGTGGGGAAGTTCAGGTCTCACAGTCACAGTTCCTGTTTGTGGCGAGGGCCACTCAGAGTTTATCTTTAAAGGGGCCTATTTTGTCCTCTTTTGTGATGCCTAGGCCAAGCGCATTAAGCCAAAGTGGTGCCCGGTATTCGTAGGACTGTTGACCTATATATATATATATTCATTGCAAAAAACTTTGTTTCATGCATCACTTAAGGTTAAAGTGGCAAAAGTGGGGAAATGAGACATTAGGGTTGAGCCCAAAACCCCACTCCACCATCCCATCCTCCACAGACCGACAGACGCTGGGGTGTGCCATGGGGTCGTGAGACCCAACTCTCATCCCATTCCATGTGTAAACAGGTTGACATGCTACAGTAAAGGAGAATGGCACACCCAGCGTCTGTCGGTCTGTGGAGGATGGGGGTGGTAGGTGGTTAGGGCTCAACCCTAACATCTCACTTCCCACTTTTGTCGCTTAACTCCTAACTGATGCATTAAATGACGTTTTGCAATGAATCTTTGCTTTTGAAAAGTGTAATATAACCAGTAATAGCTATGTGTTGGTGGGCCCCTGCGTTCCCACCAAGCTGCCCATTTCTACATGATGATATGCTTGTGGAGGGTCCTGTGCTCCCACTTACACATAGCTAGAGAGCCATACAACAGCCCTATAGGGTAAGGAACCCTTGTAACAATAATGTGCCAATATCTCGGGAACAATAGCAGCTAGAAAAAAAAATGCAAGTGTCGTTGTAATCATGCCAGAGAGTACTGCATGCAACATAAATTGACTGAATCCATATCTTGCATTATTTCTGAGATACGGGCACCGAAATGCACTGAAAAGGCACCCTTTGGAACCCTTGTGACACAAATTTACCAATATCTCCGTAACCATAACAAGTAGGAAAAAAATTCCACTGCTGGTGTAATCTATGATTTCCAAATTTTTTTTCCAGGTTAGTTCACCTAAAAGTGACCTAAGCTGCAGGTAGCAAAAAATCCGTATCTCACTTCGTTTTCGAGATACGGGCGCCAAAAGGCATCATGGGCGTCGCAATGTTATCCTATGGGAAATGTCTCAACTTTGGAATGTCATAATTATGTAACCAATGCAATCTGTTACATCAAACCAGCATACGTCACATCTGTGGGACACCCCCTTTGCACCCTGCAAATTTCAAGCCAAAAGTCTTTACCATTTCCTAGCAGTGAACTGACAAAGTTTTACAAATCCTTGTTCGTGAGGTGTCAAAATCCCCATTCGTGAGGGGGATCCCCGTTCGTGAGCTGACAAAATCTCTGTCTGTGGGCCGATCCTCGTTCATGAGATAGGGCCATCTGGTTTTCATTTCATGAACGAGGATTTTGACAGCTCACTTACAGGGATTTTGACGGCTCATGAACAATGATTTTTTTTATGATCCCTGTTCATGAGGTGTCAGAATCCCCATTCACAAGCCGATCCCCACTCGTGAGATAGAGCCATCTGGTCACGAACTGGGATTTTGACAGCACACGAACGGGGGTCGACTGATGAATGGGGATTTGTACACCTCTGAACGGGGATCGGAAGTGAGTCATGAACTGGGATTTTCAAATATAAAAATGGCAGTTTTTTTAATTATGTGATGAAAACCAAACACATGGTTTTGTAGAGGACATCACCCTGAACAAAACCCATGCATTTGTTTACACAAAATGCATCTGTGGGGCAAGTAACATTTTGTTTTGGGCTAAAAGTGAAAACAAGATGACGGCTCATGAAAAGGGATTCTTTTCTCACGAACAGGGATTTAATGAATCCCCAATCGTGAGCTGTCAAAATCCCCATTTGTGAGCCGTAATCCTTGTTCGCAGTTGTGCATCTAACCAAAAGACTGAACTGAGCATGCTCAGAACCCGAATTTTCAAAATTGCATAACTTTGGTTCAGAATAATATTTTTTCACCAAACAAATGCTGACTTGTTTCTTACGGTAAGCTCTTATCACCCTGAAAATTTCAGGCTAAAACTCTTAACGGTGTGACTGCAGGGTGATGAGGTAAATTCAGGAAAACCTGGCAAAAAAAGGCGAAAAACACACTTTTTTCCCATATGTGCTGTGCAAAATCTGCACATCTGATCGAAACAAGACTTGGCAAGTCAAGAGATCTGCCACACGGAACACCGCATACCAAATTTTATGCAAATCCGCTGAATGGTTGCAAAGTTATTAAGGTGCAAAATTTGGGGTTTATCATTAAACTGCACACTCAACCCTAACTATAGTGTATATATATATATATTATATATATATATATAGATAGTTTTGATTGGGTTCACCACAACATAACCTAGATAGACCATCTTTGGGTAGCTGATTCATTCTACTGGGGTGTCAAACAGATGAGGCACTCTGATGAGTCCTGGTAGGACGAAACACGTGTCTGAGTCTTCTGTTGGCACCCTTTGCAAACTGTGTGAGAGGCCTTTCGGCACCATGCAATTCTGCTTAAAGTTGAACTAGCACAATATTCTGTGGTGATCTGCATGTGCAGCCCATGATGCTTTGCATTATGGGGGCATGTGTGATTTTGTATTTCTTTGAAACTTGGCTTCCTGGGCCAATGCCCTTTGGGTAACCATTGCCTCCGTGCTTGCGCGTTTAAGTTTTTTGTCTATTAACTTGTTTTTTGTTTTAATTGGGTTCACTACAACATAACCCAGATAGATCATCTTAGGGTAGCTGATTCATTCTACTGGGGTGTCAAACAGATGAGGCACACTGATGAGTCCTGGTAGGACGAAACACATGTCTGTGTCTTCTGTTGGCACCCTTTGCAAATTGTGTGAGAGGCCTTTCGACACCATGCATTTCTGCTTAAAGTTGAACCAGCATAATATTCTGTGGTGATTTGCATGTGCAGCCCATGATGCTTTGCATTATGGGGGCATGTGATTTTGTATATATATATATATATATAGACAGATATAGATATATATCTATGTATAGATATATCTATATATATATATATATTATGGTAGCACAATAGTGCTGCCATAGTTAGGGTTGAGGACCCATTTCTATGTTAAACCCCAAAATTTTGCACCTTAATAACTTTGCAAACGCTTGACGGGTTTGGCTGAAATTTGGAATACACAATCAAGAACCATAGGCCTTGGGATCTGCCAAGATTTGTAGTGGTTGGATACACGGCTGTGGAGTTATTAAAGCGTGATCTGCGCGCACGCTTTTTCTGGAATTCTATGAGTCGCAGGCGTACAGGTCGCACGGTTTATGCCGAACGTCCAATCTTCAGGGAATGTGCGCCAGGGTCCCCGATGTGCCTTTCAAGATTTGGTGAAAAATATTAACCGTTCAAAAGTTATTCAAAACAATTTCCCATTATAAGTCAATGGAAAAGTTAACAAAAGTTCAACAGTGTCGCAATGCATTTTTACTTTGCAAATGGCCCTGTTACTTTCAAATCTGCCATTTTGTTTTCAGTTAGTGATCAGAAAATGGTTGGCATTTAAATTTGGGACCCTCTAGCAACCTAATTCTTTTGTATTCACATAGTCGGACCCTGAGGATGCTAGCCATGTCTTTATTTTGGGTAAAACACCCCAGAAATATGTTTTCAAATTTCTGGAAAAAGTACTTTCATAATTACTTCGTGCTTCAGAAATTGTCGAACTTTATGAAAGCTTTCGCAAATTGCGACAGTAGTTTTCTAGTCTGTGGGAAAGTGACAGCAATTCTATGGCACTGCGCTGCAAAAGAATGGTTGGGAGTTTTGGGCTGCAATTTGAAGGGAACGCAGCTGGCATCTCACAGATGTGCCTGTCAGAGTTTTGGTGAAAAAATTATACATGGCGGCAAAGTTACAGCACTCCAAAGTTGACGTTTTTTCCCATAGGATAACATTACGGTGCCCGACACATTACAGGAATCGTTTGGCACCCTGCTGCAAAATAACGGTTTGGTCTTTTTTCCTGAAATTTGAAGGGAAGACAGCCAACAGCCCACAGATGTGCCTTTCAGTGATTTGGTGAACAAATATTACAGGGAGGCAAAGTTATGGCACTCTGAACTTCTCTTTTTTTCCCATAGGATAACATTACGGCGTTCGCCGTGCCTTTCAGGGCCCATATCTCGGAAACGGTGCGAGCTACGGACTTTTCGTTGGAAAAATGCTTAGCCAGGACAGTTGTAAATCATATGACTTTTAAATTTTTTTCTACGTCATACGGTTCCTGAGATATAACCTATTTAGTATTCCAAGTCCTCATTTTCTGCTCCTATACCCATTATTATGCATACATTCTTTGTACTCACTGTCTTTCTCTATGCAGGTTTTGGGGAAAACCAGCCTGTGCACTTACATTATTGTTACTGTTGCCCTTTCCGCTTGTGGTTCTGTACCCGTTTCACTTACCGTTGACGTCTGCAACACCATGTGCATTATCCTTTGCATTTTCATTTGCGCTTGCGTTTCTGTTATTTTTTGCCATTTGTGTCTATAGTACTGTTTCTCTTTCTGTTTCACTTTGCGTCACCATGCCCATTGACATTTCCGTTTGTAGGCACCATGTTACTATGTGACAACACATCACGTGGCAGACCATTCCCGTCTATGCCACCGTGTGTTTCCCTTTCTGTTCTCATTCACGCTTGCGTTACCATGTGCTCCACTGTTAGCGCTTCTGTTTCCATTGCTGTTCCTGTTACTATGCCACAAGACATCATGTGGTGGGAGCGTGGGCCCAAAGGGCCCCACACTCCCGCCGCCACATTACGTGGTGGGAGCGCAGGGCCCTATGTGCGTTATCCTTTGCGTTTTCATTTGCGCTTGCGTTTCTGTTAGTTTTTGCCATTTGTGTCTACAGTACTGTTTCTCTTTCTGTTTCACTTT
This sequence comes from Neoceratodus forsteri, assembly GCA_016271365.2. Taxonomy (NCBI): domain Eukaryota; kingdom Metazoa; phylum Chordata; order Ceratodontiformes; family Ceratodontidae; genus Neoceratodus; species Neoceratodus forsteri. The sequence continues at coordinate 366,742,642 of JADMNL010000025.1, read as the reverse complement.
GCGTCACCATGCCCATTGACATTTCCGTTTGCAGGCACCATGTTACTATGTGACAACACATCACGTGGCAGACCATTCCCGTCTACGCCACCGTGTGCGTTACCCTTTCTGTTCTCATGGCTTGCGTTACCATATCGCGCCACTGTTAGTGCTTCTGTTTGCGTTGCTGTTCCTGTTACTATGCCACAAGACATCATGTGGCGGAGTGCGGGGCCCTACATTACATTCACTATTTCTCGTTATCATTCTCAAAAGAAGGAAATTAGAGGCAAAAACTCCGCTTAATGCATTAGTTAGGGTTGTTCCACAGCGACAAAAGTAAGGAAATTCACTGTTAGGGTTGAAAATCCTAACTCCGAATTCACCCCCCCCAGCACCACACACACACACACATATGCAAGTATGGGGGAGGACCAAATCAACACAACCAATGACAGACATCCAGCAACAGATGACAGAAATAACAAACAATTGTCTAAATGTACTACAAGACATCCCCACCCACCTGACCAGGTACTGCATGCTCAGTGGAGATCAACAGCAAAACTGAGGCCATGTACACCAAACGTACACATCCCTGATTGCAGCTGCACACAACGTACCGCACTTAGTAGTTGCACGGCCTTACCTAACGATGCCCCACACCACAACTGGTACTGTGCCGTTAGTCAATATAAATGCTAAAGGTGCATGATCACAGTTGTAGAAATGTTTTAACACTAGTGAGTATACATTAATTAAGAGAAGTACATAAATTAACTACAAGACACTAGCATGCTCAAGATAAAAGTAGTGTTACATTTAGTATGTGATTTTCATAGTAGTACATTTACTGCAACTGTTTACTCAAGATAGAGAGGCTGATGTAAACGTATGGAAAAGCATTGCCTGTTCAATGCTGTGAAATTCGTACTGCCAGTATCAGATGCATTCTTACTGATGAAGCTGTACTGCTAATGTACACACATAGACCTTCAGTGTGTTTCAATACTAAAGATGCAGTAAGTATTCTTTGTAAGAAACAGTGTAATTGCATGGATCAGGCCAAGCAACTTCTAAATATCATAGGACCACTGAGCCAACAATGACGTACCTGTATCGGAGATGTCTATAGGATAGATTTTCCTGTAGGCACTTACTCAGTATGTTGTACCTGATAAAGACAATCTCATTGCATCTGTGATGACTAACTTATTCAAATAGTGATACATTTACTATTGTTGCAATGAGTGATCTATGCTATTTATGGACACAGCGTAATTTTTTTAACAGTTGTTTCATACTCAGGTTGTATATGTAGTGTTTGGGTTTGCCACACTTCTGTCACTGATGCTATCAAAGTGATAACTATGTCAATTGTGGTACAACAGCAATCAAGTAGGTATAGTGTAGATATAAACAGAATGTCTTTTTAGTATTGATTTAACTCACAATGGGATAAGTGTACTAGGACGGCAAAGGTTATTCTCTATCACTGACTCTGTCAGTTATAATCACACTAAGGTTTTGATGACTGTAATGATCAAGTTACACTGTTCATCTTCATGAGTTCATATTCACAGCCATTCTCCAGTAAGTAGACAGAGTATGGTGTAACTGGCTGTGACACTGTGTTGCAAAACTCCTGCAGTGCCTAGCAGAGGCAGAGTATCTAGTCATAAAGACAATTAACAATAAGGCATGACCAACGATTATGTTAAATGGTCTGTTAATCACCATGTAGGGGTTTAATGTTGAATGAGGCGTAGCCGAGTGCCACATGTCGCTAGACAGTGATAAACTGACCATTAACATAATACCTGGGAGTGGCTTATTGCTATCATAATAAAACTGTTTTTTTAAACAACATTAAAGCATGTTCATCATATGGTTAGGCTCTACATGTATGTTAATAAAACTAAACATAAGGCTGTTACAATGTTTACAGTCAATTAGAAAGCTGCATTTCTCAAACCCTTGTCATAATCAGAGATATTATACCTGTACAACTCCTTGGTTTTGCTCAACTCTATTGCTCAGGTGGCCCATCACATGTGGTGTCGTCTGGTGTGGGGCATCGGTAGGTAAGGCCATGCAACTACTAAGTGTGGTACGTTGTGTGCAGCTGCAATCAGGGATGTGTACGTTTGGTGTACATGGCCTCAGTTTTGCTGTTGATCTCCACTGAGCATGCAGTACCTGGTCAGGTGGGTGGGGATATCTGGTAGTACATTTAGACAATTGTTTGTTATTTCTGTCACCTGCTGCTGGATGTCTGTCATTGGTCGTGTTGACTTGGTCCTCCCCTATACTTGCATGTGTGTGTGTGTGTGTGTGTGTGTGTCTGTGTGTGTGTGGTGCTGGGGGGGGTTGAATTCGGAGTTAGGGTTTTTAACCCTAACAGTGAATTTCCTCACTTTTGTCGCTGTGGAACAACCCTAACTAATGCATTAAACGGAGTTTTTTGCCTCTAATATACATATATATATATATTGTATTTAGCTATAATCGTGGGTGTATGGAAGTATCATATACAACACTTCCAGGCAAATTCTCATCAAATTAGTGATGCTATAGTTTTTCTGGAGGGAGAGAGCACCTGGTCCAGAGCCCATAAGTGACAGAGGTCTGCACCTCTTGGTTCCATTTATCTAAGATATAGCTAGCATTATGTTTCCCCACTTCCTGCAGCCCTTTCTAAAGGTGACCAATCAAGTGTAACCAGCAGTTTCCTTTCAAAGCGCCCATAAAAACACTTAGAAGGAGAGGAGGTGGATCAGGAAGTCAGGGGGTACCCTCTGTAGTGTGGAGTAAGTAAGGACAAAACTGTAAGTAATGGAAGTGTTCACTGCCTGCAGGTGTCTTGCAAACGTTGAAAGGGAAGTACTCCCTGTTCGTTCAAAACCTGAAATATATAGTGCAGGCCTACCATACTTGTTGCTAGCATTGGAAAGTGAGGTCAAGTTGTAAGTGAGTGAACTCTTTGTCTCTCACCAGAAGGTGGCAGTACCAGAGTAAACAGGAAAGCTTGGGCATTTGAATCAACGCCACTGTGCCAGGGTAATACCAGTATATGTGGTAAAGTCCCACAGGGCAAACTGTCCCGGGAGAGATGAGGAAGGGTATTTCGATGTATCAAGTAAATTACTGAGGTGAAACACAATGTGTTTCGAGAGAGGGGTACAGGTGGGGGGAAATCTAATTACAAGTAATACACAGCGGTGCTGGTATAGCATAAGCATGAATGTCTGGGAGATTTACCCCAACCCCTTGCTCCCGAGGGAGTTGTAAAGTACAAAAATGAATTCTGGGATGCTGCCCCCCCCCCCAAGAGGAATTGGGAGATCAATTTACACCAGGAGATGAAGTAATAATTAGAGGTAAAACTGGGAGAATTTGCAATAAATACAACACTCTTGGAAGTACTACCTTGTGAATGGAATCTGTTCTAGAAAAAAAAGTCGAGAGGAAGGGAATTCCATTTAGCTAAGTGTTGTGTGATGTATTGTGTGATTGGCTCATAGTTTACGAGTTCAGAGTTGGGCAAATTTTGTGAGATATAAATCCCAAGACGTTTAATAATAGTTGTAGTCCATTTAAAAAGAAAGTTGCTCTTCAGTTGCCTGGAGGACAGAAGTCAGTGTAAAAGCTCTGTTTTTTGTAAATGTAGGCAAAAGCCTGATACTGCTCCATATAGCCTTAGTTCCTGCCAGACCTCCACTACTGAGCTTTTGGGGGAAGTAATGCTAAAATGATGTCATCAGCATAAAGATTAATTCTGAATTCCTTACCCCCCGAGTGGGACCCCTCTATCCTTGAGTTCTGCCTAATCGTTATAGTCAAAGGTTTGATATATAATGCAAGCAGAACGGGACAGGAGCACCCTTGTCTAGTTCCACACTGTAGATGAATAGGAGGACTACAAGAGCCATTCACTCTTTCTATAAACTTCAAGGTCCGCATATACATTTCGGAACCAGTCAAGGGGCAGGGAGGGGAAGTCAAAAGTTGGTAGGCTTGCACAGGAAGGTCAAGGAAACACTATCAAATGCCTTCTCAGCATTAAGGCTAAGAAGGGCTACGGGGATGCAGTGTCTCTTTACTGGGTCAACGAGATGAAATGTTCTGAGAATATTATCCATGATTTACCTTTTACAGATAAACTCTCGGTATGTGGTCTTGATTTGTAATCAGTCAGTGTGGTCCCATGGGGCAAATGGTTCCGGGAGATATGAGGAAAGGTATTTTGATGTGTCAAATAAATCACTGAGACGAAACACAATGTGCTTCGAGAGAGGGGTACAGGTGGGGGAAATCTAATTACAAGTAATGCAGAGCTGTGCTGCTATAGCATAAGCATGAATGTTTGGGAGATTTACCCCCAACCCACCCTTTGCTCCCAAGGGAGTTGTAAAGAACAAAATGAATTCTGGGATGCTGCCCCCAAGGAACTGGGAAATCAATTTACACCAGGAGAGGAAGTAGTAATTAGAGGTAAAACTGGGAGAATTTGCAATAAATAAGGTGCCCCCTTGCTTGCTGATGTAGAATACCACCAACACGTTGTCCATCTGGACAAGGAGGTGGCCCAGGGCTAGAGCAGTCTGAAAAGCTTGTATGGCATAGAGGATCGCCCTCATCTCCAATACATTGATGTGGAGGGTTTTCTCCAAGGTGAACCATGTACCCTGGGTCCAGTGGCCTGCAAGTGAGCTCCCCAGCCCAGGCCGTAAGCATCTGTGGTCAGTGACTGAAAAGGAGGCACCCCTCAGAAGGTTGGTCCCTTGGAGCGGTTGGAGGAAGTTAACCACCACTGCAGAGTCTTCCAAATGGGCTCTGAGACTCTCACAAGTTGGTCCAAGCAAGCCATCCATGCATTGATCCCACTGGACTCTCAAATTCCACTGGATCATCCTCATATGGAGCCAAGCCAACTGTACAGTTGTAATGGCTGCTGCCACGTGGCCTAGAAGCCTGAGGACCTCTCTGGCTAGAATCAGGGAAGCAGAGGAGACCTCCTGAGCGTGACCTTGGAGGCGATCCACCCTGTATGGAGGCAAGAAGGCTTTGCCTTGGACAGTGTCCAGTAACTCCCCTATGAACTGTAGCCATTGGCTTGGCCATGTGATTCCCAGATCATGAAACAAGGTAAAGGTGTCTTCAATGGTTTGTAACAGCTTTTGCCTGGAGGGAGCTGTGAGAAGCCAGTTGTCCTGGGAAGACATAATGGCCTTTCCACCATAAGGCCACTGCTACTACTGCAAGACACTTTGTAAAGACCCGAGGAGCCGAGGGTAGGCTGAACGACAGTGCTCAGAATTGATAGTGGTGCCCCGATACAGGACCCACAGGAACCTGCTGTGGGACTAGGCGATCAGGATATGAAGGTATGCATCCTGCATGTCCAGTGAGCAGAGCCAATCTCCCTGATGAAGGAGAGAGATCTGTCCTGGAAGGGTGACCATTCTGAACCCCTTGTATTCCATGTACTTGTTCAGATGACTGAGATCCAAGATGGGGCATAGATCCCTGGTTTTCTTGGGCACCAAGAAAAAGTGGGAATAGTAGTCCTTCCTTCTTTGGGCAGCTGGAACTGGCTCTATGGCTCATTTGGACAGCAGCACCTGGATTTCCTCTTGTATGAGGGTGGCGTGGGATGGGGAATAGCGAGATGGTGGAGGAGGATTGTCTGGAGACACCTCCAGAAACTCTATCATATATCCTTTCTTTATCAACTGCTAGACCCAATGGTTGGACATGATCCTGCTCCATCCCTCTAGACAGAGGGAGCAGCGATCCCCTACCACCTCCCCCAGAGCTTTGGCTGGGGAAGGGGGGTCAGGCAGAGAGTCATGCAGAGATGCTTGGAGTAGGCAGGACACCTGGGAGGACTTACCGGCCCTGGGAGCAGTGCCACCTGGATTCTGAGAGGTGGCTTTTCTTTTAAAGGTGCCTCGCTGATGCTGCTGTCCTCGAGGCTGCTGACCTGAGGAGTGATGAAAGGACTGATGCTTAAATGGCTTTTGGTTAGGACATTGTCTGAATGGACCGGATGGTCTTGCCTGAGTCCTGGAGCCTAGTAATAATATTCTCAGACTCGTCACTGAACAGGACTGGGCCCTTAAAGGGGGCATCCATGATGCTGGCCTGGATGTTTGGGGAGAAACCCGAGACCCTGAGCCAGGAATGCCTTCTTATGAATACACCAGTGGCTGCAGCTCTAGCTGCTGTGTCTGCAGAATCATAAGAGGAGCGCAGAACATGGGTGCCCACATTTACTCCAGACTTTAATAGATTGAGTAGCTCTGCCTTCTGGGGAACATCCAGTAAGGCCTGAGCTAGTTCCATGCCCTGTTCCCAGAGGGTGTTCTAGTATTGGACCATATGCGTTATAAAATTTAGGGAGAGGATGCTGCAAGTGGCAGAGGAGTATACCTTCTTGCCTAGTTGGTCCAACTGTCTGGATTCACGGTCTGGAGGTTTAGTGCTCAGGTGCCTGGTCTGTTCGGACCTGTTATGGGCAGCTGTGATCACTACTGAATCCACCAGAGGATGTTCTCCCAAAAAGGGTTAGTCCCTGGGGGCTCTACAGAGGCGATCTGATTTCTTAGGAACCACCAAAGATGAAGAAGGATGCTTACAGACAATCCTGGTGATGTCCTGGAAGGTTATCAAACAAGGGTGGCATCACTATGGGTTTGGGATCCTTCTGACAGAGGTATTTAGCCAAATTCCTCCATTCAGGATCCCGGTCTTCTGTGTCCCATCCCATATTCGCCTGGATATGCCGCATCACATCCTTGAAAGATGGGTCGTCAGGCGGGGACCTGAGGGTTTCTTTTTTATCTGGGGGTGAAGGGGCACCTCCCAAAAGGGAAGACCTGGAAGAAGAGGAAGAGCTGCAGGTAGAATCCTCTGATGAACCTGATCTAGAGGAGGAACGCCGGTGCCAGCATCCCCTAGACCAGCGTCTGTGCCTATTTGAGGATCTGTAGGAAGAATAACATCTCCTACCTCTACGTTCCAAATGACACCTGTCTGAGCCCTCTGGCTGTGGGGTCAGTTCCCTCGACTGAGAAGTAGGTTCCCTGGGTTCAGGAGAAGACTGTTTTGGGGAGGGTCTCTGGAGTAGGCTCCTTAACAGGTGGTGAAGAAGATCACCTTTAATGGTGTTCCACCAGGGCGCAAAGAGCTCTTTGACTTCTGATAGTGGGATCCTGGGCTCAAGGGGAGCACCCAGCATTGAAGGGTTCGATGGGCCGGGAGATTGTCCCTGAAGTGGTGCTGGCTCCTGAGGCACCAAAGTTTGTTCTTCTGGTGGTGTTGATTAGTCAGACGATGGTCCTTCCAGTGTCGGTTGAGGCTCTGTATGACCATTAGCTGCCGATGAATGAGGGTCTGGGGACACAGGCTGAGAGGACACCAGAGCGGACACTGGGGATGCAGGCATTGAAGAGACAGGTGTGCACTGGCACCAGTCCGGTGTCATGGCTGGCATCAGCTTAGGTGAGGCCCGTCGAGGGGAACCAAGCTCTGTGGAGGGCAGAGGAATTATCCTCCAGGTAGGCAAGCTCATGCCCCCGACGTCGGTCAAGGGAGTCAGTGCTGGAGACTGTGGCTGACTTGGAGGGCGCCTTGGTCAGATGGACGATGGGTAAGGACCCGATGCCTGAAGGGGAACCGGCCAAACCACCTGTCTGCTGGCCCGAGGTCTGAGAGGAGGGCTGTAGCTTCAGGGGCTGAAAGGCCAAGGACTTGGACCCAGACCCAAAAGAACCTCCACCTGACGTCAGTACCAGGGTGGGAGGCTTGTCAACAGGTAGCCCGGAGGAGGTGAGGGCAGCCTGGGGAGTCGAGTCTATCCTCCTGCGGGAGGAGGACCCAGAGACGAAGCCAAACTTGTGCGGGGACCGGGAGCAGGAATTCTTGTCCTTGTGCTTCTCCTTATGGTGATGCTTCCCCGGTGACTTCTTGTGGTGATCCGAGGAAGTCGAAGCCCCAAGGGTGAAGAAGATGAGCCTTTCCCCTTGGTCTCCTTCTGCATGGCTGCAATTTGTTTTTCTAGCAAGAAGGATTTGAGGGCTTTCTGGCTGTGAATCCTGGTCCTGCTATTAAACTTCTGGCAATGTTGGCAGGCCTCGGTGTTGTGGTCTGGGTCTAGCCAGAACAGACAGGCCGAATGGCCATCTTTTAACGGAATTTGCTTGCCGCACGCACACTTGGATTGGTGCTGTTTGATGGAGGATGATGAGAAGACAACATGCAGAGTAAGGAACAATCTAGATTATTTTTTTTAAATAAAAAATTGAAGAAAAAAGTTTTTGACTAAAGCAGAAGGCGTCCGTGGAGCCAATGTGCACGGGCCGACGGCGAGAAAAAAACTAAGGTGGGACTGGGGGACCGACCCTTTTATACTACTGGCCGATGGCGGGGGCAGGCCAATGTCAGGGGGCCATCCCCCACCATAGACTGCTAGTTAGAAGTTTTCCATGGGGTCCTGGTGCCTGCCGGCTTCCATCCTTATGGTGTAACCTGCTGCAAGAGCTCCCCTTGAAGTGAGATCACCAGGTACAAAAAATGCTGTTAATCGTGTGTGTGTGTGTTTAATAATAGCAATAAGGTACTCCCAGGTCTTATTAGTGTTCAGTTAATCATCCTCCTGGGGGCAAGTGGCATGAGATGCACCACCAGGGGGTGATTGACAAAACATTTACGTAACTCTGGTTGTACCCTTATTGCTTAATAGTTCTGTCATGTGACAAAACTTGATTATTTCCAGCTTAGAGTTCAGTGCACAGACTTAACACCTGTTCATCAAGCACTAGAAAGAAACTGCTATTTTGCAAATTCTGCAAGCAAGCGTATGCAGAAAATGTTCTAATTTTGCATTTAAATATTCCAGGTGTACTTTATCAGTGATACTATGAATTCTGGGCTGTTCTCAATGTAACTTTTGAACTCACTGTAACATGGAAAAGAAGGACCACTTTTGTCTATGACTAGCAACTCTAAATTTTCAACCTAGTTCCCAAATGTAACTGTAAAATGCATTATGTACAGCAGGTGCATACTTGATCAGTGTAAGTTTCATGCACAATGTTTATGTATGGATTGATTTACTTAAGTCTTTGGTAACTGGGGCAGGACCACTGGGCACAAGGCTCATTTCTAACCGCAAACCAGGAGAGCAGGAAAAGGTCACAAATACAATTAATAGCAGACATGTAAGGTAAGAAAGGTTGAAATACATACCTACATACTGTACCTACATACATACTGGCAATTTAATGGCACGATCACCCTCGCAGACCAGAAGAAGCATCTCACAAGTTAAATCTCTCAGCTATAAGGCAGGCCAGAGTGTGTGCCGGCGCCTGACTGAGATGGACGCATTTGATTGAGCTCTGCGATATCCCTTCCCATTTTAAAACAAAATTTGGCTTTTATCCTACTTCATTAAGTTCAACTGCTCGGGAAATAGCTATTGTATAGTTCCGTGAATAAAGTCTGACCCATTTGAAGCGCTAACATCTAAAATTAATTAAAGTGCAAGTTGTCAGCAAATCTGACAGACCCAGCTGATCAGAACTCGCTCGAAACTAAAAAAAAAAATAAAAAATGCCGGTCGGAAGGCCCCGATCCCCTTGGTCACCCAGACGTCATGATCTGATGGTAAACTCGAGTGGAGGCTACAATAATAGTATGTATACAGACTATGCCAGTAAAGAAGATACTGCAGAGTTGAAAGCTCTACTTTCTGATCTCAAAATTGACATTTCTGATGTTAAAACATCAGCAGCAAACCTGTCTAAACAAAATGAAGAAATGACCTCCTGTATAGGGATTAACAGTGCCAAAATCAATGAGTTAACCTCCATGGTGGGATATCTAGAGCAACTTACGCAAAGGCAAAACGTACAAATTTCACATTTGATGGGGAAAGTGGATGATTTGGAGAACAGGGGAAGGAGGAGGAACAACATACAAATTTTAGGGGTACCAGAGATTACGGGATCTAATATGGTGTCGTTCCTACAAACATTCTTACCAGATGTATTGGGATATCAATGGTCATGGCCACTAGAAATAGAAAGGGCACGTAGATCATTGGGTCCTAGAGGTCGACACTCCAAACCCAGGCCAATAATAGCCTACTTCTTAAGATTTTCTGTTAAAGAAGACATACTGCGATTAGCTAGGGAAAGGAGAAGTTTGAATTGGAGAGGGGAACGTATACTTGTTTCTCAAGATTTCTCAACAGAGCTTGTGGGCAGAAGAAAGGAATTTAATGATGTGAAAAAACAACTTAAAAATGACGGTATGCAGTATTTCTTTAAATATCCAGCCACCTTGTTCATTCAGGACCCCAAAGGCATGACAGTTAAATGCAACTCAGTTAAAGAAGCATCTGATTTCATGTTCACATACAGAGATACTTCCATGACTAATGTTAATTGTAGTCAACTCAACCGTCAGAATTTGAATGCTGCGCAAGGTCAAATAGCATCTGTACGCTCTAGTACTAGCCCACACGCTGATTTTGCTAGAAACCATTCTACAACTGCACAGCCTCTTGCTGCCACTCATAGTAAAAAAATGCCACCTTTGCACAACAATACTTCTACCCCTCACCTTTATTCTGATGCAGTCTCACATGCTGATGCAAAACCCTGGACCTCTGAGATCTCACGAGAAACAAGGCAAGCAGGAAGACCCTCTAACATTCGCAGGCCATTCCAGCAGAGAAGCTCAAGGAAACGGACCAAAGCAGAAAGAGTTATTACACTTCTTCTTCAGTAGAAGCCTCGCCTGAGCCGGAAATGCTCCCAGCCATGGATACCACGCCTCCTGGAAATGAAACCCTGCCTACGTTGTCACCAGGAAAGCAACTCAACAGATCCACATTCAGAAAGCTTGCAGTTTCCACTATACCACTTCCTGTGTCTGCACCAATTCCAAGCAACAACTTGCTTCCGGTTTAGCGATGGTGTTGCTGCATCAGGGTGAAAAAGACAAAAAAGGGGAACATCAACTAAGGTCAGGCGATCCACTGCTCTATTTGTCTAGTCCTTTGCCGCACACTATCAACGGGAAGTATTTATGGGCTGCCAGATTGCGTTGAATTTAGCCCTTTGTTCCATATCAGTTTGGTGGATAATAATCTAAATGGCACTGGTTTTATACATTTTGCTGTCATAAAGGTCAAATCGTAATGCCTTTGCTGAATTATTATGGCTCGTATAGTTTGCAATGATTTTATATTGAATCTATAACTGGTTTAATTATCCATTTCTGGGTGGATTTATGCAATGTTAATGTATCCTTTCCTAAGGGTGTCACATGTCTCTACAGTATGTCTTATTCTCTACTGCTTCAATTCTTATCCTTAAACATGTTTTATGTTGCTATCCTTCGATGCTTTTCTGGTATGTTGTTGAGATGAAGATGGATCCAGATTTTTATTATTGCTGTAAATAGGCCAAGCTATAGAAGGTAAGTATGTACACATAAGAACCACAGCAAGACAAATTTAAAAATGCATGCTAAGAGCACCTTTAAAGTTGGCTACTGCACACTGGTCATTAATAATCTCCCTCAGAAGCAACCCTTAATTAAAGTTGCGGATTTATTGGAGACTTGACGGGCAGTTGATACGCCTTCTGAAAACTAAATAATAGATGCTCTGAAATGCATTTATGTCAAACCTGCTCTGGATATATAAGTCCTCCAACGTCTATCTTAAGTTGTATACATGCAAGTGAAGTGTGGCTTATATATGTTTTGTGGTATGTATATATATATATGGTACACCAACCCCCTTCCCCTGTGTGGTTTCCATTGCTGATCCCTCCTTTTCTGGATAATTGTGTGGGGGGGTAAGAGAAATGATTGCTATATATCCCGGGCTGTTGCATTTGGTTATCTTTGTACTACTGATATTACCTTACTGACCAGGACGGGTATTGCTATGCTCATTCGTTGTTACTGAATCAGTCACCTGTGCCAACAACACCTTGGACCCTTGGTCAGTGGACCCAACTGGCAATACAGTAGACTATACCCTACTGGTTCTGTTTTCACTTGTTTGTTTAATTGTGTGATTACTTCTTGCAAATAATCTAAGGTTTAATTCCTAGTTTTAATAACATTGTTATTTTATTAATAGTTGTTATACTAAGTTTTATAGACTAGTACCTAACTAATTATTCCACATAGAAATTATTTTTTTTATTATTTATATTTTGGTGTTAGCTTATTAGTAACATGATCCCTTCTTCAAAATGCATCCATGCAAGATTTGCTCATGGAATGTTAATGGATTAGGGACCCCTATCAAAAGAAAAAAAGTTCTGACTTATATTTACAAACAAAAGGCTGACATCGCCTTTTTACAAAAAACTCATTTGGATGATAAAGAATCAGCTAAGCTTTGAAGATCCTGGGTCTCTCAGGTTGAATTTAGCCTTTTCAATGGTAAACAAAGAGGAACTGCAATATTAATAAAGAATTGTGTTAACTTCATTCAAACTAACCATATTTCGGACCATGAGGGTCAGTATCAAATCCTTATTGGATCTCTTGATGGTCTAAATCTGGTACTGTGTAATATTTATGCCCCCAACTCTGGCCAACATATATTCATAGATCAGATTATGGCTCAACTTATTCAATACCCTGAGCATAAACAGATTGTAGGTGGAGACTTTAATGAGGTCAAGGACCCTCTTTTAAATAAAACAAATCTAAATTGACCCTTGTGGTTACAAAAGCCAGATATCCCTTAAAAATATGGTCAACATGCTGGCTCTGTCAGACATCTGAAGACTTGTTAATCCAAAAAAGAAAGATTATACATTTTTCTCTAATAGACATCTAACATACAGCCGGATAGACCATTTGTTCATATTATCAGACCTGGTTAATTCAATAATAGATTGGCTCCATTATATTATCAGACCATGCCATGGTAGACCTGAGCATACTTCTAGATGAAGGTAGGCCCAAAGAGATGAGATGGAGATTTAATACTTCTTTATTAAAAGACAAAAAGTTTGCTGAGTGGGTATCTAATGAAACTGGTGAGTATTTTAAGTATAATAACAATGGGGAGGTGTCTGAAGCTTGTTTATGGGAGGCGTACAAGGCATTCATAAGGGGCAGAATAATCAGTTTCGCTGCAGCCAAAAAAAGGAAAAAGCAAAAATCCTAAAAGATAAACAATCTTCACTGGCTGCCTTGGAAATGCAAATTAAAAATGCTAAATCTATAGACCTTACACTCCTTCATAGGCTATCATTTATTAAGTTTAAGATAAATGCTATTGTGTCAGCACAAACTGAATATGCACTCTTTCGTATGAAGCAAAGCTACTGGGAGTCGGGTGAAAAAGCTGGAAAATTACTTGCTTGTAGACTAAAGAAGCTACAAGATTTACACATAATCCCAGGCATCCAACAAGCTACAGGGATAGTACTTAGCAAAAATAAAGAGATTAATGAAGCCTTTAAAGAATTATTTTCTCAAATATATAAGAATAAAGCTGTAGAGCCACAACAAATAATTATCTTTCTTAACAGTATTGAATTGGCCAAAATACCCCAGGCTCACAGAGGGAACCTTAACAAAGAACAAACCATAAATGAGGTCCTGTTAGCCATTGACATGCTACCTATTGGGAAAACTCCAGGACTAGATGGACTTCCGGGAGAATTCTTTAAATTGTTAAATGCCAAAATCTCAACACACCTGCTCAACATGTATAGGGAATCCTGGGATAATGATGCCCTAAGACTCACACTCACACAAGCTCTGGTCACATTAATCCATAAAAAAATAAGGACCCCCTATCCTGTGCTAGCTATCGCCCCATCTCCCTGATGAATATAGACTATAAAATCTTTGCTAAGATATTAGCTATTAGAATACAGAATATTATAGATGAAGCTATTGGTAAAGAACAAGTATGATTTGTGCAGGGAAGGTCTGGGGCTAATTTCGTGTGGAGACTTCTACATACAATATTGAATATGGCATGCTAATAGGATAAAGGAGCCTTACTTAGTACAGTCATTAGACTTATTTAAAGCTTTTGACTCCTTATCTTGGAAATATATGTTTATGGTCCTAGACCATTTTGAATGTGGAGGCAATTTTAGTAACTGGGTATCTCTTCTATATAAAAGATCACCTGCACACATTTTAACAAATGGACTAGTTTCCCAACCCATACAATTAGAATGTGGCACCAGACAGGGTTGCCCACTATCCCCATATTTATTTATCCTTGCTATTGAACCACTAATTAGAAGCATTGCTAATTATCCAGGTATTCTGGGAATTATACTTGGCTCTGTACAAAATAAAACATTTGCATTTGTAGATGATCTGCTCCTGACTCTTTCTAAACCAGTACAGTCCTATGGAATACTCAAACAATTACTCTCTTATTTTGGCAGCATATCGGGACTACAGGTAAATTGGGATAAAACTCAAGCATTATGCCCTAACATTACACCCTTTATTTTACAAAATATTCCAGAAATGTTTGATAATCATTGGGTGAAAGATCAACTAACATGCTTAGGTCTCCAAATCTCTACTAATCTGAACTCTTTAGTCAATATTAACTATTTGCCATTGCTACAAAATATAGAATCGGAACTTATACGTTGGGTTAATCTCAATTTATCGCTTTGAGGTAAAGTTACCTCAATCAAAATGATTATTGCCCGTACAATATTTTACCTTTTCCAAACTATACCGATCCTTATTAAAAAAAATATTAGTGTTAGATTAGACTCATTGGCCCGGATATTCAAACTGCGCCATTCTGAGGCGCAAGCCCTTGCGCTGCTCAAAATAGTTAGCGAGGGGTGGCTGGGGCGATATTCAAAGGAGTTGCACTATTGAGCAACTCCTTTGAATATCACCCCCCAGCCACAGCCACTGTGCATGGCGCAGTGGAACTTGCGCCACCGCAAGTTGTCAGAGTTGAGCATTAAACTTGCGGTGGCGCAAGTACCATTGCGCCATGCGCAAATTTCCGATATTCAAAAGGTGACATGCAAATGGGGCCATAATTCATGCAAGGCACAGGGGGGGCATTTGCATCTATTTATGGCCCCATTTGCATCTCGATAACATGTAGAATGCGCGATCCCCGAGGACTTGCGCCTGGCCACCCTGCCAGGCAGCAGCCATCGGGGACCGACAGCTAAGCCCGATCACGGGCAGTATGTATGATCATATTTTCCCCAAACAGCTCCTGATGCTGATCGCTGGCAGTATGTATGAATACATTCCCCAAACAGCCCGATGCCCGATCGCTGGCAGAACGTGAAACAACCCCCCAGTGCTCGATCGTGGGCAGAATGTAAAAGCCCTCCCCAACCCGAATATTCCCTGCAGGTCCAGTGGAGGACATGATCGCTGGCAGAATGTCAAGTTACAACCTCTAAACATCTCCTGTGTCGTGTGCCACTCACATGGGCGCGCGTTCTCCTCCATTCGCCGCCCCGCAGCCGGGCGGACGGGCAAGCATCCCATTCCCTCCTTG
Organism: Neoceratodus forsteri; assembly: GCA_016271365.2. Classification (NCBI taxonomy): domain Eukaryota; kingdom Metazoa; phylum Chordata; order Ceratodontiformes; family Ceratodontidae; genus Neoceratodus; species Neoceratodus forsteri. Next base: position 366,727,107 of record JADMNL010000025.1, on the reverse strand, counting down.
CCGCTTGCTGGTCGTTGACTGATCAGTTCAGTAGGCTGGACGCTCATTGCGTAGCCAGAGTTGGCGTGCGAGCCCATACCGGGTATACTGACAGTCCAGATCTGGACTGTCATGTACGGTTGCGGGCTGCACGCCATTGGCTCTAGCTCTGCACCAATGGGGTGCAGCCCTACCGGACAGTCGTCGGCGGGGCGGCAGGCGGTGGGATGCTGCCCGCTGGCCTGCCGGGGAGCGGGGTGGAGGGGCGTGGTGGGTGGGTGGGGGACACTAGACACCAGGAGATGTTTGGAGGGGTTGTAATTGACATTCTGCCCGCGATCGAGCATTACGGTCCACTGGACCACCAGGGAGATATTCAGGTTGGGGAGGGGGTTTTTACATTCTGCCCGCGATCGGGCACTGGGGGTTATTTCATCGCTCTGCCCGCGATCGGGCATCGGAGCTGTTTGGGGAAGTGTATTCATACATACTGCCCGCGATCGGGCATCGAGATTGTGGGGGAAGTATTATACATACTGCCCGGCGATCGGGCATCGGAGATTGTGGGGGAGTGTATTCATACATACTGCCCGGCGATCGGGCATTGTGAGCTGTTTGGGGAGGTGTCTGATACATACTGCCCGTGATCGGGCATCGGGAGATGTTTGGGGGTGTCTGATACATACTGCCCGCGATCGGGCTGGTGGGAGGGCACAGGGACTGAGTTGGGGGCAGCCACGGGTGGCAGCTGCTGTGTTGCCTGCAATACAGCAGCTCACCCGTGGGTGGCCCTCAACTGATCCTTTTTTTGGCTCAAAGTTGTGCAGGCGAGGTTGGGGTTGGATGCACAACTCTGCACAACCCGACTGAATATCGGGTTGCGCAGTTTATGCATGGATCCTCCCCCTCCTGTTGAGCATGCATTCATTTGCATTGCGCTGTTGCTCAACCTGTTTTCAGTGGCGCAACTGCCTCCTGCTGAATATCGCAGAATGGCGCAATGTAGGACTTGCACATGCACAACCCTGATGCTCATGGCGCAACCCTTTTGAATATCTGGGCCATTATTTAGGAATTTTCTTTGGGATAATAAATGCCCAAGACTAAGCATAAATAAAATCAGAGCACCACACGAGTCAGGAGGATTGTCATTCCTTCATTGGGAATGGTACCAATGGGCTTTCATGTTGAAACAGATATCTGCTCATATGCAGTCTACACCAGACAGCTAGCCTTTTACTTCTCTTTGGGTTCAGTTGGAAAATAGACAATGAGTGCCAGACACTGATTAAAATGAAGCAGCAGCAGCACAGAATGAGAATTTACAGGAACAAACAAGGTTTTTGGTGGGAGAATCGAACATTGGGACAGAATTACCAGTAACTAGGCAACCGGACAGAAATTCACACCGGGTACCTGTAACAAATATTTCTTTATTGGGGTAAGAAGATACTGACAAGGGGTTTACTGTCAAAAATGAATCAAATACAGAACCGCAGGAGGAAGGAATAACTCAAGAAGGGCTAACGCTTGATGGGACTACAACAGATAACACAAATAAAACTAACGTTTCAGAAAAGCCCTCCACAAACAATAACCATACAGAATACATATAAAACTCCTCAGAGAAAGACGTTTTAAGGACTGAGGATAGGAATGAGTCAGAAGACCCCCCCCCACCAGCCAAATGTTTTGTGGACTTATTTAAAAACAGAACTGAACCTCTTCCACGGAAAAACATGGTAAGAATTAGATATAAAGGAGGATTGGACCCCAGACTGGACAGAACATATGTAGGAAGAAAACTCTTAAAAGACACCATGAACTTTGGGCCTACAGAAGTGCATGCTTGACTTCCGGTGATGTCAGGACCTGATATGGTGGCTTGATTCGTTTGCTCCGGCTCCCACTGAACATCATCCAGCTCAATCGCCCTAAGAAGAATGTCATTCTCAGCCAAATTTAAAAGAAACAAAGCAGGCAAACTGCACCTAACCCCGGCGCAAAAGCTAAAAGTCCTTCTGCAAGAGGAGGAGGGAGAAAACTCGTCCAAGATGGAGGCCGCTGGGGAAACGATCCAGACTGAGCCACATGGCAGCCTTTCAGGGAGTGAGCTTGCGGAAACAATTAAACAAACAGCTCGCACGGTGTCTAAAATAGACCGAACTCTCTCTGAACTTTGGTCTGACCTGGCCAGAATGGAACATAAAACCGACCAGATGGAACTTTGCCTCTCAGCAGTCTCAGAGCAATCCGATAGACAAGATCGACTTCTGCTATATTTACTAGCCCGAGACCGTGAGTTAACCCATAAACTGAATGACCTTGAAGGCAGAAATCTAAGACAAAACCTCAGGATCCATGGGGTACCCGAAGGACTTGAGGATGAAACCGATAACACATTACTTTTCATTCAGGGTCTTCTCCGAAAGGCTACAGATCTCCCTGAAAGCCTAGACCTCGGTCTTGATCATGCACACCATTCCCTGGCCCCAAAACCAAGTAACCCAGAGGCCAGGCCACGATCTTTTGTGGTCCGTTTTACCAGATATGCCAGTAAAGAAGAAGTGCTTCAGAAAGCATGGACACAGAGCCCTTTGGAGTTTAAAGGCCACAAGATCGTTGTTGATAATGACTACTCGGCCGAGGTCCAGGAGGCCCGGAGGATGATTTGGCCAACTGTGAAGCTACTGAGAGCCAAAAACATTTACTATTTCCAACAAGGCTAAAGATCACATCGGATCGAGGTACAAAAATCTTTAAAGACCTTCTCTCTGCCTCCACATACCTGGAAGACCTGGGGATCACGCCCCCCCCCCAGCAAGAGAAAGGCTAGAAAGAGATCTTTTGGCATCGGTGTGGACTGTTGCAAGGAAGGGTATTCTCAGGCCAGGCTCCTCGATGCGACAGGCACAGACTTCCCTGCGAGCAGATATCGGAGAAGTGTTGCAGAGGCTTGGCGTTCCCACTCTGATAAATAAAAACGCTCCTCACCTGAAACAGGCACTGGCTGTAAGTGAAGCAGAGGTCCCTGGCCCTTCACATTCCCTAACCACCTGAAGATATAGTGAAGAGAGGTGCATGCTGCGGAGGTCTCTTCCTCCCCGGGACATTCCATGATCTACTCCCAGAGACTGCTGGATTTACGTGACCTCGCTACATCCTAGAGGTTCCCTCCATTCGCAACCTTTTCTGGGCCGTCCTGACCACCCCCCCTTCTGGGTGCTGGGTCCACAGTGAGTAACTCTATCCGGAGACAGCGACCTGTTCACTGTATTACCCAAAGCCTTCTCACCTGGCGCTTGTTCTTAAGGACATGGCAAACTATGTTTTATTGAAGCACAAATCAGTTTTGATTGGGCTCGCCACTCGGGAGGGTGGGGGGCTTTATAAAATAAATGGAGTCAATTTAATGGGCTTGGTGAGCTATTTAAGCTCAAAGGCTTATGTCCAGTGATTGATTCATTGGTCTTTGGTGGGGTGAGGAAGATTGGAGTCTCCGGGGGGGGGACTAGGATGCGCCAGCTCAGACACCCCTGCCGGTGGCATATACATGTCTTCCCCTGGGATGGCCACCCAAGCGCTTCGTGGTCCGCCTAGGGAATCACTGCCAAAGTGGGTTGCATTTGGTGATCTCAGAGTGGCAATCCACACTACCTAACAATGTCTCGAGGTGCTGCTGTTCAATCTGTTTTGGTTCTACTTACATGAGACTCATGTTTAAATGTCTAAGTCAATTGAACTTTTATATATAGGGAGCCTGTGTGAATGCACCTACTGGTTGGTCAGGCTTGTTTCTGCTCCGGATCCCCCTGATCCAGGTCCCGACAGGTATTTCGGCCTGAGGGTGACCCGAGACTATGTCTTCAGCCGGGCCCGGGAATGGCATATAAACGACTGGGCCTTTCCCACTCCGGACTGAACTATACCTCCTTCAGATGGTGTGGCATAACCGATCGATGGGTCCCGGGGCTTGGTTGATGCGGACCTCCCCCCACCCACCGGGAAGGTTTGGAACACTGCGGGGGGCTGCAGCTAGGTTGTCTCCTCCATGGGGGGGAGGACATGATATTAAGGTAGAGAGGGTTGAGGGGAACACTTAGAACAGGAAGGGAATAATAATGACAATGATGGCTCAGTATGGAAATATAAATTGGGGCGGATTACAAACATTCAATGGGGTGAGATATTTCTTCTCCCTCATAGTCCTTACACTCCATAAGTTCGGGTGGATGGGCAGCGGGCACACGTTGGGATTCCATTTTTTTTTCTGTAATCATGCAGATTAATACGGACAGAACAGGAAGGGACCACATTCCTGGTTACACCGAGACCCTTTGGAGAACACTCATTGTACTTCTGAGTGCTCCTCATTGTTCTGTTACTTCAGACACCCCTTCGCTGGCAAACACCAGCCAGCTTCTCCTTGGAAGTCGTTTCTACAAAGTTTGGGCAACCAGGCCGAGAGGAGTCTCGGCTGAGGTAACCCATCATTCAATTCAGCTTACAGCTTGAAATCAAATGAAGCCGGAGCAAGTGGTTAGTTGTTTTAAAACAGTTAAAAGTTATTCATGCTGTTGTGTTAGAAGTTACTATTTTATAAGAAAAACTCTGCAGATTTCTCACATACATAAATTGTTATCGCAGGAGGAACCCAGGTTACAGAAAAGGAATGACTTTTTTGGTTGGAAAGACCATGGCTAGCCACACTACTAAATTCTTGTCTCTGAATGTAAACGGGTCATCAAGCCCAGTGAAGAGGAAGAGGATTCAACATTTTATTGTATCTCAGGGTTGTGAGGGTGTCTTCTTGCAGGAGACCCATCTCTCTCTCTCCTCAAGAAGCTCAGAAACTTAAATCTAAGTCCTTTCCAGTGATATATACGTCTTCCCTCCTAGAGGGCAGAAACAGGGGAGTCGCAATCTTACTGTCAGCAAAGCTACAGTTTCAACAACAGGAGATAATAGAGGACCCAGAAGTTAGGTTCATTGTTGTGGTAGGGACCATCCCAGATACACCAATAACCTTAGCTAATATTTATGTCCCACCAGGCTCCCCATTCAGAGTATACTCGAATATTTTACAGTTGGTTGTAGAAAAGGCCAGAGGAGTACTAATAATGGGGGGGTGATTGGAATATAGTATTAAACAGGGCCCTAGACTCAACCTCCAAGATACCGAAACTAGACGCATCTAAAGCTAGATCTCTTAGAATCCAGTTACAGCAGATAGGCCTGTGTGATATCTGGAGGGAGAAATATCCCAAGGCACGGGAGTATACATGCTTCTCCCCCAGGTTCAAGGTCTTTTCCCGGCTGGATATGTTTTTCACCTTTAAGGGAGACTTGAATAGATTTATATCTACGTGGGTGGGCACATCCGTTCTCTCAGATCATAGCCCTGTTTTTCTGGAGGTGGAGCTGGGACTGTCTAAACGAGCAACGCACTGGAGACTGAACACATCCATACTTCAGGACAAAGGAGTTCTGAAGGAACTTAGAGATTTCCTGAAGGTCACACTAGATGAAAACATGGAACAAGAGGTCTCACCACAGATACTGTGCGATACCATCAAAGACTCCCTCAGAGGCAAAATTACAGCACTAACATCCCGCAAAAAGCAGGAACTAAAGCAAAACCAACAGAAATGAATAGCACAGATTAAAGAGCTTGAGGATGCTCAGAAGATTAAATGGGAGAGACCCAGGGAAAGGGACCTACAAAAGTGTAGGGAGTCACTACACAACCTCCAAAATATAGAGGTAGAAAAAGCTTCATTTTATTTAAAACAAAGGTACTACGAGGGCGGGCCCCGAGGTACCAAACTGTTGGCATATAGGTTGCGACACTTTGCAGCCAAAGCTGCAATAACCAAAATAGTTTCATCTCGTACAGGCCATCTAGTCAGACAAACTACCCAGATTGGCGATTCATTTGTGGAGTATTATTCCAACCTATACAGGGTGTCGAAGACCACCTCCAAGCAAGATAAACTTGATTACTTAAACTCCATTTCTCTTCCCTCCTTGCCACCAGATATAGCCCAAACCCTAATTAGGCCCATTACTCAGGAAGAAATCATCTCCTCAATCAAAAAGCTTAAGCTAGCCAAATGCCTAGGCCCAGACGGATTTGATCCCGAATTCTATAAAACCCTGGCCCCAGAGGTAGTGCCCCTCCTCCACAAGGCCTTTTCGGGTATCTGGTCTGAAGGTGGTCCCCCCCCCTTCCTGGCAATATGCAATCATTACAATCCTACATAAAGAGGGTAAAGACCCCCTCAAAATGTGAATCTTATCGACCCATATCCCTACTAAATCAGGACTATAAGATCTTCACCTCCATAACAGCCTCGAGAATTAACCCCATACTCCCAGAGTTAATACATCTAGACCAATCTGGTTTTGTGATGGGTCGACAAGCACCTGACGGTGTGCATTCAGCCCTGGACATGATAGACAAGATTCAATGAACCCGGACTCCCTCCTGCATATTGAGTCTGGATGCCGAAAAGGCCTTTGATAGGGTCTCATGGGACTTTTTGTTTTTGGTTCTCGAACACAGGGTATTCCCTGACTCTTTCATTGGAACCGAGAGATCCCTATACACAGGACCTCAGGCATACGTCAGAATTAACGGGGGACTGTCTGAGAGGTTTTTCCTGGACAGGAGAACCCACCAGGGCTGCCCCCTTTCCCCTCTCCTCTTCGCCCTATATACTGAACCTCTGGCTGAGGCCATCAGGAGGGCACATGAAGTGACAGGAATAGAGGTGGGGGGTGTCCAGAAGAAAATCTTGTTGTACGCTGACAACGTATTGCTGTCACTATCCCAGCCACATAAATCTATAGAACAAGTATGGTCCATTTTGGAGAACTTTGGGAAGCACTCAGGCTACTCCTTGAATAAATTAAAAACAGAAGTACTGAGCTTCTTCTTTGACCCCCCTGAGGGCATTCGCCAACTCCTCCCCTTGAACTGGACAACTGAGGGGATGAAATACTTAGGAACATACATTACTAAGCACTCATCCAAATTGTTCAAAGCAAACTACACCCCCCTAACTAACTCCCTGAAGAGAGACTTTGAGAAATGGTCTCTGATTAATCTCCCTATGCATGCTAGAATTCAAGCCATAACCAAATGTATTACCCAAATTTTTATATTTGTTTCAATGCATACCCCTTCATATTCACAAATCTGTATTTCTGGTCTGGAACAAGATGATCCCTAGATTCATCTGGTCAAACAAGAGACCAAGAATCAGACTGAAAACATTGCAGACCCGGATGGAAGATGGGGGCAGATCTTTACCTGACTTGCAGGACTACTTCCTTGTGGTGCAACTAAAACAGTCTCTTCAGTGGTCCGGTCCCAGCTCCACCTTGAGCTGGAGGGAGATGGAGGGGGGGAAAGGCTACCTCTCGAAGACTGGGTGGTGACCCTTTTGCTGACTTGCCATCACCCTACGCCCAGGTTAAACTCAGTAGGAGAGAAAATCCAATCAGTACACAGACTATGGCAAAAATATAAATTGCTACCGGCACTGTGGTCTCTCAAAAAGCTAGCCTGGGCTGAAGACTTCCCTCCAAACCGTACTGACCTCACATATATATACACTGGACTAGGTTTGGCCTGACTTACCTAGGACAGTTCACCCAAGGGGCACTGATCTTGGACTTCAACTCCCTGAAGAATAGATATGGCCTAAGGAACACAGACCATTTTAGGTTCCTTCAGGTACGAACATATATAAACTCCCTTCAGAGGAAAGTGATGGACCCGGAAAGGGTAGTTCCTCTTCTGGAAGTTATCCAACAAATAAAGACATCAATAGATCAGAAGGGACAGATTTCAGCCCTGTATAAGGCCCTAGGGACCATAAAGTCAGACCCTCTTATAAAAATTAAAAATACGTGGCAGGAGGAGATTGGCCCTGGCTCTCCACCCCTCAATTGGAAACTAATTTTTAGTATAGCCAAGTTAACTACTGGGTCACCTCTCTGGCAAGAATTTGCCTGGAAGGTTTGGATCCACTTCTTTTATACTCCTGAGATGCTGAATAGAAGAAACCCCTCCCTTCCTGCCGGTTGTTGGAGAAGCTGTGGGGAAGTTAGAGCAGGCTATTTACATATTCTATGGGCATGCCCCAGGCTTACTAGGTTCTGGGCTGACATTATATCAGCAATAAAAGAAATATTAGCCATTACCCAGCAATTGAATTGGGTTGAAATGATTCTGGGGGTTCTCCCACAGGAGCTCAAGGGACCAGATTCGCGGTACCTTTGGGCAATCCTAACAACAGCTGCCCTTAAAGTGATAAATAGAACCTGGCTTAGCCCCAACAGTACCACAAAAACAGGACTGGATATTGATTATTAAGGGCCTTGCTGAACTAGAGGAGCTCACCTTTAAACTAAATCATAAGACTCCTCTATTTGTTCAACGGTGGACCAGGTAGACAATCTGGCATCAGTTAACCGAAACAACAACAGCAGAAACCTGAAGAAGAGCAGGGGTTCCTCTCCTGGGCTTGGGAGTCCCGTATGTGTATGGGTGTTTGTAAAATTTAAGTCAATACAATGCTTGCTATCAAAAGTGGGCCTCTTACAGGCCAAAGGGAAAAGGAGACTTGACCGAGGGAGGCTACTGAGTTTTTTGTTATCTCTCTTCTGATTGTGAATATTGAGTCCTTCAGTTGTATACACAACCTGAACAATAATGAAATATGCCATGGCTGTGTATATATCATGCTAAGTCTGTACCTGTGATCCTTGAACCTGTAATTAAATTACTGCAGAGCTTGAATAAAGATTAAAGTTTAAAAAAAAAAAGAAGTGCATGCTTAAATTCTTATGTCAGAAGAAGATAATTTTGATGTAAGCTTTAACACATCACAAGGTCTTGAAATATTTGGGTTTAAATATAACCAACTGAAATTTACTCTACAATGAGTTCTTTCCTTGGTCATTCCTCTCACTTAGCGTATGGTGAAACAAGTTACAGTGATGTTCAGAAATGAAAGTGTAAATGTGGTTGACATACTGCACTGGCTACAACAACGGTGTGAGGTGCTGGATACTCCGGAGACACTAACTGATACAGAGGGATTTTGAGGGGTGAATGGAGATTTTGGGTAAAACTAAGGCAGACTGAAGAAGGTACACTACACTTACCAAATAGATTTTTTTTAGGACGAGAAAGCAGAGAATGTTTCTATTCAGGGCAGCCAAAGGCCTGCTACAAATGTGGAGCCCGAATATCATAGAATCATAGAAGCTTGATGGCAGAAAAAGACTGGCCCATCTAGTCTGTCCTTCCCCCCCCCCCATACCTCCCTCCCTGCCAGCCCCCCACCCTACCCCCGATACTCAGCCCTACATGCTTGTCCCATGCCCTCTTGAATTCTTCTACCAATTTAGCTCCCACCACTCTGTCTGGTCGTCTGTTCCAGGGCTCCACCACCCTCTCCATGAAGAAATGCCCTCTCACATTGCCCCATATCTTTTTTCTTGCAGTATGAGGCTGTGCCCTCTAGTTCTGACCCCTTCCTCCCTCTAAAGTATAAATACTTTAAACATTTACTAGTACTTAATACTAAGAATATATTTTTATTTATTTTATTTTTATTTATTTATGTCTTTGATCACCAGGTAAGTGCATTGATCCAGGGGACCATTTTCAGGCATGACCCGGCCACAGAGTGGCAAAGATTACACAGCAAATACAGTAAAAACATGGATACAGGCAAAGCAAATATTACACAACAATACAGTCAAAACAGGCAGTGATAAAACCAACAATACAGGAGTCAACGTTAGTTACACAATCCTGAGGTCATCAGGCCTAAGTACATAGTACAAAAGTTGTGAGAACAACCAGCGAACATAATAAGGGCCCCCCCTCCCATACCCCCAGTGTCAAGACATGATCCCCGGAGATACAAAGGCAAGAGGACAAGCAGTAGGGGAGCAGGAGGCGAGAGAAAGGAAAGGGAGAAGATGCTCAAAATAGGGGAGGCTAGAGGTAGGGGGAAAGGAGAAGGGTCAGGGTCATTTATCAAGCACATGCACTAAGTTAAGATGCAGTCTGTGTTGGGGAATTCGACAATATCAGCACTTAATGTGAGAACAGGTGTAATTTGTGTGAAGGCAGAGGTCATATGTTCCAAAATGTCCTATGGGCAGCACACAACCGGTCAGATGGAGTGGACCAGGAGGACCTTATAAAGGGTGCACAAAGGACAGGAGGCAGCGTAGGCCTGCTACGTACAGTATCAATGCACAAAGAAGATCTAACTCCCCCCACATCAAAGATTCAGGAAAAGGCAACGGACAACATGGACTTAACTTCCCTACCAAAAGAGAAAGAGAGGCCACAACAGATTATTCAAGAACACCAGAACAAGCAACAACAACAAACAAACAAAAAAAAAAACACAGATATGAGTAAAAATAATTGGGCCCCTGAACAACCAGTACAAACAGACACTACTGAAAGTGCTGGACTAAATGAGACGTCTGAACCTGCAGCTGTACCTGATGATAATATGGAGGATGCTTAGAGGGATCAGCAAATATGCCCCCCCCCCTCAAAAAAAAAAGAAGCGGTCAGGACCAATAACGAGAAGAAGTACAAGAAAAATTTCAGGAATACAAAAAAAAACTGGACATCCATTTTGGAAAATCAACTTAACACCCTAACAGACAAAGCAAACAGGAGAGACTCAGACTCGGATGCCTCATCGACCAAAACAACACAATCAAAGTCAGAACTGACACAGATAACAGGAAAATGGAAGAAAAGGAAAAACATGGCATGAAGAAATTGTGGATGAGACTTGACGTTAATTGTCTGATATTCTGACTCTTAAAAGCTAAATGGAGCAGTTTAAGTTAGCTGCTTTAAATGTATGTAGTATAAAGAATGTGCACAAAAGGAAGGCTATTTTTTCATATCTGCAGGAATTTAGCCTAGACATAATTTTTTTGCAGGAAACCTGGATGTCTTCAATATATTTATTAAATCAAGCAAGAAACAATTGGGTTTGGGGCCATAATTGTGGTCAATTGACTAAGATAAAGCAGATGCCATAGGCATTTTGTTTAAAGGAACGGACTTTACCCTTGAGAAATTCGTAGATTTTATCCTGGGAAGAGTACTGATCTTAGCTGGAATATGAAAAGGTTTACCAAGCAGTTTTATTAATGTCTATACTTAAAGAAATCCAATTGTAAAAATGAAAGGAAAAGTGTGTCTCTCACTGGGATTTGAAGACAGGACCTCAGCAATCCGTGCTTTAGCTCTTAAAGGAAAAATGCACCCTCATATCTTCTAAATGTCATTTGCTTCCATGTGAACAGACAACTCTTTTCATGTAGCTGTTATTGATGTATGCAACTGCGTCTGTTAGTTTTCACACTTCATAGTAGGCACTGTCACTCTCCTGGGAGGGTCCATTTCATGGTTGTTGAAATCTCATTGTTCCTGAGAGCTGCATTAGCGTATGAGAACATGATGTCAGATCAACCATTTACATCATGTATCTCTGTGCTAAAATAACAAATACCCTGCAAAAACTCTCTGGAAACTTATAAACCGAATGGCGTTTAAAGGGGAAAAACTGCATTACATCTCAGACAGCTTGTAAAACTTACTGAAAGTAAATGTAGTATTTCACACCTTCTTGCAGCTTGTTTCTTTTAAAACTACTTAAGCAGACAGGCATACTGGGGAGTTTAAAGGTTGATTACACATCACATTCTCATATGCTAATGCAGCTCTCGGGGACAATGAGATTTCAACAACCACGAAATGGACCCTCCCAAGTAAGTGATAGTGCCTAGTAGGAAGTATGAAAACTAACAAAAGCAGTTGCATACATCTTTAACAGCTACATGAAAGGAGTTGTCTGTTGACAAGGAAGCAAATGACATTTAGAAGATATGAGGGTGCAGTTTTCCTTTAACCAACTGAGCTATGAGAGTTCAGCCAATTAAGGTCCCTCGAGTTTTCCCATGTGACTCACACATACATTCCTTTCTGGTATTGCAGTGAGCAACCAGGAAGTCTTTTTACAGACTCAGATAACGCCTTCTCAATCTCTCCCAAGTGCAGTATAAGCCACTGCGAGGCAAATTTAGAAATTCAATTGTAGAAATGAAAGGAAAAGTGTGACTCCCACTGGGATTTGAACCAGGACTTCAGCAATCTGTGCTTTAGCTCTTAACCAACTGAGCTATGAGAGTTCAATCAATTATGCTTAAAGAAGTAACTTATGGTGAAGTATTATATCTCTCTCTCTCTCCCAGGCTATGTATATCATGATCTGATTTGCAATTTGTGCACTGTCAACCATCAGGATTGCAATACCGCAAGTTATTTTAGCATATACCATTTTTAAAGAAGAAAATTAATAACAATTAAATTTTTAAAAAATGAATGTCTATGCACCTCAAAATAAACTGGAATGAGTAGCACTGTTTGTAAAAAATACAACCTTTTTAGCCACGTCAAAACAGGTTTTTTAAGGGGGAGATTTTTTTTTTATTAATATTTTTGTTTAACACACACACAATATACATCCACATATATAATCCAGGCTTGCCTCACATGAACTGAGTATACAGATAAAGTATTTCATTAAGTACAAAGGGTGGTAATTGATCGTGAATGATAACAATAAAATTTAAATGTGGCCACCCCTCCACACGAGGTGTTGGTGACCAGGCCATCTCTTCCCTATTACTCCTGTTAACATGTACTCATGAAACAGATTTCAATTTATATAATATTAAAAAGGCAAGTACAATAAACACCTAATGAAAAGAAAACAACTAAAACCTTTAATTTTTAACTACATCCCAGAGTACAGGCAAGAGGGTGTTTCAGGTCTACAAATTTAATTATCCATAAATGTAATTATCCCAAGTCATAGGTTGGTTGGGGGGGGACAATTCCCTTAGGGGAAGTAAAGAAGGGAGTCCCAGGTGAGAGGAGCTAGGAGTAATCTTTCTCTGCTCAGCCCAAAAGTCCATCCCCTCCACACTGCCCCATGAAATTGTAAGCACAACCTCCAGAAAATCCCAGTCTAGTGTGGTTATACCATTATCTTGTCCTAGCCTTGTTCTGCCAATATTTCCAAAATATCTCTATTTTCTTTCTCAGCTTGGAAATGGAAGAAAGGTAGTCATCGGGCTATGAATTTATCTTTGAGTAATCTTAATTTGGTTGTGAGTTTCTCCATCTCCAGCACTCGAAGTCACAGTGTATACCGAGTCTCTAGCGAAAGTAGTTCCAGACTTAGCCATTTTTGAGTGATGGCTTTAAGGGCGGTTCCTACCATAATATTATAGAGATATTGTTGGGCCTTAGTTTTGATGCCTGTAGGTGGCAATCCCAACAGCCAATACTGTGATTTAACTGGAGGAGGGATATTCAATATGTTTGCCACCATCGCACTAATCAGATCCCAGTATCCCTTTAATTTGGGACAGGCCCAGAGTATGTGAGTGTGCGTGCCTTTCTCTGTACATCCCCTCCAGCACAGCTCTGAGGAGTGTTGTCCATAGTGTTTAGTAATCACAGGAGTGTGGAAATAGCACAACATCACTCGCCATCTGAATTCCCTCCAAAAACTTGAGGCCATGGTGGAGTGGATACCCCTTCAAATCTGAAGCCATTCCCCATCTCCCATCTCCCAAATGGAGTCCAGCTTCTGTGCGCCATATCTGTCTAAGGTAGTCCAAAGGGTTGGGATCAAGACTTGAAAGGAAAAGTGTGATTTTTGAGACTATTCCCTTCTGTCCTCGCTGGGTCACCAAAGACAAAAGAAACTCCAGGAGGAGGTTACTTCCTTCCGTTAAATGAAATATTTTATCTTTTTCTAGTAAGAAATGCCTGATTTGAAGGAATCTGAACAAGTCATGTGGGGGCAACCTGAATTCACAGGCCAGCTGTTGGAATGATTTAAATGTGTTTCCTATGTAGAACTGCCCCACCCTGAAGAGTCCCTGCTTGGCCCATCTCTTAAATCCTGTGTCCATCTTAAGAGGGGTGAAGTCTAAACAAGCCCTTATTGGTGTAGATGGTCTTATTTTCATTTCTGTTCCATATTTCTGGCATAATTCCCGCGAGACATCTTTCAAGACAGTTGACCATGGGTTACTCAGAACCAAACGTTGGAGACCAGCCTTATCCATAAAAATGAGATCCCCTATTGTGGCAATAAAGGAGGAAGGCTTCTCCAATTCAACCCACAGGAGGATCTCATCTTTTGCCATAAGTGGCAGCAAAGCTTGTAGTTGGGCTGCCCAACAGTATTTAAGTAGATCAGGTAATCCAAGCAGATCAGGTAATCCAAGTCCCCTCCCTGGGGTTTAGCCCTGAATAGTGTCTGCCATTGAACCCTGGGTGGCTTCCCAGCCCAAATGAATTTAGAAATTTTTGTTTTGAGGACTCTCCAAAAGGAGCCTGGAGGTTTTAGTGGCAGGGAGAGGAACAGGAACAGAAAACGTGGTAGTAGCACATTTATTCTAATACAGTCTATCCAACCAGATAAGGATGGGGGAGTTCATTCCAGTGTATGTAATCTGCCTGGACAGCTTGTAACAGTTTGAAATGATTAGTGTGGTGTAGTTTACTGAAATCTCAGGGAATCCAAATACCTAGACATTTAAACTCTTCACTCACCCAATTCAAACTGACCTACCGCCAGCAAGGTTCCTGCCACAGGCTGGTCCTACTGGGAGCATTTCCGCTTCTGTTTCATTGATCTTGAATCCCGCCACCCAACCAAAATCCCTTAGCACAGATTCGATGTATGGAGCCGAACACACAGGGTCCACTACATATAGTAGAGTGTCGTCTGCATACATTGACGTCCGAAGCTCTACCCCTCCCACACCAATACCCTTATAAGTGTCAGATTGCCAAATAAGAGCAGCCAGAGATTCCATGCTAAGAGCAAATAAGAGGGGAGAGAGTGGGCAACCCTGTCTAGTACCCCTTTCTATTTTTAAATCTGGCTGACAGGACCCCATCCACCTTCATCTGAGCCCACGGTTCTCTATATAGGTTCCCGATCCAACTTCTAAATTTGTCCCCAAAACCAAATTTTCCAAGAGCCTGGTCCAGGAAAACCCAGTCCAAGCGGTCAAACACCTTCTCTGTGTCCAATGATATCACTGCATGTAATGTATTGGGGGGAAAGGATCTGGAGGCTGACAGGGCATTCAAGAGAAGATAGATATTGTCCTGGATATGACACCCAGAGATAAATCCCATCTGGTTAGTGTGTACCAGAGATGGGATTAACAGTTAGAGGTGCAAATTTAAAATTTTTGCAAACATTTTTGCATCTTGATTTAAAAGATAGATAAGGTGGTAGCTCGAGCACTCCAGGGAGTCCTTACCTGGCTTGGGCAATACCGTAATCATAGCGCTCCCCAGGTGTCTGGAGTGGCTCCTTCTTTGTGGGCCTCATTACATACTTTGGTCAGCAGAGGGGCCATGTCCACTGCAAAATGTTTAAAAAATCTGGCTATAAATCCGTCTGGTCCAGGGTTTTTTTCCCGTACTGAGGGATCTGATGACCGCCCCAATCTCTCCTTCTGTGATTGGTGCCTCCAATGAATCCCTTTGTTCCAGAGATAGTGAGGTTAGTTTCACTCTGTCCAAAAAATCGGTGACCCCTTGGACATGATCAGGACCCTTTTCTTTACTGTACAGCTGAGCATAAAATTCTAAGAACTCATTTGCAATTTGAGTGGGGTATGTAACCATCCTCCTGGGGTCAGCCCTTCTATGGGTTTTGGGGATATATCTGTCAGTCTCCTGTTGCCACAGGTGGAAGAGCAAGCAGTCTATCCGCCCTCTCCCCCTACTCATAGTATTTTTGTTTAGTGAGCCTCAAAGCATTCTCTATTCGATGCTGCATCAAATACTGCTGTGCTTTCTTCAGTTTAGGGAGCAGAGCCATGTCCCTTGTCCATTTATGCCCCAGCTCCCCAATCTCTTCCACAATTTTACCGATTTTGAGGTGGTGTTGTCTATTTTTATAGGAAGCATGTGCAATGATGTGGCTACGTAAGACCACCTTTAAGCCATCCCATATGAATTTGAGAGAGGATTCAGGGTCATGATTCTCATTTGGATAGTGCTTAATCGCCTCCTTCAGGGAATCTACAAAAGCTTTGTCACGTAGGTGGCCCGAGTCAAATCTCCAACTCCCCCTCCCACCCACAGATTCACATCTGACCTTGGCTGAGATCATGGCATGGTCAGAAAATGTTACTGGTTGGATAAGCACCTCCTGAAAAGAATGGACCCACATCTTCTAGGTGTAAAATCTGTCAATTCTAGAATAAGAATTGGATGCTGGGTAGTAGAACATTAAAGTCATGTCCCTCCGGATTTTGCAAGCACCAAAGGTCCACTAGGCCAGACTCTGAAATGAGTGTTTACAACAGTGTTGAACTTGTCATCTCCCCTTTACGTCTAGCTGGGTTCTTATCCAGGATGTGGTTCCCCACACATTTCCAATCCCCTGTAATAATAATTTGGCCCTCAGGAATTGATGAAATAGTATGAAATAAATATCTAGAAAATTACCTTATGGGGGGGGGGGGCATAGACTGATGCTATATGCAAAGGGTGTCCCCTGAATTCCCCAGACAGGAGGACCAGACGTCCTGAGCCCTCTGCCTGTACCTTACTAATGGAGAAGGGAAGCCCCTTTTTTATCAATATTGCCACCCCGATTTTGTGGACTGAGGATGTGAATCTGAAAAACTGTCCCCACCCAGGACCTTCTTAGCCTACTGTGCTTCAAGGCTGAAAGTCTGGTTTTTTGGATACATGCTATATCACACTGTACTCTTCTGAATTCTTGTACTATTCTGACTCTTTTAACTACATTACTGATGCCTTTGACATTAACTGAGCAGATCTTAAGAGATGCCATAATTAAAAGTATTTAGTTTTATCCTCTTATAGCCCCCCCCCCATCCCGGAACCCCAAGATACGGTCAACAAACAAAAAATAAGAAGACACAAAAGTCTCAAACAATGAGACACAACCAGAGAACAGAGGGTGTTAGTGGGGATCCCACTAAGCCCTCGATACAGCAGCGGTCAGGGTAAACATACCCCTGCTGAAGAAGCCCAAACTGAAGCGGGCTTCAAAAGATGGTGTCTTACTAGCTAGTAGTGAGGGTATTTATGAGGAAAGAAGCACACCACTGTGTGCAAAGTTGAGACTCCCGGCCTATGCCAGAAATATCAGACCTTCTTCCCCTTGCTGGAACACTCTGAAATTCCTGAGTGCCTGAACAGAGAGTCCCAGGTCCAACAAACTTTGAGCTGATGGTCCGTGTAAAGAAAAAATGAAAGAGAAAATAAAAAAAAAAATAACCAAGGGGGAAACCAAGCGGTTAGGGAAAGCCATAGTAATAATTGTGTCACAAAAGACCCCCTTGAAATAAACCCCCAAAAATGAGGGAGCCTGTGGACCATCCTGAAGCCAAATGTAAAAATCCCAATCGCTATTCGGCAAGTTCACTATGGAGGGGGGAGAAAGGAACTCCCCCCTTAAGTGTGACTTACTTCAATCACCTCAAGGAAACAAAGGAAGAAAAAGAAGATAATATCTTTCTTTAAGCAATCTGTCTCTAATATTTGGTCACAAATAGGGTAGGGCTGGGCAAAATACACACCAACAATTTCCAAAACTTCATTCTGCCCCTGTCTATAACACTACGCCGCCAAGTTGTAGAAACCAAGCCCTGGCCCATCAGATGAGTGACATTTTTAAACATAAATAGCTTTTCTTAAAGGTGACACACAAAGAAACACTGCAGCCCGCTTCCATTCCCACATACCATCCTATGCTGCTGCGGGAGTCTGGGGCTATAGTCATCTTAATTTGTTATCCACTGTGTGTTTTGCTACAAAATGCCGAAACTTTCGGCCGAACACGGAAGCGCCGCATGGTTTCCAGTAGAGCGGACGCAAAGAGTCATGGTATACACTCATTTAGTGACGTTCTTACCTCTTATTATAGTAGCAGTGGTGGTATTTATTATGTTTATTTATTGCTTCTAGGGGGTCTTCATACTTAGGTACTTACAGCAACACCGGACAGGTTGTTGCTGTAGCAACAGTACATGTATGAAAACCCTTAGAAGCCATAAATTAAACATATGCAGTACCACCACTGCTACTATAATAAGAGCAGTGGTGGTAGCGACGCCACTAAATGGGTGTAATACCCATGACTCATACCAATTGGGAACTGCGCCGGGCTTGAGTTCGGGCTGAAAGTTTCGCAGTTTGTAGCAAAACACACAGTGGATTAAAAATTAAGATCACTGCAGCCCCAGACTCCCACAGCAGCGTAGCATGGTATGTGGGAACAGGAGCAGGCTGCAGTGTTTCTTTGCGTGTCACCTTTAATGCTCTGCTAGACATACTGTGTGTATTCTCTGAGTATATAAAGTATAAATGTCCAGGATTAAGGAAATTTAGGGCATCTAATTGAATATGCAGTTCTGCAATAATCTTAACGGTAGTTTCAATCATTACTATAATGCAGACATGAATAACTCTAATGAAACAAAATAACCATCTAGAACCCCTTCAAAAGTAGATTAGAAAAAGTACTTGCACTGTCCATCTAGGAAGTCCACTAGATTACGTGGAGTGGAGTAGCCCACTTGGACTTTGCCTAAGTAACGTTTTTGAGGTTAATCGGTCACAAGGGGGTCAGGAAATGCCCTGCGCACCGAATACAGTCCCAACTCAAAGGAAGTGTGATCAGAACCATTCCTGTGGAGAGTTCTGTTCCACCTCCAATGTACCACAGTAGAGAGGGGACAAACTGAGCTCCTGCAGACCAAAAGCCATATTCCAGGCAAGTTCACATTTGAGCCTCGAGAGTCTCATCAATCCAGAGACCACGGGGAAGGCTGGGGCCTGGAACAAAAACAAAGGTCAGCATTGTCCACCCTGAATAAACACTGTATTGCTCTCAGGTCGCCGGTTTCGGTTGAATCCATCTGGCCAAATCAGCATGCAGCGGTAGAAGGGTGTCTGAGCATTTTCTCGCCATTCACCTACCTCCTGGGGCAACTGACCACAGTACTTTTCTGTCTCTTGCTCCACCTGGTCTTCTTTAGTGTCAGGGACAGGAACACCCAAAATTCCAGGTATGAGGTAGCAGCTACGAGCGACTCGAAATTTTTGATGCCTTCCTTGTCTTGAACCCACAGCCTGGCAGGATATTTCAGATACACTTTGAGACCATTTTCCCTGAGTGATTTGACCACAAGGAGGATTTTCTTCCTTTTTGCCAGCATAAGGGGAGGGTAGTCCTGGTCTACGTATACCCTCTGTCCGTCCAGACTGAGATCCTTCTTACCCCATACCAGCCGCAAGATTTTTTCCTTGATTGGGTAGCATGAACACTTGATAAGGACTGATCGGTGAGGGCACCCTGCTTTGGCTTGGGGGCAATCGCCCGGTGAGCCCTCTCAATTTCGAGTACAAAGTCCTCCTCAAAGGCTAGCTCCTTTCTGAGACAACAATCCATGTAATCCTCCATATTGTCCTGCTCCACACCCTCCGGTATACCGAACACTCCGATGTTGTTCCTGTGGGCCTGGGCTTCAGCGTCCTCTGCCCGCAGGGTCAGGTCCCATTCTCTCTTGTGCAGTTAGGCCAGAGACCTGGTCAGGTCCCGCTCTCTCTTGTGCAGGTAGGCCAGAGACCTGCCAAATGCCATGTGTTCATTTTGCATTACTTTCAGCTGAGATTCCACTGTGGTGGTGCGAGCCTCCAATTTTTTGAAATCTTTTTGCAGCCCAGTGATTTTGGAGTTGATTCTGTGTAGGATTTTTAGCTTGCGATGACCATCTGCTTTAACGAAATCGGTCATGGCGTCCAATCCAGAATCATCTCTCGTCGGGCGGAGGCAGTGAGCGCCATGACCTGATGGAGTGGGCCGGTAGGCTCGTGATCCACAGGAGCACTGGGTTGTCGTCGCGTGCTAGAATAAGTTGTTTTTTCAGTTTTGCCCATATCTCCACTATTAGACGCAGATACAGTTTATAGAATATTGAGGTGTTAGACCACTGATGGTGACCGATTACGCAGAAATTGCAACCGAGTTCGCGAAGCTTTGTTTCAGGCAGCCATCTCGGTACATGACATCACCGGAAGTCAGGGGGAGATTTTAATTGTACGCAAGATATGGAAATCAAATTAGCAGTGGGAAAAAGATTTATTGTGACTCAATAGCCCTAAAAAAATGTGTTCAGAACGCAAGATTAACAGACTGCCATACAATGAAAGGGACAGGATCAGGACATGCATATTTTAGGGGACATCTGGCTACAGTAATAGACTACGTGTTTATTTCTAGAACTGTGTTAATAAATAAAGTGGGGACAGTGCCTGTGGAATTTTCTGACCATCTAATGGTGGTCGTGCAAGTGGGTAGCAGAAAAGATAACAGCCCTCAGAAAACGAGATGGAGAATGAATACTAGTCTATTGTGTGCATCAGAAGTACAAAAAGGGATTAAACAACTGTTTAACAGCTAGAAAATCAGCACTATGCCTATATGAAGACATAGGGGGAATGGTGGGAAGATGCAAAACGCGAGTTAAAATACGGATGCGACAGATCAGCAAGAATAAACGAAGGAACATTTTTCTTAAATACCTACAACCACATAATCAATTACAAAAAGTTATTTCATTGATGGACACAACAGGTCAGGATTTATCAGACTAAACGAGATGTCTAAAAAAGGAGATGCAGAGGTACCAATATGATAGAGCACATACATTACATGTAGAACTGAGCTATGTTTGGTGCACAAAGAACACCATTTAGTGACCCCTGTTTTGCATGCAAAGAACAGTTTATAGTATTCAACTTTACTAGCCTGAAAAATGAGGAGGGTAGGTTATTGTCAGAGAAGGAGGCACTTTTAAATATGGCAGAACAATATTTAGAGAAAGGCCGCCAAGTAAAAGAAGTGAAAACAGCAGACACAGCTTTTCTAAAAAATATGGGATGTAAGTTTCAGCAGCAAGCTAGAGAACAGTTAGTATCCCCACCCACAATTCAGGAAATAGAACCGGTTATAACTTTCTTAAAGTCAGGATCGTCCCCTGGATGGGATTCCCAATGAATTCTATAAAACTTTTAAAGAAGAATTAGGAGAATATATCCATATAGTGTTTTCTTGCTTTTTGTCTATTTTACAGTTTCCTGAAACTTTTGCAAAAGGTCTGATAATCTTTTTATTTAAATCAGGTGATAAGACTCAGATACAGAACTGGTGACCGATTTGTCTTTTGAATTCAGATTTTAAAATATTATCCAAAATACTACACAATAGATTAAGAGACATAGCACAACAGGTAATTCATCCAGCATAAACATGCACTTTACCAGATAGAACGATTCAATAAAATCTATATATAGTAAGGGAAGTATGGGATTATCATAGGAAGAATAACTTACCAGGGCTACTTTTATCTTTGGAACAGAGCAAGGCTTATCACAGGATTAATCCTAGGTTTCTATTTAGGGTCTTAGCAACTTATGGGATTCCAAAGAAATTAGTACAGTGGTTGGAAAAATTATATAGTACTGCAACTACAGTATATCACCATGGGCCCCATTTTCAGAGCCGGCCAGATGCGCGCGCAAACAGGTGCGTCGCACAAACAAATAGAGTCGTCCGGCTCTGGTGCCATATTCAAACAGATAGCATGGTCAGTTTGGATCATGCTATCTGTTTGAATGTAGGACCCTGATGGCGCAGTGCACAGCAAGTGGTCACCATGTTTGGTGCAGCACTACCAGAGGGTGGGGCTGAAGGCCGCCCATAGAGGTAAAGCACGGCACACACTGGTTAGCACCATGGTCCCCATGGGCGATATTCAGCCCAAATCATGCAACTAAGCCCATTGGGCATGCACGGCACTAAGGGGCCGTATGCATGCCCATTATGGGCTCATTTGTATGTTAGCGCCACAGCCGAGTGTGCCAGGCCAGGTCTCCCCCAAGCCCCAATCCCCACCCATGTATTAAAACAGAAGGCATTGGTGGTTCAGGGTCCCTCCCCTACCCTGATCCCTGTCCCCATAGATAAAAACATAGACATTGGTGGTCCAGCAGTCCCTCCCCAGCCCCAATCGTCATGCATAATCAGTCCTGGTGGTCTAATGGTCCCTCCTCCCTCCCCCATTCATAGATACATACATACATAGATACATAGACAGTGTCGGCAGATAAGGGCCTATGGCCCACCCAGTCTGCCCATTTAAGTTTGTAAGTTCAGTTTATGTTTTCCAGGAAGTCTGTTGCCCCTTACCCCTGGCCTCCAGAATTCCTTTATGCCTATCCCATGCATTCTTAAATCCCGTGATTGTTTCAGCCCCCACCACTTCCTCTGGCAGGTTGTTCCACTTGTCCACCACCCGCTCTGTGAAGAAATTCTTCCTCACGCTTTCTCTGAATCGCCCTCCCTCCAACTTCATCCCATGCCCCTAGTCCTGGAACATCTTTTTCGCTTAAAAATAGTGCATTCCTGCACCCTGTTCCTCCCTGTAAGATACTTGTATGTCTCTATCATATCCCCTCTCTCCCTCCTCTCCTCCAGGGAGTACATGTTCAGTGCCTTCAACCTGTCCTCATAGGACTTGTAATGCAATCCATGCACCATCTTTGTTGCCCTCCTCTACCCTGTCTATGTCCTTACGTAGGTAAGGTCTCTAGAACTGCACAGTGTACTCCAGGTGCAGCCTCACTAGTGTCTTGTATAGTGGAATTATGACCTCCCTTTTCCTGCTGGTGATGCCCCTGCCTATACATCCCAGCATCCTATTTGCTTTACCTGCTGCCTTGTCACACTGTTTCTGCCTTGAGGTCATCAGAGATGATAACTCCAAGATCCCTTTCCTGCTTGGTGCATGCTATATCCTCACCCCCAACTGATATATTGTGCCAGGGTTTTTGTGCCCCATATGCATTATCTTGCACTTCCTTGCATTGAATTTCAACTGCCAAACCCCTGACCATTCTTCAAGTTTCTGCAGGTCCCTTCTCATTCTGTCTACACCCTCTGGTGTGTCTACTCTGTTACAGAGCTTTGTGTCATCAGCGAACAGTGAAATTCACCAGTCGCCACCCCCATGTCATAAATATAAATCCCCGGTGGTCCAGTGGTCCCTCCCCCTCCCACGTTCACCACCTCTGTGTCATAAATATAAATCCCCCGTGGTCCAATGGTCCCTCCCCACTCCCCTGTTCACCGATCGCCCCCCCGACATAAGCCACAATACCCTGGTAGTTTAGTGTTCCCCACCCGGTGGTAGTGACCCCACCACTCCCTCCAACCCCACCTGACCTGGCGGCTGGCACAGTCTCCTCACACTCACAGTCAGTCACACAACTGAACTGTCACTGCGTGTACAGTAGACAGTATGCACTCATTGGTTGACTGGTCAACCAATGAGCACGTACTGTCTACTGTACACGCTCAGTGACAGTAAAGTTAGTGGCTGGCTGTAACGGTGTGAGGAGGGCTTTGCCAGTCACCGGCACGTGTTGGGATGGGGTGCTGGGTCACTATCTGCTGGAGTTGGGAGACCACTAGACTACCAGGGTATTGTGGTTTATGGTGGGACGGTGATCGATGAATGGGGGGGGAGGGAGAGACCACTAGACCACCAAGACTGATTATAGATGGCGATCAGGGCTGGAGAGGGATGGCTAGACTAGCAGAGCTGACTGTTCCTTTTTCTTATAATATACAGGGATCGGTGCATTGGGGGGGGGTGGACTGCTAGACTACCAGGGCTTACTATTACTGTACACGGCTGATGAACTGGGCATGGGAGGGACTGCTGGACGGGGATGGATGCTGGACCACCAAGGTACCCAACCCTTGACAGTGAGCACACGAGTCTGCACACCGTTAAGGGCTGGGTTTCAGAAGTGTTAAACTGTGCCACTGTTGGCAGACATTTAGCACTTCTGAATACTTTCAATATTGTGCTGTGTCGCATATACACGAGGAAATCCTCATTTGCATAGGCGCAGCACAATATTGTGGACGACGGCGCTGTCGAGGGTGCGTCACATATTTGTGTCCTTTGAATATGGGCACGCCTCTGACAGCTGGTGCTATTTCAGGTTAGCATGGCACAAACAAGGTTTGTGCCGCACTAAATGTTTGAAAATGGTGCCCCATATGTATTAGGACAAATAGGAAAAGCAATAAACGTTAAAGCTAGATTAAGACAAAGGTGCCACTGAGCCCCCTCTTGTATACCTTTGCTCTAGATCCATTTATTAGGAAACTCATGCGGCAAGACACAATAAAGGGGTTCACTGTTCCTGTCCATCAGGCACAACTGAAAGTAACTGCATATGAAGATAATACATGCGTATATCTGGTAATTTAAACAGTGTACCAACAGCATTAGAAGTAATGAGGCTCTATGGACTTGCATCAGGAGCCAGATTAGATTGAGATAAAAGTAAAGGGTTCCAGTTTGGGACACCATCGCAAGTGTGGGACACCATCGCAAGTGTGGGACACCATCGCAAGTGCGGGACACCATCCATCGCAAGTGCGGGACACCATCGCAAGTGCGAGGCACCATCGCAAGTGTGGGACCATCGCAAGTGCACGACATCATCGCAAATCTGGGACACCATCGCAAGTGCGGGACACCATCCATCGCAAGTGTGGGACACCATCACAAGTGCTACAATCAGTTGGAGGAATTACTATCGCACAAGACCAATAAAAATGTTAGGAATAAAATCTGGCCCAGGTGAAATGGTAGCTAGGAACTGGGAAGATGCCTTACATAAATGTGCACAGAAAATTAGTAGATGGAAAGGTTGGAAATTGTCTAAACATAAAAGAGTATACATTGTTAAAACTTTCATAGTCCCCTTGATATTATATATAAGTTATGTATATCTCCTACCGATCAAATTCGAAACAAGACTGTATAGTATCTTTTTTCAGATGCTCTGGGGAAACAGACTAAATCCAATTAAAAGATATATGACGCGTCTACCAGTAAAGAAAGGAGGTGTCAATACGCTG
The DNA here is from genome assembly GCA_016271365.2 of Neoceratodus forsteri. Taxonomy (NCBI): domain Eukaryota; kingdom Metazoa; phylum Chordata; order Ceratodontiformes; family Ceratodontidae; genus Neoceratodus; species Neoceratodus forsteri. The sequence goes on along the minus strand of JADMNL010000025.1, from coordinate 366,701,989 downwards.
AATCCAGTACTGTGTGTGCACACCGTGTTTTGGGCAGGCACACTAAATATAGCACTTCAACCAGGAGCATTTATAGCCCAGTTATGAATTCATGCAAGTTTAGCATGGCGCAGTGGTTTAAGGCTCTGAGCTACAAACCTGGAGACCTGGGTTTGAATCCCACAGCCCCCACCTGTATACTGTGTGACCTTGAACAAGTCACTTAACTTCCTTGTGCTCCCAGGTTGCACCTGTAAACAAGTTTTCAGCTTAGTGTGTCTCTCTCCTGGTAAAACAACAGTAAAATAAAATAAATAAACAAAAATAAATAACTTGCTAGAGGTATGGACAGACAAAGCCATTAAAATTACAAAGAGTTTATAGCTGCCAAGATACAGCATACCTACTAGTCAGAAACTGAGAAAGTGGAATATACAAAAAGGAAATATTATATCCTTATCTAGGAAACATCTGTATAAAATGGTAATGGGAAACATCTGCCCCACAGAACCTGAGTTCAACAACTGTAGACCTGAGAAATCATCCCTCATGATTACACAGCTGCTTGAAAGCAGAATCCCAGTGAGAGCGTGGGATATATTTATGGCTAAGTTCCCATAGGCAATTAAATGTAAGGGGTAATAATAAATGATATACCGGCCTTCCTTAGTAACTTCACCATGACCGACACTACAGCGACAACAACGCCAGGTCGCTATGGCGTTCTGCGGGACCGGCACTGCTTTCGGTACTGCACCTCTCAGAAACAACTCTGACTCTGAGTTGATTATTTAAGTAGCAGGGGGTGCGGGGGACAGAGCCCCCTGCATGGAGGGTTCGGGGGAAAAAACAGTTTGACGTAACATTGGTCGACAACAAAATTGTCGATCAACTGTCATAGATCCATAATAAACATAAAAAGGTGGAAGAAAGAACTTCTTGTACCCAGATTATGTTAACCTAAATGAGACAATGGAACATTTTCCATTAGAATGTACCGTCACAAAAAGCACGTGGGCCTTCCTAGCAAAAAATGGCACATCCCATGGTTAGAAAGGGTCCTACAGCTAACCCGAAATAGCACTGTACGAGACAGCGAGTGGTGCAATACTGCTATACACGGTATTGCACCACTTGCACCATCCCCGGCAGAGGATAATATCTCTGCTGGGATGGGGTTCTACCAAGCAGCTGCCATGGCTCAATGGACTAAGCCAGTGGCAGTAGAGAACCCAAGCAGTGCACTTGGGACCGGGCTTGATTCCCGGTCCCAGACGCAAGGGAATATTTTAATTTTTTGCACTTTAGTGCGATTTTACTGTAACCCCTCCACCTCCCTGGAGTTGAGAATCTTTAATGGGGGTTCAAGTGCGCAGCATATGAAATCGCTGTATTAGCAGCACGATTTTTGCGTGCGACATAATGACCCTGGACCAGAAAGAGTAACCTATGAAGAAATGGTTTTGGGAGATTTTTCTTGGATTTTAACAAAGAAACATCACCTCAGTAGCCTGAGGGTATATTTTTGCTTGCCTCAAACATTGTTTGTGGCAGGCAAGATGTGGATTGGTTTTGTAACAGCAAAGAATGACATATCTTTAATTTCAGAAATTAAGTGAGGCAGCTCTCAGGGAGGTACGTGATAAAGACAGAAAACAACATTCTACACAGCAGGCTTCATTAATATGGAACGGTTTCTGGAAATTGAATGTTTAAACATTTGTAATTTCATTTAAGTTCACAGTATGAGACAGACCTGAGATCTCTAATTATGAATTAAATTTGTTTGAATGTGTATAGCAAGAGTGAAAAAGCTTTGCATGCATATAAAATAGGATTGAAAAGTTACATGTATTTTTTTTGTTTGTTTTTGAATTTATTGCTGGGCCTCTGTATTTGTTGATGTTTTCCTCGGATTTCTCTAATAAAATTCCCCTGCTCTTCCCAGAGGCAGAACCCTTGTCCGTTGTTCCAAGATGGTGGACGTGGAAGAGGAAGGTGGTTGAGGAGGCATTGCAGGGGAACCCCTTCTCCCTACTTCACCTACTACTACAACCAAACATGAAAATGATGGTACTGAAACTGGTGAGATAGCTACTTTTGAAAATTATATGTAGAAAACTAGTCCTAAGGAACAAGAAGTTGAGGAAATTAACATTAAGGTGTTTGAAACAAAGCAACTGGCAGCAGATATTGATAACAGCTGTGGAGCGCGTAGATCTAAAAACTGCACTGATGCAGCAAGAAGAAATAATCTTAAAGCACGCTATGAAAAAGTACGAAGCCTTTTTACTACAGCTATTTGCAGAGGAACCTTCCCTGGAAGCCTGGAGGTTTAAAAGCACAGAAACAAAATCTCCATCCTTTCACCTGCATAGGGAGCACAATATTGCTGACATGCCATACTAGCAGTCAATTTCCCCTATTGCTGCACCATCTCAAAGTATTAGTGGGACACCTGCATCCCACACAACTCAGCCGAGCACGACCCTGCCTCCTCAACTTTCTTTGGGGCTCAGAAAAGGATGCTCAGCCCAGCACATCTGCAGAGTTGATGCCCAAATGTTGGGGCTGGATACCAACCACTGACGGAAATGGCTGGACCTCACCTGGACCAGTTTTGGCAGATGAAAGCATACCCATAGCCCAGCAAGACCAAACTGACAAAATGCTAGCAACAACAGACGCTCTTCTCTCCTGCTACACTCTGCTAAACTTTGCACTCTAAATACAGCTGTTCTTGGCCCAGACAGTGGCAAAGCAGCTGGAGACATACCTACTTCTTCATTCCCAACACAAGAACTGTGGATGACAAGAGTTCAGACTATCACCAGGAAAGAAACACTTGTGAATGACTCAGGTACTGTTTCTTTCCCGGTGATGGTCTGCATGGGGAGTGAATAGCCTCATTCTGAGGATGGAATCTCTGACTCTGATGGCTCTGAATTACAAGAACTCTCCCCACCTTTGCATGAATCTCGGCAACAGAATGAGGAGCAAAACACTGAGGAGCAAGCCCAGACTGACATGCAACATGCAGAACAGCAGTCAGGGACATTCAAAATGTCAGATTTATTTAGCAGGGTAGGGGAGCCTGCCCAGAGAATTAACAATGTTAGGCTGAAATATACTGGGAATAATGAAACTGCTCCAGATAGAAAATTTGTAATTCATAAGTTGTTAAGAGCATCTGTGGGTTTGGGGTCGAATGAATTGTTTGCATTTATTTATGTAAAAGGAGAAGACACTTATGATATAAGTTTCAAACAGGTGCAATCCTTAGAGAAATTCTGGCAAAAATATAATTTGGTAGAGGATGCCCCTTTAAGGCAATCCTTTTTCCCTATTCCTCTTACCAAACGCACAGTGAAAACCATCACATTACGTTTTAGAAATAAAAGTGTAAATGTTGCTGATTTTCAATACTGGCTGCGTCAGAGATGTGATATCCTTGAATGACCCATCCCCATTTTGGATGAGCATTTGATTTGGATGGAAGGGGTGGAAGGTGAAAGGCCAGTTAAAACAAACAAATACTAGGATTTGCCTAGTAGCTTCTACATAGGCAGGGATTAGGGATTATGTTTTTACCCTGGCCAGCCCAAGACATGCCATAAATATTGAACTAGAACTCATCTGAGCTCTGCCTGTGACAAGCCACACTGCACCTTGTGCTTAGAGTAGGGGCATGACAGTCTGAGTTGTCCAAACCCCTTCAGATGTAATTTATGTGATGAAACTGGGCGTTCCTAAAAACAATGTCCCTGGGTAGCCCATAACCAGTTCTAGCTGTGCTATTTAATGAACTTTTGCAATCTGGATTCATTCCTAAAGAAATGTCACAAGCAATTATGATCTTACTGTTATCCAATATTAAAAATTGGAGACCGATAAGCCTCCTCAATGAAGATTATAAAATACTTGCTAGCACTGTAGCACATAGATTACTGATGCTTGTAACATGGCTTTCACAAAGCCTTACCTCCCATTGGTTAAAACACATCACCTGACCATGGATTAATTCTCAAGCAATTCATGGTTGTGAGAATGAATCCATGGTTGATGGCGCGGGGCAGGGGGAGAACACGCTGGGAGAAAACCCCAAATGTGAAACAGAGCCAAGGAAAACAGGGTAAAGTCATTATCAGTCACTGCATGCCTGCAAAGTGCAGAGAGAGGAGACAGTACTCAGTTGTTAAGTAAATCTCCTGTTGTGCGTCTCACTTTCAGTGTGTGTGTCACTCTCACTCTGTGGCTGTCTCCATCACTTTGTGAGTTGGGCACAAACGAGGTGGACACGGCATCCAGCCCCATCGAGAGATCGTTGGGAACATCCCGACCAGTGAGGTAAAGAGCGGTTGTGAAAATTAATCCATGGTTGATGGCGTGGGGGAGGGGGCAAAGGGAGAACACACTGGGAGAAAACCCAAAATGTGAGACAGAGCCGAGGAAAAGAGGGCAAAGTTGCTGTCATTCATTGCATGCCTGCAAACTGGAGAGAGAGATGATGAGACAGGACAGTACTGCAATTGTCAAGTAAACCGCTGTGCTTCTCATTCTCAGTATCTCTCTCTCTCTCTCTCTCTCTCTCGGTCTGGGGCTCTCACCATCAGTTTGTGTGGTGGCTGCAACCGGGGTGGACGTGGCAACTGGCCACATGAAGAGATCATCGGGAATGCTTCGACCAGTGAGGTGAAGAGCCACAGGTGGGAGACAGTGCGAGTAGAGAGATACATTTCCGCAGTTCAAGAGGCACATAGCTATGAGAACATTCCACATGGCCAGCCTGCCAGCGCAGCGGTAGCGCTACCGCTTGTTACACCACTCGGGAGCATGCCTGGGAACATGGATGGCCAGCTGGGGGGAGGAGGCTTGAGTGTCCGAGGACTGCTCGCCTTCTCCAGAGAGGGATGGGGGAAGAAGTTCGGTGCTTGACTGGCCTCTGGCGGAGGGCAGAGGTACAGCAAGCACCAAACCACAGCACAGGGAGGAGGTGTGATGAACATTGGCGAATCTGCTTTGATGTCAAGGCACACATCATGCTAAAAAGAACATCAGAAAATGGCTCCCTGCAGGCCAGGAACACGGACCACCTGGCACAGATCCCCACAACTCCTCCTGCCTGTCCCGATTGGAGTGTCCTGATGCAACTAGATGTTCAGGGTGTACGGGCCCCACCTCATCCCTGCCTGGGGGTTAAAAACCAAAGCTACATGGCAGATCACCCACGTGTTCCAGGTAGGAAGGGAAGGGGCAGATGCCATAGGCGACTCCCGATGGGGTGGCATGCAGGGAGTGGGGGGAGCATAAAGAAAAGGAAAAAAAAGAACATACCACACATTCTCCCACTCATCTTGGTGAAAGAGAGAGAGATGGAGACCCACAGAAAGGCATGGAGCAACTTGTCCCTCATAGTTACAGAAAGTCAGCAGGCTCGGTACACAGTGACTGCAATACCACACACATTCCCCCAATCAGCTCACTGAGCAAGAGAGAGAGAGAGAGAGAGTCAGAGACACAGAAAGGCACAGGGAGCAGCTCACCGACAGAGACACACCCAGACCAAGCTGCTGCACCCATCGGCAAAAGCAGAACTCAGTGCTGCTGCCATCCACCACATGATGTCCTGCAGGTCAGAGAGTGTGAGAGAGCCATGTAACAAGTGAGTTAACCTACTCCACAGCATGGGTTAACTTGAGAATTAATTCACGCCTGGGTGGTTGGAGGCACTCGGCCTGCGGTCTGCACCTACGCCCCCGCCCCCCCCGGCGGTGGATTATGGATTATTCCTCAAGTAAACCCATGCTGTGTCGGTTAATACTTACTTGCAGAACTTGTGATAACACCAGTACAAACATGTGTCATCCCTAACAGATCTATTTTTCTTAACTTAATTTTTTTTAAGGGATTTAATAGCTAAAGGAAACTTAAACACCTATTTTAAATACATCCTTTCCTTGGATCAAGAAAAAACATGCAAAAGAGTATGTCACACGTATATGTTTCATATTCTCCTAGGGTTCCAGCAGAGTTCATTTCTTGGATCAGAATTCTCCATAGTGATGCTTTCATTGTGTCATACATAAATGGAGGGTTGGGGTCAACTTTTCAGGCAAATAAAGGGGTCAGACAAGGTTGCCCTTTAAGCCCCCTGTATTGTATATTTCTGTGATAGATCCATTTATCAGGAAGATACAGAATAATCCACTGGCCCAGTTCAAGAAGTATCTTAGAAATGTTCTTACACTCGGGTCCGAGTGTGACTGCCTCCACTGACAAAGCTGAAAGTCTGTTCTGTTACTGGAAACTCGGTATTATATCATCCTGACTGCATAAACTAGTTTGTGAACTGTTGTTAGCCTTATTCAACTTACTTGCTGTTGCACCTCTGTAATTCTGTGTGACAGGGCTCCCTTGAGCTGCCGCCTGTACCTTGCTGTTGCACCTCTGTAATTCTGTGTGACAGTGCTCCCTTGAGCTGCCTCCTGTACCTTGCCTGCTTATATGATGCAACTACCTTGTGACAAGGATCCTTTGTAAATGAGCGGTTGAGCTCAACGGTGTATTTCCAGTTGTATGAATGAATGAATAAATGAATAAATAAAATCCTAAAATTCCTGGCATAGGGTATCTGCAAACCAAACAACCAATAATATATGTGCCTATGTGGATGACATACGCTTATGTGTACAGGACGATTCTGTTGGGCTCAAAATAGTCTCCATAATATTTTGTTATTTATTTTATTTTTATTTATTTATTTAGTAATCAGGATTACAACCTTTGAGCTAAAAGCTCATTTAGAAAGGATCATCGTCACAAGGGTAGGGGAGGGTACATAAGTTTGGAGTCAGTAACAGCTTAATAGGCATGGTCAAGAACATCTAATAGTAAGAAAAATGTGAACAGGAGAAATCAGTAAACACTGGCAATAGCATAACAATGTAGGATAACATAGGCAAATAACAACACATAACCAAAACAAGGGTACACAGTCAATGGGGTTGGGTTCACACGTCATGCCATACAATATCCTCATTTGAAATGGTTTAGGGTGCATAGCTGAACTATTTAAAAAGTCGAGGCCTACAAATAGCACCAATAAAAAGAAATAAATGGAAATATTACACATGTTGCAAATATTCCTATAACAACAGAACCCGTTAAAATCTTAGGAATAACTTTTGGAACACAAGATGATGCGACATTCAACTGGGAATATGAGCCCACATACTGTAGCTAATGTGCAAGTACCAAACTGGAAACACAAAACAATTTCCAAACGAAAAAGTTTTATTTTAATTAAAACAATAATTCTCCCATTTTTCTTACATGTTGCCCATATTTATCCATTACCCTTCACTATGGAGGTTAAACTCAATAATATTTTTTTTCCAAGGTCTCTGGGGGTAGCAGGCTTAATCAAACGGGATCATACTTACCATGGTTACTGCTGTGGTGGGATTAGATTATCAATCCTGTCATATTTTCACAGCATGTTTATACATAGTAATTTATTGGGGCTATTGAAAAGAAATACTCTTCTCTGGCATAATATCATGACCCAGTGGTTTCTCCCATTAAAAGGAAAATGGGGCCAAAGTACCCTAACAGTCTGCCATTTCTAGAATCAAAGAATTAGCAACCCATGTAAAACCAGCCTTAACAAAGTCGTGTCAATGGAGAGTGACGCAAAATCATATCTCTTCCACAACCAGAAAGCAGTTTTACTTTAGCATTCTACAAGAAACATTTTACTCAACACCGCAATCACCATTTTGCACAGAAAATCAAACAGATATAGTTTTCCAACAACTGGCTCATAAAAGAATACCCCTTCAGATATGGGATATCAGTAGGTTATCCTGTCACGGGAAACTTGGAGTTTGAAATTCTTGAAAACATAAGGAAATAGAAGAATGCTTGTGTCCCCACGCGTCCTATGGACGGTTACTGGAAATGCAAGGACATTTCTTTCTTTCATGCCCCTTTGCAAAGCAATTTTTGGACCTTGTTCTTAGGCCCCTGGAATGATAGACATTTAAACCCTATCACATATGAAATACTAATTATGGGGATACACCCCACTAGACTTCAAAAATATCATGCTAGCACATTAAGGTTGATATTTGCAGCTTGTAGATACTGGGCTCCATATTCAGAACCGGCCCGATGCGCACACATAACGGTGCACCATGCAAATAAGGTGGCCTGTCCGGCTCTGGTGTGATATTCAAACAGAATGTGCGATCGGAACAGACCGCGCAGTCTGTTTACATATCAAACCCTGGATGTGCAGCGCACAGCAAGCGGCCGCCATGCATGGTGCAGTGTATCCAGGGCGTGGGGCTGAAGACCATCCACAGGGGAATGCGTGGTGCATACCTGTATGCGCCACAGACCCCATGGGTGATATTCAGCCCAAACATGCAAATGAGGCCATTGGGCATGCAGGGCGCAAAGGGGCCATTTGTATGCTCCCCCGGCCACTGCTTAAAGTAAAACACAACCCCAATCCTGTTTTCAATAGTGTAGGCCTCCCCCAGACCCGATCACTGTGAAAAATAAATGCAAACCCAGTTTCCATCATGTAGGGCCCACCCCCAGACCTGATCACTGATAATATAGAACACAACCCCAATCCTGTTTCCATAGTGTAGCGTTCCTCTCAAGCCCCGATCACTGTAAAATGTAAACACACAACCCCAATCCCGTTTCCATAGTGTAGGGGGCCCCGATCCCTGCAATAAATAATTAAACACCCAATCCTCATTTCCATAGTGTAGGAACCCCCTTCCCCAGCTCCGATCCCTGTAAGAAATATGAAAAACCTCAGTCCCCATTCCCTGGTGGCTAATGGTCCCCTCAACGCTGGTAGACAACTGGCACAGCTCTCATCACCCTGCCATGGGCAGTCACTGACTGACTAATCCTGGAGCATATACAGTAAATAGTACATGCTCACTGTGTTGAGACAACCAATGAGCGTGTACTATTTACTGTATGTGCTCCAGGACCGATCAGTCAGCGGTTGGTCATGGTATGGTGGGGAGGGTTGTGCCAGTCACTAGCACAGGTCGAGATGGGGGGATGCGGGCAGGGGTACTGCCTACTGGGGGACCACTAGCCACCAGGGAACGGGGATCAAGGTTTTTTTCATATTTCTTACAGGGATCGGGGCTTCGGGGGTCCCTACACTATGGAAAACGTGATTGGGTGTTTAATTATTTATTACAGTGATCGGAGCTGGGGCAGGGGGTCCATACACTATGGAAACAGGATCGAAGTTGTGTGTTTACATTTTACAGTGATCGGGGTTTTCGGGGGGGGCACTATGGAAATGGGATTGGGTTGGGTTTTTATATTTTACAGTGACTGGGTCTGGGGAGGGGAGGGAATCTGCACTGTGGAAACAGGGTTTGCATTTATTCGTCACAGTGATCAGGTCTGAAGAGGGGGGAACTGTGTGCCCGACCCTAGACCGTGCACGGGGTACCACCTGACCCCGCGCATAGTTAAAGCAGCATTTGAAAAGCATAACTACGGTATGTGCCGACACAGCCAGCCATAGTTTGCGTGGGGGGGGGGGTCAATATTGTGATGCATTGCATATGCATGAGGGGACCCTCATTTGCATAGGCACACCACAATACTGTGCACAGCAGTGCAGTTGGGGTGTACGGTGCACTTGCGGCCTTTGAATATGGCCACACCTGATGGCCCGCGCAAGTTCAGAGATGCGTGGCACTCTTGTCTGAATATGTCGGCCCACTATCTATGGAAAGCTAGATGTACTCTAACAGTACAGTAAAAAGAACGCACAGTCATGCATATCATCTAACAAATTAAAGCATCTCTTCAAAATAAATATTTGTTGGAAAAGAATACAGCTGCACCCATCTTTTTAATAAATTCTGGCAGCAGTGCACGTGGTTTATAACATAGTATGACATATGTCAGTAACTGCCAAGCGGGGGCAACTCTAGTTTTCTTTATATTTTTGTTTTGTTGTTATTTTTTAATTTGTACAGAAGAAATGTATGGCTGTAATTTTTTTTTTTATGTTGCTCTGTTATTTTGGTTCTCACTGTAACTAACTTACAGTGTTTCATGTGTTTTACTAGGTTTTTGTTTGTATTTAGGGGCTGGCAGTATAGCCTAGAGGTTACAGTAATGAGCTCTGAATGAGCTTGGTACATGCAGCAGAGAGACCTGGGTTTGATTCCCTCAACTTCCACTATCATACTGTGTGACTCTCAGCAAGTTATTTAACCACCCCAGTGCTCCTGGGTCACCCTGAAAACAGGCAGCTGTGCCTAGTGGGCCGGGGCCTTACCCTGTTACCAAAGAATAAAAAACTTCCTATATTGTAAAATATAATTTCCTCAATTCCCCTACTCTTTTCAAGAAGTGCCATGGGATCTTTACTGTCCACCTGAACAACTACCATAACAGGTAGATGGGACCTTGGTTTAACATCTCATCCAAAAGATGGTATCTCAGGAGTGCAGCACACACACCCCAATCCCCATGCATTATGGTGTTAGAACTGGAATTTAACCAACTTTCTTAGTGTGGGGATGGAACCCACAGCCTTCCAATATGTCGGCCTCAAAGGTGAGTGTGCAACCTGCTGAGCCATTGACACTGACCTAGGCCCACTGGGCCTATTAACATGCTGTGCCTCTGTGGAAAGGGCTGCGGAGCAAGTGCAAACAACCAGGCCTGCAGGATGGCACCTGGCACTCTTGAACCCTGCACTACCATCTGGAAGGCCAGCTGGATTCAGTCTTCGGAGGAATAGCTGCTGCACAAAGTCCTCACCACAAGGGCAATCAGAGCTCCAGGTAAGGCAATGTGAGGCTGGGAGGCATCAGAAGCACATGGGGCAGGGATAACAGAAGGAAGAAAAAGTGCAAAAATAAAAAAATATTTTGATTACTGTATTATATTGCTGACACTATAATATGAATTTTATTTTATACTGCATCTTTAGTATCAAAAGTAGCCCCAAATACTTTGCATGACATGTGCTGCCCAAACAAAAATAGAAACAAGAGTGCAACATGTTTCACCAGTGCATGTTAACAATATAAAATATCTACGTGAACAGAATATGTTCAGTTATCAGCTTATGTCATGGAGCTTAGGTAAAGTTTGGGGGACGCAGGCAAGGGAGATGAAGTGTTTTTAGTTTGCAACTGACAAGGGCATAGAGAGGCCGGAAGGAAGTTCCAGACTGCAGGTGTCAGAGATGACGAAGGCTCTGACCCCAACCGTGTTAATGCTGAGGAGTAAGGCAGACAGAAGACAGGAGGAGGGAGAGTGAAGGGAGGAGAAAGGATAATAGTAATTCATTACTGTATTTAAGACAAGATTGTGGCAAGCTGTGGACAATTTCAGATACAAGGAGGACAATATCATACTGACTCCTTGAGAAAACTGGGAGCCAGTGGGGGTCTCTGAGAACAGGAGTGATGTGATCTTTTTTTTTGGTGCAAGAAATACGACGGGCAACATTATTTTGACCAACTTGAGTGTGGACATGTGTGACTTGAGATACTATAAAAGAAAGGGCTGCAGTAGTCAAGGTGTTAGATCACAAAGGCATAGATAAGGATTTCAGCTAAGTGAGGGTCAAAGCAGTGGCAGAAATGTATTTATTGAATTTTGTTGACCCGGTAAGCCCACTGGGCTAGAAGTCCCTTTTTCAGGGGCGACCGGGGGGAGGGGGGATACAGATGGAATTCAACTGAAATTGAACCACATTAAGCTGTTGGTGGTATTCTTAGTGAATGGGGGAAATTTGGCCAGGGCACCGGGGAAATTCCCCTACTGTTTCGGTAGGGGGCGCTGCTGTCATTCTGTCTGCAGAATGACAGATGTCTCCAGATTGCTGAAGAAGCAGGACGTCTTGGAGTGTAGACAGCTGGAGGTTCAGTCCCCAACCCCAACTGCGGAGAGTATAGGGGATGAAGGCTTTAATCTGAATTTAATTCGTGAGGCTCACAGTGATTCGCATGAACGGATTCATGCAGCAGAAGAATTGGAACTCGAGGGCACATCCGATATGTTCTTGACCGCAACTGAATTACATCCCGAGGAAATACAGGAGAATTCAGAGCCAAACCCTACTGTTCCAGCCACGGAAACATCTGAATCATCTACCTGTCAGAGCCGAGAGAAAGATAGGCAACAGAGGGTGAGTCAGCCTGCTGATGCAGCACAGAATGGAATGCAGAACTCAACGGGTGCTGACACACCTTCTTCGGAGTAGGACTGGTCTAAGGAAAAAGCCCTGAGGGACGCTGGCTGGGTCTATAGTGACGGCAAATGGGTTCCTGACTCAGCTTGGATTTCTTTCTCTACGGTCATGCAGGACAGCATGCGAGGCAACCAGGGGGCTCCCAGTGCCACTGTAAAGGAAACATCAACAGGTCAGCAAATGATTTCTGAATGTTTAAATGCAGAGACTAAGAAACATGCAGGTAATCTTAATTAGAAAATGGGTTTTTTATTTCCTGGCATCTGATTGCCTTGTACCCCTGCCAGGGGGGTACATTAACTTTCAATAGATGCCCAGGAAATAAAAAGTACCAGCCTGTAGTGCCCCCTCACCCACTGAAGAATCATAGTGCCCACCCTGCTCCTTAATTGGCTAAAAGCCCCTCATTTGAATTTCAAATGCCGCCGTGTTTCTCTCTCGCTTAGCGAGAGATACTGTCCCCCTAATACCAGCTCCCTGACTCTAGGCACATAATCTCAGCTGGATTCCCTTTATAACTGCTTTGTTTTAATTTTATTTCATTACACGACCTCTCCCATGAGAGCCGATGATGCTCTCTCTCTCTCTCCTTCCTACTCTTGCCAGCCAGCTGCCCGCCCACCCGCTCACTCTCTTCCAAAAGTTATGCTGCCCCCTCATCAGCCAGTCAGTCAAGTGCCTCCCCATGTCTGCCTTCCCTTTTTAAGAATTTTAAAGTAACAGCCACAAATCCAAAAAAAAAAAAAAGGATAACAAAATAGAAGCCGTCAGACCAATCGGCTTCACGAAACAGCCCAATGACACTGCGATGTTTTACGTGTGGCGTGAGACACCTCACAGCAGTTAAACTCAGAATTGCTGCTTCCTGGACCTCCCAAGATTACAAAAGCACTAACAAAACCTAAAGTGCCTCGATGTACTCGACGGCCACCACCCGAAAACCTTTCCCTATATTCAAATTTTATCAGGGTGCACAGATTACCGCAGCTGCAGATTGGTCACTTCAGTAATGGATTTCCTCGTTCAAGGGTGCACAGCTTACCGTGGCTGCAGATCGGCTGCTTCAGTAAAGGATTTCCTCATTCTCTGAAGCAACAGTATCTGCATTCCCTTCTCGCTTCTACTGACAGGACATTGGGGAAAAAAAGGAAACTGCACCAGTTGGGGAAAGAAAGAAAGAAAGAAAGAAAGAAAGAAAGAAAGAAAGAAAGAAAGAAAGAAAGAAAGAAAGAAAGAAAGAAAGAAAGAAAGAAAGAAAGAAAGAAAGAAATACACTGATGGGACGGGAGGGATGTTTAAATAGCACAACAGCAAGCATGACAATACCCTGTACTGCCAATACCAGTAGTAGAGGGACTACTCTATCAAGAAAGGGCAAACAATTGATTTCTAGTAATTTTTATCGAATTACTTTCCTTTTCTTTGTATTCCTATAAAAAAAAAAAAATGACACAGCCCATTTTCTAAGCTCATTAATACCTTCCAGGGTGGGCGGTATGGGCAATACCGGACCTTCAAGGGGCTATAAGGCCCTCTGCCTGTGGCGTCGGGCCTCATTATGCCCCTGGGCGGTCCGGTATTGCCCAATACCGCCCACTCTGTCGGGTATTATTGCTTACTTCTGACAATGAGGAAAGGTCTGAAAGAGAGGATCCGGACGATTCTGTACATAATTCCCCTCCTCCTTCCCCACGGAGAGCAGATTACAGAGCTGGTCCACGATTTTTGGACTTATTTAAAGAAAATAAGCTTGAGCAGGCACCTAGAAGGAATGCCGCCCGCCTAAGGTATGGGGAGGATTACAAGAGCACCCTAATAGATTCTATGTAGTGCGAAAACTGCTAGAAGAATCAATGCAGTTTCAAGCCAGAGATATAGTTGCACTAATCAACGTGAGAGGAGAAGACATATTTGATATCAGCTTTAAAACTTTTGCTGGACTTGATAAATTCTGGCAGAAATATGACTCTTGAAAAACTTTACCACTGTGGACACAATTGTGGGCAATACGAATTACTAAGGCCTTGTTAAAAACAGTATATGTGATGTTTAGAAACGAGGGAGTAAATGTGGGGGACATTCAATACTCGCTTGAGAAAAAATGTACTGGTTTAGGGCCTCCAGAAGCCATACTTGATGAAGAGATGATCTGGACTGGGGTTGGAGGTTTAAAGTTAAACTTCCGTTTTTGGGAAATGATGTTCAGCATATACCTAACAGCTTTTTTTTAGGTAAAGACAGAGGGGTGTGCTTTTATCCTGGCCAACCCAAGGCTTGTTATAAATGTGGTAGTAAAGGGCACCTGAGTAGTGCATGCGATAAAATCAAATGTGCATTGTGTGGGGACTTGGATCACGATAGTGGGACTTGCAGGAACATTTTTAAACGTAACTTATGTGAAGAGCAGGGACGTGCATATCATCAGTGTCCTTGGGCTGGGCAAGGAGGGCCAGACAAGGAAACTTTAATAAGTCAGGCTCAGGGCAGGTTCAGGCCACACACCACCGATACGGATCCTTCGGATGCAGGCCCCTCCACAAACTATCAGCATCAACAAGCAGGCACAGAGGAAATCATGCAGTCAGCTGAGGTTCCAGTAGGTCAAACAGGGAGACAGGAGGAACACACACAGTCAACACCGGGGACTGTAGAGAAGGTTAGTATGCCCCCCTCAGTACTCCTGAATTTCAAACACCACATCCAAGGAGGGTGACCAGAGCTAATAGCAAGCAGACAAGGGTGTCGGCAGGGATTCACATCCAGAATTTTTTTCAGGTCCCACAGAAGCATGAGGGAGGGTCAGAATCAGATGTTTCCACTTGATCCGGGGTACCTCTCAGAGATGGATTATGAGGAGGATAGAGCAATGGAGGCTTTAGAAATAAAGAAAAAGAAAGGCAGGAAAAGGAAGAAGGAGAAACAGTGACTAGATCTGCGCCTAACAAAAAAAAAAAATCTAATAATATAAAATAGCATGGCAATTTTAAATCTAGTTTCAATAAACACCTGTAGCATAAAGAATTATAAAAAAAGATGGGCCTTTTTTAACTACTGCAGGAATTTAAATGCAGACATAATTATGCTACAAGAACCTAGATTTAACTCCTTACAAGATATTGATCAAACTAGGGCCCTGTCCACACTACACTGAAAACTCCCCTCTGTAACGTTACAGAGGGTCCAAACCGTTACCGCAACAGTTTGCGTTTGCACCTGTAACGTTACAGGAGGCGTTTTCATAACCGTTGCTGAAACCACTTATGAGGTAGTTTCAACAACGGTTACGAAAACGGTTCTGCCTCTGTAACATTACCAGCTGCAGTGTGGACACGTAAGCGTGAAGCCCAAGCACTGCCCTCAGTGCAGCATGAACTGCATTGTGGGATAGGGTGCCGACTGTAACGGTCACCCATCACCCACAGTGTGAACCGGCTGTAACGGTTCCGAACTGTTATCATGACGGTTCACTGGCAGTGTGGACACACTGTAACGTTTACTGTCTGTAATGGTTTGAAGCTGTTATAGGGTTTTAGTGGTGTAGTGTGGACAGGGCCTAAGAAATTATGGCCAGGCGGACCATCCTTTTGGTCATTTGGAGCTGATGCTGCTGATGGGGTGGGAATCGTGTTCAGCCATCCACAGGTGCAGGTAACAAGATTGGCGGATATTCAACCATGGAGGGTCCTTATGATAGATTGCTTGTTTAAGGGGTTTTCTTTAAGAATTATAAACACCTATGCTCCACAAGTTAAAACAGCTAGGATAGATGTATTTAATACTATTAAACCATATTTATTTACATCAAAAAATATTATATGGGGGGGGGGGACCTAAATTGTAGTCCAGATATCAAAGTCAGAAACCAGGTACAAAAAAGGGCTACTGTGATACTCATAATTTACAGGATGTTTTGAATAATACAAACCTAAAAGATGCTTACAGGGAGTTACACAAAAACGCTGGATCCACCTATAAAAGGAGTGCATATTCTTTTAGGATTGATTTTTTCTTTCTATCAAAAACCTTAGTTACAGTTAAATTCACTTTGCATTTCTGTGAATTCTCGGATCTGGGGTTAAAATGCACAGTAAGTTTAGCAAAAATACCCCCTAGGTTCCCTTCAGTCTCCACTAGATGGAAACTGAATTCTTCCCTTTTAGAACAGCAGGAAATAAAGACAAAATTGATAAATGCATTAAACAATAGGAAATCAGTGGCAAGCATATATGACACCTGGGCTGACTGGTGGGGGAAAACTAAAACAGAATTGAATGTTTTTATTACACTAGGTAAGGACAAAAGTAATAAGGATTACATAACATACTTAGAGTACAAGAACCAATTTTATAGATTAATGTCTCTGCCAAATGCTTGTGATGTCCAAATAAGGGAGCAAATAAAATAAATTAAAAACAAAATTAGGCAATACCAATATGACAGAGCTAGCACACCCATACCTCTCAAGTGGCCCTCATTACGAGGGACATCCCTCATTCTGTCACTTAAAATTGCTCTGTCCCTCATGGAAAAGGTGCTGCCCCCACAAAGGTGCTGCTGTAAATTCAGATTTTAAAGCAGAAACTATTAATATTCTAAAATACTAAATCCAAAATATACTTTATACAAGTAAACACTATGGTTTTTACAGTGTTTTAAGCCTGTATCTCCATGTTTGAGGATGTGTCCCTCATTCTGAGGGTCTGTGTCCCTCATTGTCCCTCATTTTTGGTGTCCAAAAATGTCCATGTCCCTCATTTCAGTGACAAAAGGTTGAGAGGTCTGAGCACACCGGGCTGAAATGAAGTATGGTTTAAAAAAACACCTTTTTCAGACCCTTATTCTGCATGCAAGCAAGTTTTGGAAAAAAAAAATGATGGAAGGCCTTATAGATGAGACTGGGATACTGAAGAACTCGGACATTGAAATGTTAGACATGGCTGGCCCGCCGGTGCAGTGGTTGGGTTTCCGCTTGTGACACCAGCAACCCAGGTTCAGGAACGAGCCCGGGTTCCTGGAGGACCGGCCGGGGGGAGAAGGACTGAGCATCCCATGGACAGCTCTCCTTCTCCGGGGGGAGGGTAGGGGACTGGTCCGGCGCCTGCTGGCTCCTAGCGGAGGCTGGGAGTATCACAGGATGCATGGCCCAAATACTAACTGGGGGAGGAGCGGACATCGGCGTATGCCATGACGTCACTATGCTGCCCCAAACAGAAAAAGGGAAAATGGCTCGCTGTCCACTGGATGATGGCTCTCTGTTCCCTGAGTGCCTCCAGCACCTTCCCAGGGCCTCCTGTTCCTCAGCAGCATCCCCGGGCCCTAGTAGTGTGTGCTGGGGTCATTCCCTCTCCCCTGGTGCCTTCCCCCTTGGAGGAGGGGGACCTGCCCGGTGAAGGGATATGCCGGGATATCCTGGGGATCGGCTGCAATCTGAGGACCAGAGAAGGGCTGGGTAAGGACAGTGGGGCTGGGGGGAACCTGTGGAGCCTGAAGGAGTCAGGGTCCAGCGAGCAGAGGGGGTGGGAAAAAAAAAAGAAATGCTAGACATAATAAAGAAGGCCTTAAAGCAACAATATGGCAGAGCTTTTAAACCAAATACACAGTGGGATGCACTTTTGACACTTACACCACCCAAAATAACATCAGAACAATGTACAGATTTCGAAAAACCTATAACTAAAGAAGAAATGAAAGCAGAAATCACCAGGTTAAAATTAGGGGTCTCTCCTGGGGAAGATGGACTCACTAATGAACTATATAAAACCTTGCGAGAGGAGGTGAGTGAAATACTACAGAATGTTTTTAATGAGATTTTGGAAACCGGAGTAATGCCTAGGAACTTTACTACTGCAATAGTAATATTCCTATACAAAAAAGGAGGTCAGCACGATATAGGTAATTGGAGGCCCATGAGCCTCCTAAACTCGGATTATAAGATTTTGTCTGCAATACTATGTCACATATTACAGAAAATAGCCCCTACGGTGATCCACCCAGTATAAACATGTTCAATCCCAGGGTGGAATATATAGCAAAATCTAGCTTTCTTATGGAACATAAGTGAGTATGGGGAAATGAAGTAAACTGACTAGTTATATTTTATTTTTTATTAGTCTTCGGTAACCGGGTAGGGCCACTAGGCACAAGTGCCTGTTTTCAGAGGCGACCTGGGAGCACTGGGCAGTTAAGTGACTTTGCTCAGAGTCACACAGTATGCTAGTGCAGGTTGTGAGAATCAAACTCAGGTCTGGTCTGCTGGATGTATCAAGCTCGTTCACACCTCGTTCCTCTAACCTCTAGGCTATACTGCCACATTTTAGCACTGGACCAGTCCAAAAGCATTCGCTAAAGTTTCTCAGGATTTTTTATATCAAGTACTTGAGAAATATGTTTTTTCTTCTATCTTTAGAAGCTGGGTACAGACACTATATAGGGATGCTGTAATATATCCCACAGTAAATGGCTTAATTGGTGAAAGTATAAATTTAAGTCGGGGAGTTAGGCAAGGGTGCCCGATTAGCCCCCTGTTGCATACTTTTATACTGGATCCAGTCATCAGGGAAATTATTAAGAATGCAGAAATCCATGGCCTAACACCATCCTTGACATTGGAACCTCAGAAATTAGCTGTCTATGCAGATGACGTGTCTTTTAGTTAGGAACAAAGAGTCTGGGGGCAAGAGCACGCCAGCTCTTGGGAACAAATCAGAAGAAAAGCATGGGGGTTTTCTTGGGAGAAAGACCCTATGAATCAAGTATTGAACAGATTAAAATAACTAACATGACAATTAAAATCTTAGGGTGTCGTTTTGGGAATGGGGACCTGGCGAAAATTGCAGTAAGGGAACAGAAGGTACAGACATGGAAGGCATGGTCTTTCTCCAAGCAAAAAAGAGTAATGGTTATAAAAAAGTTTTTGCTTCCAATCTTTCTTTATTTTATTTTATTTTATTTGAGTTTTGGTAACCGGGTAAGTCCACTGAGACAATTACAGTCCCTTTTTCAGGGTCGACCCGGGGTTGAGAGTCAACCACAAAGGTATAAGAATACAGTTCTCATGTTACAGGGATGTCTTTAGGCAGAGTACATGTCAATACAAACTGTTATAAGTACACAATCAATTGACAACAGATATGACAAGCTATACATAAAGTTGAGTGCCCTATGGGCTATATACAGAGCAGTTATAGTACAGACATTCGTAGTAAACATACTAGTAATATACATGGAAGTGGCTGGGACCAGAGAATCCCACACGCATTAGTTTCTTATCATGCTAGGTGCAAGAATAGGCACCCTTTAACCAAAGCAGGAGCAGGTAGTAGAGGACAGAAAGGCAGACAGATGGGACTGAAATTGTGAGAGAGAGGAGCAAGAGAGAATGGAGGGAGAGAGGGAGTTCCAGTCAGCTACAGCAGCATATGAGAAGAAGCGTCTAGATACAGCAAGACGTATTTTGGGGATAATGAGAAGGGGGAGAGAGGTAGAGCGAAGCGTGCGTGGAGCTGGTTTGAGGCATATAAGTTCCTTGAGGCGGGGGGGGGGTGTATTTGTGGACGAGGTTGAACATGAGGCTCAAGGTGGAGTACCTCAGTTTTGCCCCATAGAAGGGCCACCCCAGCGAGGCAAGAACATCACAATGGTGAGAACGGGTCGGTACCCCCATGGCAGAGCGACCAATTCTGTGGTATGCCTGAGAGAGGAGGGACATGGAGGAGGAATTAATGAAGAGGGGAAGGGGTGCAGCATAGGATAGTAGGGGAAGGAGGGATGCAGTAGCAATTTTTTGGCAAGAGGCAAGTGTGAGGTAGGGGCGCACACGATATAGGAGTCCAATTTTCTGATTGAGATTTTTGATAATGTTAGAGACATGGGAGTTGAACGATAGTGCAGAATCCAAGGTCACACCCAGGTATTTGAAGGAGTGTACTACCTCTAACAGGTCACCCTTGTTAGTGGAAATACTAAGGGTAGGTAGATTAGGCTTTTTTCCAGGCCGATGGGAGAAGACCATACATTTTGTCTTCTTTGAGTTGAGAACAAGATGATTACATTGGAACCAGGCTTCCAGGGAGGCAATGTCTAAGGCAAGGTTCCGACTGATTTGGCCAATATCTGGTGAGGAGCAGTAGATGATGGCATCATCTGCATATAGGTGGACAATGGCATCCCCACAGAAGTTGGGAAGGTCATTGATAAATAGTGAAAATAACATGGGGCCCAATATTGAGCCTTGCGGGACTCCATGGGAAACTGTTTTTTGTCCAGACAGGGAGCCTTCCCATTTAACTTTTTGGGAACAATCAGACAAATAACTTTTCATGCAATGAAGTGCACTGTAGTCCAGGCCAAGTAGATGCAGTTGTCTAAGCAGTAGCCCATGATTCACGAGGTCAAATGCTTTTGTGAGATCCACGAATATGGCTCCAGTGGCCTGGCCCTTATCCATTGCGTGAAAGATGTCAGTTGTTACTTTTATGAGTGCAGTGACGGTACTGTGGTTCTTTCGAAAGCCATGCTGGCAGGGTGACAGTAGCTTATGGGAGTCAAGGTTTGGTGCTATGTTTCCAATTCCCACAAATTTGGAAACAAGAGTTTTAAGTGTCTTTTTTCAAATGTTATGTGGCAGTTGCTTAAACCCCATAAAAAGGGATTTCACATATTTAAAACAGAAACAGGGGGGACTGGGAATGATACATCAACTTGTGTTTTATTTTTCTTTTTTTCTAAAAGCGGCTTTTGGGGAAGATAAAGGGGCAAATAAACATTTGTGGGACTCTTGGACAATAGGTCTGTTTCAATCTTTTATGCAGCAATGGGGGGATGAGGTTCCTAAAGTCAGGGCCCCCCTGGAAGTTCCTGGTTTTGCATATCCGGTAGTCAAAAAATTGAAAATGTGAGGTATCACTAAGACCCAAGTGCAAGGGTTACAAACAAAGGCATTGTACACGGAGATTATGGGAAGGAATTTTTTAGTGCATGTAGATTTTCCTAAGTGTGTACCCTCTAAACTAAACATTGCCTTGAAAATTATAAATGATAAGAGAATTTCCACAATGATGTGGGATATACTTTGGCTCAGCTGCGATGGGAAACTGGGGGTCAAGGGAAACTTAAAGCACAAACCCATAGCAGAGAGGCAATGCATTAGGCCAGAGTGTGTGGGACTGGAAGAAACAATGGAACATTTTTTTTTAACTTGCAGCTATGCTAAGCAATTTTGGACAGATTTGGTCTTTAGATGGGGGTGGGGGCCTATGCAACACATAAGTATGAAAGTTTGGTTTTTGAAGACTACTCAGGGTTTTTATCTAGGTACAATCCAAGTACCTTAAATATGATTTTTGCCGGCATTAAATATATGTGGCAAGCCAGGTGGCAATTTTCCCTGCAACACACTTACACGCCAACCTTAGTTCTGATAAAGCAAATAGAATCTGTTATCAGTAAACAAAAGGAAAAAGGAAGAGGGATATTTGAGGGTCAGACATTCGATAGGTATTGGAGATATGTGTATTGGATAAAATGACACTAGTAAATGGAATCTAACATTTGTAGCAGGCAAGGTTTACATAGAGATTAGGGATAGGGATTTATAGAATAATCTGCACAAATTTGTTGAGCATGAAAGGGTTTTTTATGATTTACGAGTAGAGGGTTTCACAGGGTTCTTTTTGGGGTAAGGAAATGTACTACCTCATCTGGCACTTGGGTTAATATCCCAGTACTGACACTGTAATGCAGCATGAGAGGGGTGCTGCATTTCTGAGGTGCCGTCTTTCGGATGAGACGTTAAACCGAGGTCCCATCTGCCTGGATTGGTGGTAGTTCAGGTGGATGTTAAAGATCCCATGGCACTACAGTGTCAGTATTGGGATATTAACCTAAGTGCGAGATGTGGGAACTGAACCCACAGTCCTCTGATCTCCCAGCCTCAGAGACGAGTGTACTACCTACTGAGCCACTGACAATGTATCAAAGGTGGTAACATGCATGAAGAGCCCTTAGCCCAGGCAATATGGGCAGATACAACAATAAAGGGTTACACATACCAAGATACAGAACATAAAACTGCATTTTATGCAGATGACCTGCTTATAATAATAAAAATAATAAAACTTTATTTATACTGCACCTTTCTTAAAGTCAGGGTGCCTTACAATAGTTACAGATAAGAACAAGATAAAAACTAAGATTACTGAGGTCATAAAATTACAGTAACATATCAATCAAAATAAATCTTAGACTATAAATAAGTCTTTAAGGCCTTTCTAAATTCCTCCATGGACATACACTGCCGAAGCAGACAGGGTAGAGAATTCCAGAGGGTAGAGGCAGCGCACATAAAAGTCTGAACCCCTGAAGATTTTAAAGAAACCCTCGGAATCTCTAGAAACCCACTGTCCGCCGAGCGGAGCGATCGCCTGGGGCAGTAAGGTACCAGAAACTCTTTCAAGTAGTCCGGGCCCAGTCCATGTAGGGCTTTATAAGTCAGAAGACCAACTTTAAAGGTGATCTGCCACTGTATTGGCAGCCAGTGCAGATCGCACAGAACCGGAGAAATATGACAGGCACGAGAAGTACCCCTCAATAACCGGGCCGCAGCGTTCTGCATGAGCTGCAAGCAGCGTATATCAACCCCAGGAAGCCCTAGATAAAGGGAGTTGCAATAATCAAGATGTGAGGTCACAAAGGCGTGGACCAATGTAGGCAGATCACTGGACGGAACAAGGTGTTTAATCCTCAGATGGTAAAAGGATGATTTGACAACTGCCAACACCTGTGAATACAGAGTCAGCTCATTGTCAAAAATCACCCCCCAGGTTCCGTACCCATTCAGAAGTAGGGAGCTGGACACCTTCTAGAAAAAGTCCTGAGGGTAAACCAACTCCTGTCCCCTCTATTCTACGACCTAGGTCCACAACCATTACCTCAGTCTTCTCCGAGTTCAACTTCAACCAGCTTGAATTCATCCAGCACTGGATTTCAGTGAGGCAGCTATTAAATACCGAGAGAGCTCTAGCCTGGTCAGGTGCGAAAGATAGGTAGAGCTAGGTATCATCTGCATAGCAATGAAACCTCAGCCCATACCTTCTTACAATGTCTCCAAGGGGTAGCATGTACACTGCAAACAACATGGGGGACAACACCGAACCCTGGGGAACCCCACAAGACAGAGAAACTGGGCGGGAAGAATGAATCCCCAACACCACCCTCTGAGTTCTGCCTGTGAAGAAGGATCTAAACCACCTGAGGACTGTACCAGACAGGCCACAGATGAACTCCAGGCATTCGAGAAGTACCCCATGGTCCACAGTGTCAAAAGCTGAAAAGAGTTCGAGAAGAACTAAGATGGAGTGGCTTTTCTGATCTCTTGCCATCAGGAGATCACTGAGCACCTGAACCAGCACTGTATTGGTACTATGCCTCTTTCGAAAAACCAGACTGGAGCGGTTCATATATATGTCATGGACGGTTAAATGGTTCTCCAGCTGTAAGGCCACTACTTTCTCAATAACCTTCCCTACAAAGGGAAGGTTAGAGATCGGTTGGCATGGCAGTCTGGGTCCAAGGAAGCTTTCTTCAGGAGAGGCGTTACCTCCGCCTCCTTCAGGGAGCTAGGAAACTCACCCATCTCCAGGGAGCACCAGACTATCCATTCTAGGACTGGGCTGATAGTATCATGACAACCCTTTATCAGGGAGGTCGGGCCACAGTCCAAACCACAGCATGTAGGGCGCATACTCTGGACTATCCTCATGACATCGATGAACTCAGGCTGGTCAAAGGAACTCCAGGAGGGTCTAGAGGCTGCGGCCAAGCACCAATCCACAGCTTCTCCCATAGAGGGTGCAGGCTGGAGTACTGCCCTGATGTCGGCCACCTTAGCCGTAAAGAAGCAAGCAAGCTCATCACACTCAACTTGTGAAAAGGCTCTTCGAACCTACAGACAGGCTGGGTTGCACAGTCTGTCGACAGTTTAAAAGAGCTGAGCTGGTCGGTTCTGAGCAGCTGCAATCTCCCTGGACAGGAACTCTGCCTTCTTATGGGAGATTGTGGAATGATAGAGTTGATAATGTTCCATCAATCTAAGATGGTTGGTATCAAGGGCGGATCTTCTCCAACGATGCTCTAATCTTCATCCACGGCACCACACCTCCCTCAAAGTCCCATCAAATCATGGCGACCGAGGGTGAAGGGGGAGCGGACGAACACGGACGGGAGCAATTAAATCTGGAGCTGAGGAAATGGCCTTGTTATAGGTCAAAACCAAGGCATCAGGATCACTGCCCATTCCAGAAAGCTCTGATAGGTCAAGCACCGCTATCAGGCCCACAGAGCTTACACCTCGCAAAGAGCAGTACCTGACCATCTCCATAGGGGTAGACCTATAAAGGGGGGTTCAAAAACTGAACTCCACAGTGTAATGAACGGACCAACCGACAGGTTCCACCCCCAAGTTGAAGGCTTCAATCCCCAGGAGGAAGACTAAGTCCAAGGAATGATCACCTTTATGAGTGGCAGAAGTAACCACTTGTGTAAGGCCCAAAGATGTCATCAATTGGAGGAAGCGTTGTTCAAACTGTGAGAGTTCGTCATCAACCCAGGTGTTAAAGTCACCCAGGACCATCAGCTTGCGCGACTCAAACGCCATGTCGATCACGAAGTCTGCTACTTCCTGCAGAAACTGCTTCTAATCACCTGGTGGACGATAGATGAGGGAGATTCTGCAACCCACACCTGCCACTACAATACACTCAAAGGGCTCATCCCCCTCAACTGGTACAGTTGTGAGGCCCAGTTTGGTCTTGAAATAGACCGCAACCCCCCCCGGTCCAACCTCGGGCGGTGTAACACTGAGTACCCAGCTGGAACTGCGGCCTCTAATATAGGACCCACATTCTCATCCAGCCAGGTCTCAGTAATGCATGCCAGATCCATGGACCCAACAAGATCTGCAATAACTGTAGTCTTGTTCCTTATGGACCTGGCATTGCACAACACTGCCAGGGTGGGACGGGTCTCTGGAGCTGCACGGACCACTTGCCCATCAATATTGGTGGTTCCCTTGGGTATGGAAACCAGACAAGAATTACCTTGTTCTTGATTTGACTGTACCCTATGGTGTCTTCTGGTCCTCACTACCCAAATACGGTGGTCCCGCTCATTCGACCTCCACTGCTCGCACCCCCAAAACCCTCCCCCGCAATACCCAATGCTCTACAGCACTGGTACATTGATGGCTGTAATGGTAAGGGTGAGAACAGGCAGAGGGCAAGAAGAACGGAGGACGAATAGCGTACGACCGTGGGGGCAGGCCTTCTACACAAAGTACAATCAATAACATTAAAACCCCTATAGTTTCTCTGAGAATCCCCACACGCTCACATCAGGGGAGATTCAGGGAAACAAAAACATAAACCACCCCCCAGAACAAAATCTATAATATAATAAAATACAAATCCCCAAAATTAAAAACAAAATTAAAAATCCAGAAATAATTACCAAAACAACGTCTGGATATAAGGAGTCCAGAAGTTCAACAGATGCTTTTAGGCAGGCGAGGCTCTCACCCTCTCCCAATCGTAAAGAAAACGAAACCAAAATATTGCAGGTCCAAAAATGATTAGCACTGGATCATTGTCCGAATATATGGAGTATACCGAAAGTTCATCAAATTGTTTTTAAACAGGGGAGGCTCTCACTCTCTCCCAGTCCACTCTAATCATACAGTTCACTTTGACAGAAGGCCACCAAACAATTCCCCCAGATAGCCAAACCAGTTCCAAATTTCCTTCTCTCTGATTTCCTCTTCAAAGAACCACTCAGAATCTTAGGACAAATCTCAGGGCTAAAACCAGTAGGCCGCGACCAGAAAACACAGGCCCCCGAGGAGACAGCAACAGCTCCCCCCACAGATAGCCTTAAGAATCCCCAGAGGGACACACCACCATCAACCTGAGCCCTTCCCAGTTCCCTCTAGGACAGAGGCCAACCTCAGTAATAACCCCTATTTTGGTGCCATGGCCCAAAAGGTAAATAGCAACCTTCCCCCTCAGGAGCAACAGACCTACAATAGTTAGCAGGCTAAACATGACCCAGCCAGAGACTTCTCTCCCTGCACTATTTACCCTATTAGATAAAATAGGAATATTAGCAGGCCATAAGCTAAATAAAGGGAAAACAGAAATCCTAAAATTCAACTATGCCCCCAATTGCCAAATCACAAAGAGATTCCCCCTCCGGTGGAATAACACTAAATTTAAATATTTAGGAATCATTATCCCTCAAAAGCAGGAATCTATATATGCACATAATCATAACCCATTAAATACAAGGATTAAGGAAGCCCTACAAAGATGGACATATCTACCCCTTTCACCAATACAGAGGACTGACGTCATTAGGATGAACATCCTCCCTAGAGTGGTACACCTATATCAGAATATCCCAATACTGCCGAGTAAGACGGATTTTAAAAAAATGCACAAAGTAATAGCTAATTTTATATGGCAGGGAAAGAGACCAAGAAAGGCCTATTCATCCTTACAACTCTCGAAGGACCGAGGAGGCTTAGCCCTCCTGCACTTAGAGAAATATTGCCAAGCAGCACATACATCCTATGCACTGCAATGGATAGATCATAAGGCGTCCCAACATTGGAAGGAACTCGAACTTGGAGAACAAGAAAAACAAACTGAGGCAGCACTATTTTGGAAAAAGTCACCTAATCCAAAAACAGAACCAACATGGGACTCAATTTATACTTAACATATAACGAGCGTATGGAGCAAACTGTTCCACAACTCCCTGATCAAACAGACATTAACCCCACTATATGTCCCAGCAGAAGACCCTAAATTTACCCCGGCCAGACAAGATCACACCCTTAAAAGTTGGCAAAAATTATGATTTAGACATTATTACCAAATGTATGAGAACGGAGTTAATGGCACATTCCACTCCATGAAACAAAAGTGACAACTAAGGCAACAAGACCACTTTAGATACTTTCAGCTTCGGTCTTACTGTGTAAAATTTATTGGCCATAGCTGGAATATCCAAAACACACATCCCCTTATCCAGATAATAATTACTACAATGGAAAATACTACCCCTGAACATAGTATCTCCCAAATATACAAATCTATTCCAGCAGTCATAACACCGACGGTGGTGAAAACACAGGGGAAATGGGAAGAGGAAAGGGGAATGAATTTAACGGATGAAGAGTAGAAGGAGACATACTCCAATCAGCATAAACTCTCGATATCACACAGCTGGAAGGAATACGGCTGGAAATGTGTTTCCTGGTATTTCCCTACCCCACAAATAACAGGAAAATTTGATGCCTTGCATGGAACTAAATGTTGGCAAAAATGTGGGGAGGAGATAGCAACCCATACCCATATTTTTGGGAGTTGTAGGTGCCTAAGACCATTTTTGTTAACAATACAAAAGGCACTGATAGAATTATTCCCAGAACAGGGAGAATTATCTTCAGAATGTGCTATATTATTACACTTTCTGGACCATATCCGGATTACCGATACAAGAAAAATGCTAGCCATTCTTCTGACAGCAGCGAAAAAAGTCATTTCACGTAGATGACTTCTGGATAGGATCCCGAGCCAGACAGATTGGGAAGATATAGTGCAGAGAATATACTGTATGGAAAAACTAACAGCCAAAATAAATTTGAGAGAGAAGAAATTTAATCAATCTGGGGGCAAGTGGTTCTTATGTGTTATGCAGCATAGACCTGATATTATTCCATAACAACGTATTAGCGCCCATTATGAGGAACCTAGAAAGGAATATAGAACTGTGAGTACACCCAGAAAACTAAGATGTAAAGAGAACAGTAATTTTAATACTATAATTAATTGCCATAACTGAGAATGTGACAGTAATATGTATTCGATAGCATCCTTTTCCAAAGTAATATCCGTAAAAATGATGTCATCTCTATTCTGCTCCTGGAAAAATAATAAAAATCTCAGTGGAAAAAAAAGGTGGCAACATGCTATTGTGGAAATATTAGAAACAAGGGAGGTGGCAGTCTGGGGTAAAGGCAGACATCCAGGTTGTGGACAGAGTAGGCAAAAGCATGATCAGTGTCAATAAGGTAGATAGAAGGGATGGTGTTTTGACTGAAAGGGGAACGGTCGGTCCCAATGCCACTTTATGTGCAAAAACATTTTGGTTTACTTACTGTTTACTGTAGTATAGAAGGTTGTATCAGACAAATTTTGCTTAGTTCTGGGCCGACATCTTCTTTCGTTTCAAATCCAAGAATCCCCTGCAGATTACGTCAGAGCAGTAGGCAGCAGGGAGAAGGTTCAATATCCTGCAGTGCATGTTAGAGTTTATATAAGCTCAAATCTTTTGTTTGCTGGTCCTGCTGTCCTCCATGGGCTACGTATAGTACTTAGCCCCTGGAGAAAAGCAGACCTGGAAAACAAGTGATTGGAAATTATAAAAGCTCTAATATGCACTGCAGGATATTGAATCTCCCTCTGCTGCCTACTGCTCTGATGTCAGATACAGGGGATTCTGGGATGTATGGTAAAAGATGTCAGCCTAGAGCTAAGCAAAACTAGTCTAGTCTATATAGTATACTATGCTACAATAAACATAAGTAAACCAAAATGTTTTTGCCCACAAAGTGCACATTGGGACCAGCCCCACACTTGAGTGTGGTCGCGCCCTTTGTGTTGACTGCTCCCCTTTAAGGTGTTCCTCTTGCTCTAGAGCAGCACTTCAAAATTTGAAACTTGGGGTTCGATTTTCATAGGTCACGGAATGATACGTGGTGCTTGTGTCACACATGAATGACACAAGGGGCACACTGTGCCACACCGCGCATCACTCCTGATTTTGGAACACTGCCTGTGCCCAGAGCGGGGCCACCTGCACCAGACTGACTTATTTATTTATTTATTTATTTTATTTATGACTTTGATAACCAGGTGAGTGCACTGATCCCAGGGACCGCTTTCAGGCACGACCCAGGCCATAACACATGGCGGAGGGTGACAATGGAGTACAAGGTAACAGTAATACACATGAAACAGATTTGATACAAGCAACAGTAGTAAGCACAATACACAGGTCTGATGCATAGGTCCATCTAAGAACAGTGATTACAAGGTTTCAATATCGGACATGAGGAGATTTGGTACAAACAAACAAATCGTAGGCACAGTGTACAATGTGTGACTGCATCGTCCAGTGAGCAAGTAATACACAGAATTCTCAGTAAAAAATATATATATACAATACGTACAGGCAAGGAAGTCAAATAATACTGTGAAAAATATAATATAACAGTTGTAGGCAGGGGAGTTGACTAGTGTGGGTAGGTGGAGTAACCCCTGGGCTGGGGAGTTGACTAGTGTGGGTTGGTGTCAGACCCCAGGGAGCAGCGGCAGGATGAGTTTGCCAGGAACCAGACTTTAAGGCGGGACTATAAACTGGAGTGTGTGTCAATGGAATGGAGTTCAGCCGGTAGTTTGTTCTACTGCAAAGGGGCAGCTGCAGACCAAGCTCTGCTACCCATGTTGGTGGATACCCTAGGAACAGCTAGAGGGGAGTACCATTAGAGCGGAGGTTGCAGAGGAGCGTTCTGGTTTTCAGAAGGGCAGTTGGGGGGATTTTGGAGCCGTGCGGATGACATTGTCTACTATGCAGCAGAGGGCTAGGTCAGAGCGACCTTGTAGCGGTAGCCATCCAAGGGTATTATAGAGGGTACAGTGGTGGGTGGAGAATGGGGCCAATAAAGCAAAGTGACAGGCACTGTTGTAGGCAGCGGAGAGTTTAGCCATGGCAATAGCTGAGGTCCTGGCATAAATAGGGGAGCAGTAGTCAAGAATAGGGAGAAGATTACCCTGGACAATGGCTAGTCTGGCTTCAGGGGTAAGGTATTGCCTGAATCTATAGGCGGCACCTAACTTTTGATGGAACCTTCTGACAAGGGAATTTTGCATGCTCAGTGAAGCTGAGGGAGGTTGAGCAGTACCCTAAGTATTTGTAGTGTTGACATCCTCCAGGGCTGGGCCGCCTAGGGTGAGAATGTAGGGGCATGGTTTTTAGTTTTGGCCAGAAAGGGCTTGGATCCCAACAGCATGGATTTAGTTTTTTTGGCATTTACTAAGAGGAGGTTTTTTTGAGAACCAGCTGTGGGTCGCAGCATACAGCCGTGGATTTGTCACTGTGGAAGAAGACAAGGTCATCAGCATACAGGAGAGAGTGACAGTTGAGGTAGTTGAAGGGAAGCGCATTAACGAATAAGGAGAAAAGGAGGGCACCCAGGATTGAGCCTTGAGGGACCCCCGCAGAGACAGGCAGGTTGGGGGAGCAGGTTTGACCAATACACACGAATTGTGAGTGATCGGTAAGGTAGTTAGTGAACCAGCTTGTGACTTTCTGAGAACAACCAAGCAGGCTAAGCTTGGAGGTAGGGAGAGCATGGTTAACCATGTCAAAAGCCTTTGAGAGGTCGACGAAGACAGCCCCAGTGGCTTTACCATTATCCATGTTAGAGAGGATGTGGTCGGTCAGAAGGGCGAGGGCAGTGGCAGTGGAATGATTCTTGCAAAAGCCATGCTGTTGGTTGCATAGGAGGGTGTATTTACCTATGAACTCAGTGAGCTGATTGTGGACTGCTCTCTCAAGTAGTTTACTGAGATGAGGGAGGTTGGATATCGGACGGTAAGTGTCGGAGGATTTGGGGTCACCAGATTTAAGAATGGGGATAACCTTAGCTATCTTCCATGGGTCAGACATGAGGGAGGTGGAAAGGGCAAGGTTAAAGACGAAGGTGAGTGGCCTGGCAATCGCTGGAGAGATCAGCTTAAGGAAGACTGGAGATAGCCCATCACATCCGGAGGAGCCGTGGTTAGGTAGACTTTTGAGTAGCCTCACTGTGTCATGTATGGAGAGGGCTTTAAAATAGAATGGGGGTATTTGCGGGTGAGTGACAGAGCTGGAGGAGGATGGCAGTGTATCAGGTATTAGGGCTGAGCTTTGAGGTTGGGCAGTTGGCAGCTTATTTAGGTACATGGATAAGTTGGTGAACTTACAGTTAAAGACACTGGCCATATCATGAGGGTCAGTCAACAGCCTGTCCCAGGAGTTGAGATGTGGTGCAGCATAGCTGGGGCGGGGGTTTAGGAGGGAGCTGATTGAGTCCCAGAATTTTCTAGGGTCTCCAAGGTTGGCCTTTTGCAGATTGTGGAAGTGGGTCTGTTTCAAAACTTTGGCATGTTGTTTACATTTGTTCCTCATGCACCTGTAAGCATCCCAGAGGGCAGGAGAGGGGGTTGCTTTGAAAGTGGACCAGGTACGGTCTCTGGCCTTCATAAGGGTTAGGAGGTCTTCAGAGACCCAGGCGGCACTTCTGACCCGCCTGGTGGTGACAGGAAAAGCGGTCCTGGGGAGTGTTAGTAGAGTCCGGGTAAATGTGGAAACTGCCGTGGCTGCATTGGAAAGGGAAAAACGCATGGACCAGTCCAAGGACTGGGCCTCCTCGAGAAGATTTGTGGAGACTAGGCAGCTGAAATTTCTAAGAGATAGGTATTTGGGTGGGGGCACTTTAGTTTGGAAGACCAGAGGAGATAGGTTGGTGAGTGATCACTTATAGAGTCAGCCATGGTGCCAGCGTGTAATGCTCAGTCCTCCCTGTTTATGAGGATCCAGTCGAGTAGAGTCTGGGTGGCCGAGCGTGGATTAAGTCTGGTGGGGACAGTGATCACCTGCACCAGGCTGTGCTGCTTTAACAGGGATACATAGTCAGGCTAGTGGCAGCTCAGCCAGTTTAGATTAAAGTCACCAAGAAGGACAGATTCACTATGGGGAGTTAGAGAGCTCAGGCCTTGGAGGAGGCTGGTGGGTCCAATGGTTCCTGTTGTGAGGGGGGGGGTTGTAGGAGCAGCCAATACAGAGTTTCTTGCAGGATCCCAGGGTCAATTCAGAGAGTAGCCATTCACTAGGTGAGGAAGGGTCAGAGTGTAGGACAATGCTAGCTGAGAGGGGTTCCCTTAGGAGCAGAGCCACACCACCACCTTTTTTCCTGCCTGGCCTGTTGAGGCGTAGGTAGGAGTAGCCAGGTAGTTTGAAGGTGTTTTCGGTGTGTGTGGCTTTAGCCATGTTTCTGTGAGTCCCAGAATATGGGGCTTGTGCAGCTCAATCCAAGCCTCAAGGTCGGTGAATTTAGATGGAAGAATGCAGACATTGATATGTGCGATTTTAAGACCAGGAGCGTTTGTCCAGATGCTGGAGGAGAGGGTGATATGGGAGTTTGTTGGGCCAGGGTTGCACTCAATGTCTCTAGCAAGGGAGAGTAGTGATAGTAGAAGAATGTATGAGCAGGAGGGAATAGTAGGAGACCAGGAGAGGTTAGTCAGGTAGTGGCCAAGGAGGTGGCGTTCTCCTTTAGTGAGTAAGATGAGAGAGATGTACCCCAGGGTGGATTTATCCCTAGTAGTGAGTGAAGAGGGTTGAGACAAGGGGGGGGGAATGAGAGGAAGGAGAGGCAATGTTGATAGCAGGCCAGCACTGTAGTGCAGAAGTCGGTCAATACCAGTGCAGTAGTTAGGGAGATGGCCTATAATATAGGCAGTGCCAGCTTCATCTTTCCGAGGGAGAGTGGGGGACAAGGGGAAGTAGTGAGAGAGAATTAGCGTGGTCAGCCTTATGAAGGCGGGGAAGAAGGGAGGGAGTGGTGAGGCAAGGGGCTGTTAGAAATGTAGTTCTGTGGGGCAGGACCGCACTCTAGGGGGTGTTCTGCAGCTTTAAATTTGTGTAGGGCAAGATGGCCAATGGGAGGAGGTGTGCAGAAGAGGGAGTGGTTTAGGTGTATTTAAGAAGTTGTAGAGGAAGGGGTGGGGAAAAAGGGTGAAAAAATCACTCAAAGAGACACACAGAGGAGAGAATGGGAAGATTAAGGGGTCTAGCTAGGCTAAAACACGGAAACTAGCAAAGCAAACAAACAGTATTTTACTCTTTTTTTTCCTACCAGAATGAGCAAATACAGGCTAGTAACAGTCCTTAAACAAACAAAAAATCAGCAGTAGGAATCCTGGTTTTCAGTTTCGCTGTAATTGGTATTATGTACACACACTAGTAGCAAGGGCCAGGCAGCACAGACTACAAAACTTGTTCATGGGCGTGCAATTAGGCAAGAACTGCATGTCTCTGTACTGGAGCAAGGGAAAGTCATTTAAAACTTGGTGGCACAGTCCTGGGAAAGCAGCCACACTGGATTCCAAAGCTAGCCACTCAGGGAGTTCACCAAGATGGTGAGCGGCCAATGGGGGCACTGCAGTCAGGTGGCGCCAGGAATTCGGGAAAAAAAATCCAGGATCTTCGCTGCAACAGCAGCTGAGGGCTGAAGATCTGGCTTTGGCAATTACCTGGCTTGGAGAGCAGTGGGCAGGTGGGCTCCCGGTCTCGCCGCTGTAGACCTATGCTGGGCTTGTGGTGAACCAACAGCTGCGCCATGGTGGTGATGGGGCCTGTGTCACCACATGGCTGCACCATCACCTTATTCGGCATTCCAGAACCCGATAGCTGTCACCGCTGCTTAGACCAACAAGAGCTAGTTTAATGATTTTGTGTGCTGCCTCCATCCGACGAAGCACCTGTTAGGCTGTCACACGCATTGGGAAGGCTGCGCATCAGGTGGCACGCATAACAGGTGTGCCACTGAGAATCGTGTGAGCGCTGCCTATCTTGCAGTACTGTGTATGTGGCCCATTTACATATTTATTACTACACAGTGATACATGTAGAGGTCCTGTTATGGTGATAGGAGGTCGAACATGATGTTGCTGTGCAGAGTCTGTTTCAGTCCTGCTGGAGGCAAGCTTTAGGAATGCTACCATGGGAGACATGACTCTGTGTGTCCAGCGTACACCTTCACAAGGGATGGGGGCCTACTGTCTCTGACAACCTGGGGTACCCCCAGCTGTGTGCAATGTCCCACGGAGACAGAAGGACTGGTGTGGATACATACCTATTGAGGCCTGCCAGCATGCAGAATGTCGTACAACAAGAGACGGTTGAAAAGAAACAGCTAGAGGTCTATAGCGGAACATACCAGGCTTCTGAATCCTGAACCACGGTGGATCTAAGCAGGTGTACCGAACAGTGTGTGGATGTTCAGAAGCTACACGGTAACGTGCTCAACAACACTCACAAGAAACCCCTGACTGATGAAATCATTGCGTACTGTGATCATTGCCAGGAGGTCACACCAGCTCACTGACAGCAGTCTTTGTCACAGACTGGCTCGGTGTGAGTTGGAGCTTTAAAATATTGGGTTAGATATTTATTTTCTTCTTGTCCTGTATGATAAAAAGGTGGGTAGTTACCAGAAGTAAATAATGAAATGAAGGATGCAATGGGGCCGGTTTGAAGTACAGATATTTACTGTAAGATAGATAGGGTTAATATACTGAAATCATAAGAAGTGTGGGGGAGATTGTGCTCCTTGTAAGAAAGGAGTCTTGTTTTGACCCTGTAAAAAAGAATGTTTAGAACTGGTTTCTCTTGGCAGGCTAATTCCCTGCTTAAATGCTTGCATATCAGTTCTATCTGTGTAAATAAAAATCCTTCGTTTAAATAGTACACAGGGCGTTTCTTATAAATTCCCCTTTTTTCTGTCCTTTTAGTTTAGTAAAAGTCAGAGTAATAATCATCTAGGGACAAGTTATTGTAAATGATCCGTCGGCTGGAGACAATTATAAAGCTGACTTGGGTATTGTAGCTTTACTGTGACACTTACGGTTGCAAGCGTTTTTAGCTGTAACCCCCAAAGTTGTTCAGGTTTTCTGTTAAACACCTGTTTCAGCCCCTTTTGGTGAGGGTTTATATAGTAAGCCCTCCGTTTTGAAATATTAAAGGATGTTACACCAAAATATCTTAAAGAAGCCCTGTTTTGCCCTGCAGTGTTTCCGAGGGCTTGCTTGCCTTCTTTTTAGATTTTTAAGTAGCGGTGGGGAACCTTTTGGGGTTCCCATTCTTGTTCTTTGTCCTTTTGAAAATGTCCTGTGTCCCAGTTAAATAGTTATTTGGAGCCATTTTGTTTGCTCCACAGGCTGATTCCCTTCTAAAAATTCATCTTAATAGCCCGTTTGGCTGAGGGAGATATTGAAGAACCCTCTGTTGCTAAACTGCAGGAGGCTGCATAAAAATAAATATAAAACATAGCTTGGTTCTTTACTTCATTCTCTGAAGTATTCCTTTGATAAGAGTTGCGCATGTCTGGTAAGTCATGAAACTTAGGCGAATACGCACATACGAGTCTGTAATTCTCGGATAAAGTGACAGTCGCGAAGGTATTTAACCTTCTAATTTCTTTCAGCATTGAATTATCTTTGTAAAATAAAGAGTTTAGTAGTCTACATACCCTCCCAGGTTAAAATAAAGTATTCGTGTGCTGTCTTGGAGTGCTTTTTGGAGCAAGGGCATTTCAGCTTCAGTTTGCGTTGCAGAGCACTGTGTTTATCCTCGTTCAGCTCCTGCACTCTTCTCTAGGAGCGGGCCGTCCGCTCCCTGAATTCTTTTGTACTGTTGCTAGAAGGGGTGGTTCTTCCTCATGCCAGAGAGTGGAAACAAACACTTCTAAAAGACTGTAATTCACTCTGTTGATAGTATGTAAGTTACTAAAGTAATAAAAATGTGTTTATGCTATTTAAACTAAATATTGACGCAGTGTGTAAAGAAATTATATTGAAAATGTTTTGGTGGGTGGAGTTAATGTATCACCTGACTGGTGAATTGTATAAAAGAATAGATATCACTTAGGGATGTTAGATGAGTCTAGGAGACAGATCAGGGAGGATCCGAGTCTGGAGAGGAATCCAGTGGAATAATGTGAAATGCTATAATGATGTGTCAGTCTTGACTTAATGCAATCTTCTAGTCACATGAAGTGTTGTTGAAAGTGTTCGCTGTATGAGATGTGTCCTGCTAAAGAAAGAAAATATTGATTCCTAAAATAAATATTGAATGATATAAAGAACTGCATCATGTCACGCTACCTGATTTGTCCCTGTACACCTGCGCCCTACCACAGTCTTCAGCATGGCAGAATACGCTGGCAGATCATGGAGACAGCTGTTGCAAACTATCAATCTCTTTCAGGATCTCAGCTCTTCATGACGGGGAGATTGCACTTTTTATGGTAGAAGCTATGATACGACTGACCACAGTGTGCTCAAACAGCTGCTGGTTTTCAGTGTATGCGCCCAACTGACACTGATAGAGAAGTGACTTGACAGCAAGTCGTGTCCGATGTCAGAAGCACTGTTTCCCACAGAGGTCAATGCTGCAAGGTGTCATCAGAGTACAGTACCTTTGTACATTATACCTGATTGTTCAGAATAATGGCGGATGGTAATGGCAGTGTGCGCGCTGCAGTATTTATTCACCTGCCTTCCCTCGGTTACAGTATATGGGCCAGCTCTCCAAAGGCTAAGGGCTGATGGCAGCCTCTGTCAATCCCCTTCCTTGCACCATCTGTTTGACTCAAGGGACCGCTTGCAGCAGCTTTGGGGACTTTGCCACCGGGACCCCACTTGTATCAAAATCTGACGCAGGGTCTGTGGTGCACTGGACTTTGCTGCACGCGAGTGGTGGGTGCACTTTGTGTCGCTCTACGGGCCCTTTGGAAATCCAGCCCATGGAGTTGCACTAAATTTAAGCCGAGCCAGAAATTAACGTGGTCAAGACATGAAGACAGGATATGAAGGGAGAATCTGTGAAACAGTCAGTGGATGAGTAAAGTTGTGTGTGTGTGGGGAGGGGGGTCATCTGCACAGAAATGTCTACTTCATATAAGATTAGATGACCAAGAAAAGGTAGATTGAAAAGAAAAGGGGATTTACATTCATGCCTTGAGGTACACCATGGAGAAGAGGTATTGTAGCAGAAGAGAAACTGCCACCAGAGACACAGTAACGTTTGGGCACATAATATTTATTTATTTAAAATCTTACTAACCAGGGTAGGCAAGCTGAGCCGAGGCTCGTTTCCAGGTGTGACCCGGGGGCACAAGCAAAATGGGGAGTAATAAGCAGAACATATTAAAATACTATACAGTTAGTAGTGATTGCAAAGCATACAAAGAGATTGGATAATATGCAAAGCCAAGGAAAACATACAATACAATGAGACTAAGCATACTTGTTGATATGAAGGCAGACAGAGCAAATTAAAAATAATGAGTTCATGGGGCACCCATGGTACAAGGCTTGAAACTGTATTTGGGCCAGCAGTAGTGGGGTAGAGAGGAGGGGCTAATTGCATTAGCAGGAAATTGGTCCACAAGTGAGTTAGGGTGAGTCTTATGAGAAGACAGCAGGAACTGAAAGTGTGGGGGGGAGGGGGTAAGGAAGAGGGTGAAGAGGGCAGGAGCAACAGGGGGATATGGAGGAGGCGGATGTGTTGCTTAAAGGAGGGGAAAGTGGAGGAGTAATGGAGATGAAAAGGCAGAAGGTGTGCAGAGGGAAACGAGCAGTGGATCTGCAATGCATGGCACTTCACTTTAAATAGTTACTTTGACTTTTGGAAAGAATATACTCCTTTTACTTGTGAATGCCCTTTGAGCTGAATCATAAGCCTGCCCTGTGCAGAGGGAAAACAGAAGTGGAAGGATCTGCGATGCACATCAGTCATTCACAAGTAAAAAGAATGTATTCTTCCAAAAGTCACTCAGGCTTGTAAGAAGCTCTGCAAATGTAGTCTCTCTGAGTTTCTTTGGTGCTTGCAGGTCTCAGATAAGTGCAATTTCAATTATTTGTTTTACTCCATTCCTGGGTATGAATATGGCTCTTATGATTCTCAGCAACCTTGTTTGCTTGGAAGAACTGCTGTAATCTTTTTTCATAATTAGAGACACTCTCTCTAGTTTCGTGAAATCTCAAGTTGGACTGTGTTTTATAACTTGCCATGTCCCCCTCTTGTTTGCTTCCTTCAACCTCTCTGGTGATTGCAGGGAACTTCCCAACTATGAAATTGCCATCCCATTGCCAAAATAATGTCGTGTGCTCAAGAAGAGATGGGGAGATGGCATTCACATGTAAAAAGGAGTGTATTCTTTCCAAAAGTCAAAGTAACGATTTAAAGTGAAGTGACATGCATTGCAGATCCTTCCACTTCTCTTTTCCCTTTGCACAGGCTTATGGTTCAGCTCAAAGGGCAGCTCTGCAAAACAGAAACTGACCAACATCGTGATTATTAGCATATGCATAGAACACTGAGTCCTAAAAGATTCTGACATTTTTATACGCCCCTGCAATATGAACTAAAGACACTATAATACAGTATATGGAGAACATTAACACTGCTGCCTGCTACTTGACCTGCAGTGCAAAGGGAACATTTAGTCTATAGCACACTTCCTGTATTGTAGCACATGGGTAATATTTTCTCCCCGACCCCAGCACACTTCCTGTATTGTAGCACACAGGTAATATTTTCTCCTCGACCCCAGCATGCTTCCTGAATTGCAATTATTGGATGTAAAGTGCTGCAGACAAAGGAAATGATGAACGGCAAACTAGGAGTTCAAGGCTGTTTCTGTTCTGGAGATTCAGACACGGTGGAGATGCCAGACAGTTCAATTCAATGAAGCAGAGAAAACAGACTCTATGTTTGGAGAATAAATTATATGCCACACAAGTGGAGTTTTGTATGCAAGTATTACTCATTATGGTGATAGATGGAAACCTCTCTCACTATCACTGCTGGGTAGAATTAATGCAGTGAAAATGTGTATATTGCCTCTTAGTTTATACCTATTTCAGATCCTTCCTGTATACCTGCCCAGCAAATACTTCTTTACCTCCATCAGACTGTGGCAAGGGAAGTGAGCTAAAGGTAAGTAGTCCGCACTATGGAGCCCCTCAAATAAGAATGGCCTAGGTCTCCCGAATTTCTAATTCTATTGCAGTATATGGTGGCGCAGCTATCCTTTGTTAAGGATGCACTGCAGGAGGACCTAGATCGGCCAGCTTGGGTAGAATTTGAATCAGTGGGTCTTTGGGGTTCCATACTGAGAGCCTTTCTGCCCCCATACCTAATCAGGAAGGCCCCAAGTCTACCGAAAAAAGCCCTTCATTAGGATCACAGTCAAGGTCTGGAGAGCATGTCATGAGACTACTGCCAACCCACAGGGTATTACCCCAGAGACAGGCATCTGGGAGGGCCTGTGACAAAGAGGAGATTCACCAGGTCTGACTGAAAAAGTTCTTAACGTATGGTTGAAAAGGGGCCTGCCCAAGGTGGGTGACCTCTATGATGGGAAGCCTTACTTTCTTTCCAGTCACTGGCTGCTCGGTTTGTCCTGTCGCCAAAGGACTTCTTTGCCTATTTGCAAGTCCAAGATGGGCTGGCTGGGGCTGTGGGGTGTGGAGGGTTGGACCAGACAGGGCCAAAAAGATCCCCAGCAGAGATCCCCATGGATGCCAACCAGCAGGCCCGGCCAAAGAAGCAATTTTACAGGCTTCTGTTAGGAAGCCTGCAAGGCCAAACAGACATGATAAGAGATAGATGGGGTTGGGGGGGCACCTGAGAGGACAGATATGGACAGAGGGGGAGTGGGAGCAAATATTAAAATATATGGGAACCGCCTCAGTTAATAACAGATTGCACCAAATGGGCTTCAACGTTTTGCACAGAGTATACTTCACAGCAGCTCTGGCCAATTGAATATACGCAGACAAACCTGACCCCTGTTCTATGTGTCTTACGGAGAGGGTTCCATTATACACATGGTATGGAGCTGCTTGTGCATACAGCCCTTTTTGGCAGACATCATCCACCTCAAGGTAGCTCCTGCTGAATCCCTGGAAGTAATACTACTGGGTCTATCGCCTGGGGGGACCACAACTCAAACTGTACTCACACCCACTGTGTAGACTGGGGATTGATGTAGGGAAAATGCTTATTGCGCAGAGCTGGAGACAGGAAGCACCCCCCCCACCCCACAGTGGCTCGCTGGGTTCTATTGCTGTTGAAGGGTATGCACCTAGAGAAAAGCCAGTACTCTGTGATGAACAAGAAGGAAGGCTATGAGGCAATGTGGTCATCCGTAGGAAAGACCTCCGGATGGATTTTCAGACCACCTGAAAATGGCACAGATGTGGGGAAAAACTGCTGCAAGTGGGGTTTCACTTGCCGAGCAGCATTTTTTCCTGCAGGCACCATATTTTCAAAGCTGGTGCCAGTTTACAGCCATCTCCGTGATTCATAGAAACATAACACAGAAACTCAAACATAGAAACATAGACGTTGACGGCAGATAAGGACCGCAAAGCCCATCCAGTCTGCCCATTCATAGCAGCTTGCAGCCATTTTTTGGCATAGATGCGCCAAAATGTTACGCCTGGTTGGACCAGGCGTAACATCTCCCACAGCTGCACCTGCAGAACACGGGTAGAAGAAAGGAATCTCTACAGGTGCAGAGATTCTGTAATGCAGTGGTGGCTGCAGAGTGGGACCTAGTCCCAGAATGGCTGAAAATCTGGCCTTAGTTTCCAAATTACTAAGGCCTGGAGCTTGGGACCTGAAGGGATGCCCCACAGGTCCTCTTGCTGACCTGCTTGCAAATGAGGGATCATAGGATGGGGAGGGGGGAACAGGGGCACAGCCTGACGTTCCTGTCCTGTTGCTCACTGATGTCCACATTAACTGTATTGCCCAGACATCTGGATGATACATCTCTGTGTATTACTGTACCAGAAAATTGAATAATGATGCTGTTTACTGTATTTATCTTTCTGCTAGCTCTGCTAATAAAAAGAACTTACAAAAAAAGTATTACTCATTATACACAGGGTTGGTATGTTTTCCTTCTTTTTTCTATATTGCTTTTTCTCCTGCTGGGTCTTGCATGGGTGGGTTCTCAGCCCTGTTCCCACCTTCCCTGACTGGCGCTCACCTCGCCCAGCCACTGGAAGCAGTCCCCACAGACTGCACCCCACAGAGAAGCCAGGAGAGGGAGCGCTGCCCCCCCCCATGCTCGAATCCAGATTCTCCGGTGGCCAGACGGTGGCACGGACTGAGGGAAGGTGGGCAGAGTTCACGAAGTCCAAACAGCCCGCTTTTCTGTTTTCTAGAACCCCATACACCTCAGCTATGGACAGGCAGGAGTGCATGCCACGTGAAGGCACACATACACACACACCACACTGCACTGGTGGCCCCTCACTACGTACCACCCTAGCTTCCACCTGGTGGCAGTTGATGGCAGGGCTGACAAGCCTTCCCCCCCAGGAGAGGACAGCAATCCATCAGACACATAATCTCCCCCCCCCCCGGCCGACCCTCAGCGACCTCAGTCTGCTCCCAAAGCTGGGCTGCCAGCATTGGAAGTGGTAGCGGTAGCTTTCCTATCTTAACCTCCATGCCAAACTAACCCAACTCCTAATCATGGGGACTATTAGCGCAGTGTCCCTAAATTCTATGTAATTTCACAGCACTCATGCTATGAACGCATCCTGTAATTAGCCATGAAACTCGGGTCATCTATTTTAAGCAGTAATGCATTAAACTGTCAATCACAGTGCAAGCGAACAGTAAACATAGCAACTAACATTTTACAAAGTAGATTCTCTTTATTATACAATTACATTAGTTGAGTTAGAAAATATCAGATCTTAAGAACTATGTAGTCTACTCCTTTACAACAAATATGCAACTGTGCTGTATTATGCTCCGTGTCTTATTCCAGACCTTAGTTTGTTGTTAACTGACATTATGCTGTTGATTATTTGTATTGCTTGTTGATACCTGATTTATCCCTTGTATGCCACTGTTTTCCCACCCATTGTATGTAACCTCCTGGGTCGTGCCTGAAAATAGGCAGCTCTGCTGTCTAGCGTCACTACCCAGTCAACAAAAACTAAATAAATAAATAATACATACTTAGTGTACCTTCTTTTACTTTAGTCTGCCAGCTATCAAACTGAATAAAATTAAGATTACCACTGGCAACAAGAAGCTTCATCTCAGCTTGGCTATCTTGGGTAAAGAACTGTAAAAAACGTGTGTGGGATACTTTACGGTTACTTACTATCAGGGAGTCAGAATGAAAAATAGTTTCCCCCGCAGCTACAGTGGGCTATATGTAGTAAACCATGACATCAACAGAGCAGAAAATCAGGAGAGTAACTGTGGGCAGCAGTAGAAAGAAATACAATTCCCTTTTGGGTGAAAGAATAGGTCTGAGTATATCTGCTCGGTCTCCAGTCATGTGTGGTGGTGCCTGCTTGTTGCCCTCCTTCATAGCCACTGCTATTTTTAGTGATGACTGTGCTGCACTGCCCCAATCAACATATGACTACTACCTGTCATTCCCAAGGCCAGCTAATACCTGCACCTGCTCTGCATTATTCACTGGGAATGATTACTGGGATTCAGTTTTATAACTTAGTGCCTTTCAGCTCCACAACTTGGCACACTAGCTCCGCTCTGAAACACCAATGTTATAGCACCCAGGGGAGTATTTATGTACTTGTAGCTCTCTGTAATAAGCCAGGCTCGTACCACTACCGCAAAATCCAGGCACACAGATGGATATCAAACAAGCAAGTCCTCAAATTTCTTCATACCTCCCTCTTGAGATTTCTCCTACTGCTTCTGCTCCTCTATGGAAACATTCACCCTAACCCAGGCCCAACTGGATCGACCACCTATCGTCAGAAACGGAAGTCGGGGTCACTAACCTTGGTGTCCATCAATATATGTAGCCTCCTCAGTAAACTTGACACCCTCCAAACCTGGATCCACCATAACAATCCTGACATCCTCTCAGTCGTTGAAACCTGGCTGAATCCAAAGATCTCTGACAGTGCAGTTGCCATTCCCAGCTATACAAGTTTTAGGCAGGACAGGGGCTCTAAGCAGGGTGGTGGCTGCAGCATCTATACCTGAGAGATACTCTCATGGGACATGTCATCCCACTTCCTAGACCAGGATCACCAACTCAGGTCCTCGCTATCAAAGTTCTCCTGGGTGCCCACAACAAAAACCTCGCTGTAGTCTCTGTTTACATCCCCCCAAAGGACCTGGCCAATGGCTTCAATAATGTCAAGGAATGTCTCAAGGGTCTGCGCTGTAACTCCGAGTCCATCATCCTGGGTGATTTTAAACATAGAATCTGACGGCAGAAAAGGACCGCTTGGCCCACCTAGTCTGCCCATTTTCCTACCTAACAGATAAGCTGCAGATCCTAATTAACCAACAGCTTACTTCCTCCTACCCCCCCACTAGGACTGCCTTATGTCTGTCCCATGCATTCTTGAATTCCCCCACTGTTCTTGACTCCACGACCTCCTCAGGGAGGCTGTTCCATGCAACCACAACCCTTTCTGTGAAAAAATACTTCCACATTACCTCTGAGCCGTCCCCCCCCTCTATCTTCAAATTGTGCCCCCTTGTTCTTGCACATCTCTTTTTCTGAAAGATGCCACCCTCTTGGA
Source organism: Neoceratodus forsteri (assembly GCA_016271365.2). Classification (NCBI taxonomy): domain Eukaryota; kingdom Metazoa; phylum Chordata; order Ceratodontiformes; family Ceratodontidae; genus Neoceratodus; species Neoceratodus forsteri. Next base: position 366,658,258 of record JADMNL010000025.1, on the reverse strand, counting down.
CTTTGTTGATTCCCTTGAGGTACTTGAAAGTTTCTATCATGTCCCCTCTCTCCCTCCTTTCCTCAAGGGTATACAGATTAAGCTCCTTTAGTCTTTCCTCATATGTCTTCTGGTGCAGACCCTGCACAGTTTTGGTTGCACTCCTCTGGACAGCCTCCACTCTGTCTATGTCTTTGCGGAAATGGGGTCTCCAGAACTGCACACAGTACTCCAGATGGGGTCTCACCAACTGTCTGTACAGAGGGATAACAACTTCCTGTTTTCTACTATTGGTGCCTCTCCATATGCATCCCAGTATCCCCCCAGCCTTCCTTACTGCCTTCAAGGTCATCTGATATAATTACCCCCAGGTCCCTTTCCATTTTTACTGTTGTCAGTATCTCACCCCCCATTGTGTACTCTTGCCCTGGGTTTTTGTTTCCCAGGTGCATTACCTTGCACTTCTTTGCATTGAATCTGAGCTGCCATATATTTGACCATTCCTCCAATCTTGCCAAATCCCTTCTCATCCTTTCCACTCCATCTGGTGTATCAACCCTGTTGCAGTTCTTTGTGTCTTCTGCAAAGAGACATACTTTTCCTTCCAGTTCCTCTGCAATGTCACTTATAAAGACATTAAAAAGGACTGGTCCTAGTACTGAACCCTGCGGTACCCCGCTAGTAACCCTCCTTTCTTCACTGTGGACTCCATTTACTACTACCCTTTGCGTCCTGTTGTCTAGTCAATTTTTTATCCAGGCTACCACCTTGGAACCCACTCCAAGGCTGGCTAACTTGTGTATTAATCTTTTTTAACATCAACTGGCTTGCACTGGAGGCCTGCTTCTACAAAGATGCAGTTACAGCACAACAATTCACACAGCTGGTCCCCTCTCCGACCAGGTGTAACTACAGAACAGGGACTTTCACCCTTATAGACTGGATACCTGGCCAACCACCCTGAAAGAATATCAATGGTGTCTGTACTCCTGACTCCTTAATGACCATTCACCCGTTATCTGCACCTGGGCTAATAACTACATAAAGCCCCGCCTTAAAATAATACACACCAGGGTACTCGGAGAAGGGCACCTGCAATTCTACTAAAATCCCACCTAAGTAGAATAGATTGGTCAACTATAGACTCACTCAAGGATGTAAACAAAGCTCTTGATCTGTTTATCACCTGTTTCACTGAGGCATATGATATCCATGCACCGTAAAAAATGAAGGTTAAAGGTAGATCTAACCCATGGATTGACACTGAGCTTATCACGCCTCAAACAGAGGGATCGCTTCGTACTGTGTCGAACCACAGTTGCCCACTCAGATATTCAAAAATACAAGCAAGCAAGAAATCGCTGCACCCGTACTATAAGGATGGCTAAAGCAAATACTATAGAGAAGCACTCTCAAACTCGTGGGGGATGGGAGAAAATTCTGAAACAACCTTAAGGATCTCTCTGGCAAAGAAATCAAGTCTCCACCCATCATGCTCAACATTGATGGTATTCCAACACTTGACCTAGATACCATCACCAATACATTCATCAATGCTTTCTCCAACCTAAGCAGTGTCCTCCCACCTGATTTCTTTGACGCTCCTACCGCTAACCCCCCCCCCCGCTGCTGCATCACAAGCTCACCCAGCTCCGCAGTTCTTCTTCAAAAGGATCCCAATGCACTCTGCCAGAACATATATTTGCAAGGCTATCAGCAAAACTGGATATAGTGGTGACTCTCTCGACTTGAAATTGCTTTCATTTGTCCTAGATGAGATCATTGAACCCTGACTAAGATCTTCAACCTCTCCTAAGGTATGGCCAATTCCATCACTCTGGAAAAGCTTTCATCACACCTGTGCATACAGGTGGTGACAAATCACTGCACACCAATTACAGGCCCATCTCTATCCTCCCCCCACTATCCAAAGCACTTGAACGTATAGTCTCTGACCAGCTTGTAGAATTCCTTGAAAAACATAATATTCAGTGCCCTGAGCAGCATGGCTTCTGCAAAGGGCACAGTACCACCACGGGTCTGTTGGAATTCACCGGTTACATCCGTGATGCCCTGGACCACGGACTTTGTGGGGGAGCCATTTTCATTGACCTGACAAAGGCCTTTGATACAGTTGTAACCCCTAGATGGCGCTATCCCAGGGGCTACTACCCCTGCCTGATTTGCCACTAACAGGTTGAGGGGCCTGGATCCAATGGCGGGTGCCTCCACCCAGAGGTCAGGGTTTGCAATAGTTAAACTAACTTGGTCACAGCCCTCTGGGACACTGCAACCCCTCTTTCTTCCCACTAGTGGCCCACACAATATATCAAATTACCTTCACAGTATACACTTACCCCCAGGTCTGGTTCCGGCACTGGGACCTCCTGTGAAATGAGATACAGTGCAACAATCACAGTACAGTACTTTAACATAGACAAATACCTCAGGCAGTATAACTTTGCTGAAACAAGCAGCTCTGATTTATTTAGGGGATATAACAAGGACAGGGAAATCAGGTTAATTGGCTTATCACTCTAATAATCTACCTATGGCTCTGTGCACAGGCCTATCCCTATCAGTTACTGTCCCTGGGTACCCAAGCCCTAGTGGCTAGTCCAAACCGTGGCAGCTGGTAGGGCCCTTTCACACAAGAGAAAAGGAGAATTAAACAGTCAGCAGTACAGTAATTCCATTTGGATTTAATGTGGCAATTCAACAGGGAGCGACCCTGAATTAGTACTCACGACCTCCAAATAAGATAGGGTCCTTCAATGTCAGCAGGGCTCACTTGAGGTACACAAACCTCTTCACACATCCATATAAAAGAAAGTACTATACCAGGCAGGCTGCATCTGTATCCCGATGCAATTACTGCACAATACCGGAGAACACACAGCAGATTCAGTTCTGACAGACCGAGGTGCAATTTCAGCAATTCTTCCAGTCTTCTACAGGGTGAGCCTGGTTTCTACTCTTCAGAGATCCTTTGATTCTTTTCACAGGGCAGTTCAGTCCTAACAAGCTGTTACACAAGCTGCAGACCGGAACTCTGGGCCTTACACGTTTTTGACTAAAACTGCACACTGAAAAGCACAGGGCTCCTTCCTTCTTCACTGCCAAAGCTCAACTGAACTCCAACTGACGAAACGGGCACTTCCTTTGAGTTCCTCCCAGTTCTTGACTGGATTGGCTGTCACTCACAATAGACTGCTGCTGTTGGTCCAAAAAGGCACTGAAGTCTAAACTACATCTCCCAGAGTCACTGCCCATACAATCCTCTTGTGGCTGGCTCAGATTATGAGTCCAAGTTCTGATTCGTCCAGGCATCATTTTAGAGCTAGCTTACCCCACACTGATTGGTCCAGTTCAGCAGTTCAAACTAGAATGGGAACTAGCAGACACAGTTCTGACTGCAAAGAAAGCAGGTTAGACAAACTGTAATTTCATTATTACTCTAAATAATTTCTGGCAAACAGTTACATCTTTCAGATAGGTTCCTTTGCACTCTAGTGACTGCAAAATGAAGTGAATTGGCAGCAGCTCGAGTGGTACTCAGAGAAGCACACAGTCCCCCATACAACTAATTATGTCTGCAAGCAGACAGCTCTTAAAGAGACAGTACCAGAGGCTCTAAAAACACTCACTGATAAATGGCTTAAATGCCAAACACCATTCAGGCTTGAGCATTCAAGCAAGCTCCTGGAAGTCTTTTGGAACCCCCATTTGCAGGGGGTTACCCTTCCTGGCTTGGGAAAGCTTGGCGTCCGTCAGCAAGTACCCATAAGTTTCAACTGCAACCATATACATTTGCATTAGGCTCGCACATGTAATCATCAGTCAATATATCATTTTACCAAGAACACATTTCTGAAACATTGCAGTACGTCACTCTTTACACAGTATTACATACATTGTACCATAACTCAAGTTATTACCTCTTGTACATGAAACCTGAAGAGGGGCCTTCCCTATCAGTTACCTTGGGGCTGGATGGGGCAAGGGCACCATATAGAGGGCAACACAAGTAACTTGGAGTTAGCACTGATGCTCAGTTTGGGCAATGAGCTCGGGACACATACTCCTTTATGGACAACATTGAGAGGCAAGTCCACAGGCCTCCCAAGTGAATCATAACTGAGGTGCACCACAGGCTTTACAGCTCGACCAGTCTTTCTAGGGGAACTGTTATAGTCTCTGCACTCTGAGCCTCATTTTCAGCATTGTCCTCACTTGTCAGGGAGTCTCCATGGGGTAGAGGCTAGAACCTGGGGCACTTTCAGCTCCAGGAGTTACAGTTTCTGAGTCCACAACATTTGGCTCATGGAGGCTTTCGGACACTGGCAGTGGACTGTCAGGGCACTCAAAATACTCTTCTTGTTCAGGTGTATCACCAGTCTGCCCCAATCTATCATTTTCCCCTGAAAGCTCAAACAGTTCAACCATGCACAATGATTCCATTTCATCTGATCTGATGCTTTGCACTTCACTTTCTGGGAGCATTGGCTCCAGGGATGAAGCTGGGGGCTTAGACAGTCCAGAAGGCCAGCTTTGTCTCCAGTATTGACTAGGGGTTGCCTAAACAATTGACTCAGTTCGTAAGAAGGATAGTATTCAAAGTCACTCTCACTTTCTTCCGATATGGACTGACAGTCATGCTCAACTGGGACTTGTGGAGGAACACTTTAACTTTGCTTCTGTAGGTGCAGACTTTCTTGATCTTTTCTTAGCAGCAGCTCTAGTCACTGGTCCAGAGGGGCATCTTCTAGGGCTCAGACTCAATTAAGATTTGTCCAATGGGCAGTAAATGATTTCTATGCATTGTTTTACATCTTTGAATTATTCTCAGGCCTTACTTTGTACACTGGCAGATCATCTAGTTTGCCACTACAATGTGAGGGAGATGGTGCCATCTGTCAGCAATCTTGTGCTTGCCATGCAGTCCCAGATTTCTTAGCAATACCGATCTCCCTCCTGGAGTTCCTGTGCTTTCACCTTTTTATCATACCTTTCTTTGTTGGCCAGATTTCTTTGGCAGCCATGGTTTGAGCCAGTTGGATGCATGAGTTAGCTGGGCCTTTAACTTTGCACATACTGTAAATAGTTGTCAGCTTGAACCCCATCAGGAGACCCCAAAACACACATCTACTGGTAGTCGACTTCTCTTCCAAACATCAGGCGGTAGGGGAGAATCCAGTGGCATCACTTTGGTGCAGTTATAAGCATGTACCAGGGTGCTAATTTGTTGGCTCCATCTAGGCTTGTCCTTTGGTGCAGGGTGCCTAGCATATCTAGCAAAGTGCGGTTGAAACGTTCAGGCTGTGGGTCCCCTGGGGTGGTAAGGAGTGGTTCTGGACTTTCGCACTCCCACAGAGAAAGCATCTCTTTGATCAGACTACTCAAAGTCTCTCCTTGATCAGAATGGATTCTTTGTGGAGCCCCATAGTGAACAAAAAGTTTTCTACAGTACTTTGGCTACAGTGGATGCTTTCTGGTCTTTGGTGGGGAAAGCTTGGGCATATCTCGTGAAATGGTCAGTGACCACCAGCACATTACTGATATTTCTTTGATCTGACTCCAAACTTAGAAAATCAATACAGACCAGCTCCATAGGTGCACTGGTGGTTATGTTAACAAGGGGCACCCTCTGGGGCAAGCTTTCTCTCTGTAAGCAGCGACTACAAGTTCGAATGTGTTATCCCATCAGCCCCATCTTAGGCCAATAGAATCTGGATCTCACCAAGTCAAGTGTTCTGTCTATACCAAGGTGCCCCATGTGGTTGTGCAGGACCTCAATACTGAGTCTCGAAAGGCAGTGGGCACTAGTTTGTTGTTTGTCTACTTGTCCCCTCTGTCTACTGTTTCTCTGTATAACAGTTTATTGATCAGTTTCAACTTAGGACCTTCTTTGTATAACAGTGCAGTTCTCAAATCAGTGGGCGTAATTTGGACACATCTTTTCCTGCATAGAGGGCTTCTAAAGCTGCTTTGATCATGGGATCGCGGGATTGGAGCCCCGAATACTGTCATTGTCCAGCTGAGGCAGTGCACCAATGTCTATTGCAGAAAAGTGGCAATAAGCAGCAGGTATGCAATTCTCAGAGGCTCCCAAGCAATCCACCATGCAGTCCACTGCGTCCGTGGACATTTGTTCCTCCCTGTCAAACTTCCGCAGAGTGCCGAATGTCAGGTTCTGCCAGTCGGACCCAATCATTCTGGGAACAGGCCTCCGGGAGAGAGCATCAGCATCTATGTGGTTCAGACCTGCTCGGTATTAGAGCATAGTCATATGTAGATAATGCAGAAAGCCACCTATGGCCAGTGGCATCCAACTTAGCTGAGGTCTGCACATAGGTCAAAGGATTATTGTCAGTTTTTACTAGTATTTTAGCCCCATACAAGTACTCATGGAATTGGTCAACAATAGCCCACTTCAAAGCTAGGAACTCTAACTTATGTACAGGATAGTTCTTTTCGGATGGGGTCAGGCTTCTACTGGCAAAGGCCACTGGTCTCAGGCCATTCTCGTGCTCTTGGTACAACACAGCCCCCAACCCTTGCAAGCTAGCATCAGTGTGCAGGACGTAAGGTTTTCTTGGATCGGCATAGGCCAGCACTGGAGCATGGGTAAGTTGATATATGATCTCATGAAAAGCAGTCTCACAATCAGGAGTCCAGCGGGCCCCAAATACTTCACTCGGATGAAAATACACTCTTTCAGTCTTGAGGGATGCTGACTTTTGGTATTTTTTGTGGGTTGGGGGATACCCTTGAGTAAGGTTAAGTAAAGGGCTGATCACCTTGAATAGTCCTTGATGAAGCCGATAATAACCACAGAATCCCAGGAATCTTTGCAGTTCTTTTTAGATTTTGGGCTGTGGCCAGGTGGTCAAGGCCTCAACTTTACTTGGGTCGGTCTCTATTCCTCGTGGATACTATGTGTCCCACATACTTTACTGATGTTTGAAAAAATTGACACTTATCAATGGACAGTTTAAGGCCAAAGTCCTCCAGTCGGTCCAATACCTTAAATAATCTGCTCTCATGTTCCTCCAGTGAGCTGCCAAACACAATAACATCATCTAGGTATACCAGGCACTCTAGTAAGTTCATGTCCCCCACTGCACGCTCCATCAATCGTTGAAAAGTGGCTGGGGCACCTGAAATCCCTTGAGGCATCCTCATGAATTCATAGAAGCCAAGCGGACAGATAAAGGCTGTCTTTTCACGGTCCTCTGGGGCCATCGGGATCTGATAGTACCCACTGCGGAGATCCAGCACAGAGAACCACTTGCTCCCGTTTAGGCAGTCCAAAGCATCCTGAATGCGGGGCATTGTGTACTGATCAGGGATAGTCCGCCGGTTTAAGGTGCGATAATCCACACACATCCTTACTGTTCCATTTTTTTTCCTCACTACCACAATGGGGAAGCATAAGGGCTTCTGGATTCTTGTATTACACCAGCAGCTAACATCTCTTGCAGATGCCGTCTCACATCATCTATGTCAGCAGGTGCCAGGCGTCGAGACCTCTCACGAAATGGTCTTTCGTCATGCAGCCGGATATTGTGCTCAGCTCCTTGCACGCATCCTACATCCCATTCCTTTAAAGAAACACCTGGTCTCTCTGGGCAAGCTTCTCACTGATCTTCACTTTCCATTCAGCTGGCAGCGGGGTCGCGAAATCAAACAAGTCAGGCGTTACTCTGTCATTCTTCCTTGAACTCTTGCTGCTGGGTAGCACTGCAGTGTCTGCACAATGCACATTAGCCAGGATGCAACCTCTGTTTACTCGAATGTCTCTTTCAGACACATTATGAACTTGGACCATTACCCTTCTGGCATAAGCATGGGCTCTAGCAGGCAAAATACTAGGCTTGACCAGCAGTCCCTCTGGCAATTTTCCATCGCCTGGTGCATCCAACATTAATATTTTATTCTTAACATCCTTTCTGATACGGACCTCTCCTGTAAGGTACACTGGGCATTTGGCGCCAGGATCAGAGACTCAGGATCCTTCTTCCATACAATTCCACCGGTTCCTCTGGTTCTGTTTTTCAGCATCTCTCTGTGCCTCATAGGCCTTCTTAATTAAAGCCGGAACTCTTAAAGCTCTACTAGTCTTTGACCCCTGTTTTTCATAACACAACTGTGCCAGCCTTCCGAACATATGAGCATTTGTTCCAATCAACAAAGGGACACCATCATACAGTCCAGTGGGGGGACACACTAAGGCTAGGGTCTCTACTTGTTCGGCCACTCCAGCCACGGAGGTGGGGAAAGACAGCCAAATTCGGATATACCCGGAATAGGGGTAGGCCTTCTCGCTTAACCCCATACATGCAGTCCTTCTAATGGTTGTAAGGTATGTCTGACAAATGCTTCTGATACCAATCTTGGAACATAATTGTCACTTGGGAGCCACTGTCTAATATAGCTCTTGTAGACACTCCGTTCACCTTACAGTGGTCTCCATGGAGGACCCACTATTCTGGACCAGTCTGGAGGCGGTAGTGGGGCCTGGGCAACTGACCTTGCCACAAAGGACGTGAATTAGCATTTTTGGTGCCCTCACTGGGATCATGTCGTGCACCTCTTAACCACTGATTTCTTCTCGAAGCCTCCTTGTAGCCTATATGCAACTTTGTCAGTGTCTTTTGGGGACTGGCATTTCCTTTTCATGTGCCCATCTTTCCCACAATTATAGCAAAACATACTTTCTGGAGTTTGAGCTGGCCGAGGCGCCACACTGGGAGCCAGGGCGGGTATTACTAACTGGAAACCTTGGTGCCATCTCTGTCTCGTGGCGTGATAAGCATTTGGAGACATCTCGTCAGTTTCTCCACTTCCATGGTCAAGGAATCGAGTTCAGACTGTTATCAGTAGGAGATACTTGGGTGGCCACTACCATGGCAGATGCAGTCGGATATAGGTCAGGGCCCGCATACTTGCAGGCGTGGCCTTCATAAAGGGACTGTTTTGGAATTCCGGATCTCTCTCAACAGTTCGCCCCATTGTGACATATCTTTTTCCTTGTCAGAGCACTCATTGACTGCCAACCTCTGCCCCTAGACTTCACTTGATGGGTCACCCTCAGTCACTCGGGTCGTAGCCGCAGCTATTGGTGCAGGTCCCTCCGGTCGTCTTTTCTCAACTCCTCGAATTTCTCTCATTAACTCATCATAGGAGGGTGGGGATTCCAGTCGATCTGCCAGGTGTAACTGAAGCAACAGCAGTTCTGAGAAGGGGCAGACTTAGGATCCTGTCCAGCCTGGTTCGGTCCAGTTCAATCGCTGGCAAACTACCTTTTCTGAGGCATTCTTGCAACAATTTTCCAGCCGAGATACATACACAGACAACAACTCCCTTGGTACTGTTGCATCTCTTACTCTCCACCATAGGTCCTCATCAGAATCTGGGCTCCCATACACATTCTCAAGGCCTCAAGATAGGCCTGTGCAGTCGCTTCAGGGTTACTGGCCCGTTTAGCACGGATGGTAGCCAGGGCAGGACCTCGGAGGCTCTCACTAACCCTCTTCGCTTTTCACCTTCCGAGCATTGCCATTCTAGCACTTGGGGCAACATAGTCTATCCAGGTCTCCCAGTCATCCTCCCCTGGGGTGGGGAGGGTGCCAGAGAAGATCCTCAACCTTCGTAAGAGTCGTGACTAATGGCAGGTGCAGAAATAGGAGTCTGCATTGGTTCAGCCACCATTACGGGCACTGGAGCAGGAGAGGGTGTTGGGGAGGAACACCCCAGGTGGAAAGAATAGTTTCTTCAAGTCCTCCACAGTTTTCCCTCTCCCAGCAACCATTCAGCAAATTTCTCCTCAAAAGTTTCAGATAGTGGTGGGGCTGATTCTCCGGTCTTTACTGTCCTTAGTTATCATCTCCAAGCAGTGAGGGCTCCCTCTGGGGTAATGGTCTGTGGCACTTTGGAGCTATCTATGGGATCCTTAAACTCTACTAGGCCAGGAAAGTGTGGGTGAGCAGATTAGCATGCCGACCCACCACCACAGGGTTTTGTAAACCTTCCACCTTGGAAAGTACTCCTGCACAGTGTCCGTATTGATACCCAGGGGATGTCCAGGATAAGCATAGCATTTTGGGGTCGATCTCCTCCCAGTACACCACTCCACCAGCGTGCACAGCCACTTCTGTCGGGTACCCATTTTTCTTAACAGTGGTTCAGATATGGCCACTAGAGGACACACAATCCCAGCGGTGAGCCTCCAAGATGTAACCCCTAGATGGCGCTATCCCAGGGGCTACTACCTGCCTGATTTGCCACTAACAGGTTGAGGGCCTGGATCCAATGGCGGTGCCTCCACCCAGAGGTCAGGGTTTGCAATAGTTAAACTAACTTGGTCACAGCCCCTGGGACACTGCAACCCTTTCTTCCCACTAGTGCCCACATAATATATCAGAATTACCTTCACAGTATACACTTACCCCCAGGTCTGGTTCCGCACTGGGACCTCCTGTGAAATGAGATACAGTGCAACAATCACAGTACAGTACTTTAACATAGACAAATACCTCAGGCAGTAAACTTTGCTGAAACAAGCAGCTCTGATTTATTTAGGGGGATATAACAAGGACAGGGGAAATCAGGTTAATTAGCTTATCACTCTAATAATCTACCTATGGCTCTGTGCACAGGTCTATCCCTATCAAGTTACTGTCCCTGGGTACCCAAGCCCTAGTGGCTAGTCCAAACTGTGAGTAGCTGGTAGGGCCCTTTCACACAGAGAAAAGGAGAATTAAACAGTCAGCAGTACAGTAATTCCATTTGGATTTAATGTGGCAATTCAACAGGAGCAACCCTGAATTAGTACTCACGACCTCCAAATAAGATAGGGTCCTTCAATGTCAGCAGGGCTCACTTGAGGTACACAAACCTCTTCACATCCATATAAAAGAAAGTACTATACCAGGCAGGCTGCATCTGTATCCGATCGCAATTACTGCACAATACCGGGAGAACACACAGCAGATTCAGTTCCTGACAGACCGAGTGCAATTTTCAGCAATTCTTCCAGTCTTCTACAGGGTGAGCCTGGTTTCTACTTCAGAGATCCTTTGATTCTTTTCACAGGACGGATTCAGTCCTAACAAGCTGTTACACAAGCTGCAGACCGGAACTCTGGGCCTTACACACGTTTTTGACTAAAACTGCACACTGAAAAAGCACAAGGCTCCTTCCTTCTTCACTGCCAAAGCTCAACTGAACTCCAACTGACGAAACCGGCACTTCCTTTGAGTTCCTCCCAGTTCTTGACTGGATTGGCTGTCACCACAATAGACTGCTGCTGTTGGTCCAAAAAGGCACTGAAGTCTAAACTACATCTCCCAGAGTCACTGCCCATACAATCCTCTTGTGGCTGGCTCAGATTATGAGTCCAAGTTCTGATTCGTCCAAGGCATCATTTTAGAGCTAGCTTACCCCACACTGATTGGTCCAGTTCAGCAGTTCAAAACTAGAATGGGGAACTAGCAGACACAGTTCTGACTGCAAAGAAAGCAGGTTAGACAAACTGTAATTTCATTATTACTCTAAATAATTTCTGGCAAACAGTTACATCTTTCAGATAGGTTCCCTTTGCACTCTAGTGACTGCAAAATGAAGTGAATTGGCAGCAGCTCGAGTGGTACTCAGAGAAGCACACAGTCCCCCCATACAAACTAATTATGTCTGCAAGCAGACAGCTCTTAAAGAGACAGTACCAGAGGCTCTAAAAACACTCACTGATAAATGGCTTAAATGCCAAACACCATTCAGGCTTGGAGCATTCAAGCAAGCTCCTGGAAGTCTTTTGGGAACCCCCATTTGCAGGGGGGTTACACAGTTAACCACCCCCTTCTACTCAGACAACTGACAGCTCTTGGACTCTCCAAGGATGCAATGCCCTGGTTTACCAGCTACCTCGGGGAGAGAGTTCAAAGCGTTAACATTTCCAGAGTCACCTCAGTTGAAAAACCAGTCCTCTCAGGTGTCCCTCAGGGGTCTATACTGAGCCCTTTACTATTTTCTCTTTTCCTAAACCACCTCCCTGGCATCTGCCAACAGAAGATACTACTCTATACAGATGATGCGGTCCTCTTTTCTAGCAACCGGGACTTCAAGCTACTTGAGAGTCAACTGCAACATGATTTCAGTCTGGTGGAAAAATGGTTTGGCTCCCACAAACTTGTCTTGAATTACAGCAAGACAAAAGTCAAGACCTTCTGCAATGCTCGTAGTATGTATAAACCTCTACCCCCTTACCATCAATAATCAAGGGGGGACCACACTTGAACAGGTTCATGAGTTCAAATACCTCGGCATCACCCTGGACAGCTCACTCTCCTACCATCAGCATATTGGGATTGTTGTTAAGTCTGCCAACATACGTCTTGACCTGCTCCACAAGTATAAACACTGTAGGACCTCTGAAGCCCTAAGACTGGCCATCCACAGTTCTGTTACCTCCATTGTCGACTATGGGCTGGTCGTCTATGGATCGGCCTCCCCCACTGCACTTAGGAGAATATCAGTGACACTTAACAAGGCCTGTAGACTTCTCATGGGGGCTGACTGCCTAATGCACTCCTGTGACCTTTACGCCAAGACTGGTTGGCTACTTCTCACTAGCAGAATACAATACCAGACCTGTCTGATAGCCAAAAAAGCTCTTCTTGGACTCATGCCAACAGGTGTTGCAAGTCTCCTTACTACCAACAGCAGCACCCAGTTAACTCGCAGTTCTCAATACCAGACTTTCCATGTCCCCAGGCGCAGGACCTCTTTGGGCCAGAGATCCTTCTTTCACAGGGCTCCGCAGTGGTTCAACATCCTTAACAAAGAGACTCTTGTTGTTGCAATGCTAAGCCACTTTAAAAGGAATCTGCAGCTATTTCTCCCCTCTACCTCAACTTGACTGCCTCCCCTAAGAAATGGTCACCACCCTCTATTTGTGGCTGCCACCCCTAAGAAATGGTCTCCGCCCTCTACCCTAGCTGTAGCTATAACAGGACATGCAAGCCTCGCTTTCTTGGCACCAGCCTTATCCCTCTCGCCCTTTGGCCCCCTCTTGCCCTCCCATCCCCTCTTCTCGGACTCACTCACTCACTGGCATGGCCACTGGCCCCTGTCCCTCTCGCTCTTTTCATCCTTGTCTGACAACGGCACCTATTGGCTGGCTTCCTGCTGACTTTTCCTACCAAGTATACTGTTTTCAACATGAATCCTGTTAGAAACTAGCTTGTGGTTGTTCTTCTGCAACAGATTGACTGAACTATTTCATGTACTTGTTATTCTGTATGTTATGACTGCTACCATGTTTACCATTGTTGTATGTTACCTCCATCCTCCGTGGAACCTTTGTAAACGAGCAGTTTCTGCTCAAATGTAATTGTAATCCTAGAGTTTAATAAATAAATAAATAAATAAAAATAGCCAGGTATCAGAGTGTGTCCAGTACCATCACTCTCATTAAAAGTTCTTACCGATTGCTAGCTTTCAGAGTGTGACCTTGGCTAGTGTTGTTATCTGTACAGCTGTACTCCCAAATGCTATACCTCCTCTTAACCAGGAATACACAAACCTTCTCTGGTTGTAATCAGAACCGGTTACTTATAATGCGGCAAGGGGTCATAATGTCGCAAGACATTATGCCTCATGGCAAATTCGCGCTGCCAATACAGTATGATTTCTGCCATGAGACATAAGTTCTTTTTCTGCGGGGCTCTGCCCCCACAGCCTCTTATGGGGGTCAGCCCCTGAACCCCACCCACTAAAGATTCTCAACTCCGGGGGTTCAACTAGAGCCATATGTTGAAAAGTTTCTGGGACCGGAATCAAACCCGGTCCCAGATGCAGCGCTTGTTCCTACTGCTGTGGCTCAATCCTGTGAGCCACAGCAGCTGCTTGTCACAACCTGCTCCCAGCAGAGGTCTTCTCCTCTGCCTGGGAAAGGGCTACTGGTGTAATACTGCGTACAGCAGTATACGCGGTATTGCACCAGTAGCGCTAGCTTCCTACGCTGTACCAGGTTAGCCATAATGTCGTACGCTATTAAGCGTGCAACATTATGACCCGGTAGGTTATAATGCAATGGTTCTTACTAAACTTCTTGGGAACATAATTAAGTTGTACATATTTGCACATCAACAATAATGATATGCTAATTTAGTTAGTTACACATTTGCGTGTCAAACTACACAAAAGAGTTTTTTTTTTATCATTTAGGTTTTTATTAGCAAACACAAAAGACAAACATACAGTGTAAGGGAGAACTGCAAAGATGCACTTCATGCAATACTGAGCAGCACTGCTACAAATCTCCGCTTGTTAATCATTATGTGTGAGGACACAAGCATAAGGCATCAGGCAGGGAGAATGGATCCATACCCTCTCGCTATGGAATTGTGGCTAAATGGCAGAGAACTTGACCCCATGATTCTTCATACGTTTGTGCAGAAAAAAAGATGATTTGATACCTTTTATTGGACCAACATAGATGTTACAAAAGAAAACAGGTGCTTAAGCTTTCAGACTACACACATTCCTTCACTAAGATTCACTAAGAAATTAGGAGCAATAAAAGGCTGAGGCCCATGTGGTAGCTCCATTATCACATACTGAAGTAATTCATGTTTCCTCCAGTATTTATATAGCTTTCTAGATTTCTTTTAAAGTTTTCTTTATTTTTACTTATGATCACACTTTCAGGTAGTCTATTCCATGGGTTAGTTGCTCTGATTGTGTAAAAGTTTTTTTCTTTTACTTGATTTATACTTTTTAGATTTGACCTGTAAGGGGTGACCTCTTACTTCAAATCAATCTGGTTTATACTGTATGTTTAATTCAGTCATTAACTCGGGGTTGTTCATTATGTCAGAATAAAATAACATATCACCCCACGTTCTTTGCAGTTCTAAGCCATAAAGTCCTAGAAAGTCTAACCGTTCTTCGTAAGTTTTATCGCTCAGATTTTTTATTGATTTAGTAAACCGGCATTGTACTCTCTCTATTCTGTTTATATTTCGCTTCTTATTAGGGTTCCACAACTAGCTTCCATAGTCAAGAAGTGGCCTAACATATGAAAGGTATAATGGGAGAAGTACAGGTTTGGACCCATTTCTTATGTTTTTATTTATTGCTCTAACAGTTCTACTGGCTTTTGAGATAGCATTTGTACATTGTTGTTTAAATTCCAACTTTTCGTCTATTAATATGCCCCAAATCCCTTTCAAATAATTTATTCTGAATATTTTTATTGTTTATTACATACCTATGTTTTTGATTCTTGGTACCCATGTGTAATACACATTTTTCAGCATTTAGTTGCATCCCCCACTGTGCTGTCCACGTGGCGATAGTGGTTATATCATATTGTAATAATGATATCTCTTGTTCAGTTTTGCATGGTCCACTAAGTTTGGTGTCGTCTGCATATTATATGATGTTATTCCTAACTCCTTTGTCTAGGTCTGCAATAAAAATTTGAAAAATTATTGAACCCAACACCAAACCCTGGGGCACTCCACTTGTTACCTCACTCTCTCTGGATAAATGACCCCTAACCTAACCAATATTCTTTGTTTTCCATTAGCTAGCCAATTGTTGATCCATACAATAATCAATTGGCTAGCTAACAGAAAATAAAGAGTATCAGTTAGGGGTCATTTGTCCAGAGAGGGTGGAGTAACAAGTGGAGTCCTTCAACAGAACATCTCACTTACTAGTGAGTACTTGTTAGGTTTGATTTTTAATTGTGCACAAACACTTGGTATTGGGTACACAGTTGCAGAGGGATCATGGATGAACAGTATAGGTTTTAATACTCATAAAAAATAATGACGTGGTGAGGATAGGGCTGAAGACATGCATCTCCTAATAGGGCTAACACTTTTGAAAGTGTGAAACAGCTAGTGAATAATTATTGTTAGCACTAGGGCAGCATATCTTTAATCCCACTAATTGCCATACATGAAGGTAATTTCTTATTTAAAAAACGTTTTAGCATCAGATACTATGATTTCTTATCCTGGCTTAACGTGGGGTTAAAATCACAGCTATTTTCAAATGTATGCACTAACACACACAGGCAAGGTCTTAATTGAACTGAGTGTGTTCTGCGTTTTCTCTCAGATAAAGAGTTATTCATTCTGCAACTTTGACCTTGAAATGCTTTCCTTTGGATGGGACTCTACCTGTTTTTCTTATCCTTTTTTTAGGTTGATTTTTAAATGCAAGTTTAGGCCAATGGGATTCAGTTCCTTATGTATATGCAAACACATGCATGCATAGTTTAAAATGAACCTCAAGTGTGTTTTGTGAGTTCTTTTTACAAGGGAGTTATCTGTTTGTGATAGCAGTCTGCCTGTGTTCTCTATATGGTTTCAAGTTGACTTTTAAATGTAATTTTTAGGCCAATGGGATTCTTTACAACCTTTTTGTCTGTTTTTTATGTATGATATGGTCTTTAATAGAATGTATTCTTCCAAAACAAATGGCATTAACTTCTGATGAAGGACTGAGTGTAGTGTGAAACCTTAAGCACCTGTTTTCTTTTGTACCATCTATGTTGGTCCAATAAAAGGTATCAAATCATCTTTTTTTCTAGATCTTTTGTTACAAGGAACAATACGGCAACAATAACATTTTTTTGTGTCATACGTTGGTGGGAATTGTACAATATCTCAGCTACCCTGAAAGGATGCCTTGTCAAACATCTGATTCAGCCATGCTTGTGGATGTATCTGTCTTTCTAGCGTTATAAGGTCATGCATTTAAAAATTTCTGGAAGGCCAAGTTCTTTTTAATTCTAATGTTAAGAACTGGCCAGGATCTAAGGGGTTCAATTTTTTTAGAACAGGTTCTGCTCACCCCCACTTCTAACTGGGTCTATCTCCAGTACAAAGGTACCGAACCTCTTTGTCCAAAGTTACATACCGTACATAACACTATGGACTAACTCAATTACATTTCTCTTTCAAATATTTGGCTATAAAATTAAATATAGAAGGAAGTGACTTTACCGCCTTATAAGGCAGAGGGTATGACCACTGAAATTTTCCAGTGTTACACTGAAGGCAGGGAAGGGATTATATTTTGTCTACGTGGAGCTGGCAGCCCTATCCCATCCACTTTCTTATTACAACCCCGCCACTATGGCCTGGACAGCAATGCCGGGCTCTACACTGAAGGGAAGTGGCACCTTTTCAAAATGGATTTCTTTAAAAGAGTGCTATTTGTACGAAATCAGTGCCACCACCCAAGTAACAAGAATAGGTTTCCCAATGATCATTTTTCCTGTCATCTCAGTTGTCATTGGTACTTCCCTCTATCAAGTATGTTTCTTGATTTTTAAAATTTTTGACGTGGTGAAAACCATGAATCCAAGAGTGGTCCTTTCATCTTTGTGTTCCAAACAAACACCAGTGAGGGTGGATACATCGGGTGGAGAGGGCCCTGAGGCAGTGATTATAGATCAGGGACTGCAACAAGTGCATGATGGTGTAACCCCCCTCCCCCCGGTCCCCTGGGGTTACTAGAATCCCATCAGTGTCAGTGCTAGGTAGGGAAGGCAGCTGGTGAATAACTAGTTAACTGGTTTTTCACCTGCTCCCTCTCTGTTTACTTGGTCTGAGCTGAGAGAAGAGAGGTGATGTCATTTAAAACTCTCACAGCAGCATAAGCCATGGTAGTTAGCTGTGGGTGGGGAGCTTTAGAACTTTTAGTTAGTCTGTAGTCTGTGTGTGGAGTTCAGAGTAAGCAGATGGTGGAGTGAAGAGCTGCAGTGTGGGGTCTGTGGAGAGCCTATTTTCTTAACACAGTGCTGAGAACCATCTACCTGCCAGTAGAAGTGGTGGAAACTGTCTAGCAGGAGTTCCTGATTTTTCATCCCCAGTGAGATGAGAAGGACTGCCAGAATGGATCTGAGGGGCAATCCCCTGAATTTGATTCAGGACTTTGAAGCTGCCTGTTTGTGTACAACTGTGAGTAATCTGACTTTGGGTATCCCAGGAGGAATGTACCTGTGTTTTCTTTTGGGGTGTACTCTGACAAAGGGACATATATACCAAGTTCTGTTCTGTTAGAGACTGTTCTTATCTTTTCCTAAAGTTGGCTGACAATCGTGACGTCCCCAGAGAGACCTGACATATTGTTCAGGACTTTAATTTACACTCTGAAGTAGTGCGTTTCTAAGGCTGACTGTGACAGACATTCCAGGATGCATAGTTCTACTGTTTTACTAAAAGTTTGAGGTGTAACTCTGAAAGAATGGCTGGCTACGGACCTGGAAGCAAAAGGTGGGCAACCCCCATCTGGAGTGACCAGTTCAGCACTACAGGTTCTGTGAGGGTGCCTGCTTATTCAGGACATGGTAGCTAATGCCTGAAGAGAAAGTTTACCCCTAGGTGTGAGTTTGTGCCAATTTGAGCTCCAGTGTGCTCCGTCGTGGCCAGTTGCCATATTGCCAAATGTTTAAATCCTATGCCATATGGGAAATGTTCTAAGTTATGGCTAGTGCCACTAAAAGATATTGTGTGCTCTGTTGTAGCCAGTGCCACTAGAAGAAATGTGTGTTTCAGCCGAGGGTTTGCTGCTGAAGAGAGTTTAAGGTCCTATGCAATGAGGGATGTTTAGAGTTTCTGTCCACCACAGATGTTGTTGTTCTGCATTGCCTTGTGCCACAAAGTATAAACCCTTGCGGGTCTACCTTTGCTTTTGTTTATCATCTTTTGAATATAGCCACACTCTAGAACCCCAACCTGGTTTGGACATTCTTGTTACTGTTTCCTGTGTGGAATTACTCGGTACACCTCTAGAAGTACAGACCTAGCATAGCCCTAGGCAAAAGTTCTCTCCTCAGGACCTGGGTATTTCGGTCATTTGTGTGTAGTTTTGCTTTTGCACACCCCTGCCCCTTTTCTCACCTCTAGAAGTAATGAGCCTGATATACATTCCCAAAGCTAGGGGTGGTACCACAAAAAGTGTCTGAAGTAGTTTGGGTGCCTAGTCGAGGGTACCAAGGGGTAGCTTACTGTGTAAAGTAGTGGGGGTGGTGGTTACAATGGATTTTCGACAGACCCTGTGTACAGGTCCCTTCATGCTGATTCTCAGTTGCTGCACCTAACCCCTGTCCCTTTGTTTACAACTGTACAGATGCCACTGCATCTCAGCACCAATGCTGCTTGTGAGTCAAAGCCACTGAGGAATGATAGGTAGTTCAAGCCCACCTACCCCAAAAATCAAATCAAAAACATGTGCCCTCCCCCCCCCAAGAAATAAAGAGCATCTCTCATTATGCTACTTTGGCTCCACCAGCCTGAAGAAGACAATGTGAGATCCCACTAGGACCTGGATCTCCCACATGGCAGCCACGTAGGGCAGACCACATGATCAGTGTTCTTAATGACTATGGTAGCATGTGCTGGCTGTTTGGGACTTGGGCATTCCTCCCTGAGGGTCACCAGGTTGTTAAGAAGCATCTTTTCTGTAGCTGGGTGCTGGTGTTCCTTCTGCATGTGAACAAAAAATCATGGAGAACCTGAAACGCACACAACAAGCTATTTAGAACACACATTACCTGTGGCCACACTAACAGCACAGCAATAAGGCAATGCATGGTCATGTAGGCAGCCTGGATTCAGCAGCAAGCCCAGGTTCTTGTGTTTCAGACGCCTGAAGCAGAAGTGCTACCGCTGGCAGTGCCATCTCCCCCTGGGCTGAACCAGGATTTGGCAAAATGTCAAGAGAGACAGAATATGTGTCAACATTTCCACATGGGGGCCCCACCATAGCACACACGCAGCTTGCAGCACCAGTGTGGTGATGGGATGGGTTTGTGCCTGATAGTGTGGTGAGTGACCTATCATGTTGATGGAGAAATGAACTGGGAAAATGAGAGCTAGGGACAAGGTGATGACTGCCATTTGCTAACTGGGTCCATCATGCACAACAGTATGATGTCTCTTCTCCCAGTGATGTGCAGGGGAAGCCCAGTCATGGAGGTCTTTGGGCGGGGAAGGAGCAGATGATCCTAGGAAACAGAGAGGTAGAGCTGATAGGACTCACCACCTCAAAGCCCAAACAATTTGATTCAAAAAGCATTTACCTGTACCACGGTGTCGACAGCCATAAAGATAGGTGGCGGGCATGCGCGGTACTGGTAGAAATACCAGCGTCGGTCCATCTCACATGGCAGGATCTGGTATGCCACATAGCCGGACAAAGCGCTTTGTAGAAGCCAGGCCCTATCTATCCAGTAAGATGTCCCTTGGCAAGCTCCGCTGGCCATTGGCAATTGCCCGCCGGAAACTACTGGAGCGCTTGCTGCCCATCTGCAAGAAGAGATGAAGGAGACCTGTGAAAACAGCGAACACAACATTTACAAAACCAGGTCAGCACCATCTTGAATTCTTTTTTAAATCTTTTTTGTTTCTTTTCTGTGTGTGAATTTAGTGCTCGTGAAAGGTGCTGGATTGACAGCACTGGAATCTAAGACCTCTGCTTATCCACATGACAAGAACAGCATGGGTGATCACAGTGCAAGCCTCCCCGCCGCACTGCCCCGCCAATGTGCCTCAACCCAGCCATGAAGGGACACCATGTAGGTGAGCAGGTAGTTCAGACTCAGTGCCCATTCAGTCCTTGGCCGAGCATGGGAGACAGCCTAAAAGGGTGCCAATTAGTGCCAACTGTGTTGGTGGTTTTGCGATGTGGACACCTGCCTACTGGGAACTGGAATGAGGCCCCCATAACTAATTTCACATAGGTCACTGAACAGCCCTGAGGTAATAATGACTTTCAGCCACTACTGACCAGTCCTGGATTTGAACCAGTGTGACCTAGAGGTGAAAGGCTCCTTAACCCACTACTAATACAGTGAGTGATCCAGTTCCCCCTTCCATCTTGAATTCTTATTACGCCACAACCCTACCATACACCTTCCTACCGTAACATTCATTCAATTACAGCACCAGATTTTTCTCATCATTACCCACCCTAAACTTACACTGACCCTTATTGCATCCCTCCCTACAGTAACCTCACACACACAGACCACCCTGCAGTATCCCTCCCTACATTAACCTCTCACACACACAAACCACCCTGCAGTATCCCTCCCTACAGTAACCTCACACACACAGACCACCCTGCAGTATCCCTCCCTACATTAATCTCTCACACAATCACCCCTGCTGCATGTTTCCTGCACTAACCACACACAAACACAGACCACCTGCAGTATCCTTCCATGATCCTACACTAACCTCACATACAGCTATCCCTGCTGTATCCCTTATTACACTAACCCCACATGCAGTGACCCCTACTTTATCCCTTCCTACACTAACCTTAAACAAAGTGACCCTTGCTGCATCTCTGCCAACAATAACTTCATACACAGAGTACCTGCAGCATACCTTCCTACTATAACTTCACACAGAGACCATCTGCAGTACCCCTCCCTATGCTAACCTCACCACAGTGACCCCTGCTGCAACACTAACCTCACCACAGTGACCCCTGCTGCAACACTAACCTCACCATAGTGACCCCTGCTGCAACACTAACCTCACCAGTGACCCCTGCTGCAACACTAACCTCACCACAGTGACCCCTGCTGCAACACTAACCTCACCACAGTGACCCCTGCTGCAACACTAACCTCACCACAGTGACCCCTGCTGCAACACTAACCTCTCCACGTGACCCCTGCTGCAACACTAACCTCACCACAGTGACCTCCTGCTGCAACACTAACCTCACCACAGTGACCCCCTGCTGCAACACTAACCTCACCACAGTGACCCCTGCTGCAACACTAACCTCACCACAGTGACCCCTGCTGCAACACTAACCTCACCACGTGACCTCTGCTGCAACACTAACCTCACCACAGTGACCCCTGCTGCAACACAAACCTCACCACAGTGACCCCTGCTGCAACACTAACCTCACCACAGTGACCCCTGCTGCAACACTAACCTCACCACAGTGACCTCCTGCTGCAACACTAACCTCACCACAGTGATCCCCTGCTGCAACACTAACCTCACCACAGTGACCCCTGCTGCAACACTAACCTCACCACGTGACCCCTGCTGCAACACTAACCTCACCACAGTGACCCCTGCTGCAACACTACCTCACCACAGTGACCCTTGCTGCAACACTAACCTCACCATAGTGACCCCTGCTGCAACACTAACCTCACCACAGTGACCCCTGCTGCAACACTAACCTCACCACAGTGACCCCTGCTGCAACACTAACCTCACCACAGTGACCCTTGCTGCAACACTAACCTCACCACAGTGACCCCTGCTGCAACACTAACCTCACCACAGCGACCCTTGCTGCAACACTAACCTCACCACAGTGACCCCTGCTGCAACACTAACCTCACTCACAGTGACCCCTGCTGCAACACTAACCTCACAACAGTGACCCCTGCTGCAACACTAACCTCACCACAGTGACCCCTGCTGCAACACTAACCTCACCACAGTGAACCCTGCTGCAACACTAACCTCACTCACAGCGACCCCTGCTGCAACACTAACCTCACTCACAGCGACCCCTGCTGTAACACTAACCTCACACACAGTGACCCCTGCTGTGTCCCTCCCTACACTAAGTTCACACACAGTTCAACTGTGTTGTCCCTACCTACACTAATCTCACACACGGAGTATCCTGTTGTACCTTTCTGCACCAACCTCACACACAGACAGCAACCCCTGCTGTACCCCTCCCTACATTAAAGGGGCACTGTCAGCTTTGTCCTTCTGTTTTGGAACACCTGTTTGGAGTGTGCCTCTAGGCACATACGTGTGAATCATTTACTCTAAAATGCCCCTGTATATCAAGAAAGTGATCTAGTTAACTTTTTCTGGTAATATTTTCATTATTTTCTTTATGGTCCATCTGCAGTTAAAGTCGCCGCCAACTGGAAGCATATCCACCCTGAGTACATGCATCTGCCAGCAAGCGCTGTCCCGAAGCACAACTTTTTACATACACTTTCTAAAAACTTAATGCCGTAGATGTTCTTAGTCTGAATCGTCCCTGGTTTCTGTAAATCAAAACCGAGTGCTGGTACTGCCGTAAAATACATTTTAAAATCGGGGCTGAAATCACACACATGAGCAAGACTGGCACTTTATTGCACATGCGTGAGATCTTTGCTACGGATACTTTTGCACATGCAAAGTTTACTGACACCAGGGACGATTCAGACTAAGAACATCTACTGCATTAATAAGTTTTTAGAAAGAGCATGTAAAAAGTTGCACTTCGGGACAGCGCTTACTGGCAGACGCACGTACTCAGGGTGGACATGCTTCCGGTTGGTGGCGACTTTAACTGCAGACCGACCATGAAGAAAATAGTGAAAATATTACAAGAAGAAGGTAACTAGGTCACTTTCTTGATACACAGGGGCATTTTAGAGTAAACGATTCACACATATGTGCCAAGAGGCACACTGCAAACAGGTGTTCCAAAACAGGAGCAAAGCTCACAGTGCCCCTTTTACCTTACCAATAACACAGTACAAAGTGTTCAGGAAGCAGACTCCAAAAGTAAAAGGAAGAACTCGGTGAAAGTTTGAAGCGCTGGGGTTAGCTGCTCAGCCATTTTTTTTGTGGACCATAATAAACCTCTCTTGCATCTTTACTTTTGGAGACTATTTCCTGAGCGCGTTCTACTGTTATTGGTGAGTGATATCTGTTTTTACGGCTGCGTGGGCAGAGCTCCGCAGACGTATTGCTATCATTCTGTTTAGGAGCACTGTGGAAGCATGTGACCGGATCGCTCTCTGGGGTGCTTCCACAGTGCTGTGGCACAGTTCCACTCCGTTGTCTTTTAGTGCCCCTTCCCCTTCGCCAGCTTGATAAACACCCCCCACAGGAGACTACTTTTTCTTCTGCAACTGTGAAGTGACGGCTGGCATGCTCAAGATGGCCACCGAATCAACTTGCGCATGCGCAGTTCTGTCATGGCCGACATCTTGGGTACGGCAGACTCAGTCACGGGGAGAGCGCTGAGTATTCTTTTACTTAGTCTTGCTGCTCTGAGCAGCTGTAACGGCTCTGACCAGAGATTGTTCTGAAAGCGACTCCTGTTTCGTTGGCACTGGACTTTGTGGTGATCTACATCAAACTTACACTCTTCCTCCTACTGTGTCCTTCTATACACTAACCTCTCACACAGAATCTCCTGCTGCATCCCTGCCTATAGTAACCTGGCATCCAGTGACGATAGGAACTGTATATGAGCGACTGTCAAAACAGTGACTCATTTACAGCGCTACCCTGTTGAGCTACCCTGCAAGGGTAGCGGCCGAATCTGGCGGTAGGGGATGAGCGAGGGAGTTCTCGAGGTGACCAGAAGGGCAGTTATAGGAGAGAGGTTTGTGGGGTAGTGTGGCTCTGCTGCCGAGCTTGCCATGTGGTGGGTGGTGAGGGTGGCTACTTGTGGGCAGCAGGTGCTGGGTTCGGGGCCGGGTACCGGGAAGTATTTTGTTGCTTTGTGTTGTGATTTTTTTTCCTGTCTCCCCCTCCCCTACATGCACCCCCCTGGAGTTGGTTATATTAAATAAGGGGAGTGCAGGGGGCAGAGCCCTCCTGCATACATCCCATTTTCAGTTGCCTGATGTGGTGTCGCCCAGAAGTGTACATCACCATTGTGCTTTTCAGCAATGTACACTCTTTCTAATGGCGATTGCTCTTTTGCGATCGCCATTATGATATAGAACCCAGTAACCTCACACACAGAATCTCCTGCTGCATCCCTCCCTACAGTAACCTCACACACAGAATCTCCTGCTGCATCCCTCCCTACGGTAACCTCACACAGGGTGCCCCAGCTGTATCCCTCCCTACAGTAACCTCACACACAGAATCTCTTGCTGCATCCCTCCCTTCAGTAACCTCACACACGGAATCTCCTGCTGCATCCCTCCCTACAGTAACCTCACACACAGGCACCCCAGCTGTATCCCTCCCTACAGTAACCTCCTACACAGAATCTCCTGCTGCATCCCTCCCTATAGTAATCTCACACACAAGTGCCCCAGCTGCATCCCTCCCTACAGTAACCTCATAGAATCTCCTGAAGTATCCCTCCTGACAGTAACCTCACACACAGAATCTCCTGCTGCATCCCTCCCTACAGTAACCACACACACAGAATCTCCTACTGCATCCCTCCCTACAGTAACCTCACACACAGAATCTCCTGCTGTATCCCTCCCTACAGTAACCTCACACACAGGTGCCCCAGCTGTATCCTCCCCTACAGTAACCTCACACAGAGTGTCCCAGCTGTATCCCTCCTACAGTAACCTCACACACAGGTGTCCCAGCTGTATCCCTCCTACAGTAATCCTCACACACAGGTGTCCCAGCTGTATCCTCCCTATAGTAACCTCACACACAGGTGCCCCAGCTGTATCCTCCCCTATAGTAACCTCACACAGAATCTCCTGCTGCATCCTCTCCTACAGTAACCTCGCACACACAATCTCCTGTTGCATACCTCCCTACAGTAACCTCACAGAATCTCCTGCTGTATCCCTCCCTACAGTAACCTCACACACAGGTGTCCCAGCTGTATCCCTCCCTACAGTAACCTCACACACAGGTGTCCCAGCTGTATCCCTCCCTACAGTAACCTCACACACAGGTGTCCCAGCTGTATCCCTCCCTACAGTATCCTCACACACATGTGCCCCAGCTGTATCCCTCCCTACAGTAACCTCACACACAGCTGCTCCAGCTGTATCCCTCCCTACAGTAACCTCACACACAGCTGCTCCAGCTGTATCCCTCCCTACAGTAACCTCACACACACAATCTCCTGTTGTATACCTCCCTACAGTAACCTCACAGAATCTCCTGCTGTATCCCTCCCTACAGTAACCTCACACACAGCTGCTCCAGCTGTATCCCTCCCTACAGTAACCTCACACACAGGTGCTCCAGCTGTATCCTCCCACAGTAATCCTCACACACAGCTGCCCAGCTGTATCCCTCCCTACAGTAACCTCACACACAGTGCCCCAGCTGTATCCCTCCCTACAGTAACCTCACACACAGCTGCTCCAGCTGTATCCCTCCCTACAGTAACCTCACACACAGCTGCTCCAGCTGTATCCCTCCCTACAGTAACCTCACACACAGGTGTCCCAGCTGTATCCCTCCCTACAGTATCCTCACACACAGGTGTCCCAGCTGTATCCCTCCCTACAGTATCCTCACACACATGTGCCCCAGCTGTATCCCTCCCTACAGTAACCTCACACACAGCTGCTCCAGCTGTATCCCTCCCTACAGTAACCTCACACACAGCTGCTCCAGCTGTATCCCTCCCTACAGTAACCTCACACACAGGTGTCCCAGCTGTATCCCTCCCTACAGTATCCTCACACACATGTGCCCCAGCTGTATCCCTCCCTACAGTAACCTCACACACAGCTGCTCCAGCTGTATCCCTCCCTACAGTAACCTCACACACAGGTGTCCCAGCTGTATCCCTCCCTACAGTATCCTCACACACAGGTGTCCCAGCTGTATCCCTCCCTACAGTATCCTCACACACAGGTGTCCCAGCTGTATCCCTCCCTACAGTATCCTCACACACATGTGCCCCAGCTGTATCCCTCCCTACAGTAACCTCACACACAGCTGCTCCAGCTGTATCCCTCCCTACAGTAACCTCACACACATGTGCCCCAGCTGTATCCCTCCCTACAGTAACCTCACACACAGCTGCTCCAGCTGTATCCCTCCCTACAGTAACCTCACACACAGCTGCTCCAGCTGTATCCCTCCCTACAGTATCCTCACACACAGGTGCCCCAGCTGTATCCCTCCCTACAGTAACCTCACACACAGGTGCTCCAGCTGTATCCCTCCCTACAGTAACCTCACACACACGGTGTCCCAGCTGTATCCCTCCCTACAGTAATCCTCACACACAGCTGCTCCAGCTGTATCCCTCCTACAGTAACCTACACACAGGTGTCCCAGCTGTATCCCTCCCTACAGTATCCTCACACACAGGTGCCCCAGCTGTATCCCTCCCTACAGTAACCTCACACATAGCTGCCCCCGCTGTCTCCCCCTCCTCTGCTAACCTCACACATAACAGCCAACCCGTTTCATAGGTTGTTTCGAGCATAGATGGACAACTTGTCCTTTTCTGCTCATTCATCATTATTGATTGTAACCCGTCTTATTTCTGAATAGTAAATGATTATCCAATTTTGTATTAAAATCCTGCATACTACCACTTCCCACAGCCTCCAATGGCAGACTGTTCCAAACACTCACCACCCTTGGCGAGACCCACATCCCCTTCTTTTTCGTTCCGCTAATTTTTCCACGTAGCT
Organism: Neoceratodus forsteri; assembly: GCA_016271365.2. NCBI lineage: Eukaryota > Metazoa > Chordata > Ceratodontiformes > Ceratodontidae > Neoceratodus > Neoceratodus forsteri. The sequence goes on along the minus strand of JADMNL010000025.1, from coordinate 366,630,885 downwards.
TAAAACTATGAGCTCTAGTTATAAACTCCCCTTTCTTCATTTCCATCCTTGTGAAGTCCCACAAATCGTTATTCTCAAATGCGCTTTACACCAAACATAGACCCCCCCATCATGCTCCAACATTCCAACAAGTAAAGTCTTAGTCTTTCCAGTCTCTTTTCGGAACCCAAATCTTGTATATCCACCAGTCCCCCTAGTTGCTCTCCTCTACGCGCCCTCCAAACATCTAATCCCCTCCTTTGTATATGGTGTCCCAAACTGACTGCAATACTACAAATGTGGCCTCACCAATGCCTTATACAGAGGCATCATGACCCTTCGGACCCTACTCTGCATGTGTCTTCTAACACAACCCAGTATGTTACAGCATTTTTTTGCTGTGTCTCTCCAGTGCCTTTTCATGGTTAAATTATCTGTAATAATAATGCCCAGATCCCTTTCTTCCTGCGTTACTTCCAGCCACTGTTGTATCTCTCCCTATACTAACCTTACACACAGCGGCCCCAGCTGTATCCCTTCTTACACTAACTTCACATACAGAATCCCTGTGAGAAACTGTGTGTGAGGATACACTAACCTCACACCATCCCTACACAAACCTCTCACACAGCAATCCCTGCTATATCCCTCATATGTTAACCTCATACAGTGACCCCTGCTGTAACCCTCCCTACACTAACCTCACACACAGTGATTCCTCCTGTGTCTCTTCTTACACTAACCTCACACAGAATGTACCCTACTGTATACCTCTGCAATAACCTCACACACAGCAGCCCCTGCTGTGTCCCTCCTCTGATAGCCTTCACAGTTCCTCCTACTGTGTCCCTCACTACCTAACCTCACATACAGAATCCTGTTGCATCCCAGCCTACAGTAACCTACATACAAGCGGCTCCAGCTGTATCTCTTACTGTCTTAAGCTCACACCAGCCCTGCTGTATCTCTCTCTACACCAACCTCATGCAGGTGCCTATGTGCCTCCTACACTAACGTTACACACAGTTTACCCTACTGTGTCCCTCCCTATAGTAACATTACACAAAGTGTACCCTACTGTGTCTCTCCCTACACTAACGTTACACAAAGTGTACCCTACTGTGTCCCTCCCTACACTAACGTTACACAGTGTACCCTACTGTGTCCCTCCCTACACTAATGTTACACATAGTGTACCCTACTGTGTACTTCCCTACACTAATGTTACACTACTCTACTGTGCCCCTCCCTACACTAATGTCTCACACAGTGTACCCCGCGGAATCCCTCTGCAGTAACCTTACACACAGGGACCCCTCTCCCTACATTAACCTTCCACAGTTCCCCCTGCTGTGTCTCTCCCTACACTAACCTCACACAAAGAAACCCTGCTGCATCCCTCCCAACACTAACCTCACACACAGTGACCTGACCACTGCTATATTCCTTTCTACACTAGCCTTAGACACAGTGGCCAGATGTGTATCTCTCCCCATACCAGCCTCACATATAGCAACCCCGCTGTGTCCCTCAGTATGCTAACTTCACACACTGTGACCCTAGCTGTGTCCCTCCCTCCACTAACCTCACACATAGCAACCCCTGCTGTATCCATCCCTTCCCTACACTAACGTCACACATAGTTACCTGCTACATCATACCCTTTACTAACCTCACGGAGTAATCTTGCCATATCCCTCCCTACACTAACCTTACACAGTGACCCCTGATGTATCCTTCTCTACCCTAATCTCACACAGTGGCCCCTGCTGTATCTTCCCCTACACTAACCTCACTCAGTGACCACACTGCATTCCTCCCTAAGCTACCCTACCCTACACCTTTGCTGCTTTCCCTGTCTACCCTACCCTTACCTCACACAGTAACCCCTGTTGTATCCCTTCCTGCACTAATCTCACACTGTGACCCCTACTTTATCCCTTCCTGTGCTACTCTACCCTACCCTACCATAACTTGACACAGCGACCTCGCTGTGTTCTCTGTCTACCCTACCCTAACCTCACTCAGTGACCCCTGCTGTATCCATCCCTATATTCAAATAGTGACACTTGCTGTATCCCTTCCAACCTGAACCTCACACAATGACCTCTAATATATTCCTTATTACAGTAACCTCACAGTGACTCCTGCTGTTTCCATCCCTATACTAACTCACACACAGTGACCCCTGCTGTTTCTGTCCCTATACTAACTCACACACATTGACCCCTGCTGTATCCCTCTCTACACTAACCTCACACACTGAGCTATGCTGTATCCCTCCCTACAGTTACCTCACACAGTGACCCTTGCTGTTTCCATCCCTATACTAACTCACACACAGTGACCCCTGATGTTTCCCTCCCTGTACTAAACTCACACACATTGACCCCTGCTGTATCCCTCCCTACAGTAACCTCACACTGTGACCCCTGCTGTATCCCTCCCTACAGTAACCTCACACAGTGACCCCTGCTGTTTCCATCCCTATAGTAAATTCACACACAGTAACCCCTGCTGTATCCCTCCCTCTACTAACCGCACACACACTGACCCCTGATGTTTCCTTCCCTACACTAACTTCACACTGTGACCCCTACTGTATCTCTCCCTGCAATAACCTCACACACAGTGAGCTATGCTGTATTCCTCCCTACAGTAACCTCACACTGCGACCCCTGCTGTTTCCATCCCTATAGTAACTTCACACACAGTAACCCCTGCTGTATCCCTCCCTACAGTAACCTCACACTGTGACCCCTGCTGTATCCCTCCCTACAGTAACCTCACACAGTGACCCCTGCTGTTTCCATCCCTATAGTAAATTCACACACAGTAACTCCTGCTGTATCCTTCCCTCTACTAACCGCACACACACTGACCCCTGATGTTTCCCTCCCTACACTAACTTCACACTGTGACCCCTACTGTATCTCTCCCTGCACTAACCTCACACACAGTGAGCTATGCTGTATTCCTCCCTACAGTAACCTCACACTGCGACCCCTGCTGTTTCCATCCCTATAGTAACTTCACACACAGTAGCCCCAAACAGTGACCCCTGCTGTTTCCATCCCTATCGTAACTTCACACACAGTAACCCCTGCTGTATCCCTCACAACAGTAACTTCACACTGTGACCCCTGCTGTATCTCTCCCTGCACTAACCTCACACACAGTGAGCTATGCTGTATCCCTCCCTACAGTAACCTCACACAGTGACCCCTGCTGTTTCCATCCCTCTACTAACCAAACACACATTGACCCCTGCTGTATCCCTCCCTCTACTAACCTCACACTGTGACCCCTGCTGTATCCCTCCCATCAGTAACCTCACACTGTGACCCCTGCTGTATCCCTCCCTACAGTAACCTCACACTGTGACCCCTGCTGTATCCCTCCCTACAGTAACCTCACACTGTGACCCCTGCTGTATCCCTCTCTACAGTAACCTCACACTGTGACCCCTGCTGTATCCCTCTCTATAGTAACCTCACACTGTGACCCCCGCTGTATCCCTCTCTACACTAACTTTACACAGTAACCCCTGCTGTATCCCTCCCTACAGTAACCTCACACTGTGACCCATGCTGTATCCCTCTCTACACTAACTTCACACTGTGACCCCTACTGTATCTCTCCCTGCACTAACCTCACACACAGTGAGCTATGCTGTATCCCTCCCTACAGTAACCTCACACTGTGACCCCTGCTGTATCCCTCCCTACAGTAACCTCACACTGTGACCCCTGCTGGATCCCTCCCTACAGTAACCTCACACTGTGACCCCTGCTGTATCCCTCCCTACAGTAACCTCACACTGTGACCCCTGCTGTATCCTTCCCTACAGTAACCTCACACTGTGACCCCTGCTGTATCCCTCCCTACAGTAACCTCACACTGTGACCCCTGCTGTATCCCTCTCTACAGTAACCTCACACTGTGACCCCTGCTGTATCCCTCTCTATAGTAACCTTACACTGCGACCCCTGCTGTATCCCTCTCTACACTAACTTTACACAGTAACCCCTGCTGTATCCCTCCCTACAGTAACCTCACACTGTGACCCCTGCTGTATCCCTCCCTACAGTAACCTCACACTGTGACCCCTGCTGTATCCCTCTCTATAGTAACCTCACACTGCGACCCCCGCTGTATCCCTCTCTACACTAACTTTACACAGTAACCCCTGCTGTATCCCTCCCTACAGTAACCTCACACTGTGACCCCTGCTGTATCCCTCTCTATAGTAACCTCACACTGTGACCCCCGCTGTATCCCTCTCTACACTAACTTTACACAGTAACCCCTGCTGTATCCCTCCCTACAGTAACCTCACACTGTGACCCATGCTGTATCCCTCTCTACACTAACTTCACACTGTGACCCCTACTGTATCTCTCCCTGCACTAACCTCACACACAGTGAGCCCTGCTGTATCCCTCCCTACAGTAACCTCACACTGTGACCCCGCTGTATCCCTCTCTACACTAACTCACACAGAGACCCCTGTTGTATCCCTCCCTACAGCAACTGCACACTGTGACCCCTGCTGTATCCCTCCCTACAGTAACTTCACACTGACCCCTGCTGTATCCCTCTCTACACTAACTTCACACAGTGACCCCTGTTGTATCCATCCCTACAGCAACCTCACACTGTGACCCCTGCTGTATCCCTCCCTACAGTAACTTCACACAGTGACCCCTGTTGTATCCCTCCCTACAGCAACTTCACACTGTGACCCCTACTGTATCCCTCCCTACACTAATTCACGCACAGTGACCCCTGCTGTATCCCTCTCTACACTAACTTCACACAGTGACCCGTGCTGTATCCCTCTCTACGCTAACCTCATACTGTCATCCCTGCTGGATCCCCCACCCCCACCCTATCCTAACCTCACACAGTGACTCCTGCTGTATCTCTCACTACCCTACTATACTCTACACTAGACTGACCTCACTCAGTGACCCCTGCTGTATCCATCCCTACATTCAAATAGTGACACCTGCTGTATCCCTTCCAACCTGAACCTCACACAATGACCTCTGATATATTCCTTATTACAGTAACCTCACAGTGACTCCTGCTGTTTCCATCCCTATACTAACTCACACACAGTGACCCCTGCTGTTTCTATCCCTATATTAACTCACACACATTGACCCCTGCTGTATCCCTCTCTACACTAACCTCACACACCGAGCTATGCTGTATCCCTCCCTACAGTAACCTCAAACAGTGACCCTTGCTGTTTCCATCCCTATACTAACTCACACACAGTGACCCCTGATGTTTCCCTCCCTGTACTAAACTCACACACATTGACCCCTGCTGTATCCCTCCCTACAGTAACCTCACACTGTGACCCCTGCTGTATCCCTCCCTACAGTAACCTCACACAGTGACCCCTGCTGTTTCCATCCCTATAGTAAATTCACACACAGTAACTCCTGCTGTATCCCTCCCTCTACTAACCGCACACACACTGACCCCTGATGTTTCCCTCCCTACACTAACTTCACACTGTGACCCCTACTGTATCTCTCACTGCAATAACCTCACACACAGTGAGCTATGCTGTATTCCTCCCTACAGTAACCTCACACTGCGACCCCTGCTGTTTCCATCCCTATAGTAACTTCACACACAGTAACCCCTGCTGTATCCCTCCCTACAGTAACCTCACACACAGTGACCCCTGCTGTATCCCTCTCTACACTAACTTCACACAGTGACCCCCGCTGTATCCCTCTCTAGAGTAACCTCACACTGTGACCCTTGCTGTATCCCTCCCTACAGTAACCTCACACACAGTGACCCCTGCTGTATTCCTCCCTACAGTAACCTCACACAGTGACTCCTGCTGTATCCCTCCCTACAGTAACCTCACACTGTGACCCCTGCTGTATCACTCCCTACAGTAACCTCACACTGTGCCCCCTGCTGTATCCCTCTCTACAGTAACCTCACACTGTGACCCTTGCTGTATCCCTCTCTACACTAACTTCACACAGTAACCCCTGCTGTATCCCTCCCTACAGTAACCTCACACTGTGACCCTTGCTGTATCCCTCTCTACACTAACTTCACACAGTGACCCCTGCTGTATCTCTCCCTGCACTAACCTCACACACAGTGACCCCTACTGTATTCCTCCCTACAGTAACCTCACACAGTGACTCCTGCTGTATCCCTCTCTACACTAACTTCACACAGTGACCCCTGCTGTATCTCTCCCTGCACTAACCTCATACACTGTGACCCCTGCTGTATCCCTCCCTACAGTAACCTCACACTGTGACCCCTGCTGAATCCCTCCCTATAGTAACCTCACACTGTGCCCCCTGCTGTATCCCTCTCTACAGTAACCTCACACTGTGACCCTTGCTGTATCCCTCTCTACACTAACTTCACACAGTAACCCCTGCTGTATCCCTCCCTACAGTAACCTCACACTGTGACCCCTGCTGTATCCCTCTCTACAGTAACCTCACACTGTGACCCCTGCTGTATCCCTCCCTACAGTAACCTCACACTGTGACCCCTGCTGTATCCATCTCTACACAAATTTAATACAGTGACCCCCCCTGCTGTATCCCTCCCTACACTAACTTCACACACAGTGAGCTATGCTGTATCTCTCCCTACACTAACCTCACACAGTGACCCCTGCTGTATCTCTCCCTGCACTAACCTCACACACAGTGACCCCTGCTGTATTCCTCCCTACAGTAACCTCACACAGTGACTCCTGCTGTATCCCTCTCTACACTAACTTCACACAGTGACCCCTGCTGTATCTCTCCCTGCACTAACCTCACACACTGTGACCCCTGCTGTATCCCTCCCTACAGTAACCTCACACTGTGACCCCTGCTGAATCCCTCCCTATAGTAACCTCACACTGTGCCCCCTGCTGTATCCCTCTCTACAGTAACCTCACACTGTGACCCTTGCTGTATCTCTCTCTACACTAACTTCACACAGTAACCCCTGCTGTATCCCTCCCTACAGTAACCTCACACTGTGACCCCTGCTGTGTCCCTCTCTACAGTAACCTCACACTGTGACCCCTGCTGTATCCCTCTCTACACTAACTTCACACAGTAACCCCTGCTGTATCCCTCTCTACAGTAACCTCACACTGTGACTCTTGCTGTATCCCTCTCTACACTAACTTCACACAGTAACCCCTGCTGTATCCCTCTCTACACTAGCTTCACACAGTGACCCCTGCTGTATCTCTCCCTGCACTAACCTCACACACAGTGACCCCTGCTGTATTCCTCCCTACAGTAACCTCACACAGTGACCCCTGCTGTATCCCTCTTTACACAAATTTAACACAGGGACCCCTTGGTGTATCCCTCCCTACAGTAACCTCACACTGTGACCCCTGCTGTATCCATCTCTACACAAATTTAATACAGTGACCCCCTGCTGTATCCCTCCCTACACTAACCTCACACACAGTGAGCTATGCTGTATCTCTCCCTACACTAACCTCACACTGTGACCCCTGCTGTATCCCTCCCTACAGTAACTTCACACTGTGACCCCTGCTGTATCCCTCCCTACAGTAACCTCACACTGTGACCCCTGCTGTATCCCTCCCTACAGTAACCTCACACACAGTGACCCCCGCTGTATCCCTCCCTACACTAACCTCACACTGTGACCCCTGATGTATCCATCCCTACACTAACCTCACACTGTGACCCCTGCTGTATCCCTCCCCACAGTAACTTCACACTGTGACCCCTGCTGTATCCCTCCCTACAGTAACCTCACACTGTAACCCCTGCGGTATCCATCTCTACAGTAACCTCACACTGTGACCCCTGCTGTATCCCTCTCTGTAGTAGCCTCACACTGCGACCCCCGCTGTATCCCTCTCTACACTAACTTTACACAGTAACCCCTGCTGTATCCCTCCCTACAGTAACCTCACACTGTGATCCCTGCTGTATCCCTCTCTACACTAACTTCACACAGTGACCCCTGCTGTATCCCTCCTTACAGTAACTTCACACACAGTGAGCTGTGCTGTATCTCTCCCTACACCCTCAAAAGGTGACCCCCTGCTAAACCAGCTGGGTGGGGTTTCCTACATTTTCCATAAACTGTCCACACTGTTTAAGTGGTGTACTCTTTATAGGTCATACATTTCCCCACTGTTTCGTATATATTTTAATATATAAAAAAGAGCCAATTTTGATATATAATATATATATATATATATACACACACACACACATACACACATTTTGTGTCATAAATTTAAAATATATCTTTTTCTGTACGAGAGTATCATACAATTAATATGCTAATACATGCAAATCACTAGTTTTAACAAGAGGTTAGCACACCAGATCTTTTAGGAGCTCAGATTGGAACTGAGTCTGCATCAGAATTAAAATAGACTGATCCAGTCCAATCAAAAAGAAACCACCCTCCTTGAAATGAAGGCACTGGCAGTTCATAAATCCACAGACCTGCCCCCTACCCCCAATATAGTTGTTATGTACTGAAGATATTAGTATCAACTCCCCTGTTGTCTGCTTCTTATCCCTCTGTCATACAAGGGAAATACATACGCTCCTGTACAGATGAATCCTGTCTGTACTGGAGGCTTGCTGGAAATGGGAAACTGCACCCCCCCACCTTGAGGGAAGTTGGTCCCGCCAGAAATCAATCTCCGTTGTAAGTACTCGGCCCTGAATTATTCATGACAACCTTGGAAGGAGGAGGGAAATGAGCCTTGCCTGGGAGACCTGGCTTACACAGCATAATCATAGCGGCAGCAGAATCCCCACATCAGCAGCACCAGAAAACACCTACAATTCCATGCAATCCGGCCTGCAGTGCTACTAGAGCAACTAGAGCACAAACCAGACTACAACAAAAGTTCAGACCCCGGTGGCGACACATATTAATGAGAGGTATTTCGCCTCATCTGTCGAATCAAGGAAAAGAGGGGTATTTAAAATTAGCAGCAACGTGGCAGAAATAATGAACAGTAAAGAATAGGGGTACTTTTTTTTTTCCCAATCTGCCGTTTATAATTAATTTTTTATAATTCAAAGTTTATTATATTTTCAACCTGTTGGAATTACTATTATAACTCAAGCAAGTTATATACACGGAGACCTAATACTGATAGAATAATTGTTCTGTATATATTAACAATGCTGAAACATGTAAGCATCTTTAACAAAAAGTATAGGGGTACCTGTTTTGCAAAAGCGCAGATGACCACCAGTTCCACATTTATTTTGAGTGCCGCCAACAGGGTTCAGCCTCTTTTTTATTATTCCTTTTTTACTTTTTTTTTTTGTTGCCTCATATTTCTGCTGTCCACCACTCTGAGATTGGTGGCCTCTAAGGCTGCACTATGACTCTGGCTGGGAAGGCATGTGCGTGACTGTCCTGCACAGCCAATCCAAGGTTCCGTCCCATGACTGGCTGGTAAGCAATGTAGGAATGTTATAAGCCCATTTCTGGGTGGAAAGTGTCTCCCCCCACCCCATGATGTGCAAGGCTCCAGTCGGCCTCAGCGTGGGTTTCAGGGCTCAAAGACAAACTTCTGTTTCACCTGTGGCAGCATCAGTATGACACAAAATGTAGTCTGAATAGAATCAGTAACTCCGACTACAGAATACTTCTGTCAGCTCCATTTTTACCCTAATACTGAAAGCAAAGCCAAGAAAACACACAGCAGGCCTTACCAAACTGCAGAGATATTGGAGACCGGAAGGCTACACCAATCAGCTTTCTTTAATTTGCATATTCATTGTGTACCCCATAGCATTCTGAAGTAATAAGGTACGAGCTAGGGTTACCGCCTTTTAAGAAGCCCAATGTGGGACATTTCTTACTGAAACAGATTTTTCACAGGACAGTATGTAACCTCAACCAATTAAACAGTCTTGTTTTCTCTACAAAATCAGAATTAAGGCTAAGTATTGTAGTTTCTTAGTTGCGTATATTGTTTCTTATCATTTTAAGGTACTTTAGTTAAGGTATGATAGTCTTCTGCAACATTTAGTGGAAAATTAGAAAACATTTTTATTACTATAAAGTCAGGACATGTAGCATTTTTCATGTTTTTTTGCAGGACAGAGCTGCCCAAATCAGGACTGTCCTGTGAAAATAGGGACAGGTGGTAACCCTAGTACGAGCAGATGTTATATTAATGTTCAGGTTAATCATCCCCTGGGGCGCATCGTGCCACATTCCTCCAGTGGGTGAATAACTGAACATTCACATAACATCTGGAAGTACCTTATTGCTATTATAAAAGTCTTCAGATAATTATGTGCATCACAGTTTTAATACTTCATTTTTTAAAATGTTACTTTAGTTTATACTAAATTAGTCCTTCTGCATTATTTACAACCTCCATGTTACTTTTTTTTTTTGTATTATTTATTTTTTCCCCCTCATGCCTCGCGACCCACCACTCCTTCAGGCTGCCTAGGTCCTTCCGGCGCTCCGCCTGTCCCGTCCTGAGCCCTCCAGCTTCACATCGCAACCGCCCCTGGGGTAACCTGGACGTAACCTTTTGCTGGGCGGGTCCCCCTCCTCTGAGGGGGAAGGCAACCAGCACATACTTGGCCCCAGGGTGCTGCTGAAGTGGAGGGACTCTTTCAGGGCATCGGCGGTAATGGAGGACCGGCAGCCGTCATCTGGTCGGCCGCGAGGTGGATTTTCCGCTTTTCTGCCCTGTTCCCCATGTGTTGCCTTCTGCAGTGCTCCTGGTCTCCACCAGAAGCCACTGCATAGCGATGCCAACCCACTACCCGCCCCAGGAGAGGAGAGCAGTCCCTACGGATGCTCAGTCCTCTCCTTCCCCTGCTAGCCCCAAGCGTCCCGAGTCTGTTTCCGAACCCGGGTCACTGGCATGGCGTGAAGTGTGGCGTCCAGCGCCTCAACCCTCAGCACCACCGGGCCAGCTTCCATGTTACTCTTTATATGCATGGGGGTGGTGTACAGAGCACCAACACAGGGTGAGGAATTAGATGGAATTTTCAGTGAAGCCACTAGCAGAATGGCAAGCAGAAGGGAGGAAGCTAAGGACGGGGTTGTCTACAGACTGCCCTGCCTGAATGAGGAACTGGACTGGGTATCGGGGTCCCAGATCATAGATATGTCCAGTAGGTGGGAGGTAGTAATAATGGGGGACTTCAATCTAAGTGGGGTGGACTGGAAAATCCCTGCTACCTCCTGCACTAGGGAACATGTACTGCCGAATGCTTTCCAGAGTGCTTGCCTAACTCAAGGTGTCATGCAGCCCACTAGGGAGAGGCATGTTCTGGATCTGGTCCTGTCCAACTGTGCACATGTTCAGGAGGTGAAGGTGGATGCGCCGCTAGTAAGAAGTGACCACCACATAGTGTGGTTTCACCTGGACATGGGCAGAAGGATACTCAGTCCAAGACGAGAGTCCTGGACTTTCAGAAGGCTGACTCTGCTAGGATGGGAGAAGTTCTGAAAAGACACCTTACTGGGATCAGAGTGGGGATGGGCATGGAACAGAAATGAGTCACAATAAAGAAGGGATTGATGGAGGATAGTAGTGTGTGTGTGCCAAAATCAAAAGCAAGAAAGCTGAGGCCAAAAAAACAAAGCTGGTTCAGGAAGGAGGTGGCACAGGCAGTGGGGGACAAGAGGACAGCCTTTAGGATGTGCATGCATACTCAAAAGGAGAAAGATAGGGTGGAATACTCCACTAAGTCAAGAGAGGCAAGGAGGGTGGTGAGGAGGGCAAAGGCCACAAGACAGCATAAGTGGCGCTACACGGGGGCACGTGCCCTGGTCAAAAAAATGCTGTGCCCCAGTGCTCTGAGTCCCTGCTGCAGGGCTGCAAGTTGTAGCTTAAAACTTGCTTATTTGCATCCAGCTGCACCCGGGTCCCCAATCAGTCATGTCCCAGCTCCTGATGCTGAGTGCCCTGCCACCCTCCACCACCCATGCACCAACCACCGACTCCAATACCGTAGGTTGTGTGGCACTTAAATTCTGTGATACAGCCCCTGGCCCTGTTTCTGTTAGTTTGTGGCTGTAGTTGGACTTCTGCAGCTGTGAAACCAATGCGCACTGCGTCTGACGTCAGTGCACCAGTATAGCCAATCGGGTCAACAGAGCTCTGTATGCATTTTGCCGCCCCTGCCCCTAACAACCAGCTGTTCTGGTGGTTGGTCCCCTCAGGTCCACGCTGAGGCCTGTGCAATCCCCTCCAGCCCTCCTGGTGCTCTTGGACACACTGTAATAGTCATCTACCGAACAAGCAGAGCAAGCACCAGTCCATGACTGAAGCCACCACTGAATCTCACAGTGGTGCTGCCAATGAATCCAAGGACTGCCATAGCAAAAAAAAATATTTGATGCTGCCTCACGGTCACCTGCCTAAACTGGGAGCTGCCAGGCTATCCCTGCCCACTAAAACCAGAACTGTATTAGAATTGCTTGCAGACAACAGCTCAAAGACCCCCCACCAAGATCCAGTAGTACAGCCAACCTTAAAAGGAGCTGCACTCTATTATGCTTGTTTCACAAAAGACTAGAGTATGGTCCAGTCTGTAACAGGTGAGAACAGCAGCAGCTAGTCACCCTGCCCAGCCAGTATCTGCAGCACAGAGCTACTCCCTTGAGTAAAAGTTCAGCCAGCAGCAGCAACAACAGCCAAGAGAGGAGCTGCCTGTAGAACCAGACAGACAGGGTCCTGACTGCTTGTGCCTTTTTGTTGAGGTACGTGGCTGGGTTTATTTGAAACTGTCTCAGTACTGTGGGGAGGGAAGGGACTTGAGGGAGAGAGAGAGAACACATGTCCCTCTTTCTCCTGACAGTGGGCAATCCATGGTGGACCAGTTTGGGAGGTGGATACCTACTGGAAAGGGGCATGATGGTCCTGCTTTTTCTGGTTCGGGGGGATGGCCCTGCTTCTCCTGGCTAAGGGGATGGCCTTGCTTCTCCTGGCTGTGGGGATGGTCTTGCTTCTTCTGGCTCAGGTGGGATGGCCCTGTTTCTTCTTGCTCAGGGGGTAGACCCTGCTTCTCCTGGTTCAGGGGGGATGGCCCTGCTTTTCATGGCTCAGGGGGGATGGCCCTGCTTCTCCTGGCTTGGTGGGATGGTCTTGCTTTTTCTGGCTCATGGGGGAGGATGACCCTACTTCTTTTGGCTCAGGTGGCCCTGCTTCTCCTGCCCGAAGAAACAGGGCCATCCCCCACTGAACCAGAAGAAGCAGGGTCACCCGCCCGAGCCAGGAGAAGCAGTACCCTCCCCCGTAAAAAATAAAACTGGAATGGCATTTTTATTTCAGAACCATAACATTCATCATTTGTTCAAACACCCCAAGAGGCAGGCGCACATGAATATGCATGCTTTCCATTCAGGTTTCTATAGGTGATCTGGCTGGCAACTGTAGTGACCCCCCAGTGCCCTGGTAACCAACAGAAGCTGGAGCTGCCACTGGGTACAGATAGCCCAGGGGGCAAAAGCAGCTGCGAAGGCCTTTTTCAGGTATATAAGGGAGAAACGAAACATAAAGGACAAGATTGTAGGCTTTTTTAGGAGGAGGTTGGGCAGAGGGGAGTGAAGAGAAGGCAGAAGTACTTAACGAGTACTTCTTTCAGTCTTCACTTGGGAGAAGGACGGACTAGTACCACAAGGGAGTGGGGGGTGGTAACTGGGAGGGGAGAAGTCACAGATGGTGAAACTTAAGCCGAAAGGGTGCTGAAGGGTATAATGGCCCTAAAGGTGGACAAATCACCAGGCCAGATGGCATGCATCCGAAGGTCCTTAGAGAACTGGCAGAGGTTCTGGTGGGTCCCCGGCAGACCTGCTTAACACCTTCCTGGAGTCCTGAAATGTTCCACAGGACTGGAGAATGGCGCATGTGGTGCCTCTCCATAACAGTGAGCAAAGAGACAAACTAGGGAACTACAGACCAGTCAGCTTATCCTCTACAGTGGAAAAGCTGATGCCAAGATCATCCTGAAGGAGATACTGATTGGCTTTCTGGAGAAAAATGGGCTCCAGGAGGAGAGGCAGCAAGGACGGTGGACAAGGGCCAAGCCGTTGATCTTCTGTATCTGGACTTCGGCAAGGCATTCATCTTGGTGCCCTACAGAAGACTGGTCAGAAAGATTGAGGAGCTGGGGGTGGGGGTTAAGCTCATGGTTTGGGTCAGAAGCTGGTTGCAGTACAGAAGCTAAAGGGTGGTAGTCTGGGAAAGAGTTCTCTGAAGCAAGGCCTGGGCTGGGTGGGGTCCAACAGGGCTCGGTACTCAGCCTGGTGTTATTTACCACCTTCATAAGTGACATCGCAGATGGGATCAAGGGTAAAATCTGCTTGCTCATTGATGACACCAAGCTCTGTGAGAAGGTGGACATGGAGGATGGTAGACAGGAGCTCAGGGAGGATTTGGCTAGGCTAGAAAAGTGGTCTAGTGTTTGGCATCTGAGGTTCAATGCTAAAAAGTACAAGGTTATGCTCTTGGGGCAAAGAATTCAGGGAACAAATACTGGTTGGACAGCGTGCAGGTAACCAGGTCAGAAGAAGAACAGGACCTGGGAGCAATAATCACAAGTAACCTGAAACATTCTGCATACTGTAAGAGAGCAGCAACCAAAGCAATCAAATGCAGGATGCACAGCTAGGGGAAGATACTGTATTTTGAATTTAATTCAATTCAATTCAATTCAACTTTATTTTTATAGCGCCTTTCAAAAACCAAGGCGCTTAACATAAAAACAGAACAGCCGATATAAATAACATTTAAACATAAAATTTGCATTATCCATCACTAGGGAAGGCCAGATCAAATAGATAAACTTTAAGCTCGATTTTAAATCTACTGACGGTTGGGCATTCTCTCAACCGACGAGGTAGAGAATTCCACAGGGTTAGAGCTGAAAAAGCAAAAGCTCGAGAACCAGACATCTTTAATCGTACCCTGGGAATCTCTAGCAATCCTCGTCGGTGGAACGGAGAGGACGGAGGGGTGTAAGGTACCAGGAGATCTTGCAGGTAGCCGGGTTCCTGATCATGTGGGGCTTTGAAAGTTAGCAAGCCAACCTAAGGTGATCCCACATTGAACAGGCAGCCAGCGCAACTCACGGAGCACAGGCATAATATGACTGGTCCTAGATGTCCCAGTCAAAAGCCTGGCCGCCGTGTTCTGCACCAGCTGCAAGCGGCAGATATCAACCCCTGGAAGCCCTAGGTAGAGGGAATTGCAGTAGTCAAGACGGGTCGTAACAATGGCATGAACCAATGTTGGAAGATCATCCGAGGGAACCAGATGTTTCACCTGGGCAATATTCCTCAGATGATAAAAAGAAGATTTGACGACAGCTGACACCTGAGATTTTAGGGTCAGGTCATCGTCGAAAATAACGCCCAGGTTACGCACCTGGTCTGAGGTAGTGAGTGGTACACCACCACGTAATAAGCCTGATGGTTGTCCAACCCCCAAACCCGCCCTCGGACGACCTGGGTCCACAACCAACACTTCAGTCTTGTCTGGATTCAGTCTCAACCAGCTGGAACTCATCCAAGATCTGATCTCGGCAAGGCAACTATTCAGCACGGAGACTGCATCATTCTGACCAGGCAGAAAGGACATATACAGCTGAGTATCATCTGCATAGCAGTGAAAACTCAGACTGTATCGCCTGATGATATCTCCTAATGGCAGCATATACACTGCAAACACATGTGGGCTAATATAGAGCCCTGTGGAACCCCACAAGGCAGTGGGTGAGCGCCAGAGGAATAAATTCCAGTGGCAACTCTCTGAGACCTGCCTGTGAGGTATGCATGGAACCAATTTAGAACTGTACCAGACAGTCCACATAAAAACCGCAGGCACTCCAGTAGCACACCATGGTCTACAGTGTCAAATGCAGCAGAGAGATCGAGAAGGACCAGAATGGTACATGCCTTTCGATCTCTAGCCATTAGGAGGTCACTCGATATCTGGACAAGGGCACTCTCTGTGCTGTGTTTCTTCCAGAAACTGGAATGGAGAGTATCACAGACATTGTGAGTTGTAAGATTATCATCCAACTGCAATGCAACCTTTTCAATAATGGTGAGCACTACCTCCAGATTTGTGGGACAGCTATGGGGACATCTATGGCCCTGTCATGTGCAAACCTCTTTTGGGAAAAATGGGAGGAAATTTAATGTTCTAAACCCATATACAAATCCATTTTTTTGATAAAATTGTTTCATGGTATCATTTTATAGATGATATACTTTGCATATGTAACCCCCCTGCAAATGGGGGTTCCCAAAAGACTTCCAGGAGCTTGCTTGAACGCTCCAAGCCTGAATGGTGTTTGTCGTTTAAGCCATTTATCAGTGAGTGTTTTTAGAGCCTCTGGTACTGTCTCTTTAAGAGCTGTCTGCTTGCAGACATAATTAGTTTGTACGGGGGGACTGTGTGCTTCTCTGTTTGAGTACCACTTGAGCTGCTGCCAATTCACTCCATTTTGCAGTCACTAGAGTGCAAAGGGAACCTATCTGAAAGATGTAACTGCCAGAAATCATTTACAGTAATAATGAAATTACAGTTTGTCTAACCTGCTTTCTTTGCAGTCAGAACTGTGTCTGCCTAGTTCCCCATTCTGGTTTTGAACTGCTGAAATGGACCAATCAGTGTGGGTAAGCTTGCTCTAAAATGGTGCCTTGGACGAATCAGAACTTGGACTCATAATCTGAGCCAGCCACAAGAGGATTGTATGGGCAGTGACTCTAGGAGATGTAGTTTAGACTTCGGCGCCTTTTTGGACCAACAGCAGCAGTCTATTGTGAGTGACAGCCAATCCAGTCAAGAACTGGGAGGAACTCAAAGGAAGTGCTCGGTTTTGTCTGTTGGAGTTTCAGTTTAGATCTGGCAGTGAAGGGAAAAGAAACCCTGTGTTCCTTCAGTGCACAGTTTCAGTCAAAATGTGTGTAAGGCCCAGAGTTCCGGTCTGCAGCTTGTGTAACTGCTTGTTAGGACTGAATCCGTCCTGTGAAAAGAATCAAAGGATCTCTGAAGAGTAGAAACCAGGCTCACCCTGTAGAAGACTGGAGAAATTGTTGAATTGCACTCGGTCTGTCAGGAACTGAATCTGCTGTGTGTTCTCCCGGGTATTGTGCAGTAATTGCGATCGGGATAGAGAAGCAGCCTGCCTTGTATAGTACTTTCTTTTTACCATATAAATGTGTGAAGAGTCTCGTGGAGCTCAAGAGTAGCCCTGCTGACGTTGAAGGACCCTATCTTGTTTGGAGGTCGTGAGTACTAATTCAGGGTCGCCTCTGTTGAATTGCCACATTAAATCCAAATGGAATCACTGTACTGCTGACTGTTTAAACTAATTTTTCTTTTCACTGTGTGAAAGGGCCTACCAGCTGCCACGGTTTGGACTAGCCACTAGGGCTTGGGTACCCAGGGACAGTAACTGGTAGGGATAGGCCTGCACAGAGCCATAGGTAGATAGTAAAGTGACAGCTAACCTGATTTCCTGTCCTTGATATATCCCCAAATAAATCAGAGCTGCTTGTTTCAGCAAAGTTATACTCCTGAGGTATTTGTTCATGTTAAAGTACTGTACTGTGATTGTTGCACTGTATCTTATTTCACAGGAGGTCCCAGTGCCGGAACTAGTCCTGGGGTAAGTGTATACTGTGAAGGTAATTCTGATATATTGTGTGGGCCACTAGTGGGAAGAAAGGGGTTGCAGTGTCCCAGAGGGCTGTGACCAAGTAAGTTTAACTATTGCAAACCCTGACCTCTGGGTGGAGGCACCACCATTGGATCCAGGCCCCTCAACCTGTTAGTGGCAAATCAGGCAGGGGTAGTAGCCCTGGGATAGCGCCATCTAGGGGTTATATCTTGGAGGCACCGCTGGGATTGTGTGTCTTCTAGTGGCCATATTTATGAACCACTGTTAAGAAAAAAAATGGGTACCTGACACGGAAGTGGCTGTGCACCGCTGGTGGAGTGGTGTACTGGGAGGAGATTGACCCCAAAATGCTATGCTTATCCTGGACATCCCCTGGGATCAATACGGACACTGTACAGGGAGTACTTTCCAAGGTGGAAGGTTTACAAAACCCTGTGGTGGTGGGTCGGCATGCTAATCTGCTCACCCACACTTTCCTGGCCCTAGTAGAGTTTAAGGATCCCATAGATAGCTCCAAAGTGCCACAGACCATTACTCCAGAGGGAGCCCTCACTGCCTGGAGAGTGATAACTAAGTACAGTAAAGACCCGGGGGGGAATGAGCCCCCACCACTGTCTGAAACTTTTGAGGAGAAATTTGCTAAATGGTTGCTGGGGGAAGGGAAAACTGTGGAGGACTTGAAGAAACTATTCTTGCCACCTGGGGGTGTTCCTCCCCCAACACCCTCTCCCGCTCCAGTACCCATAATGGTGGCTGAACCAATGCAGACTCCTATTTCTGCACCTGCCATTAGTCACGACTCCACCAAGGTTGAGGATCTTTCTGGCACCTCCCCACCCCCAGGGAGGATGACTGGGAGACCTGGATAGACTATGTTGCCCCCAAGTGCTAGAATGGCAATGCTCGGAAGCCTAAAGCCGAAGAGGGTTAGGTGAGAGCCTCCGAGGTCCTGCCCTGGCTACCATCCGTACTAAACGGGCCAGTAACCCTGAAGTGACTGCACAGGCCTATCTTGAGGCCTTGGAGAATGTGTATGGGAGCCCAGATTCTGATGAGGATCTATGGTGGAGAGTAAGAAATGCACAACAGTACCAAGGGAGTTGTTGTCTGTGTATGTATCTCGGCTGGAAAAATTGTTGCAAGAATGCCTCAGAAAGGGTAGTTTGCCAGCGATTGAACTGGACCGAACCAGGCTGGACAGGATCCTTAAGTCTGCCCCTCTCAGAACTGCTGTTGCTTCAGTTACGCCTGGCAAATCGACTGGAATCCCCACCCTCCTATGATGAGTTAATGAGAGAAATTCGAGGAGTTGGAAAAGGCGACTCGAGGGACCTGCACTAATAGCCGCGGGCGACATCTGAGTGACTGAGGTGGCCCATCATGAAGTTCAGGGCAGAGGTTGGCAGTCAATGAGTGCTCTGACAAGGAAAAAGATATGCCACAATGGGGTGAACCGTTGAGAGAGATCCGGGAATTCAAAAACAGTCCCTTCATGAAGGCCACGCCTGCAAGTACGGGCCCTGACCTATATCCGACTGCATCTGCTATGGGCTTGGGGGTACCCACCCATGTATCTCCTGCTGATAACAGCTCCAAACTCAATTCCTTGACCATGGAAGTGGAGAAACTGACGAGATGTCTCCAAATGCTTATCACGCCGCAGACAGAGATGGCACCAAGGTTTCCAGTTAGTAATACTCCCGCCCTGGCTCCCAGTGTGGCGCCTCGGCCAGCTCAAACTCCAGAAAGTATGTTTTGCTATAATTGTGGGAAGGATGGGCACATGAAAAGGGAATGCCGGTCCCCAAAAGACACTGACAAAGTTGCATATAGGCTACAAGGAGAGCTTCGGAGAACAAATCAGTGGTTAAGAGGTGCACTAAATGATCCCAGTGAGGGCACCAAAATGCTAACTCACGCCCTTTGTGGCAAGGTCATGCTCAGGCCCCACTATCGCTCTCCAGACTGGTCCAGAATAGTGGGTCCCTCCATGGAGACCACTGTAAAGGTGAATGGAGTGTCTACAAGAGCTGTATTAGACAGTGGCCCCAAGTGACAATTATGTTCCAGGATTGGTATCAGAAGCATTTGTCAGACGTACCTTACAACCATTAGAAGGACTGCATGTATGGGGTTAAGTGAGAAGGCCTACCCTATTCCGGTATATCCGAATTTGGCTGTCTTTCCCACCTCCGTGGCTGGACTGGCCGAACAAGTAGAGACTCTAGCCTTAGTGTGTCCCCCCACTGGACTGTATGATGGTGTCCCTTTGTTGATTGGAACAAATGCTCATATGTTCGGAAGGCTGGCACAGTTGTGTTATGAAAAACAGGGGTCAAAAACTAGTAGAGCTTTAAGAGTTCCAGCTTTAATTAAGAAGGCCTATGAGGCACAGAGAGATGCTGAAAAAATAGAACCAGAGGAACCGGTCGGAATTGTATGGAAGAAGGATCCTGAGTCTCTGATCCTGGCGCCAAATGCCCAGTGTACCTTACAGGGAGAGGTCCGTATCAGAAAGGATATTAAGAATAAAATATTAATGTTGGATGCACCAGGCGATGGAAAATTGCCAGAGGGACTGCTGGTCATTTCAGTATTTTGCCCGCTAGAGCCCATGCTTGTGCCAGAATGGTAATGGTCCAAGTTCATAATGTGTCTGAAAGAGACATCTGAGTAAATAGAGGTTGCATCCTGGCACGTGCATTGTGCAGACACTGCAGTGCTACCCAGCAGCAAGATTTCGAGGAAGAATGACAGAGTAACGCCTGACTTGTTTGATTTCTCGCGACCCGCTGCCAGCTGAATGGAAAGCGAGGATCAGTGAGAAGCTTGCCCAGAGAGACCAGGTGTTTTCTTTAAAGGAATGGGACGAGGATGCGTGGAAGGAGCTGAGCATAATATCCGCTGCATGACGAAGACCATTTTGTGAGAGGTCTCGACGCCTGGCACCTGCTGACATAGATGATGTGAGACGGCATCTGCAAGAGATGTTAGCTGCTGGTGTAATACAAGAATCCAGAAGCCCTTATGCTTCCCCATTGTGGTAGTGAGGAAAAAGAATGGGACAGTAAGGATGTGTGTGATTATCGCATCTAAACCGCGGACTATCCCTGATCAGTACACAATGCCCCGCATTCAGGATGCTTTTGACCGCCTAAACGGGAGCAAGTGGTTCTCTGTGTTGGATCTCCGCAGTGGGTACTACCAGATCCCGATGGCCCCAGAGGACCGTGAGAAGACAGCTTTTATCTGTCCGCTTGGCTTCTATGAATTCATGAGGATGCCTCAAGGGATTTTTCAGGTGCCCCAGCCACTTTCAACGATTGATGGAGCGTGCACTGGGGACATGAACTTACTAGAGTGCCTGGTATACCTAGATGATGTCATTGTGTTTGGCAGCTCACTGGAGGAACATGAGAGCAGATTATTTAAGGTATTGGACCGACTGGAGGACTTTGGCCTTAAACTGTCCATTGATAAGTGTCAATTCTTCAAACATCAGTAAAGTATGTGGGACACAAGTATCCACCGAGGAATAGAGACCCACCCAAGTAAAGTTGAGGCCTTGACCACCTGGCCACAGCCCAAAAATCTAAAAGAACTGCAAAGATTCCTGGGATTCTGTGGTTATTATCGGCGCTCATCAAGGACTATTCAAGAGTGATCCGCCTTTACTTAACCTTACTCAAGGGTATCCCCAACCCACAAAAATACCAAAAGTCAGCATCCCTCAAGACTGAAAGAGTGTATTTTCATCCGAGTGAAGTATTTAGGGCCCGCTGGACTCTGATTGTGAGACTGCTTTTCATGAGATCATATATCAACTTACCCATGCTCCAGTGCTGGCCTATGCCGATCCAAGAAAACCTTACGTCCTGCACACTGATGCTAGCTTGCAAGGGTTGGGGCTGTGTTGTACCAAGAGCACGAGAATGGCCTGAGACCAGTGGCCTTTGCCAGTAGAAGCCTGACCCCATCCGAAAAGAACTATCCTGTACATAAGTTAGAGTTCCTAGCTTTGAAGTGGGCTATTGTTGACCAATTCCATGAGTACTTGTATGGGGCTAAAATACTAGTAAAAACTGACAATAATCCTTTGACCTATGTGCAGACCTCAGCTAAGTTGGATGCCACTGGCCATAGGTGGCTTTCTGCATTATCTACATATGACTATGCTCTCGAATATCGGCAGGTCTTGAACCACATAGATGCTGATGCTCTTCCTGGAGGCCTGTTCCCAGAATGATTGGGTCCGATTGGCAGAACCTGACATTCGGGCACTCTGCCGGAAGTTTGACAGGGAGGAACAAATGTCCACGGACGCTGTGGATTGCTTGGGACCCTCTGAGAATTGCATACCTGCTGCTTATTGCCACTTTTCTGCAATAGACATTGTGCACTGCCTCAGCTGGACAATGACAGTATTCGCGGCTCAATCCTCGCAAACCCATGATCAAAGCAGCTTAGAAGCCCTCTATGCAGGAAAAGATGTGTCCAAATTACGCCCCACTGATTTGAGAACTGCACTGTTATACAAAGAAGGTCCTAAGTTGAAACTGATCAATAAACTGTTATACAGAGAAAGAGTAGACAGAGGGGACAAGTAGACAAACAACAACTAGTGCTGCCCACTGCCTTTCAAGACTCAGTACTGAGGTCCTTGCACAACCACATGGGGCACCTTGGTATAGACAGAACACTTGACTTGGTGAGATCCAGATTCTATTGGCCTAAGATGGGGGCTGATGTGGAGCAACACATTCGAACTTGTAGTCGCTGCTTACAGAGGAAAGCTTTGTCTCCAGAGGGCTGCCCCCTGTTAACATCACCACCAGTGCACCCATGGAGCTGATCTGTATTGATTTTCTGAGTTTGGAGTCAGATCAAAGAAATATCAGTAATGTGCTGGTGGTCACTGACCATTTCACGAGATATGCCCAAGCTTTCCCACCAAAGACCAGAAAGCATCCACTATGGCCAAAGTACTTGTAGAAAACTTTTGTTCACTATGGGCTCCACAAAGAATCCATTCTGATCAAGGGAGAGACTTTGAGAGTCGTCTCATCAAAGAGATGCTTTCTCTGTGGGGAGTGCGAAAGTCCAGAACCACTCCTTACCACCCAGGGGACCCACAGCCTGAACGTTTCAAACCGCACTTTGCTAGATATGCTAGGCACCCTGCACCCAAAGGACAAGCCTAGATGGAGCCAACAAATTAGCACCCTGGTACATGCTTATAACTGCACCAAAGTGATGCCACTGGGTTCTCCCCTACCGCCTTGATGTTTGGAAGAGAAGCTCTACTACAGTAGATGTGTGTTTGGGGTCTCTCCTGATGGGGTTCAAGCTGACAACTATTTACAGTATGTGCAAGAGTTAAAGGCCCAGCTAACTCATGCGCACTAACTGGTCTAAACCATGGCTGCCAAAAGAAATCTGGCACAACAAAGAACGGTATGATAAAAAGGTGAAAGCACGGAACTCCAGGAGGGAGATCGGGTATTGCTAAGAAATCTGGGACTGCATGGCAAACACAAGATTGTTGACAGATGGCACCATCTCCTCACATTGTAGTGGGCAAACTAGATGATCTGCCAGTGTACAAAGTAAGGCCTGAGAACAATTCAAAAGATGTAAAAACAATGCATAGAAATCATTTACTGCCCATTGGACAAATCCTGATTGAGTCTGAGCCCCAGAAGATCCCTCTGGACCAGTGACTAGAGCTGCTGCTAAGAAAAGATCAAGGAAGTCTGCACCTACAGAAGCAGAGTTAAAGTGTTCCCTGCACAAGTCCCAGTTGAGCATGACTGTCAGTCCATATCAGAAGAAAGTGAGAGTGACTTTGAATACTATCCTTCTTACGAACTGAGTCAATTGTTTCGGGCAATCCCCTAGTCAATACTGGGACAAAGCTGGGCCTTCTGGACTGTCTAAGCCCCCAGCTTCATCCCTGAGCCAATGCTCCCAGAAAGTGAAGTGCAAAGCATCAGATCAGATGAAATGGAATCATTGTGCATGGTTGAACTGTTTGAGCTTTCAGGGAGGAAAATGATAGATTGGGGGCAGACTGGTGATACACCGAACAAGAAGAGTATTTTAGTGCCCTGACAGTCCACTGCCAGTGTCCGAAAGCTCTCCATGCAGCCAAATGTTGTGGACTCAGAAACTGTAACTCCTGGAGCTGAAAGTGCCCCAAGTTCTAGCCTATCTACCCTAGGGAGCTCCCTGACAAGTGAGGACAATGCTGAAAATGAGGCTCAGAGTGCAGAGACTGTAACAGTTCCCCCTAGAAAGACTGGTCGAGCTGTAAAGCCTATGGTGCATCTCAGTTATGATTCACTTGGGAGGCCTGTGGACTTGCCTCTCAATGTTGTCCATAAAGGAGTGTATGTGTCCCCGAGCTCATTGCCCAAACTGAGCGTCAGTGCTAACTCCAAGTTACTTGTGTTGCCCTCTAAGTATGGTGCCCCTGCCCCATCCAGCCCCAAGGTAACTGATAGGGAAGGGCCCCCTCTCTTCAGGTTTCATGTACAAGAGGTATAACTTGAGTTATGGTACAATGTGTGTGTAATACTGTGTAAAGAGTGACGTACTGCAATGTTTCAGAAATGTGTTCTTGGTAAAATGATGTATTGACTGATGATTACATGTGTGAGCCTAATGCAAATGTATATGGTTGCAGTTGAAACTTAAGGGTACTTGCTTGACTCGGACGCAAGCTTTCCCAGGCCAGGAAGGGATGTAACCCCTAGATGGCGCTATCCCAGGGGCTACTACCCCTGCCTGATTTGCCACTAACAGGTTGAGGGCCTGGATCCAATGGCGGGTGCCTCCACCCAGAGGTCAGGGTTTGCAATAGTTAAACTTACTTGGTCACAGCCCTCTGGGACACTGCAACCCCTTTCTTCCCACTAGTGGCCCACACAATATATCAGAATTACCTTCACAGTATACACTTACCCCAGGACTAGTTCCGCACTGGGACCTCCTGTGAAATAAGATACAGTGCAACAATCACAGTACAGTACTTTAACATAGACAAATACCTCAGGAAGTATAACTTTGCTGAAACAAGCAGCTCTGATTTATTTAGGGGGATATAACAAGGACAGGGGGAAATCAGGTTAATTAGCTTATCACTTTACTATCTACCTATGGCTCTGTGCACAGGCCTATCCCTACCAGTTACTGTCCCTGGGTACCCAAGCCCTAGCGGCTAGTCCAAACCGTGGCAGCTGGTAGGGGCCCTTTCACACAGTGAAAAGAAAAATTAGTTTAAACAGTCAGCAGTACAGTGATTCCATTTGGATTTAATGTGGCAATTCAACAGGGAGCGACCCTGAATTAGTACTCTCACGACCTCCAAACAAGATAGGGTCCTTCAACGTCAGCAGGGCTACTCTTGAGCTCCACGAGACTCTTCACACATTTATATGGTAAAAAGAAAGTACTATACCAGGCAGGCTGCTTCTCTATCCCGATCGCAATTACTGCACAATACCGGGAGAACACACAGCAGATTCAGTTCCTGACAGACCGAGGTAATTCAACAATTTCTCCAGTCTTCTACAGGGTGAGCCTGGTTTCTACTCTTCAGAGATCCTTTGATTCTTTTCACAGGACGGATTCAGTCCTAACAAGCAGTTACACAAGCTGCAGACCGAACTCTGGGCCTTACACACTTTTTTGACTGAAACTGTGCACTGAAGGAACACAGGGTTTCTTTTCCTTCACTGCCAGATCTAAACTGAAACTCCAACAGACAAAACCGGCACTTCCTTTGAGTTCCTCCCAGTTCTTGACTGGATTGGCTGTCACCACATAGACTGCTGCTGTTGGTCCAAAAGGCGCAAGTCTAAACTACATCTCCCAGAGTCACTGCCCATACAATCCTCTTGTGGCTGGCTCAGATTATGAGTCCAAGTTCTGATTCATCCAAGGCACCATTTTAGAGCAAGCTTACCCCACACTGATTGGTCCAGTTCAGCAGTTCAAAACCAGAATGGTGAACTAGGCAGACACAGTTCTGACTGCAAAGAAAGCAGGTTAGACAAACTGTAATTTAATTATTACTGTAAATGATTTCTGGCAAACAGTTACATCTTTCAGATAGGTTCCCTTTGCACTCCTAGTGACTGCAAAATGGAGTGAATTGCAGCAGCTCGAGTGGTACTCAAACAGAGAAGCACACAGTCCCCCCATACAAACTAATTATGTCTGCAAGCAGACAGCTCTTAAAGAGACAGTACCAGAGGCTCTAAAAACACTCACTGATAAATGGCTTAAACGCCAAAGACCATTCAGGCTTGGAGCATTCAAGCAAGCTCCTGGAAGTCTTTTGGGAACCCCCATTTGCAGGGGGGTTACACATATGGTGGGGCAGTGCCTCTGACATTGATGAATTCATGGTATGGCTGCATGCAAACAACCTGAATTTAAAATTCACACATGCAGCTAGTAGTGAGGTACTTAATTTCCTTGATGTCTCAATATACAGTACTGAAATGAGACCGAAACAAATTGAGACTAAATGCTTCAGAAAATCCACGGCCAGCCGGCCCAGTGGTGTGGAGGGCTGAGGCATCCGTGCCTTAACTCCTGTCATGCCGGTGACCCGTGTTCGCAGTCGCTTTTTTTTTTTTACAGGACTATTGCCTTCTACCTATCTGCTTATACTGTCAGCTTGAGAAGTATCATGTAGATCCCCTGAAATATCTGAATCCAGAAATGGCCGATCACGTGCATTTATCCAGACAATCTGTTCTCTTACTAAGGGTTCAAATTAACTTCTGACTTACTTCTATACAATACTTGTGTTTAAATTTAATAAAATAAGTTCATGTTTAGAAAGTAAGCAGTGTAGCTGGTTTGTAGTTTTGCCTTTTGTATATCTATAGTAACATAAGTGACACTGAATAAAGTTAATGGATAACAGTGAAGGATTTTTCTAACTTTAACTGAACTTATTTTCACTGGGGTCCTTTTTTGTAATGAAGTGACAGTAAAATATTATTTGATTTTCATTAGGATCAGCATGCTGTATGCATATTCAAATTGATGGTATTACAAATATTAAATGAAGGAATTTAATATGTATTTTTATACCCTGATTTTCATAACTTGCAATGGTTACTTATGTTTTATCTTTTATGAATTTTGTATAAATTTGTTACAAATTCTTTTACATATGCAGTGTTTTTTATTGTCACTTATTATGCACATTATGTTATGTGAAATTGCACTTCTGCACATGGGCACTTCAGGATGATGACATCATCAAGACACTGGCTACTTAAACACTGTTAGTTCTTCCACTGGACACCCCCCACAAAGAAGGCTAGAAAGTCGAAGCGCTGGAGTCATTTGCAATTGTAGCACAAGCGGAGCAGTCTGTGAGCAGTTCTGTGCATTAGCCGTTATAGTAGCCATTTTTCTGTAACTGATGCATATTTATTTAGTTTTTGTTAACCGGGTAGGTGCGCTAGCCATAGAAATTACTATTTTCAGGCGTGACCCGGGAGGTTACAGGGTAGCATTACGGAGATACAACAGCAGGTTATACAGCAAAGTACAAAACAACGTGTTACACAGCAGGTTATGGAGCAAAACCAAATACAAGGTGTTGAGAGCAGGGCACAGAACAAATTGTTTCAGTCAGAGCAATGGGATAAAACATTTAAACTGGTAGAGCAACAACAGTAAAGTCACAACTTGCAAGTAATACACCAGAGATTCAAGAACACATTGTCCTCTCTCAACTCACCTCTTTTTACCTGACACCTCCTTTTTCACCCCTTTTCAGTTTGGTTTCAGGAAAAACCACTTAACCACCACCTCTCTCCTACGGCTCACAGACTCCATCATAACCAGGATGGACAACGGCCAAATTACCTCGGCCATTTTTGTCGACCTGGCCAAGGCCTATGACACCGTCTCTCACTCCCTTCTCCTCGACTCACTCCCAGCAGCTGGCCTATCTCCCTCTGCCACAAAGTGGTTCAAGGCCTGCCTTATTGGCAGAACCCAATCAGTTAAGATCTTGGAAGCCACTTCCCTTCCCCTCCCCTCCCGATTAGCACTGGAGTCCCCAGGGCTCTGTATTAGGGCCCCTCCTATTCTCCATCTTCTTAAACGATCTTCCCTCTGTTTGCTCCCCATCCTCCACTATACATATGTATATTGATGACACAGTGCTGTATGCATCTGGCTCCTGTACTGATGAGGTTACAACCAGCTTATGGCAAGGTTCAGCTCTAGTTTGCTAACCATCAACTTTTCCTCAACGCCAAGAAGACTGTCTCCATGACATTTGGCACAAGGCAGAGACTCTCTAGACTTCCCTTCTTACCCACTTTCCACACCCTTGATGGTATTTTACTTGAGGACACATCCTCCTTCAGGTACTTAGGTGTTTGGTTGGACCAACACCTAAACTTCTCTGGACATACTGATGCCATCCAGAAAAAACTGCGCCCCAAGCTTAACGCCCTGTTCAAGAACTATAGTTGCATCCCTCCTACGGCTAGGCGTGAACTTGTTCAGAAGATGATACTACCCATTTTTGAGTACTGTGATGTAGTCTATGGTGCTGCCACTAAATCCTCCCTGGCCAGACTGGACACCATCTTCAGTTCCTTCTGCTGTTTTGCCCTGGATGCCCCCCCCCCTCGCACCCATCATTGCGATCTTTATCGTACCCTATCCTTTCCCTCTCTTACAAATAGGCGACTCTCCCACTGTGGTAAATTCACCTCCAAGCACTGGTTGGGTGAGCTCCCTTCCTTCCTCACCTCCTCCTTTATAACATCTCCCCCACCCTCCCATTCCCTTAGATCAACCGACTCCCGTACCCTAGTTGTCCCCCCACAGACCCACCCAAATTGCCAATCTGGTTACTCTCACCGCCTCCCAAAAATTTGGAATCCCCCCCAAATCCAGCACTCATCCTCCGCCTACTCCATAAGCTCTGCCCTCAATAATTACCTTGCACCTAGCTGCTCCTGCCAAGTCCCTCTCTAATTCCCTCCTCTAAGCCCTGGACAAACCCTACCCCTCTACCGTCACCTTCATTTTAACCTTTGCACACCAACCCCCCCAAATTTCTAGCTCTCCTCCCCTTCCCCAAAAATTGCTCCCCCTTACTGGCCTCCCTTGATCTCTCTCAGAATGTAAAGGACCCCAAATGCTCTTCATGGGTCCCTCTCCTACCCCCCAAGGGGCTTGTATCTCTCATCTACTCCCTTTCCCCACCATCCTAAAGGGGTCTCTCTGGGACACTGCCTTATCCCCTTCTGTCTGGTCCCCCAGTCGCCTTGCAGGGTTCTTCGCATCCTGAGGGGGTCTCCAAGGACACGACTCTTCCCCTTCCCCCACCTCACCCCTTCCTCCCCTTCCCCCTTTTCTTTCACGTAAGCACTTGTTTACTTATTAACCTGGCACTTATTATTGTCCACTCTTTCTACATATTATGTGCAACATTATTGTAACACTGTTTGTAACACCTGCCTTACAATGGGAGGGCTTTAAGCCTGAGGTTCAATGGGCAGAGCAACAACGTCACTCTCCCATCGAGCTTAAAAGGTCACACATCCTTTGCTTCACCAGGATTCTTTTTCATTGCAGCCGAAGGTTCTTTGGGCTGCTCCTTCTCTCTGTTATCTCGTTTATTCTGCCTGTCTTTTCCTTCTCTTGCCTCTGGCTGCCCTGCATTTCTCCCTCACTCTACTTTCTCCTTATTCCACCTGTGCCCCTCCTGTCTGTCTATGCCTCCCCCCATCATCATCGTCCGTATCCGTCACTCACCCTTGATCCTGTGCTCTGCTTGTTGGTGTTCATCTCCTGAGTGACTCTCCTCCTTGTTTTTGCTGTCCTGTATTTTTCTTTTTACCAGCTTGCTGCTCTGCACTGCACTGCCTCTGCTTTTCTGTGCCACACTGGAACTCCGTGTTCGCAAACCGTGTTGCGATACTTGAACCACAACCCACAGACTGCGTTTTCACGATGGTTGTTGCCCGACTCCCCGGCTTTCTGGTTGCAGCACATGGGGCGACTACCTTGCGACTGCTTCATCAGCGGATGGTTTTCAGCTGTGCCATTCAATTTCTGGAATCTGGGACCTGCTGGGTTGTGTGTGCTTTCATTTTTACTACACGCCCCTTGCTCGCTCCAAGCCTGAGTTCCAGCTCACTTCCCCGTTGCCGCAGCGTCCTTCTTTCCCGAACCTGTCTTTTCCAATCTCATCTGCAGTTCCCACCTGTTTCCATCCTGTTGGATCAGTTCTTCCGTGCGTGTGGACAGATGACGTGTGGGGCTCCTGTGTAGTAAGTATCCAGTTCCTGTATACTGCAATTGTAAATTGTTCTTCTACCTGGCTCTTTCTACCTTGTTGCGTTAGTATTAACCCTTTGGGGATGAGGTTCTCATAATCGGCACTCTGCAAAGTTTTGATTCTCCCTGACCTAACGTGCATCTGTCTTGTTCTGACTCATGAGCTTTTTACTCCATTCCTACTGCCGTGGTATTTCCATGTGTGCTGGTCTGACTCTGCACCTGCCATTTCTGATGTAGATGTTCTCTGTTTGTGCCCTCGTTCATCACGTGCCACCCCCTCACTGCAGCTCGGTTCTTGTTTTCCTTCTTTCCTCCCCCTTGCTGGGGGTCAGTTG
Source organism: Neoceratodus forsteri (assembly GCA_016271365.2). Taxonomy (NCBI): domain Eukaryota; kingdom Metazoa; phylum Chordata; order Ceratodontiformes; family Ceratodontidae; genus Neoceratodus; species Neoceratodus forsteri. The sequence goes on along the minus strand of JADMNL010000025.1, from coordinate 366,600,554 downwards.
GCTCCTACCCTGTCTGGGCTCCATTCCCTGTCGCATCTTGCATCCGTTCCTGCTGGCCCTGTTCATGGCTGCCTTCCATCTGCTTGACTCCTCCCGCTTGCCTCCGGTTGTCTGCCACTTCCAGGATTCATTCCGTTCGACCCGGACATTCCTTCGTCTGGCCTCGGCCCCCTCCTTTGCCTGTAGTCCATTCCTCTCCTTTGGCTGTTGTTGGCGGGCTCTGTCTGCCCTGTAGCCTGCATTTGTTGTGGATCTCGCTTGCTCTGCCATCCATATCATTGGTCTGTCTCTGGCCGCCTCCATCTGGTCTGCAGTCAATATTTCTTTTGGGCATACCTATCATGACCTATCATAAATCACATGCCGCGCATCAACTCGAGGCCTTCTTTCCGCATGTATCAGGTTCCTGACTCTGGTCATCATTCACTCATCCTTGCCTTATCATCATACTTCCTTTCCCTTTAGAGCATCTAGTTCTTGATAAAGGTCTCATCATTCACATGCCTTATTTCTTACCAGCCATCAGGCCTGTGCTCCTGCAGCCATCATCATCGTCCGTATTCCTCTTCCTCAGTCACCTCGATTCAGCTCTATTTCCGCTCCTGACCATGCCTTCCTGTCTGTCACCTTTACTATGGACCAGTTGGCTGCTCTCCACCATCGTGCAAGTTCAATTTCAAGTTCATTTCCAGTCTCCTTTTCCTCGATCTTCTCCTGTTGAACCGCTGCACACCTGCAGCAGTCATCATTATCATTGCATCATTCCTGTCTCCTCCTCTTCCAATTCCATACTGGCCCTACAGGATTCACTCCACTCATGGCCTGCTATCGATATTTCTTTTGGGCGTCCCTAAATGACTCCTGTACCACCTTATCAAGCCGCAGCCATCTTGCCGCATGTATCAAGTTCATCAATCCAACCATTCACTCAGCATTTCCTCAAGGTTCATTTACATCGTTTACTCGAACATTCCTATCATTGGATCCTATGCTACCCCATCGACTACAACCTCAGGGTCTAATCGTTCAGGGTCCAATCGAGTTAGTGCTTTCTTCAGGTTAGTTAGTTAGGTTCCGCTGTTGGATGGAGGTGGATGGTGGCCCCAGCTTTCCCCTCTCTCCTTAGGAAGTTAGCCCTTCTCTTCACAGAATTCATTCATTATCCTCACTTCTTCAAAGCTTGACATCTTTGGGTATTCTTTTTGGGCTTCTTCCTAGCCTACCTTTAGCTGATGCATTCATTCCCATAGCACCTGTAGGGTAGGAACCCTCCTCTAGGGTTCATTGCGTCGTACCCCTACAGAGTGGTATATCCCATGGATAGAGAGGCGGAAAGACACAAACAAATCAAGTTACACAAGCATCATCTCATATTATCTCATCCAGTTGCATAAGCACATCGAATGAGAGGGCTTTAAGCCCAAGGTTCGATGGGTGAATCAACAACGTCACTCCCCCATTGAGCTTAAAAGGTCACACATGCTGGGCTTCGGCAGGATTCTTTTTTGTTGCCCACCATCCACCCCTCCTCCTCCAGCAGCTCGTCTCTCTTACCTGTGGGCTTCTTCCTAACCTACCTTTAGCCGACGCATTCATTCCCGCGGCATCTATGGGGGGAAACCCTCCTCTAGGGTTCATTGCGTCGTACCCCTAGATGGTGGTATATCCCATGGATAGAGAGGCGGAAAGCCACAAACAAATCAAGTTACACAAGCACCATCTCGTATTATCTCATCCAGTTGCGTAAGCACATCAAACTGTATGTTAATGTTGATCTTGTAACTTGAATGTTTAATGTCTCATTCCTATTGTACCCCTTCCCCTGCACTTACCAAGGGCATAAATATCCACAACAAGTGAAGAATACAGTGTACTGTAGTCCAATCAATTTTCTTCATTTATTTGTTTCACACAACAAAACAGCCTGTGGGTGCTAGGGAAACCACACCAAGAGCTGAAGTTTCAACTCTTCCGAGTGTTTATCAAAGTTTGTTGTGTGAAACAAATAAATGAAGAAAACTAATTGAAATTCAGTAGACTGGATTCTTCATTTGTTGTGGATATTTATGCCCTGGGTAAGTGCCGTGACTGGCTGTTTTCATGTTCTTTGGAGTTGTCACAGAGCACCCCAGGTCACCTTGGTGCGGCTCTTTCTTTACCGTATGTACCCCTTCCCCCCAGGTCGCACCGGGAGACGAGCAACTTGTTGTTCAGTGTGCCTTCCTGGTGAAACATTTCAATCAATAAATAAATAAGAGACATCGAGCAAAATACAAAAAATAAAACATACAGCAGGTATACCCCAGAGGGAAACATTTCGTACAGTTCTAAAAGATACAATACAATAACAAATAAGTGCAAAGGAACACGATACAGGGGAAAGGAAAGTTGAGATTGGTTGTGGTTTAGAACAGGACAAGGCTCAGAGATATCAGCCAGGCAAGGGGATTAGTGCAGGCATTGTGAAGAAAAAGCGATAATTAGGAGGTGGGGCTAGGGACAGGGTGAAGGAGGATTTATATTGCAAGGGTACATTAGCAGAAAAGCAGGTCAAGAGCTTCAGGATGGGAGGAGGACAAGGTGCTAAGGAGGTTTAAAGCAGAAGCATTCACTGGATGAGATGAGGTAGCCGTGGAATGCTTTTTTAAAGGCGTTATGTGTGGGTGCTAGGCGGACATCTAGAGGGAGGGAGTTCCACTGCTGAGGAGCATGGTGGGCAAAAGCACTAGCACCTTTGGTAGTTTTGCATTTTGGGATGCATAAGAGGGATTTATCAGTCGAGCGCAAGCCGTGGTTGGAGGTCTGGGGAGTGAGCAGCTCAGCCAGTGTTTTGGGGGTTTGAGACCTCATACTACTATCAACAGTGGAGCCGAGGGAGTAAAGTCTAGCTGCATTAGGAGATAGCCAGTTAAGATCCAAGTAGAGGAGACAATGGTGTTTCAGCCTATGGGAGGAGGAGGCGTACCGACAGATATTATTATAGGCGATGTCCCATCTATGGAGATTGGATTTAGGTACAGCAGCATACATAGCATATCATATGCCATTGCAGATTGCTGTGTGCTACTTGCCTTATGGACATCTTAGCATGTAATAAAATTGTTAAATTTCAACTGAACTTTTTGTTTCTTGACTGCTGCATTCTTTGGGCTTTGAAGATACCACCAGAAAGGCAGAAGTCATTCTGCCCCTGTACAGGTCACTGGTATGACCACACCTGGAGTACAGTGTGCAGTTTTGGTGCCCATATCTTAAGAAGGATCTCAACTTTCTGGAGATGGTCCAAAGAAGTGCAACCAAGCTGATCCAGGGCCAGCAGGGCAACACCTATAACAAGAAGCTGGGGGAGCTCAACATGTACTCTCTTGAGGAAGGAAAGGAGAGAGGCAACATGACTGAAACCTTCAGTTACATTAAGGGTATTAATAGAGTGAGCACTTAGGGCCTCTTCAGCCATGGCAGCAACAAGACAAGTAGAGGCACAGCCTAAAGCTGGTGGGGGGAAGGTTCAGGAGGGGGATGAGGAGGCATGTTCTCACCAAGAGGGTGGTGGCCAAGTGGAATGAGGTGCCAGAGGAGGCAGCATTCCTAAACATGATGCACAGCTTCAAAAAAGGACTGGGACAGGGTGAAGGGAAACATTTCAGGTAGAAGGGGAGAAACTGGGGGTGGGGATGGGGAAAGTAGAGGGAGGTCAAAAGAGAAATGGGGAGGGGCTGCTTTCCTTATAAGCACATAGGGAGTTGCACAATCTAGCAGACTAGATAGGCCATAAGGCCCTTCTCTGCTGGCATGTTCATAATTTCATATGTTCGTATTGATTATGGGGAACTTTAATCAGCTGGGTATAGACTGGAGCATTCTGGCAGTAGCTACAACTAGAAGCAGGGCCACTCTAGACTCCCTACAAGGGCCATTTCTTAAACAGCTGGCTACAGAACCCACTAGTGATGAGGCAGTGGAGAATCTAGTGCTTACAAACAGGAAAAACATTGCAGATGTCACAGTGGGCATCCCCCTGTGTACAAGTGACCATCATACAGTGTGGTTTGGCATACAGATTGGGCAAGAGAAGAACCACACTAGAACGAGAGTCCTGTACTTCAGGAGAGCAGATTTAAAAAAAAAATGGGAGACTGCCTTAGGAAATACCTTGAAAAGAGGAATGGCGGTGGGGGGACACAATGGAAAAGCATAAAGGAGGAAATAACCAAGGCAATGGCAAGCTGTTTGAAGGAGTCAGGCAAGACAAAGAGGAGGAAGAGGCCACTATGGTTCTCTAAGGAAGTTGCTAATATAGTAAGGGAGAAAAAGCAGCTTTTCAGAACTGCTAGGAGACCCAAACAGAGGGCACTACAGGTATATCTAGATAAACAAAGGGAGGCAAGAGAGGAGGGTGAAGGCATCAAAGGCTCAAACAGAAGACAGGATCACCCAGGAAGTCATGAAAGACTTTCTTCAGGTTCATGTGTAAAAAAAGGAAGGCAAGGGTAGGGCGGTGAATGGTGGGGTTGGGGGACTGTGTGCAAGAAGATCAAGGAATGGCAAAAGTTTTGAATGAGTACTTCTGCTCAGTCGTCATTGTGGAGGGGGGAGGGGACACACCAGCACACATCAGCAGGCACTGGGGAGAGGAGGAAGTAGGCACAAGTCCATTTTCAAAAGATAGAGTCCATGGGCTGGCCCAGTGGCGTGGAGGGTTGAGGCATCCATGCCTTACCTCCTGCCACACCGGTGAACCATGTTCGCGGTGTGAGCGGGTCGCCGGGGGTTGTCCAGGGAGGAGGGGAATCAAGCATCCCTAGGACAGCTCTCCTCCTCGGCAGTCAGCGTTAGCCTGGCCCCTAGCGAAGGGCAGGGGCAGGCACACTGGTGCTGCCAAGACCATGGGGCAAAGGTGGGGCAGATGACAGGCATGCAGCATACGGGAGTGTGTGCGGCACCACCGATGGAGTCCTTGCACACCTCCCTCTGAGGGGAAGAGAACAAGAGAAAACTGCCAGCGGTTGGATGATGGCGGGCACCCACAGGCCCCGCCCCCAACCGACTGGACCAGCGGAATCAGATTCTGAAGTGGTTGGCGTGAGCACTCCCCCAGTGGACCCCACCAGATGGGGTAAGCCCTGGGGAAAAGACGCTGGTGCTGGCAGATGTCGGGGGATGGGGCTGGAGTGCCCGCTCAATTGAGGGCTGCCGGGGAACAGAAAAAAGTAAGGACAAAAAAAAAAAAAAAGATGGAGTCCAATGAGGATTAGAAGTCTTGAAGAATAACAAGGAGATGGGGTTGGAAGGAATCCACCCAGGGTTGCTAACAGAACTGTGTACAGTGCTAGCTGTCCCTCTGGCAACACTGTTCAGCAACTCATTGGAAACGAGGGTGGTTCCAGAGGTCTGGAAGAGAGCTGATGTGGTCCCTCTGCACAAGTGAGACAGCAACAAGGAGGCTAGTAATTACAGACTTGTCCACCTCACATCAGTGGTGGGGAAACTGATGGAAACCCTGCTGAAGGAGAGACTGATGGAGTACCTGGAGGCAGATGGGCTGCAGGACCACCAGCAGCACGGTTTCACGGTGGTAGGGGTCATGTCAAACAAATACAACAGTTACGTAAGAACTTACTGTAACAGTAGATCTTCAAGGGGATCTCAGTCATCAGGTTACACTGTAGGAACCTTTGCCATCGGAGATGGACAATCCACACGGAAGATTTTCAGAGGTACAACTGGGGCCACCCACACCGTCAATGTCTGCCGACATCACCAACCCTATATAGGCGTGGGCAGCCCCACTCCCTCCTCAGTTCTTTCCCTCCAGAGACGAAGGGAACAAGGCAAATGCCCTGGGGAACCGAGGAAAGACCGAGGGACCTGGTGCTAGATAGAAATGATGGAATACAGCAGATAACCAGGTCCTGAACAGGAGCCCCAAGAAGGGGGACGGTGGGAGGGAGATCATACCTGATGACTGAGATCCCCTTGAAGATCTGCATTACGGTAAGTTCTTACGTAACTGTCCTATCTTCTTTGGGGATATCGCAGTCATCAGGTTACACCGTAGGAATGAGTACCAAGCAGTGACAAGTATAAACAGACAGTATGGGACATTGGATCTCCATAAACTTAAGACAGGAGTCCTTGTAGCACAGCCCTACCAAATTCTGCATGAAATCTCGAAGCAATGTCCAGACTGTAATGCTTGGTGAAGGTGTGGACTGTACCCCAGGTGGCAGCAGCGCAAATATCAGTGGCCGAGACCCCTTTGAAACATGCTACCAAGGTAGCCATGCCTCTGATGGAATGAGCTTTGACAGCACCAGGCAATTCTTTGCCATGCTTGTTGTAGTAGAACACAATGCAATTTGCCAGCCATTTGGATAAACACTGCTTAGAAACTGAAGCACCCTCTCTGCCTGGAGTAAAAGAAACAAACAACTGCTCAGACTTTCTGTACTCCTTAGTACGAAACAGATAATACTACAAAGTCTGACGCTCATCTAGCGTATGAAGCAGTGCTTCCCCTGGTTGGCATGCTCAGGAAAATAAACAGGAAAGTGGATAGATTGATTAAGTGTGAACTTAGAAACCACCTTAGGTAAAAACTTAAGATCTGTGCGCAACAATCTGTGAAAAATCAAATAAGGCTCCTCACACCAGTGGGCCTGAAGCTCTGAAATTCTCTAAGCAGAAGTAATGGCAACTAAAAATGGTGCTTTCCAAGAAAGATAGCACAAATCACAAGTCGCGACTAACTCAAAAGGAGACAAGTTTTCCAAAATAAAATTCAAGTCCCAAGTCAGGACAGGGGATCAGACTGGGGGCTTCAGATTGACGATGCCCTTAAGAAATGTAAGGGAGACATCCAGCTGAGCTATAGTGTGGTCACCCATGGGCTCATGGAGGGCAGAAACAGCCGAAAGGTGGACCTTGAGGGAGGAATACTGGAGGCCTGAGTCAGACAAAGAAATCAGGTAGTTCAGGATATGTTTCACAGGACAGGTGAAAGGGTCTAGGGAATGCTTGGCAGCCCAGATGGCAAACTGCTTCCACTTCATGGCACAAGTGGCACATGTGGAAGTCTTGCGGGCGGCCACCAGGACATCCTCCACCTGTTAGAGACCCTGAACCTGGCGATGGCTACGTCCTCAGGAGCCACGCATGCAGATGGCGGGACCTGAGGTTGGGATGGACCAAGGTCCCCCAATCCTGAGTCAGCAGATTCCTGCAAAGGGGCGGAGGGACCGGAGGGTCCTCTGCCAGCTGTTGAAGCAGAAGGAACCGTATCTGGTGAGGCCAGAATGGAGCTACCAGAATCATGCTGGCCCCCTCCATTTGCAGCTTAATCAGCACCCTCTGTATCAGAGGAAATGGAGGAAATTCACACAGAAATCTCCCGCTCCAAGAGAGGAACAATGAGTCTCACCAGAAAATGCCAGACCCTGGATATAGTGAGCAGAAATTGGTCAGTTTTGCACTGAGTGGGGATGCAAAAAGGTTCAACTCTGGGTGACTCCATCTGTTGAACAGATCTTCTGCTATGAATGAGAGAAGCTCCCATTCATGCATGCTGGACTGAGTCCTGCTAAGACTGTCCACCAGGGTGTTGCAAACACCTGGGACCTGGACTGCAGAGAGTGTCAGACTGTGCTCCAGTGCCCAGTATCACACTCGCATGGCCTCCCTGCAAACGGAGTATGAGTGAGTCCCACCGTGCTTGTTGATGTGGTAGACTACTCTCAGATTGTCTGACTACACCAGCAGTTGGCCTAGAACAAGGTGTTCCTGAAATGCCTGCATGGCATAAAGCACTGCTCTCATCTCCAGGATGTTGATATGCAGGGCAGCTTCCCACTGGGACCAGCAGCCCTGGTTTTGAAAGGGACCCAGGTGAGCTCCCCAGCCGAGACCTGATGCATCCGTGGTGAGGATCTGTTGGGGAGAGGAGACTTGGAAAGGGACTCCCTGAAGAAGAAGATTCGAGGAGTCCATACACCACTGCAAAACTCTGCGGACTGGGGAGAAGACCAGGACTGGTTGGTCCAGCTTGTCCGTGCGCTGGTCCCACTGCACTGTGAGGGTCCACTGAGGGATGTGCATGTGAAGCCTGGCCAGTAGAAGAGTGAGAAAGGCCACAGCCATTAGACCCAAGAGCCTGAGATACAGCCTGGCAGGAATGTACCAACTCTGAGCTTCTTCTTCAGCCTGAGCTATAAGGGATTCTGCCCTGTTCTTGGGTAAGAACGGCTTCCCCTGCTTGGAGTCCAGAACCACCTTGATATATTGCAGTCTTTGGGATGGTACTAGAACAGATTTGGGCAGGTTGACTGTTATGCTCAAAGAGTGGAAAAGCTGGAGAGTGCACTCCAGAGTCAGCCACAGCTGGTCCCCGGATGAGGCCTTGAGAAGCCAATCGTCCAGGTAAGGGAAGATGTACAGTCTCTCTCTTCTGACAGCTGCTGTGACTACTGTGGCACAGAGGATAAGCCAAACGGCAGCATCTTGAATTGGTAATATTTGCCCTGAAAGATGAAGTGAAGAAACCTCCTGTAAGGAGTGAAGACTGCAATGTGTAGGTAAGCGTCCTGCATGTCCAGTGAGCAGAGCCAATACCTGGTCTTGAGGAGGGGCAAGAGGAACCTGGAGTAAAACTCCTGATTTCTCTGACGCTTTGGCACCAACTTGACTGCCTGCTTGCACAACAGATACTGCACTTCCTCCCAGAAAACAGACAAGTGGGCTGGGGGATAGGAGGAGGGTGGAGGAGGGGTATCTGGAGGTTGCTGAATGAACTCCAGGGTATGACCACTCTCTATAATATGTAGGATCCACGCATCTGAAGTTATGGTTCTCCATTGATTCAGATGGAGGGAGAATCAACCTCTGACCACCACCTCCTGGGTCTGGGCCAGAGGAGGGGAGTCTGGCAAGGAGTCAAACTGGGGAGGGACCAGCTGTGGAAGCTGGTCCATCATTTCTGAGATGCTTGGCCGCCGCTCCAGAGTTAGAGGGAGCAGGCAAGGAAGACTTGGCTCTGCACTTCCCCTGGGTGCAGGGGCCGAAGCCTGGTCTATTGGTCTGTCCACAAAAAGTAGAGCATCCCCTACCACGGGGCTGAGTGTGGCAGAGAGAGTGGACTGACTTAAGGGCCATGCCAGAGGTCTGCAGATCATTAATGACGTCCTGGACATCACAGCCGAAGAGCTTGGTACAATTGAATGGGGCGTTGAGCACCTTATTTTGCACTTCATCTGCAAAGCCAGAGACCCTCAGCCAGGAATGCCTATGAAGACAAATGCCTGTGGCAGCAGCCCTGTCCATCATGTCAGCCAAATTATAGAGGGCCCGCAGAAGGCGTCTGCTGACATTCTCTACAGTTTGCAGACATTGCAGCAGGTCCTGCTTCTGGGTGCCATCAGGGAGGGCTTGGGCAGCTGCCTTGCCTTTCCTCCAGTTGGTATTTTGGAACTTGACCATATGTGAAAGACAGTTTACAATCCTCAGACCTAAGGTGGAGGAGGCGTAAACCCTCTTACCCAGGGGTCAATCCTGCAGGATTCCTTGTCTGGGAGAAGGGAGCTAAGGTGCTTGGGCACCTTAGACCTGTCATGGGCTGCCTTAATGACAACTAAGTCAGTTTCAGCCTGGGCTGCAAAGTAAGGAAGGCCCTGGGGGGCATTATACAATCTGTCTGCCCTGCGTGGCATAGCTGGCACCATGTCTGGTCTGTGCCAGGCTGCCGTAGTGGCATTTTTCAGGGCTGGCAGCATAGGAGGGATAATTTTAGGTGGAGAATCAGGGATTTCCAAGTAGACAGCCAGGTTCTTTCTGGTAACATCCTCCTCCTCAGTCTGAAGCCCATAGTGGCAGACAGCTATTTCATGACATTATGGAAAGTAGCATCTTCGGGGGGAGACCTTGGAGCATGCTTAACTGAGTCCTCACTAACTGAAGAGGCCGTGGACTCGTCAGGAAGGAGGATTTCCTCCCCCCCCCCCCTTCATCCTCAATATCATCAGGGAGGATGAGGTCAGGTTGGTACTCCTCCTCGACATCGACCTCCTCATCCAGTCTGGTGTCGGAACAGTTGTCGGAGTCCTGTGCGGAGGTTCCCTTGGAGGACGAATGGGCATTGATGACGAAGCCACCATTGACGGTGCCAGTGATGATGGCCTATTGAAGGTGTTAAACTACTGGACCAAAACATTGGTAAACTTAACCAAAACCTTATTCAGGTCAATGGTCGTTGTCGATGGAGGGGGGGTTCGATGGCACAGATGCCGGTGACCCTCCAACCTGAAAACCCAATGAGCTGTGGCCCTCAGAGAGGAAGAGACAGGCAACGATGGGGCGGCCATTGACAATGAGCCCGTCATCGATGGAGGAGGGGGCTATGAGCCAGAGGTTGACAGCCGGGTGCCCTAAGATTCAGGCGGAGAAGCTGTCGGTATGGATCTGGTAGAAATAGAGACCTAGACAGCTGGTCTCTTCGTCTGGGCAGCTGCCGTCGACAAAGAGCCCCCGAAGGAGAGGCTGATGGGGAATGGGATGGCCGCCGTGGCGAGCAGTCGTGATCCTGTGATTTCCTGTGACTTTTTCCCAAGGACTTGTCTCAGGCCTTGGAGGTCTGAGAGCTTGTGGATTCGATGAGCAATGAAACGGCTGGGGAGGACCCCTGCCCAGATTTGGCTACCTGCTGCTCCATCAGGAATTTCTTGAGAGCCTTCTTGTGTTGCCTAAGGGTTGTTTGAATTTCTGGCAGAGCTCACAATCAGAGACTTCGTGGTTCGGCCCAAGACAGCAGACACAAGACACAGAGTGTTTGTCTGTAGAGGCAATCTTCTTCCCACAGTGGCAGCACCGGGAAAGAGAAGAGGAGGACGGATTAATTCTCGACATAAATAAAAAAAGAAAAAGTCTCTGAAAGAGATTTTGCGGAGAAAACGAACAAAAATGGCTGTGGCTGAAAAAGGCGCAGACACTGCAATAGCTCTTCCGCAGAGACTGTGCTTACAAGTGAATGATGAGAAAGAACTGAGGAGGGAGTGGGGCCACCCACACCTATACAGGGTTGGTGATGTCAGCAGATGTCGACGAAGTGGGCGGCCCCAGTTGTACTGCTGAAAATCTTCCATGTGGATTCCCTGCCCATCTCCGATGGCAAAAGTTCCTATGGTGTAACCTGATGACTGAGATACCCCCGAAGAAGATCTCATAGATTTCTTTGACTGGGTTACAAGGGAGGTGGATCAGGGCAGGGCAGTGGATGTAGCCTATCTGAACTTCTGCAAGGCCTTTGACACTTTACCACACAGGAGGCTGATAAGGAAACTTAGCAACCTAGGTGTGGGGGAGAAGGTGGTAAGCTGGGTATCAAACTGATTGAAAGACAGGAGGCAGAAGGTGGTGGTAAATGGCAGCCGCTCGGCGATCAGGAGAGTGACCAGTGGAGGAGTGGCTGCAGCAGTGAACGTGCACTCTCTGGAAGACATGAGAGTAAGATGGGACATGACTGAGACCTACTGTATAAGTACCTCATGGAGGTGAACAAAGTGCAGGAGGTAGTCCCTTTCAGAGGAGGAGCACCAGAACATGGGGGCATGCTATGAAGCTTGAGAGAGGGAAATTTAAAAGGGATGCAAGGAAATACTTCTCCATAGAAAAGGTGGTGGACACCTAGAACAGCTTGCCAGGAGAGGTGTTGTGGACAAAGACATTGGACAGCTTCAAGCATGCATGGGATAGGCACATGGGCATAGTAGTTAGAGGAAAGGGAGGCAAAAGGGACAGCTGTGACCGAATGGGGTCCAGGGTGTTGTAATAGGCAGGGAAAATAGAGCAGACTAGATGGGCCTACTGGTCCTTTTCTGTTATGTTTCTCAGAGACATGATGTGACAATGTAAGTACGCTCCTGCTGCATAGGGATTGAGCCTGCATTGTTTGGTTGCTTGACAATGGCATAGAGTTCACACCAGATCGTGCACGAGTGCTGGGTTTTGGGAATGCGCTTCTTAGATTTCCTCAGGTTTCATATGAGCATGAAATTATGCATGTTCTCAAAGCAACGTGTGTTTGCGATTCCAAAATGTCAGGTCGCCATGGAAACGGGTAAGTGATTGATGACCCTGACGTGTTCATGATTTAAAAAAGAAAATAATTTTTATAGCCGTTTAATTTTACCTACAGATCGCAGTGGGCACCAGTGTTTTTCACCCTCTGCCCAAATAGTAGCAGTCACAGGAAGCAGCAGTCTTTAATTTAACTTCAACCTCCTACATGCTCTAACAATGGGACAAGTAACCTGAGATTGACAGACAGACCATAGCTGGTGGTCTATGTGTACCACCTTCTCCCACCTCAACCTTAGCTCCTAGTGATTAAAAGAAATAAAGTCAGGCATGTATTTTTAGGCCCCAGCAAGTGTAGCTTGAAAGCACTTTGTGTCGTCAAGTGTGTTATTTTCTGCATGTGGTAAAGTTTAAGGTTACATTCACTATGAGGGATTTTGGCTGCATGATGTCATTGCTGATGTCAGAGATAGGGTTTTTAGGTCTTGGCGTAGGGTTTCACACCTATACAAGCCTAGGTGTGATCCCTTATTGAGCACATTTTTAATTTCTTAACACAATTTATGTTGTATGACAGAAATTGTTAGAGTTCATTGCTGATGTCAGGGGTAGAGTTTCAGCAGGACTTGAAGCTGGGTTTCAGATTGTGGAACTGCTAGTTCTATGTTGCACTCAACTTAATTAGCTCTGGCTGAGGCTTTGAGGCTTGTGTAGGTTTGAATGCAACTAGGTGGGAACCATTCCTTCCATTTGGCAGAGAGTTCATTACTAAATTCCACTGCAGGTGTGTATGGTGGTGGTGGTGGGGTTTGCACCTGATGCAGGCTATGTATTCACATAGCATGCATCCTTGTGTAGAAACCATATGTCTAACCATCTGAAATGATAGCACAAAGGGACAGCACCAAGACAGGATTGGGGTGGGAGTCAGTTCCCAGTAGGGCACATTTTCTCCTTCTCACTACAGTTTCTGTTGTTTTGTTTTTTTACCAGGAGAGACAAACTAGGCTGAAAGCTTATTTACACGTGCGACTTGGGAGCACAAGGAAGCTAAGTGACTTGCTCAGGGTCACACAGTATGCAAGTGGGGGTTGTGGAATTCAAACCCAGCTCTCCAGATTTGCAGCTCAGAGCCTTAAACCACTGCACTATACTGCCTCAATGTTATGTGACAGAAATTGTTAGATGTCACTGCTAATGTCAATGATATTCTATTCAGGGCTTGGAGTAGGTTTTCAGAGCATGGGGAACTATTAGTGAACGAGGAACCAACAACATGGAAAATTTAACTGTTCCACTACATCAAGATTAAAGAATCACAACAGGGAGTAATGCAGACTTATTAATCACAGCTCACAAGACTTTTTTTGTTTGTATTTTGTTTGTGTTACAAAATACAATGCTGACTCCAGAGACTCTAGTGCAGGAACTCATCAGATTAAAAGTTCAGAGTTTGTGTACTGTATGGGGTGTGTTGTTTATTCTGTTTGACATATGTGTGTGTGTGCTTGTGTGCGTATGTCTGTATTGTGTAGCACCTACATGTACATTCTTTAGCATGTATATGTGTCTTTTATAATACAAAAATGACACATCCACAACTTGGCACTGCTCAGTACTGTTGGTACTTTGATTTACGTATGAATGTGTTTATTGACCTTTATTTTGAAGTTGTCAGTGTTACATCAGTGACTCACCAAGTAAAGTATATTAATTAAAGATTACCATATGGCTAATAGAATGTCATCAGCCAATCAACAGTCATTATTTCCCTGACCCTTTTTTAATGTGATTTATTTTTTTTTGCATTACCTTTTTATCCCTACGAACCCAGCCGATTACTCCTTCAGGCAGTCAACCCTCACCTCTACTGCTTCTCCCCATTCTGCCATCCCCTGCTTCCTCAACTGCAATCCTGACTGACCTGATGTATCCCTTTCTCGGGGGGCCCCCTTATCTGTGGGGCCAACTGGGAGGGGAGATCGAAATGCCCATAGGCACTTCCTTGCATCTACAGTACATCGGGTGGCGAGGGTGCAGCCCGGGGGCTTCCTAGCTTTGTGGCGAGGGGAGGCAGGCTGCTGTCATCCAGCCGGCATGGGTGGCCATTTTTTCACTTTCTGCCCTCCCACCCCTAATTGGGCCTTCAGCGAGACAGCAACCTGAAGCGGAGATGTGCGGGGGCCTGTCAAGGCTGCACGCCACCTTGCACGTCCACCAATCCACCTCCAGGTGCCAAGGCCCTGCCCACCCCACCCTGGGAGGGAAGCATCCAATAGGCACTCTGGAATCCTCCCTGCTGGCCTCTGCTCCTGACACCAGGGCTTGGGGCACAAACCCGAGTCACCAGCATGCCGAGTGAACCACTTCACTCGGCACCACGGAGCCAGCCAATAATGCAATTTCTTTTTAAGCTAATAGTAATGAACATGGACGGGACTGGACTCACTCCCTACACAAAGTTATTTATTGCGGCATGTAGGTAAAGTCAATCTCTTAAGGAGCAACTCTCCCCATGAGGTTAACTTTTAAAATGCAGATCTGTTTAATATTAAACAGAAACAAAAAACAAAAACCTTTAGTGAACTTCTTTACAGTACCCTTCTCATTTATATTAATTATTGATAATATTGGTATGTAAACAAGAACTTTCCATGCTTCCAAGAACGGGGTGAACGATACTGTCCTGAGGTGGCACAGCAGCACAACAGACTAGTGAAACGTATCTTCCAAGAGAGACATAGTGCCAGGCTACATGGTTGGGAGCGGTGATTCAAGGAGGGGGATCATCCCTTCTACCCTTCTTCAGATGGATTCTTGAGGCTCCTTTACACCAAGGGCTAGGACAGTCCAATCATACTGTATATCCCCACAGCTAACTACTGTCATGCCAGCAGAAGCTTGTCTCAGGCCTGCCCAGTGCCATCTCAGGCTGAACCTTCTGCTCACATGTACTAAGTTTTGATCACCACCCACTGCTGTTATTGTTGCTATTGTCTTTTTTGTTATTCTTAAGTGGTAAGGAATAATGGGGGGTGTGCTACTGTACAGTGGTAATTCTATGTTCTGCACCCCCCCCCGAAGTCATCTTATTGCTATTATGAGATGCAGCAATGCACTAAAAACATTAAGTTCAAAACAAAACCCTTGCCAGAAACCTGTCTGCTCAAGCATTCTGCTTCACACAACTGCAAGGTGCACTGGGGAACCACGTGATCACCATATTTTATTCACACTGCTCCCAGCCAGTCAGGAGGCTGGATCTGGCTTTAAACAGAAGCTGAAGTTCCACTTTGCTGCCCCTTCCCTGGGCTGCCTGTAGCAGTGACTTACACTGTTTTGAACACTTTGTTATTTATAACTGTCTGTACTTTGTAAGCACTCCTTATTTGTGGTGCCACATCTGTAAGTTAATAGGGCTTCCACGGGTGTTTCATTGATCTACGAGATTCTGAGCATGAGGTTTGAGCCAGAGGACTGCGAATAAAAAACTGTGCCGTTCTGGATGTCCAAACTTTAGGATTAGAGCCTTTTATATCATAAGTGTAACCCCCCTGCAAATGGGGGTTCCCAAAAGACTTCCAGGAGCTTGCTTGAATGCTCCAAGCCTGAATGGTGTTTGGCATTTAAGCCATTTATCAGTGAGTGTTTTTAGAGCCTCTGGTACTGTCTCTTTAAGAGCTGTCTGCTTGCAGACATAATTAGTTTGTATGGGGGGACTGTGTGCTTCTCTGAGTACCACTCGAGCTGCTGCCAATTCACTTCATTTTGCAGTCACTAGGAGTGCAAGGGAACCTATCTGAAAGATGTAACTGTTTGCCAGAAATTATTTAGAGTAATAATGAAATTACAGTTTGTCTAACCTGCTTCTTTGCAGTCAGAACTGTGTCTGCTAGTTCCCCATTCTAGTTTTGAACTGCTGAACTGGACCAATCAGTGTGGGGTAGCTAGCTCTAAAATGGTGCCTTGGACGAATCAGAACTTGGACTCATAATCTGAGCCAGCCACAAGAGGATTGTATGGGCAGTGACTCTGGGAGATGTAGTTTAGACTTCAGTGCCTTTTTGGACCAACAGCAGCAGTCTATTGTGAGTGACAGCCAATCCAGTCAAGAACTGGGAGGAACTCAAAGGAAGTGCCCGTTTTGTCAGTTGGAGAGTCAGTTGAGCTTTGGCAGTGAAGAAGGAAGGAGCCCTGTGCTTTTTCAGTGTGCAGTTTTAGTCAAAAAACGTGTGTAAGGCCCAGAGTTCCGGTCTGCAGCTTGTTAGGACTGAATCCGTCCTGTGAAAGAATCAAAGGATCTCTGAAGTAGAAAACAGGCTCACCCTGTAGAAGACTGGAAGAATTGCTGAAAATTGCACTCGGTCTGTCAGGAACTGATATGCTGTGTGTTCTCCCGGGTATTGTGCAGTAATTGCGATCGGGATACAGATGCAGCCTGCCTGGTATAGTGCTTTCTTTTATATGGATGTGTGAAGAGGTTTGTGTACCTCAAGTGAGCCCTGCTGACATTGAAGGACCCTATCTTATTTGGAGGTCGTGAGTACTAATTCAGGGTCGCTCCCTGTTGAATTGCCACATTAAATCCAAATGGAATTACTGTACTGCTGACTGTTTAATTCTCCTTTTCTCTGTGTGAAAGGGCCCCTACCAGCTGCCACGGTTTGGACTAGCCACTAGGGCTTGGGTACCCAGGGACAGTAACTGATAGGGATAGGCCTGTGCACAGAGCCATAGGTAGATTATTAGAGTGATAAGCTAATTAACCTGATTTCCCCCTGTCCTTGTTATATCCCCCTAAATAAATCAGAGCTGCTTGTTTCAGCAAAGTTATACTGCCTGAGGTATTTGTCTATGTTAAAGTACTGTACTGTGATTGTTGCACTGTATCTCATTTCTGGGAGGTCCCAGTGCGGAACCAGACCTGGGGTAAGTGTATACTGTGAAGGTAATTCTGATATATTGTGTGGGCACTAGTGGGAAGAAAGGGGTTGCAGTGTCCCAGAGGCTGTGACCAAGTTAGTTTAACTATTGCAAACCCTGACCTCTGGGTGGAGGCACCGCCATTGGATCCAGGCCCTCCAACCTGTTAGTGGCAAATCAGGCAGGGTAGTAGCCCCTGGGATAGCGCCATCTAGGGGTTACATCTTGGAGGCTCACCGCTGGGATTGTGTGTCCTCTAGTGGCCATATTCTGAACCACTGTTAAGAAAAAATGGGTACCCGACAGAAGTGGCTGTGCACCGGCTGGTGGAGTGGTGTACTGGGGAGGAGATCGACCCCAAAATGCTATGCTTATCCTGGACATCCCCTGGTATCAATACGGACACTGTGCAGGAGTACTTTCCAAGGTGGAAGGTTTACAAAACCCTGTGGTGGTGGGTCGGCATGCTAATCTGCTCACCCACACTTTCCTGGCCCTAGTAGAGTTTAAGGATCCCATAGATAGCTCCAAAGTGCCACAGACCATTACCCCAGAGGGAGCCCTCACTGCTTGGAGAGTGATAACTAAGGACAGTAAAGACCCGGGGGGGAATCAGCCCCACCACTATCTGAAACTTTTGAGGAGAAATTTGCTGAATGGTTGCTGGGAGAGGGAAAACTGTGGAGGACTTGAAGAAACTATTCTTGCCACCTGGGGTGTTCCTCCCCAACACCTCTCCTGCTCCAGTGCCGTAATGGTGGCTGAACCAATGCAGACTCCTATTTCTGCACCTGCCATTAGTCCGACTCTTACCGAAGGTTGAGGATCTTCTCTGGCACCTCCCACCCCCAAGGGAGGATGACTGGGAGACCTGGATAGACCATGTTGCCCCCAAGTGCTAGAATGGCAATGCTCGGAAGGCGAAAAGCGAAAGAGGGTTAGTGAGAGCCTCCAGGTCCCACCCTGGCTACCATCCGTGCTAAACGGGCCAGGTAACCCTAGTTGACTGCACAGGCCTATCTTGGAGGCCTTGGAGAATGTGTATGGGAGCCCAGATTCTGATGAGGACCTATGGTGGAGAGTAAGAGATGCACAACAGTACCAAGGGAGTTGTTGTCTGTGTATGTATCTCGGCTGGAAAAATTGTTGCAAGAATGCCTCAGAAAAGGTAGTTTGCCAGCTATTGAACTGGACCGAACCAGGCTGGACAGGATCCTTAAGTCTGCCCCTTCTCAGAACTGCTGTTGCTTCAGTTACGCCTGGCAGATCGACTGAATCCCCACCCTCCTATGATGAGTTAATGAGAGAAATTGAGGAGTTGAGAAAAGACGACCTGGGAGGGACCTGCACCAATAGCTGCGGCTACGACCCAGTGACTGAGGGTGACCCATCAAGTGAAGTTCAGGGCAGAGGTTGGCAGTCAATGAGTGCTCTGACAAGGAAAAGATATGTCACAATGGGGCGAACTGTTGAGAGAGATCCAGGAATTCAAAACAGTCCCTTTATGAAGGCCATGCCTGCAAGTACGGGCCCTGACCTATATCCGACTGCATCTGCTA
The DNA here is from genome assembly GCA_016271365.2 of Neoceratodus forsteri. Taxonomy (NCBI): domain Eukaryota; kingdom Metazoa; phylum Chordata; order Ceratodontiformes; family Ceratodontidae; genus Neoceratodus; species Neoceratodus forsteri. The sequence goes on along the minus strand of JADMNL010000025.1, from coordinate 366,582,009 downwards.
TGGGGTGGGGTACCCACCCATGTATCTCCTGCTGATAACAGCTCCGAACTCGATTCCTTGACCATGGAAGTGGAGAAACTGACGAGATGTCTCCAAATGCTTATCACGCCAAGAGACAGAGATGGCACCAAGGTTTCCAGTTAGTAATACCCCGCCCCTGGCTCCCAGTGTGGCGCTCGGCCAGCTCAAACTCCAGAAAGTATGTTTTGCTATAATTGTGGGAAGATGGGCACATGAAAAGGGAATGCCAGTCCCCAAAAGACACTGACAAAGTTGCATATAGGCTACAAGGAGAGCTTGGAGAAGAAATCAGTGGTTAAGAGGTGCACATGATCCCAGTGAGGGCACCAAAATGCTAATTCCACGCCTTTTGTGGCAAGGTCAGTTGCCCAGGCCCCACTACCGCCTCTCAGACTGGTCCAGAATAGTGGGTCCCTCCATGGAGACCACTGTAAAGGTGAATGGAGTGTCTACAAGAGCTGTATTAGACAGTGGCTCCCAAGTGACAATTATGTTCCAGGATTGGTATCAGAAGCATTTGTCAGGCGCCCCTTACAACCATTAGAAGGACTGCATGTATGGGGGTTAAGTGAGAAGGCCTACCCTTATTCCGGGTATATCCAGATTTGGCTGTCTTTCCCCACCTCCGTGGCTGGAGTGGCCGAACAAGTAGAGACCCTAGCCTTAGTGTGTCCCCCACTGGACTGTATGATGGTGTCCTTTGTTGATTGGAACAAATGCTCATATGTTCGGAAGGCTGGCACAGTTGTGTTATGAAAACAGGGTCAAAGACTAGTAGAGCTTTAAGAGTTCCGGCTTTAATTAAGAAGGCCTATGAGGCACAGAGAGATGCTGAAAAACAGAACCAGAGGAACCGGTCGAATTGTATGGAAGAAGGATCCTGAGTCTCTGATCCTGGCGCCAAATGCCCAGTGTACCTTACAGGAGAGGTCCGTATCAGAAAGGATGTTAAGAATAAAATATTAATGTTGGATGCACCAGGCGATGGAAAATTGCCAGAGGGACTGCTGGTCCAAGCCTAGTATTTGCCCGCTAGAGCCCATGCTTATGCCAGAAGGGTAATGGTCCAAGTTCATAATGTGTCTGAAAGAGACATTCGAGTAAACAGAGGTTGCATCCTGGCTAATGTGCATTGTCAGACACTGCAGTGCTACCCAGCAGCAAGAGTTCAAGGAAGAATGACAGAGTAACGCCTGACTTGTTTGATTTGCGACCTCCCGCTGCCAGCTGAATGGAAAGTGAGGATCAGTGAGAAGCTTGCCCAGAGAGACCAGGTGTTTTCTTTAAAGGAATGGGATGTAGGATGCGTGCAAGGAGCTGAGCACAATATCCGACTGCATGACGAAAGACCATTTAGTGAGAGGTCTCGACACCTGGCACCTGCTGACATAGATGATGTGGAGCGGCATCTGCAAGAGATGTTAGCTGCTGGTGTAATACAAGAATCCAGAAGCCCTTATGCTTCCCCCATTGTGGTAGTGAGGAAAAGAATGGAACAGTAAGGATGTGTGGATTATCGCACTTAAACCGGGCGGACTATCCCTGATCAGTACACAATGCCCGCATTCAGGATGCTTTGGACTGCCCTAAGCGGGAGCAAGTGGTTCTCTGTGCTGGATCTCCGCAGTGGGTACTACCAGATCCCGATGGCCCCGAGGACCGTGAGAAGACGGCCTTTATCTGTCCGCTTGGCTTCTATGAATTCATGAGGATGCCTCAAGGGATTTCAGGTGCCCCAGCCACTTTTCAACGATTGATGGAGCGTGCAGTGGGGACATGAACTTACTAGAGTGCCTGGTATACCTAGATGATGTCATTGTGTTTGGCAGCTCACTGGAGGAACATGAGAGCAGATTATTTAAGGTATTGGACCGACTGGAGGACTTTGGCCTTAAACTGTCCATTGATAAGTGTCAATTCTTTCAAACATCAGGTAAAGTATGTGGGACATAGTATCCACGAGGAATAGAGACCCGACCCAAGTAAAGTTGAGGCCTTGACCACCTGGCCACAGCCCAAAAATCTAAAAGAACTGCAAAGATTCCTGGGATTCTGTGGTTATTATCGGCGCTTCATCAAGGACTATTCAAGAGTGATCCGCCTTTACTTAACCTTACTCAAGGGTATCCCCAACCCACAAAAATACCAAAAGTCAGCGTCCCTCAAGACTGAAAGAGTGTATTTTCATCCGGTGAAGTATTTGGGGCCCGCTGGACTCCTGATTGTGAGACTGCTTTTCATGAGATCATATATCAACTTACCCATGCTCCAGTGCTGGCCTATGCCGATCCAAGAAAAACCTTACGTCCCTGCACACTGATGCTAGCTTGCAAGGGTTGGGGCTGTGTTGTACCAAGAGCACAGAATGGCCTGAGACCAGTGGCCTTTGCCAGTAGAAGCCTGACCCCATCCGAAAAGAACTATCCTGTACATAAGTTAGAGTTCCTAGCTTTGAAGTGGGCTATTGTTGACCAATTCCATGAGTACTTGTATGGGGCTAAAATACTAGTAAAACTGACAATAATCCTTTGACCTATGTGCAGACCTCAGCTAAGTTGGATGCCACTGGCCATAGGTGGCTTTCTGCATTATCTACATATGACTATGCTCTGAATACCGAGCAGGTCTGAACCACATAGATGCTGATGCTCTCTCCCGGGCCTGTTCCCCAGAATGATTGGGTCGATTGGCAGAACCTGACATTGGGCACTCTGCCGGAAGTTTGACAGGGAGGAACAAATGTCCACGGACGAGTGGACTGCATGGTGGATTGCTTGGGAGCCTCTGAGAATTGCATACCTGCTGCTTATTGCCACTTTTCTGCAATAGACATTGGTGCACTGCCTCAGCTGGACAATGACAGTATTCGCGGGCTCAATCCCGCGATCCCATGATCAAAGCAGCTTTAGAAGCCCTCTATGCAGGAAAAGATGTGTCCAAATTACGCTCCACTGATTTGAGAACTGCACTGTTATACAAAGAAGGTCCTAAGTTGAAACTGATCAATAAACTGTTATACAGAGAAACAGTAGACAGAGGGGACAAGTAGACAAACAACAACTAGTGCTGCCCACTGCCTTTGAGACTCAGTACTGAGGTCCTTGCACAACCACATGGGGCACCTTGGTAGAGACAGAACACTTGACTTGGTGAGATCCAGATTCTATTGGCCTAAGATGGGGCTGATGTGGAGCAACACATTCGAACTTGTAGTCGCTCTTACAGAGGAAAGCTTTGTCCAGAGGGCTGCCCCTTGTTAACATCACCACAGTGCACCCATGGAGCTGGTCTGTATTGATTTTCTGAGTTTGAGTCGGATCAAAGAAATATCAGTAATGTGCTGGTGGTCACTGACCATTTCACGAGATATGCCCAAGCTTTCCCACCAAAGACCAGAAAGCATCCACTGTGGCCAAAGTACTTGTAGAAAACTTTTTGTTCACTATGGGGCTCCACAAAGAATCCATTCTGATCAAGGGAGAGACTTTGAGAGTCGTCTGATCAAAGAGATGCTTTCTCTGTGGGGAGTCGCGAAGTCCAGAACCACTCCTTACCACCCCAGGGGACCCACAGCCTGAGCGTTTCAACCGCACTTTGCTAGATATGCTAGGCACCCTGCACCCAAAGGACAAGCCTAGATGGAGCCAACAAATTAGCACCCTGGTACATGCTTATAACTGCACCAAAGTGATGCCACTGGATTCTCCCCCACCGCCTGATGTTTGGAAGAGAAGCTCGACTACCAGTAGATGTGTGTTTTGGGGTCTCTCTGATGGGTTCAAGCTGACAACTATTTACAGTATGTGCAAAAGTTAAAGGCCCAGCTAACTCATGCGTACCAACTGGCTCAAACCATGGCTGCCAAAAGAAATCTGGCCAACAAAGAAAGGTATGATAAAAGGTGAAAGCACAGGAACTCCAGGAGGGAGATCGGTATTGCTAAGAAATCTGGGACTGCATGGCAAGCACAAGATTGCTGACAGATGGCACCATCTCCCTCACATTGTAGTGGGCAAACTAGATGATCTGCCAGTGTACAAAGTAAGGCCTGAGAATAATTCAAAAGATGTAAAACAATGCATAGAAATCATTTACTGCCCATTGGACAAATCTTAATTGAGTCTGAGCCCCTAGAAGATGCCCTCTGGACCAGTGACTAGAGCTGCTGCAAGAAAGATCAAGAAAGTCTGCACCTACAGAAGCAAAGTTAAAGTGTTCCCTCCACAAGTCCCAGTTGAGCATGACTGTCAGTCCATATCGGAAGAAAGTGAGAGTGACTTTGAATACTATCCTTCTTACGAACTGAGTCAATTGTTTCGGGCAATCCCTAGTCATATGTGGAGACAAAGCTGGGCCTTCTGGACTGTCTAAGCCCCAGCTTCATCCCTGGAGCCAATGCTCCCAGAAAAAGTGAAGTGCAAAGCATCAGATCAGATGAAATGGAATCATTGTGCATGGTTGAACTGTTTGAGCTTTCAGGGAGAAAATGATAGATTGGGCAGACTGGTGATATATCCGAACAAGAAGAGTATTTTGAGTGCCCTGACAGTCCACTGCCAGTGTCCGAAAGCTCTCCATGCGAGCCAAATGTTGTGGACTCAGAAACTGTAACTCCTGGAGCTGAAAGTGCCCCAAGTTCTAGCCTCTCTACCCCAGGAGACTCCTGACAAGTGAGGACAATGCTGAAAATGAGGCTCAGAGGCAGAGACTGTAACAGTTCCCCTAGAAAGACTGGTCGAGCTGTAAAGCCTGTGGTGCACCTCAGTTATGATTCCCTTGGGAGGCCTGTGGATTTGCCTCTCAATGTTGTCCATAAAGTGTATGTGTCCCGAGCTCATTGCCCAAACTGAGTGTCAGTGCTAACTCCAAGTTACTTGTGTTGCCCTCTAAGTATGGTGCCCTTGCCCGTCCAGCCCCAAGGTAACTGATAGGAAGGGCCCCTCTCTCAGGTTTCATGTACAAGAGGTAATAACTTGAGTTATGGTACAATGTATGTAATACTGTGTAAAGAGTGACGACTGCAATGTTTCAGAAATGTGTTCTTGGTAAAATGATATATTGACTGATGATTACATATGGAGCCTAATGCAAATGTATATGGTTGCAGTTGAAACTTATGGGGTACTTGCTTGACATGGACGTCAAGCTTTCCCAGGCCAGGAAGGTGTAACCCCTGCAAATGGGGGTTCCCAAAGACTTCCAGGAGCTTGCTTGAATGCTCCAAGCCTGAATGGTGTTTGGCATTTAAGCCATTTATCAGTGAGTGTTTTAGAGCCTCTGGTACTGTCTCTTTAAGAGCTGTCTGCTTGCAGACATAATTAGTTGTATGGGGGACTGTGTGCTTCTCTGAGTACCACTCGAGCTGCTGCCAATTCACTTCATTTTGCAGTCACTAGAGTGCAAAGGAACCTATCTGAAAGATGTAACTGTTTGCCAGAAATTATTTAGAGTAATAATGAAATTACAGTTTGTCTAACCTGCTTTCTTTGCAGTCAGAACTGTGTCTGCTAGTTCCCATTCTAGTTTTGAACTGCTGAACTGGACCAATCAGTGTGGGGTAAGCTAGCTCTAAAATGGTGCCTTGGACGAATCAGAACTTGGACTCATAATCTGAGCCAGCCACAAGAGGATTGTATGGGCAGTGACTCTGGGAGATGTAGTTTAGACTTCAGTGCCTTTTGGACCAACAGCAGCAGTCTATTGTGAGTGACAGCCAATCCAGTCAAGAACTGGGAGGAACTCAAAGGAAGTGCCGGTTTTGTCAGTTGGAGAGTCAGTTGAGCTTTGGCAGTGAAGAAGGAAGGAGCCCTGTGCTTTTCAGTGTGCAGTTTAGTCAAAAAACGTGTGTAAGGCCCAAGTTCCGGTCTGCAGCTTGTTAGGACTGAATCCATCCTGTGAAAAGAATCAAAGGATCTCTGAAGAGTAGAAAACAGGCTCACCCTGTAGAAGACTGGAAGAATTGCTGAAAATTGCACTCGGTCTGTCAGGAACTGAATCTGCTGTGTGTTCTCCGGTATTGTGCAGTAATTGCGATCGGGATACAGATGCAGCCTGCCTGGTATAGTGCTTTCTTTTATATGGATGTGTGAAGAGGTTTGTGTACCTCAAGTGAGCCCTGCTGACATTGAAGGACCCTATCTTATTTGGAGGTCGTGAGTACTAATTCAGGAATCGCTCCCTGTTGAATTGCCACATTAAATCCAAATGGAATTACTGTACTGCTGACTGTTTAATTCTCCTTTTCTCTGTGTGAAAGGGCCCCTACCAGCTGCCACAGGTTTGGACCAGCCACTAGGGCTTGGGTACCCAGGGACAGTAACTGATAGGGATAGGCCTGTGCACAGAGCCATAGGTAGATTATTAGAGTGATAAGCTAATTAACCTGATTTCCCTGTCCTTGTTATATCCCCTAAATAAATCAGAGCTGCTTGTTTCAGCAAAGTTATACTGCCTGAGGTATTTGTCTATGTTAAAGTACTGTACTGTGATTGTTGCACTGTATCTCATTTCACAGGAGGTCCCAGTGCGGAACCAGACCTGGGGGGTAGAGTATACTGTGAGGTAATTCTGATATATATTGTGGGCCACTAATTGGGAAAGAAAGTGGGGTTGCAGTGTCCCAGAGGGCTGTGACCAAGTTAGTTTAACTATTGCAAACCCTGACCTCTGGGTGGAGGCACCCGCCATTGGATCCAGGCCCCTCAACCTGTTAGTGGCAAATCAGGCAGGGGTAGTAGCCCCTGGGATAGCGCCATCTAGGGGTTACATAAGAGACACTCTGTCGAGGCCTTCTTATTATAAATCACTTGAGTTAGCCGAGTAATTTATTATACGTATAAAGTATTTTGTTTTGAAATTTCAAGTTAAATGAACCTGCCTTACCCTGGCTGTGAAGTGGAACACTCTGTTCCTAATGTTCTCCCATGAGAGCTCACTGTACACAAGAGAAGAGGTACAGTGGCTCTGTATGCTAACTGGCAGAAATCACGTGACTTATAATATATTGTACAGTGCTCGTATTACTTGCTGTTTGGTTTGGTTTTATTTGTAGCTCTTGATCTCCCCACCACACATCTGTAAACAGGATTCATTTTTATCTCTGTACATTTTTCCTAGAGTAAATAATTTTCAGTAAATACAGTTCCAATGCCCAGGTTTTTGTTCCATTTATTCTTGATGCTCCTACTGCCAGGCCTGCTCCTCCTGCACAGCTTCCTGTTACCTTCCTGCCCCAACACCATCCTGCCCTTGGAGAGAATGCTCTTACAACGTACTTCCCGTGGGGTGTGGGCCTTTGGGGCAGCACCCCTAAGGAACAAAGGTACACAGGAAAACATACACAGAAAGAAGCCATTATTGACCTAACTGGCCTGTCCGCCACAGTCCGCTGCTATTGTATTTATGTTATTTATTATGCTTTTTGGGTGCCAGGCCTCTAAGGGCTCAGCCACCTGACTCCTCCGACTGCTGTCCACCCCCGGGACTTGCTCGAAGTGGCATCCACCCAGGTTTACCACCTCAGGGTGGGGCCATCAGGCAGGCACAGCCCCCACAAAAGACTGTACAAGGGTCTAGGTGGAAAAAAATGGCAGTAGGCCTCCCTGGCTTGCCCCCAGGGAAGGGCCCCTAGGCCGGGCTGCAATAACGGGAAACTCTCACTCAGTCGGTGGCCGAGCGTTTCACGGAGCCAGAGAGACAGGGCATCATGAATGGTGCTGGCAGCAATTTTTCCAGCAAGGCTCCCCGGGAGTTGTGGTGGGCAGTGATGTAGTGCACAGTGCGCAATGTCCAGCACGCCTCCCTGACAGCTCGACTCCAGCAGTTGTATTCCCCCCAGCCACTGCCAGGGGTCAATCATGCACTGGTTGCACCCCCCCCCCCCCAAAGGCAGCAGTCCCACAGAAGCTCAATCCTCCTCCCCACAGCTGGCCCTCCAACGTCCCGAGTCTGTCCCCAAACCCAGATGGGTCAGCGTCACAGATGGAAATCTATCCTTTGCGCCAGCAGCCCAGCACTGTTAGAGGTTATAACCTTTGATATCCCTATCCTCAAGGTATTTGTCCAGTCTTTGTTTAAATGAGGTCAGTGTTGGTGCATTTACAGCTAGCTCTGGAAGGATGTTCCACAGTGACACAACCACCTGTGTGAAAAGATTTTGCCTTATATTAGTCCTTGCTGTATCTCCCTTCAGTTATAGACTGTGACATATTGTGCTCTTTACAGGATTCTTCTCCATCAGAAGCAGTCATGTTACTAGTCTCTTTAGGGCTCTAAAGAAGAGAAGGATCATACCTCCTCTTACACTCCTATATTCCAGGGAAAACATACTAAGTTCAGTCAGTCCATCTTCATAAGTGTCCTTCTCCACACCACTTATCATCTTTGGACACCTTCTTTGCACCCTCTCAACTTTCCTGATATCTTTCTTTAGATGGGGCACCCAGAACTTCATGCAGTACTCTACATGAGGCCTAAACAATGCCTGGTGCAATTGTAGAATCACATTCCTGTCCTTGCTCCTCATATTCCCTCTCATTCATCCCATGATCCTGATCTGCCTTCTAGCTATTGAATCCAGCTCTTTTTGAATGACAGTGTGGGGCCACAATGCATTGCTCAGGCCTGGGGGCTTCCTCATTTTCTTTCTACCATTGGAGACATGGTGGTCCAGCGAGACCAAGCACATCCAAGTACAAACGTGATGGCATGGTCTCCACCCTCCCGCAATGCACAGCACTGCATTATGGCCTGTGGCCAACAGGAGCATGTGCGACATCAAGGAGTCCTTCACCCCTCCCCCTCTGCTGGTAGACTCGATTGGCTAATTTTGTCCTTCAATTTTTCCAACATTAACTAGCAGGGGATTGCACTGATTCTTGAAACAGGATTTCCTAGTGGTTACATTGCACATGCCCACCTAGGAAATCTGGGTTTGTTTTTCACACTCAGGCTTTAAATCCTTGTGGCAGAGTGTGCCGTATGGACCTGAGCCATTTGATTCCTGGAGAGAGAGAGTATGGATCATGTAGAGCTGAGAGGCTCCCTAATGCTGAGGAAGCAGCATTGGTGTTTATTGCAGTCAGCCACCCTCATCCAAACTCCAACAAAATACAAGTAATCCAGCTTGTGCAATGTTTAGAAAATGTCAGCAGGCCAGGTCTTAACACCCATGAGCAGATCTAAATATGCACTGGTTGCCCCCTCACTTTTTTGACTGATACAGTAAGACATCTGCCAGAATGGAGTTCCTAAATATTGGTTGGGGGGATGACCCTTGAAAATCTGCATATGGAATGTCCCAGATTCTTCAAGAAAATTATCTACTGCCTTCAACCTTGTTGGCCACGAGGGCCTCTTAAATGCCCTCTCCCACTTAAACTTTTTGTATGAAGTAGTCAACAGGTTCAGGAATTTCTTAAGCGATGAGTCACACAAAAAACAGTGATCGGTGGGCTTTACTCTGATGTTAGTCCCACTAAATATGGTGTACCTCAGGGTTCTATCCCACGGCCATTACTGTTCTCACTTGTAGTCAACCCCCTCCTTCAGATATACAGGTACACCAAGCATATTCTCTACGCTGATCACGCAGCTATCTTCTGCAAAGATAAGTGTCCCTCAGCCTTCCTCAACAAACTAATGATTTCAGCAAGCTTTACTCATGGTTCTCCACCTGAGGATTAGCCCTCAATGCCAAGACAACCATGTCAATGGTATTACAGTATCGGGTACCAGAAAAGCCACCAACTTTGACTTCACTCTCAGAGATAATGACGGTAACTTAATAGAGGGAGTCACTGAGTTTAAATACCTAGGTGTTCACCTTGACTGTCACTTACCCTATGAATATCATATCAGTCAGCTGATTAAAAAAATTCACCAAAAGCTTGGTATGTTACACCAGTTAAAACAATCTGTAATTCCCAAAACCAGAGCTGTGCTTGCTAACAGCTACCTTCTGCCCGTATCTGACTACAGCTCTCTTATCTACTACTCCTCCCTATCCCAGAAAAACGTTGATAGGTTAAGAGATACTTATCACAGCATTATTCGGTTTATCACTGGTCTCCCCAGAACCATTCATCACTGCAACCTCTACAAGGCAGCTAACTGGCTATCACTTGATGACAGATTTGACAGCAAAATCCTTACTTTCTTCTACAAAGTTCTCTGGGGTCGGCTGCCTTGCAGTTTTGCCTCCTTTTTTTTCAGAGGCTTGCAAGCTCAAGGCCTACTAGGCTCACCTCAAGCAACTCCTACTCTATTCCTTTCTGTCACACTACCCAAGGACAATACACCCTGGCTTTCAGGGGTGTGTAACCCCTAGATGGCGCTATCCCAGGGGCTACTACCCCTGCCTGATTTGCCACTAACAGGTTGAGGGGCCTGGATCCAATGGCGGGTGCCCACCCAGAGGTCAGGGTTTGCAATAGTTAAACTAACTTGGTCACAGCCCTCTGGGACACTGCAACCCCTTTCTTCCCACTAGTGGCCCCACAATATATCAAATTACCTTCACAGTATACACTTACCCCCAGGTCTGGTTCCGCACTGGGACCTCCTGTGAAATGAGATACAGTGCAACAATCACAGTACAGTACTTTAACATAGACAAATACCTCAGGCAGTATAACTTTGCTGAAACAAGCAGCTCTGATTTATTTAGGGATATAACAAGGACGGGAAATCAGGTTAATTAGCTTGTCACTCTAATAATCTACCTATGGCTCTTGCAGAGGCCTATCCCTATCATTACTGTCCTGGTACCCAAGCCCTAGTGGCTAGTCCAAACCGTGGCAGTTGGTAGGGCCCTTTCACACAGAAAAGGAGAATTAAACAGTCAGCAGTACAGTAATTCCATTTGGATTTAATGTGGCAATTCAACAGGAGCGACCCTGAATTAGTACTCACGACCTCCAAATAAGATAGGGTCCTTCAATGTCAGCAGGGCTCACTTGAGGTACACAAACCTCTTCACATCCATATAAAAGAAAGCACTATACCAGGCAGGCTGCATCTGTATCCCGATGCAATACTGCACAATACCGGAGAACACACAGCAGATTCAGTTCCTGACAGACCGAGTGCAATTTTCAGCAATTCCTCCAGTCTTCTACAGGGTGAGCCTGGTTTCTACTCTTCAGATATCCTTTGATTCTCTTCACAGGACGGATTCAGTCCTAACAAGCTGCAGACCGGAACTCTGGGCCTTACACGCTTTTTGACTAAAACTGCACACTGGAAAAGCACAGGGCTCCTTCCTTCTTCACTGCCAAAGCTCAACTGAAACTCAACCGACAAACCGGGCACTTCCTTTGAGTTCCTCCCAGTTCTTGACTGGATTGGCTGCTCCCACAATAGACTGCTGCTGTTGGTCCAAAAGGCACTGAAGTCTAAACTACATCTCCCAGAGTCACTGCCCATACAATCCTCTTGTGGCTGGCTCAGATTATGAGTCCAAGTTCTGATTCGTCCCAAGGCACCATTTAGAGCTAGCTTACCCCACACTGATTGGTCCAGTTCAGCAGTTCAAAACCAGAATGGGGAACTAGGCAGACACTGTTCTGACTGCAAAAGAAAGCAGGTTAGACAAACTGTAATTTCATTATCACTCTAAATGGTTTCTGGCAAACAGTTACATCTTTCAGATAGGTTCCTTTGCACTCCTAGTGACTGCAACAATGGAGTAGATTAGCAGCAGCTTAGTGGTACTCAATCAGAGAAACACCACAGTCCCCCATACAAACTAATTATGTCTGCAAGCAGACAGCTCTTAAAGAGACAGTACCAGAGGTTCTAAAAACACTCACTGATAAATGGCTTAAACGCCAAACACCATTCAGGCTTGGAGCATTCAAGCAAGCTCCTGGAAGTCTTTTGGGAACCCCCATTTGCAGGGGGGTTACAGGTGCCAAACTCTTCAACAGCCTGCCCCCCCGGCCCGGTTCAGTGTCCAACACTAACACTATTTAAAAACTATTTAAAGTGTTACCTGTTTGACAAACATGTATGTAAATGTACGTAATGCACTTGGCCCTATGCTTTTCCTCTGTGTTGTATCCTGATTGTGCTTTGCAATAAAATGTCTTGTCTGTCACTGGATGCTTGTGAAAATGGGCAAAATAAATAAAATCTACTGTACCAGAAGCTCTGTATTTAGGAGAGGGGAGTTATGTGATAATACAGCATCGTGAGCGAGTGAGTAAGGGAAGACAAAAACCATGCCTGGCAAGCACCGCTCTCTAAAACTGTGCCTTCTTGTGCTCTCTACCTTTTGGGAGGGGTGGAGGGGAGGCTGACAATAATGCTAGTTCAGATCAGGTGCTGCAGAATTTCCTTCCCGGTACCTAGGTTCAAAAAATTATTTGTAAAAATATTTAAACAATGTCAAATGAGCCACTAGGCATTTTCCAGTAACCTCTGCTGATCAGGAAAAGAGAACAAAGGGACAGGAGCTTAAGATAAGGAGGTGTGGGGTAGAACAAAATTAAGGCAGCATCAATCATTCGGAGGATAGTATGACTCTGGGATAAATTATTTATTTATTTATTTAAAGAGTTTTACCAGGAAGGCATGTTGAGCAGAGTACTGCTCAATTCCAGATGCGTCCTGGGGACAGTACACAAGAAGAAGGACGACAACAATAAAGATACAATAGTAGGAACATGGCAAACATGGTGACAATAATACAGTAGGGCAGTGTAAATTAGGCAGTATTGTACAAGCAAATAGCTCAGCATTTACAGTGATGCACTAACATGGGGGGGTAAATAACAAAATTGTATTGTATTGTAAACATTTTTGAAATGCTCTGTGTGTGCAAGTCACTATATATAAACTCAGACTGTACTGTACTCTGTTCCATAATGATACTCTTGAGATACTTGGTACCCACAAGACATAAATTTGTTTTGGAACCCTGATTAGCAGTAATTGCTAATCACAATAATTTTGATTGGCAAACTGACAGATTTAAGGAGCACTTGCACAAATTTCTTAGCAGAACAACAAAGATGGGCAAAAAAATGGACCCTACTTTTCTCACTATAAAATGTTCCAGACACTTCCAGTTTTATTTGGTGAGAAGATGTTTCTTGTTCCACTGAAATGAGTATTTTATAAATGTTTTAATTTTGTTTTTTTTTTCTCAAGGAAAACATATGGCTGCCATATTTGGCTTAGAAATAGTGTGAGGAATCCTGCAGGAAGTCATGCCCAGTCCATGCACATGGCACTGCCACCACCTTTGTTCAACAGGTCCATTCAGTTTGCTCTCCACTTTTCAGGCCTGGGATGACACAGCCTGCACCCACTCCCAGCCCTGCAGACCTTTCCACCTCAAGATCTCCACCGTATCTACCCTCCTCCAGCACAGTCCTGGCTTTATAGGCCCTGCTAGCAGTCTGTTTCAATTTGTGCCTGGAAATGTCACTCCAGAAACTCAAAAGCCCACAGGACTCAGAAATGGAACCAGAATCTGATGCCCCTTCTTTACTTAGAAGCCTCCCGGAGTCCCTTCCCAGAGAGATTTCAGAGCACAGGGGCAGGTCCACCTGAGCAAGTCCATTACACCACCCCCTCCCATATGTAAATGCATTTCTGCATCCAGCTGGCACAACTTGGGGTCTGAGTCACTGTCCATAACATAGAACTTGTGCCAACTAGAAGCCCTGCATACTCTCTGTGGTTTGATGCTGCTTCTGTCCACTGGCAGTGCAGTGCAATCTGTCACTATCTCACTACTGGGCCCTTCATCAGGACAGGCAGGGTCAGCTTCCTTCTCAGTAATGGGAGATGCCTCTTCATGTTCATATTGTGGGGGCCCAATCATTGCACCAGGACCTGCTATGGAAGCCATCCTTCTTGGTTGACCAGTTTTACTATCTTCATCTTTGGAGTCTTCGCTGTTCAGAGAATGTCTAGGCCATGGTTCCTGTACCAGTTCCAATCTCTGCTGGCAGCACCATTGTGGCCTCTGAGGTTTTGACAGATGCCTGGTCACTTGAGGCAGAAGTTCAGATGGGGGTTGTGGTTCAGCAATTGTTTCCTCAGTGGGCTTGGCACCATAAGGATGTAGTCAGTTATAATGCATGATTACAGTCTGTCTGTCATTTACAGATAACAGTCCTTAAAACACATCAGAGACCTTCTTAGTCACTTGATACGGGCCCTTGAACTGTGGCTGCAGCATGGGGCAAACACCCTTTTTATGACTCTGACACACCCCATCAGCATCTGCATAAACTTGGTTGGTTACCTACCTTAGGGTAGTACTGCCCTTTCTGCTTACCCGTGGCCTTCTAGGGGGCCTCTTTGCCACTGCAGCCACCATACTGAGGTACCCCACCACTTTAGTTACATAATCAGTGGGATCGGTGTACCTATTACAGACATCTGCACCACCGAGCAGCTCCACAGGGAGTGTGATTTCATCGTCGAACATCACCATAAATGGGGTGTACCTCCTCGTGAACTATACATCACTCCTGTAAGCCATAATGACATACAGCAGCAGACTATCCCATTCAGTCTGATTATCCCACACAAAGGAGGACAGCATGGCTAGAAGTGTACAGTTCATCCGCTCGACCAGTCCATCTGACTATGTGTGGTATGATGTGGTCATGGCCCCGTGTTTTCTGCGATTCTGCGGTTTTGCAGAAACATTGTCCTGCCACAGAAACAGCATTTTTTGGTAAGTAGAAATTGCTGTCACCACTGAAAACCCCAACTAAATTGCTAAAATGATTTTGCTAAAATGATTGTGGTCAAACTTAAAATGGCATTAATGTGAGTTGTTGGCAGTCCATTATACATCAAAGTTCAGAATTGGCTTAGCTCTCATCAACTCTTTCTCAATGCCAAGAAAACCGTCTCCAAGACCTTTGGCACGAGGCAGAGACTCTCTAGGCTACCCTCTCTGCCCATTTTCCAGACCCTTGATGGGACTACTCTAGAGGATACTTCCTCCTTCAGATACCTTGGGGTATGGCTCAACCAACACCTCAGCTTCTCTGGACATGTGGATGCCATCCTGAAGAAACTACACCCCAAGCTTGGTGCCCTATTCAGGAACCATAGTAGCATGCATGCATGCGTGAACTTATGCCGAAGATGATTCTACCTATTTTTGACTATTGCGATGTAGTCTATAATGCCACTCCCAAGTCTTCCTTAACCAGATTGGAGTCTCTCTTCAACTCCTTTTGCCGCTTCGCTCTGGACTCCTCACCCCTCACTCACCACTGCGACCTATATCATGCTCTTGCCTTCCCCTCACTTAGTGACAGACGTCATGCCCATACTGCTAAATTCACCTCTAAATTCTGGTTTGGGTCTCTCCCTCATTACCTCTCCTCTTCTTCTCTGTCTATTCCTCCTCCCCAACCCCACTTCCTTCGATCTCACAACTCTCATATGTTGGCACTCCCTAGTCACTCTACCTCCGTTGAACAAGCAGCTTTCTCACACAGCTTCCCTAAACTCTGGAATGCTCTACCCCACTAAATGAGACAGTCCCCTTCCCCCCTACTCCCGCTCCTTGGCATTGCATAATTTCTTTTTATCAAATGGTACTTGTTGTTAGTTATAATCACACAAACATGATAGGAGGTTCTGGCCTTCCTCTACTTATTACGAGAAAGTAACTGTTTTACTCATCCCTCTCTTCTTCTCCTGTCACCCAGTAATGGCTCTGAATTGTATTAACATGTCTGAATGTATTCGTGCAACTCACTCTTCTTGTTTACAATGCACTTCTTATGTATTACTACTAACTGCTTACCAACTATGTCCTATTATGTATACAGTATAGAGGTTACCTGTAATCAGAAACTGTTTGCAAACCCTATGTACCGATTATGTATTGGTGCATCTGTAATAGGAAATTGCATGTGTTGTTTTATTGCCCCCCCCTCCACCTTCTCCCCCAGGGCGTACCGGGAGACAAGCAATTTACTTGCTCAGTGTGCCTTCCTGGTGTAACTTTTCAATAAATAAATAAAATAAATTTACATCCCCCCTGGGCTGCAGCAGCCATTGGGGCGACCACTTTCCAATCCACTGGCACTCAGCCCTGAAGCTTAGGACCATTATGGCTTTCTACAAACACTGACGGAACTTCAGGAAGTCTATTTCATGAGAAAAGAATGGTGGTTCTATTTGCCAACTGCAGAATTGTGGAATGAAAATGTATTAGTAATTATTGCAGACAAAAAAATGGGAGCCATTCTGGACCTTTGCCTAATGTGAAATGGTCCAGCTACTCTCTAGCCTCTCAGTAAATCCTTACAGAGCGGCAGAGAAGACAATATAGAAGCCAAGTGGCATTGCCACAAATGACACCACCAGTGTTGAACTGCCCGAGTAGGAGGAAGCAACTAGAGTAGCATTACAGCACAAACCATCACCACCAGGCTTCAAGCAAGTGGGTGGGAGGGAGCTATTGAAGCAGCATTGTTTTGCAACCAGGCAATATTGGTCTTCAAGCAATTGGGCATGCAGGGGGAGAAATTCTCAGGAGCATAGCTGTGGTAAACCAGCACTGGGCAGATGGAAGGGAGCCACGGGACAATAAAACAGACTGCAGTTAAAAAAAAAAAAATCCTTTAATTTGCCATGCCCTACATCCAAACAAAATCATGATGCCAGGATTGCTTTGCATTGCTTTGCCTGCACATCTGTCAAACTGCCCCAGGCTGCCTTTTCCTGCACATTCTCTCTGGGTAACTAGATTTTATTTTGGGGCTCATTTGAGTTGCCAGAGAATGTATAGCCCATCACATGAGGTCCTGCCACAGAATATAGGTTCAGTTTGCCGCAATGAACATGGGGCCCTGAATGTGGTGCTGGTTTTGTGTACTTCTACTGTAGGAGTTTGCATACTTCTTGGAATAACCTGGACTCAAATTCCATCCCTGTTCTCCATATCTGCAAAAGAACTGTTCCATAAAAAAACTTAGCAACTGTCTGTGCCTCCTGATCAGGCAGTGGGTAGGCTTAGGCCCATTTTGTGAAATAGTTCACCACCACTGCTAAGATATACTTTTTTCCTATGGGTCAGTGGCAAGGGGCCAAGGATATCCATTGCTACCCTCTCTAGGGGCTGACTAGTTTGGGATGAGACTATGGGGGCTCTAGGGGTGGCGCCTACAGCTTTCCGGGACCAACAAGTCAGTCAGGCTTTACATCTCCCCATAATGGACTTTCTCCACTCTAGTCAGTAGTACCTGAACTGTACTTTCTGTGTGAGCTTCTGTACCCCCAAGTATCCCCCAGTGATGGTGTCATGTAATGTTTTAAGGATCTCTGGAACCACCTCCTTGGGGACTACTATGCATTTGTTATTTGGCCTGTCCTTCTTATCGTCAACCTTCAGCACTAAAAGTTCTTCTCGGGACTTCTGGTTCCGGCTGCCTACTGATGAGAACCTAATTGATTCAGCTCCATCTCGACCGTCAAACAATCTAACATCATCATCCTGTTTGAAACAGTCACCCTGTCAGGCAATCAAAGCATCAAGGATTACATGATGCCCAGTAAACCTAGAATTAAAGATGGTCAAGGAGGATCGCAGATTAAGACTAAAAAGAACCAGCAATCTGGCCCATCACAACAGGCCACACTCCGCGAGGAAATATCGAACTTGATTGCTCACACTCCCCCGACCGACACACCAAAGGAAGAAAAGTATACAATCACTTCCAAAACTCTCTGCAGTACATTACAACAGATGAACGAAACTCTGATATGGCTGAAAAGAAAAGTTTCAGAAGATCATCATGAGTTAACAGAACTCCAGGAAAAGACAGGCCAAATAGAAGCCACAGTGACAAATGACACCGCTACAACTGATCTCTATAACGCGGCTTTACTAGACCTACACCAAAGGGAGCTAAACTTACAAATGCAACTGGAAGACCTCGAAAACTGAAACCGTAGGAATAACCTATGGCTGCACGGGCTACCAGAAGAGACAGAATTGGGGAACCTAGTCCAATTTATGGACAGCTTCCTAAAAAAATTTCAAAACTTCCCCAAAGACTTGGGACTGATTAGAGCACACAGATCTTTAATCCCCAGGCCTAAGGATCCCAAGGCACATCCCAGATCATTTGTGATGGCCTTTATAGATTACAGGGTAAAGGAGGAGTTATTAAAGCAGCGTGGGCAATGAAACAAGTACTTTTTGGAGATGTATGCCTGTATTTTGAACAAGATTACGCCCCTCAAACACAAGTTTGTAGATAAAAAGTATTTCAGTTGGTAAAAATACTGAGACAGGCTAGTCACCAAACACACATGGAATATCCAGCAAAAATCAAGCTACATACCGAACAGAGCTGGCTCAGATTTGCAGACGCAGATGAGGTGAGAGAGTGGGTAAAAAAAAAAGAGTTATTCAATTACCAGAAGATGGTACAACACAGCATGCGAGATCCCTCAGAAGATTGGCCTGGCAGACAAGAGGAGCCAAAGGGCAGTCGGCAAGTAGAGAAGGGACTACTTCCTCAATGTGGGACAGTGTAGCAGAGAAATTATTCCCCCAGAACGAAATCCAGACTGAAGGCTTGCAGCGAGACAACCAGGAGGAGGACCGAAACTCTCGAATAAGCTAACTGTTTTCTTCTCTCGGTGTCGTAGCGTTACTTGGGAGGAAATAGTAGTCCCTTAACAGAAAGGGTTGCTCTGATCCCTTTAAGAACTGGGGCACCAGAATGAGGAGCAACCTACAAAGGGGGACTCTGACTTAACTGGTTGAAGGAAACAGAGGCCTTGTTATTTTTTCTTTTCTTTTAATTTGTTTTTTTTTTTTCTTTCTTCTTCTTCATATGCCTCTCTGATACCAAAAATGCAGCTGGACAGACTCCTCAAGGACCAAATAACTTTTTAAATCATTTTCAGTAGTTACAAATGCAGTTACTGGTTAAATGTTAATATGTTTGAAATAATGAAAACACTAGTTAACGATGACGTTGGATTCAAATGGTTACAAAAGGTTGGTGGTGACAAGGGGGTTGTCACCGTCCTTTGGAGGGGGAGAGTTATAATGAATACCCATAAACACTATACATATTAGAGGGGGACGCTAGAGAGCCGCTCTTCAGGCAGGAAGCTTTTCCTAAACGTGCTGCACTTCAGCTGTAATATTTCATTAAAAATACTACTATCGGCTGTTCAAACGACTGAACTTTAATTAGATTTGAATTCCTCAACTGTCTGGCTTTCAACTGATACCAAACATAAAATGATCTGGATCAGAAATTCTACCCATGCAGCTATTACAATAAACACAAGGAGAGTAAGCAAGGCTGCAGATCCTTCATGTGAGGTGCCTACCATCAAGCAGGAATCATCACAGAGCTCTCCATGGCAGCAGTTCTTCACTTTACTGCAAAATATGGATGTTAAATTGGAAAATTTCCTTTTGAGGATGGAGAAGCACATAGTCGCACCTAATGCTCCAAGTGAAGCGGTGCGGAAATACGACGAGCGATCCACCGCTGCAAGGCTGAACAGAGAGAGTGCACAATACCGAGGCCATGTGAAAGCTGTGAGAAGTGGGCTTCAGGCTGTCGTTTTGATGAAGGGGCAGGATCGTTTGAAGGACTTAGTCTGTTTGGACCCGATTGCCTCCTGTATGGACTGTACTGTGATCACGCTAACTTTCGATAAATACCTCATCTGGTGTTGGTTTTGGAGGGTACGATGGCGAATTCAGAGATCACTTGTTTACCAGTTTTGGGGCCTGGTATTCAGACAGCCGAGGATGGCGGAAGACGGAGAGGTGTGTGCTGTGCCTGGGAAGGACTGATTCCACTACTGGCAAGTTCTCGACCGCTTAGGTGTACAGAGCCTATATCTTGAGTTTGGAGGACACTGGAACTAATGTTCGGGGGTTTATATTGTATGGGACTCATAGCTGATGTGATGGCTGGGGGATTTTCCTACGTTTTACTATGGGATGGCTTTACGATGCTGATCATTGTAATCCATATAGTGGTTTATGCCACCCTTTGCATAATATATTTCCCAGTGTGTCTAACCTATGTAGCTATTAGTTGCTCCCAAATCTCAACTAGAATGCTTTGCATGTTTCTTAGGCTGCCTTTATGCCTTATTGTCTTGATACCCAGTGTAGGTATAAGAAACAAGAAAGCTTAAAATAGGATTATTTGTAGTTTGACAGTTGATATTGAACTCATTTCGTCTTGAGATGCAGCACTGTTTGAGAAATAGCACATATTTCCTTTTTTGTATATTTTCTCAACTGGATTAATAGCAGTCTTTACGACTGTGTTTTACTGCCTTTGTTAATGCTCCCTTTTAAGGACACTCCAAGGCCATTGAGAAGGCTGGCATATTTGGGATATGTTCTGTGAAAAATGTTGGTTATCCCCCCCCTTTCCTACTGTAACAGATTATAGGGGGCCAAACTATGATTATCAAATATCTGTATGGAATCTTTTTCCTTTGTTCTATCTATTACCCTATATGAGGTAATTGTGTGTAAGATTTTACATGAAAACAATAAACATAAAGTATAATACATATTAGAGGGATGGGGACAGGGTTGGCGCTGTGGGGGCGTGCGGAGTTGGGGGCTAGTTCTCTGTTGGTGGCTGAGCCTTCCCCTTGTGGAGGTGAGGGGACCCTAATCGGACACACACACACACACACACTGTGCAAGGGCCGGGGGCCCTAATGGGGAAGACCATATTCAAATCATTGCTCAAAAGGAGCTAACTTCCAGTTTCAGAGTTTGAGAATGGGGATCCCTACACATTAGCACAGGGGGAGAGAGTGGTGCAGAGACTCTGGAGGGAACTCCGCACCTCTCCTATTTGAATCCCGGAAAACCACTTATGCTTTCAGGAATAAAGGCAGATCCCCCACATTCTCTGAGGAAGTGTTTTGAAAGTGGTCCTCCTGGGGGCTCGTGCTCCTTTGCATACTCCTGATCTAAATTATCCCTATTAGGGACTTGTGATGGTTTCCTGTGTGTCCGGGGCCTAAACTGTGAGGGGTGGGTGGGTCTCTGATGGGGGGCTGGGTCCAGATGGCACTGCAGGTCTGTGTAGGCGAGTGGCCCATCCCCCGGAGCTAGTCCCTATTTCTTAAACCCCCTAGGGGAGAAAATCGAACAGAAGCCTTACATTATTGGGGCTCAAGATGGAATGAAAATGTTGAGGGAAGGGGCTCGTCTGCGTCTTCTCCCAGGGGTGGTGGCAGCCATTAGTGGTACAGAGCACCACGATGAAGGATATAAAGGATGGGCAGCAGACAGTGAAATGTCCGAGAAGACTTTTTATTTTCCACCTTTAGTGGGCAGCCAGCTTTTCACCCATCTGGACTAGCACCTGCATCAGGTGTGTTTGCTCTGGAAGGGAGGTAACCTTGAGTGGACCTCCTACCTTTTCTCAAAGAGGGTCTCTCGAGGGGAGGAAGTGGGATTAACACAACCATTGAAGTGCCTAAATATGCCATATGATTTATGGCAATTTGTAAATAGTTTTGATATATTTTCGTTTCATAGTTCTCATGTTAGAGTTATCGAAAAGTTTAATGTGGTGGATTTCAATCTCCGGTTCCTGAAGTTGATGCTAAATGTGATGCCATGGGTGACTTAAAGATTGTATCATGGAACATTAGGGGGATCAATAACCCAATGAAAAGGGAGAGAATCATCCAAGATCTCCAGAGACAAAAAGCAGGAGTGGTCTTTCTACAAGAGACTCATTTGGGCCCCCAGGAACACCAGAAACTATGTAGAAAGTGGGTAGGGGAAGTATTTGCATCAGATTACCAGGCACACCCCCATCATAGGGGAGTGGCAATCTTAATACACAGGGATATGCCGGGATATACCTATTAAGATCATAAAGGTAGAGACAGATCCAGAGGGTAGATATGTCATACTGGGTGGGATCTATAGAGGGAAACCATGCACTTTTCTGAACATATACGCACCTAATGAAGATGCAGACAGAGTAAAACTTCTGATGAAAATCATAACAGAAACAGTTACAGACCCAGAGAATCTGGTTATCATAGGGGGGACCTCAATTTAGTGAAGGATCTTCAGATGGACAGGGTGGGCTCCAAGACACCGGGCACCTCTAAAGCCGGTAAAGTCTTAACTCGAATATGCAGTGAACTACCTTTAGTAGATAGCTGGAGGTTCCAACACCTGAAAGAAAGAGATTAATATGTACTGCTCCCTGAAATATAATATATATACCAGAACAGACTTTTTTTTAGTGTCCTCCAATGCGCTGCGGTTTCTCCTGAATACTAGCACAGGCAGCATTTCCCTCTTAGACCATGCACCCATCTCAATGGAATTTGAAATGGCTCTGAAACCAACAGAGACTCTCTGGAGACTCAACGTCAGCCTAATAAAGCAAGAGGACTTCAAAGTGATGATTTGTAGAGCCAAAGAATTATTTTTAAGGCAGAACCCAACAGAAGAGGGGAAGGTGGGAAAAAGATGGGACACCCTTAAGTGTTACCTAAGAGGGGAAATTATTAACTGCTCCTCCTGGTATAAAAAATCTAAGGTTAAGGAAAGACTGGACTTAGAATACAAAATTGCGCACCTGGAGACACTTCACCAAAACACTCTAGACAAGAAAATAAAAGAACAGTTGGAACAAAATACAATTAAACTTAACAGGATCCTTGACATTCAAATAGAAGGACAGATAAGATATTCTAAACAAAAATATTTTGAAAAAGGCAACAGAGCTGGAAAACTCTTAGCCTGCCAACTGCGCAAGGAGGCAGCTTCTACAGCAGTGTTAAGGATCAGAGATCCAATTAATGGTACCCCAACAACATCACCGCCCCAGATAGTGAACCACTTTCAACAGTTTTACAGGGAATTATACAGAGTGGCGAGAGGGCCTAAACATCTCGAAGAGGCATCCCTATACTTTAGAAAATTATGACTTCCCAGGTTAACAGAAGAACAGAGACGTAACCAAGAAGAACAGATCACTGAGACAGAGATCAGGCAAAAAAACAGTTAAAAAAATGAGAAGGCCCCGGGGTCGGATGGTTTTGCCATGGAATTTTATAAAGAGTTTGGTGGTTAACTAATTCCCACACTGGGATCGGCATTTAACAAGCTGATGAGGGGAGAGGGGGCAGCCCCTAGTTCTTGGAACCAGGTGCTCATCTCAGTTATTGCCAAACCCAAAAAAAAACCCTGAAGAATGAAAATCATATAGACCAATTTCACTATTACCGATGGATTTAAAAATATTTACGGGGGCCGGCCCGTCGGCGCAGCGGTGGGATTTCTGCTTGCGACACCGGCGACCCGGGTTCGGGAACAGACCCGGATCGTCAGAGGTCTGGCCGGGGGAGAAGGATAGAGCGTCCTATGGACTGCTCTCCTTCTCCGGGGGGAGGGCGAGGGTAGTAGTCGGCGCACTGCGGACCCCTGGCGGAGGCTGGGGGAACTCAAGCAGCCGATGCATGCAGTTCTGGGAGGCGGGGCGGACGCTGGCGTCATTGCACATACCCGCCTCCCCAACGCAAAAAATGGCGGAAAAAAGGAGGTGGGCAAGGACCACTGTCGAGATGAAGCCCTCCCCGGAGGACCTCAACTCGCCACCGTCGTTGCGGGTCCCCAACCAGACACTAGCCCGTGGCT
This sequence comes from Neoceratodus forsteri, assembly GCA_016271365.2. NCBI lineage: Eukaryota > Metazoa > Chordata > Ceratodontiformes > Ceratodontidae > Neoceratodus > Neoceratodus forsteri. The sequence continues at coordinate 366,558,329 of JADMNL010000025.1, read as the reverse complement.
ACCAGAAGTGGTGGCCATGGCCCCGTCCTCCAGGGGGTAAGCCGGAGGTGACCGTGGGACCCTGGCAACGATGGATGGTGGCGGAGGTCTCCGGGGGCCGTGACCAGGGCTGAGGGCAGACGGTGGTCCTGCCCAAAAAAAAAAAAAAAATAGTTACGGGGATCTTGGAGATCGTTTACAGAAAGTACTAGGTTACCTGGTTCATAGAAACCTGACAGGCTTTATTTCAGGCCAATACTTGCCAGACAATATCAGATGCCTTTTGAATGTAATCTCAGCACAAAAATGTAAAAAAGAGCTACAACTTGCAATAAGTATGGTCGCGGAAAAGGCGTTTGACAGAGTGGATTGGGAGTTTTTGGATCTAACTCTAAAGAGATTCGGAATAGGGAACAAATTTTCGGGGATAATTCGAGCTCTTTACTCAGCCCCAGAAGCCAGGGTGAGGGTGAATGGTCATTTATTCGACCCCTTCCCTTGCAAAGGGGGACGAGGCAGGGCTGCCCTCTCTTCTCTGTTATTCGCTCTCTCCTTGGAACCTTTAGCGACAGAAATCAGGGCACAGGAGAATATAAAAGGGGTTAAAGTAGTAGGTCTAGAACAGAAGATCGCCCTCTATGCCGATGATTCGTTGTTCTTTGTAGCACAACCGGAGTCCTCAGTCCCTTTGCTCTTAAACATATCAGAAAACTATGGTTCCTTAGCAGGTTACGAGATTAATCTTGATAAGTCAGAAGCTTTCATTTTAAGTGGCCACCCCTCTCAGAGATTTAAATCTGGTTTCCCTCTAGCATGGGCCCAAAAAAACACATTTAAATACTTAGGCATACAGGTGGCGGCAGACACCTCTCAACTTTTCAGAAACAACTATTTAAAATTATTCCAAGACCTACAAATTAGGGTTACCACCTGTCCTGATTTTTGCAGGACAGTCCTGATTTGGGCAGCTGTGTCCTGCAGATAAACATAAAAAATACTACATGTCCTGACTTCATATAAGAAAAAAACTGTTTGTAACTTTCCACTAAATGTTGCAGAAAACTGTATTACCTGAACTAAAATGCCTTAAAATGATAAGAAACGGGACTTCCAGTGCAGCTATCCACCTAATGGCGGCGTGAGATCGGAGCTCTGTCTCGACTCCGTTTTCTAATTTCAACAATTGGCAGTAAAGCGAGTAAATTATAGGAGAAATACTTACAGATGGCTTCAAGCAAGATAAGAACTTCCCCAAACTGTTTTACTGCTTTGACAATGGAAGAGATCCCTTCAGATCCTGAACACTCTGAATCAGAGGCCTCAACCCTATCTCAAGCAGTGACCTCAGCGGTTAAAAAGAAAGCATCAAGCAAAAGACAACTGGCTAAAGATTCAATCCTAAATGATAAACTAGACAGGATTATTACAGACCTCCAGGAGATAAAAAGGGACCTTCAAGAGTTCCATGCAGATCATGATCTCCTTAGAGCAGATGTCTCAAGCCTTCAGATGCAAATCTCCTCGCTCGAACAAAAAAGCACCAATCAAGCATTAGAAATCTCTCAGACTCAGTCCACTTTATCCCAGCTCCTTCAGTACACTAAAGCCCTGGGGGAGAGGCAGGAGGATGCTGAGAACCGCCAAAGATGGAAAAACATAAGAATTTACGGGATACCGGAAGACAGTGAGGGAAAAGATATGAGAGGTTTTATTGAGAATGTTATAAAATCCACACTATCCTTAGGCACAGGACTTAATCTCAAAACAGAAAGGGCACATCGAGCCTTAGGCCCCAAGCCATCTAGGGCAGAGATCAGACCTCGCTCGATGGTAATTCGATTTCAGAGTTATTATACAAAAGAGATAATATTGCAGAAAGCCTGGTCCATGAGCAAGATATTTTTTTGAAAACAAGAGAATCTTTTTTGACAACAACCATGCTCAAGCTACTATGCAACGAAGAGGAGAATATATCCCTCTTTTTCCGATTCTCCGACATCTAAAATTAAAATTTCGTACACCATATCCAGCGAAATTAATTATTCAGTATTCAAATGGGCAAAAAGTATACAAGTCGATTCAGACAATGGTGGAAGATCTGAGAAAGCGAGGTTTTGAATTACCAACAAAATTACCAGGCCAGAGACAGGGTGGGGAATCTGAGACCAGCATGAACCAGAGAACTGGGAAGAATTTACAACAAGAGACCCTTGAGGAAATTAAAAAAAACTTTTAGGACAATTTGCTTCTGAATAAAGGGACACATCTTCAAATGTCTAACTGAGTAAGCTAAAATGGGACATAATTTATTTTTTGTTCTCTCTGTGCTGAGGAGGGGAGAGAGGAACAAATAAAAAGATATAGGAGAGGGGATGAAGGGAAGGAGCGTCCTTTCCCTTTCCCCTGATCTCGGAGTGGGGGGGGGAGTTCTGGGGTCTACCTGGGGCGACCTATCCAGGGTAATCCCTCTAATTGGGAACCAGGGGAGTCTCACCTCTTATTCCTAAAATATCTTTACTAAGGAAGGACTGGATCAATGTGGGGCTCTTTGCTGTCGATCTTCCATGGCACCACTAGATGGGGCACTAAGCGAGATAACGTTAATTCGAGCAGAGCTTAATGGACGTGGGGGAAAGAGCTGAGAAGTCAGCTTATTATCTCTATATCCTAAATATTGAACACTAGAAAAATAACTAATATGGGCTTGGACACAATCGCAGAGTGTTCTCATGGACGAAGAGAAAATAAAAGGTGCATATAAATGTGGAGAGACGGCTTGGGAATTCCCACAATAAATGGGGAGGAGAGGTGATACGAGTCCCCGAGAGACTTTAGGTTTAATTTAGAAGGGATCTTGAAGGGGTCACTCCAGGGTGGATCAGGGGAGCTCTCCTTTCTGCTTGGGGGGGGGAGATGGGTGCTCTGTAACTAAAGTCCCACTCCTAGAGAGAACGGCCTGTGAGAGACCCAGAAGACACCAAAAGACAGAGGAAACAGACCAGAGGGGAGAGACCTACAGAAGAAATAATACCATGCTACAAAGAAGGTCAAGGGTCAAAAAAAGTTTTTCTTTATTATGAGCTCATGTACTCAAGTCATGTAAACAATGACACAATATTATTCTTGGGCTTTCTGACTTTGGCTGAGACTGAACTGAGATATTTGAAAGATTTCATCAAAATAAGTTCAGGACTTAGAAACCAAACTAAAGAAGAAATGACATTGGAGAGAAGGAAACTGTATAAAACTGCATATGTATAATGAAGAGGAAAAGAGATCATATAATAATTTTTAAAGGTCCATATACAATGGCCAACACATAGATGGATATAAACATATACCGGGAGAGTATAGGAGCTCCTAAAGGTGGAGAATGCTTATGTTAGGCACCTTTATATATTTTATTTTGCCTTTTTTGTATATGGATATTTTATTTAATTTTTTTGGTTATCTTTTTCTACAACCCCAACTAGGGGTGACTCAAGTAGAGGATCCCTGGGAGAAAGGAGGTAGATTTAATTTCCATTTTGGGGGTTATCCCCCCCCGAGGGCAGGTATAGACAAGACATAGACAAGAAGCCCTAACTCGATGAATTATTTTGTCCAAATCAGAGGTATGTCTAAGTCTGGAAGTATACATGTACATAGTTGCTTGTTGGAGCCGGTTATTTCAAGGGGAGGGGGGTTATAACAGGGGAGGGGGAGCCCGGAAGTACACTAGATTAAAAGAAGAATTAAGAGATGGTTTGATAGAAAGGACCCCTTTGGTGAGTCGACAAGGGAAATGGATGTTACAAATAACAGAAAAGAGGTGGGAAGAAAAGATGAGCGGGAGAGAGGGAGGGAAAGAGTATACAATATAAATGACACAGAACAAAAAAATCCTCAGGGTGATCTCTCAAAATGTTAATGGCCCGAGTAGCCCAATGAAAAGGACTAAGGTCATTTCACATTTACAAAGAGAACATCCCCAACTTATTCTATTACAGGCAACCCATCTCTCTATTAGTGAACATCAGAAACTACTTGGACGAGGGATATCCCAGGTGATTGCCAGTTCATATGTGAGGGGATGTAAGGGGGGGTAGCAATACTACTACCTAAATCATCCACTTTCCAGGTTCAGGAATCATATCATGATGGGGAGGGAAGATTAGCAATGATTAGGGGAGTATGGGAGGGCCAACTACTTACGGTGGCCGATCTTTATATACCTCCAGGATCTGACAGTAAAATATACCAATTTTTATTAGATAAAATAATAGATTTTAAACAAGGCTTACTCCTAATGGGGGGATTTAAATATGCTTTTTGACCCTGCAAAGGACAGTTCAAACCCAAAACCTACTAGAGCTACCAAAGGACAAAAGTATGCTAAGAGATTGATTAGGGATTTATCGTTGATAGACACTTGGAGGCATAGTCATCCGACTTCAAGAAAGTATACCTATTACTCAGGCGTTCATAACACCTATTCTCGTATAGATTATTTTCTGTTAGCCAGTGAATTCTTAGATAAGATCCACATAGTAGAAATTAACCACAAAATTTAAAGACAAAATGAAGGCTTGGATACCCCACATAATATAAGAAAATTCATCACTGGAGATATCAGAGGGACTTCGATGGGATACATTAAAATCAGTTATGAGAGGGGAGATTATTTCCTACGCATCACCCAAAAACAAACAAAGAAAACAGAAACAACAGGATTTAGAGAGGGAACTAGGGAGGATACAGCAACTACATTCAGCTGGGGACAACAGACTGATTTCACAGATTAACAAAATAAAGAAGCAACTTCAAGATATAGTAAATCAAAAATCAGAACAAGCCTTGATGTATATCAAGCAAAAATATTACGAGGGTAGAAGAAGAGCAGCCAAAATATTAGCTTATAGACTAAGGAAACTTCAAGCTATGTCAACTATAATGAAAATCAAACACCCCTATCAACATCAGTTTCTAAATAAAATAAAGGATATATTAGAAGGATTTAGGGATTTTTATTCTACACTGTTCAACCTGGAGAACCTGAAGAAGGAAAATATATGGCATTTTTTAATCGCATTAGCCTCCCCCAAATGTCCGAAGAACAACAAAATAGGTTGATCAGATGAATTTCCCCCCCAAGAAATTTATCTTGTTATACTTAACTCCAAATTGAACAAAAGCCCAGGCCCTGATGGATACACGGTAGAATTTTATAAAACTTTTAAAACTGAGTTGCTTCACCCTCTCACATGACTTTTTAATGGAATACAAGAGGAATCCTTTCCTCCCCCAGATAGTCGGAATTATGCTAATATATCAGCAATTTTAAAAGCAAAGAAGGACCCCTCTAATTGCAAATCATATCGCCCTATTTCAGTCTTCAATCAGGACTATAAATACTTTTCGGCAATTTTAGCAAAAAGAATGGAAAACCTTCTCCCTGAGTTAATTAGAAAAGATCGATCCGGATTTATAGTTATATGCCAAATGACAAATAATATCAAACGTACAATATATCTCTTAGAAAAAGTACAAAAAGATCATACCCCTGCACTAATACTGAGCATGGATGCCCAAAAGGCTTTCGATCAAGTTTACTGGAAATTCTTGAAGTATACCTTAGAAAAATTAAATTTCCCTAAGGCCTTCCTAACAGTTATAAACCAGCTATATTCTTCACCCCGAGCTATGATTAAAGTTAATTGATCTTTTTCATCATTTTTTTTATTGACCCGAGGCACTAGACAGGGCTGCCCCCTATCTTCCCTTCTGTTCGCCCTATATGCTGAACCTCTAGCACAAGCAATTTGGGAAAACCCTGCAATCTCAGGAATAAGATTACAAGAAAATAATCACAAATTGGATTTTTTGCTGATGATTTGATAATCTATTTTACAAATCCAGAGACTTCTCTGCCAAATTTATTTACAGTCCTACAGGAGATTGAAAACCTTTTGGGATATAAATTAAACACCAGCAAGACTGAGGTCCTGACCATAAATTACCATCCCAGCACTGAACTACAGCAAAGGTTCCCCCTAAAATGGACAACCACAGACCTCATATACTTAGGTATAATTATACACAGACACTTCAAAATCAAAATTATATGACATTAATTATATACCACTAATAAAGGTGATGCAAGATGACCTGCAGAAATGGATGCTTTTACCTATCTCTTTGATCCAAAGAATAGATACCATTAGGATGAATGTCCTCCTGAGGCTACTTTATCTTTTTCAGTCCTTACCAATCTATCCAACCAAAAAATACTTTAAACAATGGAACACGATGATTTCAGAATTCATTTGGCAAAAGAAAAGACCTAGATTAAATTAGAAATACTTCAACTCCCAAAACGAAATGGGGGACTTGCACTCCCAAACCTAGAAAAATATGCTCAAGCAGCAGTGATTGCACATGTCCTACAGTGGGTAGACAGAAATTTGAATCCCTTTTGGAAGGAAATAGAGATGGGGGATTTGAGTGATAGGATAGAGAAATATTTGTTTACCCCAACCTTATCCAGATCTATATTAGAGAAGGATATTAAATCCCAATATACGAGGCAACTAATTATAATCTGGAGGAAAATAATTCTAAATACAAAGGACAAAACTGCGCAGCTTTTTCTAAAAATTACAGATGACTCTAGATTTATCCCAGCAAGTCTAGATAATACATTCAAGAGATGGATGGATCGAGGCCTGGTGACCTTTTTCCAGTGCTATAGAGGAGGGACATTTCTTCAGTTTACAGATACAGAGAGACTCTTTGGTCTGAAAAGAAGTGATTTCTTTAGATTCTTACAAATAAGAAATCATGGTAGAGAACTGGTAGGGCTAAGCTGGGATGCCGAAAAGTTAAATCCTTTATCCAAAATCTTAATCAAAACAATAGAGATAGGTATCCCAGAACATATAATATCATATACTTAGCAAGCCTTAATTTATAATAAGGACAAAGGGACAAGAACTTGGCAAAAAAGATGGGAGCAAGAGATGGGTTTATTAAGACAAGATGAAGAAAGGGAATCAGTATACTTGATACTACACAAGGCTATTACATTATGGTCATGGAGAGAGTTTGGTTGGAAATGTGTGATTAGATTTTTTTGAACCCCACAGATCACTGGGAAATTTGGTGGGGAATCTGGATCAGAGTGTTGGAGAGCCTGTGGCGAGCCACTGGCAACACATACACACATCTTTTGGGAGTGTGAAGTTTTATCCCAATATTGGAAAAGATAGAGAATGCCTTAAGAAAGATATTTCCAGAAATACAGAATTTAAAACCCGAACAGATACTTCTATTAGATACCCCCCAAGAGATATGGGGAGATAACTCTAAATTTTTGCTAGCTATTCTAGTTCTGGCAGCCAGCAAGGCAGTCACAAGAAGATGGCTGCAGAAGGTCTCTCCAACGCTCTGGGAATGGGAAGATATAACATATCAAATATATAAAATGGAGATGTTAACAACTGGTATTAACCTTAGAGTCCAGAAATGTATTACCTTCTGGTCCAGGTGGTGGATGTGGGTTAAAGACCATAGAACAGATTTGATCCCATGATGTGAACTAGATTTTGACATTAAAATTATGTCAGGTAGACTCACCCTGGGTGAACTAATAACAAAACCTGTATATTGGAGGCACTTTGGAGTACAGTAGTATACCACCTACAGTATTAAGGGAAATTTATTATATCTGTTAAAGATGAAAATACATTGTATTTAAGACATCTCTACAATGAAATTGTATACTGCTATGAAATGTCTTGGGCTCCTCCTTCCTGTAAAGAAAAAAACTAATAAAGGAATATTTAAAAAAAAATGATAAGAAACAACAGAAGCAACAAAAAACTACAATACTTAGCCTTAATTCTGATTATATAGTGAAAACAAGTCTGTTGCATTGGCCGAGGTTAGGTACATTCTGCGAAAAATCATGTTTCAGTAAGAAATGTCCCACTTTGGGCTTCTTAAAAGGTGGCAACCCTACTACAAATAGATATGGCCAGATGGCATCTGCTCCCATTAACTCTTTATGGTCGAATACAAACCATAAAGATGAATGTCCTGCCCCACCTTATTTTTCTTTTTCAGACCCTTCCAGTCCAGATTCCGGGCCATTTTTGGAAACAATTACAGAAAGAAACTCAACGTTTCGTTTGGGCCAGGAAGCACCCAAGAGTTCCCATTGCTAGCTACAAGACCCCCCATAGAATGAGGAGGTCTGACACTCACAAACTTTTACCACTATTATTTGGCAACGAGGGAGCTCAATTAATTACTTGGGCCAAAAGGAGAGAGGAATCGGGCTGGTACCAGTTGGAAGAAGCAGCACTGAAGGATTGGGCCCTATGGTCCCTCCCAATGAACAGCACCCCTTTACACATACGAAACAATGTTAGTTACCCCTGGATTAACCACTCACTCAAGATACTGAACAAACTAAGGAAGATAATACATACACCAGAAGGGTTAGGACCCCTGTCTTTGATTAAGCATGAACCAAGTTTCACCCCTCCGAGATCAGACCCAGGGTTCCATTTTTGGGCTAGCCAAATATTAGTAAAATTCATGCAGTGCCTTGACAGGAGAGGCTGTTTCTCCTTAGCCCAACTAAAAGAGAGATACTCGCTATGACAAGAAGACCACAATAGATACTTATAAGTGAAACATTTCTTGTCTATACCAGGGATCCAACAACAGCTTATGCGGGAAAAGACAGAATTAGAATCATTTTTCTATCTTGCAGTAACTCTCAGAGAGAACAATCACTCAATCTTACTATTATATAAGACACTAAGCTTACTAAATTCCCTGCCTGGAGGTGGGGTGAAGGAAAATTGGGAAGCAGATTTAAATATTATCAGGCAGAATCACTGGATCAGAAGACTTTCAAGGGGTTGGGGAGTCACAAGCTCTCCGACATGGAGAGAGTTTAATTGGAAAATTCTTATGTGCTTCTTTTTTACCCCAACAATCACCCAACACTTTAACCCCCAACAGGCAAATAAATGTTGGAGAGATTGCGAGGAAATCGGGACCCATGCTCATATATTTTAGAGCTGCCCAAAGATCCAGGGATTCTGGCACCAGATACAGGGTCAGATCCAAAAACTTACAGGGCTTCAGGTACCCTTCACTGGGGAAGACCTGGTTCTTGGTCTCCCCAGTCTTCCTTTTGGCAACAAACTAGCAACTAAGTTGGCTCAAACCCTAAGGGTGGCTGCCCTGAAATGCATAACCTCTAGATGGTTGTCCCCAGAACCCCCCACATTACAAGAATGGCAAATTAGAGTGCAGGACTTAGAGAGAATGGAGAGAATCACGAGTAAGTTGAAACTACAGGAGGAAAAATTCCTAGAGCTTTGGTCCCCACGGTTACAAGATATAAATATATAGATGTATTGATTGAGATTGTATATAGGATAGGGAATACAGGAGATGATGTGAACTCCACCTTGTTGTTTTATTAATAATGTTAACATTAATTGAGCAGAAATATTAGTATTATAAAAGAGATACACAAGAAAAATGCATTGCTACAATAATTAACATCATATAACTAAAAGAGATACCACTGTTACATAATGGACTAATGTATGTATATATCAACAGCATATCTTTGAATAACAACGCAATGCAATGTTACTAGATTGAAGAAACTAATAAAAATGAAGCTTAAAAAAAAAAGTCCTTCTTGTACCTGGAGGTTAGGCCACACTGCTTGGTACTTGCAAAGTTTGGGGTCATGTTGAGCCTCTTTGGGGAATGCAGCGAGTCCTTTTTCCAACCAGAACATCAATTTGGTGACCAGTGGATCTTTCTGTTGGTAGTCCAACAAACTTGGTCATTCTGCATCCTCTTCCATACTGGCAGGGGCTGGGGTTCAGCACATCCCAAGTCAGCACCTCTCCTGGCATTGTGGCACTGGATGTCGCCCTACTGGAAAGGGCATCTGCATTATTATGCTGTGATGTATGATCTGATAATCAAACTTTGCCAATTGTTCCAACCAACAAGCAAGCTGCCCTTCAGGCTCATGGAAATGTCTAACCAGTAGCCAGCGGAGCGAGCCATGGTCCATCCTTAGAGTGAACATTTTTCCAAACAGGAACTGGCGAAATGGTGAGTAAAGGTTAAAACAGCTAACAGCTCTTTCCTTGTCATGTCATACTTTTGGTTATAGCCCGACTCGCATATGCAAGCGCTCTCTCCATGCCATCTACAACCTGAGCCAACAATGCTCTGATGCCCATTTTGCTGGCATCAGTGTCGAGGACAAACAGCAACTGTAGGTCAGGATATACTAGGATGGGTGCAGAATTCAGTTTTCATTTCAGTTCCACAAAGGCCTCCTAGCAGGTGTCAGTCCAAGTGAACTGTGTCCCCTTCTCAGTGAGCTTGGGCAATGGCTGGGCAATAGAGGCAAACTTCCCAATGAACCTTCTGTAGTATGATGCAAGTCCCTAAAAGCTCCTGACCTCCTCCACTGAACGAAATACCATCCAGGACTGCACTGCCTCCAATTTCTCTGGGTCTGTTCCCACTCCGTCTGCTGAGGATAGGTGTCCAAGATACTTCACTTCACTGCAGAAGAGGTTACACTTAGCTTAACTTTCAGATTCACAGCCTCTAGCTCCCTGAGAACTGCCTTCAGCTTGTAAAAATGCTCTTGAAAAGTCCTACCAATTACTATTATGTCACTGAGGTATATCAGGTACAATGTCCTTTTTAAATCTGCCAGCACAACATTTATCAGGCGTTCAAATGTCCCAGAGCATTTTCCTATATGGAATATGAAATATGGCTGCAATGATGGGCAGACCATCTGCAGCAGCACTGATGGGCAAACACTCTGCAGCAGTACTTTGTTCTAGAGACTTACTTTTCTCTTTCATAATTTTAAATTAGCATTTTATCATAGTTTGCCGTTTACTAAATAGTAAAAAATTGTTTTTGAGTAGTGGTAGTTAGTAAGCGATTACATGAGTTAGCTGTTTTGGACTAAATATATTTTTTGGTTTTCAGTAAACCCACTAGTGAGTCCTGGTGAGTCACAACTGACTAATCTAAAGCAGTACTTGCAGTTGGTGTGATATTCTGCTTTTTCCATACTTCGACTCCTGTTTAGCGGTCGTCACCCCTGGCTGCCATGTGTTGTTTCTAAGTACATCCGTAGCCACAGGTGTATGGCTTCACTGGACGGTGTTGCTACCAGAAGATCTGATTTGGTTGTAATGCCTGGCAGCTGCCATATGATGTTTACCATGGCAGGTTTCTAAGGCTTGTGTTGATGGGGTGGTGTTGCCACCATGAAAATCTAACTTGGCCACAGCCCAGGTTGTGGAAGGCTGGGTTCTGTTTCTTGTTTCCTGTGCTGAATCACTTTTATTCTAGGCTGGCTGTTTAATTCAGCCGATTACATGTTGCAAACGCTTTCATCTTCTCCTGGTTGGCTTTTCATCTGGCTGATGGTGTGGCAAGAAGAAATTCAAAGGACTGCAGTCGTAAGTTGTTTTACTGGTGACATTCTGCATCAAACTACTGGCCTTTTTATTATCCTGAACAGTTTGGTTCCAGGTGATATTTCACCATCACAAACTGAATTATGTGTGGTACTGGTAGGTGTCATCGAGGCACAGGTCAGGAAGCATAGGAAAAACAGGAGCAGTTATAAAATTCACAAGTAGCATTTTATTATTATCAATAACAATAGAATAACTTTTTTTTTTTAAATTGTTCAGGATAGCAAAATACAAAGGCAGTACATAGAGAGAAAACAAGTCTATCATCTGAGGGTTTCTTTCAATTTCCAAGAAGTCTCTACCCAACAAAGATTGCTGCTTTTTTTATATAACAAGTCTTTGCCTGACAATTCACTTATAGAATCATAGATGCTTGATGGCAGAAAAGGACCATACTGGCTCATCTAGTCTGTCCTTTTTCCCTACACCTCCCCTCCCCTCCTGCCAGCCCCCACCCTCACCCCGATACTCAGCCCCATATGCTTGTCCCATGCCCTCTTGAATTCTTCCATCGATTTAGCCCCACCACTCCATCTGGTAGTCTGTTCCAGGGCTCCACCACCCTCTCCATGAAGAAACGTCCTATCACATTGCCCCTGTATCTTTTTCCTTGCAGTCTGAGCCTGTGCCCTCTAGTTCTGACCCCCTCCTTCCTCTTAAGTAAACCCCTCTTTTCCCACTTTATTGAGCCCCTTCACATATTTAAAAGATTCAGTCATGTCTCCCCTTTCACTCCTTGTCTCCAGTGTGTACAGATCCAGCTTCTTACACCTCTGCTTGTATGACTTTCCCTGCATACCCTGCACCATCTTGGTTGCCCTTCTCTGACCCCTCTCCAATGCATCTATATCCTTGCGGAGATGTGGCCTCCAGAACTGAACCTCATACTCCAGGTGCGGCCTCACCACAGCTTTGTAAAGGGGCATTATTACCTCCCTCTTTCTGCTAGTAATGCCTCTGCCTATGCATGCCAACATTCCACAGGCCTTTTCCACCGCCCTGCTACACTGGATTCCTACCTTAAGGTCCGAGGAGACTATGATCCCTAGATCCCTCTCCTGTTCTGTTACTTTAATTTCCTCCCCACCTAGGGTGTACCCTACTCTTCTGTTCCTACCCTCTAAGTGCATCACTGCACACTTCTTGGCATTAAATTTCAGTTGCCACTTCCCAGACCATTTTTCATGTGTCTTTAACTTGCCACTCTGTCCTCCATCCCCCCGAGGTGTACATCCTATTGCATATTTTCTTATCATCAGCAAATAGGCACACCCTCCTCCTCAAACCCGCCTCAATATCACTGATGTAGATATTGAAGAGAAGTGGACCCAAAACTGACCCCTGTGGCACTCCACTCTTCACCCTCGCTGTCCCAGAGTGCACCCCATTTAGCACCACCCTCTGAGTTCTTCCTGTCAGCCAGGCCTCCACCCAGCTTCTTATTTTCCCACTCAACCCCAGGTTTTCCATCTTGCTCACTAGCCTCCTATAGGAGACAGTGTCGAAGGCCGTACTGAAGTCCAGATAGGCCACCCCCGGTCAATCACCTGAGTCACCCAATCAAAGAAATGAATTAGGTTTATCTGGCAAGACCTCCCCTTCGTGAAGCTATACTGTCTGTTGTCCTCCAAGCCACTCTCCTCCAGGTAATCCACCACCCTCTCCTTGATTAATGCCTCCATTACCTTCCCCACCACTGATGTGAGGCTGACAGATCGGTAGTTCTCCTTCAGCTCCTTACTACCTCCCTTATGTAAAGACACTATGTCTGCCCTCTTCCAGTCTTCAGGCACTCTCCCTGTATCCAGTGCAAGCTGAAGAGCCCCCCTTCTGACAGTTCTGCAAACGAGTTTGCAAACAAGCCTGAGAGGAGCTAAATCTGCATCTCAGGTTAACCCCCTAAATTCCAAATAGCTTTTTGCAATCATTTCAACAGTATAACTATATACATTTCAAACCAAGGGATCCCAGTTTCACATAAAGATTCACATACTGTACATTTTCATAACAGCAGATATGCAAGGGGGAAAAAGACAGAAACAGCAAGTGAAGGCACAGAGATAATGAGAGGCGGAGAACTGCAAGACCATCAGAGTGATCAGTTTCTAGGTCTCATGAGAACATTTGGTTGTGCAACCAGAAAGACAAGAGACAGAAAAGGAGAGGATAGCACAGATCCTTGCATGTAACACTTTCTGCATAACAAATGGGACAGGGCCTTATTCAATCATGTCACAGTAGGCCCTATGTAGGGAACCTGGATATTTTGATTCTGCAGTCCTGAAACTTCTTTGATCTGTTACTGTTGCCACTGATAAATTGGTGCTGCCTTAAGTAGTCCAGTCTGGGAGAGAGGCTGGAATTGAGGTCTATCGTGGTGAGACAGCACTACAGGGGCAGCAGTCTCCTGATAATTTGGGTTCTAAGATCCTGGTGAGGTGAGGATCCAGCAGAGGCCTGTCATTCAGAAGAGTGGTGGTTTTGTGCATGTTACCACTTCCCATATTGATGGAACATGGGCTGTTGGGGTGAGTAGCTGAAGAGGGGCCAGACACTTTGAAAATTGTTATTGTCCTGAACTCCTTGGACTCAAGCTAGGAGTGGTTTGGGACTGCTGGGACTACTAGGTGTTAACCAGACCCTAACATCATTGGGAAAAGTTTGAAAAAAGTTAGATTTAGGCACAATTCAGTTTACATTTCATATATTTTCTACAGTTCCTTACCCATTCATCATTATTACTCAGGATAGCTGCATATGAACAAGATCACTGTCCCCTAGACGTTATCTACTCCGACTGCTTTTCTACACCAGACATCACATTCCCGTTAATGGCATCTTAAATATCTCCACAGAAACAGACTGTGATGTCAGGTGTGGGCAAGCAGCCTAAGTAGATAGGGCCAAATCCTTTTTTTAATGCAAATGTCCTTAGTAATAAAGAAAGAAGGGTGAGAATTACAGTAAAATATGAAATATAAGCTGAATTACATCTAACTACTACATTTTTCCAATGTTGTCGCAATGGGGTCAGAGGCTCTTTAAACTTGTGAGTACTGTTTTATTTTATTTATTCAGATATGCAGAAAAAACCTTTGAGCTGAAGCTTTTTTACAAAAGTTCCATGTCGTATAACAGTGAACAAACACAAAAATGATACAGTTCATGGGAAATAAACAATTAAGACACAGCACTATACAAAAAAATACCAATCGTTATAGCTTAACTAGTAACTGTTTGTATGTTTGGCGTATGTGATTGGGGCATATGGGTGAGAGGCTGGTGTGCGATTGTTTCATGAGTTGATTGTGTGTGGGGGGTGTTGGTTTGGGTGGTTTTGTGGGTTGTTGGGAATCTGTTTGGGTGGAGGCTTTTTGGGGGGTGATTTTTAGTTGTTTTAGTGGTTAGAATGTGTTTTGGGGGAGCTAATAAGTCCTGCATCTCCTATTCCCTGGAGAAGCTCTGTCGACTCTGCCCATCGGCTGCTCCCAGGTCCCTACAGTGGCTCTCTGTTGGTGCAGGGAAGTGGGGATAGTAAGAAGGCAGAGTAACTGACGGAGTTTTGTTCTTGGGACAGGAGTCAAACAGGGCAGGATCAGGAGTAGGATAAGGAGCAGCCATGGGTTGAACTGGAACCAGGACAAGGATGCTCCCTGCCTGGTTCCTATCCCAAGGGCTCCTGAAACAACATCAGGTTTGGTGGCCGAGCCCATTGGCACAGCTCCTCCCCTGAGGGCAATTCTATGTAATGCTGGGTCCATCAGGAATAAGACTGTAATAGCTGCAGATTTTGTCATGGATTCCTTGGCTGACCTGGTGTGCATCACTGAGACCTGGTTGGGAGATGACTCTGGCCCTGTGCTAGAGGTGGCCATTCTACAGGGCTTTACTGTGGTGTACTGCCCTAGGCGGAAGCACAGGGATGGGAGTGGCCATCTGCTTTAGATCTGGCCTGAGGCCTGCAGCCTACCCAGTGGGTCAAACCAGGTTGTCTGAATGTGTGGCCGTTAAGGGTGATGCAGGTGTGGGGTGCAGGATCCTACTCATTTACTGTCCCCCTGGATGCGAGAGTGGATTCCTGCAGGAATTTGAGAAGTTTGTTGCTAGCCTGATGTTGGAGTATCCTAGATGTTGTTGTTGGGTGACTTCAGAGTTTGGGCCGACAATTAATCCCTTTTGCCTGGTCAGCAATTCCTCCGACAGAGAAAACCGCTGGGCTTCACCCAGGTTGTTACCTCTGCCATTCATGAATTTGGTCACACCTTGGACTTGGTTTTCCCACTGTGGCTTGACCCTTTAAATGTTGAGTTTGATCTGGTCAGTTGGTTGGACCATCACGCTGTGAGTTTTCAGATGGAGTTAGTTCAGTACCGCTCTTTAAGTAATGCGGATCCCTGTAGGTTCGTCTCAGTACTGATCTGCTCAAGCCTGTTGCAGGTGTGTGCTGATGGGGTCAAGAATGCAGTGGAAGCTTACAGTACAGCTATTACTGCAGCTCTCAAGTTGCTCCCGCCTTTTCATGTACACCCAAAAGTCTCCTGACAGAGCTCCCTCTGGTTTAGTGAGGAGCTTGGACGGGCAGTTGAAGGCCAAAGGGCGTACAGCAGAGCGTTTTTGGCAGAGATCATGTTCACTGGAGGATATTAACTTTGAGAACCCAGTATAAGGAGTATTGGGGGCAATCACTCTGAGAAAGGCAGAGTTTCTGTCATGGATGATTGCTGCAGGGGTTAACAGGCCATCGCAGCTCTTCTGCACTGTGGACAGGGTGTTACAGCCAGCATGTCTACAGTCTGGAGGAGCACTGACACAGGAGCGATGCAAGGAGTTTGGCCAGTTTTTCCTTGACAGAGTATCCTCTACTCGTTCCTTGGTCTCCTTAAGTGGGCTGTCATGGCCCAGGGTGTTTCAGTCTGTGATTAACAGAGGCATCTGGTTAGTCTGGGAGAATTTCATCCTGTGCCAGCTGAGGAGATTTCCTGGGTGATCATGAAGCTGTATTCCACCTTCTGTTCACTGGATCCTAGACTGACCCAGCTTCTGTTAGACTGCTGGGAGTCCAGTGGTACGGTGATTGCTGAGACTGTCCAGTGTTCGCTTGAGGAGGGTGTGTTTCTGACGGCCTTGAAAAGGGTTATTGTGAGACCCCTTCTCAAGAAACCTTTTTGGACCCAGATATCTTGGCAAATTACAGGTCCATCTCTAATTTTGCCTTTTGGGAAAGGTTATTGAGAGGGTAGTGGTGACACAGTTGGAGATGCACCTGTAGGCTTTCTCTATCTATGAGCCATTTCAATCTGGATTCAGAAGGCATCATAGCCTGGGAGCTATGCTTACTATGGTGCAGAATGATCTTCTTCTGGTTAGAGACAGACGGGAATGTTCCATCTTGGTTCTTTTAGATCTCTCCTCAGCATCTGACACTATGGATCACAGAATTCTGACAGCTTGACTGAGGGATTTGGTGGGACTCAGTGGGGCTGTGCTGAGATGGTTTGAGTCCTTCCTTTCCAGTAGGGTGCAGCAGGTAGTGTGGAGGGATTTTCTCTCATATTCAGCTGCCCTGACCTGTGAAGTCCCTTAGGTGTCGTTTTTGTCTCCCATGCTTTTGGCAGTGTACATGCTGCCACTGGGAGAAGTGATACTGAGGTACAGTTTACAGGTTCACAGTACGCTGATGATACTTGGTTGTACCTGTCATTTGCCCTTGGCCTTGATGAGAAAAATATGGTAGGTGTGCTTAATGACTGTCTAACTATGATTAATGACTGGATGGCCTCCAGCTGTCTCAGGACGAACCCAGACAAGACTGAAGTGCTACTGGTGGACTTGGGTATCGGAATGGCAGCTGAACCGAGTGGAAGAGTGGCTGGATTACATCTTGGACCAGTTTTATGTGATGAGGGTGAGAACTTTATCTCACCGACTCAAAAAAATGTCACAAAAACCACCCGACGTCAAAAGGGTGACTAACCTTACAGCGGCTGTCGCAAACAGCGATGGTCGCTTACTTCATTACTGAAAACAGTCATAATAAGTATTTTTATGTGGGGAGCTATGCCCCCCGCACCCCTCTTTGTGGGGGCAAGCCTCCTGTGCCTCCCAAACTAATTATAATCAACTCCGTGGGGGGCACTGACTTAGGGGTAAAAAAAAAAAAAGAAAGAAAGAAAAAAAGTTTTGACTCCTAGCCCACACTCGAACTTGGGTCTGCTAGCTTCAGGGTGACTGCTTACGCCACTATGCTAAACAGCCAGCTTGGCAGAGCTTGGCCAAACAACATCCTACATCCTGCTATACTGAGTGTAGCTCCCTGCTACACTTGCTCTACAGGATATAGCGATCTTTCTCAGCACTCGCTGTAATTACGAGTGGTATTATTGAGACGCTCATATTGAGACACTCAATAATACTCGCTCATATCACTGTACATCCTCAGATCCACTCAGCTTACAGTCAAAGATGGGATGAAGAATCTTGGCATCATTATGGCCCACAAGCTGACTATGGAATATCAGGTGTCTGTTGTGGTCCACAATGGTTTCTTTCATCTCAGGAACATTGCTTGGATCAAACCCTTTCTCAGCCCTTAGGGCATGAATTCTCTGGTGCGTGCCTTCATGATCTCTAGATTGGACTACTGTAATGCTTTTTATCTTGGGCTATCTGGAGGTTTGAGGCACCACTTGCAGCTGGTGTAAAATGCTGTGGCTAGACTGGCTGCCAGAGTTTCTGGCTCTGAGCGTATCTCTCTGGCTCTGCGGACATTACAGTGGCTGCCTGTGTAGTGGCACATCTCCTTCAAGATAGGTTTGTTAACATATAAAGTCCTACACGATCTGAGTCCTGGCTACCTAAAAGAGCTCCTGTGCCCTTATTCTCCTGACCGCCCTCTTCACTCTTCTGAGGTAGGCCTCTTGAAGTTCCCCAGATCTCGTTTAAAGCTGTATGGGTATCTCACCTTTTCAGTGATTGCTCCAGTTTTCTGGAACTAGCTGCAGAGAGAGTTTCGGGAGACCTCTCACTTAATAGCTTTAAGAGGGGGCTAAAGCACTATATTTTTATAAGAGCTTTCCCTAATGGTGTTATTTATTAATAATAATTTATTATGCTGCTGTTGTTGTTATGCATTATGATACGTAAAGTGCCCAGAGCCTGCAGGACTGGGCACCTAAGAAAATAAATTTACTACTACTATACTACTACAATCCAAATGGCATGACATTTAACTTAAACAGTCCTTGTTTGGTTGTGAATGCAGTCTTTGGATAGTCCTTTGGGCAAACCTCCATGTGCCAGTACCCACTAGCCAAGTCCAGGGTGAAAAGCCAATGAGTCTTCGCCAATAGATCAAGGAATTCATTGATATGAGGCAGTGTGTATTCATCCTTCATGGTAACCTCATACAGGCACCATTAGTCCACACACTGTCATACACCCCCACCGCTCTTCCATACCAGGACTAATAGGGAGGTCCACGGGCTTATGGAGGGCCGAATAACTCTCTAGTCATTCACCTGCTGCAACTGTTCTATGAACTCTCCCGGATAATCAAGCAGGAACCTCTGAGGTCCTTGCTTGTTGAGACAGGTTCTTCAAGTATCAATCCAGTGCTTGGTTAGCCCAGTACATCCCAGGTCATGATCCTCTGTACTGAGTACATCAGCACACTTCTGCATCGCAGCCAAGCTACTTGCATCTGCTCTGGCGTCAGTTCTCCTTCCTCAAGTTGGAGTTTTTGGGATAAGGTCTGTCTGCCTAACCTGCCACTTGTTCTCCTTTTGGGGTTCTTGAGAGTCCAGTTTTCAAGCCCTGTACTGTGGTCAAGTCTTTAGGCAATATCGTTACCCAAGAGTGGAGGGTGCTGATCACCATCTCTTGGTAGATAGTCTGCAGCTCTGTCGTCAACCTGCACTGGCACTTGTCCCTGTTTTAATCTACTCATTGACTGAGCTATGATGAAGTCGTGACTTTCTTCTTGCTGGGCTTCCACAAGCCCTTCCCAGTCTTTGGCCTCACCTCCTCTGACCTGCCCAGGGATGAGCAGTTCACTTCTTGGTGGAAAAGTCACATAGCTGCTACCCACAATCTCGCGGACCTCCGTTCCTTCACTATTAGACATCAGGAGAAACACCCACAGCAATAAAATACAGGCACCTTCAGCATAGTTCAATGTTGATCTGTATAGCCACAACCAGTCAGTCCCCAGTAGTGCAGTTTGGGTCGTGTCTTTGGCTGCTAAGAATTCACAGGCTAACTGCAGCTCCTTTAGGCTTATCACTGTTTGCCACACTTTCAACACTTTGCAGGCAATTCCGTTCACTGTGCAGACTGTTCCTTTGTAAGGCCATAAGCTTTCTGAGGATCTTTTAGTCACTCCTACCGACAGCCAGGGATTTATTTATTTATTTATTTATTAATTTACTGAAAGAATCGGAATTACAATTACAATCCTTTGACTCATAGACTCCTTTGCAAAGGCTCCATGTCAGTAAGAAAGAGAAAAGAAAATACACAATGCATCACTTGTAAAGTACAAAACATTCGGCATAGTATACAATGTAAGGTTACATCAGCAGGGATCTTAAAAGAAGGTCCTGGGTCAATGTTATGTACAAATGACAGTATTCAGTTATGGAGGGTCTTAAAAACAGGCCCAGAGTCGTAATTTATTTACAGTGAGATTGAGGAGCCTAAACATGGGAAAAGAGAAGAAAAAGTCCCTATGCCGGGGGCTACCTCATTGCACTAAAGCAGGAAACCTGCTTGTAATATGGTTTTGTTTGCGTGTCAGTAAGGGAGGTGAAAACCCAATGGGGGGGGGGGTTATATGCAGTCAAAGGCTGCAGAGTTAAGAAGGAGGGTCTTGAGACCAGCTTTAAATTGGCCCAGGATGGATGTAAGGGAGATTGTGGACGGTAGGTTGTTTAGCCACAAAGGGGGACGATAACGGAAGGACCGTTGACCAAGGGAGGTTCTACAGTGAGGTACTAGTAGGGAAGTGTTGGCAGAGTGCCTTGGGGCCCTCCTGTGAGAGACTGTATGAATAAGGGGGAGGAGGCCTATTGGTGCTTGTCTGTGTAGTATCTTTTTTGCTAGGAGGCAGGTGTGATACTTAACCCTATCTTGGAAGTTTAGCCAGCCAGTAAATTTGTAAAGCTCACATGTATGGGTTAGCCTGTCACAATTTGAGACCAGACGGCAGGCTTTATTGAGGGTGAGGTTGATGCTGCGCAGGGCAGTATGGTCAGCAGACCCATAAATAACTATGCCATAGTCCACCAAGGGCGGTATTGAGGAGGATGCAGCTAGATGCACTGCCTGCGGGGGAATGCAGCACCTATGTCTGTACAGGATCCCCAGCCTGGTGTTAACAGAGGAGGAGACTTGTTGTATGTGTGTGGTAGGTGAGGGAGGTGTCCAACATGACTCCCAGGTATTTGAAGCAGTAGACCTGCTTGAGTGCAATGCCAAGGGAGTGATGATTAGTGGTGTATTACAGAGTGGGTTCTAGTGGTGGGCGAAGACCATAGATTTCGTCTTCTTGTAGTTAAGTATTAGGCGGTGTTCACAGAACCAGGTTTCAAGCTCTCCAAAGAAACCCTGCAGGGCAGATTGTGGTGTGTTGGGATGGGGATGTTTCCAAAAGACTACAGCATCATCAGCATAAAGCAGTAGCTTCCCACTACAGGACTGGGGAAGGGAGTTCAGGAAGAGGGTGAATAGCAATGGGCCTAGAATGGACCCTTGCGGGACCCCAGTTAGGACTGGCCTAGTGAAGGAGAAGGTTGCATTAACTTTTACCTGTTGGGTCCTGCCAGAGAGAGAGTCTTTGAGCCAGGAGGTTGCCTCTGGGGAGATATTCAGGGATGGTAGGGTGTGGAGAAGAAGCGCATGACTGACCGTATCAAAAGCTTTGGTCAGATTGATATAGAGTGCCCCAACCACTGAGCCCTGATCCAGGGCCTCATGTATATATGAAGTAAATTCGATGAGGGCAGTGGAGGTGCTGTGACCCCTCCAGAAACCGTGTTGTTCATGACAGAGCAGATTGTGTTTGGTCAGGTAGTCTGTGAGCTGGTCAGCCACAATTTTTTGAACGGCCTTTGGGGGGGCAGGATGGATATTGGTGTATAGTTGCTAGTGGAAGTGGGGTCACCTCTCTTCAAGATGGGAGTTATAACTGCTCTTTTCCATGAGGTGGGGAATTGGCTGAGGCATAAGGATAAGTTAAGTATTTTGGTGAGATGGGGCAGGGTCACATCCATCGTAAGCCGGATCAGCTTGAGGTCCATGGAGTCACTACTATAGTGAGAGTTTGCCAGGGCTATGTTTAGATAGCATTTTGCCTCATTGCAGGAGATGATTCATAGCTGGCAAAGGGGATGGTCGAAAGTGGCAGAAGAGTTTATGGGGTGGTTACTGATCGGGTCAAAAAAATAATTGGGGAGGATATGGCTGAGATCTGTGAAAGCAGTATTGAGGGCAACGGTGATAGATTTTGGGTCCTGGGCTATAACCCCATTGATTAGAAGCTGCACTGGGAAAGGGGATACATTTTTCCTGGATAGTTCCTTAAAGTTGCTCCAGAAATTGCCACCAGAGCCCCAGGAGGAGGTGAGGGCTTGTTTTTAGTAAGCAGCTTTGGCTTGCCGGATAGCCCATGTGCAGCCGTTTAGAGCCTCCCTGTAATGCTGTCTGTCTTGGGGGAGTTGCGAGACAAGGGCCTTATGCCAGAGGTTATCCCTTAGGCGCATTTGGTCGAGTAGTGATTGGGAAATCCAGGGGATGTCCCGAGTCTTTACTGTACGCTTGGAGAAGGGGCCAAAGATGTCACAGGCAGAGTTGAAGGTGGAAATAAAATAGGCGAGGGCAGCATCTACTGGGTAGTGTGAATAGGACACCGATCGCAGGAAGCAAGGTAAGATTTGAGGCGTGGAAGGGCTCCTTTTTTCAGACATCTTTGGATGGTGACCTTAGAGGGGATTGGGAGAATTTTATTAGACCACCAGCAGGTCACTGGGGAATGGTCACTTATCAAGTCTGGGAGCACTTTGATACGGGAGAGATTATTGGTGTGGTTGGTGAGGATGAGGTCGATAACTGTGGACGTCCCTGTTTTTGGGTCCAGCCCAGTTGAGGACTGGACAACTTGAGTGAGGTCATAAGCAAGCACTGATTCTTTGTAGGGGAAGACATAGCAGATATCCAATTCACATTGAAATCTCCCAGTAAGATGATTTCGCTCTTGTGAGGAAGGTGGGAGATACTGGCCAGTATTGAGTCAAAGGCAGACTTTTGGTTTCTAGGGGGGATGTAGACAGCCAAGATGTATAGTATTTTATCTGGACTGCCAAAGTTTAGCTTGACAACTAGGGTTTGGGCTCCATGGGTGGGTGGCAGGATGGAGACTGAGAGGGTGTGCAGGGAGGATCTAATGTAGATGGCGCAACCACCACCCCCCTTGCTTAGCCTGTCATCTCGATGAATGGTGTAATCACTGAGGGTGATGGATCCATTTGGGACATTTTCTGAGAGCCAGGTCTTAGATAAAGCAAGGACATCTGGGGAGCGCTGCGCAATCCAGCCCTGGAGGGAGGTGAACTTCCTCTGAAGGCTGCAGATGTTAAGGGAGGCCAGCTGCAGGCTTCCATGCTTGCCCTTCGGTGTGACACCAGAGATAAGTGGTCCCGAGTTAAGATGCACATTCCCTGATAGGAGGAGAAGGAGGAGGGTATGCCGGAGTAGTGCTAGCCGGAGCAGTTTTGGTGTGTCACGGACAGTTTTGGAGGTAGTATTTTTTGTGGGTACTGTGACGTAGACAGCCAGTTCTGAGTGCTGTATTATATATTTTTTTTAATATAAAATGTATTAATGTCTCTGCTGAAAATTCAAATGCTCTAGGAATGACCTCACTCACCCCCCCCCCCCAGATTCCAGCTGAGAGATGAAAGCCTTGGGAAACGGCTGACAGTATGTGAGTTCACACAAACTCAGTTTTTTTAGAGACAATGTGTTACATGGAAGACTTTTATTAAGGATCCTGCTTTTCTGAGTTAATTACAGACTTGTTTAAGTTAATTTTGTAAAGAGAGAAATCATAAACTAGGTTTATGACGTTAGAAAGGGAAGCTAGGATGTTACATAGAGGTGTAAGGTTGTAAATGACCATGTGAAGCCTGTGTGAGGAGGGTACAGCATGAGATCAAAGAAGGTGTCATTTGAAACTGAGTTATGCTAAGGTTGCAGAATTAATACTTTGAAATTACATCCTGTGGTTGTATAGAAATATATATTTTTTAGATATTTTGACAGAGGAGGAGCTGGATGACGTCATCCAAAAGGGGTTGGCAAATACTGCTTGTAAAGATTATTCTTCTTCACTACAGAGACCCTTTTTGTCTGACACTGACCAAGAAAACATCTGAGCATTGAAAACAGGTATTTAGAAAGCTAGACAAAATCTAAATATAGTTGTAGGAATTGCACTGTTTTAAACCTTGTTTTGTTTAAAGATATGTATGTCTTGGGATATAAGAGTTCTGTGTTGTATGTTTGACATATTATTTTATATTTTAGTAAAAACTCTAATTTTAGAGCAAACCTGGTCTGTCTTTGAATTGCTTTCTTTTGCTAAGATATATTTATGGTTATAGCAGACAGCAGACATAAGCTTGTAGGGTGGTACCAAACTGAAAAGAGAAGCGTTTTAAATCTGAGGTCTTTATTAAAGTATTAAAGGGTTCATCTCTGAATACCTGGTTAGGTGCCCGTAGGCAAAGATATTTGGCCCCACCCCGAAGATAGATATATCTGAGCCTGTGCACTGGGTATACTAGCAAGAGGTTAACAGTTTGAATCCCTCCAGAACTGAGACCAAAGGTTGATCTGAACTCACAAAAACAGACAAGAGGGTTACCTTGTCTGTTACACTGTTCACAAGACTGCACCCAGAGGTTGGCACTTTGGGAGTAGAGGGCCTGACCTGCTGAGTGGAATTTGTGACAGACTGGTTGGCAGCGGTGGCATTAATTTTGGTATTACAAGCTTTATTGTTCTGTCAGTTGAGACCGTAAGCTCTCTTGCAAAGAAAGAAAAAGACAGAGTTTTATTTTAAAAAGGAAACAGAACTATATATCACTTGGTTTACAGTTGAGTTCCTACCCATTTTATTTTTTTTCTAAAGTGCAAAGTCAGAGTAGCAGTAGTTAGGAAAGATGGCATCCTACTACAGCAGGCACACTGTAGAACAGTTAAAATAGTTGTTCGAGGACAGAGGAGTCCTGTTCGAGGTGAAAGCCAGTAAGCAGAACCTCATAGAGGCCCTGACGGTAGCAGATACCCAGAGCAGGGAGTCATAGACCGTGACTGAAAGGGACCAGACCTCGAGTGTGGCAGAACTAGCGGCCAATGAGGGGTCCCGGGCCGATGAGAAGGACAGCAGGGCCACTGTCAGTGAAGAGCCACAGCAGCAGGGGAAGGTCAACAGTGTCCTGAATCCAGAGGTACTCAAGCTAAAAATTGAGTTGCGGAGGATAGAACTGGAGGCAGAGCGACAACAGAGGGAGGCAGACTGTGAGAAATGTGAGCGCCAGCGAGAGGCAGAGGAGAAGACAGAGCGAGAACGCAGAGAGGCAGAGGAGAGTAGAGGAGAGAGGAGCGCCAGTGGCAACACGAACTGGAGAAGCTACGACTCCAACCAGCGGTACCAGGGTAGGTAAGTAGCTTGGGTTTAACTGGGACTGCAGGACTGGGTTACAAATTGAACTCTAAATTAATAGCTGAGTTTAAGGACGGGGAGGACATGGACGCCTTTTTAAATTCTTTTTAAAAAGTTTGTATTCAGGCTAAAATTCCTAGAGAGTCCTGGAGCTTTCAGCTATCCCCGCTACTTACCGGAAAAGCTTGGGATGCATTTGGGTCAAATGAAAAATGAAGATAGTGATGATTACAGCAAGTTAAAAGCTGCACTACTAAAAAAGTTTGAATTAACTGCTGAATCATACAGAGCTAAATTCCGTAAGCTCAGGAGAAGCCCTGATAAGAGCTATGAGGAGCTAGCCACAAAACAACGTCAGTTTTTAAAATGTTGGTGGGAAAGAATTGAGGCAAACACTGTTGATAAAATTGAAAATGTGATTTTATTAGAACAGTTTTATTGGGCATGCCCAGCAGAGCTAAAAACCTGGCTAGAGGACCGAGATCCAAAAACAGTGCAAGAGGCTGCTGAACTCTCGGACCGATATGCTAAGAGCAGACCTGCTCTGAGAATGAATGGGGCGGGCGTGGCAGTGCAGAAAGAGAAAAGCGTGCCTTCAGGGCAGCTAAAACCCTCACTGCCTCCACCGAAACCAGCTAGCCCCAGGTTTCCAAGAAAAGATTTCTCTGAAGTAAGAAATGCTTGTTGGTTATGTAAAGAAACTGGGCACATTGCCAGACAGTGTCCAAGAAAGGCAAGCAATAATACGCAAAGTAGTACCAGAAAGGAAGTGGGTTGTTTTGTCCCTGGAAGCATGCCAGTGAACATGAGGGAACACATGCACCCAGTCATGGTAAATGGCGTACAGACGCAGGGGTTAAGGGACACAGGGGCATCCCTGACATTGGTAAAAGGGGATCTGGTCCAGCCTGGTCAGCTTATACCCAATAAGTACGTGACTGTACAGGACTTTGCGGGTGAAGAGAAAACATTGCCACTGGCCAGTGTTCTCCTGGACTGGGGTGAAACAGGGGGAACTGTGCAACAGGTGGCTGTAGCTAAAACGTTAGCAGTAGATGTGATCCTGGGTAACAATCTCCAACAGGGGATGGTATGTGCAGTTACCCGTAGCCAAGCGGCAAGGGAAAATAGCAGTTCCCTGAACCCCACAGAAACCAGTGTGGAAACCATGGAGAGGCTGGTTTCCCAGCCTGTGTCTCCAGATGGGGAAACTGATAAAAAGGGGGTAGAAATTTCCCCGGTAGCGAGTGACCACACAGCTACGGAAGGTTACTCCGACGAGGGAGGGGTGACCAATTGTCAGAGGGTTAGGCTTGACAGTGATCCTGAGGGCCCTGACGCTAGTGCTAGGGACCCTAGTTTAGTGACTAAAGGGGACTTGTCCCATGCCTTGGGACTGTGTGAGGGGTTTACAGCTGCTCAGAGGAGTGACCCTAGTTTAGAGAAGCTGAGGGCTTGGGCAGACTCTGAGGGCACACAGGGAGGTGACAGCAGACATAAGGTTTATTGGGAAAATGGACTTATGTATATACAGGCAGTACAGACAGAGAAAGGGATGCTAGGCAGGCAGCTTGTCGTTCCCCAGGGGTATCGTGAGCAGCTGCTCAAAATTGCACATGATACTCCCTTGTCTGGTCATCTGGGAATCGCATGCACAATGCAGCAGTTGGTCCAGAATTTCTACTGGCCTAACTTCACCCAGCAGGTGAAGGAGTATTGCAGGTCTTGTCACCGGTGCCAAGAAATAGGGAAGGCGGGCAAGAAAACCCAAGCCACCCTGATCCCCTTGCCCATAGTGGAGAAGCCATTCCAGAGGGTGGGAATGGATATTGTGGGGCCTTTAAGTACCCCCAGCTCCTCAGGGAAGAGATTCATCCTGCCTGTGGTGGATTATGCCACCCGGTACCCAGAGGCAGTCACCCTATCCTCACTGAGGACAGACAAAGTGGCAGATGCCTTACTTGGGATTTTCTCCCGTGTTGGGTTTCCGCAGGAAGTAATCACTGATCGAGGGGGTTCCTTCATGTCGGACCTGATGAAATGTTTATGGGAGAAGTGTGGGGTGGTGCAGAGATGCACGACACTGTATCACCCACAAGCCAATGGGCTTGTGGAACGATTCAATGGTACCCTAAAGTCAATGCTCCAGGCGTTTGCTGAACAGCACGGGAGGGACTGGGAGAAATACCTTCCCCACCTGTTGTTTGCATACAGGGAGGTGTCCCAAGAGTCAATAGGATTTCCCCCTTCGAACTCTTATATGGACACCAGGTACATGGGCCCCTAGACTTAATCCAGTAGGACTGGGACGGCAAGCACGCCACCCAGGGAACTCCCATTGTGGATTATGTCCTTAGGTTTAGGGAAAGGCTGAAGGAGCTTATGGGGACAGCCCAGAGCAACCTGGCAGCTGCCCAACAGAAACAAAAGATGTGATACGACCGGAGAGCCAGAGCTCGCTCGTACATTGTGGGTCAGGAAGTCATGGTCCTTATTCCGGTCCGGAAAGACAACCTGCAAGCTGAGTGGGCAGGACCATACAAAGTGGTTAGGAAGGTGAATGACGTGAACTACATTGTGGAGTTACCTGACCACAGACAGACTGAAAGGATGTACCATGTGAACATGATGAAGCCATATGCAAATAGGGCTGACATGGTGTTCATAGTATGTAGTCATGGGGAGGGGATGGATGAAGGAGACCCCCTTCTGGACTTGCTGGAAGAGAGTAAGCGGGAGTCCTCTGTGGAGGCAGTAAAACTGTCTCCCCAGTTGAACCCAGACCAGGTCCAGAAAGTAAGAGAGGTTTTAGCAGACTTTGCCCCCTTGTTTAGCGCCAAGCCTGGACTAACCCCCTGAGCGACACACAATGTGGAGACAGGGACACAGACGCCCATACGGCGAACAGCATATCGGGTGTCAGGCTGTCCAAAAGGACATTAGGAGGGAAGTGGAGGAGATGCTGGATTTAAGGGTAATCCAGAGATCCCACAGCCCCTAGGCCTCACCCGTAGTCCTTGTGCCCAATCCAGATGGCTCAACTCGTTTCTGTGTGGACTATTGTGGACTGAATGCAGTCACGAAGTCCGACGCCCACCCGATGTCCCGGACGGATGAACTCCTGGACAAGTTGGGAGGGGCGACCTATCTTATGACTATTGACCTGACCAAGGGGTATTGGCAGGTAGAACTGACAGACAGAGCTAGGGAGAGGTCGGCCTTCATCACTCTGATAGGCTTATTTGAGTTTAAAGTAATGCCTTTTGGAATGAAGAACGCCCCGGCCACTTTCCAAAGGTTGGTGAACCAGGTGTTGAAAGGTGCTGAGGAGTATGCTGTAGCGTATCTGGATGACATTGCCATCTTCAGTACCAGCTGGGAGGAACACCTTTCACACCTTAGGGAAGTGCTGGACAGGATACAGAGGGCCGGCTCACTGTAAAAGCCGAGAAGTGCCAGGTGGCCTTGGGGGAGGTGGCATATCTCGGGCATGTGGTAGGCCAGGGACAGCTCCGTCCTAACCAAATAAAGATAGAGGTGATTCAGGCGTGGCCCAGACCAGAAACCCAGAAGCAGGTCAGGAGCTTTCTAGGGACAGCAGGGTACTACAGGAAATTTGTACCCAATTACAGTGCCCTGGCTGCTCCCCATCTGACCTGACAAAGAAAAAAATGCCAAAGAAAATTACCTGGGGCCCAGCCTGTGAGGAAGCCTTTACCAGACTGAAGGAGGCACTGTGCAGTGCTCCTGTTTTGACAAGTCCAGACTATGGCAAAACCTTTATAGTTCAGATGGACGCCTCAGACGTGGGTATTGGGGCAGTACTTAGCCAGACGTCTAGCCAAGGGACAGACCACTCGGTAGCATTCCTGAGTCAGAAGCTGCTTCCCAGGGAGCAAGCGTACTCTACGGTGGAAAAGGAGTGTCTTGCCATAGTGTGGGCCCTGAAGAAATTAGAGCCATACTTGTATGGGCAGCATTTTGTGGTGCAGACTGACCACAACCCCCTGGTTTGGCTGACGCAGATTGGGAAAAACAATGGCAGACTACTAAGATGGAGTCTTGCTTTACAAGGGTATGATCTAAAAATCGTACATAGGGCTGGAGCGAAGAGCAAGAACTCAGATGGGCTGTCTAGGGTCTACGAGGAGTGAACTGATTTGGGAGGCTCATCCCATGTAGGGGATAGATCCCCCAAATTCAGTCTAGGTGGGGAGAAGTGTGACATAGACAGCCAGTTCTGAGTACTGTATTATATATTTTTTTAATGTAAAATGTATTAATGTCTCTGCTGGAAATTCAAATGCTCTAGGAATGACCTCATTCATCCCCCCCCCCGATTCCAGCTGAGAGATGAAAGCCATGGTAAACGGCTGACAGTATGTGAGATCACACACACTCAGTTTTTTTAGAGACACTGGCCCGGATATTCAGACTACGCCAGGCTGTGGCGCAAGCCTGGATGCAGCGCAACTTGGCTGCGCAGGGGCGTTGACAGGATGATATTCAACGGAGCTGCACCATGGCACAGCATCACTGAATATTGCACCCTGGCCACCTGCAGTGTGCATGGCGCAGTGGCACTACACCAGTGCAAGTGGCCAGAGTGGAGCAGGGGGATGCGATAGCACAAGTTCCATTGCGCTAGGCGCAACAACAGTAATATTCAAAAGTGCACATGCAAATGGGACCATAATGCATGCAAGGCGCAAATGGGGCCATTTGCATGTCATTATGGACCCATTTGCATGCAGGTGCACCGATCCCCAGCGACTTGCGCCTGGCGCCCTGCCAGGCTGCAGCAGTCGGGGACTGACGCCCCCTGCACATCGTGGAAAAGTGAACCAATGCCCGATCATGGGCATGTGCAAATGAAGTACACGTCCTATATCCCTGGTGGTCTAGTGGACCGTTTGCAGCCCGATCGTGGGCATATGTTGAATAAAATAGACGTCCTATATCCCTGGTGGTCCAGTGGACCACTCGCAGCCCGATCGCGGGCATAAGTAATAAAAAGGAGAGGTCCAATATCCCTGGTGGTCCAGCGGTACCCCCTCCCCACCCGCCAACTGAGCCCCACCGCCCGCTCCCCATCAGTGGCGGGCGGCGCACCACCGCCTGCCGCCCGCCCCCCGCCGACTGACACCGTGCGGTAGGGCTGTATGCCCATGGTCCTGGCGTGAGCCAATGGGCATGCAGCCATACCGTACTACAAAGATCCAGATAACACGCTGATGGGGGGAGCGGGGTGGTGGGGTTCAGTTGGCGGGTGGGAAGGGGGGTACTGCTGGACCACCAAGGATATTGGACCTCTTCTTTTTATTACTTATGCCCGCGATCGGGCTGCAGGCGGTCCACTGGACCATCAGGGATATAGGACGTTTATTTTATTCAACATATGCCCGCGATCGGGCTGCAAGCGGTCCACTGGACCACCAGGGATATTGGACGACTATCTGTATACGTATGCCCGCGATTGGGCATGGGGGGACGCCACCAGAAGGTGCAGCCGGAGCTCGGGTGGCCACCCACAGGTGGCAGCAACCGTGCTGCGCCCTGACTGACAGCAGCTCACCTGTGGGTGGCCAGCTGTTGCTCCTTTTTGGGAGCTCACCTGTGTGCAGCGCCAAGTAGGGTTGCGCCATGGGCACCAACACATCCCGGGCTGAATATCAGGATGTGCGGAGTATGCATGGAATCGCCCCTCTACCTGCGCCGCGACATTACTGATGCACTCCGGGCGCATCGGGATTTGGGCAGGCTCAATCTCCGTTTGAATATCGCGCACCGGGCGCATCAGTGGGTTGCGCATGGCGCGACAGTGTTGCGCCATGCACAACCCTTCTGAATATCCGGGCCAATGTGTTACATGGAAGACTTTTATTAAGGATCCTGCTTCTCTGAGTTAATTACAGACTTGTTTAAGTTAATTTTGTTAAGCGAGAAATCATAAACTAGGTTTATGACGTTAGAAAGGGAAGCTAGGATGTTACATAGAGGTGTAAGGTTGTAAATGACCATGTGAAGCCTGTGTGAGGAGGGTACAGCATGAGATCAAAGAAGGTGTCATTTGAAACTGAGTTATGCTAAGGTTGCAGAATTAATACTTTGAAATTACATCCTGTGGTTGTATAGAAATATATATTTTTTAGATATTTTGACAGAGGAGGAGCTGGATGACGTCATCCAAAAGGGGTTGGCAAATATTGCTTGTAAAGATTCTTCTTCTTCACTACAGAGACCCTTTTTATCTGACACTGACCAAGAAAACATCTGAGCACTGAAAACACGAATTTAGAAAGCTAGACAAAATCTAAATATAGTTGTAGGAACTGCACTGTTTTAAACCTTGTTTTGTTTAAAGATATGTATGTCTTGGGATATAAGAGTTCTGTATTGTATGTTTGACATATTATTATATATTTTAGTAAAAACTCTAATTTTAGAGCAAACCTGGTCTGTCTATGAACTGCTTTCTTTCGCTAAGAAATATTTATGGTTATAGCAAACAGCAGACATAAGCTTGTAGGGTGGTACCAAACTGGAAAGAGAAGCGTTTTAAATCTGAGGTCTTTATTAAAGTTTTAAAGGGTTCATCTCTGAATACCTGGTTAGGTGCCCATAGTATATCTGAGCCTGTGCATTGGGTATGCTAGCAAGAGGTTAACAGTTTGAATCCCTCCAGAACTGAGACCAAAGGTTGATCCGAACTCACAAAAACAGACAAGAGGGTTACCTTGTCTCTTACACTGTTCACAAGACTGCGCTCAGAGGTTGCACTTTGGGAGTAGAGGGCCTGACCTGCTGAGTGGAATTTGTGACAGGTACGACTGGGATAGGGAGGGTGTGTATGAGGTAGGCTAAAAGAGATGGAGACAAAGGTGGATGGTGCCCAGGTGGGTAGCTGCGGACAGGGGTTGGGGGTATGACCCTGGGGGGGTCAAGGTGGTAGTGCAGCGAAGGATGTGTGCATAGGGGTTAATTAGTATCCTAGGGTGGGCGTATGTGTGGGCATAATGGGACGGGGGGGATTCCAGCAGAGATTTGGTGGCCCCTGTGGTGCATTAGGAGGGGGCATGGAGGGAGACAGCCACTGGTAGACCAGTTTAGAGGCAATGCTGCAGTGCGGGTGGAAATAGGTAGAGCTGATGGTGTGATCAGGTCGGTGAGAAACACTAGCACTATGAGGTGAGGATCCATGATTTGCTGTCTGTGTACTGTATGTGCTGGCTGTGTTTGGTGGCCACTAATGGTGGAGTAATATAAGCTGCTAGTGGGGAAGTGGGCTGATGGGTCCTGCAACTCTGTGTACACCAGTTCGGTCATGATTTCAGGTGCCTCCACGTAGTTTCAGCGGTTCCATACCTGATTTAAAAATGGCTCTTAACATGAGGAAGGGCTGCTCCAAAAGCCCTCACAGCCTCCTTGCAATTCGGGGATACAGTTGTGGAGGAGAGGGAGAGGATAGAACATTAAATAAGGTACAGGAGGGGAGGGACCCTGCGGGAGGGCTCAGTTTACAGCTTTTTACCTGGCTAATTTAATTTACTAAACTATCTGCTGACAGGAATTAAATGAGAAGGGCTGCTGAGGTCTAGAATGTTTGATTTAACTAACAATTTAACTTACAAATTAAGACACATTTTTCAGAGAAAGATTTGAAACCTAAGGATATTTGTCAGAAAACAGTTTAATCTACGCAAGTGAGCTGAAAGTTGCCTGGCGTAATTCACAATGCCCTAAATCTGAGATAGTTAACCTAAGGTAACCACTGGGTCAGCTCTAAATGCAGCCTGAGTTAAAATTTAATTAAGGTACTTGCACATTCATCTGTAAAGCAAAGTATCGGAGCAAAATTACTGTTTGGAGAAACTATTTCTACTGCTGTTGCTGTGCCGACATTTAAATTACAGAAAGAAGAAAAAAGGTGCCCAAACTGCAGTCTCTTTGTTTAGCCAGCAACACTGTGTAGACCAGTTCAGTTGCGACTTCAGGCGCCTCCACAGAGTTTCAGCGGTTCCGTACTTGATTTAAAATGACTCCTAATGTAGGGAAGGGCTGCTCCAAAAGCCCTCACAACCTCCTTGCAATTCGAGGATACAGCTGTGGAGGATGATTCATGACGGAAAACAATGCACCAGAATCCACCAAAAATTTGCAGGGGACACCTTCTATTTCTCCGAGAAGATAGTAGCCCTGTCCCACTGTAGTATGGGTCATAGTTTGCTGAGGGGCATCTCTTTGTCCTTTGTCGAGCATCAGGTTCTCAACCATAGTCCATGTGGCTCCAGGTTCTAATGAACCTCTCTGCTGGGAACACTGTTTTTCAGTGTAGTCCAGGCACCCACACCTCCAACATGCCCAATCATTTGGTATATTCTGAAAATACATCAACTTAGAATGCTGGTTCCCCAAAGGTCTCTTTTGCCCAGTCAATATGACTTAAACTTTTTTGAGTTCAGTATACAGAGTTGCGAGATCCACCGTTATTTCCAGCTTCCAATTCGGTGGCATACTGGATTGCTTGTTCTAGCCCAGAGGATTTTTGTAGGTGTAGTTGGAAATGAAGCTTCCTACTCTCTGCATGAGCACAGAAATGGCCTTGGGTCAGCAAGTCTTAAGTTGACAAGCCAGCATCTGGAAAGACTTTGGCTACCACACACTGTAGGGCTCTTCCAAGTCTTGAGCAGATTCCTCCTTTTCTCTCCTTCTTCTGAAAAAGACAATTCTGTCTTGATCAGCACATTCAGAAGTCCCAAGAGACTGTTTCATAGCCACTAGCAGAGTTGTATAATTTTGTTTGATGTCAGACTCCAGTTCCTGACACACTTCACAGGCTTCTCCCTGAAACAAAAGTCCCATAAAGTTTTGTTTAGCCACTGCATCCCATTTGTTCAACTCAGCTATAAACTCAAATTGCTCCAACCAATCAGTCCATTCCTGGTTCTCGTGGAAGGAATCAGGCATGAAGGCAGGTCGTCCAACACCTCTCCCCACACTAGGTACCTGTGGGCTAATTGGTCACCCTGGTTGGGATATGTCTAACTTTAGTTGAAACACAAAATAACAAGTTTCATACAGTAAAAGTTTCTCTTTTACCCTGCAACATTGTTTGCAGTGAATCCCTGCGTTGCCACTAGTCTGTGATGGACCCCATGGTACAGCATGCCTGGACGGTGTATGTGGTACTAGCATCACCTTTGGTAAACTGGTGTGGTCGAGTAAATTGCAATTTAGGGGGCATGTGCTAGAGACACTTCAATCAAACAGTCACTACGGCGTTGGCTCTTGGTAGGCTTGGTAAAAACAAAACACTAATTTCTCTACCACATGGGCAGCCCAAGTTTAACAGAATAACACAGCTTTATTAACAATTGACCATGTTCAAGTAAGAGGGTTACTGTAAATGTCAACTTTAAGCACTGTCCTCTTTGCCTTCCTAGGCAGGCCAGATCTACTCCTTCCCACATGATAAAAAGTTTTAAAGAGACCCAAATGGGAGCTCCCTTAACTCAGCCCCTGGGTATCGTGGGTGTAGAACTGCTGCAGGTCCGTAGATGCTGCTACAGGTTGGCTGGCACTGGTGCACTTTAAACAGAGCAATGTGATCTATCCCCTAAACTCCACAGGCTATGGAATTGCTTAAATGACAGAAAACCCCTCAAAACAGGGTATTTGTAATCCAGATTGTGAAACACAGCAAAACAACAGGTAATGTCCCTTAAAACAATGCCTCACTACAGTGTACTTATGGTTCCTGGACCTGCATGGCTCCTGATGGAGCAGGCCACTTGATCTCTGCTCCTCTACGGCATCTATGATGCAGGCAGGCTTCCTCCCTCTGCTCCGTGCTGAACTGGCTACCTTGGGTACTGGCTGCAGGCTCTTCAAACCTCCTTCCACTTGTTCTGGACTGCTGAGGCCCCGATCCGGCTCTCACACATCCTGGATTCCAAACCCCTAGGTCAAAGGCAGCCTGGCAGCATGCTGTAGTGCCTGATACAGAACCTGGATCACCAACCCTTAGTCTTTTACTCCATGCTGGATCTTCAGTGTAACCCACATGCTGGCTTGCATGCGGTTCCTCTCTGGAACACAGCAGCTCTGTTCAGTTTCCTCTCCACTTTCGGGCTTGGGATGACACAGTCTGCACCCACTCCCAGCCCTGCAGAACCTTCCAGCACAAGATCGCCGCCAGATCCGCCCTCCTCCAGCACAATCCTGCCTTTATAAGCCCTGCTAACAGTCTGTCCCAATTTGTGTCCGGGGCTGTCACTCCAGAAACTTGACAGCCCACAGAATACAGAAATGGAACCAGAATCTGATGCCCCTCCTTTTCCCAGAAGCCTCCCAGAGTTCCTTCCCCTGCGATGTTTCTCTGTGCAGGGTCCGAGCGGGTCCATTACAATAGCACTATAGACCTGCCAAGGGTTAGGATTAAGAAAATAAAAAACACATAGTGAGCAGCATAGGAGAGTAGAAAAGTAGTTCAGCAAAGTAAATCTGACAGGTTTTCTAATATTTTGACAGGTTTTCTAATATTTTTATCAATCGTAGCTGAAACTAGCTTTTTTGGAAAAAAAAAGAACATTTTTAGTGCACTGCTACTTTAAGGTACAGGCCAGAAGAATGCAACTGGGGTAAAAAGTGACAAATGTAGAGAACAATTATAACAGTTTAGTACTTTTCACGCAATTGCGAGAAACGTTACCACAATTGTAAAAAGAATTACTGCAATTACAGGAAAAAAATTACTGTAATTGCAAGAAACATTATCACACAAATGCAGAAGTGTTTACCGCAATGACGAAAACCATTTGATTAGCAACTGCTGCTTACCAGGGCTGCACTGTTATTCAGAAATCGTTTTTTTTTAAATCACAAAATAAAATGCGACTCTGTTCATTTTATACCTTGATACAAGCCACCATATGAAGACAAATTGTATTGTAGTGTTCTGTTGTAAAACACTTTAAAATACTCAGAGTATATAAAGCACTGTATTACATCAACCTATACTACTGCACTCTTTTCTATTATAATGCTCTTTGAGATCTTCTGTGTATCCAAGACACTGCAGTATACAAAATCAAATTGTACTCTGCTATATCGTATTATTAAAAAAAATGTATTTAAAAAGTTTTCACCTGGAAAAGCATACGGAGTTGAGAGCTGCTCATTTCCACATGTGTCCTGGGGAAGAGGAACGGGAGCACAACAACATATACATGGGGATAAGCAATGGCCTGACTCAAATTATGCAATTTATCTTCATATGTGAGGGGACAGGACAATAACTCACGCTGGCAGAGCCATAAATAAATTATGAAAGTCTTGCCCACTCACAAATCATGATACACTGCATACTGACCATTGCATATTCAATTTATACAACAATTGTTTAATAATTATAACTTTTAAATAATCTGTTTGTATAAAGATGTGACTGCTTCTGTTTGATTTCATGGGCTGGCTTCAGTACTGCATACAGTTATTGTGATGTTATCAGCATTGTGCAAGCTGCTGTCCGATTGGTTCAGGATTCCATGGTGATGTACCCAACATTGTTAGCTATCAATTGTGACATGCTCCAAAATGCAAGATATCATGATATCTTGCCAAGAGGGTCCAAAAATATCAGTTTCATTCTGTGGCATTTCTCTCCACACCTGCTGTATAAATAAGAGATATACAATGGTGAGCTGTCAGATAAAATGATTTATCTACACAAGTGCTGTTTGACCTCGGGTAACCTCACGAGTGGCGTAAGCCATGAGTGAGATGTCTGAGGTCAAACAGCAGCAATGAATAAATCATTTATCTGACAACTCACCGTATATTTCATTATCTCATAGGGATGCTTTCTGTCAGTGCAGGGGACATTTGCTTTTGATTGTTTATCTTTTTGCATGTTTGTTAAAAAAGTGAACAAAAAATTATATTTTCTGCTCTTTTTTGCTAATTATAAAAAAAAACTATAAGGTATCTATAAATGAAATACCACTCATTTTGTAGATAATTTTGTGCTGCACAATTTTCATGTTCACAGCACTATGCTATCTTTTTTAGTTTTAAAGTTATTTGCATTTGAATATAGTTAGTACTGGTACTGAGGCTGAACATTCTAAATGAATTCCAGAGTGATGTGACATATCTACTATGTATATAAATATGTGCTGATGCGTCTGCTATGTGTATAAATGTAAAATTTTGAATTTATCTCATAGTTGCCTAGATTTATCACACAGGATTTATGTCCATGCCTATTGTATAAATGTACATACAGCAAAACAAGTTTCAGGTGTAAAAGGCAGTCGAGTGCAGGGTGATGCAAATACCGTAACAATAACATTGGCACATATGGACAATGCAATCTGGGCAAAATGAAGATGCATATAAAATATTACGAGGTGCATACTGAGCCCAGCAGTAACAGAGCAGTCAGCCATGTCCCACTGACAGGCATGAAAGTAGACCTACAGTAGGAATCAGGACTATAGGTAAACATGAGTGGTGTGGTTATGGAGTAGGGCCTTCAGGGTGTATGGAAAGGAGGAGGAGGAGGAGCTAATAGGAAGGGGGAGACTAGACCAGAGCTGGAAGAACCCATAATGAGAAGGCAGCTTGACCATCAGTATTTTTTACCTGGGGAGGGAGACGAAGCAAAGGTCAGAGTTGTGGAGGAGATGAAAGGAGGGAATTGGACAGGAGAGTTAGGAGTTGAGGTACAAAGGAAGGATTCCCATCTAGCATTTAGAGATTAGGGGCACAGTGGGAGAATCAAAAGAGGGAAGATGTAGGGATGTGTAAAGGGCACAGTGATGAGTGTAGGGAGAGCAGTCAAGAGCAAAGTGACAGAAGGAGTAAAAGAGGGAGTCAAGCCTAGCAAGAGTGAATTGTGGAGTAGCACTGTGCACAACATCCCCATAGTCAAAAACCAGCAGGATCATTTTTCAGTCATCTCACAACGGGTGGTGAGTGGGATACAGGCTTTGTGTCTGTTTAGTGCGCCAAAATTAGGGGGGGGCGTGCTTAGTGCACCAAAATTACGGTGGCGTGTTTAGTACACCAAAATTAGGGTGGCGCATTTAGAGCACTGAAATTAGGGTGGTGTTTCTTAAGGATGATGTCCACATTGTAGGAGAAGTCTAGATGGCAATCCAACCAAACACTGCAGGATTAGAAGGAGGCAACATCTTCCAACTGGGAGCCATCCGCGATCATGATGACCAGGGGAGGGCTAGAATTCAGTCAGTCACTCCATGGTGCCAAAGGTCATGGAGACCATTTTCTTGTCATTGGGAGTATGCTGGTTCGTACAGAACCAATGCTGGACATTGTTGATGTCATCTTGGAGCTATACTGCTAGGTTAGAGACAGACGCTACAGAGGCAAAAATCACAGTGTTATCTGCGTACGTGTAGATGTACAAAGAGACACAAGCATTAGGGAGATCATTAAAGAAATTCAAGAACAGGATAGGGTGAGGACATAACCTTGGGGAACACCTAAACCAACTGGAAGGGAGCAAGAGGTCTCCTATGAAAACTGCTTGGGACCTATCTGCAAAGTAGGAGCTAAATCATTTTACCATGCAGTTAGACAGTCCAGCCCCATATGTTTGTCCAATAGGATCTGGTGGGCAACAGTGTCAAAAGTTTTGGCCAAGTTGACAAAGACAGCAGAGGTGAGCAAGCCCTGATCCATCCCCTTTAGGATGGTATCAGTATGCCTGAGTAGGGAGGAGAATGGAATGAGATTTTCTAAAGCGAGACAGATTAGGTAGTGCTTGTTAAGCATAATGTGCACATTGTAGGAGACGTCTAGATGACAATTCAACCAAACACTGAGAGATTAGAAATCCTATCAGCAACATCAGCCAGGAGACGAGAGATCCTTGAGTCCCTCCAGGAAGTGTTCCTGCAACAGCTGGTTAGGGAGCCCACTAGAGGTGGTAACATACTGGACATGGTCATCACCAATGGGGAAAGTGTGGCAGACGTTGTAGTGGGGACAGCCTAGGTGAAAGCGACCTCAACACAGTGAGTTTTAGGGTAAGAACAGGGAAGAAAACAAGCCGGATCATCACGAAGGTTCTGGACTTCAGGCAGTCAGACTTTGCCAGAACAAGGGAGATATTCAGGGAAGAAATGGAGGGGAAGGAGAAAACAGGAGATGAGGAATTATGGGACTCAATTAAGGGGAGGTTGCTGAAAACTACTGAACTCTGCATAAGGAAGGTAAGGAAGAACAGAAAAAGAAAGAGGCCGCTCTGGTTCACCAGAGAAGTGAGGGGGGCAACTGGGGAAAGAAAAAGTGCATTCAGATCATATAAGAGGACCCAGAGGAAAGAGAACAGGGAGATTTATGGAGAGAAACTGAAAGTTGGCAGGGCAGAAGATTAGGAAGGCAAAAGCAGATACAGAGGAGAGTATTGCTAAGCAGGCCAAACGGGGAGATAAAACTTTTTTTAGGTATGTAGGAGAGAAAAGGATGGCAAAGCAGGGGATAGTAAGAGCGAGGGGGGGGGAGTACAAGTGGAAGGGGACTTCGAGAAGGCAGAGGGGCTGAACAGGTACTTCTGCTCGGTCTTCAAGGTGGAGGAGGAAGGAAGGAGACCAGAGTTGAGGGAGAGGGGAAGAGATGACAAAAGGATAGACCCTAGCCTGTTCAGTGAGGGCAGGGTAAGAGCGGAACTAGGAAGGTTGAAGGTGGACAAGGCAATAGGTCCAGACACCCTACATCCAAGAGTACTCCGGGAACTAGGGGAAGAGCTGGCAGCACCTCTGGTGAGACTGTTTAACTTGTCCCTGGATACAGGGTGGCTGCCTAAAGACTGAAAGAGGGTAGACATGGTTCCACTTCACAAGGGTGGCAGCAAGGAGGAGGCAGAAAATATCACCTGGTCAGACTCACCTCAGTGGTGCGTGAGGTGATGGAGGTGCTATTAAAAGAAAGGGTGGTCAGTCACCTTGTAGACAGCGGACTACAGGACAACAGACAGCATGGCTTCATACAAGGGAGGTCATGCCAGGTGAACCTAATAGAGTTTTTCGATTGGGTGACGAGGGTGATCGATCAGGGAGGGGGAGTGGTCGTGGACTATCTGGACTTCAGGAAGGCCTTTAACACTGTCTCTCAAGGAAGGCTGGTAAATAAGCTGGAAATCTTGGGGGTGGGACTGAAAATAACAAAGTGGGTGGAGAACTGGCTGAAGGACAGAAGCCAGAGGGTGGTGGTAAATGGGGTGCATGCCAGAGAGGAAGGAGTGATGAGAAGGGTGCCACAGGGATCAGTGCTGGGACCCATCCTTGTTAATATCTATATCAGCGATATAGCAGGGGGACTGCAGAGGAAGGTGTGCCTATTTACAGATGATATGAATATCTGCAATAGGATGGACACCCCGGGGGGGGGTGGAGGCAATGAGGTAGGACCTAAAGATTTTGGAGGGGTGGTCGGCAACCTGGCTGCTGAAATTCAATGCCAAAAAGTGTACAGTAATGCACACGGGGCGTAATAACCCACAAGCCATTTACACACTGGGAGGGGGGGGAACTAAGGCAACTGAGCAGGAGAGGGGTCTGGGGATTATAATTTCAGATAACCTTAAGACAGTGGGCAAAGCAAATAGAATGCTGGCGTGCATAGGAAGGGGTGTGACAAGCAGAAAGAGGGAGGTGCTGATGCCCCTTTATAAATCCATGGTGAGGCCTCATCTGAAGTACGGGTCCAGTTCTGGAGACCTCACCTACGCAAGGGCATAGATGGGATTGAAAGGGTTCAGAGAAGGACAACCAAAATGGTGCACTGTATGCACAGGAAGTCTTATGAGGAGAGGTGGAGGGAACTGGATCTGTACCTGCTGGAGACTAGAAGGGAGCGGGGGGGGACATGACTAAAATGTTTAAGTACATGAAGGGGATTAATAAGGTGAGAGTGGGGAGCTTATTTACAAGGAAAGTGTAACCCCCATGTCACCTGGAGTTACAAGAATCCCACTTAGATCTAGTGGCAGGCAGGGAAGGCAGCTTGTGAAACACCAGTTAAATGGGTGTCACTCTGTCTCACTCTGTCCTCGGTCTCAGCTGAGCAGGAGGGATGACATCATACAGAATTCTCGCAGCAGCATAAGCCACACTGGAATGTTGTAGCTGGGAGTTAGGTTAGAACGTTGGGGTTTTAAAAGTCAGTCTAGTGGGAGACTCATTGGAGGGAGGAGGTGCACTGCAGTTGGCAGTCCCTCAGAGCCCTCAGCTCTGTAATAGAGCTACCTTTGTGGTGGGTGTGTGTTCTTATCCTAGAGAAGAACACAGAAGAAACCTATTTGAACTGGTTGAGACCGTCCTCCAGTTGTTCCAGTGCCCCATCCCTGAGAGAGATGGGGGGGAACAAGATCAGCTCTTCAGGGGCAATTCCCCTGGCCCTGCTGAAGGAAAAGAAGCTGCCTAGAAGATTTGTGCTGAGGCACCCAGAAGTTCGTTTGTGTTTTCCAGAGAGAAGCCTGTGGACACCTGCAATCCAGGGTGAGTCTGCTCTGCCAGAGAGCCTATGTTTCACCAAGACTGTTGTGTTAAGTGTCTGCTACTGTGGGTCAAGAAAGGATGCCAAGTACAATACTTAAGTCATGTATGGCTTGAAATGAATCTAATCAGTGGGGGTCTACAGGGATGGACATAAGCCACTTAAAGAAAGTTACAAGTCATGACACCAATTTCCAGAGATTGTAGATTGTTAAATGTGACATACATTTCGAGTTAGCATTCTACAACCAAAGAGGTTCTCAAGGAAAGGTGTTGATTCCAAATAAATGGCCAGGTATGAATTTGGGGACAAAAGGTGGGAGACCCCTCATCTGGAGAATCCAGATTTACCTCTACGGATTTACTTTGGGCACCTATAACTTTCTTCCAGGCACTTGGCCAGTGTTCGTAGAAAGTACCCAGACTTGAGATTAATGATGAAAATTTCCCTTATGGAGCTAGGAAGTGCTCATGGGTGGTAGAGGGAGCCACCAGATAAATATCCATGCTATATGGAAAAATGTCCAAGTGCTGGCCGGAGTGCCACGACAGGGAATCCAAGAGAGATAGAGGGA
The DNA here is from genome assembly GCA_016271365.2 of Neoceratodus forsteri. Taxonomy (NCBI): domain Eukaryota; kingdom Metazoa; phylum Chordata; order Ceratodontiformes; family Ceratodontidae; genus Neoceratodus; species Neoceratodus forsteri. The sequence goes on along the minus strand of JADMNL010000025.1, from coordinate 366,515,998 downwards.
GAGAGAGACTACCAGTTCGGGCTGAGAGCCCAGTGTGTTCAGAACCGGAGGGTAGAAGTTGTGATGATGATGAAGAAGATGTGTTCCGACCTCAATAGTTCTGTACAACCAGTCAGTGTAGCCCTGTGAGGGTCCATCCTGCTTTGTATTCCTGTGTGTGTATGAATAAAAGCCCCACTTTAGAATCCCACTCCTGGTTTGGACATTCACAGTTCTTGCTTCCTGTGTCCGGAGTTACTTGGATGCCCCTGTCCAGAGGTACAAACTTAGTCCTGATGCTGAGTGAATGTTTTCTCCCCGAACCCCAGGCTCCCCAGGTAATGGGTTATAAAATGGAGGCACTGTGGCGCTAAATAAAATAACATCAACCCAGCCCCTGGTTACAAAAGTAAGTGCTAGAACTAAGGTTCATAGTCTAAGATTAGAAGGAGGAAGGTTTAGGGGCAATGTAAGGGGGTGTTACTTCACTGAGAGGGTGGTGAGTCCTGGAACAGACTGCCGGAACAGGTGGTGGTGGGCAAAATGGTGGAAGGATTCAAGAGGGCATGGGACAGACACAAGGGGTTGATCAGTGGGTGGAGTGGGACATCTCTCGACAAAGGAGACGAGTGGGGGGGTAAGGGGCAGACTTGAAGGGCCAAAATTATCAATTTCTGCCACCAGATTTCTATGATTCTATGAGACTGGATCAGGATTAGAAAGGAGGAGAAGACAATGAAATGCGGAGTAGAGCTGGGAGAGAACCAGGTATTCCTGGAGTTTAGCTAAGGCATGTAGAAGGGATATGGGGTTGGAGATACCTAAGGCAAAGGGGTCACTCCTTTAGGAAGGGGGATAACTTGAGCACCCTTCTATACATTAGGAACTGGACCAGAGAGGAAGAAGAGATGGAGGTGGTCAGTGATAGAATACGCCACAGCAGGAGCTGAGAGAAGTCCGGGGTTGAGTCCATCAGTGCTGCTCACTTGTAGGGGTTGTCTGTGAGTAGGGCCTCAAGGGCAGCAGCCATGGTGGCACTGGAGAAGGAGAAAGTGAGGGAGGGGAGGATACTTTGTATATGAAGCACAATAAGGCCTTAAGATAGCTCACTTAAATGTCCCCAGTCTTCTGTCTAACCACGCAGACCTTATTGCCTGGGTTGCTCATTACAATCCTGACATTGTGGGCGTCACAGAAACCTGGCTTAAGCCCTCTATTCTAGACTCTGCTGTGCCCTACCTGGGTTCAGCCATGTCAGGCTTGATCGTGCTGGCCAAAAGCATGGTCGGGGTCTGTTGATATAGTACAAAAGTCATCTAAACATATCTGTTGTACCCCACATGTATCCAGCCTCCCTAGTCTGTGAATTCCTTCACGCATTATTCCTTTTGGGTAATACTAAAAAGATTCACTTAGTCTGTGTCTGCAACCCTCCAAAAGGAGGTGTGCAAGGGTTTACTTTTCTTCTTGACGGCATTAGTCACAAGGTAAGCTCAAATGAATTGTTGCTCCTTGGTGATTTTAATCTAAACTGGACTGGGAGTAATGTCAAACAACATGAATCTTTGCTGGCTGATCTTGGCCTTAAAGGGGAACTGTCATCGACAGGATTTCTAAATGTCTGGAAACCCATAAAAAGCTAATTTGATTGAGCCATTGCGTTGAGCTGTGAATCTTTGCAGTCCAGAGTTATTCATATGTAAATCACCCTGTAATTAAGGGCTGGTGGCAGCCATATGTTTTGGGCTCCTGACAGGAAATGATGTCACAGAGGGTCTAGGTCCTCCTTCGACTGTATTTAATCCAACAGGTTTAATAGGAAATCATCTGTTTTATTAAGTGTGTTTTAAGGTGTTATTACACACTTTCTACATCTATAATAATTGTTTTGTATGTGCATTGAAACTAGTGAGTTATCACCTTTACATTTCAAACATTTCAAAAATAGGACACAATTACTTGATAATAACTGGCTTCCTCCTTTTCCCCATAGGGAAACCGTGGCATAATTTGCTGTTATAAATGAGCGTTTCTAACAGCAAACACGTGCACGGTTTCCCTTGCTGTGCACGTGCTCACGCGGCAGCGCCACCAGTCAAGACCGCTCACCACTTCCATCTCCTGAAACTGCAAATACACAGTGGAAGCGTCAGAAACCTGGATAAAAAAATAAAGCCGTTTTAAAATATGCGATTCAAATCTGAGCACGGACAAACGAAGCCTTTGTGATGCATCAAAGCTCTTTATTTTATATAACTGCTGAGGCGAAAAAGGGAAACCCAGCAATTATATAAAATAAAATATGGGTTGGGATGTGTAAACTCGAAGTTTACACACACCCTCGGGGTTAGATGCTAGTCATAAACCCCGAGAGCGAAGCATCTAACCCCTCAGGTGTGCATAAACTTTTCGTTACACACCCCGACCCATCCTTTATTCTCTATTTTATTAATGGCAAAAACACATGGATGGACAACACTGTTAAAACATGCATAACCTGAAGTACATTATTAAAATACAGAATAATATATGGGTGGGTGTGTGTAACCAGAATTTTACACACACCCGAGATGTGGGATGCAACATAAACCCCGATTGGTTTATAAAAGCATCACACACCAAGCGTGACTGTAAAATTCTGGTTTTTACACACACACACACACACACACACACACACACACACACACACATTATTTTATTTCATTAATGGTGATATTTTTTCCTTTTCAGCACAGTTCAGTTAGTGCAGCACTTCTGTCAGAGACAGAGACTAGAGACACACACAAACACACACACAGCTTGTCTCTCCCTTTTGTTTTGTTCTTTCCTTTTCTTTTCTTTTTTCTTTACATTACAGTGGTAACGACATTCTGGAAAGTCGCGGTCCATCAGCATTACTGCATAGTGTAAGTCGCGCTCAACGTGTATGAGCGGCAGGATCAACCAAATAGATTTTTTTCATTTTCAAGGCAGGATCAACGAGATAAATATTTTAAAAATATTTAAAATCTTACTTGTCTTAACAGTGTGTGGCAAAGCTTGAGTGCTGATACCGGTGCTGGAGCCGCCACGTTGGACAAGATGTTCAGTCCGCCCACAGTGAAACTACGTACTACTTAGCTTTCTGTGGTGATGCTTGATTGACAGATGTTGATTACAACCTCCTGGTTGCAACCTCAGATATCAACCGGGAGGTTGTAACTGGAGATAAATGTGTTTTTATCTGTATGTAAAAAGTGATCACCATTAATTAAAGAGTATTTTTTTTTCATTTGTAATTTATGGTATTTCAATTGTTTTTCCTCCCCTTCTCTCTTCCCCTGGGGTCATGGCATACACATGTGTGTACGCGCGTGCCAGGATCTGGTGGCCCCATCTGCCCCTCCCCAGACTTGCGTCGCCGCTCCAACAGCCTGCGCTGCCCACCGGACCTCCACCCAGTGGAAGCGGGCCTACAGCGTAGCGAGCATCCACCTCTTTGGAGGGGAAAGCCACAGCTCGATCCCACTCCAACCACCCCAAGCCAGCTCCCCGGCATCCCAAGGTCATTCCCAAACCCGGGTCATTGGCGTAGCGTGAGGTAAGGCACCAGTGCCTCAGCCCTCTGCACCACCGGGCTGGCCGCTAATTTTTTCTTTTGCTATTTCGCTACCCTCCTCACCCTCTGACCCATACCTTACGTTGTCCCTGCCTCGTTACCCTAACACCCCTCTTAGAACACCTGTTGTCCTGTATTCCTCCCCATGTCTGCTCTCTGCAATCACCGCCTTAGGTTCGTATCCTAGGTCTTGATCTATGCTAAGCCGTACTGTGTGAGAGTGTTTAACTTCCCCCTGCTTATACCTCTCTCCCGAACCTAGATAACCCATTTCTTGGACCTACTTGTTTTTGCTTTGTGTGTATTTTTTTCTTTCTTTATGTTACTGTATAACTATGTCTATTTATTATCTGTACACAAATGTATTATTCTTTGACCCTGTGTGGCACAGGTCCACCTTGTAAATGAGATGGCTCAATGATGTTCACCTGGATAAATAAAGACTTGATTGACTGATTGATATTAAAGAGTATTTTACTTCTTTTGATGAAGTTAAAATTATAACAGTTTCTTACTGAAATACTTTGGATGGAATAGGATTTTCTTTGTAACGATGCCAGAATTCTATTGGATTATTAGGAGGCAGTATAACACAGCAGTTAAGGGCACTGAGCTACAAACCTGTACTGACATGAGCACAGCCAGGGTTGAGAAATCCTGATATGGGGCCCCACTATCTGTTGGCACCACAGAGCCAGTCTTGAGAGGTGTAGTTTTTGATGATCAGCTGGCACTGGCGGTATAGTCTAGATATTAAAGCAATTCTGAAGATGGATTATTTTTCCCAATAGTTTGAAATGTAAAGTTGATAACTCACTAGTTTCAATGCACATACAAAACAATTATAGATGTAAGAAGTGTTGTAATAACACCTTAAAACACACTTAATAAAGCAGTATGTTTCCTATTTAACCTGTTGGAGTAAATACAGTCAAAGGTGAACCTAGACCCTTGGTGACATCATTTCCTGTCAGGAACCCAAAACATATGGCTGCCACCAGCCCTTAATTACAGGGTGATTTACTGTACATGTGAATAACTCTGGACTGCAAAGACTAGCAGATCAACTTAATCTCCTGGGTCGTACCTGAAAATAGGCATATTTTTGTCTAGTGTGCTTACATGGTCAACAAAAGCTAAATAAATAAATATTGAACCCAACTGTATTGTGCTGTGCTCTACTGTAAAACTCTTGAGGTACTTCTACATGAAAGGCGCTTTACATACAACCAGACTGTACTGCACAGTGGTCTATTGTGCAGGTCTTTCAGATGCTTTGTATGGAAGTTGTTACAGTATATAAAACCAAACTGTACTGTACGGTATAACATTCTATAATATTTGACTGCTAACTCTGGATCCAGTGTGTGGCATAATTTTGACAATGTGTGTTCGTTTGAAGCCCTCAGTCTAGTTTTCCCAACCCACTGTTCTGGGGGGCTTCTGCCACAATTACAATTCACAACTTAATTGGTAGTGAGGAGAATCAAACTGAAACCTCTCACAGCAGATCTGAAGCACAGCTTGCAGATTCACTAATATTCCCCTCCCCCTTCCCCTAACCCTGGCTACAACTGCAGAAATGCCCTTTACACACAGTCATTGATGCATGGGTTGGGCGGGGGTGGGGGAGGGGAATCAATATACGTTGATAATCTAACCTGTTCAGTCAATCAAGCCACTCCAGTGACATTATAACTAAATCAATATCTCAGCTAGCTGAAGCTCTTGGTCTGAGTGTAGGAATTCCAGTGTAGCGCTCAAGAGCAGAATTCTGTTTTAGGGCTCCTTACAAATGGCTGTTAGTCATACACACAAGGATGAGGGTCCTGACCATCAGGAGGGCAGATTTAAAAAAAAATGGGTGAATGCCTCGCAGATGACCTAGCGGGGGTATGATCTAGGTTCGGTGGAGGAACAGTGGACTTAGCTAAGGGAAGGCTAGTGAAGGCAGTAAACCTCTGCACAAAGGAAGTCAGCAGAAACAAAAGGAACAAACTCTGGTCAGAGCCAATAGGGCTGCAACTGAGGAATTTGAAGTAAAAATATTGTAAATTAGCAAAGGTACAAGCCTGCATTTGCAAAATGTAATGTAGGCTCATACATTTGTTGTTTTGTAATATTTTTACATCCAATTTTCAACATAGCTATGCTATGACTCTGCCTCATGAAGACAGGCAAAGAAAATGTTCAATTCCTGTGTGAAAGGTGATTTTGGACAGGGACTGTGAAATCACCTTTTGGGTCGTAAGAAAAAGAACAAAAAACATTTTGGCCAGGATTTGAAAAATGACAGCTGTCAGATTCATGAGGTGCTGGAAAGATATGGCTGTTGTAAATGTGGGGTAAAAATACTGAAAATTACCAAAGTTACAAGGCTGTGTTCGCAAAATTCAACGTAGGCTTATAACTTTTTTTTTCTAAATATTTTTACACCAAAGTTTCGACATAGCCTTCATATGATCCCACCTCATGAACAAGGGCACAGAAAATTGTTTACTCCCCAGATCAAAAGGTGATTTTACGCAGGGACCATGAAATCACCTTTCAGGATGTAAAAAAAACATTTTGGCCAGGATTTGAAAACTGACAGCTGTCACATTCTTGAGGTGCTGGAAAAGTATAGCTATGTTGCAAATTTGGGGTAAAAATATTGAAAATTACCAAAGTTATGAGGTTGCATTCGCAAAATTCAACGTAGGCTCATCTTGTTTTTTTAAATATTTTTACACTAAATTTTCAACATAGCCTTCTTATGAACCCACCTCCTGAACAATGACACTGTTATTGGGCAAATGTATCCCAAAAGGCGATTTTGCACAGGGACCACAAAATCATCTTTTGGGACAGATTTACCTAATGACAGTTCCATTGTTCATGAGGTATACTTATCCTATCTAGAAACTCAGTAGCCCGACATGCATTACTCCGATCAGCTTTGCCTGACAGTGGAGTTAACCCGATACTATTGCTCCCGATGGGGTAAGGTAGCAGATGTGATGGTATGCTACCTTACCCCGTGTGATTTGCAGGAAATGAGCACTGGATGGGATGCCGGCCAAGCTGCCCCAGTGGTGTGGAGGGGAATACCACTGGTTGCTCGATTGGCATACTGTGCGTGACCTGGGTTCTGGTCCCAGGCATGTCATTTTGCATACTGATCTTCCCCGTAACTGGTATAATTTTACTCCGGGGTCCGCTCCCACTTGGAGTTGGATATTTTAGTTACGGGGGGTGGAGGGCGTGGGTGCAAAGCCCCCTGCATTTTACAATTTATTTCACTGAAATGCCCATAATTTGTACCTTCGGGCATTTCAGTGATTCAGGACTGTGTCTTTCTGGCAAGTTACTCAGTATGCCGAGCATTAGCATACCGAATATTGTGATACCATAGTATATCCGTTCATGAAGTGGGGTCCCAATGAAGGCATGTTGAAAACTGGGACCAAAAATATGCAAAAATGGCCAAGTTATGCCTCTAAGTTCAGAACCTCATTGAAATACATTGAACGGCATACCTGTTTCTTTAGTTCGCGGCCTGGCTTTGAAAAGTGAAAACATCTGTGTAGTCCAGACAGGATTACGGCGTTGGACCTCTGATGGGTAAGCAAGGGCTTAGGGGGTGGGTGCTGATGGGGAGAGTTTGGTGGGCGGTCAGAAATGGTGCAAAAGACACTGATGGATGTTTTTCTTGCTATAGGTTAAGGAAAAAAAACAGGATCAAAGCTATCCGATCGCGACACTGGGGGATTGGGCACCCCAGTGTCACTGTTATATTTCTGGGGGTGAGAGGGAGGGTTGGGTGGGGAGAAAAATATATTTTTAAAAGGACTGGACAATCAGCGACACTGGTAGATTGGGCACCCCAGTGTCATTGCTATGTTTCTGGGGTGTGGGGGGTGGGTACTGATAGGGAGGCTTGGGTGGGGGAGAATTTTTATAATAAAATAAATAAAAAATTAAAATAGGCGGCCACGGAGGAACACAGCACACTCCTCTGTGACCAAGATGCCCACCACGTGGTGAGAGGAGGGGGGGGTCCAGGGCTTTCAGGGGACCTTTAATGTGTGGGGCCTGTAGCCACCAGGACAGCCTTTTCTCCTGTTTTCCCCATTAAGCCCCACACACCTCCCCTGCATTGAAGGATGCCTCCAGTGTCACTCTTCGGGACAAGGCCTGTCCAACTGTGAGGTCAGTCACTCATGCCGTCTGTGTCATGCTACCATCCACAGCAGAAGGCAATGCTATAATGAGCGTCTCTGTTCTCCCTCTTGCCTCCATCAACCTGGTGTGAGGAATGGGTTTGTAGTGAGAACTCAGTGCTCTGCATTACACTGTAATGTGCTAACACTGCAAGGCCTTTTTCTAGCAAAGTTTCTTCACTAGTAACTATAAGTCTAGAGCAGGGGTGCACAACATGTGGCCCAGGGGCCACAAATGGCCCCCACAGCAGCTGCCTATGGCCTCAGAGGACCTAGCAGCCTCCACTTGCAATCTCTGTTTATTTTTCTTTTGTTGTTTTTAGTTTCAGTAACATGTTGATAAATAAATCAATAAATAGGTAGATAAATGCATGTTTTGATTTGTTTCATGTGTACATTTTATAACGTCTTGATGGACATTTGTCACCTTGGGCCATTTTACAGTGGCCCTTGGCCTAGATTCAAGTCTTCGGCCTGGCCCTTCCCCTAAAAAAAGTTGTGCACCACTGGTCTACAGAATCTCTGCCACAGAGACACACTCTTTGGACCAGAGTCATTGGACCCCACAAGAACATTAGAACTCTGAGCTGCTCCTATCGTAGACTCACAGCCAACATACGCAATGGTGGATACTGATGCTGTATATCACATGGCTGCACTCAACTGCCGCAGTCGCACAGGAAGAGAATAGAGGTCACTGACTGTATACTGACCGAATAAAAATGCTGAAATAAATAAAACCACACATTTTTCAAGCAAAGTCACTGATCAACCCAACTTAAACACAACATGATCAATGCAGAGACCAACCACCTGCAATAACCTCGGCCCTCAGAATTCTGCAGTTCTACAGCTGCTGAACTGGCAGCAAAACTCGGTCCCCACTGCAGAACATAAGTGGCACTGCAAAATTCATTTGTGGATTTTTCATTTAAAATAAATACTAGTTTTCCACCCGTCAAGGCTCTTTCCCCAGCCTTTATTTGTCCTGAAGCTCCTCCCCTATGCTCATAGTCTTATGTTATCAGTGCCAGCTCATGGTATGTTACCCAAGGGCTGGACAGAAATCCAACGTAGAAATAAACAATCCCTGCCACAGAAGCAAATGAAACGTGCTGCAGAGGTAACCTGACCCTTCTGCAGAAGCGAAAGAAACCTGCTCAGATGTCTAGAAGCCCTGATGAAGAATTATTAATTTATTTATTTAGTTTTTGTTAACCTGGTAAGTGCACTAGACAAGGGTTGAAGTGCCACAGATAAATAAGGTCCCTGGCAAAAACTAGGGTCCTCAATGCCTAGCATGGGGGAAGGCAGGAACCGGCTAATCAGCTACAAGAGAGACACCTCAGAGAACATGTCTGTAAAAGGGGAACAGAGGGTGGGCAAACGTGGTTGTATGAATGAGATTCTCGTAAGATCTTGAGTTACTGGTAAGTAACTTTGCAACCCACCTACAAATGGGGGTTCCCGAAAAGTCTTCCTTGAGCTTGCCTAAATGCTCACTGCCAGGCTGGTGTCCTGCGTTTTAGCAGTTTAAATGTGATTGCCAGACAGTGCCTGTATAGCCTGTGTACTATCTCTTTAAGAGCTGCCAGGATTGCAGTCATAACTAATCTGAGAGGGAGCTCTACTGAAAGATGTAACTATTTGCTGAAAATCATTTAGAGTGATAATGATAATGTAGTTTGTCTAACCTGCCTTCTTTGCAGCAAGGCCTGTTTTGTTTATCTCCACTATCTTGGTCCTGGACTGCGAATTGGACCAATCAGTACTAGTGGGACCTAAAATGGAGCCAGACTACAAGAGCTGTCTGGAGTCAAAGTCTGTAGGAATTGCAGTATTGGGCTTTTTGCGCCTGAAGGGGGAGCCTTTGTTGTGACTGACAGGAGTATTAGCCAAACAAACCTTTTGGATTCTGGGGAAATTCCCTAGCTTGCTGGCAGTTGACTCGGATCTCAATTGGGAGCTGAAGAAGCAAGAGCTTGTAGACAGTCAAGTAGTCGTCTGAGTAGTTTTGTGTGGGAGAACTGTGGAAAGGCCTGAGTTGTGGCCTGAATGTCTGCCTGCTGCCCCTGAGAGGGAGAGAAGAGAATTATTTCGGACTAAATCCAAGTTTGTGAGAACGAAATAAGCCACTGATTTTTTACCAGGCTCATACCTGAAGAAGACTGAAGATTTTGCTGAATGTGATTGGCCTGTCAAGATTTCCAGCTGCTTTTGAATCCCCGATTTGTGCAGAGACTTTGTGATTGTGACCGCAGAGCGGTTTACCTAGTACTGTAGAATTTCCTTACATGTAAATGTGCTGTGCATTGAAAGTGGGTCGTGATTTGGTTCCCCACTGTGTGACTGTGTTCTGCTTGCTGGTACTGTAGAATTCTTTACATGTAAATGTGCTGTGTATTGAAAGTGGGTCGTGATTTGGTTCCCCACTATGTGAACTGTGTTCTGCTTGCTGAAAGCTTTATCCAACCTAATCGGACTGAATCCGCGTTCATCTCCACTCGGCCTGGGCCATGCCATGCTGGCCCTGCCAGACTACCCCACTGCACAGAGAAAGCCACCGACAAGAGACCTGTCTGGGGATCAGCCCCCTGCTCCACGCTTGAACAGGAACAACGCCTCGGCAGATCGTGTGGGCCCTGCTTCTCCTGGCACTCCAGATTAACCACCTGCTGTCTTGATCTTCGTCCAGCCTGTGTCTAGTCTTGGGTATCGTGAGTAATCATCAGGGTAGGTCCCTGCAACAACAGCCTAATCTAAAAGTGTGTCATCTGATTGTCTTGTTGTTTTCTTTTCACGAACTGAGCCCTCCGGCTCCAGATTACAAGTGTGTTGTGCATGTTGTTTTCCTCCATCACAGGGTCCCAACCAGCTGCAATGTTCCTGGCTAGCCCACCATTCTCCATCTAGGTACCCAGAGTGTGTGACTGTTTATGGACCCTGAAGTGCATGCATAACTGTTTGACTGATAGAGCCTTTACGCAAATTAACCTGATTACGCCCCTCCCTTGTTCAAGTCCCTTAAATAAATCAGATCTAACTCTTTTTTTTTTGCATTTACCCTGACTGTGGTTCCAGTTTGTGCAAGAGTACTATACTGCTGTTATATGCTGTGTATAATCTTGTTTTACAGGGAGTCCCCAGGGCTGAGCCAGAGTAAAGCCCTGGTGGTAAGTGCAAACAGTGTGGGTATTTATGTGGTGTATCAGGAGTATTGTGAAAGTGATTATTGTGTATTGTTCCAGCCACAAGTAAGGAAAGAAGGGGGTTACAGTGTCCCAGAGGGCTGTGCCCAGGTTAGCTTGACCACTACCAACCCTGACCTTCGGGTGGAGGCACCCATTTCAGAACTCAGGCCCCTTAACCTGCTACTAGCCAAGCAGGCAAGGGTAGTAGCCCTTGGGATAGCGCCACCTAGGGGTTACATTTTGGAGGCTCACCGCTGGGATTTTGCACCTTCTAGTGGCCAAAAATTATGAATTATTGTTAAAGATTAATGGCTACCCCAGTAGAAATGGCTGTACACCAGTTGGTGGGGTGGTGTACTGGGCAGGAGATCGACCCCCAAAATGCTCTACTTATACTGAATATTCCCCTGGGTACCAGTAAAGACACTGTAGAGGGAGCACTCTCCAAAGTTGAATGTTTACAAAACCCTGTGGTGGTGGGTCGACAGGCTGATTTGATAGCCCAAACTTTCATAGCCTTGGTAGAGTGTAGTGACCTCATGGACAGCTCTAAAGTGCCACAGACTATTGCCCCAGAAGGGGTTCCAGCTGCCTGGGGAGTGATAACAAAAGACAGTAAAGACCCCGGGGAGGATGAGCTCCCACCATTATCTGAGACTTTTGAGGAGAAATTTGCTAAGTTGTTGCTGGAGGAAGGGAAAACCGTAGAGGACTTTAAGAAACTATTCCTGCCACCTGGGGGTGTTCCTTCCCCAACATCTCCTCCCACTCCAGCACCTGTTACTGCCCCGCCTTCTGTGCCCGTGCCAATGCTGGCCCCTATATCTGTACTCGCCATTAGTCACGACTCCAACCGAAGGCTGAGAATCTTCTCGGGCACCCTCCCCACTCCCCAGGGGGAGGATGACTGGGAGACCTGGATAGACTATGTTGCCCCTCTAGTACCTGAATGGCAAGGCTCAGAAACAGAGAAACTAAAGAGGTTGAGTGAGAGCCTCCGAGGTCCTGCCCTGGCTACCATCTATGCCAAGCGGGCCAATAACCCCGAAGCAACTACACAGGACTATCTTGATGCATTGGAAAATGTGTATGGGAGCCCAGATTCAGATGAGGATCTGTGGTGGCGAGTAAGAAATGCTCAGCAGTATCCTGGGGAGCCATTGTCTGTGTATGTACCTCGGCTTGAAAAGCTGCTACAACAGTGCCTCAGAAAGGGTAGTTTGCCATCAAATGAATTAGATCAAACTAGGTTGGACCGGATCCTTAAGTCTGCTCCATTTTCAGAATTGTTACTGCTTCAGTTACGCCTTGCCACCCGACTGGAATCACCCCACTCCAATGATGAGCTAATGAAAGAAATTCGGGCAGTTGAGCAAAGGCAACCCCGTATGAGAACTGCACACATATCTGTTGCTACTGCGCAAGTGACCGAGAGTGATCAGCCAAGTGAGGCTCAGGGGAAAAATTCGGCACTTAATGACCACTCTGAGAATACAAAGGACTTCCCACCCTGGGCCCCAGCATTGGAAAGATGAGCTACTAAAGGAAGTCTGAGAGTTGAAGACAGGTGCCTCTGCAAGGGTTTCCCCCATGGAACAAGATTCTGGTCCCTTTCAGGATGTGACTGCCATGGGGTTGGGGGTACACCCTCAGGTATCTGCTACCGAGGGTGGCTCCAAGGCTGAGAACACCGGATTGACTGCCACTCTAAAGGAACTGTTAAGACATGTTGCACCACTCTCACCACTGCAAGCAGATACTAGACCCCAATCTCTTACTACTGCTTCAGTTTCTCATATAATGTTTTCTCCCAGGATGACCCAGGAGTCTATCATTTGTCACAACTGTGGAAAGGATGGCCATATGAAAAGAGAATGGCAGTCTCAGAAGGGCTTAGAAAGAGTAGTAAACAGATTCCAAGGGGAGCTCCGAAAAGCAAATCAATGGCCATGAGGTGCCCGAAATGACCGCAGTGTGGGTTAGAGAAACCCTAACTCAAATTTCTTTGTGCCTAAATCGTCTGTCCAGGCCTCTGTTACTGCCTCTCCAGACTGGTCCAAAATAGTGGGCCCTTCAATGGAGACTACGGTGACTATGAATGGTATTCAAACTCGGGCTGTGCTTGACAGTGGGTCGTAAGTGACCATTGTATTCCAGGACTGTTATAACAAACACTTGTCTGATGTGCCTTTGCAATCCCTGGAAGGCTTACATGTGTGGGGCCTGAGTGACAAGTCTTATCCCTACCTAGGGTATGTCCGCCGCTGGTTGTCTTTTACTGCAACGGGTGTAGAGGAGCGAGTAGAGACATTGGCCCTTGTGTGTCACCCCACCGGACTGTATGATGGGGTCCCCCTGTTAACTGGGACAAACGCCCATATGTTTGGGAGACTGGCGCAACTCTGTCATGAGAAACAAGGGCGACGGACTGGGAGGGCCCTGAGAATTCCAGCTCTGATCAAGAGGGCCTATGATCTGCAACAGAAACCCGAGGAAGTAGACCAGGATGAACCAGTGGGGATTGTGTGGAAGAAGGATCCCGATTCAATGGTACTGGCCCCTAACACCCAGTTTACCATTCAAGGGGAGGTCCGCCTCTGGAAAGATGTCAAGAACAAAATACTGATGTTGGATGCGCCAGGCGATGGAAAATTGCGAGAAGGATTATTGGTCAAGCCCAGCATCTTACCTGCTCGTGCCGACGCCTATGCACGACGAGTGATGGTCCAGATTCACAATGTGTCAGATCGGGAGATCTGGGTGGACAGAGGGTGCACCCTAGCTATGGTACACTGTGCAGACACTGCAGTATTGCCCAGCAACAATCAGCCTGGTGAGAAGACGAGAGTGACCCTAGACTTGTTTGACTTTGGTGACTCCCCATTGCCAGCTGAAAGGAAGGCTAGAACTAGCAAGAGACTTGCCCAGAGGGACCAAGTGTTTTCGCTGAAGGAATGGGATGTGGGATGTGTCCAGGGTGCGAAGCATCACATAGCCCTGCACGATGAACGGCCATTTCGAGAGAGGTCCCGATGCCTAGCCCCAGCAGATATAGATGATGTGAGAAGACACCTGCAGGAAATGCTCGCTGCTGGCGTGATACAAGAATCCAGAAGCCCATACGTCTCTCCCATTGTGGTTGTGCATAAGAAGAATGGGCCTATGAGGATGTGTGCTGATTATCGAACCCTGAACTGGTGAACCATCCCAGACCAATATACTATGCCTCATATACAAAATGCCCAGGACTGCTTGAATGGGAGCAAATGGTTCTCGGCGTTGGATCTTCGCAGCGGATACTACCAGATCCCGATGGCCCCGGAAGACTGTGAGAAAACAGTCTTCATCTGTCCACTGGGGTTCTACGAGTTTCTGAGGATGCCACAGGGGACATTAGGTGCCCCGGCCACCTTTCAGCGACTGATGGAATGTTCGGTGGGAGATATGAATTTGCTGGAATGCCTGGTGTACTTGGATGATGTCTTTGTGTTTGGGAGCACCTTAGAGGAGCATGAGAACCGACTGTTTGTCCTAGACCGACTGGAAGACTTCGGCCTCAAGCTGTCCATTGACAAGTGCCAGTTTTCCCAAACCTCCATGAAGTATGTGGGGCACATAGTATCTACAAAAGGGATAGAGACTGATCCAGTAGATTAAAGCACTGACTACTTGGCCCCAGCCCCATAATCTGAAAGAACTACAACATTTCCTGAGGTTCTGTGGCTACTACCGCAGGTTCATAAAAGACTATTCCAAGGTGATTCACCCACTCTTGAACCTTACCCAGGGTTACCCTCCTACCAATTGTAAATACAAAAAGGGGCCATTAAAGAACCAGAAAAAGTACACTTCCACCCAGGTGAACTCTTCGGGCCCTGCTGGATGCCCAACTATGAAGCAGCCTTCCATGAGATCATATACCAGCTCTCCCACGCCCTCATCCTCGCCTATGCTGACCCCACCAAACCCTATGTGCTTCATATGGACGCTAGTCTGCAGGGTCTAGGAGCGGTGTTGTATCAAGACCACGAGGATGGCCTGAGACCAGTAGCTTTCGCCAGTAGGAGCTTGACCCCGTCCGAATGAAACTACCCTGTGCATAAGTTGTAGTTTCTTACGCTAAAATGGGCCATCGTTGACCAGTTTCATGAATACCTCTATGGGGCAAAGATATTGGTGAAGACTGACAATAACCCATTGATCTATGTACAGACTTCAGCTAAGTTAGATGCCACTGGGCAGCGGTGGCTTTCTGCATTATCAACCTATGATTATGCTGTCAAATACAGACCGGGCCTGAACCACATTGATGCTGACGCTCTATCTTGAAGGGCCACTTCCAAGAGTGATTGGGTCAGGCTGTCTGAACCTGACATTTCAGCATTGTGCCAAAAGTTTGACAGAGATGAACAGATGTCTGCGGACACAGTGGACTGTTTAATAGATTGCTTGGGCCCTTCTGACACCTGCATACCGGCTGCTTATTGCCACTTCTCTGCTCTAGATATTAGTGCACTACCTCAATTTGACAATGACAGCATTCAGTGGGCTCAATCCCAAGATCCTATTATTCAACAAGCACTTGATGCCCTGCATGCGGGGAAAGATGTGTCTAAGTTACGTTCCACTGACTTGCGAACTGTTTATTGTTTAAAGAAGGCCCCAGATTGAAGTTGCTCAATCAGTTGTTGTATAAAGAGACAGTAGATCATAGTGGCAAAGTAGACAAGCAACAATTGGTCCTGCCCACGGCCTTTAAAGATTTGATACTGAGGTCCCGCCACAATCACATGGGGCACCTCGGTATTGACAGAACCCTTGACCTGGTATGATTTCGCTTCTACTAGCCCAAAATGGGGGCAATGTTGAGCACCATGCAAAGACTTGTAGTCGCTGCCTGCAAAGAAAAGCTCTGCCTCGGAGGGCTTCCCCCCTTGTTAATATTACTACCAGCGCCCCCATGGAACTAGTCTGCCTAGACTTCTTGTGTTTAGAACCTGATCAGTGGAACACTGGCAATGTGTTAGTGGTTATGGATCATTTCACACGGTATGCACAAGCTTTTCCCACCAAAGATCAAAAGGCATCTACCGTGGCCAAGGTGCTATTGGAAAATTTCTTCGTCCACTATGATGCCCCTCAGCGGATCCACTCTGACCAGGGCAGAGACTTTGAGAGTCGACTAATGAAAGAAATGCTCTCTCTATGGGGGGTGCGAAAATCAAGAACCACCCCCTATCACCCGCAGGGAGACCCTCAACCAGAACGTTTTAACCGCACCCTTCTAGACATGCTGGGCACCCTCCACCCAAAAGACAAGCATAAATGGAGCCAACAGATTAGCACCTTGGTACACGCATACAATTGCATGAAAAATTATGCTACTGGGTTCTCCCCCTACTGCCTCATGTTCGGGAGAGAGGCCCGGCTGCCAGTTGATGTCTGTTTTGGGGTCTCTCCAGATGTGGTCCGAGTCGAAAACTACTTGCAATATGTACAAAAACTGAAAGCTCAATTGAACTGTTTGGGTCTATGTGATAACGGCGAACGCCTAAAGGCGATCACCGTTATCACACAGTCCGAGTCCAAAACATTTCGGCACTCTGACAACCCTGGTGCACAGGACAACAGCACCAGGACAGTTTTCACGCTTTCTGTGGGGGCTCGCCCACCCACACCCCTGCAGGGGCTTTGCCCCGCACCCCCCTACGCAGGATTCTCAACTCCAGGGGTGCATGTCGGGGGTGAAAGCATTAAAAAAGGTTCGAGCTGGCTCAATAAAATCGCACCAGTGCCCGGACCCAAACCCGATACCTCACCCACCAACCACTAGCCAACCCCCGACGCCACGACGCAGCTCGGCCATCCACCGAGTGCCACCCCTACAGCCCCTCCGCCCCTCCGCCCCCTCCCAGCCATGCTCGCCATGCTCGCCTCCTCCCCTGTGCGCGCACACATAGCGACATCCTGTCGCCCAGTTCCCCAACCCCCTCATCTGGTCTCAACTCCAGGGGGGTGCATGTCGGGGGGCGGTTAAAGCATTAAAAAAAAAGGTTTGGGCCGGGCGCAATAAAATCGCACCAGTGCCCGGACCTGAACCCAGTACCTCACCCATCCCAACCACTAGCCAACCCCCGATGCCACGACGCAGCTCGGCCATCCACCACAGTGCCACCCCCTACAGCCCCTCTGCCCCCTCCCAGCCCATGCTCGCTCCCTCCCCTGCGCGCGCACACATAGCGACATCCTGTCACCCAGTTCGCCAACCTCCTCATCTGGTCATCCTACCCTCCCATCGCCATGAGGGATTGCGCCGGGAAGCAGTTGCCGTTGTGGACGGTGCCCTTCCTCATGTGCCCACCTCACAGGATTCCAAACCATGCCTATCAACTGGCCAAGACAGTGGCCGCCAAGAGAAATCAAACCAACAAAGAGAGGCATGAAAAAAAAGTAAAGGCTCAAGAGCTTCGACCTGGAAACCATGTGTTACGCAATTTGGGACTGCATGGTAAACTCAAAATTGCTGATCGGTGGCACCATCTTCCCCATGTAGTAGTTGGAAAGTTGGATGATTTACCTGTGTACAAGGTGCGCGCAGAGAACAACTCCAAAACTGTCAAGACCATGCACCGTAACCACCTGCTACCTATCGGCCAAGTCATGATTGAGGCTGAACCCCCAGAAATTGAACCCCCTGGGCCGGTGACTCATGCTGCTGCAAGAAAGAGACAGAGTCAACCTACCCCAGTGGTCACAGATTTAAGGTTTCCTTCGCAGCAGGCCCAGAATGATAGTGACTGTCAGTCCACTTCTGACGAAAGTGAGTGCGACTATGCCTATTACCCCTCTTATGAACTGAGTCAGCTGTTTCGAGATAACCCTATGATTAATTGTGGGGATGAAGCTGGGCCTTCTGAACTACCTAACCCTCAGCTTTGTCCTTGGAGCCAATGCTCCCTGAAAGTGGATTGCAAAGTATCATGTCTGAAGATGCTGAGTCTGATTTGCCTGTGGGAGGGGCTGATAGAATGAGTCTTTCTGGTAACATACCAGAACTTGAAGAACACTATGAGAGTGCTGACCACCCCACTTCAGTGCCTCAAAGCTTGACTGTGCCTGAGCCTTCGCAAAATGAATCAAGTGTTGTAGAAACAGAGCCTACAGAGCAAGGAGCTGACAGTGCCCTAAGTTTGGATGTTCCCATCCAGGCAGAGGCACCCCTCACAAGTAACAAGAGTCCCCAGACCAGTGCTGAGAGTACGGAGACTGTAGTTGTCCCCCTCAGAAAGACTGGCCGAGCTGTCAAGCCAGTAGTACACCTCAGTTATGATTCTTCCGGGAGGCCAGTGGATTTGCCTCTCAATATGGTGCACAAAAGTGTTTATGTCTCACCAAGCTCACTGCCCAAATTGAGCTTGACAGCCAATTCCAGGTTACTTGTCTTTCCCTCTCACCATGGTGCCCCTGCCCCCTCTAGCCTCAAGTTAGCTGATAGGGAAGGGTCCCCTCTTGCACTGTTTAAGGTACAAGAAGTTATTACCTGATTCAGTATAGTAATGTTCAATTTACCTGTGTGAAATATGCACAATGTGTTGTCAAAATGGATATAGTATCATGAAGTGTAGTGAATATGTATAGTAAAGTAATAAGTTTATGTTAACTGATGCATGATAGTACAGACTTGACACGGATGCCAAGTTTTCTTCAGGCAGGGAAGGGTGTAACCTCCCCTACAAATGGGGGTTCCCGAAAAGTCTTCCTCGAGCTTGCCTAAATGCCTACTGCCAGGCTGGTGTCCTGCATTTTAGCAGTTTAAATGTGATTGCCAGAGAGTGCCTGTATAGCCTCTGTGTACTGTCTCTTTAAGAGCTGCCTGGATTGCCGTCATAAGTAATCTGAGAGGGAGCTCTGTTGAAAGATGTAACTATTTGCTGAAAATCATTTAGAGTGATAATGATAATGTAGTTTGTCTAACCTGCCTTCTTTGCAGCAAGGACTGTTTTGTTTATCTCCACTATCTTGGTCCTGGACTGTGAATTGGACCAATCAGTACTGGTGGGACCTAAAATGGAGCAGGACTACAGGACCTGTCTGGAGTCAAAATCTGTAGGAATTGCAGTATTGGGCTTTTTGCGCTTTTTTGCACCTGAAGGGGGAGCCTTTGTTGTGACTGACAGGAGTATCAGCCAACCAAACCTTGTGGATTCTGGGGAAATTCCCTGGCTTGCTGGCAGTTGAGTCAGATCTCAGTTGGGAGCTGAAGAAGCAAGAGCTTGTAGACAGTCAAGCAGTCGTCCAAGTAGTTTCGCATGGTAGAACTGTGGAAATGCCTGAGTTGTGTTCTGCATGTCTGCCTGCTGCCCCTGAGAGGGAGAGAAGAGAATTATTTCGGACTAAATCCAAGTTTGTGAGAACGAAGTAAGCCACTGATTTTTTACCAGGCTCATACCTGAAGAAGACTGAAGATTTTGCTGAATGCGATCGGCCTGTCAGGTTTTTCAGCTGCTTCTGAATCCCGGGTTTGTGCAGAGACTTTGCGATTGTGACCGGAGAGCGGTTTGCCTGGTACAGTAGAATTTCCTTGCATGTAAATGTGCTGTGTATTGAAAGTTGGTCGTGATTTGGTTCCCCACTGTGTGAACTGTGTTCTGCTTGCTGGTACTGTAGAATCCTTTACATGTAAATGTGCTGTGTATTGAAAGTGGGTTGTGATTTGGTTCCCCACTATGTGAACTGTGTTCTGCTTGCTGGAAGCTTTATCCAGCGTGATCGTCTGAATCGCGTTCATCTTCATTCGACCTGGGCCATGCCACACTGGCCCTGCCAGACTACCCCACTGCACAGAGAAAGCCACCGATGAGAGACCTGCCTGGAGATCAGCCCCCTGCTCCACGCTTGAACAGGAATGATGCCTCGGTGAATCGTATGGGCCCTGCTTCTCCTGGCACTCCAGATTAACCACCTGCTGTCTCGATTTTCGTCCAGCCTGTGTCTAGTCTTGGGTATCGTGAGTAATCATCAGGGTAGGTCCCTGCAACAACAGCCTAATCTAAAAGTGTGTCATCTGATTGTCTTGTTGTTTTCTTTTCACGAACTGAGCCCTCCAGCTCTGGATTACAAATAGTGTGTGTTGTGCATGTTGTTTTCTTCCATCACAGGGCCCCAACCAGGTGCAACCCTCCTGGTTAGCCCACCATTCTCCATCTGGGTACCCAGAGTGTGTGACTGTTTATGGACCCTGAAGTGCATGCATAAGTGTTTGATTGGCAGAGCCTTTACACAAATTAACCTGATTACGTCCCTCCCTTGTTCAAATCCCTTAAATAAATCAGATCTAACTCTTGTTTTTTGCATTTACCTTGACTGTGGTTCCAGTTTGTGCGAGAGTACTGCACTGTTGTTATTTGCTGTGTATAACCTTGTTTTACAGGGGGTCCCCAGGGCCGAGCCAGAGGAAAGCCCTGGTGGTAAGTGCAAACAGTGTGGGTACTTATGTGGTATATCAGGGGTATTGTGAAAGTGATTATTGTGTATCGTTCTGGCCACTAGTAAGGAAAGAGGGGGGTTACAGTGTCCCGGAGGGCTGTGCCCAGGTTAGCTTGACCACTACCAACCCTGACCTCCAGGTGGAAGCACCCACTTCAGAACTCAGGCCCCTTAACCTGCTACTAGCCAAGCAGGCAGGGGGTAGTAGCCCTTCGGATAGCGCCACCTAGAGGTTACAACTTTCTAATCCTATTTCAGGATATCTTCTGCACAGAGTCCCACTCTTTGGATAATTACATAACAATAACTCAGGCAAAGTAGAAATATCTTACCCATAGGGTGGTAGGTGAGCAAACACATCTGTTTGTTTTTTTAATCAAGTTTTTAATCCTCCTTCTCCAACTGCCTCCCTTCTTCTCCAGTCCATCTAGTTCAATCATCCACCCTCTTCATGGCTTACTTCTCTAGCAAAGTCCCCTACAGATTACCATCCTCCCCATGGTGGAGCTGTCGGGGCTGGCCAGGTCCCTCTGGAGAAAAATCCGGATAGCCTTGAATAGCAACCTGGTTAGTTGTTGGGCCAATGGTAGACCGGAGTACCACCCTGCCATCCTACGTGGTCAGGGCTCTCCATCATTTTTACCACTTAGAGCTACAGAGCATGAAATAATAAAACACCTGTGCATGAATGCGTCCCTCCCCTGCATTGACACATATTCTGTGCCACCATGTGGCTTCTGCAGGGTGCCAGGTAAGCAGTGGTGCCAAGAGTCAAAATTAATGAATATTTCACATACCCCAGAATGAAAGGCATCATGGGTAATTTATAGAAATCCCCATCACCGAATTCAAGCTGGCATCAGTCTGCTGTGACTGTTGCCCTAGCCTAGGATATGGGGTTTGCAGCCAAATAATAGTAATACACTGATGAGTCCTAACAAGGACAAAATACATGTCTGGGGTTTGCTGTTTTCAGATTGCCTGTGAGGCATCTTGACACATTATTGTCCTCCTTTATGCCTACTTAGTCAAAATTCCATGATGATGATGATGTGCCTGTATTACCCATGATACACGGAACTACAGGGTATGTAAGATTTCACATTACAATAAGAGATGCATCTCAGTGCCTCAATTAACACATATAAAGTTATCATATTATTGAGTTTGTCTCTCCCTGAAGGTTGACATTAAGTTGTTTTTATTGCCAGTTGTTCTACATGTCATACACAGCACACAGCTGAATTATAAAATTCAATTATTTTTATATCTAAATCATTACATGTTGCACACATTAAACACACAATATAAAATCTGCCTTACAATGTTTGTCCCTTAAAGTTGGTACATGGGCTACAGCATTCTCAAATACTTAGCAGCAGCCCCACCACCCACATGGAAAAGAAACCAAAACCCCCAACAGACAGTCTCTCTTTTTTACTCACCAGCTCGATGAGCTCATGGTAGCAGATCTGCCCCTGTTCATTGCTCTGTGCCAGGGCCAGAAGCATCTCCAGCTTCGCCGGGTCCAGCTGCAGCTCATGATTCTCCACCAGGCTTGCAAAGTTCTCCACCCCAATGAAACCTGTATTATCTGGGTCCAGCTGCAGCATAAAAACCAAGAAAGGTGAGAGACTGCTGCTTCGTAAAGGTCACATTACAGATCATGATGTCATTTTTTACGTGTATTTTATTCTCATTCTAGTCTCCCCTCAAACTCCTCCCACTTGCTGTCCCCATTTGCTGTAGCTGACTGCACCCATGGAGTCACATTTAACACTAAATCATCACTCACTATCTCCCTGAACATCTAGACATGTCCTTGTCTAGGTAGGGCCCTCTGATCCCCAGGCCAAGCAGAGCCTCCTCCAAGGCTGACAATCGGCACTTGCCACACCCCTTGAGGTGGAGATTGGATTAGGAGTGGCGTGATGGAGGAGCATGAAGTCCAAGCACACCAATTGGTTAGCCAGTGGGTGGAACAGCTTCGTATACAGACAGCAGCCTCACTTTTTCTGTTTACTCCCAAATACCCATCCTTGAGGATGTAGAGGCATGCTTGTGAGTCATGAGGCACCATACTTTTGCTGCCCCCACCAACAAACACACAAAGGCTTTGTCCCTGCTGCCCTGTCACTTGTGAGTGGTCATCAAGGTAGAAGCATTGCAGCAGAGTGTACTTTCCTCCTCCTCCAGAGGGGAGGATTCTCTGGGATGTTCAGTTCACCTCCTCCTGTCAGCCTGCTTAGCTTTCCAGGTTTAGAACACAACCTGGGTCTCCTGCATCTTGAGAAGCAACACTACCGCTGCACTGATGTGTCAGTCTCATTATACAACTACTACTTATAAGAATGATTTATAGCAATCTAGGAACTCTTGTAACCATAAAAGCATATAACATGCTAACAGTTCCAAAATTCTGAAGTTCAATTGGCATAGTCCATTTCCCACATAACGGTTTCTCTTAAATATAGTTCACTGCTCCAGCGGATGACTAGTGTGTAAGATGCTTCTGCAACATGGTGATGCTCGTGTTACTAAGGAAAAGGATGTGGCTGGATGTGTGTGACCTTTCATTCTCTCTGGTTTTGAGGAACTACCACCCTTTTGGGGTACAATGGCACAAAACCCTCTTGAGGAGCGTTCCACCCCTAGAGACGCTGCAGTAGTGAGGTCCCTTGGCTAAAGGAACCGTAGGAAAGATGCCCAGATCGAGAGAGGTAAGCGGCCAGAGGAGAAGGTGATGGATGGTGGGAGCAAAGAAAAGACATTCTTTTCTTTACTCCCCTACTGTTAAGGTGATGGGTAGAAGTTTTTTTACAGTATGCAATACATAAAGTAAGATACATATAGAATAGAAGTAAAAAACAGAACTTGTAAAACAGTATATTTAAACATTTGAAACATGAAAGTATGAAATGACTGCAAGTGTTAAGAGAAATGATGATGATTAGAAAACTATAGAACCATATAATAATGTAATTAATTCTAGATCCTGATGAAGTAGTGGGATCACTAGAAAACGTTGATCTGATTCTTTATATGTGGTATATAATAAACGAGAATATTAAATCTCTGTCCGGTGATGAGTGGGTCTTGGTGTATCCAAACAATTCGGCATTCCAGTTTCATCATGAGGTTTTTGGGAATTTGATCCCTCATGGAGTTTCTTTTTTTATATTTTAGGTACTTGGTGGGCCACACCGAGTTTCTTTTTTTATATTTTAGGTACTGGGTGGGCCACACTGTCCCCTCGTGGTTTCAATAAAATAAAAAAAATGTCAGCACCCAACTTAAAGGTGGGAAAGCTCCTGGGTTAGATGGCTTCCCAATGGATTTCTTTAAGATATTCCAGCAGGAACTGCAGTCACCCTTACATGACATGACTGAAGGATTCTTGACTCAGAGAATTATGCCCCTCCATGTGGTCAGACACTACTGCCATATGGATCTACACTGCCGCGGTGACACCAATACTTCGACCCTATGTTACAGCGACGGCACTATGTCGACTGCAATTCCAGTTGGCATTGTGCCATCAGAAATCAAATTGTTTTTTAACTCTGCCCAGCTACTGCATTTTATTACAATCAACTCCGAGTTGGAGCTGATTAGGGGAAGGGGGTGCAAGACCGGGGAAGCAGCAGGGTCCCGATCAGATTTTACAGCGATCTGTCGCTCTTGTCGGTTTCGACAAGATCACTGTGAAGTTGTCACTGCAGCAATGGCATACCCTGACATACTACCTAAACAAGGCAAGGACCCCCAGCAATGCTTGTCTTACAGGCCAATTTCCCTCCTGACAGCTGACTATAAAACTGTAGCTTGCATACTTGCCAGTAGACTAGAGAATGTTTTTCCTGAAATAATTCAAGAAGACCAGGCTAGATTTATAAAGGGGAGACAGGAGAAGCTCAATGTTGGGCTGGGAGGTCAACCAATGGGAATGCAGCTGTCCTTGCCCTCGATGTCGAAAAGGCGTTTGACTGTGTGGAGTGGTGGTGTATGTTTCAAACCCTGTGGAGATTCGGCAGGGGCAACAGCATGATTCAATGGATACATACCCCTGCAATCGACAATCTGCCCAAATACTTGTTAATGGTATTTTCACAAAATCTCCTCAGCTGTCACGGGCATTAGGCAGGGGTGCCCCCTATCCCCCTTCCTATATGTGATGTCACACGAACCTTTAGCAGCAGCTGTAAGACAGGAGGATAGAATGGTGAGGCTGCAGGCAGGAGCAGGGCATCATAAAGTGGCACTGTCTGCTGATGATTTATTAGTATACCTTAAGGAGTGACAGCAGAGTATCCCTATCTTGCATAACATCCTTCAGGAATATGAGGCTACCACAAGTCACAAAATTAATTGGGATAAAATTGAGGTGTTGGAACTGGGGAAGGGGGGCACCAGTTTCTCTTCTGACAACCCACTGAATACGAAGGTAGTAGAGTCATTGAAATACCTGGAACTTACTTTACCCACTAAACCATCTTACTTATACAAAGAAAATTACAACACTATTAGAAAGCATCAATACGGACTGTGAGAGATGGGAGGGCCTTCCCATTAGCCTAATTGGAAGGGTAAACACCATTGAATTGAATCTGTTGCCTAAATGCCTGTATGTATTTCAAAACCTCTCTATCAGGGTTCCAGAGACATTTTTCAAACAGCTTAACAGCATAATACATAGATTCCTGGTGGGGAAGCACGAACAGAAAGAAGCCAGGTGTGCGAATATGGGGAAAAAAAGAGTATGTGTTGGGGGCTGTAGTAATTACTAATGGCACCATCACTGCTTCCCTTCTGACCCTTGCATGCATTAAAGGGGCCCTTTGAATGCTCATGGGCAAAAGTGGGGGGCTGCCACCCCCTCTCGCTCATAGGTTCCAGCACCTATGAGAGAAGCATATTACAACTTTCCCTGAAGGAGGGAGGCCTGGCAAAGCCTAACTTTAAATATTATTATTAGGCAACGTAATTGGCTTTTCTTAAGAATCATAGTCCTGCAAGGGCCCCTTTGTAGAGACAAATGGAAGAGAAGCACGTTCCAGGAGGTATATGCCAAGGTCTTTTTCACCCCGCCTAAACAAACCGAATCCCTCAAAATGCCCCCAAAAATTTGCACATCACCTAACAAGACTCTGGATGAGAGAGAGTATAAATATCTAGAGCATCTAAAAGGGTTCTTCTCCAAATGCTGCAATGTACGTAAGCTTTGCAGGTCAGCGAGGCTATGTTTTCTTACACCAAGCTCTACTGTGACAGCATAAGGCTTGAATGACAGGTGTGAGGAACTTATTTTATGCTGGACTCCTCAAATCATTTGCAGAAATATGACAGCAGTACGGTATACAATCTATGCCCTCATCTGCAGTCAGAGCCCCCCACTGGTTAAATTAAATGGATCTGACTATGCCTCTCAATTGGCTCTTGAAAACTGGACGATTCAAAAGAGTACTACAAAAGGCACTTTTGCCTGACTCATGTAGCTGCCCCTAGCAATCTCACCCCCTATTTCAATTCAGCAATGCTGTTAGCCACCTTCATTGCATGCCATGTCAATCTCACCCCATCTCAATCCAACAATGCTGTTGGCTACATGCACTGCATGCCCTGGCCAGTGTTCCTTGACAATACCTACATAGTTGCTTCTCAGTTGCCTCTCTGCCTTCTGTTAACCTATCCTCTGAATCTGCACTGAACTGTTACCTCTTGAAACTGATAAGGAACCTCTGTAAATAAACCTTAGCTTTTTGCCAATTGAAAGTTACCTCCTGTATTTACCTTAAACTGTTGTGTTGTAACCCACCCAGTGTATATACCCTGTACTGTTTTACTTCCATGTAACTGATGTGGAACCTTTGTGAATGTGCATATAATGCTGAAAGGTGTTATCGATTTACCTAAATTAAAAAAAAAATTAGAACGCTGTCAACTGATGGCTAATGAACAGGAGAAAGTGTTTCGGCAAACCTGGCAACCTCTAATGGATGCAATAGAGGAGGGTCTTGTCACTGTGTAATATCAGAGGCACATGACCTTACTTGTGGCTTCACAGGGGCCAGCCATTCTATATACTAGTACACCACTCTCTGGGATGCACTGACTCACCTAGGAAACTGAAAGATGAGGAAGTGTCACCGCTTCACTTGTTGCATGATTTCCTTTTTTGCACCAACTTCTATCATACATGAATATAATGTTCCACGTTAATGTCACAAAAGAATGCAAAGCAAACTTTTGTTGTATGCCTAGAACATGTGATGTGTGTCGACAGGATGAATTGTACCCTACATGTCAGTTCCCCTTCACAAAAGTGGGAGCAAGACAGAGGCAGGAAACTACAAACCTGTCAGTTTGACCTCAGTGGTAGGGAAAAGAAAAAATTACTCACCTTAGTAACTGTGTTTCTTCTAATGGAGTCTTGCTGTATTCTGACATATTGCAGTTAGCCTCAGCTCTTGAACTGCTCCGGAGAGGAAAGAGTTAAATTCTATGCAGAGCATAGAACACTGAGCTCAAGCTCGGTTCAAACCTCTGTCTGCTGCACTTTGAAGTGTAACCGTCAGATTCTTATGAGCTAATACTAACTAACTAACCCACTATGTGGAAATTGTAAAAATTTTTACTAGCTAAATAGCAACCAAATATCTTGGATCCCCCAAAAGACTCGAGTCGAGAAATCCAAAACCAAAAACCAGGTAGTGAACAACTTGTGACTATTGAAATAAAGAAATATAACCTCACTCCCTCTCTCTAAAAAGAAGGAGTGTCCAAATGCACCCTTGGGGTGCAACACTGCACCTGCCGGCCCACTTCCCAAAACCCAGGTTCTGAGAGGTGAGGCAGGGAGGGACGTCAGAATACAGCAAGACTCCATTAGAAGAAACACAGTTACTAAGGTGAGTAATTTTTTCTTCAGACAACATGAAGTCTTGCTGCATTCTGACATATTACAGACTACCTAGCAGTACCTCCATGGAGGAGAGATTCAAACCTATTTTGGGAACAAGTTCTGCAGTACTGCTGTACCAAACCGAGCATCACTCCTAGCCTGGATATCCACAGAGTAATGCTTGGTGAATGTATGGACTGTTTTCCAGGTGGCTGCTTTGCATATCTCTAGCAATGGAATATCCCTGACAGCAGCCAGGGAAGCAGCTGTATCTCTAGTCGAATGAGCCCTCATGCCTGAGGGTGGTATTTTGCCTAGCTTCTCATAGCAGAATTGTATACAAGAGACAATCCACCTGGCAATAGTTCTCTTAGTGGCAGGTTTGCCCTTATCCACTTCCCCATAAGTGAGGAACAACTGAAGGGAGTCAAACCTGAGTGCCTTAGTACGTTCAATATAGTAACTAAGGGCCCTTTTAACATCCAAACTGTGTCATCTTCTATCTCATGAAGAAGAATGATCAGTGAAGAATACAGGGAGAGACATGGATTGGTTCAAATGAAAATCTGAAACCACTTTAGGTAAGAACCTCCTATTGGTTTATAAGGACCACCTTATCCCTATGGAATGAGATAAAATCAGGCTCCACTGACAGCTTGTCATTCACTAATACGTCTGGCAGAGGTAATAGCTACCAGAAACACAGTCTTCCAAGTCAAGTACTTCAGTTCTGCTGAAGACAAAGGTTCAAAAGGGGGTTACATAAGCTGAGCAATGCAAACATTAAGGTCCCAAGCAGGAGTAGGGTCCCTAAAGGGGGGATTGGTATGAAGCAATCCCTTGAAAAATTTACAGAATACAGGGTGAGATGACAGTGAGGAAGGCTTTCCCACTGACAGGAAAGCAGAAACAGCTGACAAATGTACTTTGAGAGTAGCTGGTCTGAGGCCTAGGCCATTAAGATGAACCATATAATCCAGAACTGTAGACAATTCAGCAGTGTCTGGGGATATATGCTTCTTGGAACACCAAATGCTGAATCTTTTCCATTTGGAGTTATAAGTTTTTCTGGTGGCAGGCTTTCGAGAGGCTTTGAGAATATTCAGAACCCCTTGGGACAGATGCAAATCTGCATACTCTAACTCTTCAAGAGCCATGCCTTGAGATTGAGGGACCGAAGATTGGGGTACCAAATCCTCCCCTGAGAGGAGGTTAACAGGTTGTAATTCCTGGGAAGAGACAGGGGAAGATGGACTGCTAGGGACAGTAACAGGGGGTACCAAGGCTGCCTGGCCCAGTCTGGAGCAATCAGAATCACTTTGCAGGGTTGTGACCTTATCTTGACCAGAACCTTGAATAGTAGAGGAAAAGGAGGGAAGGCATACAGAAATTTCCCTTCCCAGTTCAGAATCAGAGCATCCAGAGGGACTGAGTCCAAGACTGGGGGTCTGCAACAGAAGATAGGAAGTTGGTGATTGTCTGAGGCTGCAAAGAGATCTATCTCTGGAGTACCCTACCTTGAAAAAAATTTGTTTCAGTACTAGGGGATCCAGAGACCATTCATTATGGCCCTCGGAGATCCTGCTCAATGCATCTGCTAGCACATTGTCCTTTCCTGGAAGGTGGACTGCCACCAGAGAAGTCTGTAGGAAACAGGCCAGGGACCATAATGTCATGGCTTCCATTCACAAGGCCATAGACAGAGTGCCTCCCTGCTTGCTGATATACCACATGGTGGTGGTGTTGTCTGTCCTGACCTGCACCACCATGTTCTGTACTGACTGTGAGAATGCTTGCAGGGCCAGGAAAACTGCCCTGCATTCCAGAAGATTGATGTGGAGAAGAGACTCCTGAGTAGACCACACTCCCTGGGCTGTCAGAGTCCTCAGGTGAGCTCCCCACCCCAGGAGAGAAGCATCTGTGGTTAGAACCACGGAATGAGACTGAGGGATGAAAGGGACCCCTTGCCTGACATTGTCCTGATCCAGCCACCACTGAAGAGCCTGGATCAGGGTCTGAGTCAATGGGGATCTTTTTTCTGAGACCAAAAGGTCCTCAGGTGAAACTGAATGTCCCTCATCTGAAATCTGGCCCCTTGGACCACTGCAGTGGAAGCTGCCATGTGGCCCAGAAGCTGAAGGAAGTGCCTTGCTGGTCGAGAAACCAGAAGGTGAAAGGAAGAAGCCAGCTCTATGATGGCCTTTACCCTTAGCAAGAGGAGAAAGGCTCTTGCTTTGACAGTGTCCAGTTCCACCCTATGAAAGTCAACAACTGAACTGGCTCAAGAACTGACTTGGAAAGACTGAAAAGGAATCCTAGAGAAGTGAGGACTTGCTGGGTCACTTCCAGATCTGACTTGACTTGGTCTGGAGACTGACCCACTATGAGCCAGTCGTCCAGGTATGGGAATATGGAGATATTTTTTCTCCTCCACTACAACTGCTAGGCATTTTGTGAACACCCTTGGAGCTGATGTTAGACTGAAGGGCATTGCTTTGAACTGATAATGGCCTGAAGACAGTTCGAACCTGAGGTACTTTCTGTGGGAGCACCTGATGGGAATAGGAAAGTAGGCATCCTTCAGGTCCAGGGAAGCTAGCCAGTCTCCTGGCCTTAGAGAGGGAAGAATTATTCCCAGAGTCACCATTTTGAACTTTGGTTTTAACAGATGCTTGTTCAGGTATCTTAAGTCTAGGATGGGCTGCCACTCCCCTGTTTTCTTGGGGGTAACGAAGTACCTGGAGTACAGACCTTTGCCCCTGTGGATTGTAGAAACTCTCTCTATGGCCCTTAAGGCCAGGAGAGATGAAACCTCTGCCTCTAGGGCAATGGTTTCGGAGATGCTTGCAGGTGGAAAAGATCTGGCTCTCAACTTTGGAAACTTTTTGAAGCTGAGAGCCACCCCCTGGCTTACCACCTCCAGGACCCACTTGTCTGAGGTAACAGACTTCCAGTCCTGGAAGTAGTAAGCCAGCCTGCCTCCTACAGGAATGGGGAAGTCTACCCAGGCTGACACATCAGGGTGTCTGCTTGGCAGGAGCCTTAGGCTGAGAGGTGGATGCAGCCCTGCTCATCCCCCTTCTGCCTCTCCCTCTGAAGAACCCCCTCTGGGAAAAAGGAGAGGAAGCCTGTGCTTCATAGAAAGGCCTATGAAAAGGTCTGCCCCTAGTTTGCTGCCTCTGAGGAGTTGACTGCCTTTTCTTGGCCTGTGCACTCTTGTAGGTGGTCCTGTACTCATCCATGTTCTTCATATAATTCTCTGTCTGCTCCACAAACAGAGAATTATTAACCACAGGGAAAGCCATAGCCTTAGCCTGGGTATCCTGTGATAGGCTAGTACATCTGAGCCAAGCTAGTCTCCGAAGAGCCACAGATGTAGCCATGACTCTTGATGACACATCATTGGAGCCACAGCAGCATGAAATTGGATTTTTGATGCCTCAATCCCATCAGCAGCCACCTCCTCCAGCTCCTTGGCAAGCTGGGGGGAGGCCTGTTTAGCCAGTGCCAGTACAGAATCCTACCCGTACTTCTGGTACCTGGCTGTGTAGGCCATGTAATTAGCTTGCCTGAGTCCCAAGGAGGATGCCATGTACTGTTTCTTTGCCATGGCATCCAGCTTCCTGGAGTCTTTCCCTGGGGGGTGTGAAGCCAAGGGTATGTTAGCCTTATCACAGGCTGCAGCCTGCATGACCCCAACATGGCTGCATTGCTGGTACAAGGACTCTGTACCTGAGCCTGACAGCATGTATCTCTTGTCCATCTGTCTGTCCACAGGGGGTAATGAATTTGGAGTTTTTAACAGCTTTTTTGTCTGTTTCCCAAAGGATTTGTGAAGGGGAATAGACAACCTCTTGGACTCTGGGATGTCCATCATCTCCACAAAGTCAGGCTCCTCTTGCTCCTCAACAGCTTCCTCCATAGGGAGCTGGAGGGTTTCTGCCACTTTCCTGTAAAACAAAGTGGGAAGGGGACTCACAAAGCCTAGGAGGGGAAACACCAGAAGGCCTGTCTGGGGAGATGTCCGGTTCTATGGGCTCATTCACACCTTCTATTCCATCATCATCATCATCACTTTCATCATCATCATAGTCAACGTCCCCCTCCAGATCTGGTTGGTAAAAATCTTCAGGGCATAATCTTGAACCGGAGGAACCGACCAAACCAAATGCCTGCCAGAAGGTGCCGGACAATCGGAACCGAACAAAGCGATTCCACTATGTGAATCACTTGGGCAATTTCCTCGGCAGTCGGATGATGCGGTTCTGGATCTGAACCAGCCACTTTATCTTTTCTTTTTCTCTTAAATGGAACTGACCTCTCGGAATCAGCTCTCCTTTTGCCTGAAGGAGTCTCGCCCTGGTCAGAAGGCACTCCTTCTGGTTCGGTCGGAACCGAACCGGGCTGGCCATCTGGGTCAGCGGACTTCTCTGTCTCCCTTTCCCTAAGCCTGCCCAATCTTTTCTCCAGGTTGGCTTTAGGGAAATGTTTGCAAATTTGGCAGTCTGAATCGAGGTGGTCAAACCCCAGACAATAAACACAAGTAATGTGGGGATCATCCTCAGCAAAGGCCTCCCCACACACACTGCAGTGTTGAAACCCAGTGGGCCCGGTTTTCTTTCTGGGTTTCTCAGACGTGGCCATCCTAAACTAAAAACTTAACCTTTACTCGGCATAAGCCAGGCAAGACACCCTTATCGGTTTCTAACCGTGTCACGGGTATTTGAAAAAAACGTAAAACAGGGTTTTTTTTAAAACTGATAAGGACCGGTACCACAATAAACTTCTAGGAAGAAAAATCACCACAAATACACTCTACAAAGCAACCGGTTCAGCCGAACCGGTTGAATATCAAATTACAATTTCCACAAGTTTTTCTACTAAAGTCCACTACCTATGTATTTACTGTACATCAGACAGAGATTTGAACCGAAAAACACAAAGTACTTATCAGAAAACTGCCGCTTTAACCGACCGAGAACCGTGAGCAGAGGAGAACTCTCTGGAGCGACTGTTTAGTTAGGCAGAGTAAAGAATCTGACGGTTACACTTCAAAGTGCAGCAGACAGAGGTTTGAACTGAGCTCGAGCGCAACGTTCTATGCTCTGCATAGAATTTAACTCTTTCCTCTCCGGAGCAGTTCAAGAGCTGGGGCTAACTGCAGTATGTCAGAATACAGTAAGACTTCATGTTGTTTGAATGATGGCATCACTTCTGAATGAAAGAACTATTGAGTACCTAGAGGCCAGTGGGGCAGAGGACCCAAGGCAGCATGGATTCACAGTGGGAAGGTCATGTCAGACAAATCTAATCTGTTTCTTTGACTGGGTGACCAAAGTAATAGATCAGGGAGGGACTGTGGACATAGCCTGCCTAGACTTTAACAAGGCATTCGACACAGTCCCACACAAAAGATTAATAAACAAATTAGCCAGCCTGGGAGTAGGTCCTGGGTAAAACATTGGCTGGACAACAGGACGCAGAGGGTAATAGTAAATGGAGTCCACAGTGAAGAAAGGGGGGTTGCTAGTGGGGTACTGCAGGGTTCACTAATGGGTCCGGTCCTTTTTAATGTCTTTATAAATGACACTGCAGAGGGGCTGGAAGGAAAAGTATGTCTCTTTGCAGATGACACAAAGATCTGCAACAGGGCTGATACACACAAGGTGGGGTGGAAAAGATGAGAAGGGACTTGGCAAGGTTGGAGGAATGGTCAAATGTATGTCAGCTTAGATTCAATGCAAAGAAGTGCAAAGTAATGCACCTGGGAAACAAAAACCCAGGGAAAAGTACAAGATTGTGGGGGGTGAGATACTGACAACAACAAAAATGGAAAGGGACCTGGGGGTAGTTATATCAGATGATCTAAAGGTGGGCAAGCAATGTGAGAAGGCAGTAAGGAGGGCTGGGGGATACTGGGATGCATAGGAAGCGGCATCACCAGTAGAAAACAGGAAGTTGTATCCCTCTGTACAGACAATTGGTGAGACCCCATCTGGAGTACTGCGTTCAGTTCTGGAGATCCCATCTCCACAAAGACATAGACAGGATGAAGGCTGTCCAGAGGAGAGCAACCAAAATGGTGCAGGGATCTGCACCAGAAGACATATGAAGAGAGACTAAAGGAACTTAATATGTATACCCTCGAAGAAAGGCGGGAGAGGGGGGACATGATAGAAACTTTCAAGTACCTCAGGGGAATCAACAAAGTCCAAGAGGGTAGCATCTTTCAGAAAAAGAGATGTGCAAGAACAAGGGGGCACAATTTGAAGATAGAGGGGGAATGTCTCAGAGGTAATGTGAGGAAGTAGTTTTTCATGGAAAGGGTTGTGGATGCATGAACAGCCTTCCTGAGGAGGTCATGGAGTCAAAAACAGTGGAGGTATTCAAGAATGCATGGGACAGACATAAGGCAATTCTAGTGAGGGGTAGGAGGAAGTAGGCTGTTGGTTAACTAGGATCTGCAGCTTATGCATTAGGTACGGAAATGAGCAGACTGGGTGGTCCAAGCGGTCCTTATCTGCCATCAAATTCTGTGTTTCCATGTTTCTATGAAGCTTTTTTCAGTACAATATGTTTATAAAAAAAAAAAAACAACCACCACTCTCAGTCAGTAACAATGTTCATCAGGCACCTAAGAAAAGAAAAAAGGGAAAGCAATGAAAGAGTGTTTCTGTTTGGGGGCATTACCAAAAAGCCAGACATTCATCTAAGAATAGAAAAATAGAAAGACAAGTCTAAAAACCGAGTTTATGCATTAAATACTTTTGTCTTACTCTTTTATTTACTTGAATTATTTTTTTTCAGAATTACATAAATTTTCTTGGTGGGGGGGTGGCAAGTGATTATATAAAACATAGGGTAATGTGCATTACTAGAATTTAATACACACCCTTAGTGTGTGATGCTTAAATAAACCCCCTTGAGCTTCACTCCTCGGGTTTACATAGCATCACACACCTTGAATGTGTATTAAATTCTCATAATGCACAGTAGCCCATGTATTCTATGGCCGAGATATTCAAAAGGGTTAAGCCAGCGCAACCCCAGAAATGCGCCCCAGGGAAATATTCGAAAGGGGGACTTGCGCAGCTCAACTCCCGATGCGCAGGGCTCAAAGATTATGTATGTGGCACATCTCCAGGGGGGCATACCCATGCATATGTGGCACATCTCGCTATTCAACCAAGATGTGCAGTGCATATGCCAGGACATCCCAGAGATATGTCGCATACCTAGGCACAAAGTTGAGCATGGAAAAATCATGCTCAAGTGGAAGCCTCCGACAGGCGAGATGCTGTAATGCAAGGTGCATCACAGCAGCCGCCAGTCGTGGGTGGCTCCCCCCCAAAAACACCGTATACAAGCACCCATAATAATCCCTGGTGGTCCAGTGGTTCCCTCCTCCCTGCCCGTAACCCAGATCACATGTTTTAAATTAAATAAACTACCCTGGTAGTCCAGTGGTACCCCCCCACCCCCACAGGACACAGAGCCTACCCAGCTCCCCTTGGTCATCGGCGGCCAGCAAATCCACCCACATACCTTTGTGGCTGTCCGCTGAATGACACCTTACAGTATGTGCTGCAAGCACATTGGTCCACACTGTGGATCAATGGGCTCAGAGTGCATACTGTAATAGACATACACAACTTTGTGAATGAAGTCATTCACTCACAAAGTTGTGAATGACTATTACAGTGTGCACTGCGAGCCAATTGGTCCACAGTATGGACCAATGTGCTTGCAGCACATACCGTAAGCTGTCATTTGGTGGGCAGCCGCAGAGGTATGCGGCTGGGTTTTGCTGCCTGCCAATGACAGGGGGAGAGCTGGGTGGACTGGGGGTCCTGCGTGGGTGGGGAGTTCCACAGGACTACCAGGGCAGTTTATTTTAGTCAAAATGGGCTATCAGGGTTACGGGCAGGGGAGGGGGGTACCACTGGACTACCAGGGCAGTTAATTTAGTCAAAACATGTGGTTAGGGTTACAGGCAGGAAGGGGGGCACCACTGCACTACCAGGGCAGTTTATTTTAGTCAAAATGTGTGATCAGGGTTATGGGCAGGGAGGTGGGTACCACTGGACTACCAGTGCAGTTTATTTTAGTCAAAACATGTGGTTAGGGTTACAGGCAGGAAGGGGGGCATCACTGGACT
Organism: Neoceratodus forsteri; assembly: GCA_016271365.2. NCBI lineage: Eukaryota > Metazoa > Chordata > Ceratodontiformes > Ceratodontidae > Neoceratodus > Neoceratodus forsteri. Next base: position 366,480,483 of record JADMNL010000025.1, on the reverse strand, counting down.
ACCAGGCAGTTTATTTCAGTCAAAACATGTGATTGAGGTTACGGGTGGGGAGGGGGAGTACCACTGGACTACCAGGGACTGTATTGAGATATATTTATGGCGATCGTGGTACGGGATGGGGAGGGGCAGTCCCACTAGACTGACAGGGACTGTACTGAACCATATTTACAGCAATCGGTGGTACATGATGGGGAGGGGGTACTACTGCGGTTCCTGGTACAGGGACCGCATACTGTGCAGGGCGCCAGGCGCATTTCTCTGGCCAGCCCTGCACAACACATGCAAATGGGGCCATAATGACATGCATACTTGGGGGTCTAGCTCGACAGTCATCTCTCCTTGTCTGACCACAACGATGCTATCTCAAAAAAACTCTGCCCCATGCTCAGTTCACTATATAGGAACCACAGCAGCGTCCCTCCCCGAGTCCGATGTGAACTGGTCCTGAAGATGATACTGCCCTCCATCGACTACTGCGACACTGTATACAGTGCAGCCCCTAAGTCCACCCTATCTAAACTGGACACACTTTATAATGCCTTCTGCCGCTTTGCTCTCACTGCCTCTCCCCTCATCCACCACTGCGACCTCTACCGAGCCTTGGCACTACCGTCCCTCGAAAACCACCGCATCTCTCACTGTGCTAAATTTGTCTCCAACCTATGGCTCAAGTCCATCCCCTCCTGCCTTGCCACTGTGTTCACAGATGCCCCACCCTCTCCCATCATCTTAGATCCAGTGACTCCCATCAACTTTCAGTCCCTAGGCGGAAGATCTCTGCCGGTCAAGCTGCCTTCTCACACTGGCTACCCAAACTCTGGAATGCCCTCCCATCGCAAATACGGCACTCCTCCTCTTCCTACTCTCTGTCTACCGCCCTAGCAAACTTCCTTTTTACAAACTGCTCCTGTCCCTGAACCTGCCATGCCCCACTGTCCCCTCCCCAATGCCTGACCAGCAGCCTTAGCCTTGCTACAGAAGCTGGCATATAACCCCAAACTCGCTCTTATGTCCTGGGCCTATTCTGCCCTATGTACTGTGTATAACTGTGATAAACGTCCTCTGTTGTTTACAGCTGTTACTACTGTGCTAATTTACCTTGTCTGCTGCTTCTTGTCACAAAAATTGTTATTTGATACTATAATATCCTAAGCATTCAATGTGCGCTGCTTGTATATTCATGCAATTGCAATAAATAATAAATAAAACTCAGGCCTGCTAGTTGTACCAAGCTCATTCTGTGGCACCTATTCCTTGATTTGCTTATCAGCTATATTGACCGTCAAGGGTTGCACGCCGGCGCTTGAAGCAATGGAAGTTTGCCAGATCGCATGGTTCGAGTCCATTTTTTTATTGATTTATTTTAATAGTTTAGATAGTTAAAACTTTAGGAAAATAGTAAGAACAGGCTTACCAAGTATCTGGCTACAAAGAAAGATTGATTATATAAGCTGTCACTTCAGTACCAAGATGAATCTTCTGTATTAATTTTACATGGCTCAAAAGGTGTACTCGGCAAGCAGGAGGCTGACAGAAAACTGCAGGCCAATGGTAACCATCGCAGCAGTGGGCACACGGCTCCAGCACTACCTGTATGTGACATTGCAAGTAAGACTGATACCCAGATAAAAGGTTTATTAGCTGGTCTTAAATTGGACATTGCAGATGTGAATCAGGCTAAAGTTAAACTCCAAACAGTAACAGAATTAATTAAAAATTAAGCCAAAACAACATGCCAACAGATTAATGAACTGAAGAAAACAGTTGCATACTTAAACTCATTCACACAAAAGCAGAGTACTCAAATTGAACATCTCTTGGGGAAAATTGATGATTTAGAAAACAGGGGTCGTAGAAACAATATTAGAATTATTGGTGTCCCAGAGGGTTGGGAAGGCAATAATATGATTTACTTCCTGCAGTCATTTATCCCAGAGTTACTAAATGTTTGATGGGACCAGCCACTTGAGGCTGAGCGAGCCCACCGAACCTTGGGTCCCAAAATAGCACAAAACAAACGGGCTCAACATATCAATGCCCACTTTTTAAGATTTTCTATAACGGAGGAGGTGTTGAGAATTGCCAGGGACAGGAAATCTTTACATTGCCAAGGATGTAAAATTATGCTGTTTCAGGATTATTCTTCTGAGCTCGTTAATAAGAGAAAAGGCTTTTTTGAGATCAAGCAAGAATATCAGAGGATGGGAATTCAGTATAACTTTAAATGTCCAGCGGTGTTTCAAATAAGGGAGCGAGGAGGAGGGGCAGTCTCATGCACTTCAGTGGAAGACGCCTGGCATTATTTACAAATGATTAAGGAGTCAAACACTGCAACATCAGGTTCCTTGCTGTCCACAAACCGTCATTCAGGCTCAAAACACCAAAACACAGCGCATGGCACTGCTGCAGCAACCTACTCTTCCAGCAGTGTTACACATGCTCTGACAAACACAATCGAGTCTATGGAAGCTTATCCTTCTCCATCGACTACTACACAAGAAGTTTTTAAAATATCCACTCCACAACTTTACTCCACTGCTGTGAATACAGAAAAACGGAAAGGAAAAGTGCAACAATTGGCTAATTATAGAAAAGTAAGAAGTACCTCCGAAGTTGCGACTTCAGCTCAGAGACAAGGCAGGCAGTGGCAACAAAATGAGAATCGAGGGAGAAGTAGAAGTAGAAGCAGAAGCATGCAGCATAGTAAAGTGGCCCCAAGCAATGCTTCAGTTGATAATTCATTTGAAGTAGAGGAAGTGGAATCATTAATTGGTGCACCCGTTGCTACAAGCTCCAGACCATGTACACCAAAGGAGACAGAAGGAACTTTTGTGCAAGGCCTGTCAGATTCCGCAGGGGCACCTTCAGCCATACCCTCTAACCTTGCAACCATGTGACTTTAGTTGAACAAGAACAGGAACACTGCGTCGCAAATATGGTGGCTCTATTTAACAAACCATACCTGAAAAAGGGTGAGAATCTCACTTCCTAGTATAAACAAGGTTTATTCTACTGAAAATAAATAAGTAGGATTCATTATTGACTAATTCTGGACCTTACAAGCGTTTAGTACATTTTTATTTATTTTTTGTTGACCGGGTAAGTGCACTAGACATAAAGGCACGTTATGCTAATTTACATATGATTCTTAAGCATGTATGAGCCTGCTCTCTTATTGGTTATTACTGTCCACAACTTATTAATACCGTTAAGTATGGTGCAGCTGAGATACTCTGCAGATGTACTAGGGTACGCTATGAAAAGGCGCTGTTAAATGAATGGCTGGCTAAGAAATATTTAAAACAAATATGGGGGGAGTAACTCCCATCAATCTCAGAACTTCTGTACATTACAATTTCTAAGTATATACATATCTTTGTTTTTTTATTTTCTTATCATCTGTATGAACTAAGTTGATTCGGTTTATGCTAGAAAGGTAAAGATGCAGTGCAGGTGTGCAGAAATTGTGACTTTTGGAATATTTGGCTCCTCATATGCAGACTTCTTCTCCAGCAGTTTCTAAACTTTCCAGCACGGGCCAGGCAAATTTGTTCTTCTTTCTCGAATTTGAAATTAATGGTGGCCTTTTAATTTAATTACATACTGATAATTCTTATTGAGACAAGATGACCGTGGATTGGACGGGCTAGAATAAATATGCTAGTAAATCTAGTAGTTGTTTTGCAAACCTAGATTCCCACATTATACAGGATAATATTGAGTTCGCCGGGTAGGACTACCGGGCGCTCTACAAACCCAAATCATACTTTAGCAGATAAGGGTTGATTCTATGAAGTGACGGGGTGCAAACTTTTTGGGTACTTAGGAGAATACAGTTGTAAAAGTGATTACTAATCTTTTATATCCTTCCAATCACATTGTGATCTAACAGTCAGTTAAATAACAGAGATCTAGGTGCCACATTACAGGGTAAAAGAAGAAGTCTTACTGCCCGGGGGTCTAAAGGAAATTAATTCTGGACTTAGCTAGAAGCAAGAATTATGGAAAAAAGAGGAAGAATATGATGGGACTGGTAATGAGTTGAGCTAATTGACCTTGTTACATAAATGCACACGTGTGGGTAGTCTTTTACACCTTGGTGTTATGGAATCCTTAGAACAGTCTGGATTAGCAGATAGTTTTATTAAATAAATGACGTAAGTCAAATAAATATTATTTTTGGCCTTTTACTAACATGCGCCATGGAGTACCCGAACTGTATTCTTTTTTTATCATGAAAATAACTTAGTGTTAAAAATTATTTCTCTCACGTTATTCCCAATGTTATAATGTTTTTACCTGTTATTTCTAATAACTGTTAACATGTATTATTGTTATTTAATTTAACGGTCTTAGCAATTTATAAGCAGACAGGAGTCAGAGTTAGAGCTTCTGGTTACACCGCCACCTTGTATTAGTAGTTTGGTGTTTTTTGACTCGTCAGTAGCTAACATCCTACTGTTATTAGAGTAGTTAATTTCTTTAGAACATTTTTATTTTTAAACTGTAGTGACCTAATACACACAGATAAGAATACAATAGTACTTCATACACCTCTTACTACAATGTTTTTGCTATAGCTATTCATTTCAATATATATTAATTAGACTTTGAAGAAAACAAAGAGCTAGTACAGGATTTAGAAAAATATAATTGTTATATTTTTCATCTATTGCAATCCCTAGAAGAAACAGTGACTTATTATCAATTATTTAAGATTGGGTGCTTGTACTAGAAATGGCACAATATAGGATTATATCCTGGAATGTGAATGGAATGGGATCCCCCATCAAAAGGAAAAAAATATTGTCTAGACTTAACAAACAGAAGGTAGACATGGCAGTTATTCAGGAAACACACATGTTTTTATGGTCTAAAGCATTTCCTGATATTCTGTGATTTTAATTGTGGTTTTATGAATTATTTGAGACTGTTGTGAAGCGCCTTGATATTTGAAAGGCGCTCAATTAAATAAAGATTATTATTATGATGTATGAAGAATCGGAGAAACTTAAAAGATCCTGGGTGGGTCAAGCTGAGAGTTCATGTTTCTCTTCAAAAAAACATGGCACTTCAATTTTAATAAGAAAAGGGGTGAACTTTTGTAAACATGGTCAGTAGGTATCAAATACTTTCAGGTACACTTGATGGTCAGAAAGTGATACTCTGTAATATTTATGCCCCTAACACAGGTCGTGATGAATTCTTTAATTCCATAGTGGTCTCGCTCAGCACTTTTCTGAGTATGAAATTATCCTTAGAGGTGATTTTAATGAAGTACTAGATCCTATTTTAGGTAGATCCTCAATCAAAACAGTACAGGTTAACACAAAATCCAGAGACTCTTTTAAGAAACTACTAATGGAAATAGGTCTTACTGATGCATGGAGGGTGGTTCATCCTACGGATAAAGACTATTCCTATTTTTCAAATAGACATAGGTCCTATAGTAGGATCGACTGTATATTAGTGTCAAACACCCTAATTACAAATGTTATGGATACTAAGATAGAAAGTATTATTATTTCAGACCATGCAATGGTTATTTTAGATATGGTGCTAAGTGGTAGGAGGGGGAAAATCACACAGGTGGAGATTTAATGCAGGATTGCTTAAAGAAAAAGACTTCCTAACATGGGTGAACAAACAGACAAAGGAATACTTTGAAATCAATGGCAATGGAGATGTTTCCAGTGTATGCTTATGGGAGGCACATAAAGCCTATATTAGAGGCAGAATAATAAGTTATTCTGCAAACAGGAAAAAAGAAAGAGATAGAATACTTGAGATGAAAGAGAGGGAACTTACAAATTTATCTAAAACATCCTAACAGTCTGTGGCCCAGATATTTAAAGCTTTACGCAGTGTGCAAACCGTTTGTGCGGGTTTAGTGCGGGATTAGCACGGGTCTGCTATATTCAAAAGGCCAAATAGCGTGCGCAAGTCGCATTAGCGCCGGGCAAACCATAATTATATGCAAGGGGCACACTGAATACGAATACAGGCGCTATGGGATATTCATCGGCTAGCACCGCACTAAGGTGTTTAGCGCGACTTAGCGTGACCCTTAGCGCAGTACAAATTACCGCCCATGAAAAGCTGGTCTTAACCCTGGGCAAACAGCTTTGCACGACATTGGTGCTTTGCTCGGTGTTTGTGTGGGATTTGCACGGCTTGCGTGACCCTAGTATATAAGTATGACACTTAGAAAATGCCAGACATGGAGGACACATGCTGCTCACTGATGGGACCACCATGATGCCAACAGCTGCCACCAGTCCCATCCATGCCAGCCAGTAAGGGGTGATCTGGCCCACAGGGGACATCATGGTAGTGTGGCCATACAGCACACACCTGCAGAACATAAGTCTGTGGTGACCAACAGATGCCAGCACATACATGCAGCACTGTGGGCATAGTGGCCATTGAGGGGAGGGTGTACGGGTGGCCAGAACTCATCACAGCCCAGGTGTGGCCACAAGGCAGGGACACATCACACAGTGCACATGAGCCAGTAGTGGGAATACCCCACCACCTGTGTGCCTGTCGGATCTTACATAACCCCCCCCCAGTCACATACCGCACAACTGTACAGATGTCACAGCACACACATCCAGCCATGTATATGTCACTGTGAGCATCCCATGCCACAGGCGCAGCATCTGTGGAGCACACAACAGCGAAACAGTACTGTCCACTGTCAGTAATCACCTGCAAGCTGGGTCTGTCACTGTATACGGTGCAGTAGTAATCACTGCCCTACATACCACAGGCATTGCCGTGTCCCTCACACTACCGGCCCCCATGCTACTAGTATCTGCTGTGCACTGTAGCATGGTCTATAGTGTGACAGTTGCATGCAACACCACCACCGCCTGTGCCTATGCTGTGTTGTCCCCTGGGGCTCACAATGCTATGCTGTACTGCATACATGTAGCCTGCAGCAACCATCATGCACTGTCAGACTGACCTACAGGTGGAGCTGCGGCCAGACCTGTCTAGCCCCTGTACTTCCAGACTGACCTACAGGTGGAGCTGTGGGACCCTGCAGTAACACTGGGCAAACTGCATGCAAATCAGGGAATAATGAGATGCTAATCTGGCTGTTTGCCCACAGACTACCTAAGTAGGCTCATTTGCATGTCACATTTGAATATGGCAAATCTTAATGCCAGGCAAACGTGTTTGCACCAAGTAAACAGCTTAGCTCCGTGCTAAAGTCGTTCAAACGTGTTAGCGTGGCGCTAACGGTTCGGGGCATATTATATAGTTTTGATCGCTGTTCTTTCACATCTGCTGCTGCCTGCAGCTGTACTGGGTCCACGCATTTTCTGGCACACACATTGGCCACATAGCTCAACTCTACCTACCCTCACGTCGCTGTGCACTGTGTTGTTGTTGTGGTTTGCACTTCCTGGTTGCTATATTCAGTGCTGTCTTATTCCAGGGCTATGTTTGCCCTGCACTCCCAGCCCAGTTTGCATGGTCTCATTCCCATGCTATATTCAGAAGCTGTTTGCCCCGGGCTATTCATTTTGACTATAGCTTGCTTTGTGCTCCAGGCTAAGTTTGCCCATCGGGCAGTGTTAACTTAGACCAGGGGCAAAGTTTTGAATATCTGGCCCTATGACTCCAAGCGGAGAAACTACATAAAATAGCCGTCTTGCAGGGAGAAATTAACACAGTTTTGACCCAGAAAACAGAATATGCGCTTTTTGGGACAAAGCAAAGACACTGGGAAGCTGAGGACAAAGCAGGCAAGCTCTTAGCCTTAAGATTAAAGAAAATACAACAGCAAAATATTACAACAGGACTACAAAACAGTTCAGGCAAGACAGGCACAACTAATAAAGAAATTAATAGTGAGTTTCACAGATTTTTTCAAAATATTTATTCAAAACAGGAAACACTAAATAAAGATAAAACTTGACAGCTTCTTTAAAAGACTCAAATTACCCACACTTACTCAACAGAATAGGGAGCAATTAGAAAAAAGTATGCCTTTGGAGGAAGTACAATCAGCTGTACACAAACTTCCATCTGGCAAAACCCCTGGCCCTGACGGCTTCTCTAGTGAGTATTACCACAAAAAAAAGCTCCACAATTCTCCTCCATCTACATGAGGCCTTTCTTGAAGCTTGGGAACAAAAATCACTACCACATACTATGAGACAAGCTTACTTAACCTTAATACCCCAAAAAATAAAGATAGTTTTGAGTGCTCCAGCTACAGGCCGATCTCGTTAATGAACACTGATTATAAAATTGTAACAAACACACTGCCAAAAAGAATACAAGACATTATCACAACTCTAATTGGCTTGGAGCAAGTTGGATTCATCATTAATAGATTGGGTGCAGATAGCACTCATAGACTTCTTAACTTAATATGGTCAGCTAATAAAAAGAAGGGACCCTATGTGGTGCCATCACTTGACATATTGAAAGCATTTGATTCCGTCAACTGGAACTATATGTCAAGAGTCTTGACCGAATTTGGTTGCGGACAGAATTTTAATAAGTGGGTTGCGATGATTTATGATAAACCCAATACACAAATTCTAACAAATGGTGTACTGTCCCCACAAGTTGAACTAACTTGTGGCACCAGACAGGGATGCCCCCTCTTTCCTTATCTCTTGATTTTAGCTTTTGAACCTCTTATAAGGCTAATACAAGAACATCCTGGGGTAAAAGGTCTTAGATATGGGATAGAGGAGCATAAATCATTTACATTTGCTAATGACTTGCTATTAAACCTTAGTAATCCGATTCATTGTTGTCTAAATGTGAAGGCAATTCTCTCAGATTTTGGAAAAATCTTGGGACTTAAAATTAACTGGGACAGATACTGTACAACTATTTGAACAAATATAATATGAGTTGTCTTGAAGGAATCCTGGATGACAAGTGGTACGAACCTAGTATTACATACTTAGGTCTTCAAATCTCAACCAACTTAAAAGAAATAATCTCCTGCAATTATGAACCACTGTTAAAAGACACTGAATCAGATCTATCTAGATGGGAGAAGCTCAGCCTATCCCTTTGGGGGAAAATAAACACAATTACGATGAATATAGCACCCAAATTGTCTACCTATTCCAAAATCTACCAATACTTATAGGAAAACATTGTTAAAAAGACTTGATAGAATCATTAGGAATTTTTTATGGCAAAACAAACCTCCTAGGATTGGAATAACAAAATTTAGGGCACCCTGTGTGTTTCAGAGGGCATTGCTTTACCATGGTGGGGACGTTACCAGATGGCCTTTATTCTCAAACATGTATTAAGACATTTGACAATCTCCGCCTCAAATAAAGAATGTCAACCCCTATGGCTTAAACTAGAAAAAGAAATACTTAGGTCAAATAGTCTTTTTGATTTAATATATATACCGCTGAAAGTTCCCATACTGGATAATCCATGCTTACAAGGATCGGTGGTAGCACTTAAAAAAATAAATGCCCTTATAAATCCTAAACAGATACCCCTGGACTTGACACCCTTTTGAAACAACACTAAGCTGATAGGGTTTAAACAGGTACTGCACAACTCTGACTGGTGTGAAAGGGGAATTACAAGACTCATACACTTAATAGAGCCCCAATCCAGAGTGTTGCTTTCCTTCCAGGAGTTGAAAACCAAATATGGTGTCTGCAATTATCACTTACACTATTACCTACAGTTAAGGGAAGTGCTTAAAAACTCATAACACACTTAATCAGAATTATGAATTACCAGATTGTGAGGCATGGGAACAACTGGTTCAACTGTTGGAGCTTAAGAAAGGGGCAGGCCTCTTATATAAATTCCTAACTAACCATCTATCCTCTACATGTCTAACCATAAAGGTCAAACAGAACTGGGAGGAAGAGCTTCATGCTGCTATAAGTGATGAAGAGTGGTATGCCACCTGGGGAATGGCCATCAGATCACACAAAGAGTTACAAGGTAGGTGGCTTCAATTCAGAATACTACACAGATATTATATTTGTCCGGAAAAGATGAACAACATGGGATTAAGTGAGGAAGCCAGATGTTGGAAGTGTAAAGTACTAGGTGCCAATCTGACACATATGTTATAGGGTTGCCCCAAGATCAAAGCAATTTGAAACAGTGTATGGTCTATCTGTAATCTAGTCATAGGAAAAACTGTCCCTCACTCACCAATGATGTTCATATTAGTGATTTACCCGGATTCTTTAAACTTGAGTAGACATCAGGAAATTTGGATCTCCCAGGCATCTCTTTCTCTAAAGAGACTTTTATTACAAAGATGGAAAAGTACATTGACACCCATACTTACAGAAAGGTGCAATCAAATGGTGTTTCTATATAATAATGAACGGATATGTTATTCTTTATCAAAAAAAATCAGACACTATGCAGGACATCTAGGCACCTTTCTGGTCACTGCAGCAGGGATGAGGATTAATAGTAAAATAAGTGATGTATAAAAATGGCAATAGACTCAAAATAATCTTTAGGGAGGTGGGAAGGGGGAACATGAAAAATGTTCACTCTATTATACTAGTCAGATATATGGTCTAGCTCTTATTTAAAACAGATGTAACGTTTGATGTGAAAGAATTACAATTTACTGTTATGTTTTATAAAACTGTTTAAGATTTTTCTCTGTTCACCTATGTCTCATTCTCATTTAGCTTGTTTAACTGTTTGCATTTATTTTGGAAAAAACAATAAAAATTATTATGGAAAAAAAAAGACCCTCAAGGTGCTTTTTCTTTTTGCTTTTGTTTGCCAGCTGTAGTAATTGGTTGGTGTTCAGAAACATAGAAACACAGAAATTGTAATCAGATAAGGACTGCTAGGCCTATCTAGTCTGCCCATATACCCTACCTGTACCAGTGGCCGTTGACCCTACTTGGTTATCAGCTTTAGCTTCTCCTTCCCACTGCTAAGGTTCCCTTGTGCCTATCCCATGCATGTTTGATATCCCCCACTGTGTGCACTCCCACCACCTCCTGGGGTAGCTAGGCTATTCCATGCATCCACCACCCTTTCCGTGAAGAAGAACTTACTCACATTCCCCTTATCCTGCCCTCCAGTCTCATATTGTGCCCCTCATTCTTGTACATCTCCTATACTGGAGGAAGTCTCTCACTTGCATCTTGTTTATGCCTTTGAGATACTTGAAGGTTTCTATCATATCTCCCCGTTCCCGCCTCTCCTCCAGTGTATACATGTTGAGGTCTCTTAATCTCTCCTTATATGTCTTCTGGTGCAAGCCCTGCACCATCTTAGTTGCCCTCCTCTGAACTGCCTCCACCCTATGTCCTTACGAAGATGCAGCCTCCAGAACTATACACAGTACTCCAGATGAGGCCTCACCAGTGTTTTGTACAGTGGTACCACCACCTCCCTTCTTCTGTTAGTGATACCCCTTCCTATGCACCCCAACATGCCATTGACCTTTCCCACTGCCTTTGTACATTGATTTGCCACCTTTAGATCATCTGAGATAATTATCCCCAGATCCCTTTCCTTCCTGGTGACCTTCAGCTCCTCCCCATTCTGTAAGTCTTAGCAAGGTTTTTGCACCCCAGGTGCATGCGTTTGCACTTTTTTTGCATTGAATTTTAGTTGCCACACTTGAGACCTTTTTCCAGCTTTCCAAGATCTCTCCTCATTCTCTCCACCCCATCCTGAGTGTTTACCCTGTTGCAGATCTTCATGTCATCTGTGAATAGGCAAACCATCCCTTCCAGCCCTTCAGCAATGTCACTAATGAAGACATTAAAAAGGACTGGCCCCAGGACTGATCCTTGAGGGACACCACTGGTCACCCCCCTCTCCTCGGACTGGATTCCATTTACCACCACCCACTGCTTTCTGTCCCTCAACCAGTTTCTAACCCAGACCTCCACCCTGTGGCCCACCCCCAGGCTACTCAACCTGTTTACCAGCCTTTTATGTGGCATGATGTTGAAGGTCTTAGTGAAATCGAGATATGCAGCATCCACCACTCCCCCCCCCCCGATTCGCCTCCTTTGTCACTCAGTCAAAAAAATCTATCAGATTTGTTTGACATGACCTCCCTGCTGTGAATCCATGCTACCTAGGATCCTGTACTCTGTCGGGCTCCAAGTATTCCACTGCCCTTTCCTTGAGTAGTGCCTCCATAATCTTGCTCACTACTGAGGTGAGGCTGACTGGCCTATAGTTTCCTGCCTCCTCCCTGCTACTTTTGTGAAGAGGTACTACATGCACCCTCCTCCAGTCCTCTGGAACCACTTCTGTATTGAGCAACTCACTAAATAGGATTGCCAGCGGTGCTGCTAGCTCCCCCTGTAATTCCCTTAATATCCTTGAGTTTATGCTATCTGGGCCCACTGTTTTGTCGCCCCTCAGTTTTGTGACTTCCTCTTGGACTCTCTCTTCTGCAAATGGCCTGGTGTTCACCTCCCCTCCCCTTTGTTTCTGATACCTAGTTTTGGTCCCTGTCCCTCCCTTCTTCAGTGAATACTGAGCAGAAGTATTCATTCAGTATTGCTGCATTTTCTCGATCCCCTTCCACGCTCAACCCTTCATCCCTTCTGAGCCTTACGACCCCCTTTTGGCTTTCCTTCTTTCACCGATGTACCTATAGACTGTCTTGTCCCCTCTCTTTGCCATCTGTGCTAATCTCCTGTGTTTGTGCCTTTGTGCTCCTAACTGCCCTCCCTGTTCCCTCTGTCTATTTAGGCACACCACCCTGTCCTCCTCCTTCTGAGTTTATTTGTATTTTCTGAAAGCCAGCTTTTTTGCCCTTACTTTCTCTGCCACTTCCTTTGAGAACCGCAGTGTTTTTTTCCTTCTTTTGCCCATGCTTCTCAGCCTAATGCACTGGTTTGTCACTTCCACTATGGCTCCCTTTAGGTGTACCCACTGCTCCTCAACACCTCCCCTGCTTCCTACCTTGCCAGGGCTTCCTTGATACATATCCCCATCCTAGCAAAGTCCACCCTCCTAAAGTCCAAGATCCTCACCTTTGTGGGGCTCAGCTGTGACTCTGTCTTCATATTAAACCACACTGCATGGTGGTCCCTGAACCCTAGGTGCCCTTCCACCCATACGTCCGTGATTCTGTCTCCATTGGTCAGTACTAGGTCCAGAACTGCCCTTTCACTGGTGGGTTCCAGCACTAACTGTCTGAGGCCTGCCCCCTGCAAGGATTCCCGGATGTTACGGTTCTTGGCTAAGACTGCCACCAGGATGGACCAATCCATGACAGGCAAATTAAAGTCACCAAGCACCAGTACCTCCCCATTTGCTGCCATCTTGTGTATTTCTTCCACTAGCTCCCTGTCCACCTCCTCCCCCTGTGCTGGAGGCCTGTACATCACACCTGTGCAAACTGCTGTGCCTTTGCCCAAATTATGAGCCAGTGAAAACCGTGGTTCTCCTGGTTGCAGGAACTGCAATGGAACCAGTCAAAACTGATACATTTCAATAAAACTAAGATTAAATCTGAGTATCAAAAAAAACTCAAAAACTTTACAAAATAATAAATTTGGAATCAAATCTAAGGACACTCAGCCACAGACACTCAAGCAGGACTCCTAGGTGACTAATCAGCAAAGAATAAATCTGCTGTTGGAATGTCAGGGGAAGTGTAGCCACACTGTAGAGTTCGAACTTTAACATTCTAAAGTTCTGTCTCTGGGGAAACACCTCATGGCTGAGATGCTGCTACTTATAGGAACATCACAAATACACTCCTGCTGCTAGAAGCTCAGAGTCCTTTAAAAGATAAGGTCCAGATATAGTTATGTTCCCAGCTCATGATCTGCATCAAAAAGGCATCTGTGCTCAGCTCCGTGACACTACCATGCAAAAAAAACAGCAAGACATTTTGTGCCTGATTCCCATCCCTTGGCCAGTGGAGTCTGGAGATCACTATGGAGGCACTGTTCTCCAATTTTGGGGGAGGGGCTCAGCCTGCCCCACCAAAAAAGTGGAGCAATCTCGGGCATAGTGAGAGACCACACAAAGCATCTGCCCGTCTGACTGCAGGTAAGATATAGTCGGATTAAGTAGGGAAAGAGGGTGGCTACACCTCCATGCTCACAAACAAGCCCAGTACTCTTGGAAGCCCCGTTCCCCCATATGATGGATCTGGAGAACTAGTAAACAAGCCTCGCAGAGGTGGATGGGGCAGCTGCAGGGGTCTAGCATTGCGAGATGGAAAGCCACTGTAGGGTAGCAAAATGGGCTACCTCCAAGTGGGAGTCAAAGGAGGGTGTAGCTCCCCACCCCCACTGGTATAAAGAAGGAAAAGTAAGAAAAGGACATCTGTAATGTGAGCGCAGAGCATCAGCGCCGGAGGCCTGGGTATGGGAGCAACCTCATGTCTGTCACTCACTGGGCCGGTGACTGGTGGGCAGATCATCTAGGTAATCAGCTTGTTTTCTGGGAGGGAGGGGATAGAAGCAGATGCTCTGCAGCTGACTTACAAGTGGGACTTGGCAGGAGTCTCTGAGCAGACCACCACCCTGGGCTACAGTTAACTCAGCTTTGGAAGCATTTGACTTCCAAAAATAAGTTATGAGCTTCAAAAATGTAGGTGAAGGAAGTATTTGACTACCAATGGGGGAAACAAATTTAGGTGTCAACCCATTTTGCAGGTATAAAAATAAACAGATTTTTTATAAAGAGTGGGTACTTTACCTGTGCTATCTATAACTTCCAAGAACTGGTCTCTTTTAAAATATTTACTTCCAAGCTATATGACAGTCAAACAATGAATTGACATTTAAATTTGGACTTATGAAAGTGTTCGACTTTCACCTCTCCCCAAAAAATTGACCCCAACCACCACCCCCACCCTGAAATGGCCAAGAGCAAGTGCCACATCACACTCTAGGAGCACTCAGGTTAAGGAACAAGGTGGGGATGGGAGAAGAGGTGTCTGTGTGACCCATTACAAACAAAAGGCATACAGGGGGAACAACCTGATGCAAATCCCCGGTTTGGCATTAAAGATTTTTCACTGAATCATATGGACAAAAAAAACAGGTCTCCATTTGTGTGAAACGAACCACCCAGCCGTGAGGTAGGGAGGATCGAGCTCATCATGAGCGGAGAGCAGTGCAGAAGCAAACTCAATTGAATGATTAAGTGCCAAAGCCAGCAACATACACTTTGAAAGTCAGTCTGTACTCAGTTACTGTACAGAATTTAAGGAGCCTGGGTTCAACGCCTAATCTGCTGATACTACTTTGTTTACCTTAATTTTTAGAACTTTTTGGGATGGAGGCCGGGAAAGGTCACTGAGCCAAAGCTCATTTCCAGGTGTGAGCTGGGAGAACAGGGTGTTTAAGTGACTTGCTCAGTGTTAAGCAGTATACAAGTGGCAGTTGCTGGACTCAAACCATGGTCGGCTGCGTCTACAGGTTCACAGCTTGGTGCTCTAGCCTTTAGGCAATACTGTCTATATTTTTAAATATTGTTTATCATTTTACCCATTTAGAGCTTGGTAAGTGCCCACCTTCCTCCCTCCTCAGTGCCCCCTGCCCCCTCTGCCTCTACCACAGCAGGAGAGTCTCTGCTGGCAGCCTCTGCTCACTGCCAGTGAAGCTCATGGCTCTCCTCCAGAATGTACGGCGCCATCATCATACATAAATACATAAGAGCCTTGCATCACGTCAAGGATTTCCACACTCTGACTGGGGTCCTGTATTCCTAACCATGCTACTCCCTCCCCACAGGCCACCAGAGGTGCAGTCCTGAGGTGTATCAGCAGGTACATTTCAGCCTCCCTGTGACAGGAGGCATCCGAGACACTGCCTCTGGTACTCGATGTATGATCACCAAAGCCAATGATTTATGGCGATTAAAGTAATGAAATTCCGTTTCCAGTACTTGAAAATTCTGGGAACTGCACCAGTGATTGTTAGTCTTAATTTCCTCATTTTACCAGGATTCTACTGGCATTCTTTTAGTATGTGTTTAAATAATCAGAATTAAAGAAGGCTTTCTATAAAGAGCAAGGAATGAAACAAGCTGAAAATAGTACAGGAAGCAATTAATAGGAAAAATACAAGTTCTGTTGATTTACTGATCTGGTATAAAATGCCAAATTCCATGAAATTCTTTGTTTTCACCTGTGTACATGCACTCCAAATTCTGCAATTTTACGGGGTTTTCCATTACAAAATGAAAACCAGTGGTGTGATATCCAGGACTCAGGATATGAACCCAGGTCCATCAGCATACTGTAGTAAGCCATATCACTTCTACTGGCTACCAGTGGGACTCATGAATGAGAATAAGCCAGATCTTCTCAAGGACTTCTTTGGGCTTCCAAGAGGTGTGAATGGCTATTGGTACTCCTCAGTTTAGACTGCTGTGTCAGACACAGTAATATACACTTATTGTTAATAAATACATTCAAACTGATTTGCTGCATGTATTGTGCCACATAGGATCCAGCTGGCATGTTGGTACTGCTCTGACAGCACCGATGTGTTTTGCTAGAGATAAAGATATTTAAATATGAATTAGTATTCCAAGTCTGCTGAAGTGAAAACAAACCTGCTAGCAATGCTGCAAACACCGTTTATAATCCTTCTTCGAAAATTAAAAAACAGCATCCTGGAGCAACATAAAATTTAAACACTGGCCCATCCATGGAGTCTTGTGGGACCTGATTTCCCTTGCTTTTATAGCTGTGAATAATGCACAAATACCTGCATGAATAATCCATGAATTAGGTATGGTTAAAGGAGCCTGTTTATGCAGTCTTAGAGAGATCCTCCCCACGTCAACATAAGGGATAGAGCCTTCTATTTTTGGTGCCCCACGTGTGCTGCCTGGATTAAATCTCCTAGACAGAACTGAGCACACCAGCATTGCTCCGCCGGGGGTTGGGGGGGGTTAATACCCATAGTATTATAGCTGTCATGGCTAAATCATCGGGCTTGACCACTCCCGAACACCCCCCCCCCAGCAAAAGCCGCCATTGTTATAAAATTCATAATTTTGTTTGCACCAACACTCAGAAGAAAACCATGATTTTAACAAGAGCCCATAGAGCTTGACCTTCTATTTCTGCAGCTATTTACAAGGACTCAGACACATTTGAATCCCTGTAAATAACTACAGAAAATCCAAAATTTGGGTTTAAAGCTTTATCATGATCCTCCATGTGTGTTCTAAATGTCAGCATGCTTTCTTCTGGATGTGAGTTAAACAAAATACAGTAAAACACAGAGAATAATGCATGGGCAATCATGCACAACAAGGCTGTGTTTCCATCAAGGGGATTCTGATGACATCATAGGGAACGCGAAAGCGAAGCTTGAGAGGTACAGATGTCATTCGAACCCCGAGATGGAAAAATATCCAAGTTGGTATGGTTGCCCATGTGTTATTTTGTATAGTACATGGTTTAAAACATAAAATAAAAAAATGTTGCTTTTTTTCTTCCCAAGAAACTGAAGGTTTAACTTTTGATTGTTTTAAAAAACATTAAACCCAACCTCACCCAGCTGCCCAGAACCTGCACAGGTAAGGTGTAGGTTTCTGTTTTTCATAATGATGAAACAAGGGAAGAGTTTTTGTTTGGAGATTGTCTGGGTGCTGTGTGTTTGTGTGTGTGTGTGGGGGGGGGTGAAAGTGAAAATGCAGGTGTCACGAGCTTACATTTTATTTAAAAAAGCTGCTCTAACACAGACGGGAACAACAGCATTCTATGACCTTTGAACTGTGGTACAGCAGCTTTTTAGTTAGGGTGGAAATCCATGTACATCAAGGGGTAACTATACACTATGGGGGAGATATTCAGAGGAGTTTCACAATGCGCAACAGAGCTGCGCATGTGCAACCACAGAAAATGCGCCCCAGAGCCATATTCAACCAACGTGAATGCGCAGTGCAATATCCATTGCGCAGATGCGCAACAGTAATGTATGCAGCGCAAGTACATGGGGTGTATCCATGAATATGTTGCACAATAGCATATTCAGACGAAAAGCATGGCGCACGGTAAGAGCAAGTCACAGAATGCACCAGACAGACTTGAGCATACAAAAGGAGGCTCAAACACACACACAGGAGATGCGCAAGCCAGAGCAAGAGACAGCAATGGATGCAGGGCCTTTCCTGATGGAGGCGGTAATGAGGGGTGTGAGGAGGGAGGAACACCAACATGGCCAAGGATGGGCCCGTCGCCAGTATGCCCACCACAGACAGTACCATGCCTGCCTCACCTTTGAGGACTATGGTGACATGGAGATCGTGGGCTGGTACTGGCTGAACAGGCCAATTCTGAGGCAGCTCTGTGAGCTGCGCCATAATGAGTTGCAGGCACCCACCAGAAGGAGTCATGCCATGACAGTGGAGACCAATGTGACAGCAGCAATGTGCCTGCTCGCCACGGGCACCTTCCAGAAACCAGTGGGAGCAACCACTGGTATAACCCAGCCGGCCACATCCCTCCTCCTCACACAGTTCCTCAACACCCTGCTGCTACATGCTTCAGAGTACATGAGATTCCCAAGCACACAGGCAGAGTGTACAGCAAACATGCAGGACTTCCACAGGGTGGCACGCATGCTAGGCATATTTGGGTCCATAGACTCCACCCACGTGGCCATACGCACATCACCTGGCCCAGAGGGGGCCACCTACATGAACAGAAAGGGCTACCCATCCGTCAACTGCCAGGTGGTGTGCAATGCCACTGGGCGCATCACCAATGTCTGTGCCACCCACCCTGGGAGTGCACATGACGCATTCATCTGGCACAGCTCCATCCTGTGCCAGAGGTTCAAGCCTGGGGAGATCCCCGTGGGTCACCTGATAGGTGAGCACAGCATGGGACGGGGTGAGAGGGCAGCCGTGAAGAGGTGTGGAGGCCCAAGCCACACATGGAGGATGATATATGGGTGGCTACAGGCAGCAGGGAGGAGGGCAAGGGAACATGCAATGCCATGTGCTAACCAGCATGTGTGATCCCCACAGGTGACAGCGCCTACCCCCTGCGCCCCTGGCTGCTCACCCCCATCCGGCACCCATCCAATGCTGCAAAGGAGAGATACAATGAGGCACATATCGCTACACGCAGCATCATTGAGTGAGTCTTTGGCATGCTTAAGATGCGAGTCCGTTGCCTAGACAGGTTCGGGTGGTGCCCTACAGTACGGCCCTGCGGAAACTTGTGGCCTATTCCTGGCCTGCTGCATGCCGCAGAACGTGGCCACTGACTGTGGGATAGCTGTCCAGGTGGATGAGGGCAAGAGCAGTGATGAGGATGGGGATGGTGGGCCAGATGGGGGTGTACAGCCACCTGTGCAGAGGAGGGACCCCAGGATGGTTGTACGGGCACAGAAACACCATGACACGATTGCACAGGAGCACTTCAGGAACCACAGGTGAGCACCAGACATGACAGCAGTGCATGCACGGCACACCACACATACAAACACACAGAAGTGCATGGCCACACAGAGATGCATGCAGAGACACTGGCACACACAGCATGCGCAGGGACCACACAATCACACAGCCACACACCCACAACACAGTGCACAGGCAAGGAGGCATGCAGACGCACGCGGGGCACTGCACTGGACACAGAGCTGCCCGCATCTCAACCCACACAAGCACTACCAGCATCATCACGCGTCACACAGCTGGGCACAGTCAGGAGCGGTGGGCGATGTGGCAGCACACACACACTGGTGCAGCTGGATGTGGCATGGATCAGAGTTGCACTGGTACACAGGCAAGGCTGGCACAGTGCTGCCCTCTTCACGCCCATGCCACAAGGCCCACCAGCACTGCATGCACACATGGAGGATGTGCCACATGCCACACATACGTGCCAGCATATGCACATGGGCGCACCCGGTCAAGTGCGCACCAGGCAACAGCAGCGGGCAGCATGATGGGACAGCACACACAGCAGGCCTACCGTGCAGTGCCACGGCCACATGGGCAGCCACACCCGCGGGCTGTGTGGCAGCCACAGGCTGTTCAACAGCCACTGGAGGTGTAACCAACACACTCGCAGGGGTAGAGGCCTGAGAACATGGCTGGGTTCTCGCGGGCATGAAAAGTCCAGCAAAGAGAGTACTGCCAGGTGTGTCAAAGATGGGCACATCAGAGCCCAGTGTCAGCCGTGCTGGGGTCACCAGATGCCGAGTCTATGGTGTCAAAGTTGCACTACGGGGAGTCCAGTGGATGCCAGTTATGCAAATCTGGTGGCAATGGTACTGGCAATGTGGTCCAGTGATGTGGTCATGGCCTCCCGCAGCTGCTAGAGCTCACCAATCAGCTGGGCACATCCAGTGTCCCCATGCTTGGACAGTTGACACAACTCCACCCACAGTACATGGATCTCAGCCCCAAGCATCGCCTGGTTGTCCACAGATGACCGTAGCAGCCTGGTGTGCTTGTCCAGTCTGTCAGCGCCTTGCACATCCTGGGGCTGATGCCGACCGGCTGGGGGTGTGGCGGCATGTCGTGCAACATCCCTCACCTAGAGATGCTGCACAGGGGACTGCTCATGTGGTGGGGAATGTGCATGTGCCCCATCAGTGGCCTCTGTAGTGTGCTGCACGGTGGACACTGCAGCCGCTGCCATAGCCCATCTGCCTGCTGGACCAGCCCCATGGCACCGGTGACCTCGCCAGCACCCCCCCCCCACAGCTGGCAACAACAGTGGCGCCACACGCCACTGTACGGCCATGGCCAGGTGGCATCTGCAGGCATGCCATACTGCCAGTGATGGCAACTGCTGCCTTTGTACGGCCCTGTACCGTGGATGGCGTGTCCAGGCCCATGCCACCCAGGCTCAGTGTAATGTCATCATCTGTGTCCGATTATGCACCCTCCTGAGTCCCTGGTACAAGTACCGGTAGGGCCTCGGTTAGGAGGAGGTCCATCAGGGGTCACTGTCACCCAGACCAAGGAATTCCAGCAGCTCCACACTACCCCGTCACTGATGGTCAGTGTCCCTGATGCCTGTGGACATTGATGGCACTGCCTCATCGGGTCCAGTGTCGTTGTCGGTGTCCTGCAACTCACCCCTGATGCATGATGGCACTGGAAGACAGAAGAGCAATATCTGTGTTGACAATGGCAATGTGCATTCAGTGCCTTGGCCAGTGCGAAGGGATATGCGTGCAAACACCATGCCTGCACGCAACAGGGGATGTCCGTGCAGCACCGCATGTCAGGCTGGTCAGAACACAGGTGGTGCACATGCCAGGCCAGCCATGGGTGGATGCAGCACATGGTGGTGGTGCACCAACATACGGCTGACGTGCATGTCCCCCATGGACCACAACACCAGTTGTGTGCCGGCAGCTGCCTGTGCCCTTGTGGACCATGCCGTGCCAATGGCGCTCACTGTGCTGGCAGTGCTGGGGGCAGCCATGCAGTGCTGCACACCCTGGACCACAATTCCAATGGCCACAGTACAGTGCCCATGCTGCTGTCCCACTGCACATAGATGGCCACGGCCATGCATGTTGGCCCCATGGGCAGCATGCGCAGCTGCATGCCATACAAGTCATGGACACACCACACTGCTGCAGTCACACTTGCATGCTGCTGGCCAACACCCCCCCACACCCACATTCGATGACAACAGACTCACAGTGCTGTGATGGGCTGCGACCCTTCTGGAATCCACCTCCTGGGACGCCCTCTATGGCGGCACGGGTGATGGTTGCTGTCACCATCTCCTCACCTGCTGTCAGTACTGGTGCGGTGTCCAGTCCCCCACCCGTCCTGCTGCGAGACGCCCTGATGGTGGCCACCTTCTCCTTAATACGCCCAAGGTCCGTCCCTATCTTCTTCTTGCACTCCTGTTATATCTGCCATGGGCGTTCACGTATGTTGCCACTTCGTTCCTGCGGGGTGCCAGTAGCCCCACACAGCAGTGACTCCCTGTCGAATAAGGCCTCAAACAGGGCCTGCTGCTCATCCTTACTGAAGATGGGCCTGCGCTTCCGTGCAGGCCTCTGCTCCTCAGCTCCCTCTGTCTCAGACATGTTGCTACCTGTGGACAGTCAGACATTGGCCTGATTAGCGGCTTGGCAGCCCAACCTGGAAGAGTGCAGCACTGACACTATGCACAGCTACACCATAAGGTGTGATGGTCCTTACCTCAATGGCTGCAATACCTGTCAGTGTCCTGTGCTGTATTGTGGCACTTTTATGGCTCAACGCATGCAAATGGGCAGCAGCGCAATTGTAATGAGACGTTAACGTGCGCGACTGCGCCTGGCTTTGGCTCATGGGGCTATTTGCATACGCCGGCTGAATATTGTGGAATTGCGCCTTGTGCAATATGACTGCACCACAGCAATTAGCTGGCGCATTCCCAGCGCATGTGCAGTGCGTGGCTGCGCAGTGCACATGTGCACCATGGGCAGCAACACGTCGAGTGGCCTATCACACAGCTGTGTGCACTGCATGTCGGTCCCCTATTTGCGCATGTGGACCCAATGTGCTGCCTGGCCTCATTACGCTTCCACGCCAGATGCGCCATGCCAACAACCACACATTGCTTCACAATGCGCAATTGGTGCACATACGGCATTGCACAGGGTCACGCAGGGTGCAGACATGGGTCACGGCTGTGACCCCGTACTTCCACCTCGACGTGCTGCATCGTGCACGTGAGGTACTGCGCGACAGGCCTCTGCTGCACATGTCTATCTCACACCTCTGTGCTGTGCAGCCATGCTCCATTGTCCCCTACTGCGGATCACGCGCTGCGCAGTTCCACATGCTCGCGTTGCAGGTCACAGTACTCACGGGTCAGCCACAGTTCAGTGGACAGCACGAATATCAGGTTCAGGGACCTGTATGCACCATGCTCTGAATTGGAGCACCGTGGAATTGGCCAATCTAGTTGCCTGGTGGAGCCTGTGGCAGGTCAACTCTTTGGTGTGGCAGATCTTCAGGTGCCACAGTCCCAGGTCTGGGACAGGGTGGCAGTGGGCCTGGAATGGTGAACAGGGGTGCCGCGGGACCAGGAAGCAGTGCCGCCATCATTACAGGGACCTCAGCAGGTGGGATCCAGCGCACCTCCATAGGTTGCAGGACAGGGTGCAAAGGGGGTCTGTGCCGCAGCAAGGTAGGTGTCCCTTTGCACTGTGCCCGCTCCCATTGACCAATACCTGTGCTGTCATGTGCACTGCCTGTGTGGCTGCCAGTGGGGTGGACCAGCGCTAGTAGGTGGTGCATGTCCTGCGGTGCTGCACCGCACACCAGTGTGGTGCACAGTGCTGTGGCCCAGGCACCATACCCCACACGTGGGTCAGTGTCCCTGCCCATGCTGTGTCAGCGATGTGCACTGTCAGTGCTGGGGGGAGGGTCTGTGCATGGCATGTCACTGATGTCCATTTCTCTATCTCTGTTCCATCCACAAGATCAGAGGACCGCAGGAGGGCCAGGGTGGCCACAGGACGGGCCAGGAAGCAGGGTGATGGGGGTGCTGCAGCTGCACCAGTGCCTGGACAGGCAGGTGAGTGTGTGTGGCATGGTGTACGGGGCATGAGTGGGACTGGGATGGGTGGTGTGGTCCAGCCAAGGATACTGCCAACATGTGTGGTCCCTGCTTGGGGAGGTTCCTGCCTCCACTGCCTGTGCTGTGTTGCACAGTGAGTGGCAGCTCCGTGCACGTGGCTTCTGTGTGGTGACATCCCGTCACTGTCCCTGGTAGGGTGGATGAGTGTGCGCATCTCCCATGGTGTGTGACTGCTGCTGGGGGTCTACTGTCCTGCCCGGGGGGGGACCCTGCACCAGCACTGTGGGGTACACAGTAGAGGTGTGGGTACTTCGCTCCCTGGAGGCCATGCAGTCTTGCTGTGGCGTGCATCAGGGTTGGTTGTTGCTGTCCACTGTGCACGTGCCATTGCTGGTTCTGTCCACCGGTGGGTGCATCTGCTGTCCAGTGCACACACGTGGGTTGGGGCTTGGGCTCCTTGTCGTCTGACACTTATTGCCTGTTCTGTGTTCCTTCTCCTAGGTCAGGCTGGGCCACGGGCCCGAAGACAGCGGCTGGGGCTCATTGGTGGTGGCATGATACACCTCCACTGTCTCATCCAGAGAGGCACTGGGCATACAAATGCCCTGATACGCATTGGCCAGTGCCATCTAGAGGCCACATAGGACCTGGTGTGGGAGGTGGGCCAGCTGAGAACCTTGCTGCGGCGTCAGTGGCACTAGTCCTATCCCCCCCTCCCAGCTGTACCTTGGACTTTCCCTGCCCTCCTCTGCTTTGGTTGTCTCCCATTACTCACCTGCGTGTTTCCTCCTGGACCCATTCCCCTTGTTACCCACATTGCCCCTCCCTGTGTTTCCCCCTCCCGGAATACTGTTGCATGCCCTGTTGGCACCCCTCTGCTGTTTGTTGTGTTTCTGCAGTAAAGCCATTATATTTTTGTACACCTGTGTCTGTGTCTCCTTTGCATGCGGGCTGCTGCACTCTGCTGACATTGTTGTGTGGTGCTCTTGGGCATGTCCCCTTCAGTCCCAGTGCTGTGCCCTTTGGGTTGTGCTGCTGTGTGCACAGGGTCCTGTGTGCCATGTCCTTCTGTCTCGCATGCCCATGGGCTTGGGGTCTACACCTGCCCTGTGCATGGTCCACCGTCTTCTGTCCCTGTCTACCTGTGCTGCCCTGCCCTCCACCTGCCGTGCTGCCCTTGCCAGTGCTGGTGTGCTGTGCAGTGCTGGGCCCTGTGTCCCTGCCTGTTGGCATGCCTTTTGCCCCTTGTTCTCCTGTGCGTCTGTGTCTCCTTTACATCAGTCCACTGTGCATGCCTGGTGCCCTCACACCATGGCTGTGGCACTGTCCCATATGGTGCTGCCTGTCAGGGTTGTGGTGGTGTAGTGCCATGGGCCTGCCAGTGTCCATGCCTTCAGGGTGGGTGGGTTGGTGTGCTTTGCGACCAGTGTTGGTGTTGTGCGACTGGCGAACTCTGTTGCCCCATGGCCACGTGCTTCTGCTGTGCGTTCTGGGCACTGCCCCCTTGTGGTTTGGGTCTGCCACTGCTGGCTTGGCACTCTGCTGTTGTGCTGCCATGCCTGTGTTCCCCTTTCCCTACTGTGCTTGCTCAGTCTGCTGGCTGCTGCCTACTTGCATGCTCCTGCGCAATCCTGGTTGCTCCAGTGCATGTCTGGTTGCGCATCTTTTGAATATAGCATCAGTTTCCTATGGTGCAACTGCATTGCGCTGCACATTCCACTGCGCACTGTCTGGGTGCACTTTTGAATATCCAGCCCTATGTACAGTTTTAAAGAGCAGTCTGGAAGTAACTAACACTTAGGGCATCTCAGTGGCAGACCTCAAGTTTCTTGAAAGCCCCAATAGTGGACTGGAGGCAGCTAGGACAAGAGAATGCAATCCCTGAGGCACGAGTCAGATTATGGATGATCAAAGGGTGATATGGCAGTAGTTCAGAAATTAGTTATACCTGAGATATGATATGTCAGAAATGGTGTCCCCTACTCAGCCGAGGGCTGACAGGCACTTGAAATCAACTTTGTACTTCGAGAGAGTGGTACCGCCAAATCAATGCACAGCATGGAGGTGAGGGTGAATCCTGAGGTGCATTGGTCTATGCTGTACCTATTCTGTGTCTTAATAACCAGCTACAGTAACCGGCACCGTCCCACTGTGCTGCTGTTGGCCCTCACAAAGGAGCCCAGGTATCATTTCACTCCGCTCAGACACCTCATCAATTCCCCAGTAAAATGTTAATAAATCTGGTGAAACAGCGGTGCAAAACCCCATAAGAAAAACATCTTTCTGTTGCAGGCTTATAAATAACTAGCATAGCAACACAGCGTTCCAGTGCTACACATCAGTCATTTCATTTCTACTCAGCTTTCTGTTTGCATTTTGATTACAGTTATACATCTTGATAACAGGACTACGAGATGACAAGTAGCTGATTGCAGCCCCCCTTTCCCCACCTGATATGCAAAATAGAAAAAAATAAAGCAGCTTCCCACAGACTACTACGTTTTAGCTCCTAGCCCCATACCATCCCCCATGGGAAATATTAGGGCCTCGATTTTCAGTCGCTAGGGACAATCGCTAAGTGGTCCCTAGAGCACGTTATGACAGTCACAAAGCTGTGACCCAGTGGCGGAGCCAGGTTTATGAGCATTTGGGACCCAGGAGGTGCCATTCAGTCAGTCACGGGCTCCGCAATGGGCACTAAACAGTGAATAAAGATGGTGGTGGGGTGCCACTACTCACACTGGGGCAGTTAGGAGGGGCGACCACCCCCCCAGCACCCCCCTCTAGCTCTGCCACTGCTGCGACCCCATTGTGCCATGCATAGATGAGGCCTCTAGCCTCCCCTGTGTGGTCACTAAGATAGTTGCAACAGTGTGGGTAACTGGTAATGGGGGAGGGAGAATGAGCTGGAGATCAGGTAGGGTCTATGGTGCTACTGTAGGTAGGGGAAAATGGGCAGACTGTGTGGGCCAAGTGGTCCTTATCTGTCAACAAATTCTGTGCTTCTATGCAAGGGGCTGCCATGCAAATTTCCGACAGGACCATATGCAAAGCCTAATGAGCCTTGCAAACCTGGCTGCAGAGCTTTTTCACACCTCCAGCCTGTACACCAATTACAGGGAGGAGGAGGTAGGGGTGTTGCAACTGAGTGACCAGGAGCAGAAGCGCCAGTGGGGGATGTAGATTACCATGAGACATGTCTTTTGGATAGCATATTCAGGGGTGGAACGGGGTTAGTCGGGAGGGAGGTTCCACTGGATGCCAGGGAGTGCCGCTAGTCCAGAATGTGGGTGGGGTGGTAACTGGATCTCCGGGAAATACAGGACAGTGACATGAAAAAGGAGTCCATGCATCTCACAAGCAGGTCTAAGGGTATGAGGCAGGAGTGGGGAACACTTTTGTGACAGCACCAGTCACCATGGGCACTGTGCATAGTATTGCACCATACAAGCACAGCACTTTGTCACAATCCAGGGTGTTAGCGGCTTGCACCCACTAACATCTGGGAGACTCATCTGCATTGTGACTTAGTGGCAGGGGGCACTCCTCTCTCCTATGCCATAAGAAAAATTTGTGTATACTTCCAAAGTGTGGCGACACAACGGGAAGCTGTTTGCAGCCCATTTCGTGCCTGAGGTTTTTCAACTGTGTGTCGGCCCTAAATATACAAAAGATTGAAATCTGTCTAAAATGCTGTTGCTCATCTCCTTATCTACAGTACTGAATACAGGGACGTGTAAGCACATCACACCAAGTCTCCGAAATGTCCCCAGGCTCTTTCTGTATCCAATATAAAATTAACCTTATTGGCTGCTTTAAAATTCTTCAGGCTCATTGGGAGGCAATGGGGTACAGTGGTTGAAGAACAGGCTTGGGACACAGGATATCCAGGTTCAGATCCCATCAGAGACACTCTGTGACCTTGAGCACGTCACTTAACCCTCTGTGACACGGTTGAATAAGGCCCTGTCCCACTTGATATGCAAAAAGAGCTAAACGTAAGGCTATGTTCTATCCTCTCCTTTTCTGTCTCTCATCTGTCTGGTTGTGCAACCAAATGTTCTCGTGAGACCTAGGAATCAATCACTCTGACGGTCTTGCGATTCTATGTCTCTCGCTATCTCTCTGCCTTCACTTGCTGTTTCTGTCTTTTCTTCCCCCTTGTGTATCTGTGGTTATAAAAATATGTGTGAATCTTTGTGTGAAACTGTAAGGGATACTGGGATCGCTTTGTTTGAAACTGTATATAGTTATACTGTTGAAATGATTGCAAAAAGCTATTTGGAACTCAAGGGGTTAACCTTGAGAAGCAGCACAAACTTTTGCAGAGCTGTTAACAGGAGGTCAGCTCTGAGACACCATATTCTATTTTGCTGCACCTGTAAGGAAACTGGCAAAGTTCTAATACATTTTGTGAGAAACAGGATGTCTGTTAATGAGCTGAGGTTCTAGAAGTTAATTACCAAGCAAAGACTTATTATAAAAAGCACAGCAATCTTTTGCTGGGGACAGACTGAAAATTGGAATTAGAGATACCCTCAGATGAATGACTTTGTTTTCTCTGTTTGTACTGCTTTTGTAAATAGTTATTTCCTATGCTTCTTGACCTGTGCCTCGACGACACACCCCACAGGGCTCCAGTAAACCAGTGGCACTCACAGCTGTAAAAATGGGCAACAGCTGGATCCATGGAACAAGAGATGTTGTATCTCAGCTGGGCTACCCTGGGCAAATAAATTGTAGAATAAAAAACTACTGCATACCTCCCTGAGCTAATCTCTGACTACTCACCTCCTCATTCCCTTTGCCGTTTATTTGCCTCCCATAAAACGCTGTTCTCCATCTCCTTCACCTCTGTTGAGGGTTGTTCTTTTAGCTTCTTTACTTCTCACAGAATAGCCTACTCTTTACCTCCATCAGATTTGACTCTGCTGCACTTTTTGAATCTCATCTCTAAATTTTTCTTTTCTCTCAACTACCCATCTTCTACCTTAGTCCTGTCTGTGCTGGCTATAACAGCCTGAAGTTATGTAGACTAGGACCAGCCAATGGGCCAGTGATCTGGGTTCAAGTGGGGACCAAGGAGGCTGACGACCAGCGGCAGGCTGGGGAGAATGCTGGCTCTGGCTGTGTACACCAGTCTGGGGGTGCGGGGCAATGGTCTGCCACCAGTGGTGTTGAGAGGGAACCAGGGTCAAAACCTACTCTGGAGGAAAAAAATTACTCTACCAGTAAGAGTTATCCTACAGTACTGGGTCTGTGGTTAAAGGTATGATATTAGCTTGGTGTGTGTGTATATGTTATGTATATATATATATATATATATATATATATAGATATAAAGGGATATGTGGGAGTCTGTTGGATACTGAAGTTATTTGTACAGTATCCTGTGACCTCAAGTCACCTCACAGTGGTGAAACCACAAGTGAGGTTTATGGTGACAGGCTACTGTACAAATACTTCATATCAATAGGCACCCTGGATTTATGCAACAGGCATCAGTTTTTTGTATGGTAGCAGTTCTTTTTAGATTGTGTTGGAACTGTAGTGTTTTTGTGTTTACACTTTTGTAGTCCCCTTTCTGCATTTTGTATGTTTGGTCTGCTTACGCTAATGATGTGGCAACGCCTTTGGCATCACTGGTTAGCTCTAATCGAGCCCACGTTTCATCACCAGGCCATTATAATATAAAAAGTGATTGAAAGCTGCCACCCATATACTATAATGGAGCATGTGTGCACGCCTCCTTAGCATCTCGTCATCATGTTACTGAGCGCGAGAGCACAGTGTGGGCAGCCCCAGAAACCAGGAGGTCCATGGGACCCAGTGGGGCTAATTTTATTAGGGCCAGCATTTTTAAACACATGGATTATTTTAGATACCCTCTGCAGCAGTATCACCAGAAATGGGTAAGGCACTGATCCAGCAAGTGCAACTCTCTTTCTACTTAACTTGGTGGATCTCTTTAAGAAATACTTTTTCACATTTCTCCTGTCTTTACCTCCCTCCAGGCTCATACCATGTCCTCTTGTTCTTGAGCACCTTTTATTTGAAAAATACTTTCCTCCTGTACCTTATTTACCCCTGTGAGGTATTTAAAGTTCTCTATCATAGCCCCCCCTCCTCCAGGGTCTACATATTGAGTTCTTTTAGTCTATCCTCATAGGGCTTTTGATGCAGACCCTGCAACATTTCAGTTGCCCTCCTCTGACCCACCTTTACTCTGTCTATGTCCTTCCGGAGATGTGGTCTCCTGACCTGGACACAGTATTCCAGGTGAGATCTCACCAGCAATCCATACAGAGGCAACTCCACCGCCCTCCTTCTGCTGGTGATACCTCTCCCTATGCACCCTAGCATCCCACTAGCCTTCCCAACTGCCTTTGTCACACTGCCTAGCCACTTTTGGGTCATCAGAAATTATTACCACCAGGTCTCTCTCCTGATGGTGGTCATCAATAACATTCCCTCCATTTTGTATTCTGTCTCTGGGTTTCTGTACCCCACATGCATTATTCTGCACTTTTTCACACTGAAACCCAGCTGCCATATCCTTGACCACACCTAGAGTGTTTTCACGTCTCTGTTCATCCTTTCCACCCCACCCCCCCTTTGAAGTGTCCACCCTGCTGCAGATTTTGGTGTCATCTACAAAGAGGCAGACCTTCCCCTCCAGCTCCTCTGCAATATCACCTATAAGGACATTACACAGGACCAATCCCAGCATTGAGCCCTGAGTTACCCCCTAGTCACCCTCCCCTCCTCAGAGTAAACTCTGTTTACTACCACCCTCCGTCGCCTATCCCCTAACCAATTTCTTACCCAGTTTACCACCTTTAGACCAACTCCTATGCTACCCAGCTTGCTTAATAGTCTCCAATGTGGAATAGTGTCAAATGCCTTATTGAAATGTAGGTATGCTACACCCACTGCTCCACCCTGATCTAATTCCTATCACCCAAAGAAATCTATCAGATTCATTTGACATGACTGCCCTCCTGTAAATCCATGCTGTCTGGAGTCTTGTAACCCACCTGATTCAAGATATTCCATTATCCTCTCCTTCAGCAGTGATTCCCACCATCGATGACAGGCTGACTGGCCTATAATTGTCAGCCTCCTGCCTGCTACCACTTTTGTGAAGTGGGACTACATCTGCCTCCTCCAGTCCTCCAGAACCACTTTTGTTTCCAGTGAGCTGTGAAATATGACTGTCACAGGTGCTGTCAGTACCTCTTTGTGCTCCCTCAATATCCTAGGATGTACCCTGTCTGGTTCCATTGCATTGTCCACTTTCAGATTAACAAGTCCATTTAGGATGCTCTCCTCTGAAAAAAGACTAGTGTCTGCTGCCCTCCCCTCAGAGGTCCTGTTACTTTTTTGTGGTCCCTCCTCTCCTCCTGCCACTGTAAACACTCAACAAACGTATTTGTTCAGGATGTTTGCCTTTTCCTGGTCCCCTCTGCACAGTCCCCCTTCCCTTTTTAACCTTACAATCCCATCCTTGGTCCTACTCTCTTCACTTACTTACCTAAAAAATGTCTTGTCCCTTTTGTTGCCTCTAAGGCTATTCTCTCTTCAGTTTGTGCATTCGCGCTCCTTACTGCTTTCCCTGCTCCCCTCTGTTTCTCCTGATACACCTCCATATCCTCCTACCCTCTGCATCTCCTTACATCTTCTGAATGCTACCCTTTTAGCCTTTACCTTTTCAGCCACTTCTTCCAAGAACCACAGCTTGACCATACCCTTTCATTCTCTGAACATCTTGAGGATTTGATTAAGAGATTGAGGCAGAGGCTGGGCCTGTTTTTCTGAATCAATAACTTTCTCACTAAAGATGCAAAAATGCGCCTGGTACAAATAACATTCCTCTCCCTGGTGGACTATGCAGACTTCTTATATAGTCAGTGCCCTGCCTCTTACCTCACAAAATTGGACACACTGTATCATAGAGCACTTAGGTTCATCATGGGGCTCCCATTATCCACTCATCATTGTTCCCTCTATGATGCCATAGGGTGGTCCTCACTTCAGTACAGGTGTAACAGAAATGCTGCCCTTTGGACTCTCGGAGCTTTATCTAAAAAGCTTTCCCAATACATTGCAGACTGTCTTCCATCATGCGTGCCTGGTTACTATGCGCTGAGAAGCTACTCCTTTCTTGCATTATACAAACCCAAGGTCAAATCACAGTTCGGCAGATCAGCAATTAACTTTGTGCTGCCTGCTCTGTGGAATAATCTGCAAAAAGTGTTCAAACTAAGTTTCCTTATCAGCTTGGATACTTTCAAGATCTTATATGCACACACTGTAAGGGAATCCTGTAACTGCTACCCTCATACCTAGTATGCCACTGAACCATGGGTACCCCCTGTCCTTGTTGGTCCCATTTTTTGTTTGTTACCCTGGCTATGGCCTGGTACCGATCCTCAAGTTTCCGGTCATCCATCCCTCAATTACGTTATATGTGCACCGCTGCCTCCTCTCAGGATAGCCTTATGTCATTGGTGTCTATATGTAGTCTTTTCTGACCTCTTGTCTGCCTACTACTACACTGTCCCATTTTCTCCTACAGTGAAGTGTTTACTCCCTCCTGTGATGTATATGTACATATTTATAACACTCATCTTCATGTTGTGAACCCGAATGATGAACTGGGAATGATGCTCCCATCTCAGTTTTGTAATCATTATTGTTTTGTATATACTGTTCATTGTAACTATTGTAACTGTTTGGCCCTACCAGGTCCATCTTGTAAATGAGCCCTGCTCAATGTTGTTGGCCTGGATAAATAAAGATTTCGATTGACTGGTTGATTGATTCAGTTCCAGGCCCGTCTGCTGTTTGACCCAGTTTTATTTGCTGCTGGCTGCTACTTCTAACTTTTTACAACACTAAATCTAGCTGGAATTTCAGGCCGGACTATCCATGGTGTCATTTGTGATCCATCCAGTTCACAAAAGTCTAACTTTTTTAGGACTTTATACACTTTTTTTTTTGCTCTCACCTACAGCCTAGATGGTAGAGAATTTTTTTCTGAACCTCTCAGGGTTGAAAGAGCCTGTGCCAATGTTGTGCCTTTCAAAGGTTTCATAAAAAATATATATATATATATTAATTGGTTCCAGAGTAAAAATATATTACTTGGTTCCAGAGTTATAAGAATTTAACATTTTTTTCTGAGCATGCTCAGTAGGGTCTTAAGATAACCCTCTGATAAAACACTAACATTTACCTTTCACCGGCATTTTACTTTTGGAAAATTTGTGTTTTTTTTCAGGTTGCGAGAAGAATTTTTCAGGTCGTGACGGACGCCATCTTGTCTTTTTCTTGGTGATAAAAACACATTGAAAATAAATAAAAATGAAGAACTTGACAAAAACAAACACACAAATCTTGCTAAATGGGACCTGTTTAGTAAGATTCCATTGAATGCTTTTCCTAAAATGAGACAGAAATACACTTTGGCTGTGATTTCACCGAATTGGCTGATTTTCTTGTCACGAGCAGAGAATTTTTGTCACACATTTAGGTGTGACACTAAAGTGCAACACTAATATATGTGACACTAAGATTAGTGTTACACATGTTAGCGTTACACTTAAATGTGCGACACTAAAATGTGTGACACTAAAATTAAATTTTTGTGTCCCACATACTTTTACTCATAATCGTCCGTTTTACAATATTTTAGTCCCCAATTTTGAATACACTGTTTACGTGACCCCACCTCATGAACAAGGACGGTGGGAATTTTCAAGTACAGATCAAAATGTGATTTCACAGTCACCCTGCAAAACCAACTTTCAGGTGGGAGTTAACACATTCTAGTGACCATGTTCATGACATGGCGTTAAAATAATTATGGCACACATGTAAGTGCAACACTAAAATTTGTAACATTAAAAATTTTAAAGCACAGCAAAAATGCAATTGTTTGGTCACACTTAAATGCAAATGGACACTTAGGGTCCTGGGCACTATCTCAAAAAGAAAGGAAATTCAATGCAAAGAACTGTGTCAATTCACCAGTTAGGTTTCAAGTTAATGCCACAAAGTAGAGAAATGTAGCGTTAGGGATACAACCCTAACTCCCCACCCTCCCAAGCAGCTGAAGGACCACACAAGCAACCACAGATAGCCATCATTAGGTAAGACAAGCCTGTTTCAAGAAGGCACAAATGCACTAGCTCTGATGTGCTACCTTTGTGGATTTATATCTGCGACTGCATGAGTTTAGGTCCCAAAGGGGCCTCTGCTTCTGCAGCCACAAGTGTGTGTGTGTATGTCTTATAGCATGCATGAGTACTTGTGGCTGCAGAAGCACCATAGAGGCCTGCACTTCTGCAGACAGAAGTAGTATTGCAATCTGTGTATCATGAATATCTATACGCAGCAATAGAAGTGCAGGACCCACAGGAGCCTGTGCTTCTGTAGACAGATGTCAATGTCCATGTCTTGCATGTACAACTGCAGAAGCACTGGCCCCACAGGGGCCTGTGCTTCTGTTGACAGAAGCAGTGTTGCAATTTGGGTATCATGGATTTCTATACGCAGCAGCAAAAGTGCAGGCACCATAGGGGCTTGCACTTTTGCAGATAGAAGTTGGTGTGTGTGTGCCTTACACATGCAGCTGCAGAACAGCGGCCCACTGAAGCACCTGCACTTCTGCAGATAGAAGTAGTGTTAAAATTTGGATATCTTGAATTCCATGAGGACTGTGATTTTGCAGCCAGAAGTCAGTGTGTATGTCTTACATCTGCGACTGCAGAAATGCAGGCCCCTCAGAGACCTACACTTCTGCAGCCAGAAGGGTGTGTATGTCTTACAGTGTGCATAAGTACTTGTGGTTACAGAAGCACTGGCCCCAAAGGGGCCTGCACTTCTGCAGGCAAAGGAACTCTTGTAATGGGGGTATCATGGATTTTAATCTGTGGCTGCGGGGGCCAATGTTTCTGCAGACAGAAATGGTGTTGTGATTTGAGCATTGTGGATTTCTATCTGCAACCAGAAGTGAGTGTGCATGTCTTAGAGTGAGCATACCACAGCTATAAATCCATAAAGGTAGCAGATCAGTGCTACTGCATTTGTGTCATCTGGAAACAACTGTATGCTGTTTGTCTTACCCGATGATGACTGTCTGTGGCTGCTTGTATGGTCTTGTCTTTTGCTGCTTGTGGGGGGGGTTGGGAGTTAGGGTTGGAAATGACATCACAAGTTACTACTTTTATGGAGTTAACCTGAACCCTAAGTGGTTCATTGACGCAGTTTTTTGCAATGATTATATATATATATTAATTATAGTTCCACGGTAGTGGCACTATAGTTAGGGTTGAGTAAGCACTTTAATGTTAAACCTCAAATTTTGCACCTCAATAACTTTGCATGCATGGTCTGGTACCACAGATCTCTGGGTCTGGCAAGTTGCATTAGGTTGGATGTACGGTTATGGAGCTGCAGAATGCCAAAAAATGCAAAAAACTGATTTTTTGCATGTTTCCTTGCTCATGCCCACAGCCCACACAATTTGTCAGTTTGGTCTGAATTCTTCTGGGAAGATGCAGTCTGTGTCCCCGATGTGCCTTTTGAAGATTTGGTGTAAAAATATTAAACTGTTCAGAAGTTATTAAAAAAACAAATTTCCCATTATAGTCATGGGGAAAAATATAAGTGTCGCATGAAAGTGTCGCAAGTACAATTTTCCTTTCACAAATGGCCCTTTTACTTTCGTGCTGCCGCCATCTTGTTTTCCGTTAGCGAGAAAGAAAAATGCCTGGCGTTTAAATGTGAGACTCTCTAGGTAAACACTGACTGTTGGGTTTACCTAGTTGGGTCCTGAGGATGCTAGCCCTATCTTTTTTGGGGGGTAAAACCCCCTAGAAATGCCGTTTTAAAAATCAACTCCACAGTACTTTCACAAATTGTGAAAGAAATGGCTGCGACGCTTTCACAAATGCGAAAGTTTCGTGCTGTTTTTTGTGAAACTTTCACAAGTTGCAAAAGTATTCTGTTAAAAAACAGCAAATCTTTGCTATCACCCTGTAACAAAATGGTTGGGTCAAGCCCTGGTCCCACAGATGTGCCTTTTGGTGGTTTGGTGCCAAAACATTCAAGGGGACCAAAGTTACAGCATTCTGAAGTTGAGACATTTCCCATAGGATAACACTGCCGCGCCCATGACACCTTCCGGCACCCGTATCTCGAAAACGAAGCAAGATATGGATTTTTCGCTATCCTCAGCTTAGTTCACCTTTAAGTGAACTAAGCTGTAGACACAAGTTTGGAAATCATAGATTACACCAGCAGTGGAATTTTTTCCTACTTGCTACGGTTATGAAGATATTGGCAAATTAGTGTCTCAAGGGTTCCAAAGGGTGCCTTTTCAGCACATTTCGGTGCCTATATCTCGTAAACCATGCAAGATATGGATTTGGTTGACTTATGTCATGTGGAGGTCTCGCTGTCATGATTACAATGACACTTGACATTTATTCCTAGCTGCTACGGTTCCTGAGAGATTGGCACATTAGTGTTACAAGGGTTCCTTGCCTTATAGGGCTACTGTATGGCTCCATAGTTATGTGTAAGTGGAAGCGTGGGCCATTATAGAAAAAATGGGCAATATGAAGGCGGGCCCGCGCTCCCACTAACCAGTTACATTACACTTTCTCAAAAAGAAGGAAAATTCATGGCAAAAAACTCCATTAATGCATCAGTTAGGGTTCATAGCACAGTGACAAAAACATGGACAACCCTACCACCCACCCCCCAACTTCACACACCACCAACTGGCATTGGGGTATGCGTTGAAATCATCATCTTCTTCCACCCCATTCTCCTATACTGCATCACCTCAGCTTGTTTACACATGGAATGGGGTGAGTTAGCCACGACCCTAAAGCAAACCCCGAAGCCTGCTGGTGTGTGGAGGTGGGTGGGGTGGGGGTGGGGTGGTAGCAGTTGGTATGCGCTATCCTATGGGGTAGATCTCTTGATAGGCATTTTTTTTTTATCGGATGTGCAGATTCCAAGAGCCGGATAGTGCTAAAACCTCAAAAGTTGCCTTTTTTTGCAGTTTTTTTTCCTCAACGCCTTGGGGCTACATGGTGTGAAATTTTGGTGTTTTTTTTATGGTACAACCAGCTTGGGTAACAGAAATGCCACACTTAGCTTGGAGAAAAATATTAATTTGTTGCAAAGTTATTAAATTATGTTTCTTATTGTTTTCAAAGGGAATTCTCCTGTTGAAATTACAAGGATAAAGTTAGACCAAGGGTTGACCTTGCTAAAAAGGAATCATTCTCATGAAATCTGTTCCTTTTTTGTGAGAATAAAATCCTTTTTATGTGAAGGGAAAATCCTTTTTCATGAGCCGCCATCTTGTTTTCTGTTTTTTCTTAAACTTATTTTTCCAAAAACCACAAAAATGACATCCTGGAGAGACACCACCACACCTAGTTGGCTGATCGGGACCCCATTAGTTGCAATGTGAACTTCAAAATTATAATTGTGCCCTTGAAATGTGTTTTTTAATATAATGAATCCTTTTTTGTGACCACGTGATACGAAAAAAGAATCCTTTTTCACATCATGAGCCACAAAAAAGAATCCTTTTTCATCACTCAAGAATCTTGCTTGTCCCTCCAGTTGCCCTCCCCTCCCCAGTCCTCAACTTTTTTTCCCTGGTGTCTAGTGGCCCCCGCACCCTCCAATATCCCTGCCCCTTCATTTCCCTGGTGTCTAGTGGCATCCGATCACCATCCGATCACTGTCCCTCTAATAAATATAATTTCCAAGGTGTCTAGTTGCACCCCCACCCTCCGATCACCATCCCTGTAGTTGCAGATTAATTCCCTGGTGTCTAGTGGCACCCCTCACACTCCAATCGTCATCCCATAATTGCAGATTAATTTCCTGATGTCCCCATATATTCCCTGGTGTCTAGTGGCACCCCCCCACCCTCCAATTGCTGATGTCAGGGGACAGTTTTCTTTTTTGCAGAATTCCATTAAGGGAAATATTTCAGAACACTGGGGGTGGGCTCCCTAGTGTTTCACACTACTGGGGGGGGGCTTTAAATGCCGACACAGGGATTGGGCCCCCTCAAGTCAGCTAATTCTTTAAAAAATAAGAGCTATAAAGCAGGTCCACCAGTGCAGCGGTTGGATTTCCGTCTGCGCTGCCAGCTACCCAGGTTCAATAGCAGACCTGCGTTGCCGGAGGGCCAGCGGGGGGAGAAAGGTTGTAGCATCCAATGGCAGCTCGCCTTCTCCGGGGGGGGAGGGGGGATACAACCTGGCATGTGCTGACCCCTGGCAGAGGCTGGGGACATAGCAGCATGTTGGTGCCTCAGCGTTTGACTGGCCACAGACGAAGGCCTGGGGATCGGCAAGCATTAAAGCTGACATAGTGGGGAGGATGTTGCGGATGTCGGCGCTTGTGCCTTGACGTCAAGGGCACTTGCAATGCCCACAACAGAAATGGGAAAATGCCTTCCAGCTCCGGGTAGACGGAGCACCAGAGCTAGCCTTCATGTGCCTCCACCTGCCTGCCCACCTGAGGACCGATGAAACCAGAAAGTATTCGGGGTGTACAGGCCCCACCTCATCCCTGCCTGGGGGGTAAACTGTGGCTCCATGGGAACTGGAAGATGGACCAGGTAAGGTGGAGAGCAGAGGTAGACTCTAGGTGCTCCCAAAGAAGTGGAGCTGAGGGACGGAGGGGAGAGAATATCGTGTGGGCATGGAGATCGGGTAAGATCCTGGTGTCGGATTTTATAAATTAACAAACTAGTCCCTAGTTTATTAATTTATAAAATCCGACACCAGGATGCCCACCCCTCGGTGTCGGATGTCCCCACCTTTCCACAGCCCTTTTTTTAAAGAATTAGTCGACATCAGGGGGCCCAATCTCCGTGTCTGCATTTAACCCTTGCTGTGCCACTGGCATGTATACACGTTATGAAAACCTATACGTTCTAAATCTTCTAGCAGCCTAAGGGTTAAAGCCCCTCAGCAGTGTGGAACACTAGGAAGCCCACCCCCAGTGTTCTGAAATTTTCCTTTAATGAAATCCTGCAAAAAAGAAAACTGTCCTCGACATCTTTTTTGTTAAAAAAAAACTGAAAAAAAGAAAACAATCCCTCATCGTCCCCACTGTCCCCTTCCCTTATCCCAACCCTCCCATTGAACACCCACCACCCGACACCCCCCTTACCCTGTACTTACCACTGGAGGTCACAGGCTGTCATTTTCTGTGGACCGGTACATGTCTGCACTCTTCAAAGTCGAATCGTGAAGTGAGGAGTCAAGGTAAGTGCTGTATAATGTATTTCAATGGCGTTTTGAATTTATGTTCATAACTTTGCCATTTTTTGGAATTTTTTCACCAAATTTTCAACATGACCTTTTTTCCATAATAAATATTATTGCTGATTAAAAATAGAACATTAAACAACATAATAAAAGTACACTAAGTAACACAGTACGGCAGGGAGAGGGGGAACATGATAGAAACTTTCAAGCACCTCAAGGGAATCAACAAAGTCCAAGAGGGTAGCATCTTTCAGAAAAAGAGGTGTGTAAGAACAAGGGGCACAATTTGAAGATAATGGGGGGACTGCTCTGGGGCAATGTGAGGCAGTATTTTTTCACAGAGAAGGTGGTGGACATGTGGAACGACCTCACTGAGGAGGTCATGTGGTCAAAAACAATGGGGGAATTCAAGAATGCATGGGACAGACATAAGGCAGTTATAGTGGAGGGCAGGAGGAAGTAGGCTGTTGGTTAACTAGGATCTGCAGCTTATTCAATAGGTAAGGAAATGGGCAGACTGGGTGGGCCAAGCGGTCCTTATCTGCCGTCAAAGTCTATGTTTCTATGTTAAATAAATAGAAGTTCCTTAGGGGAACACAATTAAGCAAAAGGGCATGACCAAGGGTTATGCTAATGGTCTGTTAATCACCTTCTAGGGGTGTACTGTGGCGCGAGGTGTAGCCGAGTGCCACATGCCTCTAGAGGGTGATTATCTGACCATTAACATAATCCCTGGGAGTGCCTTATTGCTATTATAATAAAACATGTTTTTAAACATTGTTAAACCTTGTTCAGCATATGGCTAAGCTCTACATGTATGTTAATAAAAGATTAACAGAAGGCTGTTAGAATGTTTGCAGCCAATCAGAAAGCTCCATTTCTCAGACTCTCTTTATAATTATAATTCAATGTGCAAACTGAAATACCTACTACTGCTACGAACTATCAATTTAGAGGTTGATCCAGGAGCTACTGACATCAAATCACAAAGCAGTGAACTTGAACTCTTACGGCATGAAAGGTTACTTATTATAGCACTATAAACTAATAACAGGACTCCAATGTTAGTTAAGAATACAAACTGTTTTTAAACCTTAATTTGAAGAAAGGGGC
The DNA here is from genome assembly GCA_016271365.2 of Neoceratodus forsteri. NCBI lineage: Eukaryota > Metazoa > Chordata > Ceratodontiformes > Ceratodontidae > Neoceratodus > Neoceratodus forsteri. Next base: position 366,440,559 of record JADMNL010000025.1, on the reverse strand, counting down.
CCCAAACCTCTAGGAATTTATCCTGCTTATCAGAAAGAGTATACACAATTCATTCATTGATTGCTGTGTAGCGCAGCTGGTTGTACCATTCACTTAATGAAGGCACTTGTTTTTTTTCCTCCAGTATCTAAAAATTAACCTATTGGCTGCCAGGGCTCTGGCAGAGAGCCAGAGTTTCTGGTAGTAGGAAAGAAGTATGTTAGATGAATAGATACCTAAAATGTACATAACAGGGGAAAGGGGCAGTGTGGCAGATAGAACAGAGCAGCACATTTCAAGGAAATCTGACTAGAATTTGGATTGGAGAGGGCAACACCAAAACATGTGGAACAAATCTGCATCCTTTTGATGACATTTCCAGCATCTACTGTCATTCAGTCATCAGTGTCAGTGGCTCAGCAGGTAGCACACTTGCCTTTGAGACTGGGAGATCAGAAGGCTGTGGGTTCTATCCCCACACCAGGCACTTGGGTTAATATCCCAATATTGACACTGTAGTGCAGCATGAGGGGGGTGCTGCACTCCTGAGGTGCCGTCTTTCAGATGAGGCGTTAAACCGAGGTCCCATCTGCCTGTTCAGGTGGATGTTAAAGATCCCATGGCACTTCTCGAAAAGAGTAGGGGAATTTTCCCCAGTGCCCTGGCCAAATTTCCCCTCATTCACTAAAAATACCACCAACAGCTTAATCTGGTTCAAGGTCAGTTGGCATTCATCTGTATTCCCCCTCCCCGTGGCGTGCCTGAAAATAGGCAGAATTTGTCTGATGCACTTACCCGGTCAACAAAAACTAAATAAAATAAATTCACAAGACCCAATTCCAGCAGTTTACAGGGAGCGAGGTAGAAGTGGTGCAAAATGTTACATTGTATGAGCTTACCTTGGAGTTCCCTGTTGGTTTTATAGGCTTGCTTCCAAGCTGAGTCACTTCTGGTCGGATATAGCGACCTTAAGTTCCATTTCCCATTTCATCTTGGCTGAGGAGGTCAGAGATGAAGATGAGAGGGAGTTAATCAGAATACATGGCCTTTAGGGACCCCACCTAATGAACAATGTCACTGTCATTTCATTAATCGGGCCTGGAAGGTGATTTCACAGTCGCTGCGCAAACTCCCTTTGGGGACCGAATAATGAAATTTCACCATCAGTGTTCATGAGGTGGGGTCCCAAAAAGACCATGTTGAAAATTTGGTGAAAACATTCCTAAAAATGGTCGAGTTACACACGTTCGTTGTAATGTTTCTACACACGTGCATAACTTTGGTAATTTTCAATATTTTGAGTTCAAATTTTCAACATAGCCAGTTTTCACACCATCTCATGAACAGTACAGTTGTCATTTTTCACATCCTGTCCAAAACGTGTTTTCGCACCTGTGACGCAGAATGGCATTTTGCCATGGATCTGAAACTTTTCACCTATGGGGTTATAAGGTAGGGTCATAAGAAGACTATATTGAAAATTTTGGGCCAAAATATGGTAAAAAGCCAAACTTATGACTATTTGTTGCAATTTCACTACGCCCGCTCATAACTTCAGAAATGTTAACTATTTTTACTTTGGATTTTCAACATAACCATCTTGTTATGCCACCTCATGTATGTCACAGTTGATTTTTCAAATCCTGGCCAAAATGTGTTTTCACACCTGTGGCACGGCATGGCACTGTAGTTGCGCAGAATTATGTTTTGGCAGGAATTTGAAAATTTTCTGTACCAGGTATATGAGTTGGGAGTAATAAGATGGCTATGCTGACAAGTTGGTCACTGTTGTTCTATAAATGGAAGCGCAGGGCCCAGAGGCCCCTGTGCTTCCACAGCTACATATATATACGCATCTGCGGAGGGCTGGGAGAGCAGGGTCCAAAGAACCCTGCGCTCCCACAGTAAAATAAGGATACGATTACACTATCTCAAAAAGTAAGGAAATAAGTTGCAAAAAAGTTTGTTAATGCTCCAGGTAGGGTCAAAGTGACAAAAGTTGGGAAATGAGGTGTTAGGGTTTCCCTAACACCCCACCCTCCCAAACCAGGTAGGAGAGCAGGTGTGGGGTGTGCCTTGGGCTTTTCAAGCCTAATGCTCACCCCGTCTCACTCAAAGTCATCTACACATCTGACCTTATTTACAGATGGAATGGGGTGAGCATTAGGCTTGAGAAGCCCAAGGCACACCCCACACCTGCTCTCCTGCCTAATTTCGGAAGGTGGGGTGTTAGAGAAACCCTAATGCCTCATTTCCCAACTTTTGTCATTTTGACACTAACTGGAGCATTAACAAAGTTTTTTGCAACATATGAGTTTTATATGCCATAACTTGTAATTTTATGTAAGTATATTTTAAATGCTGTTCCATGCCTACTCCTATTACCTGGAGTGCCATTGTCATTGTAGAAGTGTACTGTACTATCTCCCCCTTGCACCCTTCCCCAGGATGCCTCTGGAAACTAGATATTTTGGTTCAGTAGGCTTTTTCTGGTAACATTCTTTCAAGTAAATAAATACATATGATGTAGTTTATGTTCTCAGCTGATCCATTGTTGGCCCAATGCATCCGTCTTTCACTATAGAACTCTGTGGCTGAAAGGGACATAAGCTGCATCATACAGTTTAAAATAGTTTACCAGCAGTGTGTACATCTGAAACATCCTGTGCTCCCTCAAAGGCCAGTAAAAATAGAACAAGAACAGAATGGGTGTCAATATTTAAACAAGCATTTGTCAATGCCGAATGTTGCTTGCTAATATGTGCTGTTTAGGTATTTGCAAGTGAAAGTACCATGCCTAAGAACTGTCATGTGCCCCCCCCCCCAAATACATCCACTGTGTCTTTCTGTTCAGTATTCACAGAAGAGGGGGAGGGGCAAGGGCCACAGCAGTACAGCAGTTGCAAAGACGTGAAGAGATGGACAACAGTCCATTCACAGGCAGAAGAATCCTGCAGAAGGTGACTAAATTGAAGGTGGACAAAATGATGGGACCAGATGGCATACACCCAGGGATTTTAAAAGAACTGTGAAGGGAAATATCAGTACCTCTGGCATCCATGTTCACTGAGTCATTCAACACTGGGGTGGTACCAGAGAATTGGAGGAGGGCACATGTGGTCCCTCTATACAAATCCAGCAGTAGGGAGGAGGTGGGGAACTATAGGCCGGTCAGCCTCACTTCAGTAGTGGGGAAGATCATGGAGACATTGCTTAAAGAAAGGATAGTGGGGCATCTAGAAGCCATTGGAGCCCAGGTCCATGGTCAACATGGATTCACAGTCAGGAGGTCATGTCGGACAAATCTGGTTGATCTCTTTGACTGGGTGACAAAGGAAGTAAATCAGGGTGGGGCAGTGGACCACGCTTACCTTGATGTAAGCAAAGCCTTTGACACCGTCCCAAATAGGAGGCTGATAAACTAGCTAAGCAGGCTGGGCATGGGGGAAAGGGTGGTAAACAGGGTTAGAAAATGGGTAACAGACAGGAGGCACAGCGTGGTGGTAAATGGGGCACAGTTTGAGGAGGGGGGTGATTAGTGGGGTGCTGCACGGATTGGTCCTGGGGCCAGTCCTGTTGAATGTTTTCATTAGTGACATTGCAGAAGGGCTGAAGGGAGGGTCTGACTGTTTGCAGATGACACCAAGATCTGTAACACAGTGGATACCCCAGAAAGGGTGGAGAAAATGAGGAGGGACCTGGGGAAGCTGGAGAAATGTTCTGAGGACTGGCAACTGAAGTTTAATTCAAAAAAGTGCAAAATTATGCACCTGGAACACAGAAACCCTGGGGAAAGGTACAGGAGGGGGAGAGACAGTTGCTGACAGTCACGAAGAAGGAAAGGGACCTGGGGGTTCTTATTTCAGATAACCTGAAAATGTCAAAGTGGTAAGGCAGCTGGGAGGGCCAGTGACATGCTGGGGTGCATTGGCAGGGGTATCACCAGCATAAGGAGGGAGGTAGTGATGCCATTATATAAAACCATGGTCAGGCTGCATATGGAGTACTGTGTCCAGTTCTGGAGGTCACACCTTCGTAAGGATATTAACAGGCTGGAGATGGTTCAGAGAAGGGCAAATGAGATGGTACAGAGCTTGCAACACAAGACTTATGAGGAGAAATTAAGGGACCTCAATATGTACTCACTGGAAGAGAGGAGAGGAGGGAAAGAGGGGATATGATAGAAACATTCAAGCACCTCAAGGGTATAAATATAACTACTGAGAAGCAGTAGACAGCTGCTATAGGCACAAGTGCCAGCTTCTGTGTGATATTCTTTTGTTCTTATAAATCTGTAATCTCCAGTATTTCAGTAACCACATATTGTGTTGCCATTTGAAAAACTTCATAGTGTTCTTTTACTGGTAAGTGTTTTGGAAAGCTGGTGAAGGTCTCACAATTTTTATTATGATGTTATCTCCTTATGTCTGTCCCCTTTGGTCCCCCATCCCCACACCCCAACAGTCATCAGTGGCCACAGCTGCAGCCTTCTTCTTGCCAAGATGGTGGGTGAGCAGCTGCCTTCACAGTCTGTGAAGTCTGACGTCTTTCAGTGCCGCTTGTTGGTCATCTTCCAACACAGGCGAGGCACTGCCAGCCCAAAACTAACTCAGGACAAGCAGGTTTCAAAGTGGGGAAGAAATGGAGTGAGCAAGATCAAGTACTCATTCAGATACGGCGTCGATTTTAAGGTCAGCATACTGGTGTGGACACTGCAAATAGAACCCCAGCTCTTTAAGCAGCCTTATGAAGAGTAAAGGCTTCTCAAAGCACTGGGGTTCTGTTTATTGTACTGTAAGTGGGTTGCATCTAATTCGGTAATTTACTGTACCTTACATCTGGATGTATGGTAGGCCCAACTTTAAATAAACACTGCACCTGAACTTATATTTATTTATTAGCTTTTGGTAACCAGGTAAGTGCGCTAGGCAACAATCCTACCTATATTCAGGCACGACCCGGGAAAGTACAAGACAGAATACAGATATGCACAATTGTACAAATTCACAAGTAACAACAACATAGTACAAACAATATAATGCAGGTTGAGATACATCTTAGGATAAGTCAAGTATACAAATTAAAACACAATAAATAATATACCATGAGGTACGTTATACATTGATCTCTACCCACAAGGAGACTTAGTGGCAATTTCATCTACGTGCATTTGCAGTTCCTGAGGGTGTAGAGGTGAGAGAACAGCGAGTGCTTAAAAACAAGGTGGGAGGTGGAGTTTTTAATCTGCAGGGGGAGCAAGTTCCAGAACTTGGGAGCAAAACTGGAGAACGCCTGTTCACCCATTTTGGTAGTACAGGGTCATACTGAGAGCACTGGGACAGAAGAGGACCTGAGGGTGCGGGATTAGGGGACCAGGATAAGCAAGTCGGCCAGAGAGGTCGGACGAGGTGGTCTAGTAAGGGAGTCAATAAGACATCCTAGGGAATAACACACGATGCCATAGAAACATAGAATTAGTCAGCAGAAAAGGAATGCTCAGCCAACCCAGTCTGCCCAAGTGTTCTCTACCTACTTGTAACTCCTGCCTGTATATGTTACTGCATGTCTTATTCTGCCTGCGTCCAGTGAATGAGCTTGCTTAATGGATTTTTCCTGCAATGAACTTGAACCTACTCCACTTCCACAGCCCTATTGATCTCCGTTGACCCCCTCCTTCCCCTTTTTCTAATATATCCCTGTGTTTATCCCATGCATGCTTCATGCCCCCTACCATTTTAGCTTCCACCACTTCTCCTGGCAGTCTGTTCAAGGCATCTACCACCCTTTCAGTAAAGAAATATTTCTTCACATCTATCCTGAATGCCCCCCCCCCTTCACTGTATGTCCCTTGGTTTGGGTGCTCATCCTCATTTGAAGGAAACTCCCCAACTGTACCCTCTTTACCCCTGTGAGGTACTTTGTAGGTCTTGATCATGTCACCTCTTGCCCTCCTCTCTTCTAGAGTGTACATGTTGAGATTCTTTAGCCTTTCCTTTTAGGGATTCCTGTGAAAATTCTGAACCATTTTAGTTGCCCTTCTCTGGAAAACCTCCACCTTATGTCCTTTCTGAAGTGTAGACTCTAAAACTGGACACAGTACTCCAGCTGGGAACATACCAGGGAGTGATGCAAAGGCAGCACAACATCCCTCCTCCTCCTACTGGAGATGCCACTCCTTATGCACCCCAGAATCCAATTTGCCCTGCCCATAGCCTTGTCACACTGTACTGCCATCTTGAGGTCCTCTGATATAATAACCTCAAGGACCCTTTCATGTCTAGTGAGTATCAGTACCTCCCCCCATCCTATACTCAGCATCGGGGTTCCTATGCCCTAGGTACATGATTTTACACTTGTTGGCATTGAACCCCAAGTAAGTAAGGAAATGGAATTGATTTGAATGAATTACAGGCTTTTAAGCAGCTTTTTGGGGAGTGTGTGTATGTGTGTGTGTGGGGGCTCTGCTACTATAACTATTTGCTTTTGATTTGGCATAATGTGCGAACAGACTTCCCCTGCTCCCCACTCCATGTGCTATATCGGAGATAAAGAGCCCAGATAGTACTGGGCCAAGCACTGAGCCCTGTGGCACCCCGCTTGTCAGTGTTCTGGGTGCCGAGAGCTACCTCACCACCACCACCACCCTCTGCACCCTCCCCTGTAACCAGTTCTCTATCCAGTTAGTCGGACCACCTTCCACCCGTACCCCTCCTTCTCCTCACTCTTCTCCTCCTTGGCCTGTGTCCCTCCTCCCAGTAGTCCACACCCTTTCTCTTCTTTATTCTTACCGGGTGTTGGTGCCTTCTGTATTGCACTCAGACCACTCTGCCTGCCCCCTTCCAGGGTTACTATGCTTCCGCCTTTACCTATATCTAGAGCGGTGAGCTCATCAGGCTCCCCTGTCCGGACTTTTCTGCCAACCTCAGTCTTTTGGCCACCCCCCTCCCCATTTGTTTAAATCCACCTTAGCAGAAATATACCTCTCTGATCCTGCCTTTTTTTTAATTTTTTTTTTACATATTTTCTCCCCGGGCTACGGTCAGCTTGGTCATCCTGACTGACCCCCTAACCCTGCCCCCGACATCAGGCCAACCTGCTCACCTCCACGGATTACCCTTCATGGCGGGGTGGTGAGGAGCGTCCCAGCTCAACGCACCAGAGCAGGATCCGGTTGAGAAGGCGCCATTTGGGGCAGGCAGTGGGGGTCGGAAGCTCATGCTGCCCGACCATAGCCCATTTTCCACTTTTCTCCCCTTTGCGGAGTCTGGGCATGCAAGGACGCTTAGGCACAGCGTGCCAACGTCCACCATACTCCGCCCCTTTACTACACCGCTGTAGTAGCATCTGTGGTCATCACCAGGGGCCGCTACAGAGCGGTGGTTCCCTGGATCCCACTCCTACCAGGATAGGAGAGCAGTCCTCCAGACGCTCAATCCTATCCCTCCCTCACATCCTCTTCAGGCCTGGCCATGTCCAAACCTGGTCACCAACATGGCACGAGGTGGCTTCCGCACCTCAATCCCTGCCATTGTCTGCAGCGATGCTGCCTTTAATACCCCTCCCTTCCTGCTCCAGTGTACCCTCTCCCGTGTACAAGTCACCATTCCCTAGACCCTACCCCAGTTAGTCACTAACCCATAATTTCGTGTGCACCAATCCCTCAGCCACTCAAACTCCTGCTTCACCCTTCCTCCCATGCTTGCACATGGTACCGGCAGTTCCTCCAAGAATGCCACCGACTTCCCACCCCCTTACACTGCCTGCCCAACTACTCAAACCTCCCCCTCGTTACTTCCACAGTGTCCCCCACCAAGTTGTTTCTACCCACATGCAACAGTAAATGTGGTTTCTTCCTCCCCCTTGCTGCACGTTTGAGCAGTGCCTGCCCTGCCCCTCATGCAGTCACCCTGGGGACAGCTTCAACCCAAATATGGCTGTGCGTTTTCTCCTTTCTGCCCTATGTCACCCATTTCAGTACAGAATCCCCAGGACGAGAACCGCCCTCCCGTCCCTTACCCTTTTTCCCATCTAATGCCCCTTCCACCACCTCAGTATTCGTTCCTCCCTTACCCTTACCCCCGCCAACTGCACCCGCTGTGACTTCTGTATCTGTACTCCCTACTTCTGCCTCACCCCTTTTCTCTGCCTTATTCCTCCCATCCCCCTTGAACCCCTTCCCAGCCTGACTACTTCCTACTGGGCTTCCCATGTCGACCTCCCCTCCTCCCCTGCTGATTTCCAACCCCTCTCCTATCCCCGCTGTTGTCGATTTACAGCCCCCATTCCCTTCTACCCTGATAGTGATGCCCTCCATCCTTCCCCTTCCCGTAGCCTTCTCTCCTCCTCCAGTCACCACCCTCCTTACTAGCCCTTCTACCCTTTCGTCCTCGCTATCTCTTCCCCTACCTGTTGCCATCCCTCTCATGCCCCGCTTGTCCTCCCCCTTCAGTATGCTCCTGCTCCCCCTCTCTGTCCCATAGCAGAGGTTCAAATCTATTCCTAGTCGATACCCCTCTTACATCTCTTCCACCTATCAGTTCCCCCCTCTTACTATTTCTCCTCCATGCCACCCCTGGTCCCTTCCTACCCGCAGCCATCTGCTCTCTCCCTGGTACTCCTCATGGTCTCTTCCTCCATCATCAGGAGGCCCCTCCCCTCGCCTCGGGCACCCCCCTCACTTCTCCTCTCTTTTCTGCTACTGCCTCTGATACTGGGGTTGGTTTCAGTCCCTAGTTGTTCTTCCTCCATCCCCTTTGCCATCCCCTATCCCCCACCCAGGATGCCTACCATACTCATCTGCCCTGCCACTTAGACTCCTCCCTAACCTCCACAGTTTCTCCCTCAAACTAGCCAGTCATCTACAGACCATACAGCCCTTCCCCCCATCCTCCAAGCCCAGTCCAGGATCATGGCAGACCCACACCCTGTACACCCACCACCCTTCCAAAGATGCCCGCCTTATTGACATGTGGCACCTGCCCCATTTTGGCCCCCATCTTATGTTACGGGCTCTTACTCCCAGGTTCTGTACCCTACTACAACTGTTAGGCCCCTATTTACTCAAATTCCTGTCCCCCCACACTAGTCCCCCTACTGACCCCTTGCCGACCGGGGTAATTCAGTCTCAAATCTCATCCATTAGATACTGTATTACTGTAGCAATTCTAAAGCCTCCTTGTCCATTTTTCACCCCTCAGCTACCATACTTTTTGTTCTTGGCTCTCATATAGTTTAACATAGCCCAGTTAGAAATCCTACTGCACTCCATGTATTACTCAGGTCAGTTAGAGAAATAAACAGAACAACTAAATCTGTATTATTACAGCAATCCTAAAGTATCTAATCATTGCTTTGTCTCCACCCCAGAGACCCTGCTGTAATATAGGACCACAGAGGACCATGGGCGGAGGGTGGGCAACTCTAAAGTTCGCACAGCTCCATTGAGCTCGCCCATTCCCTCTCTCACTCGCCGTTCTATTTCTCCCGACGCTGCAGGCTGCCCTTTTGTACTGGGCTCCTGCCTGCATTGGCACATTTTTCTGCCCACAAAGAAATCTGCAGAAGTCCCGACAGAGCTCTGTTAAGCTCGCTCACTCCCCCTCTCTCACTCGCTCATTCTGTTTCTCCTGGAGCTGCAGGCTGCCCTTTTGTACTGGGCTCCTGCCTGCGTTGGTACCTTTTTCTGCCCACAAAGAAATCCGCAGCAGTCCCGACACAGCTCTGTTGAGCTCGCTCACTCGCTCTCTCTCTTACTCATTCGTTCTGTTTCTCCCACCGCTGCAGGCTGCCCTTTTGTACTGGGCTCCTGCCTGCACTGATGCCTTATTCTGCCCACAAATAAATCCGCAGCAGTCTCAATACAGCTTCATTGAGCCCGCCAACCCCCCACTCGCTCATTCTGTTTCTCCCGATGCTGCAGACTGCCCTTTGTACTGGGCTCTGCCTGCATGCCACCTTTTTCTGCCCACAAAGAAATCTGCAGCAGTCCCGACACAGCTCTGTTGAGCTCACTCACTCATCCTCGCTCATTCGCTTGTTCTGTTTCTCCCGGCGCTGCAGGCTGCCCTTTTGTACTGGTCTCCTGCCTCTGTTGGCACCTTTTTCTGCCCACAAAGAAATCCGCAGCAGTCCTGACAGAGCTCAGTTGAGCTTGGTCACTCTCTCTCACTCACTTGATCTTAATCTGTCCCAAACACTGATTTCCCAAAGCGACTGCACTATTCTGCACCGGAAGTGCAAAAACACATTTTGGCCAGGAAGTGAAAAATGACAGCTGTACTGTTCATAAGGCGGTGTGAAAAAATGCCAGTGTTGAAAATCTGGCATGAAAATATTACTAATTTGCAAAGTTACAAGGGTGCATGGAAACTGCACAACGCACGCTCGTAACACAGTCATTTTATGGACTTTCATCATAAAATTTTCAACATAGGCATTTTAGGACCTCTGCTCATGAACAGTGTCGCTGTGGTTTTCTCAATCTGTCCCGAACACTGATTTCCCAGAGCGACTGCGCTATTCTTCGCGGGAAGTGCGAAAACGCATTTTGGCCAGGATGTGGACAATGACAGCTGTACTGTTCATAAGTAGGTGTGGTAAAATGCCAATGTTGAAAATCTGGAGTGAAAATATTGCAAATTTGCAAAGTTACGGGCGTGTGTAGCAACAGCGCAACGCACGTTCGTAAAACAGTCATTTTTGGAATTTTTTCCACCAAATTTGCAACATAGGCTTTTTGAGAGCCCACCTCATGAATACCGGCACAGTTGTTTGTACATCGGTCCAAAGGTGATTCCTGCACAGTGACTGCAAATCACCTTCGACCGAATAATGCCATGACAGTGGCTGAATTCATGAGGAGGGGCCTCAATAACTCCATGTTGAAAATTTGGTGCCAAAATTCCCAAAATGCCTGAGATATGCACCAAAGTTGAAAAAGCCCTATTTATGCCATTATACAGCTTACCGAATTTCTTCAGTTAGCGGTCGGCTTTGAAGAGTGCAGGCGTGTTCCCGGTCCACCGAAGATCGTCGCTGGGCTCCAGAGGTAAGTATGGGGTGAGGGGGTGTGGGAGGCAGGGTGCGCAGAGGTGGGGTGCGGTTGAGCACGGCACAGGCTCAACAAGGGACCGTTTTTGTTTACAGGGAGTTTAAAAAAAGAAAACATTATGGGACAGTTTTTCTTTTACAGGGACATTTGCACGCCACCTTAGTGGTTTTGGGGACTGTAGCCGGTGGGATTGGGCACTCCCATCGGCCATGGGGAAGAGCCGAGGATTGGGCACCCCGGCATAAAATTAATTGTGGAGGGACATTATGCAGACGGGGAGTGGCTCCCCATCGGCAAATTGAACTGGGGGACTGAAGCCGACAGGATTGGCCCCATCAGCAAAGAAAGACTGTTGAGTGGCGATGATGCCGAGGGGGATTGGGCACCCTGGCACACAAAAATGGGAGGGTGACAGTATGCCGATGGGGACTGGGCTCCCATCGCAACCGGGTCAGGGGCATGGCAGTCACCCTGCAATGAAGGTCACTCCCCATTGCAGCGGAATGGCTGGCACTGCAATGACGAGGCGGCCCCTGATTGCAGCGGCTAAAATGTTTCAAGGTGGTGGCATGCTGGCTGAACTAGTGTCAGCAGCAGCATGCCACCCCATTGGGGAAAGCAGGTCAAGCCTCAATAGGCAGTGGGGGCATTGGCCACAACAGTGCCGCATCTCCACAACCTGCTTCTGCAGCAAGCTGCCGCAACATGTTTCTTGAGCATGCGCCCAATCAACATAAAAACAGTTTCTGTAGGGAAAGTGACTTATAGACTCAGTGCAGTTCTCCTTGAACCAACACAAGAGTACTGGGAGAGATAGAAGTTACGCCCCAGAAGTCCCAGCCATAGTCTATCAGGTTGCCCCACTATTTAATCATTCTCTGCACAGGTGTGAACTTCCAGCTGACTGAGAAAAAGGTTAGGGTTACTTCACAGCACAAGGAAGTCTACAAATTGAACCTGGTCAATAATAGACCCATCTTTAATCTCTCTATATTCTTAAACACCCTGGAGAAGTTATGTATAGTGCATTCACAGGCCTCTTCTTTCCTAGACTCCAATTACCTATTTTTCTCAATATTCAGTCTGGCTTCAGGCCTTGGCATCTGACCGCCACAGCTCTAATGAAAGTGATGAGTAACACACTGTCTGTTATATACAAAAGCTGGTTTACAGAATCAGTTTTTATCAAACTATCCAAGGCCGTTGTCCTTGTAGACAGTCACCTCATTGTTTGATAAACCTAGTACTACTAGTATTGTGGAGACCTCAGTTAGCTGGTTCAACAAGTACTTTTTGGGAAGTACTCAGCTGGTGACTATCAATAATATCATTTCCATCCTCAAGGATCTCATTCAAAGTTTGTCCCAAGGGTCTACCCTTGCACCACTATTTTTCCTAATGTCAGTAATCTTCCTGCACAGTGTGTCTGCTGTTATGTACAAAGATATGCAGATTATGTGCTACTGTATGATGGCTCTTCTGCCCTTATAATGTCCAATCAAATCTCCATAAGATTGAAAATTGGTTCTCCAGTAACAAACCTCTTTTGAATACCAACAAGACAATAACTATGACCTCTGATGCTCTGTCTGATCGAAAGGAGATTGCAGACCAAACTGTAATCAGCACCTTTGACAGCCTCTCCAATGTACAGTTCAACAGTCTCAAATATTTGGGAGCACATTGGCTATATTCTAGTCACAACCTGAATGGAAACTGAGATCCTTATATCATTCCAAACATTGCCTCGGTGCCTTAGCATGCACACAGACAGTGTAATGTTATCCATTACCTTTCTTTGATTATGGTTATATCATGCAATACAATGCTACATAATCCTATCTAGTGACTGTAAAAGAGTGATTATACTGTAACTACTGCTATGCTGCTGTTTCTGCAGGACCCCAGTAAAATCAAGGATATTCTTGGTGGAATGATAGTAAATAAGTAAATAAATAAATGAGATGGCCCTGTGGGGTGGAAGGCTGAGGTGCCTAACTCCTTACCTCCTGTCACACTTGCAACTTGTGTTCAGGAACGAGCACGGGTTGCTGGGGGCTGGTGGAGTGGAAGAGGATTGAACATTCCTGGGACACCTCTCCCCTCCAGGGGACGGGGTGGTAGCCATATCAACCCTGGCTGCCATCGGTGGAGGCCGAAGGCACAGTAGGCAACAAGCTGCCTCAAGGGTGGGGCTGTGGATCTGCGGAATGCGCATGCCTCCACATGTACATTTATGCCACAAAGCCAATGCAGGGGAATGGTAGGAAAAAATGGAAAAGGAATTCTGAGGCAAGGATGAAGCCCTGCACTCCTCCCCAGACCTGCACCACCACTTGGATGCCTGGAATCAAACTGGACTCAAGTACTGCGGAGGAAGATGGCCCTCCACTCTCCATCCAACCACAGGGGCAAAGCTCCAAGGTTAGTCCAGGGTAGGTGGGTGCCAGCCACAGTGGAGTAAAAAGCTATATAAAATAAATAAATAAATAAATATCCGGTACAATACACTTTTCAGGTTATCCTTGCATGCAACCTTTGCACACACCACTGTACACTCGAGCAGAGACTGAAATGGCTGAGCCCTTCAAACTGGAGGAACTACCACTGGATTACTTTCCTGCACAAGTGAGCACAAAGGAACATGCCCTCTGCTCCCAGGATCTACTGTATCCAAGGCTAGTAGAGACTTCAGCAGGCATGTATTTGTAACGCCCCTACAAATGGGGGTTCCCAAAAAGTCTTCTTTGAGCTTGCCTAAATGCTCACTACCAGGCTCGTGTCCTGAGTTTTAGCAGTTTAAATGTGATTACCAGAGACTGTATAGCCTCTGTGTACTGTCTCTTTAAAAGCTGACTGATTGCAGCTTAAGTAATCTGAGCAGGAGCTCTGTTGAAAGATGTAACTATTTACTGAAAATCATTTAGAGTGATAATGATAATGTAGTTTGTCTAACCTGCTTTCTTTGTAGCAAGGACTGTTTTGTTTATCTCCACTATTTTGGTCCTGGATTGCAAATTGGACTAAACCAGGGGTTCTCAAATGGTGAGGCCAGCCTCCTTGGGGAGGCCCTAACCTGTTCCAGGGGAGGCTCAAGCAAGTCTGAAAAAGTACTGTATTTAAATTTAGGGTTTTATATATTTTGTGTGAAGAGATGAAGCAAACTGAAAGAGGATAATAATAATAGTAGGTGAATTGTATGTATTTATTTACTAATACATGACAAGCAAGGTGTATGAGCCAAGGCTCATTTCAGGTGTACCCGGGGAAGGATAAGGAGTGAATACATTTCAAAAGGTAACTGCAAAACAATCAAGAAATATACAATGAGCAATAGTGTAAATAAATATGAATAAACTAATAATGAGAGGTGATACTTGATCAATTTGTAGACTGATGGCAGAACAGCCCAAATACAGCATAAGGGTTGAGCATAGAAGTGCTAAAAGCAATAGCAGGAAGGAGCAAAGTAATCCCCGAGATGTTGCTTAGGAGCAGATAAGGAGGGGGAGAGGCAAAGTATGTAGGAAGGTTGTTTCACATAGAGAGGAAACAGAGAAAATAGTATGACCCATGAAGTTAAGGCAACAAGGGGTAACAATGGTTCAAGAATGAAAATAACAGAGCGGGTAGGTTGGTCGGGGTTACAATAAGCTGAATAATAATATTTTTTTATTTTATTTATTTGTTACTCAGATAACTCCTTTGAGCACAGGAGCTCTTTTTCAAAAGCTTCAAGTCAGTATAAGATAAAGAACTGAATGTGAGCCAAGTACTCAGAGGGGTTTCAATTTATTCATGGTATATTGCGTAAAGTACAGCATGTTATTTTTCTTTGGAGAGGCCCAAGATTATTTCAGTTTTTTGGGGAGGCTCAAAAGCTTTTCCATGGATTTAGGGAGGTTCACTGTGACAAAGTCTGAGAACTACTGGACTAAACAGTACTGGTGGGACCTAAAATGTAGCCGGACTACAGGAGCTGTCTGAAGTCAAAATCTGTAGGAACTGTATTTTTGAACTTTTTTCGCCTTTTTCGCAACTGAAGGGGGAGCTCTTGCCTTGACTGACAGCCAAATCAGCCAACCAGATCTTTTGGATCTTGGGGAAGTCCCGAGCTGCTTGCAGTTTTCAGTTATATCTAAGCTGGAAGCTGAACAAGAAGGAGCTGAAGTGATTCTGAGTAGCAATCCTGATTGGATTCGCATGGGAGAACTCTGAAAAGGCTAAGTTTTTGGCCAGCATGTCAGTGTTCTGCACCTGAGAGGGTGAGAAGAGAATTATTTTGGACTAAATCCAAGTTTGTGTGACTAAAGTAAGCTACTGAAGTGGGCCAGGCTCAACCTGAAGAAGACCGAAGATTTTGCTGAATGCGATCGCCTGTCAGGAGTTCCAGCTATCCCTAAGCTCCCCGTGTGCAGAGACTTCCATGATAGACCGGGAGCGCCACAGGTACAGTAGAATTCCCTTACATGTAAATATGCTATGAGCTGCTAGTGGTCATGAAAGTTAGTCCCCCACTGTGTGAACTGTGTTCTGCTTGCTGAAGCTGTATCCAGCCCAAAATGGACTGCATCCGAATTTGTCTCCATGCGGTCTGAGCCTTGCCAGACTAGCCCAGCCAGACTACCCACTGCACAGAGAAGCCATCGACGAGAGACCTGCCTGGGGATCAGCCCCCTGCTCCACGCTTGAACAGGAATGACACCTCTGCGACTCGTGTGGGCCCTGCTTCTCCTGGCATTCCAGATCAACCACCTGCAGTCTCGATTTTCGCCCAGCCGGTGTCCAGTCTTGGGATATTGTGAGTAAATACCAGGGTAGCTCCCTGCAACAACAGCTTAATCTGAGTGTGTCATCTGATTGTCTTGTTGTTTGTTTCATTTACGAACTGAGCCCTCTGGCTCCGGATTACAAATATTGTGTACTGTGCATGTTGTGTTTTCCATCACAGGGCCACAACCAGCTGCAACCCCCGGCAATGGTCCTGGCTAGCTCATCTCTTCTCCACCTGGGTACCCAGAGGTGGACTGTGTGGGGGGACTCAAAGCGCATGCATAACTGCTTGACTGATATAACCTTTAAGCTAATTAACCTGATTTTGCCCTTCCCTTGTTCAAGTCCCCTGAATAAATCAGATCTAACTTTTTCTGCATGTAATCTGACTGTGGTTCCAGTTTATGCTCAAAGTACTGTACTGTTGCTATTTGTTGTGCATAACCTTGTTTTACAGGGGTCCCCAGGGTTGAGCCAGAGGAACCAGCCCTGGTGGTAAGTGCAAACAGTGTGGGTACTAGTGTGGTGTACCAGGGGTATTGTGAAAGTGATTATTGTACAGTGTTCAGGCCACTAGAGGGGAAAGGGGGGGGTTACAGTGTCCGGAAGGGCTGTACCCAGGTTAGCTTGACCACTATCAATCCTGATCTCCGGGTGGAGGCACCCATTTCAGAACTCAGGCTCCTTAACCTGCTACTCGCCAAGCAGGCAGAGGTAGTAGCCCTTGGAATAGCGCCACCTAGGGGTTACATCTTGGAGGCTCACCGCTGGGATTTTGTGTCTTCTAGTGGCCAAATTTGCGAACTGCTGTTAAAAATAAATGGCTACCCCAACAGAAGTGGCTGTACACCAGTTGGTGGGGTGGTGTACTGGGCAGGAGATCGACCCCCAAAATGCTATACTTATCCTGGATATTCCCCTGGGTACTAATAAGGACACTATAGAGGGAGTACTTTCCATGGTTGAATGTTTACAAAACCATGTGGTGGTGGGTCGACAGGCTAATCTGCTCGCCCAAAGTTTCATGGCGTTAGTAGAGTGTAAGGACCCAGTAGACAGTTACAAAGTGCCACGGACTATCACCCCCAAAGGAGCCATCACTGCCTGGAAAGTAATAACTAAAGACAGTAAAGACCCTGGGGAGAATGAGCCCCCCCACTATCTGAGACTTTTGAGAAGAAATTTGCTAAGTTGTTGCCGGAGGAAGGGAAAACTGAGGAGGACTTAAAGAAACTATTCCTGTCACCTGGGGGTGTTCCTCCCCCCTCCTGCTCCAGCACCTGTTATTGCCTCTCCTTCTGTGCCCGTACTAATGCTGGCTCCTATGTCTGTACCTGCCATTAGTCCCGACTCTTACCGAAGGTTGAGAATCTTCTCCGGCACCCTCCCCGCCCCCCAAGGGGAGGATGATTGGGAGACCTGGATAGATTGTGTTGCCTGTTTGGTACCTGAATGGCAGTGTGCGGAGGCTGAGAAATGGAAAAGGATCATAGAAAGTTTGATGGGTCCCGCCCTAGAAGCCATTAAATTTCTGAGGTCCACAAACCCTGATGCATCTGCCCAGAAGTACCTATCTGCACTCAAAGGCAATTTTGGGAGCATTGAGTCAGGGGAGAACCAGATGTGGAAATTTCAAGATACAAAACAATGGCCAGGGGAAAGTTTGTCTGCATATGTTACTTGTCTGGAAAGAGCGCTGCAGAAGGCTTACCGAAAAGGTGGGGTAGCCGCCAGTGACTTAAACCATGTGAGGTTGGGGCACATACTGCAACATGCAAAGCATTCTAAATTGCAGCTCCTTCAATTAAGGCCCCCAGATAGCAGGGGTAACCCATCGGACTATTGTGACTTGACAAAAGAACTCCGGGATGTTGAAGATGAAGAGGGGTATTGTAATTCTAGGGTAAGCGCAGCCCAAGTGATCACGGCATCGGAAGGCCCTTCCGTAGTGGGGACCAATGAGGGTGTGCTGCCATGGGATGAACTGCTGAGGGAGTTCAGGGAAACAAAAAATAGTCTCTTTATGAAGGCCGCTCCTGCAAGTACAGGCACCGACCGTTATCCAACTGCATCTGCTATGGGGTTGGGGGTGTCCACCCAGGCATTTCCTGCTGACAGCAGCTCGAAACTCGATGTCTTGACTATGACAGTAAGAGAATTGACAAGATGTCTCCAAATGCTCACCACACAGCAGACAGAGATGGCACCAAGGTTTTCAGTTGGTAATACCACCACCCCAGCTCCCAGTGTGATGCCTCGGCCACCCCAAATCCCAGAAAACATATTTTGTCATAATTGTGGGAAGGATAGACACATGAAGAGAGAATGCCAGTCCACAAAAGACCTAGATAAAGTTGTATACAGGCTTCAAGGAGAGCTTCGGAGAACGAATCAGCGGTCGAGGAGTGGCCAAAATGACCGCAGTGAGGTTCAAGAAGTAGTAACTCAAATCCCTATGTGGCTAAATCATCTGTCCAGGCCTCTGCTGCTGTCCCTCCAGACTGGTCCAAAATAGAGGGCCCTTCAATGGAGACTACCGTGGCTGTGAATGGTATTCCTACTTGGGCTGTGTTGGACAGTGGGTCTCAAGTGACCATTGTATTTCAGGACTGGTATGACAAACACTTATCTGCTGTGCCCTTACAATCCCTGGAAGGCCTACATGTGTGGGGGCTGAGCGACAAGTCTTATCCCTACCTAGGATATGTCCGTCTCTGGTTGTCATTTCCTGCAGCTGTAACTGGTGTAGAGGAGCAAGTCGAGATACTAGCCTTAGTGTGTCCCCCTACCGGACTGTATGGTGGGGTTCCCCTGTTAATTGGGACCAATGCCCATATGTTTGGGAGACTGGCACAACTCTGTCGTGAGAAACAAGGGCGACGGACTGGGAGGGTCCTAAGAATTCCTGCTCTGATCAAGAGGGACTATGATTTGTAACAGAACCCCAAGGGAGTAGACCAGGATAAACTGGTAGGGGTCATGTGGAAGAAGGACCCCGATTCAATGGTACTGGCCCCTAACGCCCAGTGTGCCATTCAAGGGAAGGTCCGCCTCCACAAAGATGTCAAGAACAAAATACTGATGTTGGACGCGCCAGGCAATGGAAAATTGCTGGAAGGATTATTGCTTAAGCCCAGCATCTTGCCAGCCATTGCTTATGCCTATGCACGACGAGTGATGGTCCAGATTCATAATGTGTCAGATCAGCAGATCCGGGTGAACAGAGGATGCACCCTAGCTACGGTACACTCCGCAGACACTGAAGTGTTGCCCAGCAACAAGCCCCCTGGCAAGACAGATAGAGTGACTCCCGACTTGTTTGATTTTGGTGACTCCCCGTTGCCAGCTGAATGGAAGACTAGAATTAGTCAAAAACTTGCCCAGAGAGATCAAGTGTTTTCATTGAAGGAATGGGACGTGGGATGTGTCCAGGGTGTGGAGCATCACATACGCCTGCACGATGAACAGCCATTTCGAGAGAGGTTTCGACGCCTAGCCCCTGCAGACATAGATGATGTGAGAAGACACTTGCAGGAAATGCTCGCGGCTGGTGTGATACAAGAATCCAGGAGCCCATATGCTTTTTCCATTGTGATTGTGCGTAAGAAGAATGGAACAGTACGAGTGTGTGTGGATTATCAGACCTTCAACAGGCAGACCATCCCTGATCAATACACAGTGGGAGCAAATGGTTCTTGGTGTTGAATCTTCACAGTGGATATTGCCAGATTCCGATGGCTCTGGAGGACCATGAGAAGACAGCCTTCATCTGTCCTTTGGGGTTCTACGAATTCCTGAGAATGCCACAGGAGATATCGGGCACCCCAACCACCTTCCAGCGACTGATGGAACGAGTGGTGGAAGACATGAATTTGCTAGAATGCCTGGTGTACTTGGACGATGTCATTGTGTTTGGGAGCTCCCTAGAGGAACATGAGAGTCGACTGTTCAAAGTACTAGATCGACTGGAAGATTTCGGCCTCAAGCTGTCCATTGACAAGTGCCCGTTTTTCCAAACCTCTGTGAAGTATGTGGGGCACATAGTGTCTACAGAGGGGATAGAGATTGATCCTAGTAAAGTTGAAGCCTTGACTACTTGGCCCCAGGCCCACAATTTGAAAGAACTACAATGTTTCCTGGGATTCTGTGGCTACTACCGCCGGTTCATAAAGGACTATTCCAAAGTGATTCAGCCACTCTTGAATCTTACCCAGGGTTACCCTCCTACCAATCGGAAATACAAAAAAGGGTCTGTCAAAGAACCAGACAAAGCATATTTCCACCCAGGTGAACTTTTCGTGGTCCCGTTGGATACCTGACTGTGAAGCAGCTTTCCATGCAGTCATATACCAGCTCACCCATGCCCCCATCCTCGCTTATGCTGATCCCACCAAACCCTATGTGCTGCATACTGACGCCAGTCTGCAGGGTCTAGGAGCTGTACTGTATCAAGACCATGAGGATGGTTTGAGACCAGTGGCATTCATCAGTAGGAGCTTGACCCCGTCAGAGCGAAACTACCCTGTGCACAAGTTGGAGTTCCTTGCGTTAAAATGGGCCATTGTCAACCAGTTTCATGATTACCTCTGTGGGGTGAAAATATTGGTGAGGACTGACAATAACCCGTTGACCTATGTACAGACTTCAGCTAAGTTAGATGCCATAGGGCACCGGTGGCTTTCTGCATTGTCAACATATGATTATGCTGTTGAATACAGACCGGGCCTTAATCATATTGATGCTGACGACCTATCCCAGAGACCTATTTCCAAGAGCGACTGGGTCAGGCTGTCTGAACCTGACATCCGAGCATTGTGCCAAAAGTTTGATAGAACTGAACAGATGTCTACAGACACAGCGGACTGCTTAGGAGATTGCTTGGGCCCCTCTGACACCTGCATACCGGCTGCATATTGCCACTTTTCTGCTCTAGATATTAGTGCACTACCTCAGTTTGACAATGACAGCATTCAATGGGCTCAATCCCGAGATCCTATGATTCAGTCAGCACTTGACGCCCTTCATGCAGGAAAAGATGTGTCCAAGTTGTGTTCCTCTGATTTGCGAACTGCTTTATTGTTTAAAGAAGGCCCCAGGTTGAAGCTGCTTAATCAGTTGTTGTATAGAGAGACAGTAGATTGGGGTGGCCAACTAGACAAGCAACAACTGGTCCTGCCCACAGCCTTCAAAGCTTTGGTACTGCAGTCCCTCCACAATCATATGGGCCACCTCGGTATCGACCGGACCCTTGACCTAGTACAATCTCGATTCTACTGGCCCAAGATGGGGGCTGATGTTAAGCACCATGTAAGGACTTGTAGTCACTGGCTGCAGAGAAAAGCCCTGCCTCAGAGGGCTGCCCCCCCTTGTCAACATTACTACCAGCACCCCAATGGAACTTGTCTGCATAGACTTCTTGAGTTTAGAGCCTGATCAGCGAAACATTGGCAATGTGTTAGTGGTTACGGACCATTTCACACAGTATGCACAAGCTTTTCCCACCAAAGATCAAAAAGCATCTACCGCGGCCAAGGTGCTAGTGGAAAATTTCTTCGTCCACTATGGTGCCTCCCAGTGAATTCACTCTGTTCAGGGCCGGAACTTTGAGAGACGGCTAATCAAAGAAATGCTCTCTCTATGGGGGTGTCAAAGTCAAGAACCACCCCTTATCACCCGCAGGTGGATCCTCAACCAGAACGCTTTAACCGCACCCTGCTAGACATGCTAGGCACCCTCACCCAAAAGATAAGCATAAATGGAGCCAGCAGATTAGCACCTTGGTACATGCATACAATTGCACGAAGAATGATGCTACCGGGTTCTCTCCCTACCGCCTCATGTTCAGGAGAGAGGCCCGGATGCCTGTTGATGTCTGTTTTGAGGTTTCTCCCAATGGGGTCCGAGCCGACGATTACCTGCAATATGTTCAAAAACTGAAAGCTCAATTGAACCATGCCTATCAACTGGCCCAGACAATGGCCGCCAAAAGAAATCTAGCAAACAAAGAGAGACATGATAGAAAAGTAAAGGCTCAAGAGCTTAGGCCTGGAGACTGTGTGTTGTTGCAAAATTTAGGATTGCATGGTAAACAAAAAATTGCTGATCAATGGCACCATTTTCCCCATGTCATAGTTGGAAAGTTGGATGATTTGCCAGTGCACAAAGTGCGCCCAGAGAATAACTCCAAAGCTGTCAAGACCATGCACTGTAACCACTTGCTACCTATTGGTCAGGTTATAATTGAGGCTGAACCCGCCGAGGTTGATTCCCTTGGACCAGTGACTCGTGCTGCTGCAAGAAAGAAACAGAGTCAACCTGCCCCCGTGGTTGCCAATTTAAGACTTCCACCGCAGCAAGCCCAGAATGATAGTGACTGCCAGTCTAACTCGGATGACAGTGAGTGTGATAACGCCTATTACCCCTCATATGAACTGAGTCAGTTGTTTCGTGGAAATCCTATGCTGAATTATGGGATGAAGCTGGGCCTTCTGGACTGCCTAACGCCCCGGCATCATCCTTGGAGCCAATGCTCCCTGAAGGTGAAGTGCAAAGTATCACGTCTGAGGATGCTGAGTCTTGTGTATTATGGTACTGTATGATTTGCCTGAAGGAGAGGCTGATGGTATGAGTCTTTCTGGTGACATACCAGAACTTGAGGAACACTAAGAGTGCTGACAACCCCTTCAGTGCCAGAGTGTCTTCAAAATGAGCCAAGTGTTGCAGAAACAGAGACTACAGAGCAAGGGACTGACAGTGCTCCCAGCTTGGATATTCCCCTTCATGCAGAGGCACTCCTCACAAGTGAGGAAAGCTCCAAGACCACTGCTGAAAGTACAGAGACTGTGGTTGTTCACCCCAGAAAGACTGGCCGAGCTGTCAAGCCAGTGGTGCGCTTCAGTTACGATTCCCCCAGAAGGCCAGTGGATTTGCCTTTCAATGTAGTCCACAAAGGTGTTTATGTCTCTCAGAGCTCACTGTCCAAATTGAGCTTGACGGCCCATTCCAGGTTACTTGTTCTGCCGTCTCACCATGGTGCCCCTGCCCCATCCAGCCCCAAGTTAGCTGATAGGGAAGGGCCTCCTCTTGCATTGTTTAGAGTACAAAAAGTTATTACATGATTCTGTATAGTAATGTTCAATTTACCTGTGTGAAATATGCATAATGTATTGTCAGAATGGAAATGATACAGTGGAGCACATTGAAATGTATAGTAAAGTGACAAGTTATGCCAATTGATGAATCAGATAGTACTAGTATAGCATGCTAATGGTATAAATATCTTGTATATGTTACATTTTCAATGTTATGATGGTACAGACTTGACGCGGACACCAAGTTTTCCCAGGCAGGGAAGTGTGTAACCCCCCTACAAATGGAGGGTTCCCAAAAAAGTCTTCCTTGAGCTTGCCTAAGTGCCCACTGCCAGGCTGGTGTCCTGCGTTTTAACAGTTTAAATGCGATTACCAGAGCCTGTATAGCCTCTGTGTACTGTCTCTTTAAGAGCTGCCTGATTGCAGCTTAAGTAATCTGAGAGGGAGCTCTGTTGAAAGATGTAACTATTTACTGAAAATCATTTAGAGTGATAATGTAGTTTGTCTAACCTGCTTTCTTTCTAGCAAGGACTGTTTTGTTTATCTCCACTATCTTGGTCCTGGACTGCAAATTGGACTAAACAGTACTGGTGGGACCTAAAATGTAGCTGGACTACAGGAGCTGTCTGAAGTCAAAATCTGTAGGAATTGTAGTTTTGAACTTTATACGCCTTTTTTGCAGCTGAAGGCGGCGCTCTTGCCTTGACTGACAGCCAAATCAGCCAACCAAATCTTTTGGATCTTGGGGAAATCCCGGGCTGCTTGCAGTTTTCAGTTAGATCTAAGCTGGAAGCTGAACAAGAAGGAGCTGAAGTGATTCTGAGCAGCAATCCTGAGTGGATTCATACGGGAGAACTCTGAAAAGGCTAAGTTTTTGGCCTGCATGTCAGTGTGCTGCTGCTGAGAGGGAGAGAAGAGAATCATTTTGGACTAAATCCAAGTTTGTGTGACTAAAGTAAGCTACTGAAGTGGGCCAGGCTCAACTTGAAGAAGACCGAAGATTTTGTTGAATGCGATCGGCTTGTCAGGAGTTCCAGCTACCCCTAAGCTCCCGGTGTATGCAGAGACTTTTAGGACAGACCAGCGAGCGCTTGGCCTGGTACAGGTAATTCCCTTTACATGTAAATGTGCTAAGAGCTGCTAGTGGGTCGTGAGTTAGTCCCTCACTGTGTGAACTGTGTTCTGTTTGCTGGAAGCTGTATCCAGCCCAAAATGGACTGCATCCGAATTTGTCTCCATGCGATCTGGGCCTTGCCAGACTGGCACAGCCAGACTACCCACTGCACAGAGAAGCCATCGACGAGAGACCTGCCTGGGGATCCACCCACTGCTCCACGCTTGAACAGGAATGACGCCTCTGTGACTCGTGTGGGCCCTGCTTCTCCTGGCATTCCAAATCAACCACCTGCAGTCTTGATTTTCATCCAGCCTGTGTCCAGTCTTGGGTATCGTGAGTAAATACCAGGATAGCTCCCTGTAACAACAGCTTAATCTGAGTGTGTCATCTGATTGTCTTGTTGTTTCGTTTCCTTTTCGAACTGAGCCCTCTGGCTCCGGATTACAAATATTGTGTACTGTGCATGTTGTGTTTTCCATCACAGGGCCACAACCAGCTGCAACCCCGGGCAACAGTCCTGGCTAGCTCATCTCTTCTCCACCTGGGTACCCAGAGGTGGACTGTGTGGGGGGACTCAAAGCGCATGCATAATTGCTTGACTGATATAACCTTTAAGCTAATTACCCTGATTTTGCCCCTCCCTTGTTCAAGTCCCCTGAATAAATCAGATCTAACTTTTTCTGCATGTAATCTGACTGTGGTTCCAGTTTTTGCTCAAAGTACTGTACTGTTGCTATTTGCTGTGCATAACCTTGTTTTACAGGGGTCGAGCCAGAGGAACCAGCCCTGGTGGTATGTGCAAACAGTGTGGATACTTGTGTGGGTGTACCAGGGGTATAGCGAAAGTGATTATTGTACAGTGTTCAGGCCACTAGAGGGGAAGGGGGGGGGTTACAGTGTCCCAGAGGGCTGTGCCCAGGTTAGCTTGACCACTACCAACCCTGATCTCCGGGTGGAGGCACCTGTTTCAGAACTCAGGCCCCTTAACCTGCTACTAGCCAAGCAGGCAGGGGTAGTAGCCCTTGGGGTAGCGCCACCTTGGGGTTACATATTTGTTACTTAAATTTTAATGCATCTTTGGATCCATGTGGAGCCCCACTGTTAATGGTGCTCATTTGTGATTTTGTTACGTAGAGGCTGGTTGCATGTAAATGGCGGCTGTCTCCGTTTATGCTCAGTCATCAGGATACCAGTAGCATAGACAGCCCTTGCTATGTTTCTGGTGACATCACTGCAGTGCTGCCCATTATTACACTACAGGTACCCTAATGATGGAGTGTAACTGATAACAGCTACCAATAATATGCAACCAGCCTCATAGACATCGGCCATGATCCGAGATCAATCAGTGAGCTACCAAATGAATTCAGGATGGTGCTTTTAAGTAGTAGTGAATGGGAGACAAGATCAATTCAGTACAGATGATGTATTTTGTATAATTTTTTTTTTAATCATTTTAAGAGCCTTTGGTCTCATGGAATCAAACTGCATCAAACGGTTATGCTCAGCACCACACCAAGGCCACCTCATCAGTTTAGAGACATGACGCTGAACTTTACCATTTGATTCAGTTTAAATCTGTGGGACCAAAGACTCACAAAATGACTTTTAGATTGCTTTTGTGGGATGCTGCATATGCCATTTCTCTTGTATTTGTAAATTGATTTAAAACTGAAATGTATGCTCTGTGCTGTCTGCCTTCCCCCGGGACATGAATGATTAACAAATAAGTCAAACAGCTTTCTTATGTCAAATGAAAAATCAGGCCTTCCATGCAACTATGTTTTAAATTATTATATTTATTAGATTTTAAAAACACAAATTCCAGATACATATGATACATAAGGAGATAATGTTACAATCAACAGAGTAATTGAAAATGCATATAGAAAGGCCTGCAATTTACCAATTGTATTTTACAGTTTTGCACACGAGATAGCTTCATTTAGGTGAAACACTTATTTTACAAGAGGGTTTCAGAGGGACAATAACAGCAGACGATTTGCTACTTCATAAACAATAAGTACCAAATACACCTATTAAGATTCAGAATGTACATTCCTTATGTCAAATAAATGCAATATAATTCAGAGGATGGTTGGTTGGTGTTAGTGTGGAGGCGTTAGGTAGGAAGCTTAAAGGGGAGACAGTTTGGTAGTGGAATAAGTCAAGGGTAGAGGCCAGGTTAGGGCCAGACACATGGGCTACAGAGGTGATTATACCTAGCTTGTCTCAAGTGTAATGTATTTCTTTTTTTTTTTTTTTACTTTATTTCTTTATCCACCTTCCTGCTCTCAAAGCCCTCTCCTTCCTTCCTCTCAACCTCCGATTCCACCTCGGGGGGAATCTGCCCCTAGAGTGCCTCCTTCTCCCCCTGCACAGTGGGGTCTGTCCCTCTTCTGATGGTCCTGGATGGTACCGAGAGGCTATCATCTAGGGCTTGCCAAGAGGTGTTTTCCTTTTCCTTTTTCTCCCCTGGTTTCCCCTACCCTCTGGGACGCCGAGCGCTAGGACGTACGTCCCAAGTGGTGGCGTGCTGATGCACGCCAGACCACCGCGCGCCGGTGACATCCCCCTCCCGACTCTTGAACGAGCCGCCCATCCCTTCAATTGTCGGTGCTTCCACCAGCTACAGGAAGGTGATGTAGAACGGATGCGTTCTTGGTTCCCACCCCTGAGGGAGGAGAGCATCCGTTGGGATGCTCGATCCTCCCTCCCCCCTGCCGACCCCCAAGTGTAATGTATTTCTGGTGGCTTTTATGTTATAGCTGTGCTCTTACACTCATTTTGGCAGTAACCAATGCAGACAGAAGGAGTCAAAGCAGCAGTTCAGGCTACTCATAAACAAAACTGTAGCTAGCCTGCCCTACTGAATCATGCTAATGTAGGCTAACAGTAACAAAGGGGTCGAAAGCAGCACACAACCCTGAAGAGAGACATATAGCTGGATGAGGTAAAACCTCTACTACTGAAAAAAACAAACAAACAAAAAAAAACAGTAAAGGTAAAACCGTTTATTTTTATCTCAGTTATTTTCTGATGGTCCAAAGGAAAGATGACATTGCTGGCCTGCCCCTGCTGACTAGACCAATTGCAACAGACGTCTGAAAAGGTCAGCACTGTGTACTAGTGGATCAGAGCACCAGTTCTTCCTTCTTCTTGTAGGAGATACCCGCATTAAGTTGAAGATTACAGGAATCAGTTTTCACTTAAGTAACAGTTTACCTTCCCTCACATTGTTGTCCAGTTCTTGCCCCCCCCCCCCCCACACTTCCTCCCCTTTTGTTGGGGCAGCTGCTCAGCAAAATGCTGTAGTACAACTGAGAACAGAGTTAACATTCACAGCTAAGCCTGGAGATTAGTCTTGCCCACACACACAGTACAACGTCAAACTCACCAGAGTAATACAAATACAGTTGATGCAGGCAACTAAATGCTCGCTAAAGAAACATACTGGCTAACTCTGAACTAACACAGAAAACATTAGAAACACCAGGTATTAATTTCACTGTCTCCATACCGCCTATACCGGCAAATATTCAGGGTTCCCAATCCAAGGAACTCTATGATAGAAAAAAAACACTTCAGCAACTTTGTCCCAAAAGGTACTTACCATGCTGAAGTCAGCACAATCTAAATCGCACAGGGTGACAGATCAATCAACGGTGTCATCAGACAATTCATCCCCCAGTGTTGGATGTTTTACCGCAATCTGTAGAGCGGTATATGAGTCTGTTACAACGTACCACTTAGTGCCCAAAGTGACCTGCAATCTTGTCAAACAGAGGACCTGCTCTTGTAAGCCTTTTTCAGCAGGATCTTTTTTGCTGCTTATCGTAATTTGTTTCTTTGCCTTGACCTGCACTAATAGCTCCATGAGTTGAATTCAGTTCTGTAAGATGGACAATATGGCAATAACTGTGTGTGGGCACATGAAGGTAGTCATGATCGAGATCATAAAGGCACGTAAGCACACTCACATTACATGTCGGCAGGAAGAATCTCAGGGTCAGTGCTAGGGAGCCATTAAACGGCTGCCGGTAAGTCTTGTTGCAGTGCAACATGGTCTGACAAGCCACTGAACAAGTCCACTACACTATACAAGTCCACTAGGAGGCATACCCCAAAGCTGGTGGAGGAAAAGTTTGGGAGGGAGAAGAGGAGACACTTCTTCACTGGAAGGGTGGTGGAAAGGTGGAACAAGTTGCTGGAGGAGGTGGTCTCCCTGAAAACGGTGGACAGCTTCAAGAGAGTATAGGACAGAGAGAAAGGGAAGTTGCAGGTAGGGGAGGGGTGGGGTAGGGGCAATCGAGGGAAGCAGGGCGGAAATGGGGAGGGGGCAGTTCCTGTGTAACCCCTAGATGGCGCTATCCCAGGGGCTACTACCCCTGCCTGATTTGCCACTAACAGGTTGAGGGGCCTGGATCCAATGGCGGGTGCCTCCACCCAGAGGTCAGGGTTTGCAATAGTTAAACTTACTTGGTCACAGCCCTCTGGGACACTGCAACCCCTTTCTTCCCACTAGTGGCCCATACAATATATCAGAATTACCTTCACAGTATACACTTACCCCCAGGACTAGTTCCGCACTGGGACCTCCTGTGAAATAAGATACAGTGCAACAATCACAGTACAGTACTTTAACATAGACAAATACCTCAGGAAGTATAACTTTGCTGAAACAAGCAGCTCTGATTTATTTAGGGGATATAACAAGGACAGGGGAAGTCAGGTTAATTAGCTTATCACTTTACTATCTACCTATGGCTCTGTGCACAGGCCTATCCCTACCAGTTACTGTCCCTGGGTACCCAAGCCCCAGTGGCTAGTCCAAACCGTGGCAGCTGGTAGGGGCCCTTCACACAGTGAAAAGAAAAATTAGTTTAAACAGTCAGCAGTACAGTGATTCCATTTGGATTTAATGTGGCAATTCAACAGGGAGCGACCCTGAATTAGTACTCACAACCTCCAAAAAGATAGGGTCCTTCAACGTCAGCAGGGCTACTCTTGAGCTCCACGAGACTCTTCACACATTTATATGGTAAAAAAGAAAGTACTATACCAGGCAGGCTGCTTCTCTATCCCGATCGCAATTACTGCACAATACCCGGAAGAACACACAGCAGATTCAGTTCCTGACAGACCGAGTGCAATTCAACAATTTCTCCAGTCTTCTACAGGGTGAGCCTGGTTTCTACTCTTCAGAGATCCTTTGATTCTTTTCACAGGACGGATTCAGTCCTAACAAGCAGTTACACAAGCTGCAGACCGGAACTCTGGGCCTTACACGCTTTTTGACTGAAACTGTGCACTGAAGGAGCGCAGGGTTTCTTTCCCTTCACTCCCAGAGCTAAACTGAAACTCCAACAGACAAAACCGGCACTTCCTTTGAGTTCCTCCCAGTTCTTGACTGGATTGGCTGTCACTCACAATAGACTGCTGCTGTTGGTCCAAAAAGGCCAAGTCTAAACTACATCTCCCAGAGTCACTGCCCATACAATCCTCTTGTGGCTGGCTCAGATTATGAGTCCAAGTTCTGATTCGGCCCAAGGCACCATTTTAGAGCTAGCTTACCCCACACTGATTGGTCCAGTTCAGCAGTTCAAAACCAGAATGGCGAACTAGGCAGACACAGTTCTGACTGCAAAGAAAGCAGGTTAGACAAACTGTAATTTCATTATTACTGTAAATGATTTCTGGCAAACAGTTACATCTTTCAGATAGGTTCCTTTGCACTCCTAGTGACTGCAAAATGGAGTGAATTGGCAGCAGCTCGAGTGGTACTCAAACAGAGAAGTACACAGTCCCCCATACAAACTAATTATGTCTGCAAGCAGACAGCTCTTAAAGAGACAGTACCAGAGGCTCTAAAAACACTCACTGATAAATGGCTTAAACGCCAAACACCATTCAGGCTTGGAGCATTCAAGCAAGCTCCTGGAAGTCTTTTGGGAACCCCCATTTGCAGGGGGGTTACACCTGTGTAAAAAAAAAAAATGGTAACTGCACGCTCATGTAGACTAGATAGGCCATAAGGTCTTTATCTGCTGCTATGTTCGTATGAAGATTGCTGTGGTAATTACTGTTTCCTAAATTCTGAGTTTTGGTTTTTAGATATTTCATAACATGTAATGAGATCACACTGAGTTCAGTACTATGGTCTCTTTGTAGTTGGTCAGCAATAGCAGTTTTATTTCTCTGATTCTGGAGTCCATATCTCCTGTTTTTCTTAATACTTGTGCCACACTTACTTGTTTTTAACATGGCCACAATATTTTACATTGGGAGAGCATCAACACCACCACCATGTGGAACAGATCCAGTCTGCATCAAAAAGCAAATCCGGGCTGAGGCGCTGGCATCTTACATCGAATCACGCCAGTGACCCAGGGTCGGGAACGGACTTGGGGTGCAAGGGGCTGGCTGGGGAAGGAGAAGATTGAGTATCCGCAGGGCTGCTCTCCTCTCCTGGGGCTGGGTTGTCCCAATGAAGACTGGGAACACTGAACGAGCGGTGCAATGGGGAACCACAGGAAAGCAGAAAACAGCTCCAGGACCCAACAGATGACGGCTGCCGGTCTGCCGATGCCTCTGAAGCCCCCGAGGGAGCCATATCCACCTCAGCGGCACCCTGGGTCCAAACAGAGAGTGCACTGGCCAGCTCCACTGGTGCCTTCCCCGCGGAGGAGAGGGACCCATCTGGTGAAGGGTTACTCCGGTTTACCTCGGAGGTGGCTGCAGTGTGAGGACGGAGGCTTGAGTGAGGGTAGTAGGAGATAAGTCAGGGCCATGGCGGCTTGAAGGAGTGGCAGGTCCAGGGAGCACATAGGGTAGTAAAAACAGATAATGCAAAAAAAAGGCAAATCCAGTGGTCTGGGATGAAAAGTGAGACTCAGTCATTCTTGGGAACAATATTGCTGCCCCTGCTACTGACCTATCTGTTAACTAGAGATATTCAAGATCGGCTCTAGTCTCCCTTATCTGCCACAGCCAAACAGGGAGTGGCTTTTCAGAACCAGGAAGCTGCAGACACCTACATCAGGAGTAGGCCACCAAGCAGTCCCCTGCACTGCGGACCCCGTGCAAAGGACCACACGACAAGGACTACCGAAATTGTCTGCCTAGAGTCTGCTGGTAATCCACTGGTTGGCCACCCATTCTGCTAATGTCACCCAGAACACAGGGCAGGAGACAAGAGAGGAGACCAGAACACCAGAAACAGTCCATCAGATAAGTACAGCACTATATATTCAGATTACTAGAGAGAATATCCTGAGGTTGTGAAAGTGATGGCGCATCTTTTACAGGGGTTATTATCCTGGGGTTGTGATTGTGAACTGAGGGTTGTGAGTTAATAGTGCATCTTACAGGGGTTATTATAGTAGCACGGTTGCTGCTTGCACCACTACAGTTAGGGCAGAGTAGGCAGCTTAATGTTAAATCTCAAATTTTGCACTTTAATAACTTTGCAACCGTTCAACAGATTTGCACGAAATGTGGTATGCACTGTCCCGTGGGGCAGTTCTCTTAATGTACCAAGTTTCATTTCGATTGGATTTGTGAATTTCGTGCTGCATATAGTGAAAAAAATGTAAAAGTAGCCTTTTTTCACCTTTTTTGCCTGTTTCTTTCTCATCACGCTGTGGCCGCACCATTTGGAATTTTGGCCTCAAATGTTCAGGGTAGAAAGGGATTGGCCCAAAAGAACAAGTCAGCATTGGTTGGGTGAAAAAATATTAATCCGTTCCAAAGTTAGCCAATTTGGAAATGTCAGGTTCTGAGCATGCTCAGTTTAGTCTTTAGGATAGCTGCATGATACGAAAAGGGATTTAGGCCTCACAGAAAGGGATTTTGACACCTCACAAAAGAGGACTTTTAAAGTTTGCTATTTCTTTGTCACTTCACTGCAAAGAAACGGTTAGAACTTTCAGGCTGAAATTTTCAGGGTACAAAGGGCTTGTCCCAGAGATGTGACTTTTGCTGGTTTGGTGATAACATTTACATCACTTCCATACTTATAATATTTCAAATTTGAAAATTTCCCATAGGATAACATTGTGGCGGACGCAGTACCTTTCGGCGCCTATATCTCGAAAAATGTTCGAGATATGGATTTTTCACTAAATGCAGCTTAGTACTAGGGATGGGCGGACTGACCCACCAAAAATCAATCCCCCCCCCCCAGATCCAATGCAGTCCGATGGACCCAGATTAAGAAGAGCCAAGTGCTGAATTGTACCGAGTCCGGGTCCGTCAGCAGCAAGTTAAGAAAGGGTTTTATAAATATGTCCTGGGGCTGCAGCAGTGAAACAAATACAAAACAAAATAAAATCATTCCATTAGCCTACCTATAGGTGGTGCAGGAGCATGACCGCCGGGCACCCCAGTCAGTCACATGACGGCCAGTACTGCATGTCATGTGGCTATACTGCTGAACCCCCCCCCCCCCATACTCGTTTTGCTCGCTCGCTCAGCTTTGCATTTTTCTGATCATGGGCGCACCACGGCCGAAGAATGGAGAGGAGATGAAGATCCGGCTGGCCAGATGCAGCCAGACTGACAGGCTAGACTGCCTATTGCTGAATGGAGCCTGCCTGTCAGTCCTGGCAACTGGGTCATGTGGTGGGTAGGGCGGAGCTGGAACACTTCAGCTCGGCATTCCTAGTGAGAGGCGCCGTCTTGGAACTGATTGTTGGAGAGGATGGATGTGTCTCGACTTTGTCTGTATAAATTGTGTGTGTGTGCGCGCGCGCCGGATACACTAGCATTTTTTTGGGTGAAGAATATAATTAAAAAAGTAAACGAATCATATATGAAGAAAAAAAATAATTATCTTAGTTTTGGTGGGGTGGGGACGGGTTGAAGTGAGGGAACCTCGTGGTGAGGGCTGTGGCCATCTGAAGGGCTTCTGGTGGGGAACCAGACAGCTAGCTAGCCATCAATATACAGGCTGCTGGAGGTAAAAAAAACAACAAATGGATTAAAAAAAAAATATATATATATATATATATATCTATATATAAAATTAGGCAGGGTGTTTTATTGACTGTGTTCACTTCGTGGGGACTGTGGACTGAGTAAAGTGGAACTAGTCTAGTCTAATCTGCACTGAACAATTAAACATCATCTAAAGAACAGAAAGAATTCAAGGAAAGATCTTGTTAAAGAGCGGGTGAAGGGTGTGTGACTCTGAGGTTATATATGGCAGCACTGGTAAGGCAGAGGAAATAAGGAACAGAGAACAAAGTTGCGAAAAAAAATATAAAGAAAAAGAAGCGTTTTTTTTTTTTAAACTAAGAAAATAAAAATCTAGCTACCTACACTGGTGGAAGGGGGTTCACTGTGTCTGTGAGAGCAAGCCTGCCCTGGTCCCTGTCAGGCAGAGAAACTTGGAAACAACTGAGGACTAAATTAAAAAAACTACATAAAAAAGTGTTTTTTTGGTTTTTCAAAAAGATGACAACTAGCTACAGTGGCTGTGAGGCTAATCTTGTACTGAGTGGGTAGCAGACACAGGAACTTAGGAACAACTGAGAGGACTAAATAAAAAACACATACATGAGAAAAAGCATTTCTGTGTATAATAAAAAAAAAATAACCTAGCTTAGCTACTACTGTGGTGGAAGGGCGAGTGTGGCGGTGAGGCTGAGCCTGTACTGAGTGAGTGGACAGAGGAACTTGGGAACAACTGAGAGGACTACATAACACATCTGTGGTATTGCAACAGTCGAGAAACATTTCCTTGTGTGTAATAATAAAAAAAACCTAGCTATTGTGGTGGAAGGGGAAGTTTGGCTGTGAGGCCGAGTCTGTACTGAGTGGGCAGTGGGCACAGGAACTTGGGAACAACTGAGAAGACTAAATAAAAAAAAACAGATACATGATTTAAATGAAACAGAGGGGGAGAAATCTAGCTCTGATGACAGTAATGATTATGGAATGGAGGATGTAGACAAGGAGGGAGGAAAAGCAGAAGCAAATGGAAAGCCGGAATGAGGTAGAGGTGGCAGCTGCACAGACGCAGGATGAATGTGATGATCTGGACTTGGATGATGAGATGGGCAGTTTGGGCACGAACGGTGTGGTGCAGGTGCAGGAGAAACCAGATGGGGGGGCAGTGCATTTAGATTTAGGTTCTGTTAGTGGCCAGGAGGAGCTGTTGGATGACGATAAGGGTGAAACGGAAAAAGACCATGATGAGCAGCTTCCCAGTGTTGATAAAGAACAACACAGTGGAAGTGACAAAGGAGGACAGTATAGTATGCCTGGTACCAAAGCAAAAAAAGTAACATCTTATGTGTAGTCTTACTTTTCTCTGGCTGCCAATAATGAGTTACGAGCAGTTTATTTATTTATTTATTTAAGAGTTTCACCAGGAAGGCATATTGAGCGGAGTATCACTCGATTCCAGGTGCGTCCTGGGGGAAAGGGGAGAGGCCAGTACAGCAAATGAGACAGATGCATTAGATTACAGCTATTTACAGTACAGAGTAATCAGGAATTATACAATATCAAACAGAGGCTAGGCAAACAGCTAACACAGAACCTAACTAGTTGCAGTTCTAGTGATCCCTCAAACCAGTTAAGCAGTGTTAGTGAGAATAAGTAACACTGGAAGGGTATTTGCGGGTTGTAGCGGCGTTACAGGCCAGATTTTCTCCAGACTCTGGGCTAGGGCCAGAGTGGAAAAGAATTAGGTGTGGAAGGGGGGATATATGGCCTTACAGTGGAGAGGACTGCACGAGCAGGAGGGAGGGAAGGATAATTTGAGGAGTTGATTTAGCTGCTGAGTGGTGTCTGCGTGCCTAATGTCAGCCGGCAGAGCGTTCCAAAGTTTGGGCATGCGGTAGCTGAAGGTGGCCTGGCCTTTGGCTGTGATCTTTAGAGGGACATGCAGTAAACGAGAGTCAGTATTCCTTAGAGAATATGCTGAGGGGGGTTGAACTGCAAAGGCAGGCTCCAGGTAGGAGGGAAGGGACTGCGACCAGTATTTAGCAGTTAACTTCACACAATGAGTAATTCTACGTTCCTGTAACGAGGGGAGGTCTAGTCTCTTGTAGAGATCGCAGTGGTGTACAGAGGGAGAGCTGTCCAGGGCAAGGCGGCAGAAGGAATGGAAGAGGGGATCTAGCCTTGTGAAGGTGGACTTGGAGCAGCGCTGTAGACTACGTCACCGTAGTCAATTATAGGGAGAATCATTTGTTGTAGGATTGCTTTGCAAGTTGCCAGGGGTAGACAACCCTTATTACGGTATAAAGCACCCAGTTGGGGGTGTAGTTTTTTGTGTAGTGAGTCGATATGAGCTGAGAAGTCAAGGTGTTGGTCGAGCCAGACTCCCAGATACTGGAAGGAGGTGCAGGCCTCCAAAGAAGTCCCGTCAAGAGTATAATAGATGGGGGTTGAGGGGAGCCAGGAGAGCCTCTGGCTTGTACCAAAGGTTAGTGAGACCGTTTTTTTGGGATTGAGGATGAGCTGGTTTGATCAAAACCAGAGCTGGACAGCATTGAAGTCATCCTGCAGTCTAGTGGTCACTTCAGTGGGTGAGGGACCAGCAGCATACAATACCGTGTCGTCGGCATACATATGAATAAATGTGTGTTTGCATACTGAGGGCAGGTCATTCAGAAAAACAGAGAACAAGATCGGGCCAAGAACAGAGCCTTGGGAACTCCGGAGGTTCTGGGTGGGGGTGGGGCTGAGTTTGCTCTATATGTAAAAAGACCATCAGCAGAGGGAGCAAAAAGATGCTTTGGGTACCTCAGCATTAAAAAGCCATTTAGAGAGATGTCACTCATTACATCTCAGGCGTGATTTTTTTGGTCAGAGAGAAAGAAGACAACATGCAGGCCAAGTTAACTCAGACTACACCTGCTGCACCTGTTATATCAAGTGACAGCAGCAGCCCTGCCGCTTCAGTTGTACCGTCAACTCTTTCTCAGTCTTCTTCTAGAATAAGTACTACAAGCAGTCCCCTTTTGCCCTTCTCATCATCCAACACCCCAATGTTGGCCATCTGAAAACTTCAACTGCTACAAGACAGCTCACGATTTTAGAAACAATTGAACATAAAGATAAGTACCAGCATACTCATCCTGAGGCAATTGCTATAACAAAACTAATTTCAGAGATGATACCAGTGGACTTACAGTCTTACAGAATTGTGGAGCATGTAGGATTCAAAAGGCTTTTGAATCACCTGTCACCATGATGCAATATTCCATCCAGGAAATATTTCTCGACTGTTGCAATACTGTAGACGTATGATTTAGTAAGTGCTAAACTGAAAAATGCTTTAAAAGGTGCAGTTGCTGGGTTTGTCCATATGACTACTGACATACGGACAAGCTGCCAGCCAGAACCATTTATGTCACTGACTGCACATTGGGTGTCGTTTACTCCATGTAGTGACACTGACAATTCCCCTCTGAAACTGGCTTCCTTTCGCATCCAGTATATCCCGCAGGATCACACAGCTTCCAACATCCTGGATGAGCTCAGTAGAGATACAGTATTGGCTGACATCACAAGGGCTTTCTGTAGGTTTTACTGTGTCTGACAATGGTTCAAACATAAAGAAAGCATTGTCTGATGGGGGCTTTGTCCACATTCGATGTTTTGCACACTGCCTAAATTTGATTGTGCATGCATTTATGGAAGAGGACAGAGATACAAAGGCTGTCACACGTGGCAAAAAGAATATACACACATTTCAGCCACTCCTGCAAAGCACGTCAACGTCTTTGAGCCATACAAGAAGCACACGGACTGCCTCCTAATATGTTCATCCAGGATGTTGCAACAAGGTGGAACTCTACCTTTTACATGTTCCAAAGATTGCTGTAGCAAAAAAAGGCTGTATACGCTAGAGAACAGCATAGGGGATGTTGATGTGTACATCACTCCTCAGCAGTGGGCTGTTTTAGAACTTCTTACCAAGCTACTGCGACCCTTTGAGGACATTACTAGGGAAGTGAGTTCCAGCAGTGCCACACTCAGCCAAATAATCCCACTGATCAAGTTTCTTAGATTTCAGCTGAATGCAATCAGGGATGAGTTGGAAGGTACACAAAGCCAATTTCAGATGGGAG
This sequence comes from Neoceratodus forsteri, assembly GCA_016271365.2. Taxonomy (NCBI): domain Eukaryota; kingdom Metazoa; phylum Chordata; order Ceratodontiformes; family Ceratodontidae; genus Neoceratodus; species Neoceratodus forsteri. The sequence goes on along the minus strand of JADMNL010000025.1, from coordinate 366,403,461 downwards.
AGTCTAGTGCAACTAAAAGGGACTTGCCACCCAGAATACAAAAATATATAGTACACAGAATGATTTAAAAAAGTCAGAGATGATGAGAAACTCTGTGAAATGCTCATGGCAGAACATTACATTATTGCAACAGTACTAGACCAATGGTACAAGATGAAACGCCTCTCACAGTGTGACCTAAATGAGTTTCCAAACTGCAGAGAGAAAATCATTCAAGAAGAAGTAGATGTGCTTTTGAAAAAAAAACACGACAGGCTACAAAACGTCAGTTGGCTCTCCCCTGACATCGGCACTTTCAAGGACTCTGTCTCTGCACTTCATTTCTCACAGCTTGTTCCCTCATCCACCAGGACAAATTACAGAATGGGAACAAGTACCCTCCTTGACTGGATCCTCTCTAACCGACCAGACCATATTTCAGATGTGACCGTGCACCCAGATACACTAAGTGACCACTCCCCTGTTACCTGCAGTTGGACAAACAAATTCCACAAGCCACCCCCTCAGACAATATATTGCAGGGTGCTGAAACATGGGCACCTTGAGTCCCTCAAACTGCACCTGAGTAATACAGACTGGTCATTACTGGACACTACTAAAGATATCAACCTAGCCTTGGACCATCTCATTAAGCATTTCAATACTGCCTGTGACATACATGCTCCCTACAAAAAGATGAAAGTTCGTGGCACCTCAAACTCCTGGATAACCCCTGAGCTTATCTCCAGGATGAAACACAGGGATCACCTCTGGCACTGTGCAAGAGAAATGGGCAGACAGGCAGACATGCAGGAATATAAAAAAGTCAGGAATGAATGCACAAGGGCAATCCCCCATGTGAAAGCCAAATTCCACCGAGAAGCACTTACAAATTTCTGGGGGACAGTAAGAATTTCTGGAGCAACATTAAAGATGTCACTGGCAAAGTCTCAAAAATCTCACCCTCAATGCTAAACATTGATGGTACCCCTACTTTGGACCCACTTACCATAGCAAATACTTTAAACGCTTTCACGGACCTGAGCAGCGTCTTCCCCCCAGATTGTTTTTGAAGATTCCACCTCTCCCCTACACACAGTACTAAGGAGAGGACAATACTTTCTCCCCCCCCCTTTGACTTTAGGAAGCTCTCTTTGTTAACAGCCAAGAAATACCTGTGCAAAGTGCTTGGGAAGTCTAGATTCAGTGGAGATTCGCTGGATCTTAAAATCCTTGCCCTCACACTAGATGAGCTGCTGAATCCCTTAACTAACATTCTTAAGTTTTTGCTGAAGCTGGCCCAATTCCCAAAAATATGGAAGTCTGCCCTTGTGACACCCATACATAAGAGCAGAGACCGGGGCCCCACGTGCAAATTATAGGCCCATATCTATACTCCCGCCATTATCCAAGGCGCTCGAGCACATAGCTGCAAACCAATTAATGGATTACCTTGAAAAATACTCCAGGGTTTTAAATAACTGATTAGCAGTTTTTTTCTTGGGACGATACTAACTGTACAGAAAGTATTTATATAGATTTTCTAGAAGTGCTGTGTTTGTTAAACACAGTGAGGCAAGAGCTATGCATTTTCACAAAGATTTAGCACTTTTATGAGCAAAACGCTAATCAATTTTTGGAGTTAAATAAATCCCTGTACTCAATCCAATGCCTGCAGCAACATGGATTCCGAAAAGGTCTAGCACCACAACGGCACTATTGGAATTCACTGGCTACATCCATCAGTCCCTCAACAAAGGCAATTTAGTGGGAGAAGCCTTCAAAGACCTTACGAAGGCCTTTGACACTCTTCACCACACTCTTCTTCTTCAGCAACTAGCTTCCATAGGTCTCGGAAGCACCAAGGGAGGCCGACAGTAAAAATGCCGACCTCCCTTTAAGCTGACAGCACAATACCATGTAGGTATTGTGGTGCCCAATCCCCAGTGTTTTCTGTGAGGGGGCTATGCCCCACGCCCGAGACTTTAGGATTCTCAACTCCAGGTCGGAGTTGGTCCAGGAAGGGGGCAGAACACTGGGGGAAAGCAAAACATGGAAATGGACCATTACAGCGACTGTCACTGTAGTGGTCTTTTTCCGTGTTTCACTGTCAGGGTGTTGAGCAGAAGGGGCCCACCCTAGGTCTCACCTCTGACACGTTAGATTGGTTCAAGAGTTACCTGTGTAACCCCTAGATGGCGTTATCCCAGGGGCTACTACCCCTGCCTGATTTGCCACTAACAGGTTGAGGGGCCTGGATCCAATGGCGGGTGCCTCCACCCAGAGGTCAGGGTTTGCAATAGTTAAACTAACTTGGTCACAGCCCTCTGGGACACTGCAACCCCCCTTTCTTCCCACTAGTGGCCCACACAATATATCAGAATTACCTTCACAGTATACACTTACCCCCAGGTCTGGTTCGGCACTGGGACCTCCTGTGAAATAAGATACAGTGCAACAATCACAGTACAGTACTTTAACATAGACAAATACCTCAGGCAGTATAACTTTGCTGAAACAAGCAGCTCTGATTTATTTAGGGGATATAACAAGGACAGGGAAATCAGGTTAATTAGCTTATCACTTTACTATCTACCTATGGCTCTGTGCACAGGCCTATCCCTACCAGTTACTGTCCCTGGGTACCCAAGCCCTAGTGGCTAGTCCAAACCGTAGCAGCTGGTAGGGGCCCTTTCACACAGTGAAAAGAAAATTAGTTTAAACAGTCAGCAGTACAGTGATTCCATTTGGATTTAATGTGGCAATTCAACAGGGAAGCGACCCTGAATTAGTACTCACGACCTCCAAACAAGATAGGGTCCTTCAACGTCAGCAGGGCTACTTTTGAGCTCCACGAGACTCTTCACACATTTATATGGTAAAAAAAAGAAAGTACTATACCAGGCAGGCTGCTTCTCTATCCAGATCGATACTGCACAATACCTGGGAGAACACACAGCAGATTCAGTTCCTGACAGACAGAGTGCAATTCAACAATTTCTCCAGTCTTCTACAGGGTGAGCCTGGTTTCTACTCTTCAGAGATCCTTTGATTCTTTTCACAGGACTGATTCAGTCCTAAAAAGCAGTTACACAAGCTGCAGACCAGAACTCTGGGCCCTACACACGTTTTTTTGACTGAAACTGTGCACTGAAGGAGCACAGGGTTTCTTTCCCCTTCACTTCCAGATCTAAACTGAAACTCCAACAGACAAAACCGAGCACTTCCTTTGAGTTCCTCCCAGTTCTTGACTGGATTGGCTGTCACTCACACTAGACTGCTGCTGTTGGTCCAAAAAGGCGCCGAAGTCTAAACTACATCTCCCAGAGTCACTGCCCATGCAATCCTCTTGTGTCTGGCTCAGATTATGAGTCCAAGTTCTGATTCGTCCAAGGCACCATTTTAGAGCTAGCTACCCCACACTGATTGGTCCAGTTCAGCAGTTCAAAACCAGAATGGGGAACTAGGCAGACACTGTTCTGACTGCAAAGAAAGCAGGTTAGACAAACTGTAATTTAATTATTACTCTAAATGGTTTCTGGCAAACAGTTACATCTTTCAGATAGGTTCCTTTGCACTCCTAGTGACTGCAAAAATGGAGTGAATTGGCAGCATGAGTGGTACTCAATCAAAGAAACACACAGTCCCCCATACAAACTAATTATGTCTGCAAGCAGACAGCTCTTAAAGAGACAGTACCAGAGGTTCTAAAAACACTCATTGATAAATGGCTTAAACGGCAAACACCATTCAGGCTTGGAGCATTCAAGCAAGCTCCTGGAAGTCTTTTGGGAACCCCCATTTGCAGGGGGGTTACACCTGGATGGTTGATCCCAACAGGTGAAAATTGCAAATGTTACCTCGGTCAAACTGCCCATCTGCTCAGGTGTACTGCAGGGCTCTATTTTAGGGTCTTTACTTTTCAGCATCTTCCTGAACAACTACCACAGACCTGCCACCAACAGATGCTACTATATGCGGATGATGCTGTCATCTTTACTGGTAACCCTGACCCACAGCAACTGGAACGTCAACTATAGATAGTTTTGTAGGAGCTGAGGACTGGTTCAATGCTTACAAATTGACCCCGAACTACAAAAAAACTAAAGTTATGCTGTTCGGTGGCACCCATAGCAGGCACAAATCTCAACCACTTACAATCTAAAACTGCATGGGAGTACATCTGGAACAAATCCTACACTTTAAGTATCTGGGAGTAACCCTGGACAGCTCACTTTCTTATGCTCAGCACATCGACAATGTTGCCCGAGCTGTCAACATCAAGATTGGTCTGCTCTACAGACATAAACACTGCTTGACACCAGAAGCCCTCAAAACTGTAATTATCAGCTCTGACTTACATACTGTCGACTATGACCTGGTTATCTATGGTGCCGCTACTACTTCTTCACGCCGCAGAATATTCATTGCACTAAATAAGGCGTGCAGACTCCTCACTGGTGGCTTCAACTAAGTGGAAGGATACAGTACCAAACATACCTGTCAGCTAAAAAAAGCACTTCTCTGCCTTTTGCCCCCCACCCACCCACCCCCAGAACTGCAAACCTCCTTAGCCCTCACTCCAGCTCCCAGCACACTCAAGCTCAGCCCATCAATCTCTGAAGATTCCTAGATGCAGGACATCTCAAGGGCAGCAGTCATTCACTTACAGAGCCCCACTCAGGTTCAATGCACTTCCCAATGAAATCCTATCCACACCAAGATTAGGTCCTTTCAAGCACAGGCTCCGGCAGCATCTTACGACAAATAGTTCCTGCGACTGCTTCACCTAATGATACTACCACCTGTGCGCACTCCAGTTCCCTCTTTTCCACCCCAAAGCTTTACCTTTCCAACCCTTGCTATATCCTCCTACCTTCCCCCCCACTCTCCCACCCCCACCACCTCTCCCCTTCTACCTACTACCTGCACCCAACACTCCTTCTGCTCCTACTGACAAGGCCTTCTGGCTGCTTACCACTTTTCTTCTTCTCTCTTATTACCTCTCCCACTCCTTTCTTCCCCACTACTAAAGTTATTAATTCTAGATAATTAAAGTACGTACTTTACTGTTTTTTAAACCTAGTCTTTGTATTACCACCTCTGTATGTTTGTTCATTCCTCCCCACTGACATAGAACCTTTGTAAATGAGCGCCTTGTGCTCAAAGGTATTGTAATCCAAGACTGAATAAATAAAATAAAATAAACAGTCAGCTGCTAACATTCGTTCTACACCCAGCAGTCATCTTTGTGGTCACTTGGATGCTGTCGTACTTGAAAAATCAGCCCTTCCTTCTCCATATGTCACTGATTCTGCCCAGGCCATGACTGACTGCTATTTAGCAGAAAAAGGTTTCGAACAGAATGAAGACCCCATTAAATACAGGCAAAACAAGAGCCTGTATGGCCTGCACTGGTGCAGGTAGCCTTGAAGTACATGGTCTGTCCCACAACTAGTGCATTTTCTGAGCGACTTTTTAGCATGCAGGAAATATAGTAACAGATACAAGATCTAGGCTACTACCAGAAAATGTTGAAAAGTTAACATTCTTAAAAGTAAACCTTCCATTGACTGGTTACACCTATGACCCAGAGGCAGCAAATACGTTTCGCAGTGACCTCAAAGATGACTACTTGGAAGAGCAGAAAGATCACCATTTTTTCAGAAAAATAAAGTAGCGGTACTCACGTAAGCCGATATGTGGCCTACACAATTTTTGTACCTGATGGAACAATGTTTTCATCCAGTGGCGTAACCAAGTATACTTCCCGTACGCATGTGCGTACAGAAAATTTTCAGGGACAGTCATGAGTGATTTAACAAAACAAAAAAAAACACAGGAAAGAATGTCAGTCTGCTTGTCTGATTCAGCTGACTGGCTGGTGCCGTCGTGGAGCAACACGGGGGGGGGTCTCCATCGCTATCACACTTTTCTTCGTCCAGCTCCAAGTCAGCAAGCACCGTATGACTGCTAAGTGGTGATTGGACAGTCACTTCCAGGCTCCGCCAGCCAGGTCCTCTGTTTTTCCTGTGACCACTGCAGCAAATGGGACTGTTGAGGAGGAGAGTGGAGACCGGTGACTTGAGAGGTCATGGGACAAATCAGAGATGCCGCAGCATGGTGCACCCTGCTGCCCTAGTTTGTAGTTTGCCCCTCTATTTCAGCCACCACCCCAGCCCGCTGAGCCACCAGAGAGTCACTCGCAGTCACTGCCAGGCCACCAGTGAGCAGAAGCCCACTGCAGCAAAGGAATGTATGGCCGCTCGAGTCGAGAGAGAAGAAGACACAGCAGAAGAGATGATCGTCTGAACGAGGAGCTGCCTGCCTGGAGGTATCACTTTTTTTAGGGTTGGCATCGGATGGGTATAGAGACTGAGAAGAGAGATGGACTCAATTTAATGTGAATTGTTTACTGTGTGATTGCCACTGTGCTGCTTTTTCCCTCTGTTTTTTTAAGACAGTTTAAACAAAAGAAAAAAAATACTGTTAAAAATAGTGTCTGGGTAACGGAACAATGTATGCTACCACTCATTCATAGTTACCCAATATGCACTCCATTTTCATTGCACTCATTCAGATTTGATCTCAGGTTTTATGCAATTACAACAGCTATGTGGCAGTACAGTCTGGCATGGCACAGATGCTCACCAACTGTTTTTTCTAACATTAGTGTGTCTTGCCTCAGCTGGGCATTACAAGTGGTACCATTCAGTTTGCAGTTTTGTTGCCTAATTTTGTGTCAGACATGTATTGAGTGGATGTATTGTTGTGTTTGTTGTACACTTTTGGGGGCATTAAAAAAGGATGTATGTCTACCTCTTAGTCCAAGTCCACGTCTGAATCTGTCAGTTGTAGACGTTGTGGCTTGCATGTGGTGTTGTGGTAGCCAGGAGACCGTCCTTGGGTGGCACAGTGGGCTGCTGCTAATGTGCCTTTTAGTATAACCTACTGAATGCTAATATTGTTTTATAATTTAAAACTTTAAAGAGCTGTACATTTTGCGACTCATTTTATGTACTGATTGTACAGTGTCCTGACGTCAAGGGACAAGGCGCTTGACAAACAAAATGTGCCTTGCCCTACCTGTTGTCAACTCGCACAAAATCAGCAGGAAACTGAAAAAGTTGTCCTACTTTGGTAGATATGATGCCTTTATTGGACTAAATTTTTATTCATTCATTTGCATAGTTAGTTTTTGTTGACTGGGAAAAAAGGGCTAGGTGGCAATACTGCCCATTTTCAGCCTTGCCCGGGGGGAGGGGGGGCAGATGTAAACCAACTGAAATTGAACCAGAATAAACTGTTGCTGGTATTTCTTTTAGTGAATAATAATAAAGGTATTGTATCTGTCAAAGTAAAACACATTTTTTGCCTTTTGCCTTTCCCTTGTAATTACTTTACGTGTACCAAAAGGAAAACAGGTGAAGAATATAAGCCTGGTGCTCTGCATTGTTTATTCCAATGGAAATACAGACAATCATTTAAAAAAAAGGACACATCTCATCTCTTTCTGTGGGGATATATTTTGAGGAAACTTGTAAGATCCTACAGACTAAAAATATAAAATAAAAATTAAATGATGTAATTATAGATCAACTTTGGGATGAATGCAGATTGACATAGAAACATAGAATTTGATGGCAGATGAGGACCGCTTAGCCCACCCAGTCTGCCCATTTCCCTACCTAATGGATAAGCTGAAGATCCTAGTTAACCAGCAGCCTACTTCTTTCTACCCTCACCCCCTAGAATTGCCTTATGACTGTCCCATGCATGCTTGAATTCAACCACTGTTTTTGACTCCACAACCTCCTCCGGAAGGCCGTTCCATGCATCCACAGCCCTCTCTGTGAAAAAATACTTCCTTACAGACCATAATTCAAAATAATATTCTGCAAATCCAGCAGCACCAGGCTGATGGAAATGTCACGGTCTCCTGTTCGGGGTGTGATGCATTGCTCTACGTACTGTATAATATGTGCACATTGATGCACACTACTGGGTAGAGCGCATATTGTATCCTTTCTCCCGACCTGCTATAGCCACTGACTGCACCATTGCCACATGCGGTCTTCCAGGTGGAAGTGGAGTAGCTGCACCTCAAGCCTTCTACCCTGCTGGCCCTCAGATGACTTGGGCTTGTTCCTAAACTCGGGTCCCCAGCATTGCAAGGGGCAACAGGAAGTGACTTTTCAAGTTCTGGTTGGGAAATTGGGAGAACTGAATGATTACTCCAAAACGCTGGTTGTTGAAAGCCAGACTACTATCGAATTCTGCACAAAATGGTTCAAATGCTGCCATTTTTCTGCAGTGACACGGTCCAGCTCAACTATTAGCTGTTCAGTTGTACCAAAGCTTGTTTCTGCCAAGACATCCCATTTATATCCATCAAACTAACAAAATAGATTTATCAAAAATAATGAAAATTTATTAAATCTCGAATGAGCTCACTACGGGTTTCCAGTAGGACAAATAAAATTAAATTAAATTAAATAAAAGAGAAAAAAGCAAGTTAGTCTATGACCCTGCCTGCAGTAACTGATTCATCAGTGCTTTGGTTTGTCCCGAGGTTGCTTAGTGATAACTGCAGCACACTTGTGCTGGGTTTTTACGGTGCAGCAAAACAGCATGGCGGCCCTTGCAAAAGGCAGCCTGCTGTGGTGGCATTTCTGAGTATTTTCTTATGCTGGTGGGTTTCCAGCAATGTCCAGGACACTATAGTTAACAGATCACACATACAGACTGTATGTGAGTCTGTTAACGAATATGTGGACATTGCTGAGGCTCTCAATATCTCTAGAATCATTTATTGGTTTTGCTGGGGCCCGACAGCAATCCCCCCATCCCGCTTCACATTTCTCTGATATTTCCTATTAAGCTTGTTACAGTATTCAGACTCAGTTCTGAGTTGCGTGAGGGGTAGTCTTTGACAAGACCCTGCTGATTGCTTGGTCAGGAGTGGGGAAGCTACAAAACATTATTTTACCAACCTGACTATTCATGAAACAGTTTCCAGGGATCATCGAGTTTTATTTTACCTCACAATTCATTAAACAGTTTTCAGGGTACTAACAGTGTTTTTCTAATTTCACCTAACTATTCATAAAACAGTTTCCAGGGAATTTGTTAATTATCTTCTGCCAACTTTTACGTTCTTGCTTTACTTTTTTCTTGCATCACAGTACATGCGTTTGTTTAAAAGAAAATAACACTGTATGTTTAATTTGTTTAGCATCCTAATTAGCCGGGGCTGTTAATAAGACCTGAACTGGTGTAAAAGAAACTGCCTAGTTTTCTACGAAATGTCACTATTATGCTAGACTAGGCTGACTTAAGTTGCGTAAAAAGTGTGTTTATTTCTGTGGGGAGGTATTCAGTTCAGGAGTTTCATACCCGCTTAGTTAATTGCATTTTGTGTGGGGTCTGGTTTAGGGGGCCATGATGGAACCTGCTGGATTGGTTTGGGCTTCAAAGTTGGATACAACTTGCTGGGTATGCAAGGGGAAAATGCAACATGGTGGGCTGGGGTAGGGCCATGGAATCTGGGATGTTGGGCTAGGGGGCAGCTTGTCAGGCTGGGAGAAAGGGCAACATGCTGGGCTACAAGGAGGAAGGGAGACTCTTGACAGAAGGGTAGGATGCAACTTGCTGTGCTGTGGAAGGGTTAAGGATTCTAGGGAAGGGAGCTGGGGGTAAACGTGCTGGGCTTGGGGAGGGCTAGAGGCCATGAGCTGGAGGAGGTGGCTGGGCTATGGGGAGGGAGGTTATTAGGCAACATGCTGGACTGTGGGGGCTCTGGGGAGGGGACTAGAGTGCAACTTACTGGGCATGGGGAGGGGGTAACAGGGTAGCAAATTATGTGTCAAATGACCCCCAAAATGCACAAAAAAAAAACAATTTTTTTTTTATTTTTTGGCGCATACACTTTTTTTAAGGCTGGCTACTCCACTGTTTACAGCATGTCCTAACAGACTTTACTAATTTTCGGACTGCCTGAACCTGATGGCACACTTTTCGCAGCATTGTCCTAACAGACTTCTCTAATTTTTGGACTGCCTAAAGTTGGGACTGATGGCACAATGTTTTCAGCATGTCCCCCTCATGTACTTGGCTAATTTTTGGATTGTCTGAACTTCGTGGCACACTTTTCACAGCATGTCGTAATGGAATTGTGTTATTTTTTGGACTGTCTGAAGTTGAGACTGATGGCACAATGTTTTCAGTATGTCCTAATTTTTGGATTGCTTGAACATGATGCCACACTTTTTCAGTGTGTACTAATGGACTTGTCTATTTTTTGCATTTTTGGATTGCCTGAATGTAGGTCTCTGCCCACTCAGTACAGGTTCAACCTCATAGCCACATTCCCCCTTCCACCACAGTATCTAGGTCTCTGCACTCCTAAGGACATGCAGTTATTTTTATTTTGGTAGGGGTCCCCTAAATGTGTCATCAGTTTGGGTGGGTGGGTGGATGGACCCCATGCCATAGAAAATAACTGCATGACTCTCAGTGGAGCAGAGAAGGAACTGGTACAACAATAACAAACTGATATCTCTTAGGAAGAAGTAGGCTGTTGGTTAACTAAAATCTGCAGCTTATCCAATAGGTAGGGAAATGGGCAGACTGGGTGGGCCAAGCGGTCCTTATCTACCATCAAATTCAAATTCTATGTTACTGTGTTTCTACGATATGTCCATTGTATAATGTATAGTGTACACTACTAAATGGGAATGGGATTGCTCCTCTGAGGTCAGACAGGTCAGTTCACAGTTGTAGCACTAGCACTACTAACTCTGAGACAGGACACAGACAGAGGTCAACTGCATGACAACCATATGCAATTGCTCAGCACATTAGTGCTATAAACTCACAGTTTTCATCTCCTGAAATGCTGATTACAATTCTACGTGTGCGTCACAGATCTCAGTGTCATTTTATGCAATTATATAGCAGATTTGCAGTTTTCATCACATTTGACAAAATGTTCTGATTCGAATCAGAACTAATCAGAACTTATCAGGACTTTGGCCTGGATCCTGGTCCTGATAATAAGGGTCAGGACCTTTTCAGGTCCGCCCAACCCTACTTAGTACAGTGCACTAAGCAATGATGCAGGTTGCCAGTTCATGATTACAACTGCGGTAGAATTTTTTCAAATGTTCCCACGGTTACTGAGATATTGCGCCATTAGCAGCACAAGGGTTATTTGGAATGTCTCTAGACCTGTGCTGCAGATTATAGGTAGATGGGAGAGTGGACCCAGAGGGCCTTATATTTCCACATATGGATATCATTATGCAGTAATGGGACTGCAGGGCCCTCCATTATGCAACAGTGGTAGCCCAGGGCCAGAGGACCCTGCATTCCCACAGGGAGATGACAGTTCATTACAATGCCTCTACACTTATGGATAGATGGGAGTGCAGGGCTCAGCACTCCAAAAGATTGATACCATTATGAAGTGATGGGAGCGAGGTGGGAGAACAGGGTTCCCCACAGGGAGATGAGGGTTAATTACAATGTTTATAGACTTATGCATACATACTGTAGGAGCACAGGGCCCCCAGACAGCCCTGCGCTTGGGGCCCTGTGCAACCACAAAACATTATAGCCTGACAGGAGCACAGTGCCCTCAAACATATAAGGGTAATTATTACACTTTCTCAAAAAGTAAGGAAATTCATTGCAAAAAACTCTATTAATGCATTAGTTAGGCTTGAAGCAACAAAAGTTGGAAAATGAAGCATGAAGGTTTCAAACTCTACCACCCACCACCACCTCACCCCCACCCTCCACACACCAACAAGCATCGGGGTGTGTGTTGGGGTCGTCAGGCTTATCTCTCACCCCATTCTCTTATACTACACTGTCTCAGCTTACTTAGACATGGAATGGGGTGAGAGTAAGAGCAGATTTACTCCAACACACACCCTGACGCCTGTTGGTGTGTGGAGGGTGGGGGTGGGGTAGTAGTGGTGGGGGTGGTAGGATTCGAAACCCTAACACCTCATTTCTCTACTTTTGTTACTTGAACTCTAACTGATGCATTAATAAAGTTTTTTGCAATGAATTATCTTGGGGTTGTGATTGTGAAGTAGGGGTTGTGAGTTAATATTGCATCTTTTACAGGGGGTTATTATCCTGGGGTTGGGATTGTGAATATGAGGTTGTGAGATTGAAAGTACATCTGCTCCAAAGGGATATTATCCTGAGTTTGTAGGAGAAGAGGGGGGGGGACAAAAAAGGGGTATTGGGTTAAGGTAATGGATATGGTCTAGCAACAGGTGGGTAGTTATGTTGGGAGTGGTGCAATGCAGCAGCTGTAGGGTGGCAGTCTTCAAGGAGACTTTCTGGAGGCTGTGTTGCTGCTCTATCTGTGTGCACCTTATTGGACTAAGGAAGGAGGTGGCCATACTCAAGGCCAAGTTGGCTTGGGTTTGGAGGACCTTCTCCCCAACCCAGGGATCACCTAGTCCACTGCCACTACCTCAGAGGTTGCCCAGTAGGAGGAACAGCTGGACGACAGTGGGCTCAGGGTGGGTTAGGGTGGTGGAGCGTAGGCACATCCCAGAACCAGTTCCAGCTATAAACCTCCTATGCCCCCCTGGCGAAGCAGGAATGTCCCACCGAGGCACCCGTGGTAGTGACTGGGGTGGATGTGGGGGTCCTCCACAGTGGAGACCCCAAGGGGGGGTAACAGAGGACCCCAGATGAGGAGGAAGCAAATCCTGGTGGGGGACTCCACAGAAAAGGGGTAGAGTTAGGAGTAGGTAGAGACAAGGAGAAGGAGGTTCGGTGCCTTCCTGGTACCGCAGCATGCAGGGATGGAAAGAGGATCCAAGGGATTGCTGGGGCAGCAGGAAGGGAGGGAAAGCTAGATGTCATTGTCCATCTGGAGACTAATGACCTGGCTAGGGATGAGCCAGCTGTAGTGCAGGAAGAGTTCAGGGAATTGGGGAGGGGTCTTAAGCAAGTAGCATGATCTGTGACCTTCTCAGAAGTGCTACCTGTCTATGACAGGGAGGGCTGACAGGATTCTTCGCAACTGGAACGTCAACGCGTGGTTGAAGAAATGGTGCAGAGAGGAGGTGTTCGGTTTCATTGGGGACTGGGGCCCTACCTGAAGGGATAAGAGCCTGTACAGGGGTGATGGCCTGCATCTGTCCAGAAGGGGAATGGTAGTCCTTAGTGAGCGGTTTAAATGCTACATTGGCAAGCATTTAAACTAGCCAAGGGGAGAGGCAGAATGAGGCATGAGACTTAAACTGCCCCCCCTCCCTCACAATGCCAAGAGGTCAACTACAGGAATCCATAGGGGACAACCCCCAAAAAAAATAATGAAATCCTGGGGGTAGAAGAAAAGAATGAAGCCAATATAATGAGTGAGCGACATAAGGGAAGGCAAATGGAAAAAAGGAAGGGGGGGGTGGCTGCACATCCTGGAAAGTCATGTGTGTAAATGTTCATAGTCTGGGCAACAAGATTGCGAACCTGGAGGCCACCATGGTGTATGCAGACCATGATTTAGTTGCCATTACAAAGACTTGGTGCAGTGAAGATCAGGACTGGGATATGGCCATTTCTGGTTATGTTCTGTTCCAAAGGGACAGGGTAGGTAGAAAAGGGGCTTCATGTAAAGGACAACATAAAGGCTACGGAAATACAAGGGGAGCAGGAGGGAGCAGAGGTACTGTAGGCCACACTGAAAAAAAGGAAAGGGGCCATTATATAGTGATCTACAGACCTCCAGCACAGGGGGAAAAAGTGGATGGGAAAATTATGAAAGCAATCCATAGGATGGCTTGCAAGGGAGAGGTGATTCTAGAAGGGAACTTCAATCTATCAGACATGGATTAGAGCTTCCCAGCTGAGGCAACAGCCAGGAGAAGGGACATCCTGGACTCACTGCAGGAGGCGTTCATCAGGCAACTTGTAATGGAACCCACTCATGCAGGAGCATTGCTGGACCTGGTACTGACAAACAGGGACAGTATTGCTGATGTCACAGTGGGAGACCACCTGGCAACCAATGACCATCGTATGGTGTGGTTTAATATTAGAACCGGGTTAGAACTGAACCACATGAGGACAAGGTCATGGACTTCAGGAGGGCTGATTTTAAGAAAATGGGAGAATGCCTCAGAAGCAGGTATAGGACAACTAGGGGAAGTTGAGGACCAGTGGGAGAAAATAAAAGAGGGCATTGAAAAGGCTAAAAATCTCTGTGTCAGGCAGGTTAGCAAGAGCAAGAGAAAAAAAGAAACCACGGTTCTCTATTAAGGTACTGGAAAAAGTAAGAGCAAAAAAAAGTACAGTTATGTAAGAACGTACCATAAAAGTAGATCTTCGGGAGGAGCCCTTACAGCAGGTTACACCGTTAGGACTGAAGCCAACAGGCACCAGGACCCCATAGACAACTTCTAGCAAGCAGTATATAGCGGGGGACTGTCCCCGATGTCGACCAGCCCCCTAAATCTGCCTATGGTATAAAAGGGGCGGTCCCCCAGCACCACCTCAGTTCTCCCACTGGAGATTCCAGCAAGCACAGTGAATGGAGAACTGAGGTGGTCCTCTGAAACAGAGGAAACTGTAACCGTCATGGAGAAGCAGTCACCAGGTGGATGGAGGAGGGTAAAGCAGCACCTGCTGCAAGAGCTCCTCTCGAAGATCTGCTTTTATGGTAAGTTCTTATGTAACTGTACTATCTCACTTCGAGGGGGCTCTTGCAGCAGGTGACACTGTTAGGACAGAGTCCCAAGCAGTGAGAGGACTGATCCCGGTCAGCTGAGAGGAGGCGGAGGTCAGCGTAAGGCTCTCAAGAGAGCCGGCCTTGTAAGACAGCTAGTCCGAAACCTACCCTGTGCTTAGATACAATGTCCAGACTGAAGGTCGGACGAAAGTGTGGACAGAACTCCTAGTGGCCACTGCACAAATGTCAGCGATGGACACACTTCTGAAGGAGGCAAAAAGAAGTCGCTACACCCCTGGTAGAATGGACTTTAACTGGGCCCAGTAAAGGCTGGTCGTATTTATGATAACAATAAACAATGCAGCTAACTAACCATTTGGACAAACTTTTTTTTTTTTGTTGGTCCTTCTTCTCCCCTGGAGTCCCCGCCGGTGCCATCTGACATCCCCTTGTGCACTGACTGGGTATGAGACCCCCTTCCTTTCAGCCCCCATGAATTACCCCTCATGGCAGAGGATGGGGAGACCCTAACCCACCAGACTGGATCCAGTTCTGGGGAGGTGCCCTCTCGGCAGCGCTGTGGCGGAACAATCACCTGCAGCGGTGGACTCCTTAGTTTTCATTTTTTTTCCTGTCTTGCATGAGTGGGACATATAATGACACCAGTGGAGGGAGCGCGCACGCATCCGCATGCACTCCTCCAGGCATCTGCCCCATCTCCGCCCCTCTTCTGCAGCGTCGCCACACTGCCCCCCAGCCTCCGCTAGAGGGCAGTCGAGTGCTGATCACTGGTGTCCCCCCTCCCCGGAGAAGGAGAGCAGTCCCTCGGATGCTCAATCCTTCTCCTCCCCTGCCAACTCCCAGTGGTCTGTGCTCATTCCCGAACATGGGTTGCTGGCATAGCATGAGGTAAGGCATTCTGTGCCTCAGCACCACCAGGCTGGCCACTGGACAAACATTGTTTAGAAACTGAAGCCCCTTCTTTCCTCAGGGTGAATGAAAGAAGTAACTGTTTTTCTGATGGCGTGGGTGTGATCCAAATAATAATGAAGCATCCGATGGACATCCAGAGTTTGCAGTAAGGTCTCTCATGCATTCAACTACTCTGGATAATGCACAGGCAGCTGGAAGTCTTGATTCAGAGCAAACTTAGGATTGGTCCGCAAGGATATCCCGTCCTTGTGGAAAACTAAATAAGGCTCTTTACACATTAGAGCCTGAAGCTCAGAAATACTCTGAGCAGAAGTAATTGCACTAAAACTAATGCTTTCCATGACAAAAAGCGTGGTTCACAGCTTATGGCAGGTTCAAAGGGAGGCAAAGTAAGCTTCTCTAGAATGAACAGCAGATCCCAGGTGGGTCAGGGTCCTGGATGGGAGGTTTCAGATGCAATATAACCCACAAAAAGGTGTGGTAAAGATCAAGTTGGGCAAGAGTCTTGCCTTCTATAAGTGCATGGTATGCAGAGATGGCGGAAAAGTGCACCTTCATTGATGAGTACCTCAAAACTGAGTACAATAAGGAGAGGAGGTACTCTAGAACAAGACTCTCCAGACAAGTAAAAGGATCCAGTTGACGAGTGGTGGCTCATATGCAGAACTGCTTCTACTTCATAGCATAAGTGGACCTAATGGAGAGTTTCCTGGCTGCCACTAGGACATCTGCCACCTGAGAAGAAACCCCAAAACAGGCGACTGCTAAGTCTGCAGGAGCCATATGTACAGGGGCAGTGATTTGAGGTCTGGATGGACCAGGGTGCCCTGCTCCTGTGACAGCAGGTCGGAGCTCAGAGGCAGGGGAATTGGAGGCTCCACTGCTAGTTGCTGGAGTAGAGGGAACCAAATCTGGCACGGCCAGTAAGGGGCTATCAATATCATCTCCACCCCTTCTGACTGCAACTTGAGCAAAACCCTCTCCAGCAATGGAAAGGGAGGAAATGTGTACAGAAACCTCCCTGTCCAAGAGATGGACAACACATCTCGCCAGAGAACACCAGGCCCTGGATCTAGCGAGCAGAAATTGGGCAGTTTTGTGTTGGATGGGAATGCGAAGAGATCCAATTCGGGACAACCCCACCTTTCTAAGAGACCTTCAACCACTGAAGGAAGGAGTTCCCCGTTCGTGAACTTTTGACCAGGAATGGCTTAGACTGTTGGCCAAGGTGTTTTGGACACCTGGAACATGCACAGCAGTCA
Source organism: Neoceratodus forsteri (assembly GCA_016271365.2). Lineage (NCBI taxonomy): Eukaryota > Metazoa > Chordata > Ceratodontiformes > Ceratodontidae > Neoceratodus > Neoceratodus forsteri. Next base: position 366,386,592 of record JADMNL010000025.1, on the reverse strand, counting down.
GGTCCAGGTGATGCTCTATGGCCCAATACCAAATCCTCATCACTTCTCTGCAGAGAGGGTAAGAATGCACTCTCGCCTGCTTGTTTATGTGAAAGGCCACAGATATATTGTCTGTTTGGATCAAGAGAGGACCCGGGAATAGATTCATCTGGAAGGCTTGAAGAGGATAAAGAATCTCCAAAAGACTGATGTGGAGATGTTGCTCCAGTGGGGACCAAGTCCCCCGAGTCTGGCGGTCTGCCGGGTGGGCGCCCCAGCCCTTGCCCAAAGCATCCGGGGTCAGGATCTGACGAAAGAACTCTGACCAGAAATGAACCTCCTTGGAGAGGTTGGAGGGGTTCAGCCACCATGTCGTAGTCTGACACACCGAGTCGGAGACCCACACTGGTTGTTCCAAATCGTCTGTGCGTTGATCCCATTAGACCCGAAGGTTCCATCAGGCTACTCACATGTGCAGGCAAGGCAGAGGAACTGTTGCAATGGCTGCTGCCATATGTCCCAGTAATCTGAGAAAGGTTCTGGCTGCAACCTGGCAGGATGATGTAACCAACCAAGCCTGTGCCTGCATGCTGCTTTGCCTTGGGGAAGAAAGGCTTTGCCTTGGGTGGTGTCCAAGACTGCCCCTATGTACTGGAGTCTTGGTCAAGGAGAGGATTTGGGAAGATTGAGTGTTACCCCAGATTCCAAAACAGCGTGAAAGTGGCATCCATGGTTCTGAGCAACTGCTCCTTGGTGAGAGCTGTCAGAAGCCAGTTGTCTAGGAAAAGGAAGACATAATGGCCTTTCCTTAAGGCCGCTGCCACTACTGTGAGGCACTTTGTAAAGACTCGTGGGGCCAGGGAAAGGCCAAATGGCAGGGCCCAAAACTGGTAATGGTTTCCTTGGAAGCAGAAGTGAAGGAACCTTCTGTGGGGTGGGAAGACCAGAATGTGAAGGTAAGCATCCTGCATGTCCAGAGAGCAAAGCCAATCCCCCGATGAAGCAAGGGGAGAAGGACTGGGAGAGTGATAATCCTGAAATGTTTGTGTTCCATCAAGTGGTTCAGGTGTCTGAGGTCCAGGATGGGATGCAAGTCTCCTGTTTTCTTTGGAACCAAGAAGAAATGTGAGCAGAATCCTGTCCCTTGCTGCACTAGTGGAAAGGGTTCTATGGCCTGTTTTCACAGAAGCGCTTGGATCTCATCTTGAATGAGGGTGATGTGTGCCTGAGGATAATGGGAGGAAACTAGAGGATTGTCCAGAGGAATCTCCAAGAATTCTAGGGTATGCACCTGTTCTACTAGCTGCAGAACCCACTGATCTGAGGTTATTCTGCACCAACCCTCTTCATAGTGAGAGAAACAATCCCCCACCACCTCCCCCACAGATTCTGCTGGGATCGGGTAAGGAGTCAGGCAGAGGAACCGGGGACAGGCAGTGTGACCTGGGAGGTTCTGGGAGCTCTGTGGGCAGAACCTCCTGAGGCCTGGGAAGTAGCCTTTCTCTTAAGGGCACTTCTGGTCTGCTGGCCTCTGGGCTGTTACTTCGAGGTGCGATGAAAGGACAGCCACTGGGTCAGTTTAGGCTGACATCTGAAGAGGGTATGGACTGAATGAATAACCTTTCCAGACTCTTGAAGGTGAGTGATAATATTTTGAGAATCCTCACCAAACAAGACAGGGCCTCTGAAGGGGGCATCCAAAATCTTAGACTGGACGTCCGGAGCAAAACCAGAGACCCTCTGCCAAGAGTAGCGTTGAAGGCAAACTCCTGTAGCCGCAGCCCCATCTGTGGAGTCCGCAGAGTCATATGATGCTTAGAGAATGTGGGTCCCCACATCCAAGTTCGACTTTAAGAGGTGCAACAGTTCAGCCTTTCTGAGCAGATCCAGCTAAGCTTGTGCCACTTCGAAAGCCTTCTCCCACAGGGCAGTCTGATATTGGACCATGTGGGGGAAGAAGTTTAGAGAATGGAGAGCACAGGTGGTTGAGGAATAGACTTTCTTTCCAAAATAGTCTATCTGCCTAGAGTCCTTATCGGGAGGCTGAGCGCTAAGCTGCCGGGGACATTTTGAACAGTCATGGGCCGTGTTGATAATGACTGAGTCAGCCTCTGGGTGCTCCCCATAAAAAGGCTAGTTCCCTGGGGCATTTTACAGGTGATCCACCTTCTTAGACATTGTTGGTGTAGTGTAGGGGTGCTTCCAAGCAGCCCCATTTACATACCTGAAGGAGTCAATCAATGGAGGAATGACTAAAGGTAAAGACTCCTTCTTGCAGAGGAAGATGGCTAACTGATGTCGTTTGGGATCCACTTACTCAGTATCCCAACCCATGAGGGCTTGGATGTGCCTCATCACATCCATGAAAGTTGGGTCATCAGGAGGAGACCATGGGGTGTCCTAGGGTTCCTCTGGTTCTGAGTGTAGATCCGAATCCCCGAAGTCAGGGTAGGAAGAGGAATATCCCCCTGATTCACCAGAATCCGGAGAAGGAGAGGGTGAGTGTCGAGGCTCATGTCAGTGGGTCCCTGAATGACTGGTGCCAGCTCCTTTAGGTTGTGGAGTGGGCTCCCTAGGACATGGTGTCAGGGCCTTCCTAGAGGAACCTGCTGCTTAGATGGCGTGGGAGGAGGATCCCTCGGAGTCGCAGTGGAGGGCTCCTTCAGTGCCTCCTTATCCCTAAAGTATGCCCACCAGGCTGCAAAAAGGGCATTAAGGTCTGTGGGTGGGTTCTGAGGCATGGCTGGGGGAACTGGCATTTGTGGGGAAGGCTGGAAGGGCCCTGATGTTGGTTGGTCAGGCTGCCATAACTCTGGCGTCAGATACACTGGTGTCAGGTTAACCGGCATCGGTCCCTAAGTTAAGGAACCATCTGGCACTGCTCTAACTGGAGTTGAGAGACCGGGAGTCAGTCCCCCGGACATCAGCTGAGTGACAACATGTCCACCCTGCGACAGAGGATTAGAGGACGACGGCTGAGGTGTCATCAGGGCTGGTGCTGGGGAGGCCGGTGTCAACAGGCTGATGCTGGCCTGGTGAAGCAGCCGGCACTGGCCTGGAGGGAGAATCCTGCCTAGGGGAGCTGACTCCTGAGAGGGGCCGAGGTGTCACACACGTGGGGGAGGTGACTGCATGCCCCTGACATCACTATGTGGCACTGGTCCCTGACGTCAGAACTGACTTCACAGATACCTTGACTGGGAGGGTGACAGGCAATGACCCACTGTCCAATGAGGACCCGGATGAGCCACCTGGCTGAGGACCTACCTGTTAAATGGGTTTAAGCTTCAAGGGCTGAGAGGCTGGGGATGAAGTCCTGAGCCCCAAAGAACCACCACCTGGGACAGTTAGGAGAGTGGGTGGTTTGACTACTGGCAGCCTGGAGGGAGAGAGTACTGACAGAGTAGAAGGGGCCGACCTCCCGTGGGAGGAAGACCCATGATCAGTGCCCGACTTGCATGGGGACCTAGAGTAGGAAGCTGACTGGGGTTTTTTCCAATGCTTCTCAAGGTGTTTGTGCTTTCCCAAAGACTTCTTCTCCAAGACTGATGAAGAAGTGGAGGCCATGGAGGCCGGAGAAGAGGAGGTACTCTGGTGAAGCTCCTTCTCCATCATCAAAAGTTTTTGCTGCAGCAGGAAGGCTTCAAAGGTCTTCTGGCAGTGAAGTCGGGTGCACTGGTTAAAATCTTGGCAGTGCTGGCAGGCCTCAGTGTCGTGGTTCAGGCCTAGACAAAGCAGGCATGATGAATGGCTGTTCTTGTGGGGAAGTTGCTTTCCACAAGCACACGTCATTCACCACAACTCTACAGACAAGGAAGGAGAAGAATACATGCACAGATTGCTGTAAAAAAGAAGAAAAATGAGAAAATAATAAAGTGCAGGTAACACAAAGAAAATGGCAATCGACTATAGCAGAAGGCATCCGTGTCGGTCCAACTTGTGCAGGTCAAGGGCAGGAAAAGAACTGAGGTGGTGCTGGGGGACTGCCCCTTTTATATCATAGGTGACGTCGTGGGCGGGCTGACATCAGGGGGCATTCCCCCACTATATACTACTACCTAGAAGTTTTCTGTGGGGTTCTGACATCTGCTGGCTTCAGTCCTAATGGCGTAACCTGCTGCAAGAGCCCCCTCAAAGTGAGATCTGGCTTTTAGAAAGTATAACAAAACACAGAAAGAGGAGGATAGGGAAACTTATCAGGAAAAACAAAGGGAGGCAGGGAAGGCAGTTAGGCGCGCAAAAGCACAAACTGAGGAGAATATTGGCAAATAAGTAAAAAAGGGCACAAGACATTTTTAGATACATAAGCGAAAAGAGAAAGACCAAGGGAGGAATAGTAAGGCTGAAAGGGGGAGGAGGGTGTGTGCAGAGGAGGACCACCAAAAAGCGGGCATATTGAACAAATTCTTCTGTTCAGTATTTACGGAGAAGGAGGTAGGTAGCAGGCCAATGATAAAAGACAAGGGCATTAAGAGAAGAGAGATGGACACTAGCCCATTTACAGTGGAAAGAATCCTAAGGGAATTGTCATGATTAAAAGTAGACAAGGCAATGGGACCAGATGGGGTACACCCCAAGTTACTGAGGGAACACAAGGAGGAGCTGACTGCACCTCTAACAGCACTATTCAACATGTCACTAGAAACAGGAGAGGTCCCAGGAGACTGAAGGAGGGCTGATGTTATACCACTCTACAAAAACAGAAACAGAGAGGTGGCTGGAAATTACAAGCCTGTCAGTTTTACTTTGGTAGTGGGCAAAGTTATGTAATCACTACTGAAACAAAGAATTATGGAATACCTCGTTTCCAGTGGTCTGCAGGATCCGATTTAACATGGGTTCACAGTGGGTAGGTCCTGCCAGACAAACCTAATTGAGTTCTTTGGGTAAACAAAGAAGTGGATCAGGGATGAGTGGTTGACGTAGCCTATATGGACTTCAATAAGGCCTTTGGCATCGTTCCACATAGAAGACTGGTGAGCAAGCTGAAAAGCCTGGGTGGGTCGTAAAGTAGTAAGATGGATAGAGAGCTGGCTGGACAATAGGAGTCAGAGGGTGATGGTAAATGGCGTCCACTCTGGAAAGGGCAAAGTGACCAGTGGGGTGCCACATGGGTCAATACTAGGCCCAGTCCCATTCAATATAGCTATAAGCAACATTGCAGAAGGACTGGAAGGGAAGGTTTGCCTGTTCGGGATGACACAAAAATCTGCAACAGAATAGACACACTGGGGGTATGTGTGTGGAATGAATGAGAGAAGATCTAAAAAAGCTGGGAGAGTGGTCATGGGTTTGGCAGCTGGGCTTCAATGCAAAAAAGTGCAAAATCATGCACTTGGGGCACAGAAACCAGGGGACAACATATCAACTGGGAGAAGTACCAGCAGTCACAAAACAGGAAAGGGACTGGGGGTAATCATTTCTGATGACCTAGAGGTAGTTAAACAGTGTGACTAGGCAGTGGGAAAGGCTAGGGGGATGCTCAGTTACATAGGCAGGGGTATCACTAGCAGAAAGAGAAAGGTAATAATACCCCTGTATAGAGTACTAGTGAGACCACACCTCATGTATAGTGTGTAGTTCTGGAGGCCCCATCTCCGAAAGGACATGTACAGGGTGGAGACAGTGCAGAGGAGGTCAACCAAAATGGTGCAGGGCTTGCATCAGAAGCCCTGTGAAGAAAGGCTTAAGGAATTAAATATGTATTCCCTAGCAGAAAGGAGGAAAAGTGAGGATATGATAGAAACTTTCAAATACCTCACCGAAACAATCCAGGGAGACAGTATGGAATGTAATGATACCATCCCTAAGCAAGTTATGTACTAGGGGATTCCATTTTGAAATATACTGATAAATATATATTTAATCCTGATAAATCAAATAGAACATGCAGCAGTTTGGGGGGAGCAAAGATTTCTGATATTACCAGCATGGCAGACGATATATGAAAAACATCGGTAAAAAAGCCAGTGGTAGTCGTACACGTTGGAACCAATGACATTGGACGGTTCGACACTGAAGTAATAAAAATCTTTTTTGTTGGTGTTTGGAACAAACTTAAAGAAAAAAGACTCTGAAATATGCTTCTTGGAACTGTTACCGGTGCCTAGGGCAAACAGGAAAAGACAAAATAAAAGCTGTCAATGAATGGCTTAGGAAATGGACTCTAAGTCAAGGAATTTCATGCCTGACACATTAGGAAACATTCCACAATAACTACAATGTATACAGCTGGGATGGGCTACATTTGAGTAGAAGGGGGAATAGACTTCTGGGAAATAAAATTAAAAAATTTGTCTCTGATGCATTAAACTAAAGTCGAGAATCAAGGGTCGGCACCACAAATCTTATAAATCCATAAGTATAAATTCCTCATTATACAATGGCAAGAAAAATCCTGGTCTCTGATTGGTCAGTTTGGGGCTGGACCCATGGCGTTATCCCAGCACGATGCCACAGGTCTATTCTCAGCACTGTGAACCAATATGGATGATGATTTTTTGGATATGGATGGTTTTTTGGATGAGTAGCCTTTTTTTGCATCTCCTATTCTTTACAATTATTTTTTTATTTTATATATAACAACAAGCCATTGTATAATAGGAATAATGCACTCCAGGGTGTGTGTCGTTTGGGATAACGCCACGCCTGGGGCATTGGACGCAACTCGGCCTTCGGCCTCGTGCCCAACCACCACAGGCGTGGCGTTATCCCAGCACGACACACACCCTGCCGTGCATTATTCCTTTATTAACTAATGCCAGAAGTTTGAGTATCCTGAAAAAATCTAAATTGGAAATTCTACTCACAAGGGAACATATTGACGTGGCTGCCATAATGGAAACCTAGTCGGACAACATCAGTGACTGGTCAAGAGAAATCCCTAACTACAAATTATATTTTAAAAATTGGGAAGACAGAAAAGGGGGAGGGGGCATTTATACAGAAAACTAGCTCAACTCTACTGCAGTACGGTTCCTGAACGAGTCAGGCTGCAATATAGAAAGTGTATGGATTGAGCTAAAAACAACTCTAGGCAAAAAAGTTAGTCACTGGGAACTGTTACAGACCACCTGACAGTACTAATGAATATAATGCAAGTTTAATGAATGAACTAGCACTGGCAGCTGACTCTGCAGACATTATAGTAATCGGGACTTCAATTGCCCATGAATAAACTGGGAGCAACTAACAGACATTAGTACTCTAGAATCAGAATTCATAAATACATTACCGCAGTTGGGCTTAGAACAGAAGGTTACAGAGTTTACTAGGGGACAGAATAAAATACACCTCATTATCACAAATTTGTCCTCAGAACTTGGTAATATTTTGGTCTGTGATGCTCTGGATAATAGTTATCACAGTACTGTCTATTTCAGTTTATTGACACATCGTAGCAACACCAAGCATTCAGTATTACTACGGGATTATTCTAAGGCACACTATCAAGTCATTTTGTACAACCTAAATTCCATTAACTGGGAATCGGAGATGAAGGAGTTGTCTGTGGAAGAGTGCTGGAACCTAATCAAGATAAAGCTAAAAGAGTTGGAGGACAAATATTCCCTGCCAGGAAGAAATATAGTACTGGGGTAAAGTTCCTGCTTGGCTAACAAATAACATTAAAAAACAAATTTAAAAAAAGGAAAGAGCATACCACAAATTTAAAAAGAATCCTTCTGACAGAACAAGAACCAAATATACGTTAGAACAAAGAGAAACAAAGAAAGAAAGAAAGAAACTGGAATTTAAAATACCTCATACCAGGGACAATCAAAACGCTTTCTTTGCTTATATAAACAACAAATGACGTGGCGACAGATCTATTGGGTCACTGATGCTGAATGGTTAGACTATAAGGGACCTGTCCACATCTGCAGAAACATTGACTACCTTCTTTTGTATAGTATTCAATGAGAAAAATACCGACAAACTTCCATTTGCTCATTCTACAAGGGTGAAACATATCTTCACTAGGGAAGAAGTTAGGTCAGTAATTAGTAAAATAAAACCAAAAACAGCCCCTGGGCCAGATGGGATTCACCCTGATTTTCTCAAACAATTGGCAATACCTTTAAGTATTCTATTAACAATATTATGTAATAAATCATATGATCAGAGGGTTGTCCCAAGGGATTGGAAGAGAGCATATATCACCACAATACACAACAAGCATTTGTCAATGCCGAATGCTTGCTTGCTGGCATTGGCATTGGTAGTGTAGAAGTTACAGAGCTGCATAATAGGAATGGCAGTGAAGTACTGAATTGAAGCCAACCCCACCACCACCCTGCAGAGACTGACAGGCACTGGGGTGTGCCTTTGGGTCGTCAGGCATAACGGCCATGCCATTTCACTACACCCTACCCTGCAGACACCGACAAGTGTTACGGTGTGCCATGGGGTCTTTGGCCCTTATGCACACCCCATTCCATCAGCAAATACGGTGAGATGGGTGCGATATAGGAGAATGGGGTGAACTTTGGGGCTGAAGAGTCCAAGGCACACCTCGATGCCTCTCACTGGCTGCAGGGTGTGGAATGGCATGAGCATTACAGGCGAGAATCCCAAGTCACACCCCTGATGCCTGCCATTCTCTACAGGGTGGGGCGTTATGGTCGGAAACCCTAACGCCTCAGGCATTCGTTGGTATTTTCACTTCAAATTTTCAACATGGTTTTTTTGTGACCCCCACCTCATGAACAGTGGCAATATCAACTTGTTTGCCGAAAGCTGCTTTTGCACAGTGATTATGGCATTTAGCACCACAGGTGGCAAAAACACATTCCGAACAGGATGTGAAAAATGACAGCTGTACTGTTCATGTGGAGGTGTAAAAAATGGCAATGTTGAAAATCTGCAGGGAAAATGTTAAAAAAACTGGTGAAGTCACAAGCGTGCGTAGAAACTATGCAATGCACACCCATAATGTAATTAGTTTGGAGATTTTTTACAGCAGATTGTCAACACAGGCATTTTGGGACCTCCGATCATGAACAGTGTCACTGTGATTTTCTTTATCTGTCCCGAACAATGATTTCCCACAGCGACAACGCATTTCTGCGCTGAAAGTGTGAAAACACATTTCGGCCATGTTGTGAAATATAACAGCTGTACTGTTCATAAGGAAGTGTGGAAAAATGCCACTGGTGAAAATCTGTCTGAAAATATTACAAATTCATGAACTTACGAGGGTGCGTGGAAACTGCACAATGCTCACTCGTAACACAGTCATTTTATGGACTTTTGTCACCGAATTTTCAACATAGCCATTTTAAGACCTCTGCTCATGAACAGTGTCACTGTGATTTTCTTAATCTGTCCCAAACATTGCTTTAGCACACCGACTGCACCATTGTGCGCTACATGTGCGGAAACACATTTTGGGCGAGATGTGAAAAAAGGCAGTTGTACTGCTCATAAGGAAGTGTGATAAAATGGCAATGTTGAAAATCTGGCGTGCAAATATTAAAAATTTTCAAACTTGCGAGCGTGCGTAGGAACTGTGCAACGTGCGCTCCTAAAACAGTCATTTTTGGAATTTTTTCACCAAATTTTCAACATAGCCATTTTAAGACCTCTGCTCATGAACAATGTCACTGTGATTTTCTTACTCTGTCCCAAACATTGATTGCGCACACCGACTGCGCCATTGTGCGCTACATGCAGGGAAACACATTTTGGGTGACATGTGAAAAATGACAGCTATACTGCTCATAAGGAGGTGTGGTAAAATAGCAATGTTGAAAATCTGGAGTGCAAATATTAAAAATTTGCGAACTTACAAGTGTGCGTAGGAACTGCGCAATGCACGCTTGTAAAACAGTCATTTTTATGAATTTTTTCACCAGATTTTCAATGTAGCCATTTTAAGACCTCTGCTCATGAACAGTATCACTGTGATTTTCTTAATGTGTCCCATACATTGATTTCACACACCGACTGAGCCATTGTGCGCTACATGCACGGAAACACATTTTGGGTGAGATGTGAAAATGACAGCTGTACTGCTCATAAGGAGCGTGGTAAAATGGCAATGTTGAAAATCCGAGTGCAAATATTAAAAATTTGCGAACTTACGGCGTGCATAGGAACTATGGCAAAACGTAAAACAATCATTTTAGAATTTTTCACCAAATTTGCAACATAGAGCTTTTGAGAGCCCACCTTATGAACACTGGCTCTGTCGTTTCGTTAATCGGTTCCGAAAGGAGATTTCGCGCAGTGATTGCGAAATCACCCTTCGGGCCGGATTAACGCCATGACAGTCCCAGAATTCATGAAGAGGGGTCCCAAAAGCTCCATGTTGAAAATTTGGTGCCAAAATTCCAAAAAATGCCTGAGATATACATTAAAGTTGAAAAAACCCTATTTATTGCATTATACAGCTTACTGGCATTTCCTCAGTTCGTGGTCGGCTTTGAAGAGTGCAGACGTGTTCCCAGTCGTTCGAAGATCGACTTGCCGGCCTCCAGAGGTATGGGGTGAGGGGAGGTGTGGGAAGGTAGGATGCGCAGAGGGTAGGCGCGGGTGGGCAGGGAGACCGCCAAGGGAACGTATTTTTGTTTAAAGGTTTTGTTTTTTTTAGGAAGACGACGCGGGATGTTTGCCATGCTGGGGTGGGCTCCCAGCGTGGCAGCTGAAAGGCTGTTTGGGAGTCTGGAGCCGATGGGGATTGGGCACCCCGTCGGCCATGACAATTTTGCCATGCTGGGTGGGCTCCCCATCATGGCACCTGGAAAAACTCTTGGGGGCATGGAGCCGGCGGGGGACTGGGCACCCCCAGTGGCTCCTGACAGTGTGTGCGTGGGGCGTGCATGAGCATGCAATATGCATGCATGTGTGTGCATATGGAGGTGGGCGCTGCTCACTGAAGCGGAGCTGCCCCTTTCAACTGTACAGCACTGCATTTTCAACTGCTGCCATAGACAGCTGCAGCGTTCATTGGAGAACTGTGGCCAAGCCTGCAAACACACTGAATGAATTGGAAGACGGGTGCCATACCTCTGAAAACTCGGATGATGGCACTATGTTTCTTGCACATGCATGCAAGCAAATATAAAAAGGGAAGTAGGGCATTGGTTGGAAATTACAGATTTAAAAGTTTGACCTCTGTCCCATGCAAGACAATGGAGAGGTTACTAAAAACACACCTTGAAGATGAACTGAGAGCTGCAGGGAAGCATGACACAACCCAGCATGGCCTCACTCCAGGAAGATTATGTACCATGTATCTAACAGCATTTTATGACAAAATCAGTGCATGTTTGGACTGTGGGAAACCTGAGGGTGTGATCTTCCTGGATTTTGAAAGGGCTTTTGACACTATCCGCACTACAAATTAGGATCAAATTAATTGACATGGGATTGAGTATATTCTTAGCGAGATGGGTGGAGGACTGGCTTACCAACATAACTTAACAAATAAAGGTCAGCAGGAACATCGCAACCAAAAAAACAGTCAGCAGTGGTGTGCCACAGAGCTCAGTTTTGGGATCCAGTTCTGTTTTTTGCATTAGTTGGGGACATGCACTACGACCTTCACAGTAATATAATCAAATATGCTGATGAAACAAAGATTAGTGCAGAAGTAGACATTGAGGCAGAATATAGATCATTATACCTATACTGTTGAAACAAGTTGAGGATCTATTATGGCATCTGGATACCAAAAAAAATGCAGGAGCAGACCTTCTGGACCCCTTCTTTCTAAAGATTGCATGCCATGTGCTTGCAGTCCCCCTAACACACTTCTTTAACCTTTCCCTAAACTCTGGCTCTATTCCCACACTGTGGAAGACAGCCCAAGTAGTCCCCCTTCTAAAATCAGGGGACCCTATGGATCTTAATAACTACAGGCCCATTTCCATTCTACCTGTGTTATCCAAGATGCTGGAGAAATTAGTGAGTATTCAGTTAAGGAATATCTGGACAATACTAACCTATTAAATCCAGCTCAATCTGGATTCAGGGCCAAACACAGCACTATCACTGCATTAGCCAAGGTCACAAATGATTGGCAAACCGAATTGGATAAAAAGAACAATGTCTGTGCAGTATTCCTGAACCTGAGCAAAGCATTCGACACTGTGGACCATGAACTGCTACTCTCATCCCTACACTCCATTGGCCTAGATCCATCCTCCCTTAAGTGGTTCAGATGCTACCTCTCCGGTAGATCACAGCAGGTAAAAGCTGAAGGGGACCTATCCCCATTAAGACCACTGTCAAGAGGAGTCCCCCAAGGCTCTATTCTGGGTCCTATCCTTTTTGCCATTTATATAAATAAAATTGATTCAACCCTTACCAAGTCCTCAGTACACCTCTTTGCTGATGACACTGTTCTGTATGTCAGCAACCCTTCGCCTACAGTTGCTCATGAAATCCTACAAACAGAATTCTCCCTGTTACAACATCAGCTACTCGAGAAAAAGCTTCTGCTAAATGCAAAGAAAACCAAAGCAATGATGTTCACAACTCAAAACTCCACCAACACATCCTCTTCAATCAATCTCCCCCAGCTATGCACTATACTTGGAGAAAATCTGGAGTATGTTGAAAATTTCAAATACCTAGGTGTGTGGATTGACAACAGACTTGACTTCACTCAGCATCTAGAACAACTGTTAAAAAAGCTTACCTAAGGCTTGGCCTCCTCTATAGATTAAAACCCTTCCTTAACAGAGACTCAAAGATGAGATTAGTCCAGGCCATCTTTCTATCAGTCATTGACTATGCAGACTTCCTCTATAGTCACTGCCCCATTTCCTATCTTCAAAAGTTGGATACCTTATATCATAGAGCAATAAGGTTCATTACAGACCTGCCATATAATACCCACCATTGTTCTCTCTATGACGCAATTGGATGGGTTTCCCTTCATGTCAGGAGGAGCAGAAATGCAGCTCTATGGATCTACAGAGCTTTATCAAAAAAACTCCCAAGCTATATCCTGGACTGCTTCAACCAGAACACTCCTAGCTCCTATGCCCTAAGAAGCAACAATATCATCCTGCTCAAATTGCCCAAAGTCAACACCAAAATAGGGAGGGCAGCAATCAGCTATTCTCTTGCTATAGCATGGAACACCCTACAAAAATCCCTAAAACTGTCCATTATCATTCCATTTACATCCTTTAAGCAGCACTGTACAGCCTTCTTCACAGAGAAATGCAGTTGCTACCGCTAGAGATAGAATAGTCATCCCACAAAACTATATTCCAATCACATATGGCATATTCCTTCCAGTCAGACACCCCAGGATATGGCACCCAATATTCCCTTCACCATCCTTGTACTCATTATGTGTGTGACTGTCATGACCCTCATTGGGATATATATATGTACTGTACATATTGTAGATATTAGTTTAACCTTCTCTTAACCGAGTTTCAACATGTGAATTCACTGTATATTATTGTGTTATAAACATCATTTTTTTCTGTATGTATAACTGTCTTATAAATATGTGATGTAATTGCTGTGTATCAACTCGAACCTTGACCTTATCAGGTCCATCTTGTAAATGAGCCTTGCTCAATGATGATCGCCTGAATAAATAAATTAAAAAATAAAGATTTGATTGATACAATGGGGTGTGAAAATCCTGTAACCTCATTTGTCAAAACACATCACATGACCGTGGTATATCCTGTAATAACCCACGGCTGAGAAATGGCATTTGTAAAAAAACATACAGTACTTAAACACATTTAAAATTTATTTTACACATGGGTCCATTGTATAATCACAATGTGACACACCACACAAGGCGCGGGTAAATCCCCCAATAACCCACACCCTGTCGTGCCTTATTGCTTAAATCTAGGTGCGGCCTGACAAATGTTCTATACAATGGGGAAAGACATTGTTCATTCCTAGAAACAAACACTTTTTTATGCATCTCAGAAGCCTGTGAGCAGTCTGTGTTGCCTTTCTACATTAATTGGAGTGTGTGAAAGTATCATTTATAATAACCCCCCCAAGTCTTGTTCACTCTGCACTGGCCTAAGTATGTTTTCTAACTTATAGGACGTTTTCCAACTTTTATGACATTTTCTAACTTATATGTCCTTAAAGGGTTATTTCTTCCCAAATGTAAGATCGTGCATTCTTCCAGATTGAATCTAATTTTGTTTCTCCTTGCCCATTCCTCAGTCTTTTTTAAATCAGCCGAGTGACTTAACCACACAAGAAGTGGCAAATCCCCCAATAACCCACACCCTGGAGTGCCTTATTGCGATTATACAACGGACCCATGTGCAAAATAAATTTTAAATGTGTTTAAGTATGTTTTTTATAAATGCCATTTCTCAGCCGTGGGTTATTACAGGATATACCACGGTCATGTGATGTGTTTTGACCAATGAGGTTACAGGATTTTCATACCCCATTGTACAATATGGAGCATCCTTTAGGTCTCCCCATCTAAAGAAGGATGTGGCATTGGTAGAGAGAGTTCAGAGAAGGGCAACAAGGTCAGTTCCCAGATTACAAAATATGACCTATGGTGAGAGGCTGGATGCGCTAGACATCTTAACACTGGAAGACAGGAGATGGCTTGATGTTATTTAAGATTCTTGAGGGCCAGGACCTCACAAAGTCATGTGATCTGGAATTTAAAGCAAGGACTACTATCCTTAGGGCTCAGTCAACAACTTTCAACACCTAGAGCTAACACTAATAAAAGTAATAATTTCTTTATAGTCAGAGCACCAAGGGTGTGGAATTCATTACCAGAGTACCTCACTGAAATAAGAGATTTCAACAAATTTAAGGGAGAATTGGATAAATATTTAAAGACACATAAAATAATGGAAATATACAGTATGCCCACTAGGAGTGGGAGACAGTCTGGATGGGTGCAAGCCTACTTCTGTCTTACCAAACCGAGTAATATCCAACAAGTATAAACAAGGTACAGAAAGGGAGCATTTTCAAGGGAAAAAGATGCTCAAGGACAAGGGGTCACACTATGAGGCAGGAGAAGGGCAGAGAGAAAATGTGAGGAAGTACTTCTTCATGGAAATGGTGGTGGATCCTTGAAACAGCCTCCCAGAGGAGGTGGTGGGGGCTAAAATGATTACAGGATTCAAGA
Source organism: Neoceratodus forsteri (assembly GCA_016271365.2). Lineage (NCBI taxonomy): Eukaryota > Metazoa > Chordata > Ceratodontiformes > Ceratodontidae > Neoceratodus > Neoceratodus forsteri. Next base: position 366,371,513 of record JADMNL010000025.1, on the reverse strand, counting down.
AGACATGGGATAGACACAAGGGGATCTTAGAAATGAGGCAATGGGGGCATGCAAAGCGGAGACCAAGTAGGGTCTGCGGTGGCACTGTAGGTATGGAAAATAGAGCAGACTAGGTAGGCCAAGTGGTCCTTATCTGTCGACAACTTCTATGTTAGTCAAAACATATTTTAAAAAATGTATTAGTTGAAAGAATGCAGGCGCTCTGAGACTGCCCCCCATCTTTCCAAGCAACTCTTGTCAACAGTCAGATTGATATCACTGAATATGTTGAGTGGAGCTGTACAAGTGGAGTGCCCAGGCTTGAAGCCGAACTGGGCAGGGGTGAACCAGTAAATAGTGCTGACACAGTCACTAAATTGCTTGTTATGGAATAGTTATCAAAAATGTTACATCGTGTGGCCTTATGAAGGTGTTACACTTTGAAGAGCATACAAGAAGGTCACCTGAGTAGTTCATTAAAATGTTCCCCTGGCAGAAAGGCCTCCCTCTGCATTTTTGTAAACTGGGATTCCATCCTGCTCTTTGTGTGCAACCAAGATAACAGTCTACTGTTAGAATGACACGGAGAAACCTCTTGATTTAATGACACAGTTCTCTGTACACACTACTGCTGACTTATGAAAACAATAAAATAACTGTTTGCATGAATGGGCTATGGCTCTGCTTCATACACAATGGAAGGTACAACTGAACTGGTGTCTAAAACTGGCAGGGTTTCTTGATACACATGTTGGTTCAGTAGGACCTAACCAAGTTGATGGTTGATCACTAATACTGATGCAGTGGGTGCATCTGGCCCTCTTTTGCACAATTTTTTCTCTGTACTTACCCCCCCCCAAAGCTTTCCTGAATCTGACCCTCAGCCTCATTTAACCTCTCTCTCTTTGCATGCCTAATGGTTTCTGAAAATGGTTCATGAACTGTAAAGCTCTTCAGGATACAGTATATTTGAAAGCTGCAATACAGAACCATGTAACGTTCCCTTCTATGTCCTGCCCCCATTTGCTCATACTTTTAAACCTACCATTTGACCTTGCTGTACATGCAATTGTACCTTAGTTCACCCTCAGGAGCTGAACACTGTCCATTCCCAGGTCAAGATCTAAATATGGTGAACTGGCTTTCTCCTCTGTAGCTCCCAAACTCTGGAATAGCATTCCCTTACCAGTGTGGCAGAACTCATATGTCAGCCCCTTTAGAGCTCAGTACCGAACCCTCCTGCTTCAAAGCTGCTAATGCAACTGCCCATAGCCTTATTCATCTCTGTAGCACCTCCTCCTGCTTGGTCACTGAACCCACAACCAAGCTCTCTTCTCCGTACGTGCACTTCTTCACCAGTTCTGTCTCCTCTTCACCTATTAGCTTTCACCGGAAAAATCCCCTATTGTCGAGCAACCTTAGACTGTTGCTCATGCTATGAATTCTGAACTACTGCAAATTGTATTCCACCTGCAGTGTAACTGTACTACTTTAATTCTGCATACTATTTACTGTTGATATACCTTAGACAGCTGCCCACTGTATGAATCTAGTATCACTGCCTATTGTATTCCACCCTCAATGTAAATGTAAGCATTAGAGACTACTTCAACATTTTTTATCCTTTTAGCTGTTGTACCTGACACTCGGCTACTCTAGTTCTGTTCAACACCTGCCTCGTTTTGTGTTATCCTCCTCAAACCCTGTACATTCCTGCACTGGTAGTTGTTGCTATCCATTATATGTAATTCTTCCCTTGTTAGCTCCAGGGTCGTGCCTGAAAATAGGCAAATTTATGCCTAGTGCACCTTACCAGGTAGACAAAAACTAAATAAGTAACTGTTTTTAGGTTTCAACATTGGCTTCCTTTCTGTAACCTGTAAAATATATTCCAAAATAATGTTAACCCAGATCCTGTGTATTTTGGGAGTGACATTCGCCTGTTGATATATTTATAGATGTCCTGGTTTCCTTTCTCTTTTGCAATGTTAGGAAATACATTCTACAGCACACAGTTTGCTCATATCTTACATGTGTGATGTCAGCTCATCACTCAATGTCAACTTTTTAACTTCTACCTGAGGTGCCATAATATATTCAAAGACCTGTAGGACATTTTTGTTCTAGGCTAGATTACATACATCTTATATTTTGGTGTAGCTTGTTATCATCCTCATCTCTAGGGTGGCAAAGCTTTCAACACGTCCCATACCAGGAATATGGGCTCACATAGCCAGTAGTGACGGGGTGGGGTGGGGGTGCTGCCCTGTTGGAGGTGCTATCCTTTTAATAAGACACTAAACTGAGGTTCTTTCTGCTGATTTCTGATTGTTGTTGTGGTGGAAGTTGAAGGGCTGGAAGCATAGCCTAGAGGTTAGAGCAACGAGCTGTAAACAAACTTGGTACATCTGGCAGATCTACGTTCGATTCCCACAACCTCCACTTGCATACTATGTGACCCTTATGCAAGACACTTACCCTCAAGACACCCTATGCACCTGTGGCGCCCCTGTAAAAGACCCTTGTACCCAGTGGGACTTACCTGGTTACCAAAGAATAAAAATTAAACAAAGAGATGCTTACATAATTGGGCAGGCAGTTCACACCAGGATGCTGTCTGCCCCAGGGTCTAAAAAACAAACTTTTTTCCCCCACAGTACTAAAGAATACTTAATCCTTTTTATCCTTCACAACTCTACGGAGCTCTGGAGAATCATGCTGTAGCTCCACCCCCATAACAGCAATCTGCTGCTGCTGTGCAAAGAACAGGGCTACAGCAATGTCATGGTGTAGTACGAGGTCCACAGTACAAGAACGGATGTTGCCACCAGTCTTCAACCTGATGGTGGGGAGGTTTTACCTCATTTTCTCAGTGCCTACCTCCTTTTGACAATGGCCAGCTGGTGCCCCCCTACACACACACACATAAATGATCTTCTGTGGGGAGAGTGGGGAGAAAGTGCCCTAGCTCTCTAAAGGATTTACGGGAGCACTGCCATATGTCAGTGCCTCACCAGCTTTGCTGGCCTAGCACTCTCAAATATGCTCCTGAACCTGAGTTTGCTCTCCGACAGTACAGTGGGCCATCAGGTACCCTAGAAAACTTTTTTAAGATGGCTTCACTGATCTACGCAGCCAGTATAGTGTTATGCTTGTGCCACTGTGTTGGTTTGGTTTTGGCCGTTCGCACTCTCTATTCCAGAGGAATTACCACCCTGTAGGGGTACGATGACAAGGAACTCTCGGAGAGGGTTCCACCCCTAGAGGTGCCACGGGATGGTTCCCGTGGCTAAAGGTACCTTAGGAATCCCCCCAAGGAGAGAGCGCTGCTGCTGGAGGAGGAGGAGGGGAGGATGGTGGGGCAAAGAAAAAATGCTTCATAGTGAGGCTGAGAGGAACTGCTTACATAGCTCAGGAAGTGGGAGTGGCTAGCTGCTTGGCCACTGAACTCCAGGCATAGCCTCACATTTCACTGACCTATGCAGCCAGTATAGTGTTATGCTTGTGCAACTGTGTTGGTTTGGTTTTGGCCCTTCGCACTCTCTATTCCAGAAGAATTACCACCCTGTAGGGGTACAACGACAAGGAACACTCGGAGAGGGTTCCACCCCTAGAGATGCAACGGGACAGTTCCTGTGGCTAAAGGTACCTTAGGAATTTCCCCCAAAAAAGTAGAATCATCCCCAAAAAGGAGGCAACAAGAAACATTATGCAAGCAGTAACAGTGATGTAGAAGCAGTAACTGTAACTGTAACGTAGTAGTAGAGAAGCATAGGCAGTTTGATAATGCAATGATATGCTTAGTTGTCATAGTAACTACCCAAGTTTGTGTAGCACGATACTGATGGCTTGCTTTGAGAGTAGGGGATCCCCTGAGGAGAGAGGGAATGGCAGGACATCCTCCACCTCTATACAACAACGGAACCTACTGAAAGAAACTAGGGAAAACAACTATGCTAACTAAGAGTTATGACCTGAGGCAACGGAGGAGAGAAAAAAAAACCCTATGAGGAGGAAATCTCTGAGGATCCAAGGCCTAGGTCGCCTTCCATCCAGGCTTGGGAAAATTTATTTAGTGATGGCTCTGCAGCTGCAATTTGGAAAACCCAACTAAAGGGAGGTGGAAAATGTTCCAATTTGGAAGAAGGCCGTCACTCAAACCATCTAGTGGGAACGTCGTGGAAGGTTGCGAGAAAACTCTGCAACAATACGTGCATCCAAGGCACAGGAGGAGAGCAACAACTGCTGAGGCATTCACCTGGTCTACCCACTCTAAATCAAACCAGGTGAACCAGAGGCAGTCGTGGGGGAGACTGTGGTGATGGTGCCTTGCTAGGGAAACCACTAAAGTCAATGGCCAACCATTATAGTGGAACACTAGAGCCAAAGGAGATCGTCGTAACCATCCTTCACCGCTAGTCTTAAATTCTACACCAGGAGCTGCTGTCGCATAGCAGGCAGCTAAAGCCAAGCCTGGGGCGAGGACATTCCCAGCTATGGGCCAGGTGAGAAGGATCCCGCCCCAAGTTGGACACGCTCGATGATGCGGACTAAATGCAGAGCGAGATCATCGGCTGCAGGAACCCTGTGCCAGAATAGAATGGCTGGCATGCCCCAGAATTGATCGAGAGCTGAAAGCAGGTAAGCTGAATGAGCATGGCGTGCTGAGATCATAATGAGCATTAAGTGCCGAGACCTTGCAAGGTCGAATGCATATTGAGAGCAGCAGAATCCCAGGCCGAAGCAGAGGGGATGGCAGTAGGCATGAAGCAATGGTTTGCGTAAGCAAGGAGCAACAGAGCAACGGCTGCATAAGCAACTGTGGACCTGATAGGTTAATAAGCAGCAGTAGTAATAGGTGGACCTGCATAACAACTGTATAGCAAGTAAACAGCACTGAGTTAGGGGCAAGCCAGCCAGACATGAATAGCCAAATCAAGGTGACAAATTCTGAGGATATTCGGCGGCAAAGACAGGATTTAGAACATAATTGACCAGCTCAGGGAACAAACCGGCAGAGCCTTCGGATGCAAAGAAAAAATGCTTCACAGTGAAGCTTACAGGAACTGCTTATATAGCTCAGGAAGTGGGAGTGGCTGGCTGCTTGGCCACTGAACTCCAGGCATAGCCTCACATTTATTTTAGACCAGTAGCAACGTAGGTCCCACATGTTGATAATTTTTGGAAAGAGCTTAAGGAACTTTATTAAATCAGCACTTTTGCTACAGAAAAGGGCTGACTGCCACTTCCAGTCAGAAGTGCAGACAGTCTATCTCCTGTGTATCAGTCCAGGGATTATAGTCCTATGGACACAATGGGAGTCATGCAAGTCAGCGGCTCTGACAGCACAAGTAGTGGTGATGGAGAAATGTGACCCCCAACCCCGATCCCACAGCCACTGGAAACCAAATGCTGGAGCCATTGACCAAACTGGCTGTGCCCCATTGGTGTCCCAGCCATCTGTACACATTGCACTAATAAACGAGATGGCTCTGCTCTGCCCTTTCTCGCTGTGCCAATGTCACTGAACAACTGTCTCTGGGAGATTCTTTTTTTCTATACAGGATTTTCTACTCCATTTGTGGACGGACAGGCTTGGACTCCCTGCAACTCCACCCCGCCGACCCTCACCACCCCCCAACTTCCCTGTGCTTACTCATTGCCTGATACCCCCATGGATTTCACCCCATGGTGGGGTCACGAAAGGGAGGGCATCCTTTCCCCCCGATGCACTCATATCCAGTATGGCTCCTGAGTCCTGCGGAGAGGAAGGGCATCATTCCCCCCCCCCGATGCACTCATATCCAGTATGGCTCCTGAGTCCTGCTAGTGATGCGGATGAGGGATCAGCGGACAGGGCATCATTCTAGTCCGCCCACCACCATTATCCGTCAGGTCTTTTGTCCTATTCCCCACGACAGCACACACACACACTAACATGCATGTGCAGAGGCACGTGCACGCAGTGGAGTCCTGCAGCACCGCCCTTTCTTCTGCCACTCCTCGACCCGTACTGCCACCTCATTCGGTGTAACTGGCAGTCTTCCTCCTCTGGAGAGGAAAGTAGTCCTTCAGACGCTCAATCCTCTCCCTCCTCAGCCAAACCCCGGCAACCCATGCCCGTTTCTGAACACGGGTCGCTGGCAGGGCATGAGGTGTGGTACCCAGTGACTAGCAGGCCAGCTTCATTGGAAGATTATGAATGCAGAAGCCAGACAGAGCAACCATCTACTCTACACACAAGCATTTTTTTTTTAATTTAGCCTCTTTTGGAGGACGTCTAGGAAAAGGTGAGGGACCTCATTTATTTTTTATTTATTTGCTTGTATGTTTGTTTATTGATTTTTTTCAAAAGTTTCACAAGGAAAGACATTCTGAGCCAGCAACAGCTCATTTCCATATACATACTGTGGGGAGGGGGTGCTGGAGAGAAGACAATAAAACAAGGTACAAATGTGTAATAAATTAACAGTTGAGCAAACAAATATACAGTGCAGAGTAACACAGCACAGCAAGGTGTCGATGGTAAAACAGTACTCTAAACTGGGGAGTGAAGGGGAGGGATCACAGTGCACAGCAGGGTTTGAGAAAGCCATGGCTCAAGGGTAGTGGATGGCAATTTCTAAGATTTTGTTTTTGGTTTTTTGACTTTGTAGCCCATTACTTTATGTCGGTGCTAGACTTTCAGTGGCAGAATTATGATTTTATTTTATGTCCTATGTGGGAGGGTAGGGATCATAATTGCATCCAAGCCCACGAGAGTCGAGAGCATCAAGTGGGAGGGGAACATGTCGGCTAGGGACCTGCACTGTTCATACGAAGCATGTGCACACACACTAGTCTCCCTTGTAAGTCAACACTGTCCAGGGGATCTATACAAACAATAAACTCGAAAAGCGGCCCTGGTGCCAGCTTCCAGGGACCCAGGTGTATCTGGACCAGTCCCCACTGCCTTTTCTGTTACTTGACATGCTCGGGGTACATCTCCCCACACTGTACCCCAACCGGGGTGGGGGTTTAAACCTAGGCTCCATATGTGCAGTCAGATGGTAAGCAGGTGGGGGAGGTTACAAAGCGTCCTGGTGGGAGCCAATGCCAGAGTAAAGGGGCATTACGTATAAATTAAAAAAGATCCCCTCTCATCTGTTACCTCCTGCCACATTGAGCCGTTCCTGAAAGTGCCAATGACAGTCATATAAACGGCACTGTGGGCTTTCATCCACATATTTTTCCCTTCCTCCCTCCCTCTGCCTGTTTGACGGCTCTGCCACATCCACTAGTGGCTTTGTCACCACAGCATGGATTGCTGTGCTGCTGGAAACTACATCACCTGGGCCGGGAAGCATTGCCATCAGCAGCACTACTGTATTTCTGAGCTTTGCCTGCCCACACATTCTGAGTCCACTCCCGGACCCACACATTCTGAGTCCACTCCCAGGCCCACACATTCTGAGGCCACTCCTGGACCCACACATTCTGAGGCCGCTCCCCGACCCACACATTCTGAGTCCACTCCCAGACCCACACATTCTGAGTCCACTCCCGGGCCCACACATTCTGAGTCCACTCCCGGGCCCACACATTCCGAGTCCACTCCTGGACTCACACATTCTGAGTCCACTCCCAGACCCACACATTCTGAGTCCACTCCTGGGCCCCTGCATTCCGAGTCCACTCCCGGACCCACACATTCCGAGTCCACTCCCCAACCCACACATTCTGAGTCCACTCCCTGACCCACACATTCCGAGTCCACTCCCCGACCCACACATTTCGAGTCCACTCCTGGACTACAGTCTTCACCACAGGAACATAATGCGCTGCAAGGAGCCAACAGGCGGCCCCCTCCCAGTTTTACTTTTTAAGTTATATTGTATTTTTTTTTTTTCTTAGCCTAACCCATCCTGACTCTCATCTGCTCTACCTGGCAATCTTCCAGCTGCGTACACTGCCCTGTTCTCCAGATTCTCTCACCTTTTTCCCCATGGCTTCCCCCCACCTCACAGCAGGGTGTACAGGGCAGTACCCATGAAGGTGTCCACATCCGGTGGGTAGGAGTCCTTCAAACTGAGCGAGCAGGCAGCCCATGGCACAAGATTGCTAGGGGGCATCATCCTGCAGGTGCGGGCTGATCCATTTTTTGTTCACTCTCCCCCACCACAACGTTGGCATGAACCTGGCTGCCACATGCATCCAGCAAGCCAAATGTCTCTCCTTTCCACTGCCATCCCCAGACTTTCCTGTGCCCCCAGGTGACGCTGCTGCAGCAAGGACTGGACCCCCCCCAAAGGAGGCAAGCACCTCAGGGACATGCAAGCCTCCTAACCTAGCCAGCCCTCTAGCATCCCAGACTCATTTCTGAACCTGAGTTGCCAGCATTGCAAGGGGCTGTTACTGCACTGACAGGCTGGCTTTTAGGGTATAATGCATAATGATGACCAAAGTATTACAAATTCCAGGTTGCTACTACATGTCAACATGTAGTAACATGTTAAAGTTAAAATTAATGATACGCTGTCCTCCTGCCTCCTGGTTAAGTCAGGGGTGCCCCAGGGTTCCATCCTGGGCCCCCTCCTTTATAGCCTATTTCTGAATACCCTTCCCAAGGCCAGCTCTAGGCAATTACTCCTATATGCCGATGACGCAGTTCTCTTTTCCACCTACCTCGAGCCTTCCTCACTCATTACAACTATCCATCCAGAAGTCCTTCAAAAATGCTGAATCCTGGTTCACTGACCACGCCTGGTCCTAAACCACAAAAAAAAGCAAAGTCATGATGTTTGATCTCAACCAGAGCCAACACAAAGGCTACCCACTAATTATTTACAACTCCCAACTATTACCCCTTGAGCAGGTCGACAACTTTAAATACCTCGGGGTCACCCTTGACTAGGCACTCAACTTCCATGAGCATATATATACCACCTTAGCTCCGCTGTCAGTGTCAAAATTGGTCTGCTTCACTGGCGCAAACACTGTCTCCCCTCAGAAGCCCTCCGACTAGCAGTCTCATCATCCATCTTGTCCCTTATTGATTATGGGATCCTGGTTTATGGGTCGGCCGATACCTCTGCCCCCCGCAGATCCATGTATCCCTAAACAAAGCCTGTCGCATTGCTACGGGCTGCTCTGGTTTGACACACACTTGTGCTCTGTATCGTCTCACCAATTGGCTTGACCTTGATGGGAGACTTAGGTACCAGACATGCCTCCTAGCCAAAAAGATCACCATCGGCCTAGCCGCACCTGGCCTCACCAACCTGCTACAACCTGCACCCTCAGTGATACCTACTTCCAGCTCCACCAAACACTCCCTCCTGATTCCCCGCTGTCGAACTACTCAAGGCCAGAGATTTTTCTGCTATAGAGCCCCCCTCTAGATGAATGTCCTGCCTAGCACCATCTCCTCTGAAAATAAAACAGGCCACTTTAAAGCCTCCATCAGGGAACACCTCCGTTCCTCGAGCTCCTGCGACTGCTAGTAGCCCACCCCCTGGTGCTCCCTCCAACCACGGAATGTATGACTTTTCCAGGCTTGCCTCCCCTCCCCAACTGTTTCCCCCTCAGTTCCCTCTCTCACTCCATTTATGGCATGAACTTGGGCCTTTAACATAAGTCCTTGACAGCTCTTGAGCTACGACAAAGGATCTCCATCCTGCTAACCCTCTGATCGTTGCACTCCTACTGTTTTCCTCCCCCAACTTCTGAATACCTGTATTTTATTTACTGCTTGCTAATGTATAGTATAGTTGTTGTATATACGTGTAATTACTGCTCCTTCACTGCCTCAGTATTGTATCTCCGAACACTATTTTGTACTGTTTGTAATGTGACGCAGAGCCTTTGTAAATGAGTCTTTGACTCAAAGGTTTGTAATTCTGATACTTCTAATAAATAAATAAATAAAATGTTTGGGTTTCCATAATTTCTGTGTTCATGTTCCGCTTGTCTACCTTACTAGAGTGTACCCTATATGTGACAAGGGGTGGGTGATGCTCCTACAAGCTCTAATTTAAAGGTGTTTCATTTAAGCCTGAAACAAGGTTTTTTAAAGTTCGTGATTTTGAGACTCTTGTTAAAAAACCTAGTGAGCTGCATCTATTTGCATATTAAAGAGCGAGGGCCTGATTTTCAGATCGGGTAAATGTAGGCACCACTGCATGCTCTGCTTGTGTCTGCAACCAATCACATAACCCATCCAGCCTTATTTTCAGAAGACGCTTCTGTTTGCAACACAAAGTCATGATTTGTTGTAGAAATCAGACACTAATTTGTTTGAGTTTTGCCGCAAATTCAGCCCCACCGTGCAGTGGCCACACTGTTGTTCACAATACCAATGAACTGGGTTCGGCAATGAGCCCTGGACACTGGCAGTTGGCTAGGGGAAGAGGACTAAGTGTCCCACAGGATGCTCCAGGATCAAGTGTATGCACTGCAGGCTACTGAATCTCCCAGTATTGCAGCCCTGCTCTGATGTCAGCTTCAGGGGATTCTGGGATTGGGCAATTCCAGAATATATGTTCTTGCATCCCTTTCAAGGTACATTGTCTCCAGCACCTATCGGGCTGGCTGGACTGTAGTGAGCTGTGATGGTTCGTATTCTGCAATATCTAGCCATCATCTTCCAGTGATGTTCCCTCCATACGTTTGAGGCAGATGTCTTATGTATTCCTGCCCAGCACTTGCTCCACTCTTCATCATGTAACTGGACTCCTGCCTCCTTTTCCCATTTGTCCTGATATAACTATAAGGCTGTTTACGTGGGATGGGAACATATACCATATAAGTTGGAGATCAGGTGTGAGAGGGTCTCCCCCTCCACTGCAGCACCAGCCACTGCTCTAAGAGGGTCTATCTCCTGTGCTACCTGTGATTTATAAGGGTCCTTCATAACAAAATTGTTAATTTGAAGAAAACAGTAAAAATCTCTCTGTGGTAAGGAAAACTGCTGTTGTAGCTGAGTAAATGACTTGATCGTCCCACCTGTCATAAGGTGACCTAAGTGACTTAAACCTGTTCTCTCCCACCTCTTGAATGTAGGATCAGTTTTCCCAGGTTGAAATCCCACCACCTTCTATTATAGTTGTGAATCTGAAGAACCCATCCCTCTCCTTACTGGACAGCAGGGCATCTCTCCACGTGTTTAACATGAGTCTACAGTGCATCCATTCTCAATCAGTCTGATATCTGATGATCCTATTTTAATGAAGGCTTTGGCTGCATGTCCCACATCATTCTCCAAAGCTACCCAACTTGGGGTTTCCTCACATCTAAGCTGTGTCAGGAGGTGCTGAATATGGCAGGCTGGAAAACAGGCTGATAGGTCTGGGACCCCCAGTTCCCCTTTATCCTCGGCGAGCACCAAAGTGGCCCATGGAATTCTAGGTTTGTCCCTGCCCCATATAAATCTGGACCAAGCTTTACGAATCCTCTTCCATACCAATTTGTAAGAGACAACTGGTAGAGAAGAAAACACAAACAGAAACCTAGGGAGGATATTCATCCTCAGGGACTCCACCCTCCTTGAAAAAGCCAATGGTAATTCTTGCCACCTGCAGAGGTCTTCATCTATGACCTGCAGAAGTGAAGGATAAGGGAAAGTGAAAATTGTTTAACCAGGAAAGGCACACTAAACTGGAGCTTGTTTCCAGGTGCAACCTAGGAGTACAAGGAAGTTAAGTGACTTGCTCAGGGTCACACAATATGCAAGTGGGAGCTGATGGAATTCAAACCCAGATCTCCCGGTTTGCAGCTCAGTGCCCTTAACCACTATGCTATACTGCCTCCCAAGTAACCTTGTATGGTCTGTCTATGTTTATAGGAATCTGAATCCTTAAATATCTGAAGTGGGGATTTACCCACTTATACAGGCATTCCTGCTGTCATAGTTGGAAGTGTGGAGGGGAAGTGGGGTAACAGATGGACCAGACACAGAACTTCAGGTTCAACACACAATCTCTGCTTGATGATAAACACAGAGGATAACCTTAAGCAATGGCATATCCCTTCTTCAATACATCAGTTTGCAGCAACAGATTATGCATGTGTTTCCTCTGCACTTAGTCAGCACCTACTGACCCACCGATCTACTGATCTATCATTCCTGTGGACATGAACTATCCCCAGTGTCAGTCTTGTGTGTTTGGGTGATGGGGAGCTCAAAAAAGAAAATTCCCAAAACAAGCTAAAGACAAAGAACCTCAGTGCAGAAGCACTGACACAATGGTTACCCCAAAGGGCATTGGCAATAAAGCCATGTTTCAAAGGATCACATCACACATACCCCCATAATGCAAATCATCATGGGATGTACATGCAAATCACCATGACATTTTAGGCTGCTTCAGCTTAAAGCAGGAATGCATGGTGCCAAAGGGCCTCTCAAACAATCTGTACTTTATATGCATTTTAAATAACACAATGGGGAGTTTCTGATATCTCTACCCCGGTAACTTAATTTTTATAATACAATCCCCTAGTAACTTTTTACCTTTATCAAAAACAACTAGTGCCATGGAATGTTCAACATTTACAGGTTTCATACACATAAGGCATATAAATCAAAGTATTTTATGACATAGTGCTATTGCATATTAAATCCAACAACGAGGAGCACAGCCTGTTGTTTTATATCAGCTCGGAGGTCACCACAATAATCTCCCTATACGAGGACCTGAGAGGGAAAAGGAAAATTAAAGTGGACACTATAGCATAGTCAAGAAAAGGGAGGCATAGTCCATAGGTGGCCAACCTTATGGACTAGAAATTGTAAAGGATAAATTAGGCTAAGAAATAGAAGAACTGCTGAAACAGAGTTAAGAAAAGATCGGTTCTCAAGAGTGGCCGGATCGTCCTGTCACAAATCCCCCACCTTTCATATTTTTTTCATATTTTTATTGGATAGCATAATTGAGGAAAGACATTCTCTTTTACAAATGCGTACAAACAAGTAAAACAATACAAGGGTAACAAACACACAGACAGAGTTACAATCAAGAATTAAAAATAGAATAATAGATAGGTTCCAGTGAATTACAAGGTTGTAATTCCATCGAGAGGTTCTGGGGACATAGGTAACCTCAAGAGCGAAGCTCGAGAGGTTCCTATGTCCCCAGAACCTCGAGACGGAATTACAGCCGAGTGATTCACTGGAACCTAACTGTTCTTTTTTGCAATATATGGATGTGAGATGCTGACGAGGTCTTACCTCTGGATTCCTTGTGGGACAGTTCCGTGCTGCTTGTTCTCGCTCCTCAGTCACATCCCCCCTTCCCGCATGCAGTCCTGCTTCTCTCTCTCAGGAATAAAAAGAAAAGAAACAAAAAAAAACTATGCTTTGGACACTAGGCAAGTTGGTGATCCCAACGATAGTATTACAAGGACCGGAAATATAGTATTATTGGACCAGAAGTATAGTATTACGAGGACCGAAAGTATAGTATTACGGCACTGACTAAGGTATTACAGGGTTTTTTTAATATGCTTTTTGGGGGTATTATTTTTAAAATCCATATATTACAACACAGTTCTCAGGAAAGTAACTCATGTCAATATGGGTGGCACAGAATTATAACCAAAACAATTACAATGCCTACTGAAGGTACTTGTTAATAATACTCTAAAATGTGCTAAAGTTGGCAGATTACACAAATTAATCTTATTTTTGATCACATTCCAAGTCTTTTGCACCAATACAGCTAAAATGTTATCTTCATGGTTAGATCTTGTGTTTAGTATTTGACATTCACTTCAAGATGATAGTCGTAAGGTGTATTTTGACAGATTTTTAAGTTGTAATTTACATAATAAGAAAGCAGGTAATAATCCTAAAAGGAAGCCTGGTGTCAGATTGACACCAGCACAGCAACACCCCCACACTGACACCCTCAGGACGTCTGCGACAACACCACCCTGGGAAACCCATCAGCACCCCCCCCTTTGGCAGCAGGTTATGCTGTGGCAACTACAATGGCAACGCCGCGCCTGCACACCTGTTTGCATGGGGCGGGGACACTGTCACTAGCACTCTGTGTGGTTCCGCAAGCTGCCACCTAGCCGTGCATCCGTGGTGATGGTCCTGTGTCAGGCTGCGGTCCACCAGCATCCTTTAATGTGTCTGTCCTGCTGTGCCGCCTACCTTGTCAACTGTTGCCGCTATGCTATCCGCTGTCATCCACCTGCTACTCGGCCTGTTGCACTGCTGCCCATCAGTGTCTCCCATGGCACGGGGGGGGGCACCTGTCGTCAGTTCACTATTGCCGATGTCCGTGGCGGGTGCTGGCGTTGGGCTTCTTGCCGTCGGTCTGGGTTGCATCAGGGTTGTTTGCGGCGATGTTATGGTGTCATTGTGGGGATGTCGCCGTAAACACAGTCGATCACCTGTGATGCTTCCTCCTAAAATAAACTTGTATACAAAAGTGTACAGATCAGCTTCCCTTCACTCAGTTAGGGAAGTCCATTCTACCTCCCTATACAAAGTGCAGGTGTGCTTTCTGTAAGGCAGTTATGTAACAAATCTCACTGCACTGTTGAATAGTGAGTCCAGTGTGCTCATAGAAACATAGACTTTGATGGCAGATAAGGACCACTTGGCTCACCTAGTCTGCCTATTTCCCTACCTAATGCATAGGCTGCAGATCCTAGTTAACCAACAGCCTACTTCCTCCTACCCCCACTAGAATTGCCTTATGTCTGTCCCATGCATTCTTGAATTCCCCCACTGTTTTTGACTCCACTACCTCCTCAGGAAGGCTGTTCCATGCATCCTCAACTCTCTCCGTGAAAAAAAAACTTCCTCACATTACCTCTGAGCCATCCCCCCTCTATCTTCAAATTGTGCCCCCTTGTTCTTGCACATCTCTTTTCCTGAAAGATGCCACCCTCTTGGACTCTGTTGATTCCCTTGATGTACTTGAAAGATCAAGTACCTGATACATTTTTATAAATAAAATCTCCATAGTCAAGAATTGGTAGGTATAATCAAGTAACCAACAGTTTTCACAGTATAAAGCTAAATAAAGCCCAGTTCAAGTTCAAGTTCAAGTTTATTGCAGAAAAACTCCATTGAGCAAGCTCATTCACAAGGAGGTCCTGATTCCTATAAAAAGAAACTAGTAGCTGTCTCAGTTTATTTGATATATAACTCTTGTAATTCAGAATAGAGTCTACTACCCAGTATTAGGCCCAGGTACTTCTAATGATAGACCTTTTCAATTACAGCCCCTGAGATAGCATGGCTATTGTATTCTTCCAAGCCTGTTTTGTTTGTCCTTTTCTCAAAAAATAACCATTGTGTTTTTGACTCATTCAATAGAAGCCTTAACCCCTGTGAAGTCCTTTGTACTGCATGGAAGTCTCTTCGCAAAGTGTCTAGGGCCAGTTTGTTGTCTCTATGCTGAGTGTATAATATGGTATCGTCAGCAACAAAAAAATGTTTGCATCTCCAGAAAAAGATTTTGGAAGATCGTTTATGCAGAATAAAAATAACAAGGGACCCAGCACTAATCCTTGCAGGACCCCAATTGTTAAAGGCAGTGCATGGAGATACACCCACCCAACCTTTACACTTTGCGTTCTGCTGATAAGATATGCACTAAGCCAGGTCAAGGCTGAGTACCCTAATCCCACAGACTTTAATTGATTTAATAATTGTGTGGTGGATGGTATCAAATGCCTTTGAGAGGTCTAAAAACATTGATGGAACATTGACTCTCTCATCGAAGGCTGTAAATGCAAGTAAATTGTAGTGTCAGTGGCTCAGCAGGTTGCACACTTGCCTCTGAGACTAGAAGATCAGAAGACTGTGGGTTCTATCCCCACTCTAGGCACTTGGGTTAAATCCTAATACTAACACCGTAGTGCAGCATGAAGGGGGTGCTGAACTCCTGAGGTGCCGTCTTTCAGATGAGATGTTAAACCGAGGTCCCATCTGCCTGTTCTGGTGGTAGTTCAGGTGGATGTTAAAGATCCCATGGCACTTCTCAAAAACAGTAGGGGAATTTTTTATTTTTACTTCAAAACAAATCATGTCAACAGTATTAAATCATACAGGATGAAGAATTCAAATCAAAAACTGGAAAGAAAATAAAAATTAAGTATTTCACTCATACATTCATAAGTCTCCCCACTAGGCAAAGAAGAATAAAACCCAAACCAGTTATGTAAAATAAAACAATGCCTTAAAGCAAAAGCAAAAAAAATAAGTATTGCTACATACATTTGTCCTCTGGAAATCTAATACTTTTTCTACATTGTAATATTTCTTTAAATGAAAACAATTACATATTACTTCATACCTCTAAATACACCCCTACGCACCTAAAGAAAAGGAGTAGGACAATGTTTTCCCAAAAGAGTCATAATATACCACAAATATATAATATTTAATTATATAATAACACAAATAGTGTGCAAAGCAAACCTTAAAGCAAATATAGTATTATAGCATACATCCTGTTTGAAATATTAAGACGCATTCAAATTTTAAACCATAAGCAAAACCCATGCTCTAAAGAAAAGACATAGTACGTCAGATAGTTCCTGTAAACACCTCCCCCATCCTATGAGTAGGGGGGGATTTTTATTTTCTACACAGCAAATCAAAATTCTCATCAAATTCTATTTCATGGTACGAAACCATGAAAAAAAAAAAGAAAAGGGCAATATTTAACAATTTATAAAGAAAAATGCAACACATGCTTAACCAAGAAAACCAGTAATTGAGCAGTATATTCCCCATTCATAAACCTCTGTTCCCCCTTCTCGTTACCCTTCTCCTTTTCCCTATGTGCATCCAGACGGGGTAATAATTCAAGCTCCTGACCCCCGGTACTATTGGTCTCAGTGCAAGGACCTTCCAACATTCTATTCCAACTCCCTTGCTGCAGATTCCATTGTGGCTCATGCAGCTGCGATAGTTCTATTGGTGATGTCATCCCTCAGTCTCAGCTGAGACTGAGAATAGAGTGAGACAGTGTGAAACCCATTTAACTGGAGTTTCACAAGCTGCCTTCCCTGCCTACCACTAGGTCCTACTGGGATTCTAGTAACCCCGGGTAACAAGGGGGTTACACCCTTGACCAGGAAAATGACTGTCCGCAGTCATTGGTTACCTGGCCTTAGGCCATCCCACCCTATGTGCTACCTGCGGAGGGGGGTTATCAGGCCCCCTCCTACCATGTGCAAGCACAGGCAGGCAACACTAAGGGCTTAGAGGCCTTTAGCTGACATATCAGCCTCTACACTATCCACTTACTATGGACACCTAGTGGCTCTGGTAGAACTATCCAGAGCATAGCCATGATAGATTAGCACTGCGGTCCCAATGGCCATTCAGGACCACAGCCTGTCTATCCCCCCCAACCCTCTAGGGAAAACCTATCTGCCTTTAACTTAATACCCAAAAAAACAAAACAACCCGGGAACCTCCCCGACTTTGGGCAACCTGCAACCACACACCATTAAAATACCATATCAGCCTCTACACCTGGAAGTGAGAGGTAAATGAGAAACAATAATTCAGCATTAAATGCAGTGAGACACTTTTGTCCCATCGCATTATAACAAAGCCCCATGTCCTACTATGACCCAATTTGCACAATCAGCGCGACCCTTCTAGTATGCCACAATTGTCTATGCAAGTGCCTATAATCTAACTGTTTTAGTTCCTGGAGATCGCTTTGAATAAACTGAATTAATTCCTTCTGCAAATTTAACTGCTGTTGTAAGACAAGTCTACAGCGCATTTGCCACATCCAATAGACTAAACTTGCCATTACTACCCTTAACGAACCACCATCATAATGCAACCAACCCCCTGGAAACAGTCCTTTAAATAACATAGTCGGAGATATACACAACCATGTGTCTGACCTCCATTGTAGGGAAAGTTCCTTCCAGAACTCAGTTATGTAGGGCATAAAAAATAAAGGTGCTCCATTGATTCTATCTCCAGTTGACATGTTTATCTGGGACAATAGCGATCTGTGATCTCCTTATGTTTTTGATTACCCTTTACATTAATTCTATCATGAACTCCCAACCAGACCACATCCCACATTTTTGGGGGGATTCTAGGTTCACTTAGGAGTGGTCCAATAGCCTTGTGTTCTGGCACTGGTAAACTTTGAAACAGTCGTTCCTCGAAATGATTACCAACTATTAACGCATATAAAAGCGTACAGGGAGTAGCCCATAACAAGTATTGTGATATATTCCATGCGTTCAACTTATCAAAACAATCAGTCCACCAAGAGTTAAGTTTCTCGACTCTTTTATTTTTATGTCTGAAATCCATGGCTCTCCAACCCTGCGCAGCCTCCCTTAACCCTGGAGCTATCCATACCACCCACACAACTGTGCTGTTCCGTATTAGTGGCAACAACTTAGCATTGAAACAAATACTCCCAAAAAAACCCAACAGGACTTATTATCCCTACCCCTCCATCCTTCTTCTCTAAATAAGTAACGCCTCTTTTAATTGGGTTCAGATGACTGCCCCATAGGCAGGAGAAAAGACAATAATACAATCTAGTCTCTAAATGCTTGGGGACTGGGTACACATAAATCAAGAATAAAAAAGTGGCACTAAGAAAGTTTTAATTAAGTAAACCCTTTTCATTTTGCACATGTGCCATTTATCCCATTTAGTCACTAGCTGCTGTCCTTTCCCAATTTAATATGCCCAGTTGTAACTAGCCATACCCCCTTGACCGAAATATATTCCTAAAATTTTACAAGGCTCTAAAACCACCACCACTCCTCTTATAGAATCTGGGGTGTCAAAAGTAACTGTTATGGGAATACATTTACTTTTACTATTGTTAATGTTCCCCCATGAAATAACCGATAGATCCCGTGCAATACACTTTAAAGACCCGTTTGGGTACCGTAAGCCCAAAATCCTTGGAGAGGAAACCAGGATCCTAACTAATGGGTCCACACTAATGATGTAGAGCAAAACGTGCAAGGGACAGCCCTGGCGGACCCCTTTCGTAATCTTACATTTTTGCCCAATCCATTTATTATCAAACGGCCTTACAAAGGCTCCTTGATAGCACATTGTTATCCAATTAATAAAAAAATCTGGAAATCCATATGCCCTTAGACATTCCCATAAAAAGGCATAAGAGACATTGTCAAACATCTTTGATTGATCAACATTAATCAGAAACCCCTCAGCCATGTCTCGAGCCCCACTGACCATAATAGACCTCAGTAAAAAAAGGGTCTCTGTAATTCATCTTCCAGGGACTGCGTAGCCCTGGGCCGGATGAATTATGGAATGTAAAACCTTGGAGAGTCTGAAACTAAGAATGTTTGCAAAAATTTTAAAATCTGTATTTAGTAACGTAATTTGCCTCCAGTTTTGTAAATCAGTTTTATCCCCTTTTTTATATAAAAATATCAATAAACCTTCAAGCATCTGGTCATTCAGTCTAACTTCCAAAAAAACAAGCTTGAAATATGGTAACTAATCCCTGTGGGATTATTTGTAGTAATTTCAAAGGCAGTTCATCAGACCCAGGTGCTGTCCCCATTTTTATTGATTTAATAACCTCCGTCATGTCCAAAAGTGTTAATGGGGCTAAAAGATTCACTGACTGTGCATGACTCACAGTTGGAACGTCTGCTGCCTGCAATACTTGCCCTTGCCCAAAGAAAGTTGAAAAAACTTTTGTTTGTCCCTGTTGTTCCTTTATTTGCCTTCCCATCTCTTCCAAGATTCCCTTATTTTCTGTAATTAGATCCCCTGCATTATCCTTAATATTGTTACTTGATTCCTTTTTACTCTAACACAGCAGTCCTCTCGTGGGGTAGTCTGTTCTTTAGTCCCCTGCATTCCAAACCTCTGTTCCATTTCTAATAACTTATGCCTATTGTATTGTAATTGAGACATTTCTTTCTTAACGTTGTCTAACTGCTCCCTTCTATCTTCCCCTCGTTCTGTTTGTTCAGTTTGTTCAGTTAGTAATTGTTGAAATTGTGTCCTCAACTGCAAATACTGTTTATTTTGACTAACGCTGTTCTCTATGGCTGCAGTTTTCAAAAAACCCAATGATTAACTGCTTAGTGTCAGCCCACCATTCTAATAGGGACTTGTATAAGAAATCCACAGTACGTCTGTCCTCTAATAAGGCACATAGTCCTTGACACACATCAGGTTTTTCTAAAAGACTAGAATTCAAGCTCCAAACCCCCTTCCCTCCCACTCGTAGAGGTGTACTTGATTTAGTAATACCAATTAGGGCATGGTCTGAAGTTTCTATTGCAATCGTCTCCGAGAGAGAAACAGGTGTTGCAGAGGATATCAACCAAAAATCTATATCGGTAGATAACATTCCTTTAAAATAAGCATGTTTAGGTATCTGTAATAAAGTAGCCTGTGCATCTTTTAACCCATTCTGTTGAAACATAATCCACAAAAATGCTGTGTCACTGTAAGTTTTCACTTTTTTCCTTCTGGTACCAGTATCTAACAAACTAATATTAAAATATCCCTCAAATAAAATCTGTTTATTAGTACATAAGCATGGTTGCACTCATTTCAATAATTCGACCCTCAAAGCCTTTTTTTATGGGGCATATATATTGATAATCCGATAAACAAGACCTTCAAACCCCATATCCAAAATCAAGGCCCTTCCAGGAAAAGCATCTATCAACTTGTGTACTTTTAGACCAGGTCTAGTAAAACAAAACCCCAGTCCACTACACAAATCCTCCGCAATGGACCAGAAAGAGTCCCGTAAATACCATGCAGCTTTAACCCTATCGATGTCACTCATTGTCCTTGATCTAGTATTCTGCAAAGAAAAATATCATATTCCAATTGTTGCAACACAGAGAAAGTACAGTTGAACCTCGATTATCCGGACCTACCAGGGATAGAAAATTTGTCCGGATAATCAAATTCACAAATCAATGCTACAGACAGGAAGATAACTTTTTTAGGACCAAGTCACTAGTCTGTACGAGTGAATAATCCAGATAATCGAGGTTTGACTGTAGTATCCCTTTTTAAGTCAGATTTTATGATATTAACATTTAGGCTTGCAAGTCTTAAAGGTAGTTCTGAGTTATGTTTGAGAAGGGCCTCTTTTCCTAGTACTGGCTCTTGCTATTCAGCTCTTCTGCTGGAGAAAAATGCATGGAATCAATTAACAAAGGTTTGACCACAAATAGTCGATCAGGAATTTTGCTGATGCCACCCTTAAAGCGGATTCTAACCACGAATCTTCGTTTTGCAGCCTCTGCTGGTTGGCAAAAGGGGCTAGCATAACTTGGCATTTGCTTCC
Source organism: Neoceratodus forsteri (assembly GCA_016271365.2). NCBI lineage: Eukaryota > Metazoa > Chordata > Ceratodontiformes > Ceratodontidae > Neoceratodus > Neoceratodus forsteri. Next base: position 366,350,238 of record JADMNL010000025.1, on the reverse strand, counting down.
TAGTATCACTGTCATCCTGGTTGTCCTTCCCATGATCTGAGGGAACCCCACCCCTTCTCCTGCCCCCTCTTCAGTCATATCCCCCTTATTTCCAACTTGTGCTGAGAAAGATTCATACCTGGCGCAGCTGCATGTTGTTGTGCATTGTCTGTCCCCGGAGAAAGTTCACTATCAGTCGACTGCTGTCGTTGCTCTAAACCATGTCTGGCATCTGGCACAGTTACAGGATTCAGGACCGCACCCACATCTGCAACCGCTGTACTCCTATGACTTCCATCAAGTCCATCCATTGGCTCTGGAGGGATGACATGCCCTCCATTCCATACGATAGTGTCCCGCTTCCAGTTCAGAGACCCTGGGATGGGAACAATATGGTTCGGTATCCAGCAGCCTTCTGAAAAAAAACCACTCAGCCTGCTGCAGAGTCTTTCCCGGCTCCCATTTGGTGGATTAAACAAAATCACCACTGGAGGCTCCCATAGCGTGGTTGTCCACTTCTGCATCTACAGTCTCCAAGATAGGTAGGTCACAGGAAATTTCGCCTACCAGCTGTAATGTGACCCGTTTTCTCGGTCCCAACTTTGGACTCACTGTCGATCTCTTTAATAGATACACAGACAGTGTCGGCAGATAAGGGCCTATGGCCAACCCAGTCTGCCCATTTAAGTTTGTAAGTTCAGTTTATGTTTTCCAGGAAGTCTGTTGCCCCTTACCCCTGACCTCCAGAATTCCTTTATGTCTATCCCATGCATTCTTAAATCCCGTGATTGTTTCAGCCCCCACCACTTCCTCTGGCAGGGTGTTCCACTTGTCCACCACCCGTTCTGTGAAGAAATTCTTCCTCACGTTTCCTCTGAATCGTCCTCCCTCCAACTTCATCCCATGCCCTCTAGTCCTGGAACATCTTTTTTGCTTAAAAATAGTGTATTCCTGCACCCTGTTCCTCCCTGTAAGATACTTGTATGTCTCTATCATATCCCTCTCCCTCCTCTCCTCCAGGGAGTACATGTTCAGTGCCTTCAACCTGTCCTCATAGGACTTGTGATGCAATCCATGCACCATCTTTGTTGCCCTCCTCCGAACCTTCTCTACCCTGTCTATGTTCTTACGTAGGTAAGGTCTCCAGAACTGCACAGTGTACTCCAGGTGCGGCCTCACTAGTGTCTTGTATAGTGGAATTATGACCTCCCTTTTCCTGCTGGTGCTGCTGCTTTTCCCTTTTCCTTTCCTCTTCTAACTTGTGCTTATTAATTCGAAATTCCTTGTCAGCCTCCTACATCATTTCCAATAATTGTTTTTTGTGATCCAAAACCTCCTGTAATATTTGTTCTTCATGTGCCAGTTCTGCCTGAAGTACCTCATGTCCAGAAAATATGCTTTGTGTTGGTTTTAATGAATCCAGTATAGGTTCCGATTCCTCAGCAGAGACCATTTCTCCCTCCGATTAATTTTCCTCCTCATGTAGGCTCACATTGTCCAGCTCCATATGCTGTAAAGCAGAAACACCTCCTGCTCGCACCACTGTTCGATCTGGACTGGCAGCCTCCATCCTCCTCCAACAGAGAGACATCGCCCCCCCTGTGAAACAGTAGGGGAATTTCCCCAGTGTCCTGGCCAAATTTCCCTCATTCACTAAAAATACCACCAACAGCTTATCTGGTTGAGTTTCAGTTGGCATCCATCTGTATCCTCGGACGAGGCTGAAAATAGGCAAACAAATTGTCTAGTCCTCCTTCCCAGTCAACAAAAAATAATTAAAAAAAATAAATAAATAAAATATATCGTCCACCACCCTAGAAACTGTGTATGTAGTATTATGGTCTTTTATAAATCTGGACTGAAGCTCAGAAATTACTTTGTATTTTGTAAGATACTCAATTAGTTGTTTATGTAGAAGTTTTTCGAAAATCTTAACACAGGTGCACAAGATAGAAATAGGCCTGTAAGAGTTTGGAACAGAAGCAGCAACTCCCTTTAATATTAGAATTATGAATGTAGTTTTCCAATGTACAGGTAAAGATGAGGAATTCAAAGAAAAATTTAATAAATATGTCAATTGGTGTCCCAAAACATTTGAAGCAACTGTAAGAAATACAGGAGAAATTCAGTCACACCCTGCCCCGTTGCTTGTGTCAAGTTGGTTCAACAGTTTCATAACTTCATCTACTTCAATTTCACTGAAGGAAAACAAGGGCCTTTTTAGTAGGTAACTAAAATCCATGTTTAGCTTTGGGGGAGTTTGCTCCGGGTGTACTTTATCAAATAAGTTCCTTATTTCTACAAAAATATTATTAAATGCTTCCGCCTGCTCAGTAACTTTGGTTAATACTTTCCCTTCAATGTTTAAAGTTAAAGGACAGGTTTAGGGAACTTGTTTCCCATTTAAAGCGTCAATTCCTTTCCATAAAATTTTGGGTTAGATGCCGAGTTAGAAAACTGAATAAAGGAAAAATTCTGTTTAGCTTTTCTTACAGCTGTGGTGCATTTGTTTCTAATTTATTTAAATGCCAATTTGTCTTGTTCTTTTTTGAGATTTATGTGCCATATTCCATAAGTGGCTTTTGGGCTTAAGCAACTGTTTTAAATATTTTGTAATTCATGGTGTATGAATTTTCTTTACTCTTTTAGTTATAAGGGGGCATGTTTTTCAATAACCTCGATAACCTTATGAGGGGAGCAGTTATTTCAGACTGCTTACCACCTTCCTGTCCCAGGAAAGGATGGAGCTTCCACCCATCCATTTTCAGAAGCTCCAGCAGAGTCCCTATTAATGATAAACATTCCATCATAAACACAGTGGATATCATCTTGCTTTACCCTGAGGCGTTAACACATTTCTCAACAGAGGCTAATGGTCTCTTCCCTGCACTATCTCCTTTTGGGGGAAAGTCTGTCATATTTCATTTACATCAAGTCCTGCACTATATCTAGACATGAAATCAGCATTTACATGTTTTGCCCCTGCCCTGTGGGACACAGTAAATTGATAGGGCTGAACAGCTAAGTACTGTATCATTGCATTATACGGGGATTTTTTTCCTCTCATTTGGTGAACCAGCAAAGGGGGTTACGATTAGTTACTACATTAAATTGAGCCCTCCACAAGTAATATTTCAGAGACTCAATAGCCCACTTCAAAGCTTAGCATTCATTCTCTACGGTAGCATATCTTCTCTCCCTTTCATGTGGCTTCCTGCTAATATACATGATCGGATGTTCTTCCCCATCTATTTTCTGAGATAAGACTGTCCCAATACCATTCTTTGATACATCGGTTTGAAAATCAAACACTTGGTTGGAGTCAGGGCTTTTCAATACAGGAGCTGTACATAGAATGGCCTTGATATTCCTAAAAGCCTCATCACAAATAGGGGTCAACTGAACCTTATTTGGGCACCTCTTTTTAGTGAGATCAGTCAAAAAACTGGCAATGGTCGAGAAATTTGGAATAAATCTCCTGCAGTAACCAGCCAGGCCTAGAAAAGATCTCACATGTTTTTTTGTGGTAAGTATGGGACTGTTTGCTACTGCTGTCACCTTTTCTACCTCGGGCTTCACCTGTCCGTTGCCTAAAATGAACCCTAGGTATCTTGTCTTGGTCTTTGCTAGGGCACACTTAGCAGGGTTAATGGTCACTCCTGACTCCTTTATTGTTTGCAATACCTGGAACAAGTGTCTAACATGGGTTTCCCAGTCAGGGCTGAATATGACCACATCGTCCAAATAAGCCACAGAGTACTCAGTGTATGGTCTTAGTATGTGGTCCATAAAATGCTGAAAAGTGGCTGGGGCCCCATGTAGTCAGAATGGCATTGTGACAAACTGGTAAAAACCAATTGGGGTGCTAAATGCGTCTTTTATCTTGTGAATCAGGTGACAAGGGGATTTGCCAGTATCTCTTAGTATGGTCAAGGGTGGAGATATACTGTGCATTGTCTAGTTTGTCAATGATATCATCTATTCGGGGCATTGGATAGCCATTGAATAGTGAAGCGTTGTTAAGCTTCCTAAAATCTAGGCATAGACGTATCTCACCCTTTTTCTTGTCCACTATGACCATGGGTGAAGACCATGCACTCTTTGAGGACACCATTATGCCTAACTGCTCCATTATTTTGACTTCCTGAATCACCTCATCCCTTACCTTCATGGGAAATCTGTAGGGCTTTTGGTGTATGGGCTTGTCTTGCGTGGCAGTTATGGTGTGCACAATTCCTTTGGCCCTCCCCCGGGTGTTTGTGAATATGGGCTCAAATTCTTGTAATACCCCCTGCAAATCTTTCTGTTGCAGAGGCTTCAATTCAGGGTTTATCTGGATCTCCCCCAACTGTCCTGACTGCTCTAGCCTTTTATGGGCAACATCCAGCTCTGACTCCCTAACTTCAGGTTGGATATAAAGGGAGGGGTTAGGCTTCTCACGCTATTTCCTAAGGAGGTTCATATGGTACATTTTCTGGGGGGTCTCTTTCCTGGCATGCTAAGCTCATAATTCACTGCTCCTGTTTGCCTCAAAATGGTGAAGGGGGCCCTGACATTTCTTGAGTAGTTTGTTCTCTGAGGAGGGAAGAAGTAACAACACTTTGTTCCCTGACTGAAATGTTTTAGTCTTCAAACCCTGGTTGTATCTTTCTTTCTGCAAGTCTTGCTTCTGTTCTAAGCTCTGGTGTGCCAAGTTGATACACCTCACCAGGCATTTGTATAACTAAGTCATGCACTCTGCGACATTAAGATGTCCCATCTCCTTCTCTTCTTCCCAGTGCTCTTTAACCACATCCAGTGGCCCCCTCAGGTTCCTTCCATACAATAATGAGAAAGGAGAGAAACCAGTGGATGCTTGATGGATTTCTCTGTAAGCGAAGAGTAAATAGGGGAGGTACCTATCCCAATCTCTACCCTCTTCTTTTACATACTTCCTCAACATTCTCTTTAATGTCTGATTAAACCTCTCTACGAGGCCGTCAGTCTGCAGGTGGTATGGGGAAGTACGCACTGCTACCACGCCCAGCAGACGGTACAATTCTTTAAGCAGGTGTGCATTAAAATTACTCCCCTGATCAGTAAGTATTTCCTAGTGGATCCCCATGTAGCTAAACACCTTTGCTAGCTCCTCTGCTATGCTTGGGGCAGTGACAGTTCTCATGGGGATAGCTTCTGGGTAGCGAGTAGCGTAATCATATATGACCAGTACAAATCTGTTACCCTTGGAGCTCTTTTCCAGGAAGCTCACTACATCCATGGCTATCCTGTCAAAGGGGTTAGTCACAATGGGGATGGGTTGTAGCGGTATTCTATCCCTTTTTCCTGCCTGAGCTACTTTCTGACACTCAGCACATGCTTTACAATACTCAGCTATGTTTTCGTGGATAGAGGGCCAATAAAACCTGGGTAATATCCTATTCAGGGTACTATCTCTGCCTGCATGGCCTGCTAAAGGGATGTCATGCACCAGATACATGATTTGGAAGTGGAATTTTTCTAAAACTATTAGTTGGTCTACTACCTCTCCAGTTCTGAGACTAATGCATTCTCTGTACAGTATTCACTGTTTTACAACAAACAGAGGGGCACCTTTTTCCACTCCCTTCCCCACCTGTGAAAAAAAAGGGTTAAGTGAAGGGTCTGCTTTTTACTCATGCTGCATATCACATTTAAAAGTGTGTCCCAAGTCTGGCTGTACACCAGCATGAGTATCAATCTAATCCTTGTTAAGCTTCCTCTTCTCCACCTTACTTTTATGGTCCTTGCCAGGATCTTCAAAAACATAATCGTCAAATAGGAACACAGAAGGTAAATATCCCTGCTTCACTTGAGCGCTAGTGGTTACGGCAACTACAGCAGAGTCCTGGGCGGCATGACAGTGTATAAATGAAGCAAAGTCTGGGTGGTCATGCCCGATAACAACTGGCACGGGTAGGCGAGGTACCAACCCCACTTCTACCTCATGTGTCTTTTCTTGAACAGTCATTTGTATGGTGGCTGTAGGATAGCAATGGGTATCACTGTGCACACAAATGACTGCTATATCCGGCCCTTTATTATTCCCAGTCACCAGATCTGCTCACACAAGGGTCTGGTGGCTCCCTGAATCAGTCCCATCATCTGCTGTGATCAAATCTGCACAGCAGTCATAAAGTGACCCCAGTTCACTAAGGCTAGGTGAGCTGTCTCTTTATATTAGGACAGTTTCTTACAGAATGTCTCTTCTTTTGGCACCCATGACAAACAATCTCTGCTGCAGGAATTCGTCCCCCTCTCTCTCTGCTCTCCAGTCTTGTTTCACTGGGGTTGGATTTGACAGTTTATAAGTAAAAGGGTTCCTTACCGGATTGCTGGTGGTTGCAGCTGCTAATGTCCCTTGGAACCCTCTGGGTCTGGATGGTCGGGCTGCCAGGAAGTATTATACCAACGTGATGGTTTTATCGGTGGAATCAAGCTTTTGCTCCCAAACCCAAAGTTGTATATCCTGGGATAAAACTTTAATAAACTGTTCAATAATTACCACTTCCAGAAGTTGGTCCTTGCTCTTGTTATCTGGTGCAACCATTTGTAGCAGAGCTCCTTGAGACAGGCATAAGTCTCTCGGGGGGGGGATCCAATGACTGCATTTTAAGAGACCCAAACCTCTGGCAATAAGTTTCACTGTTTATGTCATAGCACCTGAGGATCTCCTGCTTCACACGGTCATAGTCCTCTGCCTCTCGGGAGTCCATGTGGCTACAATCCAACTGGGCACTGCCTGTCAGGTGCGACGCCAGTCGAACAACCCACTATTCCCTTGGCCAAGCACATCTTCGAGCAGTCCTCTCAAATGTTGTGAGGTACGCTTCAGTGTCATCACCATCCAATAGTTTGGACATTTTAATGTCTTTTGGGCTACTACTGATTCTTTCAGTTTGTCCTGCATCGATGGCATGCAAGACCCTCATGGTATCCGCTCATTTAGCATCTTGCCTTCTCCACTCAATTTCTCTATCTCTTTCCATCTGCATCTGTTTTATGCGGAGCCATTTCAACAACTCCCCCATGTCCTCAGGTGGAGCATCTTCAAGAAGAGGCAGTTCCCTCGATTCTTCCTCGTCCCCTTGGATCTCTGTTGTCTTCAGGCTTGGCCTTCCTTCAAGCTCCCAGGTCCAGTCCAGGCAGCAGCTTCTCTCCCAGTCTGTCAGCCATGGTTCTGGTCAGAACTCCACTGGCTTCCTTCTCTGGGTTCTCCTCTGGCAACTCCTGGTGCACTGGTCCACCTGGGATATCTGGGTGATATTCGAAGGAAAACGTCACCCTAGCCCAGTCCAGACATTTCCAGCAAGTTATCCCACTTCTAACACCAAGTCTGAGGAGGGGTAGTGGGATAACAGATGGACCAGGCACAGAACTTCAGGTTCAACACACAGTCTCTGTGTGATGTTTGTTTAAAACACAGGGGACAACCTTAAGCAATGGCATATCCCTTCTTCAATACATCAGTTTGCAACAACAGACTATACATGTCCTTCCTCTGTACTTAGTCAGCACCCACTGACACACTGATCTATCTTTCCTGTGGTAATGAGCTGTCCCTTATGTTGGTCTTGTGGGTTTGAGTGATGGGGAGCCCAAAAAAGAAAAACCCCAAAACAAGCTAAAGACAAAGAACCTCGGCACAGAAGCACTGAAGCAAGGGTTACCGCAAAGGGCATTGACAATAAAGCCAAGTTTCAAAGAAACACAACATCACAAATATCCCCATGATGCAAAGCATCATGGGATTTAAATGTAAATCACCATGAAATTTTAGGCTGGTTCTGCTTACAGCAGGAATGCATGGTGCCAAAGGGCGTCTCAAACAATCTGTAATTCACATGTATTTTAAATAACACAATGGGGGGTTTCTGATATCTCTACTCCGGTAACTTAATTTTTATAATACAGTCTCCTAGTAACTTTTTACCTTTATCAAAAACACCTAGTGCCATGGTATTTTCAACATTTACAGGTTTCATACACATAAGGTATATACATCAAGGTATTTTATGACATAGTGCTATTGCATACTAAATCTAACAACAAGGAAAGGCCCAGATTAAGAAGGCTAGGGGGAAGAAACCTAGCTGGTTAAGTAAAGGGGTGCTAGACAGGGTGAGGAAGAAAGGGGCAGCTTACAGGAGATACAGAAAATCGGGGAGGGAGGAGGATAGGGAGGAATACCTGAAAGAAGCGAAGGAAGTGACCGGGGGCTAAGGGCAGAAAAGGCAGCAAGGGAACTAAGGCTGGGCAGGCCATAAAAAAAGGGGAGAAAGACTTCTTTAGGTACATCAGGGAGAAAAGAAGCTGTAAGGACCAAATTGTAAGAATTAAGAAGTGGGGGATAGGTGGAAGAAGGGGTGAAAAAGGCAGAAGTGCTCAATGACTACTTCTTTTCAGTCTTTACGAAAACAAAAGGAAGGGGTGCTACCCATAGTAGGAGGGAGGATAGAAACAGATGGGGGGTTGATGGATGGAGAAATCACAGTGGAGAGGGTGCTGGAGGGGTTACGGGCACCGATGGTAGACAAGGCTCCGGGACCAGATGGAGTATATCCGAGAGTGCTGAAGGAGCTGGCAGGGGTCCTGGCAGGACCCTTGGCAGACTTACTTAATTCATCTCTAGACACAGGATGCATACTACAGGACTGGAGACTGGCTCATGTGGTTCCCCTCCACAAGAGTAGACCCAAGGATGAACCGGGGAACTATAGGCCAGTAAGTCTAACGTCCGTAGTGAGGAAGCTAATGAAAACCATTCTAAAGGATAGGCTAGTGGCACTACTGGAGGTGAATGAGGTGCAGGACAGAAGGCAGCATGGCTTCATCAAGGGTAGGTCATGCCAGACCAGCCTGGTGGAATACTATGACTGGGTGACTAGGCAAACTGACAGGGGCCATGCGTTAGGTGTCCTGTACCTAAACTTCAGTAAGGCCTTTGATTCAGTACCACATGGGAGACTTGGAATCAAGCTACAGAGCTCAGGGCCGGGAGCAAAACTGGTGGGGTGGGTGGAGAACTGGCTAACAGATAGGCAGCAGAGGGTGGTGGTAGGTGGGGAATATTCATCCCCTAAGCCTGTGACAAGTGGTGTTCCACAGGGTTCAGTGTTGGGTCCAGTGCTGTTTGACATATTTATTGCAGACATCTTGGAGGGCATCAGCAGCAAAATCAGCCACCAAGATGGGAGCGGTGGTGGACGACCAGGGCGGTGACGGGGGCTACAGGAGGATCAGGCAAGGCTGGAGGCATGGTCTGACAGATGGCAGCTGAGGTTCAATGCAAAAATTGCAAGGTGCTGCACTTCAGAACAAAAAATCCGAGAAGAAGCTACCATCTGGGGGGAGTGCAGCTGGAGTTAACAGAAGAGGGGTATGATCTGTGGGTGCTCATCACAGGAGCAAGGAACAATTCCACACAATGCAGAAAGGCAGCAGCAATGGCCAACAAAATGATGGGATGCACTGCAAGGGGAACTACCTCGAGAAGAAGGGGAGTTATTCTACCATTGTACAGGTTGCTGGTTGGACTCCACCTGAAATATTGCATACAGTACTGGTGCCCGTACCTACAAAAGGACATTAGGCTGCTGGAGGGGGTGCAGCGTAGGGCAACGAAGATGATTCAGGGCCTGGGGGAATTGCCATATGAGGTCAGACTAAGAGAGTTAAACATGTACACACTGGAGGAGAGGAGGGACAGGAGGATATGATTGAGACTTTCAAATGCATGAAAGGGATAATCAAAATGGACACAGAGAGTCTATTCAGGAGGAGAGTGGGGAGTGACACTAGGGGCCATGACATGAGAGTGGAGGGGGGGTAGATTCAGGAGGGAAGTGAGGAGGCATTTCTTTACGGAGAGGGTGGTGTTAAAGTGGAACGCACTACCAGCTGAAGTGGTGGCATGTACCACAGTGGAATGCTTCAAGAAGGGGTGGGACAGGGCAAAGGGGAGGGTAAAGGGAGGTAAGGGGGTGGGGCAGCTGCTGAATAGGGAGCTAGTTGCATTCACAGGCAGCCTAGATAGACCATGACAGCCTTTTGCTGCTGGCAATTTTGTATATTCGTAGGAACAAAGCCTGTTGTTTTACATCAGGTCGGAGGTCACCACAATAACCTCCCTGTAAGAGGACCTGAGAGGGAAAAGGAAAATTAAAGAGGACACTATAACATAATCAAGAAAGGGGGGGGGGGTGCCCATAGGTGGCCATCCTTATGGACGATAAATTGTAAAGGATAAATTAGGTTAAGAAATAGAAGAACTGTTGCAACAGATTTAAGAAAAGGTCAGTCCTCAAGAGTGGCAGGATCTCCCTGTCACAGGGAGATCTGCCCACTTAACAGCAACACTTCCAATTTGTCCATATTGGTTTTAAACCCTGACACCCTGCAATAATCTACCAAGATTTGTGTCAAGTGTGGAAGGTTGAGGACCAGGTCCTGCATGAAAAAGAGTGTGCAATCTGCATAAAGGGATATCCATACTTCTTCCCTGCACACATTTATACCTTGAATAAAAGAATTATTCCTTATTACCGCCACCAGGGGTTCTATACTCAAAGCAAACAACAAAGGTGAAAGGGGACATCCCTGCCTGGTGCCTCACTCTATTTTAAACTGAACTGGCAGTACACCATGCACCCTCACCTGGGCTGTGGGTTCCTCATATAGTGCCTAAATCTGTGAGGTGACCTTATCCACTATGTCGAAAGCAGCCAGTGTTTATTTTCTAAAAAGGGCTATTCCAAGTGATCGAATGCTTTTTTGGTGTCACCTGCTATAAACATATTGGACATATCTTTCCCCTTCACTTAATGCTTCTGTGATTAACATGAAACATTTTAAATTTATCATATGATATTCTTTCAACATAAAAGTCAAAAATCAAATATTCCCTTCACTTACTCTTTAGTGTTCTGTTATTCAAATGGTACTGGGCTTGTGTCAGATAACCTAATTTCCCAAAAGCTGACATCTTAAATTCAGGAAAAAATATTTTCATATTCAAATCCCTGAATACCACTTTACTCCTTTCTAATTTCACACTGTTAAACTCCCGTTAAAATTAAAGTGCTTTCTTTTCAAGTCACTTATACATGTATATTGCATGCCAATTAGTCAAGGATAATAATTAGTGACCAGTGCACATGCAGCTTTTCTCATTTCCCCCGGAGCCGAGTTGCCTGCAATGATGTGCATCAGGTCACCTTTCCACTGCATTTGCCTGGTGCACCACCCTGCCTCTGCTAGATGGTAACAGTGCAGCGAGATGCACTACCTCCCCTCTCAAAATGAGTAAAGCTGTCTGTGGGATGCTCTATCCTCCTTCCACAGGCTGGCACTCAAGCGACTCTGGTCTGCTCCCAAACCCCGGTCACCAACATGGCAGTAGGTTAGGTGGCAGTGCCTCAGCCCTCCATGCCCCTGGGCCGGTCGGTAGTCCATCTTTTAACAAACACTTCACTTTGGGTGTTTTCAGTCTGGCTGATATTTCCTATATGAGGAATTTGCAGTATAGGTAAGCATGAGGACACTTAATAGACACAATAGTCTATGAGACTGTACCACCGTTGTGACACAGCTACTGTGGAACACAACAATTTGACATCATTACTGTGGTACAACACCATTCTGGCATCACTGCTATGGTACAGCAATATTCTGACGTCACTGTTGTACCACATTCTGACATCACTACTACGGTACAAAAGAATTCTGACCTCACTATTGTGGTACACCAGCATTCTGATATCACTACTGTGGTACAACAGCATTCTGTCATCACTACTGTGGTATAAAAGGATTCTGACATCACTACTATGGTACAACAGAATTCTGATATCACTACCGTGGTACAAGAGCATTCTGACATCATTACTGTGGTACAACAACATTCTGATATCACTACTATGGTACAACAGAATTCTGACATCACTACTGTGATACAACTGCATTCTGACAACACTACTGTGGTATAAAAGGATTCTGACATCACTACTGTGGTACAACAACATTCTGACATCATTACTATCATACAACAGAATTCTGACATCACTACTATGGTACAACATCATTCTGACATCACTACTGCGGTACAACATTCTGATTTCACTACTATGGTACAACATTCTGACATCACTGCTGTGGTACAACAACATTCTGGCATCATCATTGCTGGGGTACAACATTTTGACATCACTACTATGATACAACAGCATTCTGACATTACTACTGAGGTAGAACAGGATTCTGACACCACTACGGTGGTATAACAGGCTCATGACATAGCTACTATGGTACAACAGAATTATGATATCACTACTGTGGTACAACACCATTCTGACATCACTACTATGATACGACAAAATTCTGACATCACTACTGTGGTACTACAAGATTCTGACATCACTACTGTTGCATAAAAGGATTCTAACATCATTTCTGTGGTACAACAACATTCTGACATCAAAGGAAAAAAGGCGGCTACCAGTGAACAGCACTGGAGCTACAACAAAAGAAGACAGAGCAGCAAACAAATCAGTTGGGCATCCCAGTAAAATGACAGAAATAGACCTGTAAGCTAGGTCTCGTTAAAAACAGCTTTTTATTGTAACATACAAAAAAGCAATAACAACAGCCAGCACTCCTGAAACAACACGCAGACATATGTTTCACGTCAAAAAGACACTTTTTCAATGCACTGTAAAAAGGAGTGCTGGCTGTTGTTATTGCTTTTTTTGTATGTTACAATAAAAAGCTTTTTTTAACGAGACCTAGCTTACAGGTCTATTTCTGTCATTTTACTGGGATGCCCAACTGATTTGTTTGCAACATTCTGACATCACTACTATCGTACAACAGAATTCTGACATCACTACAATGGTACAACAGAATTCTGACATCACTACTGTGGTACAACAGAATTCTGACATCATTACTGTGGTACAACATCATTCTGACATAACTACTGTGGTACAACAACATTCTGACATCACTACCATGGTACAACAGCATTCTGACATCACTACTACGGTACAACAGAATTCTGACATCACTACTGTGGTACTACAAGATTCTAACATCACTACTGTGGTCCAACAACATCATTCTGACATAACAACTGTGGTACAACATCATTCTGACATCACTACTTTGGTACAACATTCTGATATCACTACTATGAACAACATTCTGACATCACTACTGTGGTACAACATTCTGACATCACTGCTGTGGTACAACAATATTTTGACATCACTATTGTACAACATTCTGATATTACTATTATGGTACAACAGAATTCTGACATTACTACTGTGGTATAACAGGATTCTGTCATCACTACTATGCTACAACAGAATTCTGACATCACTACTGTGGTACAACAACATTCTAACTTCACTACTATGGTAAAACAGAATTCTTACATTACTACTATGGTACTACAAGATTCTGACATCACTACTGTGGTATAAAAGGATTCTGACATCACTACTGTTGTACAACATTCTGATATCACTACTATGATACAACAGAATTCTGACATCACTACTATGCTACAACAACATTCTGGCATCACTACTGTGGTACAGTGACATTCTGGCATCACTGTTGTGGTACAACAATATTCTGACATCACTATTGTACAACATTCTGACAACACTACTATGGCACAATACAATTCTGACATCACTACTGTGTTACAGCAGAATTCTGACATCACTACTGTGGTATAACAGGATTCTGACATCACTAATGTGGTACAACAGCATTCTGAAATCACTTCTGTGGTATAACAGGATTCTGACATCACTACTATGGTACAACAGAATTCTAACATCACTACTGTGGTACAACAACATTTTGACATCACTACTATGGTACAACAGAATTCTGATATCACTACTGAGGTAAAATAGCATTCTGACATCACTACTGTGGTACAACAGGATTGTGACATCACCACTATGGTAAAACAGAATCTGAATGCATGGATTTCCATACACAACAACACTGAATCATAAACTATTTCCCATTAACATGCACTTATTCTAGTGCCAGGTGCAAAAGTACCTGACTCTCAAAGTGACCTCACAATTACTGTTGTCCAATCTCAATCGGCTGTCGTGGTGGTTAACACCGAGATGTCATAACAAGAGCTCTATGAAGTCACAAAACCCTGCTGAAAGCTGTTTTATGCAGACTTCATGGCCAGGCTGGCAAACACATAATGTAAAACATGTTATAGCCAAGTGAGCATTACAAAAGGTCCTCTCCTGTAAATTACAGCAGCTTGATGCAGTATATTTATGAAAACATTTACATATGTGGACATCTGCTCTATAATTACATGCTAACTGCTAGTTTGCATTTCAAACCACTCCAACTGTTTTTTTGTGTTTGTTTCACTTTATATTTCAGGGCACAGGTTACATGCTAGTTATATGGTAGTAACTGTATAATAACAGGGTAGTTACTGGTATTACATCATTACATGGTAATATCAATACTTGCCTTGTTATACATAGTGAATGATTAAAACTGTTACAATACAGTACCATGCAGTCTTACTGACTACTGTAGAGACACCTGAACTGTGGGTAATAAACTCCTGTGTGCACACAAACCTTTGCTTTTTTTATTACAAGCCTCACAATACAGACTGTTTAACCAATGAAAACAATCTTCACAGCTACATGACTGAACTACAAGAAGCCAAGTACATTTTCATCCTAACCAAACTCATTTTTTGTTTCTACAGTACCTTTACAAATGAAATCCATCAACAGCTATATAAACCACAACAGTATTTTTTTTATAAAACTGCACAGCTGTATCACTTCGTGTCACATTCTCATTCAAAACTCATTCTTCTGTCTATATGCAAGCTCCCTCTGTAGTACATTTCTGTCTCAACACACTCCAATCCCACAGTCATTTTTCTTTTACCCCTTATCACAAAATAAATCTAATCCTCTTTTTTAAAGCATAAGTCATTCTCTATACCACCTCACCTCCAGGACAACATTCTGTATGAATATTGTCTTCAGTACAGGTCAAATGTCGTCTTGTTCACAAATGTTTGTAGCAGCCTGCAAAATTACATTGCAACCATTGAACTTTATCTCTAGACTCAGAAAATTCATATTTTATTTAAAACATTTATAGTTCTTGTTCACAGATTTGCTAGTTTCGGATTTCTGGTGACATCACGGAGCTGACGACTCCGAGTTAGAGAAGCTCCCGATTTCCCTGCCCAACTAACCCTCTTCAGGTCATAAAATTCATTCAAGAATTGGTATAACATACTCACAGAGGAGTCCACAAACCATGAAGAAATCTCCTAAAGACCACTGGAAACCAGAAGCAGAGGATGATGATGGCTCGCCAACTGAGAGATCGGATTCCGAGCACTCACAGGTTTACAGCATGGTGGCAGTGCAGACAATCTCCCCAGGAAAATTACAGAACTTTAAAGACAGGCAAGAAAAAGTTTGAGCTAGTCCTTCCGGAGCTACAGGTGAGCCCGCTGGACATTAAAGACCTCAAAGCTGCTAAGGTCATGGTGGCTGAATTAACTGTGAAGGCAGCAAAGATGGAGTAGCACTTCACTGCTGCAGACAACTGCCTGGACAGACTAGAGGTGGCAGCTGCATTCATCACCTCCACGCAGTCAGCAATCCAGAAAAGACAGGAGGGTACAGAAGCTCGTGCCGACAGCAAAAATCAGAGACTATACGGTATTCGGGAGTCTATGGAAGGTACAGACAAAATACATTTTTGGAGAGTTTTCTTAAAGAACTTTTGGAGTTGGACCCTATGTCTTTGACACTCAGCAGGCCCACAGAGCCTTTGGCCCAAAGTCATCCTCTCCGAAACAATGCCCCCGCTCCATAGTGGTGCAGTTTCACAGATATGGGCTCGGATGGCAAAGGGCATATGGAATTAAGCAGGACTCTACTCTGTATCCTGTATTTCATTATTTTAATGTGTGTGTGTGGGTGTGTGACAATCTCCTCTTTAATTTCTATCTCCCCAGAAAATAAAAAACAAAAAATACCTCCACCCCCCCACCCCCCAATGTGCATAAACAGAGTGGCCAGTGAGAAGCTGCAGGCTGGGCTGCTGGTAGTTTATAGGAAGGAAAACTGGAGAGTAGTGATACCCCTTATAAGGGCTACTACGTAACTCCTTTTTGTGAGGCATCTTCCACTGCACCTGTAAGGTACTTTTAAGGCTTTCAAGCCTATTTTAGCTAAAAAAGCACTTTATTTGGGAATGGAAAACCGGAAGTGAGCATGACAAAACTTCCATCCAGGCACTACAAGCGCCAATGCCAGTGCGAGCGTCGACAAGCATATGGCAAAAGCAGAGGCACATGTCTGTCAGTCAGACAGGGGAGGCCATGAAATTCTGCTCTGGCAAGTAAAATCCATTAGGACTTGTAGGATAAAATTGGAGTATGTGGATTCTGAGGAAGGAGAAAAAGGGATGACACGTTTGACCTACTGCATAACATAATTACCTTCACACCGACTACAGATGGTAAGGATGCGACGGAGTTCTGTTGCCAACACAGGGACACCATTAGAAGATTAAATGAAGAAATCAAGGCCTTAGAAATGAATTCATAAACATACAGGAAATTAGGATCTTAGAAACCATTGTCGATAATAGGATAAGGGAAACTGCACCACTAATAACGAAACCGTATCACTAGGAGGTAAACAAAAAAAATTAACGGAATGAGAAAGATGAAGGGGATGAGAGAGGGGCGCTAGTACAGCCTAGGGGGGAGTCAAGAGGGGCAGAACTGATAGACTTGTATGTAACAAAGACCAAAGGAAGAGGATGATGACCTGTTTGCCCAGGGGTCATATAAGGGATGTAAATGAAAATATTGAAAGTATAGTTAAAGCCACAGGAGATAATCCACATATTTTGATATATGTCGGCACCAATGATATAGGAAGGAACAATGAAAATTAAATAAAAAAAGACTTTGTTCAGCCCGGTGGCGCTGAGAGTTGAGGTGCAAGACGCCACACCTTGCGCTACGCTGGTGACCCGGGTTTGGGAATGGGCCCGGGCCGTCAGGGGTCGGCAGGGGAGGGAAAGGCTCGAGTGTCCGGTGGACAGCTCTCCTTTCCCCTGGGGTGGGATGTGGGTTTCCATCACTCTGCAACGGCCCCCGATGTGAATCAGGGGCGCTGCTAGAGTGGTGCGCTCAGGGGGCAAAGCACAGTGGACACTGGCACGCTGCACCTCTGAAGTCACTGCACGTCCGTGTTTCAGCGGGGCACAAACATTAGGAGGAGAAAATGCCAGCACTTTACTGGGCAGCTTGATGGCTGCAACTTCCTCACCCAGTGGGAGTCTGTAGTGCAAGGTCGCACTAAGGTATTGGTTCCCGGCCTGTCACGGGGATTAGGGGAGGTCCTCTTTAAGGGTACGAGTATATGCGCAGTCGTGGTGGGCGTAGCCTACGGGCTGCCCCTGGGAAGAGAAGCGGCTGGATATTAGCAGGTCAGGCTGCAGGACAGAAAATAGGAATACGATAAAAATAAAAAAAAAAAGACTTTGTTGCTCCTAGAAGGAACTTGAAAGGAATGGGCTTATCCCATTTTTTTTCAGAAATTCTACCAGTCCCTCAGGCATCCAAAAAGAAACAGGATTCATAAATATCTGGCACCTTGCATCTGAAGAAGCGGCCGGCAGCTATTCAGCAAAGCAGCCTGCAGTAAACGCAGACTACCTGTGGCAAAGGGGGTTTGCCCCAGACTTGTGCCACAAAAATGGCTGCGGCATGGTGCAAGGGGACTTGCGGCAGATGCAGGCTGAAATATCCCCAAAACCCCTATTCAGAAAACCTTCCCAGGAGACAATGGTCTAAGTACCATTAAACCATTGAAAAGCAGGCATAACGGTACTTAGACACCCTCTGGGAGGGCTGCCAACTGTGCCACTGTGTCGCTCCCTGCCCCGATCTACCAGTATTTTGTACTGCTGTATGCATGAAATGCCCTGGTGATCTAGTGCCCCCCCCCAGCTCTGATCTGCCTGTAAGGGTTATTAATGTACCTACCGTAAATCCCTGGTAATCTAACGCCCCCCCGCCCCGATCTGCC
This sequence comes from Neoceratodus forsteri, assembly GCA_016271365.2. Classification (NCBI taxonomy): domain Eukaryota; kingdom Metazoa; phylum Chordata; order Ceratodontiformes; family Ceratodontidae; genus Neoceratodus; species Neoceratodus forsteri. The sequence continues at coordinate 366,332,107 of JADMNL010000025.1, read as the reverse complement.
TGTAAGGGTTATTTCTGTGGTGAATTAAAAATTCCCTGGTGATCTAGTGACCCCCTCCTCCCTGCCCGAGCTGCCATTAGGTGTAATTATTGTCCGTAATTAATACACTGGTGATCTAGTGGCCCCCCCACCCAGCAGGTAGTGCCCACCCACCACTCCTCCGCCCCCATCCTGAACCCCGATCCGGCGACCAGCACAGCCCTCCTCACACCACCACAGCTAGACAGGGAATTAACTGTCAGAGTGTGTACTGTAAGTAGTACACGCTCTGACAGTTCATTCGGCAGTCGACAACAGGGTGATGTAACATAGTACTGCATTTCCGCTTAAAGTTGAACTAGCATAGTATTCTATGGTGATTTGCATATGCAGCCCATGATGCTTACCATTGTGGTGGCATGTGTGATTTTGTTTAACATAGCACTATACATTTTATGGAGAAAGACATGCCATTTCTTGCAATACATAGATATTATGGACATAAGCAAGAAAAGTACATTTTGACTGCAACCATATTTGTTAATATGATGGTGTTTTTTTCTAAAAATATTACAGTAAGCTTGGCTGTAAGACAACTGAATGAATGTGACAATGACATATTTTTTGAGGTAAACTACATGTGCAATAAATGTTTGCTACACTCGAGAAATCCTGGTGTTGACTCTTTATTATGCATTCTGGGATACCAGAACACGGAATTTGCAAACTCATCTTGCGTTTCATGCAGGGCTTAGGAAACTACTCTCGTAAAAATTATACTACCAGCTGGACTGTATTTATCTGACTCAAACCGCTTTCATTCTCCAGTTGCATCCCGTCTCTGCGAGACCACAGCTTCCGTGTCTCCAGCTGAAAGATCTCTTTTAACATTTCTTCATAAAATAACATGAAATGCATGCAGTAAGTGACAGATCACTGGGGCAGGTGGGTGGGGAGTTAACATTGTACGTATCCTATAACGCTGTCTCTTGTCATGTGTTAATATTTGTCTGGAGAGGTGCGTGGAGTAAGTGCCAGATCACTGGGGTGGGTAGGTGGGGAGTTAACACTGTACGTTCTCAGCTGGTTCTCAAAAAACCTCTTCTTAGTAAATGCCAAAAAACTAAATCCATGCTGTTCGGATCTAAGCCCTTTCTGGCCAAAACTAAAAACCATGTCCCCTTATCCATTCTCACCCCAGATGGCCCAGCCCTGGAGGATGTCAACACCTACAAATACTTAGGAGTACTGCTCGACCCCTCCGTCACCTTCACTGAGCATGCAAATTCCCTTGTCAGAAGGTTCCATCAAAAGTTAGGTGCCGCCTATAGATTCAGGCAATACCTTACCCCTGAACCCAGACTAGCCATTGTCCAGGGTAATCTTCTCCCTATTCTTGACTACTGCTCCCCTATTTATGCCAGGACCTCAGCTACTGCTATGGCTAAACTCTCCGCTGCCTACAACGGTACCTGTCGCTGTGCTTTACTGGCCCCGTTCTCCACCCACCACTGTACCCTCTATAATACCCTTGGATGGATACAGCTACAAGGTCGCTGTGACCGAGCCCTCTGCTGCATGGTAGACAATGTCATCCGCATGGCTCCAGAATCCCCCCTAACTGCCCTTCTGAAAACCCGAACGCTCCTCTGCAACCTCCGCTCTAACGGTACTCCCCCTCTAGATGTTCCTAGTGTATTCACCAGCATGGGTAGCAAAGCTTGGTCTGCAGCTGCCCCCTTGCAGTGGAACAAACTACCGGCTGAACTCCATTCCACTGACACACACTCCAGTTTCAAGTCCCGCCTTAAAGCCTGGTTCCTGGCAAACTCATCCTGCCGCTGCTCCCTGGGGTCTGACACCAACCCACACTAGTCAACTCCCCAGCCCAGGGGTTACCCACCTACCCACACTAGTCAACTCCCCTGCCTACAACTGTTATATCCTATTTTTCACAGTAATATTTGACTTCCTTGCCTCTACATATTGTATATATATTTGTTACTGAGTGTTCTGTGTATTACTTGTTCACAGGACGATGCAGTCACACATCGTACACTGTGCCTATGATTTGTTTGTTTTGTGCCAAATCTCCTCATGTCCGATATTGAAACCTTGTATTCACTGTTCTCAGATGGACCTATGCATCAAACCTGTATATTGTGCTTACTATTGTTGCGTGTATCAAATCTGTTTCATGTGTATTACTGTGACCTTGTACTCCACTCACTGTCACCGTGTGCCATGTGTTATGGCCCGGGTCGTGCCTGAAAACGGTCCCTGGGATCAATGCACTCACCTGGTTATCAAAGTCATAAATAAATAAAGTATCCTATAACGCTGTCCCTTGTCATGTGACTGGGGCAGATGGGTGGGGAGTTAACACTGTATGTATCCTATAATGCTGTCCCTTGTCATGTGACTGGGGCGAGTGGGTAGGGATTTAACACTGTACGTTTCCTATAATGCTGTCCCTTGTCCTGTGTTAACATTTGTCTGGAGAAGTCGTGGAGTAAGTATCAGATTGCTGGGGGCGGGCGGGTGGGGAATTAGGTTTTCTGGTGTTCTGCCCTCCCAGATTCACATTTCACCACTCAAAACCTTCCTATAGTATGCGAGCATGTTTCTGCTGTGGATTGCACAGGTACTACAGAAGCTGTGATTATTGCATGAGATCCGCGGTTACATGTGGCACTGAGAGGCACTGCAGCAGCGGGCATTACTCAGGGATTAATACTCGCTCCAAATGCATCACATGTGGCCATTTAACAAATAATAATGGTTTATTTGAACAACTATTAATGGCCATGTTACAAAACAAGTTTGCAGAGGGCATGAAAATGGGAGGGAAAGTAAATACATAGTCAGAAGGGGATACCTTACAAAAAGACCTTGATAAACTAATCAGCTAGACAGAGAAGTGGAACATGACATTCACTGGGGAAAAAATGTACTATTCTGCATCTAGGGAGAAATAATCCAAAAAGGGAATACTTTATAAATAACACCAAATTAAAAGAAACTGTTTGTGAAAAATACCTGCGGACACATATATCCAATGATTTCAACAGTAAGAAACATGTTAATGGAATATTCCAGAAAACTGTTTACTTAACACTATCAAAAGGCATTTTACACACAGGTCTGAAAAAAAAATCACTATGTAGGTTACTGGACATATTATTAGATCTTTAGTGGACTATGGATCACAAGTTGGGGGGTACACAGTATGGAAGACAATATAAAAGTAGAAAATAATCATCATAGAGCTACCAAAATAATTAAAGGAATAGAAAACTCTTAAATATGAAAAAAAAAATTAAATATTTAGGACTATATGGTTTGGAAGAAAGGCAGATGAGAGGTGATAATGCTATTATTCAATATTCATTTGGATAAGAAGATATTTGACAATCTACATCTTAAGCGACATTGCAGCGGGACTGGAAGGAAAAGTATGTCTCTTTGCAGATGACACAAAGATCTGCAACAGAGTTGATGCACAAGGAGGCGTGGAAAGGATGAGAAAGGACTTGGCAAGGTTAGAGGAATGATCAAATGTATGGCAGCTTGGATTCAATGCTAAGATGTGCAAGGTAATGCATCTGGGAAACAAAAACCCAGGGGAAGAGTACACAATGGGGGACGAGATACTAAAAACAACAAAAATGGAAAGGGACCTGAGGTAGTCATATCAGAGGACCTAAAGGTGGGCAAGCAACGTGAGAGGGCAGTAAGGAGGGCTGGGGGATACTGGGATGCATATGTAACCCCCTTATTCCCCAGGGTTACTAGAATCCCACTTAGAACCAGTAGCGGGCAGGGAAAGACAGCTTGTGGGTTACCAGTTAAATGGGTCTCACACTGTCTCACTCTGTCTTCAGTTTCAGCTGAGCTGGAGGGATGATGTCATCATAGAATTCTCGCAGCAGGGGTTAGCTGTAGAATGCTGGGGAATTTCAAGTCAGTCTGTAGTGGGTACTCAACAGAGGAAGAGGTGTGCTGCAGCTGGCAGCCCCTCAGAGCCTAGCTCTGATTTAGAGCTACATCAGACAAGTGGGTTGTGTGTTCTCACAGAACATTTTAAGTCAGGACACCACCTGAGTACAGTGTAGAATGTTCAATGTTCTAAACATTTCTAGAGAGCATCTAGAACCAGAGATTCAAAGAAAGGTGTTGTATCCAAATGAATGGCCGAGTATAGATTTGGGACCAAGAGGTGGGAGACCCCCCCCCCCCAATCTGGAGTAACCAGGTTTACCTCTCCGGGTTCAGTTTGGGCACCTATAGCTTTCTCCCAGGCACTTGGCGAGTGTTTGCAGAAAGCACCCAGATGTGGGATTGTGTAGTTTTTCCCTTTAGAGCTAGAAAGTGCTTGTGGGTGGTTTAGGGAGCCACCATCAACCTGCATGCCATTTGGAAAAGTGTCCTAGCACTGGCCAGGATGCCATATCAAGGAATCAGAGAGAAGTGTACCAGTTCGGGCCGTGTGTGCCCAGAGTCATTCAGAATCTGAGGGTTTCGTGTAGTGAAGAAGTGTGCTCTGTAAATCTGCTTTACCAGTGAGTGTAGCCCTGTGGGGGTCCATCTTTGCTTTGTTATTCTCTGTGTTTATGTGAATAAAAGTCACACTCTAGAATCCCAATTCCTGGTTTGGACACTTCTGTTATTGCTTCCAGAGTCTGGATTTACTTGGGTGCCCCGTCCAGAAGTACAAACCTAGCATAATGCTGAGCGAATGTTTTCCCCCCCGAACCTAGGGGTTACACATAGGGAGAGGCATCACCTGTAGAAAAAAAGGAAGTTGATATCCCTCTGGAGAGACAGCTGGTGAGACCCCATCTGGAGTACTGCGTGCAGTTCTGGAGACCCACTCTCCGCAAAGACATAAACATAGACAAAGACATAAATGGGCTGGCAGTATAGCCTAGAGGTTAGAGGAATGAGGTGTGAACGAGCTTGATACATCCAACAGACCAGACCTGAGTTTGATTCTCACAACCTCCACTTGCATACTGTGTGACTCTGAGCAAGTCCTTAACCACCCAGTGCTCCCAGGTCGCCCCTGAAAACAGGCACTTGTGCCTAGTGGGCTTAACCCGGTTACCAAAGACTAAAATAAAATAATAAATAAATAAATAAACAAACAGGATGGAGGCAGTCCACAGGAGGGCAACTAAAATGGTGCAGGGTCTGCACCAGAAGACATGTGAAGAGAGACTTAAGGAACTTAATATATATAGCCTCAAGGAAAGGAAGGAGAGAGAGGGGACATGATAGAAACTTTCAAGTACCTCAAGGGAATTAACAAAGTCCAAGAGGGTAGCATCTTTCAGAAAAAGAGGTGCGCAAGAACGAGGGGGCACAATTTGAAGCTAGAGGGGGGATGGCTCACAGGTAATGTGAGGAAGTATTTTTTCACAGAGAGGATTGTGGATACATGGAACAGCCTTCCGGAGGAGGTTGTGGAGTCAAAAACAGTGGTGGAATTCAACAATGCATGGGGCAGTCATAAGGCAATTCTAGGGGTGGGGGTAGGAAGAAGTAGGCTATTGGTTAACTAAGATCTGCAGCTTATCCATTAGGTAGGAAAATGGGCAGACTGGGTGGGCCAAGCGGTCCTTATCTGCCGTCTACTCTCACATTGCTGGCCCACCTTTAGGTAGTCTGATATGACTCCAGCAAACTGGCTGCTACAGACTGGTCAGTCATCCCACTGGCCTCCGACATTGATGAGGGCCTCTCCCTTTTTCATTACAGATTCTCTTTAGTATGGGACTTGTGAGCCCCCCCTCAGGAAATCCAGGATCAAAACTTCCCATTTCCCCTGGATCTCCTCTAAAATCATTGATTTATGCAAGTCCCGTGATCTAGCCTGGGCTCGCTATAAATTAACCCACTCCCTTCCGGATCTCCTAAGCTACAAGACCCTAAGAAACAGGTGTACAAAGGTTGTTGTCTGGGAGGCAAAATCCCTTTATTTCAAAGCAAACCTTCAGAACAATCTTAACTCCCCTTCTAAATTCTGGAAGGTAATCCACTCCCTTTTTGACCCCCCTACCCAGTCTGCTTCTCCTGTTCTCATGGTTAATGACTTACTCATATCTGACCCTTCATCTGTAGCTCTTCATTTCACTGACTTCTTCACCATATGTGCTCTCCCCTCTTCTGTACCTGATTCCCCTGCTTCCCCTCCTGTTCCCCCCATACTCTCACCCTCAAATTCACTCCCAAACCTCCTCAAGTTTTCATTTTCCTCCCTCCACCATTCAGGAACACCTGCTTCCCCTTTCTTCCCTCAGTCTGTCAAAGTCCAGTTCTAATGGGCTTGATACCAAACTCCTCCACCTCTCAGCTCCTGCAACTTCTGCTCCACATAGCCAGCTGCTCATTCTCCCTCAGTGCTGTTCCTTGGTCCTGAAAGACTGAAAAAGTCCTTCCACTTCACAAAGGGAGTGTCCCCTCTTCCCCAGGCACCTTCCAGCCCATTTCCCTTTTCCCCCTCCCCTCACAGAAACACAGAAGTTGTCGGCAGATAAGGACCTCTTGGCCCACCTAGTCTGACCAGTTTTCCCTCTCTATTGTGCCACCGCAGACCCTACATGATCTCCGATCATCTCCTTCCCTTTACACTTGGGGTTCTGACATCATTTCCTCAAGAGTGCAAGGTGCATATCACTGTCATATCATCTCTAGCACACTGCACTGACAAAATAAGCATACACATTGTATAATATATATCTCTATATAACAAACTAATCACACACACAAACACACACAAATAACAAAAAACAAAAGAAAATAAACGTGGGGAGTACTGCAATGTAATGGCTGTGGGGCAGCAGTCTTTCGAGAGTTTTTCTGGAGGCTGAGATGCTGCCCTATTTGCAGACAACTCTCTGCCCTGAGGGATGAAGTTGCCAGTCTTCAGGCCACACTGGAAGGTAGGAAGGGAACCTCCCCCATCCAGGGAGCACCAGAGCCACCACCACTACCTCAGAGGTTGCGAAGAAAGCACAATAGTTGGACCACAGTGGGCTCAGGAAGGGTGAGGATGGTGGAACAAAGGCACACCCAGTCAGCTGTTCCACTCCACAATCCATACACCATTCTGGGGGAGCATAGCTCCCTTATGGATGCACCTGCAGAGGAGACTAAGGAGGCTGAGGACAACTATCACAAGGGAGGCCCATAGGAAGGAGGCAGAGGACACCACAAGGAAAGGAAGCAGCTTTGGTGAGGGACTCAATTATTAGGGTGATAGAACTGGGGGGAGCAGGGAAAACTGAATGTAAGGTGCCTGCCTGGTGCCATGGCTTGGAGGAGAGAGGCGCATCCTCAGGATCACGAGAACAGCTGCACGGGAGTCTGAGCTGGATGTCATTGTCCACCTAGGGACAAATGACTTGGCTCAACATGATTACAGCAGGCAGAAGGACTTTGTAGAATTGGGGAGGGGCCTAAGACAAGTAGCACACACAGTATCCTTCTCAGAGGTGCTGCCTGTCAATGGCATGAGTGAGGCGAGGGTACTTTGCACCATGCAGTTTAATGAATGGTTGAAAAATTGGTGTGGAGAACAGGGATTTGGCTTCATTGGGGACTGGGGTTCCACCTGGAGGGACACCAGCCTATACTGGCAGGATGGTCTGCATCTGTCCAGGAAGGGAACAAATCTTTTGAGCAATAGGTTTAAATGTTTCATTGGCAAGCTTTTAAACTAGTCAAGGGGGGAGGCACTGATAAGCAGCAGGAAAATCCCAGCCTTTCCCTACAAAACAGGGTACTAAATGAGAAAAAGACCAAAGCAGAAAGGTCAGTGTGGGATGCTGCAACAGAAGGTAAAGCCATCAAAAAATGGAGAGCAATGAGTACCAATGCCCGTAGTCTGAGTAACAAGCTTCCTGAATTAGTAGCCTTGATGGAGGAGAGACATCTGGATATCATGGCAGTCACAGAAACATGGTACACACAAGACCATGACTAGGACGTAAACATACCAGGATACACTATCTACAGGAGGGACAGGGAGGGTAAAAAAAGGAGGAAGAGTAGCTCTTTACATAAGGGAAGGAATCAAGGCAACAGAACAAAAGGGAAAACAGGGAGGAGAAGAAGCACTGTGGGTAAATTTGGAGACCGCAAAGGAACCACAATCACACAGGGGTTGTTGAGCCCCCTTCTCGGGGAGGAAATGGACAAGGAAATAATAGAAAGTATACTTAGAATGGCAGAAAAGGGAGATATTGCTGATGGGTGATCTAAATATGCCAGATGTTAACTGGAGTGCAGTTGCAGCAGCCACTTCAAAGAGTGGGGTTATTCTAGATGCCCTACGGGGGCATGCCTTAGACAACTAGTATTGGAGCCCACTCGAGAGGGAGCAATCTTAGACCTGGTTCTCTCAAATGAAGATGAAGAGAGGATCACAGATGTAGAAGTGGGTAGCCATCTGGGAACTAGCGACCATCGAACAGAATGGTTCACAATAAACAGAGCAATTGAGTCAAGTCATACAAAGGCAAAGTTCTGGACTTTAGGAGGGCTGATCTTGCCAAAATGTGTGAGTGCCTAAGGAATGCACTAGCAAATGGGCAGGAAGGAGGGGTGGAAGAACAATGGGGAATAATAAAAACTGCCATCACAGAGGTAACAAGCCTTTGTGTGAAGCAAATAAACAAAGCGAAATGATGTAAGAAACCACTATGGTTCTCAAAGGAAGTGGCAGTGAAGGTTCAAGAGAAAATGAAAGCATTCAGGAAGTACAAGGAATCACAGAAGGAGCAGGACAGAGAACTGTATCAGTTAAAGCAAAAGGAAGCTGGAAGGCAGTCACAGAAACATAGAAACATAGACTTTGACGGCAGATAAGGACCACTTGGCCCACAGTCTGCCTATTTCCCTACCTACTGGATAAGCTGCAGATTCTAGTTAACCAACAGCCTATTTCCTGCAACCCCCACTATAATTGCCTTATGTCTGTCCCATGCATGTTTGAATTCCTCCACTGTTTTAGACCCCATAACCTCTCCAGGAAGGCGGTTCCATCGTCCACCACTCTCTCCGTGAAAAGAATTTCCTCACATTACCCTGGAGCGTCCCCCTCTAACTTTAAATTGTGCCCCTGTTCTTACACATCTCTTTTCTGAAAGATGCTACCCTGCTGGACTTTAAGTTGATTCCCTTGAGGTACTTAAAGTTTCTATCATGTCCCCCGTCCCTCCTTTCATCAAGGGTATACATATTAGCTCTCTCAGTCTCTCTTCATATGGTTTCTAATGTAGACCCTGCACCATTTTAGTTGCCCTCCTCTGGACTGCTTCCATCCTGTCTATGTCCTTGCGTAGATGGGGTCTCAAAACTGCACACAGTACTCCAGGTGGGGTCTCACCAACTGTCTGTATAGAGGATAACCACTTCCTTTTTCTACTTGTGATGCCCTCCTATGCATCCCAGTATCCCCTGGCTTTCCTACTGACTTCTCACATTGCATACCCACCTTTAGGTCATCTGATATGACTACACCCAGATCTCTTTCTATTATTGTTGTTGTTGGTACCTCCCCTGCTATTGTGTACTCTTCTCCTGGATTTTTATTTCCCAGGTGCATTACTTTGCACTTCTTTGCATTGAATCTAAGTTGCCATATGTCTGACCATTCCTCCAACCTTGCAAGTCCTTCTCATCCTTTCTACCCCCTTCTGTATCAACTCTGTTACAGATCTTTGTATCATCAAAGGCATACCTTTCCTTCCAGACCCTCTGCAATGTCACCTATAAAGGCGTTAGAGGACTGGACCCAGTACTGAGCCTGAGGTACTCCACTAGTAACCCCCCTTTTTTCAGAATGTGTTCCATTCACTATTACCTTCTGTGTCCTGTTGTGCAGCCAGTTTTCTACCCAGGCTACCACCCTGGGACCCACTCCCAGGCTGGCTAACTTGATTATTAATCTTTTGTGCGAGACTGTGTCAAATGGCTTGCTAAAATCTAGGTAGGCCATATCCACAGCCCCTCCTTGGTCTATTACTTTGGTCACCCAGTCAAAGAAATCGATTAGATTTGTCTGACATGACCTTCCTGCTGTGAATCCGTGGTGCTTTGGGTCCAGTGCCCCGCTGGCCTCTAGGTACTCAACAATTCTTTCTTTCGGAAACGATTCCATCATTTTCCCCACCACTGAGGTCAAACTAACAGGTCTGTAGTTTCCTGCTTCTGCCTTGCTCCCACTTTTGTGAAGGGGAATCACATCTGCCCTCCTCCAGTCCTCAGGTACCGCTCCATCTTCCCATGATTTGTTAAAAAGTGTGGTTTCAGAACAGCAAAGGCCCAAACCGTGGAAAAGATAGCCAACTCGGTTAAGAAGGGGGATAAAATCTTTTATAGGTACATCAGGGAGCAAAGGAAGACCAAGGGAGGGATAGTGAGGCTTAATAAAGGGAGGAGGGTGGGCAGAGGGTGACTGTGAAAAGGCAGAGATACTAAACAAATATTTTTGCTCAGTATTTACAAAGGAAGAGGGGGAGGTACCTAAAACAAACAGTAGAAACACTCTGCATACAGAAGTTGATACCAGCCCATTTACAGAAGAAAGGGTTCTGAAAGAACTCTTAAAACTGAAGGTGGACAAAGCAATGGGGCCTGATGGGATTCATCTCAGAATTCTAAAAGAACTAAGGGTAGAACTAGTGACACCACTGACTACCCTCTTTAACAAATCATGGGAGGATGGGGTGGTACCCGAGGACTGGAAGAGGGCAGATGTGATTCCCCTTCACAAAAGTGGAAGCAAGGCAGAAGCAGGAAACTACAGACCTGTTAGTTTAACCTCAGTGGCAGGGAAAATGATGGAATCACTTCTGACGGAAAAAATTGTCGATTATCTAGAGGCCAGAGGGGCACAGGACCCAAGGCAGCATGGATTCACAGCAGGAAGGTCATGCCAGATGAATCTGATAGATTTCTTTGACTGGGTGACCAAAGTAGCAGATCAGGGAGGGGCTGTGGACATGGTCTACCTAGACTTTAGCAAGGCATTTGACACAGTCCCACACAAAAGATTAATATACAAGTTAGCCAGCCTGGGAGTGGGTCCCAAGATGACAGCCTGGGTAAAGAATTGGCTGGAGAATAGGCCATGAGAGTAATAGTAAATGGAGTCCACTCTGAAGAAGGGGTTACTAGTGGGGGTACCGCAGGTTCAGTATTAGGACCAGTACTTTTCAATGTCTTTATAAGCGACATTGCAGAGGGACTGGAAGGAAAAGTATGTCTTTTGCAGATGTCACAAAGATCTGCAACAGAGTTGATGCAGAAGGTGGGGTGGAAAGGATGAGAAGGGACTTGGCAAGGTTAGAGGAATGGTCAAATGTATGGCAGCTTAGATTCAATGCTAAGAAGTGCAAGGTAATGCACCTGGGAAACAAAAACCCAGGGGAAGAGTACACAATGGGGAGTGAGATACTAACAACAACAAAAATGGAAAGGGACCTGGGGGTAGTCATATCAGATGACCTAAAGGTGGGCAAGCAATGTGAGAGGGCAGCAAGGAGGGCTGGGGGATACTGGGATGCATAGGGAGAGGCATCACCAGTAGAAAACAAGAAGTTATTATCCCTCTGTACAGACAGCTGGTCAGACCCCATCTGGAGTATTGCGTGCAGTTCTGGAGACCCAATCTCCGCAAAGACATAGACAGGATGGAAGCTGTCCAGAGGAGGGCAACTAAAATGGTGCAGGGTCTGCACCGGAAGACATATGAAGATGGACTTAAGGAGCTTAATATGTATAGCCTCGAGGAAAGGAGGGAGAGGGGGGACATGATAAAAATTTTCAAGTACCTCAAGGGAATCAACAAAGTCCAAGAGGGTAGCATCTTTCAAAACAAGAAGTGTGCAAGAACAAGGGGGCACAATTTGAAGATAGAGGGGGTCGGTTCAGAGGTAATTTAAGGAAGTATTTTTTCACAGAGAGGGTTGTGGATGCATGGAACGGCCTTCCGGAGGAGGTTGTGGAGTCAAAAACGGTGGAATTCAAGCATGCATGGGACAGTCATAAGGCAATTCTAGGGGTTGGGGCAGAAAGAAGTAGGCTGCTGGTTAACTAGGATCTGCAGCTTATCCATTAGGTAGGAGGGAAATGGGCAGACTGGGTGGGCCAAGCGGTCCTTATCTGCCGTCAAATTCTATGTTTCTATGTTACTACCAAGGTCCCCTTGTATCTGTCACATGCATGCTTGAATCCCACCACCATTTTGGCACCCACCGCCTCCAATGAAATGCTGTTCCAGGCGTCCACCACCCTCTCCGTGAAGCAGCATTTACTCAGATTTCCTCTGAGCCCCCCCCTTAACTTCATAGCATGATCCCTTGTCCTTGAGCCTCTTTTTCTATGGAAAATGCTACCTTCCTGTACATTATTAATACCTGTTAGGTATTTGAATGTTTTTATCAACCCCCCTCCTCCCTCCTCTCCTCCAGAGAGTACATATTCAGTTCCTTGAGTCTCTCCTCAAAGGGCTTTTGATGCAGGCCTGCACCATTTTGGTTGCTTTCTTCTGTCGTGCCTCCACCTTATCAATGTCATTCCTGAGGTGAAGCCTCCAGAACTGGACACAGTACTCAAGGTGGGGTCTTACCAGTGACCTATACAGGGATAATATTACCTCCGTCTTCCTACTGGAGATACCCCTCCCTAGGCACCTGAGCATCCTGCTAGCCTGCCCCACTGCCTTATCACATGGCTTGGCTACCGTCAAGTCATCAGAAATGATTGCCCCCAGGTCCCTTTCCTGTTTGGTGCTTGCCAGTACTTCCCCTCCCAATTGGTACATAGCCCTCGGGTTTCTGTGCCCCAAGTGCATGATTTTGCACTTTTTTGCATTGAAACCCAGCTGCCAAACCCTTGACCATTCTTCCAACTTTTTCAAATCATTCCTCATCCTCCCCAATGTGTCTACTCTGTTGCCAATTTTTGTGTAACCCATGAACAGGATACTTTCCCTTCTAGCCCTTTCGCAATGTCACTAATAAAGACATTGAAGAGGACCGGGCCTAGTACTGAGCCCTGAGGCACCCCGCTGGTCACACTGCCTTCTCCAGAGCAGCCACCATTTATCACCACCCTCAGACTACTGTAGCTTAACCAACTTCTTACCCAGTTTATAACTTTTTGACCCAGTCCCAGACAGGCCAACTTGTTCACCATTCTTCTATGTGGCACAGTGTCAAAGGCCTTACTGAAATCCACGTCTTCCACATATACCGCTTCTCCCCGATCCACTGCTCTGGTCACCCAGTCGAAGAACTCTATCAAGTTTGTCTGGCAAGACTTCCTCCTTGTGAAACCATGTTGTTTTGGATACTGTAATCCACTGGTTACAAGGTATTCCACTATCCTTTCCTTCTGTAGTGTTTCCATTACTTTGCTCACTACTGAAGTCAGGCTGACAGGTCTGTAATTTCCTGCCTCCTCCCTGTTACCACTTTTGTGAAGTGGGACCACATCTGCCCTCCTTCAGTCCCTCGGGACCTCCCCTGTTTCTAATGATAAGTTGAACAGAGATGTCAGAGATGCAGCCAGCACCTCTTTGAGCTCCCTTAATATCCTGGGGTGCACCCCATCAGGTTCCATTGCCTTGTCTACTTTTTAATTCTGCTAGCACCTTGAGGACTTTCTACTCTGCAAAAGGACTGGTGTCCCCCTCCCTACCATTTATGCCCTTGTCCCGTATCTTTTGGCCCCTCACTTACCACTTCTTCTGTAAATACTGCACAAAAGTATTCGTCTGCCTTCTTTTGGTCCTCCTCATCTTCACAAACCCCTTCTTCCCCTTTTATCCTCGTCTTCTCCCTTATATATCTGAAGAAAGTTGTATCCCCTTCTTTTACTGATTGGGCAATATTCTCTTCTGTGCCTTTGCACATCTAACTGCCTTCCCCACCTCCCTCTATTTCTCCTGATAGTTTTCCCTATCCTCCTCCTTCTGTCTCTTTTTGTACTTTCTAAATGCTAGTTCTTTTTGCTCCTGCTTTTTCTGCTGTGTCTTTAGAGAACCACAGCAGTCTCCTTTTTTCTCTTGCCCTTGTTAACCTGCTTGACACAGAGATTTATTACTGTTAATGCCCCACTTTATTTTTGCCCACAGTTTCTCGATTACCCCCAGATCCTCTATCCCTGCCAGGGCACCCCTGAGGCATTCTCCCATTTTCTTGAAATCAGAACTCCTGAAGGCCAAGACCCCTGTCTTAGTGCAGTTCTGTTCCGACTCAGTTCTTATATTGAACCACACCGTACGCTGATCGCTGGACCCCAGGTTGTCACCCACCGTGACGTCAGCAACACTGCCCCTGTTTGTCAATACCAGGTCCAGTATCACCCTCCCCCCCAATGAATGGGCTTGTTAACTAGTTGGCTGAGGAACGCCCCTTGCAGGAAGTCCAGGATGTCCCTACTTCTGACTGTTGCCGCAGCTGGTTGGCTCCAATCCACATCTGGTAAATTGAAGTCCCCCACCAGCAACACCTCCCCCTTGCGTGCCATCCATCAGATGGCTTCCATCATGTCCTTATCCAGTTTTCTACCCATGTGCTGGAGGTCTGTAGATCACTCTTATGCAAATAGTGGCCCCCTTACGTGTTTCCAGGGCGACCCACAGTACCTCAGTTCCTCCCTGCTCTCTCTGTACTTCCGTGGCTTTTATTTTGTCCCTAACATAAAGAGCCACTCCTCCCCCTTTTTTACCTACCCTGTCTTTTCTGAATAGAGTATACCCTGGTATGGCCACATCCCAATCCTGGTTTTCATTGCACCACAACTTGATAATTACAACCATATCCAGGTCTGCTTCTGCCATGGCGGCCTGCAGGTCTGCAACCTTGTTGCCAAGACTTTGAGCATTTGCACACATGACTCTCCAGACTGTGCAGCCACCCCCCCTTGTTTCCTCCACTGTCTATCTCTCATTATCACTCTTGTCTTCTATCTCCCAGATACTTCTGTAATATGGTTCTTTTTGAGGTTTCATCCCCTCAAGATTCCCCTTGCTTACCTCGTTTGACTGGGGAGGGACAGTTTATGTCTCCCTTCATCTTTCTGCCTCCCCACCTTGGCTAGTTTAAATGCTGGCCAATGTAGCATTTAAACCATTCACTTAGGACCACAGTTCCCCAGCTGGCCTGCCAGCACAACAGCTGGATTTCCACTTGTGATGCTGATGACCCGGGTTCGGGAACGGACCTGGGAAGTCACAGGAAGGCTGAGGAGGAGAAGGATTGAGTGTCCTAGGGACTACCCTCCTTCTCCAGGGGAGGGAGGGAAGAGTGTCCGGTGCGTTGTGGACTTCTGGCGGAGGCTGGGGGTACCACCGTACCGACGTGTAACGTCGGGGGGGCGGGGTGGACACTGGTCATCATTGCATGTCCCCGCCCCCAGACTGCCACAAAAACAAAATTACTGGTCCCCCTGGGAATGAAGCCCTGTTCCACCACCATTCTCACTGCCACAAGTGTCTGCCTGGGGGGGCCCTGCTCCCGTGGCCCCACCCTGAGGGGTAAGCCAAGGCAAGCTACCAGTGATCATCCGGAGGTGCGCCTTAAGCCTGTGCATGGGGGGATGGCATTTGGGCATAGGCTGAGCTCCCTTCAGGGAGTGGAGGGGGGATCCGGACTAAAAACAAAAAGGACCCCAGTTGCCCTCCTGGACGGATGCAGGCCGTCACCCCAATACAGGACCTTATCCCCCAGTCCCCATTGAAGCTGAAACCCTCCTCTCTGCACTATTCCTTCAACCATGCATTAGAAGTTTCTGGGTTTCTGGCACAGAATCCTGTCCTCCCACCTGTCGTGAACCAGGTGCACTTCGAGACTCTGCAGGCTCAGGCGCTGGTATTACGATGTTGGGCAATCAGGTGCCAAATATGGGATCGCTCCTCCAAAGTCTGCCACCCCAGATAAGGAATCTATCAGTAGGAGGGGGGCAGCCATAGCCCCCCACAAGGGGGGGTAGGGGGAAATGTGATCAACGACATTCCCAGTTAGTGCCCTAATTGTCCAACGCTGGATCACAGGCACATTCCGATAGTGGAACCTTTCTGAGAAGGTCACAGATCGTGCCATCTGTCTAAGACCCCTCCCTAATTCCCTGAACTCCTCCTAAACTATTGCTGGCTCATTCCTAGCCAGGTCTTTAGCCCCCAGATGGACAACGATGTATAGCTCTCCTTCCCTTCCTGCTGCCCCAGCAATCCTTTGGATCTTCTTTCCATCCCTGCAAGCTGTGGTGCCAGGAAGGCACTGAACCTCCCTCTCCGCATCCTTACCTGTCCCCAACTCTATCCCCCTCATTATGGAGTCCCTCACCAGGATTCACATCCTCCTCCTCCTCCTCCTCCTCCTGGGGTCCTTTGCCATCCCCCTTAGGGTCTCCACTATGAAGGACCCCCGCATCCACCATGGTCACTACTTTGGGTGCCTCTGTGGGATGTTACCACTCTGCCAGTGTGGCGAAAGAGTGTTGCAGTGGAACCGGGTGTGGGATGTGCCTATACTCCACCACCCTAACCTTCCCTAAGCCCACTGTTGTCCAGTGACTCCTCCTTCTCGGCAACCTCTGAGGTAGTGGCGGTGGACTAGATGGTCCATGGGTGGGGGAGAAGGTCCTCTGAACCCATGCCAACTCGGCATTGAGTTTGGCAACCTCCTCCCTCAGCCTAGAGAGGTGCACACAGATAGGGCAGCAACACAGTTTCCAGAAAGTCTCCCTAAAGACTGCTGCCCCACAGCCACTGCATTGCACCGCTCCCATTATCCTATCCTACCTGTTTTTTTCTGTTATTTTACCCCTTTAAATTCCTTTTATTACCCTATCCTATATAGGGAGTTTCAATGACCCCTAGGTTTTTGTAAGTTTTGAACCTCTAGTGTAGCTTAACCCTGTATAGGGTGCTACACCTTTTTTCCTACCTGATGCCTTATGGCTGTAGACATCTGCTTACCCCTTTTGCCTACTCACAGTTTGTGGGGCAGAGTGTTTGGCCACCGGCTGTCTCCCCTGGCTGACTCCCTCCCTTACCAAGATATAGGAGAGGTTAGTATACATTAAACTCCTAGATTACCTAACCTCTTCCAGTTTCCTATCCCCGTTCCCTGCTACAAGTCTCTGACTTCATCTTCTCACGGATGGATCAGGAGTACTTCATGGTTGTCACTGTCATCGATCTGGCCAAAGCCTTTGATTCGGTATCCCACCCACTCCTCCTGGACAAGCTGCGCTCTACTGGCCTCTCAGTTCCTGCTGTTTACTGGTTTCATTCCTACCTAATGGGGCATGAAGAGTCGGTAGAGGTTGGAGGTACCCTTATCTTCACCCCTTCCCATCCAGACTGGAGTCCTGCAGGGTTCTATACTAGGCACTATCCAGTTTTTCAATTCTCTGAATGACTTTCCATCTGCCTGTGCCTACTTGCATATACACATGTATGCAGATGACACAGTCATCTTTGCCTTTGGTTCTTTAATGTCCGCCACTGGTTCCACATCAACCATCTCCAAGTCAACACCAAAAAGGAAAAAAACCTGTGCCCTTGACCATCTTTGCCTCTGATCCTTCAACGTCCTGTGCTGGTTCCACACCAAGGTATCCCGTGAGGTGGGCGCATGGGGAAGGGTGCCATCTGTAACAACGAGTCATTCCCAGTGAAATC
The DNA here is from genome assembly GCA_016271365.2 of Neoceratodus forsteri. Lineage (NCBI taxonomy): Eukaryota > Metazoa > Chordata > Ceratodontiformes > Ceratodontidae > Neoceratodus > Neoceratodus forsteri. Next base: position 366,314,427 of record JADMNL010000025.1, on the reverse strand, counting down.
CCTCACGGCGATGGGAGGGAAGGGTGACCGGATGGTGGGGTGGGCGAAATGGGTGACAGGATGTCGCTATATGTACACGCGAGGGAGGGAGCGAGCATGGCGAGCCTGGGCTGGGAAAGAGTGGAGGGCTGTAGGGCTGGGTTGCCGAGCTGCGTTGTGGTGTCGGGGTTGGCCTGTGGTTGGGGTGGGTGAGGTACTGGGTCCAGGCGCTGGTGTGATTTTATGCGTCCGGCCCAACCTTTCATTTACAAGTTTTCACACACACACACACACACACACACCTGACATGCACCCCGGGTTGAGAATTCTTTAGTGGGGGTGCAGGGCACCTTGTGGGTTGAGGCCAGAATTTGTCACTGAGCATTGAAAGTTATGTCCCTGGCTCCGTTGTCCTGTCGTGCTGGTGTCCAGAGTGCCGAAAAGGTTTTCGGCACTCTGACAGCGCGATAACGGCGATCACCTTTAGGCTTTCACCGTTATCACATAGAACCATCTCCACGTCAACACCAAAGTGAATGGGCCACAGTCTGGTTTTTGCAGCATAAGGTAACAGGGTCTTATCAGTGGCTTGAATACAGCTGGAAGACTGTCATTATATTTTTCCGCACCCCCCCCCCCAAATTACTGCCAAGTTCCTTATGATGCGAGACTCCTCTTAATGGAGAGGTTGCGGGACAGAAGTGGCCATGCACTCCCACATTGTATGGTCCGGTGTAGTTCTCTGATATTTCAAATACACAGCCTTGATCTTTCATACCATACCCTTGTAACCGTAACCATGGAAAAGGGAATAACTAGGGAGAAGGGACAATGGAATCTTAACACAGGAGTTCTGATGCTTACACCATTCTGGGAAATGATCTAAGATGCACTGACCGAATAAATTTTTTCTATATAAATTTTTACCTCTAAAGTAGCGGCTCGCCCCAGCTTTAGCCCAACAACCACCTCCCCTGTACTTACCTCAGTACAAGTCCCCCACAGATTGCCCCCATAGCAGGGCCACAGTGGGGAGGGCCTTCCCACCAAAGAGTTCAAATCCAGATGGTGCTGAGGAGCCTGAGTGGTGATGTGGGTCCTGGGAGATGCACAGGACACCAACTAGCCCTCCGGTCCCCATTTCTGTTGTTCTCCCTTGAGCTGTGGCGGCACAGGTGTGTGTCTGTGTGAATGTATGACAGTGGAATACTGAAGAATTTTGAATGTATGCGTTCCATGTTAGTGTGTGTGTGTGTGTGTGCACGCGCATGTGGGGGGGTAGTGAGCAATAATTAAGCAATTACGACAAAGAAGTCGGTCATTTCTGAGGGATTAACAACCGGTTGGGGGGGATGGGTGGCCCGAGGTGCAGCTGAGGGCTACCTCCATCCAGCCGGTCATTAATCAAAGGAAATGACCGGCTTCGAGGTCATGATTGCAATTATAAGTCTAATTACAATAACAATGTTCTTTTTCCCATTATTTAATGTTTTAAGTAGAGTGGAGTGAGCTATGCGTGCCACACAGCATCAGTTGGCAGCTGGATTGGTCATTTATTTTTTTCCCCTTCTGTTTACACCCATCCCCGGTCACTGAACTGTACCCAACTCCCCTCCGGCTCCCCAGGCCCGGAGGACCCCCCCATCCTGCCGTAGTTTACCCCCCAGGCGGGGACAGAGAAGGGTAGGGGCCTCTCCCTTTACCCCCGACCCCTGCCATACCTTCAGACTTGTCGGGATCCATCCTGAAGGCGAGGTGCCAGAGAGTGAGGGCCCGTATCCACCCTCGCGTCAGTGTCATGCCGCGGCCAAGGCATTTTCTTGTGCACACCCCCGAGGCGTGACTTGCACTTTGACACAAGGCGAGAGCCGGCATCAGTCACGTCTTCCCCTTCTAGGATTGGTAATTTCTAAGACATTAATGACCGATCTAGTAGCCAATCAGGAGCCTAACTAGGCTCAAGTATAATTAATTAGACTTAAAATTCAGAATATTTAATTCTTATGTTCAATAGTAAACAAACAAGCCTTCAACTGCATGTATTGAAAGACAAATGGCTGACAAGTAGAAGCCATCTGTGGAAAGACTATTTGACATTTTCTGAGCAATATTTTATTAATTTTTTTCTGACTTTTTTATCTTTTAAAGATTTTTTTTTTATTTGCCCAACCCATTTTTAAGCACAGTAAGACCTTTCAGGTTATGGGGTATTGGTGGATACCCACACTCCCAAGTGCTGTAAGGCCCTCCACCTGCAGTGTTGGGCTTCATCACACCCCTGGGCATGTGGGTATCCACCAATACCCCACAACTTGTCAGTCTTATAGCTTACTTCTTTGCCAGTTGGACCAGGCTTTCCTTTAGCCAACCCACAGGCTCCAATTTCCATACAGCAGGAACATACATACACTACTAGTCCTCAGTACCCTTTTACGGACCCTCCCCTTGGCTGTCCTGGTCCATCCCTCTAGGTTGGGACAGCTGGCCAAGCGGCACAGTAGCACTGCACTAACACCTCAAATATGACTTTTTGAACATTTCATATGGAATCTGGAAATGTTTGAAGATGTTGGTTCGCATTTGCCAATTAAATGTGAAAAGTAGTTATTTTCACTTATGGCTACATTTAGCAGTTATACCTGAAATGAGCAACATTAAAAGTTAAAAAAAAAAAACAGTTCCCTCCAGTAGTCCCTCAATCTTTAAATTGCTGGGGGCCTCCTAAATACAGGTACCATCCCCCCCATGGCTGCCTGTCTTGACGGGAAGGGGGGGGACCATCATGGCCTGGTCCCTTGGGGCCCACTACAGCCTGCTTTCTGGTATAGATCAATGTGACTACAACAGGTGGTGGGGGGGTGCCTGAACCTTGTACAACTTGCTCAGCTCCCAGCCTCATATTGCTTGCGGTATTATTAATGCCCCTTGTACAGACATCGGGGATTAAAGTAGCTGAAAACCTTGCTAATATAATAGACTTGCAGCTTACTGGCTCTCCGGAGATATGTTAAGGAGGCCTGGATGCAAATCAGCAGCTATCCAAGCCAGAATATAAAGTGGTTGCTCTAGGCACAGTAGCAGCCAAGCATTTGATTTAAACAAACTGGAATGCCAGTCAGTTCGTGGGCTACAATGATTCAATGGGAGAAAATGTAAAAGTCATTTCAGGGGTCGTTAATCCCATGGATCGGAACTAAATCAAATGAATAAGCTCAGGGCCTCGTCAAGGCAACTCAAAAGTTTTAATCCATGGGTCCGAAGATGACGAAGTCAGGACTAGATTAGCTTTTCTGAGCAAATGTGACAGAATTTCTTTGTGTCTGTGCTTTAGTTGTGCCCCACTCTACAGAGAGATTGTTTTACCATTTGTCAGCATTGCGTCGCCCCCAAAATAATATCTGGAAGGAAATGAAATGAGGCAGGACTTCTGAGCAAGTCTGCAGCTGTCTGTAATGCTCCTGTGTCAGAAATTATATTCATACCTCAAAATGATCCGCCTTACTTTGATGGACAGGCCCGAATTTAAAATAAAGGTCCCGTAATCCACTTTGTTCTTAAATATGTCCTGATTTAACACTTGAACCCATTTTAGTATTAAAACAATCTTGCTCAGTGGTTTTCAGGACAAATATTCTATTTTTCTGGTGGGGGGGCACCTTTTGTCTCAGCTGCACTGCCGTGCTTCTGACCTGGGTTCAGGAGTGGACTCAGAAAGCACAGGCAGGGCTGGGAGATAGTGCTGCCAATGGCAGCATTTCTCAGCCTGGGGAGAGGATGGCGCTGCATCCAGCACTTCAGTGACCCCTGCAGAGGGCCAGGGAGTGTGGTTCCCCACAGGGAAATCACTACAGTGTCCGAAGCCAATGTCAGGCTGTGCAGCACCATGCAGTGGGTGGATAGAGGCAAAGGAGAGTAAAAACAGGAGAAAACACCAGCCTCCATCTCAATGATGAGGTCAGTACACCTGGGCCCCACACTATGCAGCTTGCCTGTGTCTACAGTCACATTCTGATCTTGACAAGGGGGAAGAATTCCTCCCCCCAGAGCCCCACCACTGAGGGACAAGCCAGGATGGAAGCAGAAGCAGAAGTGGTCAGGTTAGTGGAGGATGGGGTTGGGTGGTCTCCAGTACCCAATGCTGGGCAATGTGGGTTGGCCAGGATACAAAATTTATATAGAAAAAATGTTGGGGGGGTGGGTCACCTGTTGATCACCCCAGCTTGCCTACTTCTGAGCTAACTTCACCCCATAAAGTAATTAATGAAATGACTGTGATGTCACACGCAGGGCGTTATGACTTCAAGTCCAGAAGAAGCTCCAACTGTAGATGACATGTAAGGGACAAAGCTCTCGATTCATACCCTTAGTAATGAGGAATGGGAGAGGTAAGGGATAACACATAACAGGGTGTGTGTGTGCCTATAAGGGTATAGTGCCTGGTTTGGGTGGTTGTTAGGCATGAGGCGGAGCTGAGTGCCACAGCCACCTGAGAAGTGCATTATTCCCTTATGACCACCCACCCTGGAGTGTGTTATCCCATTTATAAAATGGACTTTTACATTTGAAAAAATATGTATTTTAGGTAAGGTGTGCAGTTATTAGGTCATACAGTCATATGATATGTTTCAACCAATGAGGGTATAGGTATTTCATGGCCCATTTTATAACTTAAAATTCATGCATTAGGGAATGTAGTGTAATTAAGGTCTGCTGATGCACACTATAATGTGGCCACACCCACTCTTTAACATCCTGCATTGAAATTTCAATGCCTCAGACCACCCCAGTTTCACATACTTCTGTGCTAACTCCAGCCACTCCCACTGAAGCTCCTCTCCTTTCTGTCTTTAACGTCCTGCTTTCTGATGAGAGAATGTTGTCAAGTTTGACACTGCAGCCAACATCTAAAGCAAAAAGCATGCAGGAACTTGGGTACCATTTAAATACTTTTCCAGTCCTCTGCGGTTTGAGCAGAATGTGAATGAGATGCTAGGAAGGACTGATTAAATAACTACTTGATTAGAAATACCAGAACTTTTCATTATGGACCAACAAGAACCAGCAAAGTGTTTTAACTACTTTGTAGGAAGGGTGGATAAATATACTCCTCTCAAATTAATGATGTAGCCATCAATTTTTCCATGCATGAAGATGAGGGTGTCATCAAGCTGACTAGACCAAAGTTTTATGTTAAGCAGGTGACCAGAGGTGAGACCCTAAAATACATGAAACAAATGCATACAAAAACTAAAGAGGATAGTAATTGACACTGGCCTAGTAACGATCCCTGCAGAGGAATCGTCTTGCCCTACACAAACGTTTTAGTCTCTTCTTATGCTCTCAATCTGTGCCTAAAGTATGAAAGTAAGCTTCTGTTATTTCAATTCACTAAAGGTGGGGATGTTTCCACAGCTGATAATTACAGACCATCATCAATTCTCTCACCCTTATCTAAGTTACGAGAAAGAATCATTTAAGATCAGTTGTGGATTACTGCCAGAACACATGGTATTGAAACCGAAGTGCAACATGGCTTTTGCACCAACCGTAGTGCTGTTTCTGTGTTGGGGGTATTCACTGATGTCCTTTACATGGCAACGAACAGGAATATGCCAGGGCCTTGTATGCTGACTGAACCAAAGCCTTTGAACTTGCAGATTATAGATTTCTGTTGAAAAAACTGCAGTCTCTTGGCTTAGCTGAGGGACTTATATATTGTTTTATAAACTACTTGAATGGTAGGGTCCACAGGGCTAAACTAGATAATTTAGCCACTATATGGACGTTATCTAGGAGTACCTCAAGGGTCGGTTTTGAGGCTTTTATCCTTGAGCCTTTACATAAATTACATTGTCCAGTATCTGTACTCATTTAAACATCCTTTTATATTCAGACAACACTGTCTGATTTTCCAGAAATAAAATTCAGAAGGATTTGGCTAACATTTTACGATTAGGATTTATTCAGCTTCAAAATGGCTGCTTCAGAATACATGTTTTATTAAAATCAAAAAACAAAGACAAAAAATCAATGACTTTTACTAGCAGCAAACAGCTGAGCAGTTCGGACCCCCTCAATGTAGTCTCCATGAATAATAAACCAGTGGAGGGAGTTACTGCGTTTTGCTGTTTAGGCTTACTCTTGGATCAGACACTGTCCTATGCAGACCAGACTGACTGATAAAAAAGGCCAGTATCCACTTGAGTGTCTTGTATTATAATAGACAGAGGGGAATGTTCATGTACCCCAAGTTAACGTCCTGGGACCTTGAGGTCCCAGTTAAGAAATCTGCAACATTAAATAATGTCACTTTTTTGTGTGTAAGCTCCCCTCACAGGTGGGCTTATTTCTCACCCTTATGCCCCCCCCCCCAGAGCTTAGGGAGTTTGCACACTTTGGGGGTGTATTTTTCTGCTGCCGCCACTTAGGGGCAGTGGAGAGTGGGCTTCTATATATAAATGGAGGTATAGGCGAGAAGGAGAGAGAAGGGAGAGACCGGCGAGTGTTGCAGCAGGGCAGTTTGGGAGGGGTGTCCCCCTCCCCTTAGGCAGGTCGACAGTTTCGGTGGCGGTGCACTGGGTTCCTGGGTTTTGGGGACTCTGTGGGAGGTGAGCAGAAAGGCAGTTGCAGTTGTCTGGGTCCTGGGTTCCTTGGGACTGAGTGGTGAGAGCATTCAGGGATTTGGAGGATTATGAGAAGGTAGGTAGTGGAGGACCCTGGAGGCGTTGGGCCCAGTCTTTGGAGGTGGTGTTTGGAGTTGTCGGGGGCAGCAGAGGTGGTGGCAGGGCCTTGGCAGGAGGTTTGGAGGATGGTGGCAGCTGATCGACCCCGTTCCCCAGTGGCACTTCAGCCCTGTGGCAAAAGGTGCGAGTAGGTGGCGGCTTGGACTCGATGGGGCCTGCAGGAGCGCCTGGGGCCTACAGCAGGGCAGGCCTTTAGACCAATATAGGCTGGTGCTCAGCTCAGGAAACAGGAACTGGAAGAAAGGGAGCCACTGTAACTGCTGGGAGGCTCCGCTCCAGGGAGAGCCGCGGGAGAGGTTTGGGAGAGAGCACCAGGGACCAGGTCAGTCCAGGACTAAAGTGAGGAAGTTTTCCAGGGAGCAGTCACGGAGGTATCTTACTGCTGAAAATTGCACCCCGAGTATGAATTACCTCAGTGGTGGCAGAGAAGCACATCACTCCCCTAATGAGGAAGAAGGAAAATCATTTGGGATGAAGCCCAGTTTAAAGGAGGCAGCAACAGGAACATCTTTGGGATGAAGCTCAGTGCAAAGGAGGCAGTAACAGAGTAAGGTGCTTACCAGTGCTAGTGAGTTAATTGCATCTTCACACTACTGGAATATTCAACGGTTAAGGTCTAGTCCTGGGTAAAGTGTTTGCTGCTGGTTCTGTTGTATGGAAAATCCATGCCTGAGAATTCCCATTTGCTCTCTCTCTCTCTCTCCAAACGATAAGTCTGCATAAAAAGTTAGCCCCATGGAGCTGCAACATTTCAAAGCTTAAAGTTAGCCCCATGGAGCTGCAACATTTCAAAGCTTGAAGTAACTAAAACCCTGAGCTCTGAGAATCATTTAGGAGCTCATGAGAATAAAAGTGATTTGTTGGGGAGAAATCAGAGTTCAGTTTGTTAACTGCCACGAAGGGATTTTAATGAATTTTAGGTCCTTTAGTTTTTAGGGGTTCTCACAGTTTCCCTGGGGTTTGAAGTTTTAGAATTTCTTGTGCCCTCCTGCTCCGGGTCCGGTGAGTCTTGAGAAGCCTGGTGAAGAACCGACTAGACTGCCTGCCGGATTTGCCTGCTGGGATATGTGAACGCCTTTGGGGGCTCGGTGTCGTGGGTTTGAAGATATCTTCAGGTAAGATACCCATGTTAAATGCTGCTTTTAATCTGAGAGGATCTTGGTGAGATTCTGGAGTCTGGGTCCCCCTTCCAGTTTTAACATCAGGCCCCTAGACATTGGGGGGGGGCTATATGTGTAATAGACTTTTACACACAATTTCGCTGATCCTGGTGTGAACTCCCCGCAAAAAACAACAGCTTCCAGAGACCCCAGCGGTCAAGATCAGTATTGGCAGTTTCAGCATGGAAATGTTCTACAATCATTAATTAAAGATTAAAAGATGTACGCAGGCACAGAGATGACCCCTGCTGCTGACCCCATCACTCATGTCATGATACCAGTGACAGAAAGGTCAGGTGAGAGGCACGCATTAGAGCCTTGCGCCTGACCTCCTTGTCAGACTGGCGCCGGCTGTGATGGCTGCCTCCCACCTGGCCTTCCTAGCACATTCCTGAGCAGTGTCAGTGGCTCAGTAGGTAGCACACTCACCTCTGAGGCCCGGAGATCAGAGGGCTGTGGGTTCAGTTCCCACATCTGGCACTTGGGTTAATATTCCAGTACTGACACTGTAGTGCAGCATGAGAGGGGTGCTGCACTTCTGAGATGCCGTCTTTCGGATGAGACGCTAAACCGAGGTCCCATCTGCCTGGATTGGTGGTAGTTCAGGTGGATGTTAAAGATCCCATGGCACTTATCGAAAAGAGTAGGGAAGTTTTTATTGAAAAGAACATAACATCACCAGTTAAACAGATTTACACAACAATACAAAAATTGTACACAGAAATATATATGTCAAACAAAAAAGATTTCAAAAAGAAGCAAATTTAACAGCAGAACATTTTGCTTATCTTTGACTTTAACAGAGGATAAACCAGTCTCCACTTGTGACAAAATTATAGAAATAGGAACTAATTGTTGCTGAAAAATAAATTGACATCTGGCCTGCCAAAGATAAAATTGAATAAAGGCAAAAAAAACATTCAAGGTGCTGGGATGATAAGACTGCCATATACCTGTATAATCCCCTAAGACCAAAGCATTATATGTTATCTGCTGCAGCATCGGAACCCCCCAATGATCAGATGCCTTACACCAAAATTCTTTTGCGAACTGACAATCAATAAGAAAGTGAGATAAACTTTCTTCAATAGAGTTACAAGAAGACCTTAAACAGTATCTTTCAGTTGTCGGTTTGTATTTAAGATTCCCCCTTTTAATTTCCCATGTAAAGATATCCACACAATGTCCCATATAGAAGATGGTATTCTATAGTCAGTTAATTTATGTAAAGCAAAGGACATTTTGTTGGCACACAGTCTGGAAAAAGCAAAATGGAGCCTTGTACAGTAAAAACAATATAGTTATAGAAAGATTTCCTAGTATGTGAAATAAGGTCATTAAATAATAAATTCCACTGCCTACATTTTTAAGAGAAGGCATTCCATACAGGGGCAAATGATTTTGTTTTAACAATTTAGAAGTCGTTGTCCATTTCTGGAAGTAAGGACTCCATAGAAAATAAGACCACCGAATGCCAAAGGGAACGGTGTGATTCCAAAGGAAACCAAAAGAATTAAACAAAAAATGGAATGAAAAAACAATTGGATTTATCATGGACAATCCACCTTTCTTAACTGGTAAGTAAAGGAAATCCCTGCGAACTGGATTTAACGATTCCCCAAATCATCTGAAAAAAGAGCTGTACAATCGTGTTTCTAATGAAACAGGTGGCGGGTATAAATAACTAAGGTATAAAATATGGGAATCAAAATTGCTTAACAATAGAAACCCTTTTCCGTTTCCCAAATTTCCATTGTTTCCAGACATTCACTTTAGATTCCCTATTTTTAACTGCTTTCCCAGTTAAAAGTAGCCATATCACCTAACCCAAACCAAATTCCTAGAATTTTATTAGGTTGTGATGAGAATGGAATACCCCAGTATCAAAGAGAGTATCCTGTTCAGGATGTAAAGAAAAATAAAACTTTTGAAACGTTAGTTCAGATCCAGAGATTTTTCCCAAATCTGAAAACAATGTAAGGCTTTCTGAAGGAAGGCCTATCCTGAACGTAAAGTGTAATATCATCTGCATAGGCGGTTATTTTAACCCTTGGCAAGGATACATCAGGGTCAAACCCATAATCTCGGAATGCCCTGAATATATTGAATAATAGGGTCCAAAACAAACACATACAAAAGAGGGCTCAGGGACAACCCTGCCGAACTCCCCTAACTACAGGAACCATGAGCCCCATTCTTCCATTCACTAAAGGATGTATCACTGCTTCGAATATAAAATGAAATCCAGTATACAAAGAGTTTAGGAATTTTGTAGGTTAATAGTATATTAAATAAGTAAGAGTGACACACTTTGTCGAAGGCCTTAACCTGATCAAAGCAATAATAAAACCCGACCCTTTTCCCTATCACTGTTGTCAAATAAGTCTCTTAACAAATATAAACTATGTTGTATCTTCCTATGTGGTACTGCACAGGATTGGCGGGATGAATAAGGGACTCAGAAATTAGGACAATCTATTTGTGAGGATTTTAGCAAAGATCTTATAGTCACTATTAAGGATACTTATCGGCCTCCAGTTAGTAAGTAAGGAGGAATCCCTTTTTAAAATAAATTTCAATAAGGCCACATTAAATTCTGGAAACCTGGAGTGGAGGTTAAGATAAAATTGAACACAAGAGGAAGAAAAAGACACATGTACGAAATGAAGGTTTTATAAAATTCATTTGAATGCCATCCAAACCAAGGGATGTTTTAAGTTTAAGGGATAGGATAACTTTTTCCACTTCCAATGGAGAAATGGGTTTCAATAATTGAGCTTGAAATGTGGTGTCCATCACTGGAAGATAAGGCAAAGTCCTCAGGCAAATTCCCACTAAGCTCGGTTCTCCCAAAGGTATCCGAAACAAATTGCTGTACAACAGACATCATATCTTTCTCGGAGGTTACTATTTTACCTGGAAGAGGTTAATTTGAGACATTACAGTCCGGCCGAATGCCTTACACGCCAAATAGGGATCTGAAGTTGGTTGGGCTTGTACCCCAAATCTAAATTCCATGTCTAGTGATATAGCTCTATTGTACTGATATTCAACCATCTGTTTTTAATTCTGAGATTTGAGACAACAAAGGAGTTTGTCACTCGATGGTAGTGACATCAGCTTGTAAAATTGATCCGATAATGTAGGTATTGAAGATATAGTGAATTGGCCTTGTGTTTCCCTTAGAACTTAAAAGGATTTAATCTCTATTTTAGTGTCTCTCCACCAGAAAAAAGGTTCTCATAACAACAAAGTGTAGAATGACGGGCAAAAAATAGATTTTGTAATTCAAATACAATCACTGTCCTCCAAGGAGGACACATTTAGACGCCATCTGGGGCTAGCTGAATATAGTTTAGGGGAATATCTGCTAGACTAAAACCCCAATTAAAGGTGATGGTCTGAGAACTCAGTTGGTGTAATATATGTAAGGAGTTTAGAAACTTAGAGACAAAAGATAGTCAATACGTGAAGAAAATATGTTCCTGTGATATGAAGAACCACTTGTACTATGTAATGACCTATAAGCGTCCAATAGTCCAGCATTTTAATAATCTGTTTTAAAGCTAAAGAATCACAATATATTTTTCTGGACTTCCTTTAAATTTAGTATCTATATCACAGTTAAAATCCCCTCCCCAGATAACGTGTCTTTGAGTATATAGAAAGGGCTTAACATCCTCAAATAATTTAATACGTGCAGTTTTAACTTGAGGGGCATAAATGTTTAATAATCTATAATCAAAGTCATGCCAGGAAAAATCTAGGAGCAGGGCACGTCCTGGACAGATGTCGACCAGTTTAGGAACTCTAAAGGCCGTGGAAGTAAAGAGAACCCCAATCCCATCAGCTGCGTCAGGCCCAAAAGTCCAAAAGGAAGGCCCCCACACCCATCTTTTCTGTGTTTGTTTGATTTCAGCCAGGGAGGATAACCTAGTTTCCTGTAAAAGAATAATGTCTACATTTAAAGTACCAAGAAAGGAAAGGACAGCAAGTCTCTTCTTAAAGTTCTTTATACTGCAGACATTATAGGAGGCTATTTTCAGGGTCGCCATGTTGCAGAGATAGTACCATTAAGTTCCAGACTTCTGGGAATGGCTAGTTTTTCTCTTCTTCCCTTTCTTTCCCTTTTTCTCTTTTGCTAAGTCTGTGGCTTTGCTATCTTCTTCCGAAATCAATTCCGATAGGTGGGAAGTATCAGATTCTAAATCTGAGTCCCTACCTTCCAGTTGCAAAGGGGAAAAAAAGTTTTCTACTGGAGTGGGAGTAGTAGAGGAAGCTTTATTAGAAGCTCTCGTAAACCTACGGGGTTTCACTATCTCAAAGGGGGGGGGCATGGAAGAAGAGGCCTGTTGAGAGTCAGAGATATCAGGTGGAGAAGATGAAATAGATACATCTGCAACCAAAGGAGTCACCTCAGTCTCTGAGGAGGAAGGCTTGTCCACCAAGAGGGGTGAATGATCAGCCTGACTACCTGATGTGTGAAGGATCCAGGATCAATCACTGTTTCCCCTGAGCCTTGTTAATTAGGGCATCAGAATCCAGCCCCCAGCTTTGTTATGAGAGGCCGTGGGCATTGGTGAAAGGCATGGCCATTATCACCACAAAGATTACACTGAAAGATGTTTTGACATCTTTCTGCTATATCCCAAACCCTCCACACAATGGACATTTTAAAAGGTCACAGGAGCTACTTAAATGATGCAGGCTCCACATTTATAACAGGCCGAGGCTGACCACTATAAAAACAGACCCCTCTATCTTTCCCTAGAAAGAAGCTGTTCGGTAAATGGATAATTTCACCATTTATTTGGGGTAACTTCACTTTAAATTTCCAGCTCCCTGTCCAAATACCTTCTAGGTCCAAGATAGCTTCAGGGGGTCCCATCACCTCACATTTATTTTGCAACCATTGGTAAATATTACCTACGCTGACACCTTCATTCCTAAACATGATTGTAATGTAACAAAACACTGGTTTAGTAAGGGATAGCATAAATGGAACCCACAAGGGTATTTTTCAAAATGGAGTATCTATCCCAAAATTTCTCTAAGCCCTTAAAGGATTTAAAACTAATATCATAAGAATCCTCCCTGAAATGTGAATTAATGCAAAAATATCAACAGGAAGAAAATTCATGGAACCTTTCAAAGCGAGTTAGCAATATAATATCTATCCGGGTGGGTTTGAAGGCCACCCTATAACGTAAATGGACAGCGTTTCTTCTAGGTGCCTGTTCTAATTTGTTTTAAACAAGTCAGACATTACTGCTCTGGGTTTTGCAAGCCAGCCTGTGCCCCTGTCTGAGCTAAATCCTGTACAAGTCCTATACCCCCGAACTCAGCCCAGGTATGGCCAAGGACGGGTTTCAAACTCTGATTATCATTAATAGTTTCCACCCAGAAGTCTGAATGTCCATACCTGAGCTCAGGTTTGTAGAAACGTTGGCATGCATGGTGGAAGACTGAGAACTGTCCGTCCATGTAGGTCTGGGATCCATATGCCTGTTTGTGATTTTGTCCATCCAGCATCTTGTAAAACCTCCTCCGATGACCAGTCCATAGTAGGGTAGGATGATTTTCTATTATGCAAGCCAAATTGTTGCTTTAGAATCTGTGAGGGCCGTAGGTGTAGAACAAGGGTCCAGCGGTAGTATTCCCAGGTCCAATGCAGCTTCCATTGTCTGAGTGCGCTTCAAAATGAGCCCTTCCTGTATTTCCTGCGTGCGTCTGCAAAAGGGCCCGACCGGAATCAGTCACCTGGCCGGCTGACATCGCGATTTCCACAGGTACAGAAAACTTGGATATCGAAAATAAATTAGTTGCAGCTCCCGATTCAGACCGCGATTCAGTCTGAGGCTTCTCCTGGATATTAAGCACTTCTCCCGGTTCTCGAGGTAAGGGATTTTGCTCTGGTCTCCGTTCCGTAGTAGGCTCCACTGAGCCAGACAACAAAGCATCCGATTCCATGCCTGACCAAGAGCCTACTGAGCAACCCCTCCGGATTACCCAGCAGCACTCTCTCCACACAGAGTAGGGGAATTTCCCCGGTGTTCTGGCCAAATTTCCCTCATTCACTAAAAATACCACCAACAGCTTAATCTGGTTCAAGGTCAGTTGGCTTTCATCTATATCCCCTCCCCCGGGTCGTGCCTGAAAATAGGCAGGATTTGTCTAGTGCACTTACCCGGTCAACAAAAACGAAATAAATAAAAATAAATAAATAAAAATTACTGTGGTGGTGTGAGCAATGGCTTCAGCTGTAAGGGTTATCCATGTGTCTGCATATGTCTTTTAATCTTTAATTGAGTACTGCAGAGCCATTATGCACTGACACTGCTGATACCGACCTCGATCCAAGAAGTTGCACTTGACGCACCAGTTCTTACAAACCACTGTAATTTGTGTTCTGGCCTTAACTGGTTCTCCTATCCTTTCCCTAACCTATGGAATCAGCAGTCTGCCTTCCTACATAACTCCTCTTCCTCCTCCTCCCTAAAAATCTTCAAGCAGCTGCTCCAGCAGTTAGACATTAGCCCATGTTCTTGACGTATCCCTATGCCTGCAGGCAACCCTGCCTGACCTCTCCGCTCCTACGTCCTGTTCACCCCAACTACTGCGTCTAGTACACCGTTTATGTGCTGCCCTATTCTCCTGGCGGGCATCTGCTGTGACAGCTTAGCGCTGTGCTTTTGTTAAATATTATTTTGCTCTTTCACGCTGCTCTGTATTATGTTTTCTACATCATTACTCTGTTTGGTCTCACTGTATGCTGCACTGTCTTTTGATCCTTTTTGTAAATATTTTTAATATGTTGTTTAATGTAAAACCCCTCCTTTCCCTGTTCCCCGGGTCGCACCTGGAAACGAGCTCCGGCTCAGTGTGCCTTTCCGGTTACCAAATTTTAAATAAATAAACTGGTTTCCCCTGGACATGAGACGGCAATATTTTTAGTCAGTAATAACCTTGGATATAACTCAGGGCTGAGGCATGGCACCTCCTGTTTACTTGGGGTATGCTGGCCCGGAAGGGCAAACACACTGGTGAGGAAATCCCCACAGCGACATTTTCGCAAGAACTGAAATGTCAGGTACTCACGCCAACATTTTACCCTTTCACGCACTTTCTCCCCCCCACGCCTTAACTCCGACTGAAGTTAAGAATCCTTAAGTGGTGGGGGCGTGTAGCCCCCTCGATAGAAAAACGGACTGATGTCTGACAGGCGAAATTTCCCCCATCGACATTGGGGATGCCGCTATGCCGAATGTCGGCAACATTGTTGCGGCATCGGCATAAGTAAACCTTTTACTTGATATCATAACTCTGATTGACCACAAATGTTGTTTAACGTAAAATGTGGCAATAGGTTTGTGGTACTCCTACGACAAAGTCAAAGACAAAGAATATCTTCAAGGCGCTCTACGATCGCTACATGAAAGCACCTTGCAAATGTTTTCCTCACCGCTAGCCCACTAATTCCGCAACTCCCCTTTTCCATCCTGAGGCTCGCCATGTTTCTACGCCTGGCTCTCACTCTTTCCCTATTAACTCTTCCTGCTGCACCCACCCTTCCCTGTCTGCTCCAGCCTGGCTAAAGTCCCACCCCATCCATAGTAGTGTCCCAATTATCTACCCCTCCTCCGTCATTATCATAATAAACAAGTACATGACAGTCATCGTCACTTTCTGTGGTTTTAGCTCAATGTTTCCCCCAGTCGTCAGTAATATATCCCTCCTCTTCTTTACCTCTCTAACCTGCCACCCCATACATGGCCTCTTTCCCCTATATGTGTAGTTGCCGGCTGCCTCACTCAAAAGATCTCTGCTTATAACCCCTGTATGTCTATGGTTGATTGTACATCTGCTGACTTCTTCAATTGTAAAATAATGCTGTTTTTTTTTTTTTATTTATTTCAACCTTGTACTGTACTGTATACATTGTATATACTTTTTCTGCCTTGTATATTATTGCTTTTTGTATACCTGCTTCTGTACTGTACTTTGATGTATTCATGACCAGGTCCACCTTGCAAATGAGCCAAGCTCAATGGTGTCCGCCTGGATAAATAAAGATTTTGATTGATTGATTAATTGACGTCATCACAAAGGCAGTGGGCCTTCTCTTTTCACTGTATAAACAGCTGTAGGTAAACTTAAACCACAGCTGCCTACAAGTGGGAGGGAGGGAAAATTGGAAATGATAAAAACTGCCTGTTCCTTAATTCTGTGTATGATTTTCTGTCCCAGTATCCTACACCCTGCCAACAACATCTTCCATAATAGCCCTTTGATGCTCCCCTTCACAGTAGGGTGTCCCAATTTGAGCCCTGGAGTGCCAGAATGAATGATTTACTTCCAGTAGTAGGGACCACATTTCAGATGACCTGAAGCACGGGAGACCACCTGTAACTAGCTCCTGGTGAAGGGGACCTGCAAGGAGGCTGCACGAGATGGCAATGCTGGATGTGGTAAGATGTTGGGCAGTTGTTGCAGCCCACATCAATAACCCCACATCACTTCAGAGAAGGAGGGGCTTTTCTGCTGTATGGAGTCTATTACCATGTGAATCTTTCCCGCAGGGCCACCATGGGGCAGTCATATAAAGGTGGAGGTACAGATTCCCACCTTGGAGACATTGAACAATTTTTTGTTTGCACCCCCTCCCTGCAGCTGGTGAGCCTTTTAGAATATAAGTGCTGGGGAATCAAATCCCAAGCCCTTTGCATGGATAGTGCCCATGCTAACCATTAGGTAATTGGGTGATCAACAAAATTTCCATCTTTTCTTACCATTTTTCCCTACAAGCAAAAGTTCTGGGGCCAGATTCACAAAACTTTGCCAGGGCACAAACCCAGTTTGCCTGAGGCAAAATGAGTTTTTCCCAGAGTTGGTATTCACAAAGCCCAGTTTGCCCCTGCAAATTGGGTTTGCATCCGTGCGAAGTAATGAGGGGTGCCGCAATGCAAATGGGGGCCCGGGACATGCATATCCCCGTAATCCCATTCACAAAGATTTTGCTCCACACAAGGGCCCCCCCACTCCCTTCCCCAGTCCCCAATTACCCACTTGACAGTGATGAAAATAATTTCCATAGTGTAGTGGCCCACCCCATCCCCATAGCCCACCCGACAGTGATGAAAATAATGTTCCATAGTGCAGTGTCCCACCCCAGTCCCTGATCGCCCACCCGAGAATGACAACATAATTTTCCATAGTGTAGTGTCCCACCCCAGTCCCCGATCGCCCACCTGAAAAGTAAAAAATAATCTTCCATAGTGTAGTGTCCCACCCCAGTCCCCAATCGTCCACCTGATGATAAAAAAATACGTATTCCATAGTGTAGGGTCCCTCCCTGGTCTCCGGTCTCCCACCCCGTAATGAAAACCCAATCTTCCATAGTGTAGTGGTCCTTCCTCCCTCCCTGGTCACTGATCGCCATCCCCAAAGGAGCAATGCCATTCCCTGGTAGTTAAGGGTTCCTTCAGCCCCCCCTGTCCAATGTGGCCCACCACCCCGCTCCCCCCAAACTGACCCCCAGCCGGCAACCAGCACAGCCCTCAAGGAGCTCATACTGTACAGTCAAGAAGCCGTACTGTATACAGTACACACTCCTTGAGGGCTCAGTCGGCAGCCAGCTGCGGTGGTATGAGGAGGGCTGTGCTGGTCGCCGACTGGGGGTTGGGTTGTGGGGGGCCCGGGTGGTGGTGCTCTGCATGTAATTCTATGTTTATGTCCCCACAGGGTCTGCCATCAGACACACCTGATCCACACTATCCAACCCCTTTGTCAGATGGGTTTATCCCATCATATGGAGCCCTAACCACAAACTCATCCAGGGCCAACACAGGCCCTGCTTCAAGACCTACAGGAACTCACCACATTAAGTCTGCCTGACCTTAATGCCCCATGGTTGGAGGGTTTTCTAAGCCTGCTTAACTCACCACCTTTTGACACCCCAGATCAAGCTGATGGGATTACTGCAAACTTTCCATACCCTGGATTTTGAGAGCCTGCTTGTAGTTCGATTGAAATGCTTCAACACCAGCCTGCTGTTTTCCTGCTAAGTCCTAACTTGTCGATAATGACCACTGTCATATGAATTATAATTAATAGTTAATATTAGGAAATAAGTGTGATTTACTTGGTACTAATCAATTTGACAACTTACGACTTAATATTTACAAATAAATGTATTGATTTTGTTCTGATTGATTAACAAATTATAGCCTGATAAGTTTGAAGATTTGTAGACTTACTTTACTTAAGAACTTCTTACTTTTTAATTTTTACTGTCAACAAGAGATAAGAGTCTCTGACATCTGCTAGGTACTTTCCGCCAGTAACCACAGACAGTGTATTCACAGCTAACCATGAAAGGCTGACTGGAGGTCAACTTGTCTGCAAAATAAATAATAACATGCAAGTCTTGAAGGAAAGCTGTAAATGGTTGGTGTTACATTTTAGTGGCCAACCTCCATGATGCTTTTTATATGACATGGAGTAACGCCTCGTTCTTTTTGTATCACCTGATAGCCGAGCATAGTGTGGCTCCATGGTGCTAGCAGAGCATGGTGTGACTCAATGATGCTATCCGAACATGGTGTGACTCCATGGTGCTATCCGAGCATGGCGTGGCTCTATGATGCTATCTGAGCATGGTGTAGCTCCATGGTGCTATCTGAGCATGGTGTGACTCCAGGATGCTGTCCGACTATGGTTTGACTCCATGGTGCTATCTGAGCATGGTGTGGCTCCATGATGCTGTCCGACCACGGTGTGACTCAACGATGCTGTCCGAACATGGTGTAGCTCCATGGTGCTATCTGAGCATGGTGTAGCTCCATGGTGCTATCCGAGCATGGTGTGACTCCACGGTGCTATCCGAGCATGGTGTGGCTCCATGATGCTGTCCGAGCATGGCATGGCTCCATGTTGCTATCTGAGCATGGTGTAGCTCCATGGTGCTATCTGAGCATGGTGTGACTCAATGATGCTGTCCGACTATGGTTTGACTCCATGTTGCTATCTGAGCATGGTGTGGCTCCATGATGCTGTCCAACCATGGTGTGGCTCCATGATGCTGTCCGACCACGGTGTGACTCAATAATGCTGTCCAACCATGGTGTGACTCCATGGTGCTATCCGAGCATGGTGTGACTCCACGGTGCTATCCGAGCATGGTGTGGCTCCATGATGCTGTCCGAGCATGGCATGGCTCCATGTTGCTATCTGAGCATGGTGTAGCTCCATGGTGCTATCTGAGCATGGTGTGACTCAATGATGCTGTCCGACTATGGTTTGACTCCATGTTGCTATCTGAGCATGGTGTGGCTCCATGATGCTGTCCGACCATGGTGTGGCTCCATGATGCTGTCCGACCACGGTGTGACTCAATAATGCTGTCCAACCATGGTGTGACTCCATGGTGCTATCCGAGCATGGTGTGACTCCATGGTGCTATCCAAGCATGGTGTGACTCCAAGGTGCTATCCGACCACAGTGTAACTCAATGATGCCGTCCGACCATGGTGTGACTCCATGGTGCTATCTGAGCATGGCGTGACTCCATGGTGCTATCCAAGCATGGCATGGCTCCATGTTGCTATCCGAGCATGGTGTGACTCCAGGATGCTGTCCGACCATGGTGTGACTCCATGGTGCTATCCGAGCATGGTGTGACTCCATGGTGCTATCTGAGCATAGCGTGGCTCCATGTTGCTATCTGAGCATGGTGTGACTCCAGGATGCTGTCCGAACATGGTGCGACTCCATGGTGCTATCCGAGCATGGTGTGACTCCATGATGCTGTCCGACCATGGTGTGGCTCCATGATGCTGTCCGACCATGGTGTGACTCAATGATGCTGTCCGACCATGGTGTGACTCCATGGTGCTATCCAAGCATGGCGTGGCTCCATGGTGCTATCCGAGCATGGCGTAGCTCCATGGTGCTATCCGAGCATGGCGTGGCTCCATGATGCTGTCCGACCATGGTGTGGCTCCATGATGCTGTCCGACCTTGGTGTGACTCCATGGTGCTGTCCGAGCATGGTGCTGTCCGAGCATGGTGTAGCTCCATGGTGCTGTCCGAGCATGGTGTAGCTCCATGGTGCTATCCGAGCATGGTGTAGCTCCATGGTGCTATCCAAGCATGGCGTGGCTCCATGATGCTGTCCGACCATGGTGTGGCTCCATGATGCTGTCCGACCATGGCGTGGCTCCATGATGCTGTCCGACCATGGTGTGACTCCATGGTGCTATCCAAGCATGGCGTGGCTCCATGATGCTGTCCGACCATGGTGTAACTCAATGATGCTGTCCGACCATGGTGTGACTCCATGGTGCTATCCGAGCATGGCGTGGCTCCATGATGCTGTCCGACCATGGTGTGACTCCATGGTACTATCCGAGCGTGGCGTGGCTCCATGGTGCTATCCGAGCGTGGCATGGCTCCATGTTGCTATCCGAACATGGCGTGGCTCCATGTTGCTATCCGAGCATGGCGTGGCTCCATGTTGCTATCCGAACATGGCGTGGCTCCATGTTGCTATCCGAGCATGGCGTGGCTCCATGTTGCTATCCGAGCATGGTGTGACTCCAGGATGCTATCCGAGCGTGGCGTGGCTCCATGGTGCTATCCGAGCATGGCATGGCTCCATGTTGCTATCCGAGCGTGGCGTGGCTCCATGGTGCTATCCGAGCATGGCGTGGCTCCATGTTGCTATCCGAACATGGCGTGGCTCCATGTTGCTATCCGAGCATGGCGTGGCTCCATGTTGCTATCTGAGCGTGGCGTGGCTCCATGTTGCTATCCGAGCATGGCGTGACTCCAGGATGCTATCCGAGCGTGGCGTGGCTCCA
This sequence comes from Neoceratodus forsteri, assembly GCA_016271365.2. Classification (NCBI taxonomy): domain Eukaryota; kingdom Metazoa; phylum Chordata; order Ceratodontiformes; family Ceratodontidae; genus Neoceratodus; species Neoceratodus forsteri. The sequence continues at coordinate 366,293,685 of JADMNL010000025.1, read as the reverse complement.
TGGTGCTATCCGAGCATGGCGTGGCTCCATGTTGCTATCCGAACATGGCGTGGCTCCATGTTGCTATCCGACCATGGTGTCACTCCATGGTGCTATCTGAGCGTGGCATGGCTCCATGTTGCTATCCGAGCGTGGCGTGGCTCCATGGTGCTATCCGAGCATGGCGTGGCTCCATGTTGCTATCCGAGCATGGTGTGACTCCAGGATGCTATCCGAGCATGGTGTGACTCCAGGATGCTCCATGGTGCTATCCGAGCATGGTGTGACTCCATGATGCTGTCCGAGCGTGGAGTGGCTCCATGTTGCTAGCCGAGCATGGTGTGACTCCAGGATGCTATCCGAGCATGGTGTGACTCCAGGATGCTATCCGAGCATGGTGTGACTCCAAGATGCTATCTGAGCATGGCGTGGCTCTATGATTCTGTCCGAGCATGGCGTGGCTCCATGTTGCTATCCAAGCATGGTGTGGCTCCATGGTGCTATCCGAGCATAGCGTGACTCCATGATGCTGTCCGAGCGTGGAGTGGCTCCATGGTGCTATCCGAGCGTGGCGTGGCTCCATGGTACTATCCGAGCATGGCATGGCTCCATGGTGCTATCCGAGCATGGTGTGGCTCCATGGTGCTATCCGAGCATGGCGTGACTCCATGATGCTATCCGAGCATGGTGTGGCTCTATGATGCTGTCTGAGCATGGCGTGGCTCCATGGTGCTATCCGAGCATGGCGTGACTCCAGGTTGCTATCCTTAGCACCTGAAGTTCCTGTAAAGGTAGTGACGTAACTAGCCCCAAGCTAGCCTACAATATATGAGGCTGAATCAGGACAAAGCCCAGATAAAGTCCTCATTAAATGACAACAAGCAACAACAAATCAGCAACCAGTTTTGTTGGAAAACCCAAAACATCCAGTTATAGCCCTACCTGGCTAAGACTATTTAAACAGCCAAAAAATCTAAGGCAAGGTAAGAGCACTAGAGGGAGAAGCAAGGATCACCTCTACTCTTAGGACTTAATGGGAACATCTGTTGCTGGTCTGGTGAGTCTAGTTACCTGAATCCTAGCCACTGGCACTAGGACTGACAAATCTGGCTTCTGTTTTATTCCTGTCTGTGACTACCTTAGTCAACACAGAAAATATGATTTTATGTTTATACTGCTGTTCAAAGTAATTGTAACTGCATTTAAAGAGTTTTAAAATTTGAAAACTGCGTTTGCCTATATATGCAACGCCAAAAGCTGTCTTATAGATATTATACTGGTAAAACAGTTCAGAATTGTGACAGGAATTTTAAAGTCATGACTGTTTATTCACTTTGTTGTCAAACCTACTTTGTGAACTTTTAAAAACAGCAAAATCAAAAGTAAATACTTTTAATAATGAATCATGACTTGAGCATTGCTTCTCAATTTAATATTATGAAACTTAGAGCATTTAGTTTGGAAAATGATAACCTAAGAAGTAAGTCAGTACCTTTAAGATAACAGTTTCAGGTTATATTCATGTAATTAATTGTGCAAATTTCTTAAGCCTAAAACTACTACATAAATATTTGGACTGGTGTATTGAAAAATTTTAATAAAAGACACTGGTGCAAGATATATGACTGCCATAGGCACAGACAAATAGTTTTAAAGTAAATATAACAATATTAAAAGAACTATAAAGGACTAATTGCCCACTAACAAATAAACATGCCCATAACTAAACTTTAGATTTTAATGAACACAGCAGCCTTCTTGGACTAAGATCACAAAGTCTTGGTCAGTCAAGTGTCACATGAGATAATTGTGGCAGGTGGTATAGAATATAACACGGAGGTCACTCTTTTAACCGTCTGTGTTGTCATTCTTAACCTGGCCCAATTAGTTGACAACTTGAAAAAAAACTGCCAGTCTCCGAAGGTGTTGGTGAAAGCCGTGTACATGAGACTGAGCAAAAAAAAGTGAAGTTATATCGGAGAAGCGGAAAGGCACTCTGGATATAGAAACATAGAAACATAGAATTTGACGGCAGATAAGGACCGCTTGGCCCACCTAGTCTGCCCATTTTCCTACCTAACAGATAAGCTGCAGATCCTAGTTAACCAACAGCTTAATTCCTCCTACCCCCCACTAGGACTGCCCTATGCTGTCCCATGCATTCTTGAAGTCCCCCACTGTTCTTGACCCACGACCTCTTCAGGGAGGCTGTTCCATACATCCACAACCCTCTCAGTGAAAAAATACTTCCTCACATTACCTCTGAGCCATCCCCTTCTATCTTCAAATTGTGCCCCCTTGTTCTTGCACATCTCTTTTTCTGGAAGATGCTACCCTCTTGGACTTTGTTAATTCCCTTGAGGTACTTGAAAGTTTCTATCATGTCCCCTCTCTCCCTTCTTTCCTCAAGGGTATACATATTAAGCTCCTTTAGTCTTTCTTCATATGTCTTCTGGTGCAGACCCTGCACCATTTTGGTTGCCCTCCTCTGGACAGCCTCCACTCTGTCTATGTCTTTGCGGAGATGGGGTCTCCAGAACTGCACACAGTACTCCAGATGGGGTCTCACCAACTGTCTGTACAGAGGGATAACAACTTCCTGTTTTCTACTATTGATGCCTCTTCCTATACATCCCAGTATCCCCCCAGCCTTCCTTACTGCCTTCTCACATTGCTTGCCCACCTTTAGGTCATCTGATATAATTACCCCAGGTCCCTTTCTATTTTTACTGTTGTCAATATCTCACCCCCCATTGTGTACGCTTCCCCAGGGTTTTTGTTCCCCATGTGCATTACCTTGCACTTCTTTGCATTGAATCTGAGCTGCCATACATCTGACCATTCCTCCAACCTTGCCAAGTCCCTTCTCATCCTTTCCACTCCATCTTGTGTATCAACCCTGTTGCAGATCTTTGTGTCATCTGCAAAGAGACATACTTTTCCTTCTAGTTCCTCTGCAATGTCACTTATAAAGACATTAAAAAGGACCGGTCCCAGTACTGAACCCTGCGGTACCCCGCTAGTAACCCTCCGTTCGTCACTGTGTACTCCATTTACTACTACCCTTTGAGTCCTGTTGTCTAGCCAATTTTTTATCCAGGCTACCACCTTGGGACCCACTCCAAGGCTGGCTATCTTGTGTATTAATCTTTTGTGTGGGACTGTATCAAATGCCTTGCTAAAATCTAGGTAGGCCATGTCCACAGCCCCTCCCTGGTCTACTACTTGGTAACCCAGTCAAAGAAATCTATTAGATTCGTCTGACACGACCTTCCCATCGTGAATCCATGCTGCCTGGGTCCCAGCCCCACTGGCCTCTAGGTACTAACAATTCTTTCCTTCAGAAGTGATTCCATCATTTTGCCTACCACTGAGGTCAAACTAACTGGTCTGTAGTTTCCTGCCTCTGTCTTGCTCCCACTTTTGTGAAGAGGAATCACATCTGCCCTCCTCAGTCCTCGGTACCACCCATCCTCCCATGATTTCTTAAACAGAGTAGTCAGTGGTGTCACTAGTTCTACCCTTAGTTCTTTTAGAATTCTTGAGTGAACCCCATCAGGCCCCATTGCTTTGTCCACCTTCAATTTTATTAGTTCTTTCAGAACCCTTTCTTCTGTAAATGGACTGTTATCGAGCCCCGTCTTCAGAGTGTTTCTCTTGTTTGGTTTAGGTAACTCCCCCTCCTCTTCCTTTGTGAATACTGAGCAGAAATATTCGTTCAGTATCCCTGCTTTTTCACTGTCACCCTCTACCCACATTCCCTCCCCTTTATTAAGCTTCAGTATCCCTCCTTTGGTCTTTCTTCGCTCCCTAATGTACCTATAAAAGGTCTTATCACCCTTCTTAACAGAATTGGCTATCCTTTCCTCGGTTTGGGCCTTTGCTATTCTGACTGCCTTCCCAGCCTCTTTCTGCTTTAACTGATAAAGTTCTCTGTCCTGCTCCTTCTGTGTTTCCTTATATTTCCTGAATGCTGTCCTTTTCTCCTTAACCTTCCCTGCCACCTCTTTTGAGAACCATAACGGTTTTTTCCTTCGTTGTGTTTTACTGATTTGTTTTACACAAAGGCTTGTTGCTTCTGTGATGGCTGTTTTGATCACTCTACATTGTTCTTCCACCCCTCCTTCTTACCTGTTTACTAGTGCTTTTCTGAGGCACTCTCTCATTTTCCCAAAGTCAGCCCTCCTAAAGTCCAGTACTCTTGCTTTTGTATGGCTGTGTTTATCGTGAACCACACTGTTTGGTGGTCGCTTGTTCCCAGATTGCTACCCACTTCTAAATCTGAGATTCTTTCTCCATCCCCATTTGAGAGTACCAGGTCTAAGATTGCTCCCTCCCGAGTGGGTTCCAATACTAGCTGTCTGAGGCATGCCCCCTGTAGGGCATCAAGAATGACCCTGCTCTTGGATGTGCCTGCAGCAAAGGTGATCCAGTTAACATCTGGCATATTCAGGTCCCCAATCAACAATATCTCCCCTTTTTCTGCCATTCTAAGAAAGCCTTCTATCATTTCCTTGTCCATTCCCTCCCCCTGAGATGGGGGTCTGTTTACAACCCCCATGCGGATTGTGGTGCCATTTCCTGTCTCCAGGGTGACCCAAAGTGCCTCATCTGCTCCCTGTTTACTCTTTAGTTCTGTTGCTTTGATCCCTTCCTTTACATAGAGAGCTACTCCTCCTCCTCTTTTACCCTCCCTGTCCCTCCTGTAGATTGTGTATCCTGGTATGTTGACAATCCAGTCATGGTTCTCTGTGTACCATGTTTCTGTAACTGCCACAATATCCACGCAACCCTCTTCCATCAAGGCCACTAGTTCAGGGAGCTTGTTACACAGACTATGGGCATTGGTACTCATCACCCTCCACTTTTTGATAGCCTTACCCTTTTAGCCCCATTTCTGTCCTTAATGCCTTTGCCTTTTTTACATTTAAATCTGTTCTACTCATAATAACTTCCTGTACCTTGGTGTTTACCCTCACTAATCACCATGTTTTGTTGGGGGAGGCTTGGATTTCCCTGCTCCTTTTCAGTACTTCCCCCCTTGGCTAGTTTAAATGCTTGCCAATGAAGCATTTAAACCTCTCACCTAGGATCCTGGTTCCCCCCCTGGACAGATGCAGACAATCACACCAGTATAGGTCCGCATCCCTCCAGGTGGCTCCCCAGTCCCCAATGAAGCCAAAACCCTGAACTCCACACCAGTTTTTCAACCACTCATTGAATTCCTGGTGAGAAGTGCCTAGCATCTCCTTGCCATAGACAGGCAGCACCTCCCGAGAGGTTACCGTGTCGCTACTTGTCCAAGGCCCTTCCCCAACTCTACAAACTCCTCTTGCACTGCTCTGATCCCATTCCTAGCCAGGTCATTTGTCCCTAGGTGGACAATGACATCCAGCTCCTCTCCTTGGTGCAGCTCCTCCCACGATCCTGAGGATTCGCTTCCTGTCCTCAAGCTGTGGCGCCAGGAGGCACCTGCCTCCCTCTCCCTTCCTCCCCATTTCTACCCCCTAATGATTGAGTCCCCACCAGGAGTTGTTTCCTTCCCCTGTGGGGTCCCATCCACCCTCTTGTGGGTCTCCTTTGTGAAGGTTCCCAGCATTCTCCTTGGTCTCCTGCAGGTGCCTCCATGAGGAACCACTATCCACCAGAAGAGCGAGATGAATTGTGGAGGGTACAGCTGGAGGGATGCAATTCTGTTCCACCACCCTCTCCTCCTTGAGCCCACCCTGGTCCAGCCTCTCCTCTTTCTTGGCAACCTCTGAGGTAGTGGCATTGGCCCTGGTGGTCCCTGGGTGGGGAGGGTTTCCACGAATCCTAGCCAGGTCAGCCTGGAGACGGGCAACTCCTCTCAGGACCAGAGAGGTGCTCGTAAATAGGGCAGCATCGCAGCCTCAGAATGTCTCCCGGAACACTGCCGCCCCCACAGCCATTGCACTGCACCACTCCTATCATGTCTTATTTTGTGTCCTCTCTACTGTTTCTCTGGGTGCTTATTCTCTCCTCTCCTTACAACTCTCACCCTTCCTGTTCTGGGACAGCAACTTCCTATCTTCTTCAGTAGCCTCCTTTTTCCTTGCTTAATATTAGACCACCAGCAGCTGGGGGGGGGGGGGGCAGTGAGCTACTTTTTTCCTTTAGGGTTGACAAAACCAATGTTTCTCTATGATCCTTTCCTTCCTACTGCCAAACAGGAAGTTCCTGTTGACAGTCAAATCCAGTGGCTATAAAAGTAGAACTGGCTTTGGGTGGGTTGCAGGGCAATTAGTAAGAAAAAAGGCTAGCAACAGGAAGTTGTAATTTGACTCTCCTGCTTTTATAGTGTCTAAACCACACCCCCAGGTAAGCTCTCTTTCCTCCTACTGGTTTAGCAAAGTCAGCTGATACAGTACCCTTCCCCGCACAGAACACACACTGACTTTTTTTCTTTTCTTTCTTCTTTTCAACCCTAAATAAGACCCCTTCTACTTCTAATAAAGTTATCTGTCTACTTAATCTTAACAGACACTGACTCCTGCTGAGGTATAAGGTTTAAATTAAAACTCTGTGACTTTCCCTTGTGCTGCTTAAAATCGAACAGTTCCAAACTCTGTGACTTCCTTGTGCTGCTTACAAAATCAGACAGTTCCAAACTCTGTGATGATTTCCCATGTGCTGCTTTCAAAATCAAACAGTTCCAAACTCTCTGACTTCCCTTGTGCTGCTTACAAAATCAGACAGTTCCAAACTCTGTGATGATTTCCCATGTGCTGCTTTCAAAATCAAACAGTTCCAAACTCTCTGACTTCCCTTGTGCTGCATTTATCAGTGGGTCACACTGGACGGGTTGGGGGGGACCCTAGACTACCAGGGAATGACGTTGCTCCTTTGGGGACAGCGTTCGGTGACTGAGGAGGGGAGAGGGACCACTACATTATGGAAAACAGGGTTTTCTTTATGTGGTGGGAGATCAGGGACCGAGGAGGGACCCTACACTATGGAATACATTTTTATTATCAATGGCCGGGCAATCAGGGACTGGGGTGGGACACTACACTATGGAAAATTATTTTTTACTTTCTCGGGTGGGTGATCGGGGACTGGGGTGGGACACTACACTATGAACAATTATTTTTTAATTCTCGGGTGGGCGATCAGGGACTGGGGTGGGACACTACACTATGGAAAACTTTTTCTCTTACTGTCAGATTGGCAGCTACTGGGGAATGCGGCTGCGTGGGCCATGGGCTGGTAGGGGGGCATGCAACAGCCACTCTAATGCCATGCAAATGAGCCCATAATGGGCATACTAATGACCACTAGTGCCTTGCATGCCCAATGGGCTCATCTGCATAGCTACTTTTGTGAACTGCACAGTAGCGCCTGGGCGCTATTGGCTGCGGGGCCATTGTCCTGGCTGGCTGTGGTGGTAGCGCTACTGGGTATTCCACTGCTTTTTCTGGGTTAGCATTGCCCCCACCGGCCCCTATTCACAGTCGGATAGTGCACCTCGCTATCCAACAGTGAATAGCACATTTGCCATCTAGCAGAACCAAGAGGTGCGGTGCAAACTTTTGCGTGACCTTTGCATTGCTTTTGTGAATCCTGGCCCTGGAAAAAAGATATAACCTAGGTCAGCATTACCATATATTTATTTCTTTCACAATTTAATTTCCAGTACAGCCCGAGTGAGATGCAGCATTTCCTTGGCATCCCTGTGGTTCACTCTTTCACTGATGTTAATAATGGACAGAAGCTGGACCCCTGCTGAAAATGAGATGCTGCATCCCAGATGGGCTATCCTGGGTAAATGAACTGTAAAAAATTCATTTAAATGGAAGTTTTGATGATTTTTTTTTTTTAAATCATACTATTTCCAGAACACTGATTACTAAACTCTAGACCCTTCCATCCTGGCTTCCAAGAAAAAAGAAAAATGTACGCTCTGTGTAAACATTGTGTGTGCTTAGGTTGGGGCCAGAGTCACTTTGGTGTTGCCGGAGAAGTGCTAACTCATGTAAGCTGTCAATGTGACACCTGCAGCTGCCTCAGCTGTTCGGTTACAAAGTCATTTCTGGTCAGGGCTAGACAGGAACAGCTATTATAGATTGTTGAACATGTCATTTGCTTAAAAGGACGAACTGAAGAGTGAAGGGACACGGCAGAGTACACAGAGATGTCTAAACTGGTAAATGCTGGGAGAACTTGTAAGTTGGAAGTTTAAATGGAAATGTTATTTTATATGTATTACCAACGTTTGCTGTTTACATATGTTTAGCCATAGCAATAACCTACACTAACACACAAGGTAGGGTTTCCTCCTAAAGTGACAAAAATTATTAGGGCCTTCTGAACCCTACCTATAACCCCCCCCCCACATCCCTCTTCCCTCGAGAACCCCACCAAATTTAATACCAAAGCGCAAGCCAGGTTTCAAACCTATGTTTTACCTTCATAAGTATAAGTTAGTGCAAGGAATACAGTTGCACCTCATAAAGAACACTGTTGTGAGACACGAGACAACAGGATTCCATGCTCTGTGTGTGTGTGTGTGTGTGTGTGTATACGCATGTGTGTGTGGTCTGGCAGGTCATTCATGAAGCAGTTGCATGGTCACACAAACTGCATCAGAACTGGCTGCAGCAGAGTGTGGCCCACTCAGGTAGCAGCTGCCTCATTTTTTTGAGATTGATAGCCATAGTAATTTAATTTGGTCCACAAAGCTCTAGCTGCATCATGACAAACACTGCGTCACACCCAGTGCTCCAGATAATGCGAGTAACATAGAAACATGGAATTTATCATCAGAAAAGGACCACTTGGCCCACCCAGTCTGTCCAGATGTTCCCTGCTTAATCTGTCTCCACAGACCCTAACCTTTCTCTGGCAACCCTCCCTCCACCCTGCCTGTTTTCCAATACACCCCTATGTCTTTCCCACGCATGTCTGAAGTTCCCCTTGTTTTTGCCTCTACCAATTCTGCAAGCAGGCTGTTCCAAGTGTCTACCATCTTTCAGTGAAGAAATACTTTCTCATGCCTCTCAAACTCCTCCAGCTCCATCGCATGCTCCGTGGTCCTCGTTCGCCATCTCATTTAAAAGAGACTCCTCTCCTGCACTCTATTCACTCCTGTGATAGACAGACAGATAGACAAATAGATAGATAGATGGATAGATACTGTAGATGGATAGATGGACTGACGGATAGACAGACAGACAGATAAAAACCTTTATACAATAGGAGTGAGCAGATAACCCATTAGATAAAAACAGGTATTCTCACTGCAGATTGACAACTTCAGTTATCACACTGTGATTACATCATCACAGTGTGATAACTCCATCAAACAAAAAAAAAACCCAGCACAAAACACACTCCTTTTGTATAAAACGGATACGTGCTGTGCAGCTATGCGATAGCTGAAGTATCAGCACTCGTGGCAACTGAGCTCAGGGTTAAATCACTTTTGGCTCCACTCGTGATAACCCTGAGCTCACTTGCGACTCATGCTGATATTTCGGCTATCACATAGCTGCCCATCACGTATCCCCTTATTATTTTTCATCAGGATGAAAAGTTTCAGGACCAAAGGCCCTATTTAACAAAGTTGTCCTGAGTAGTGAAAAAGGTTATCATACATAACATAATATCACATTCATTATGCAAGACAGTACATAGAGGATAATGTATGGTCTACAATTAATAACAAGCATATGTAGGCATCGAGAGGTTGCCGTGGCAACAGTTTGAACCTTAAGCATGAAGCTTGAGAGGTTCGTTGCCATGGCAACCTCAAGATGCCTACATATGCTTGTTATTGACTGTAGAACATACATTGTCTTTTATGGTGTATGGTCTACAATCCGATGTAAAAAAATGACGTTTTGCTGCTTACTTTTGTAATTTTTCCTTGTGAGCTGCTCGCTCTTCCAATCATGGCCGCTTCCTGATCAGGACGGGAGTGTGAAGCACATGCGCGAAGGCGTTCATTGTTGCTATGCTGCAGTAGGTATGTAGGTAGTGCAGCATAACAACTATGATGACGTAGCTACTGCAGCATAAGAACGCTATTCTAGGGATGGCTTTCCATCCCTAATGGCGTTCCACCATACATTATATTATAATATATATATATATATATATATATATATATAATTGACCAAAACCCCATTATACAAACACTGCAGAAAAAGTAGTCAGCAAGGGAGTTTGTCAAAGATGCAATCATACAAAACAAATACAAATATCCATCCATGTAGAAGGGTCTTCGTGTTCCGAATCTCAGGTGTAAGTTCATTCCATGTATTTGGTAGACAGTATCGTGTTTGCATTTTCCCATAAGAAATTTTTTACTTGGGGAACCAATGAACACCTATTCTGTAATTACCTCAAGTTACGGTCATGGCCGTTTCTCCTGGCAAATCATTTCATCCCCACTGAATTCTTTGTGAGGTACTTACAGGTCTATGTCACGTGTCAGCTCTCGTTTTCCTGTCTTCCAGGGTGTGCATGTTGAGATCCCTCAGCCTCACCTCGTAGGGCGTCACAAGCAGCCCCAGCGCCATTTTAGTTGCCCTCCTCTGGACTGCCTCCACCCTATCTATGTCCTTTCTAAGGCATGGTCTCCAAAACTGGACACAGAACTCCAGCTGGGTTTAATGAGAGAGTGATACAGCAGCAATACCACCTCCCTCCTCCTGCTAGAGATACCCCTCCCTTTGCACCCCAGCATCCCACTAGCTCTATCCACTGCTATGTCACACTACCCCACCACTTTGAGGCCATCCAATATAATAACTCTCAGGTCCTGTTCCTGTTTAGTGGCTATCAGTACTCCCCCCCCCCACCATACTAAATTCAGCACCTGGGTTCCTATGCCCTCGGTGCATGATTTTGCACTTTTTGGTATTGAACCCCAACCGTCACACTTTTCACCACTTCTCAGGTTTCCCCAGATCCCTGCACATTCTCTTCACCCTTTCCTGAGTGTTTGCCCTACTGCAGATTTTGGCATCATCCAAAAAAAAGGCATACCTTCACCTCCAATTCCTTAACGATGACACTTGTGAAGACATTAAAGAGGACTTGTCCCAGTACGAGCCCTGCAACACTCCGCTGGTCACTCTTCCAGCACTCAAGTGACCACCTGTTTTACTCCCCTACTGTAGGAAATACTCTTCAGATGATCTTTTTAATGAGAACCAGCAGTCATCCCAACACTTGGAAATGCTTCCCACCCCATGGAACAGTGCTACATAACACCGTTGGTGATTGATAAGGAGCAGTTTTCTCCACATTTAAAGCACTTGTACACATCTGAATGTTGTTTTACTCACCACATCTCAAAACTGGTGAGTAAATTACCCTTACCTTCCAATATGGTCTGGTGCACTGCCCAGACCTGCAGTGGCTTCACCAGTGGCACACATTATTACACACATTATGCCATACTGTACCTATAGCGGACTTTGCAAATGGCTCACATTATCACACACACTATGCCAGACCTGTAGCAAACTTTGTGAGTGGCTTGCAGCTGCATCAGTACACAAATTGTGCCAGACCTGTAGTGGACTATGCAGGTGGTCCACACAGACATCTACTGATCCATCAAGATTTTCTTTTTTCGTTTTGTGACTGTCACAGAAGTGAAGCTGGATATCTCACAAAAGTCAAGTCATGAAACAGGTTTACGGGTGACACAAGAAGGGCTTGTTTTCGTGACGTGCTTCAGGCAAAATTCATTTAATATTTAAAAAAAATATATTATTCACTAGACCAGCAGACAACTAAGTATGTAGGAGGCTTGTGCTACAATGGAAAAGGGGTTGTTTATGTGTGGCCTTGCACACTCTGTTTCAGGGGAACTACTACCTTTGGGGTATGATGGCATGGAATCCTCTTGAGGAGGGTTCCACCCCTAAAGGTGCTGCAGACAAAAGGTCCCTTGGCTGAAGGTGACTTAGGCAAGATGCCCCAAAACTCAGACCCTTTTTTTAAATAAACTTTTTTTTATTAAGTTCACAACTTTTACAACAATAAAATAAGGTAACCCAAAATAATGTGCATTTACAACTGTAGTTACAAACTGCAAGATAATGAAAAATAGATTCAGCCAGCCCGATTGTGCTGAGGGTTGAAGTGCTGGACGCCACACCCTCGCGCCATGCTGGTGACCCGGGTTCGGGAACGGACTCAGGTTGCTCAGGGGTCAGCAGGGGTGAGGAAGGACCAAGCATCCACAGACAACTCTCCTTCCTCGGGGGGGGTAGCGCAGCGCGCTGTTGCCTGACACCCAGCGGTGGCTGGGTGTCCGCACAGGCATGCTGCCTGAATGGGGAGGCCCACGTTCAGAGCACAAGGCTGCCTCCATGGAGATGGAGTCCAGCCACTCCACCCATTGCACGATCGTGGGCCCGGGAGGGGGGCAAACATCAGAAAAATGGAGTTTGCAGGCTCCATGATAGCCCGGCTGCCTCCACGCTGGGACTGGAGAGACAAGCCCCTCCAAGGAGGGTCCGGAGCCGCCTGCCAGTTCCGCAAAAAGGAAGAATTAAAAAAAAAAAAAAGAAACAAGATACAAATTAATGATGGATTACAAAATTAAGTATAACTTAAGCATTATACCTGGAATTAAGAGTTACCAGTTTCCATTTCCTAGCAAATACATCGTCTAGCCATTTAAAGAAGGGGTTTCATACCTTTCCAAATTCATTCAAAGATTTTGAAGCTACATGAGTCATTCTTTTATTCATAGTGGTTTCAGACATAAATTTTATCCATCATCTGCTTTTATTACTGACTTCTGCTTCCAATTTCCTAAAATAATCCATTTAAAAACTCACAGCCTAAGCTATAGAAAACCATCGGGACATCATTCCGTTAAGGAGCAAGGGAAGGCCACAGCCATACTGAATGAAGGAGCCACCATCCACATCCCAAGGTGACCAATGGATATCTAACAAAGCAAACAATTCATCTAATATTTATGACCTTCAGCACGGAGGCAAAAAAAGCCCACTAAGGAGGAAACCTCTGGGGAGCCAAGGCTTTTGGTCGCCATCCCTCTAGGCAGCACGATTGTCTTTTAAGTAGAGCTTACTAGGAGATGCTGAAAACCAGGAGCAAAGAAAATGTGGAAAATACAGCAACCCGAATGGCTTGAGCGTTTGTGTAATTGAGGAAGAACAGGCAGGCAAGAGGCAGTATAGCGCAGTGGTTTAAGGCCCTGAGCTGCAAATCTGGAGACCTGGGTTTGAATCCCACAGCCCCCACTTGCACACTGTGTGACCCTGAGCAAGTCATTTAACTTCCCTGTGCTCTCAGGTCACACCTGTAAACAAGCTTTCAGCTTAGTGTGTCTCTCCTGGATAAACAATTTGAAAAAAAAAAAAACAAAGGAAAGAAGAGGGAATTGGCTTACTTTGGAGGAAGTAGGAACTCACTCCATCCATCAACAGGATGATCACCCTTGAAGATGCCCAGAGATGATATCGTATGACTAAAGGGACCTAGAGAGAAGGCCTCACTCTTGGAGGAAGAAGGCTTGGTTCCCATAATAAAGAAAACTAGCCTCCTGCGAGGAGCTGAACGCTACTACAGAGGAATGCCCAACCTGCGCACCTGTAGGAAGCCTAAATCTAAATGCGTGTCGCAGAGCTGCAGTCATATAACTAAAGGAGCCCAAAGCACTGAGGCGCCTCCTAAGTTAGGAAGCAAGGTCCCTGGGAGCAAGCTCCTGCTATGGAAGGGGCCTAGACAGAGACCGGGGCATGTACATAGCGGATGCAGTGGACAAATCAGTGCCAAGCAAACAAGCTGCCCAAATCTCTCCTGGGTTTAAAAGGCTGAAGGTTTTACAGAATTGCAGTCATATAACTAAAGGAACCTGTAGAGGGGGTTCCACCCCCGCACCATGCTTGGACTACAGGATAACTAAACTATTCTTAGACTACAGAACAGCTCGGGTTAAACCCACATAATACTGCACAGATGCAAAATATAGTGGGAAGCTGTATAGCACAGTGGTTAAGAGCACTGAGCTGCAAACCTGGAGAACTGGGTTTGAATCTCACAGCCACCACTTGCATACTTTGTGACCACGAGCAAGTCTCTTAACGTCCCAGTGCTCCCAGGACACACGCTGAAACAAGCCTCAGCTTTGTGTGCCTTTTCAGATCAATAATTGTAAAATAAATAAAATAAAAAGAAATTTGACCACCACTTGTCCCTGTCAAGCTACAGAAGGTCCTCAAGCTACCCTATGGAAAACTAGGCCCTAACTGATCCCAGGAGGAGTAGAGGTAGGCTAGGAGGAAATAGTGCAGACACAGATAGGTCAGGAATGGGTTAGTTAAGCAATAAACCACGGCAGGGTGTGGGTTATGCTGGGATTTACCACAGCTGGTGTGGTTTGGCTGAGTGGTCAAATCATACAAAACAATAAATAAAAATTTTTTTTTTGCATTTTGATTTATTTTTATTGTGTTTGTCACTCCGCCAGAAAAAAATAGTCCTTGATTGCTAGGGCTGTGGTGTTGTTGCCCACGCATTCTAATGCAGCCCTATATGCATAGGGTTATATCTATCTATCTAGAGGGCTGCGACTCCTAGGTTCTTTTTATGTTTGCTTGGACGCATGTGCAAGAAACATAGTGCCATCATCAGAGTTTTCGGAGGTGTGGCACCTGTCTTCCAATTCAGTCAGTGTGTTTACAGGTGCGGCCGCAGTTCTCCAATGAAGCGCTGCAGCTGTCTATGACAGCAGTTGAAAATACAGTGCCATACAGTTGAAAGGAGAGCTACGCTTCGAGTGAGCAGCCTCCCCCTCCCACATGCATGTGCGTGCTCATGCACCCCATGCACACACTGTATGGCCGACAGGGTGCCCAATCCCCGTCGGCTCCGCCCCTCAAAAGCTTTCCAGGTGCCATGGGAGCCCACCCCAGCGTGGCAAAAATTGTTGATGGCCGACTGGGTGCCCAATCCCCGTCGGCTCAAAGCAAACAGCCTTCCAGCTGCCACGCTGGGGTCCCCACCTCAGCGTGGCAAGCATCCGCATGGTCTTCCTAAAAAAAAAAAAAAAACCTGTAAACAAAAAAGTTTCCTCGGCGGTCTCCCTGCCACCGCGCCCACCCTCTCGCATCCTACCTCTCCACCCCCTCACCCCATAGTTACCTCCGGAGGCTGGCGAGACGATCTTCGGTGGACCGGGAACACGTCTGCACTCTTCAAAGTCGACCACAAACTGATGAAATGCCGGTAAGCTGTATAATGCAATAAATAGGGTTTTTTTCAACTTTAATGCATATCTCAGGCATTTTTTGGAATTTTGGCACCAAATTTTCACATGGGTTTTTTTTGGACCCCTCCTCATGCATTCTGGAACTGTCATGGCATTAATTGGGCCCGAAAGGTGATTTCGCAGTCACTGCGCGAAATCACCTTTCAGGACCAATTATCAAAACGACAGTGCCAGTGTTCATCAGGTGGGCTCTCAAAAAGCCTATGTTGAAAATTTGGTGAACAAATCCTAAAATGACTGTTTTACTGGCGTGTTGCGCAGTTCCCACGCAACTTTCTTAAGTTCGCGCATTTTAATATTTGCACTCTGGATTTTCAACATTGTCATTTTACCACACCTCCTTATGAGCAGTACAGCTGTCATTTTTCACATGTTGCCCAAAATGTGTTTCCCTGCATGTAGCACAATGCATTTGCGCTGATCAGTGTCTGGGACAGATTAAGAAAATCACAGTGACACTGTTTATGATCGAGGTCCCAAAATGCCTGTGTTGACAATCTGCTGTAAAAATCCTCAAACTAATTACATTACCGAATTGTGTGTCGTACGGTTTCTATGCCTTTCATTGACTTCACCAGTTTTTAAATATTTTCCTGCAGATTTTCAACATTGCCATTTTTACACCTCCCATGAACAGTACAGCTGTCATTTTCACATCCTGTTCGGAATGTGTTTTTGCACCTGTGGTGCTAAATGCCATGTCGCTGTGCATAAGCAGCTTTCGGCTAACAAACTGATATTGCCACTGTTCATGAGGTGGGGGTCACAAAAAAACCATGTTGAAAATCTGGAGTGAAAATACCAACGAATGCCTGAGGCGTTAGGGTTTCTGACCATAACGCCCCTCCCTGTAGAGAGTGACAGGCATCAGGGGTGTGACTTGGGATTCTCGCCTATAATGCTCATACCATTCCACACCCTGCAGCCAGTGAGAGGCATCGAGGTGTGCCTTGGACTCTTCGGCCCAAAGTTCACCCCATTCTCCTATACAGCACCCATCTCACTGTATTTCCTGATGGAATGGGGTGCACATAACAGCCAAAGACCCAAGGCACATCGTGACACTTGTCGGTGTCTGCAGTGTAGGGTGCGGTGAAATGGTGTGGCCGTTATGCCTGACGACCCAAAGGCACACCCCAATGCCTGTCAGTCTCTTCAGGGTGGTGTTGGGGTTGGCTTCAGTTCAATACTTCACTGCCATTCCTATTATGCAGCTCTGTAACTCTGACACTACCAATGCCAATGCCAGCAAGCAAACATTCGGCATTGACAAATGCTTGTTTGTTATATTGCCGTCAGTATTGCTGTCTGAGAGCGTGTGGTTCCAAGGTGAACTTTTCGGTCACTATACAGTGACGGTGTCATGACAGGTTTTTTTTTTTTGTTTGTTTTAAAGGACAGCCTGCAAGTTGTTTATTTTTTTGGTCAGAGTCTGCAACTAAGAAGTGTGACAGACGGTCACTATATCAGACAGCGTGGTACAGGCCCACCAGTGTCATTCTCCGTGTACTCCAGGGTGAATCTCTGTTTTGCGGTCGGCAGCAACTACTGTTTTGAGTCGGGTTGTCTAGTTGTGTGCCCGACAGGATAGTCTTTTTTTTCTTTTCAGGTGGGAGTCATTTGTTTTACTACTACTGAGACACCAGGAGCAATCAGTTTCAGGAGCCGTGATGGGGAATGTGGGAACGGAGGCGAGTGGCAGTTAGAAATCACTGGCATAGGTGAGTTACATGGATGCGGTTACGGGGGAGGACTTGCAGAACACTGTCTTGGCTCTCGTCTACCATTTCCAGAATGCAGGGGATGAGGAGTTAGAGTTTTTTTAAAACAGAACACAAATGTGATCTTTGCAGGTACTTTTCTGGGGAGCTCACTGGGAACAGATATGGCCGTTTGAAACTCGCTCATTACCGTAGCTGTTTAGCGGCGAGTTCATATTGCGGATTCCCCGCATTCATATTTGGGGGTGTTGGAGTGATTTTGGTGGGAATTCAGATTCAGCTGGCTGGCACCTTTGCGTGTGTTATCATAGGCTTTATCACGGCAGAAAGGTGCCAGCCACGGCATAATCAAGCTCCCAGATTTCGTGTTCATATTTACCCCATGCAAATATTGGTAGAGTCATATGTATAAATTAGTAAGCCCCAAAGGGTTTGGTTAGGTGCAGTAGGATGCCAGGATGGACTATGCATACTGAAACCTGAGACTGTTATTGGGCAAAAGTGAGCCTGGTAGGAAAGGAGCATAAGTCCAGTGGCCGTCCGTTGTGTTGGGATGTGTGCTCAGTTGTCCATGGGAGGGAGGACCAATGCAGGAAGGTAGGAAACAAGGCCCAAAAGAAACAGGCAAAGCACAGCCCAGATACAGTGATGGCCACAGAGGGCCAAGCAGATTGCCAGGAGTGAAAGCAGGGCAGGAGACAGGAAATGAAAACGGGCAGTCAAGCAACTCCCCCACCCCTGAATGGGAATTGGGGGGCAGCAGAAGAGTCAGCCCAGCAAGCAGGAAGAAGCAACCACAGGAGCCATTATGGAATGGTGGGTCAGCCCCAGCAAACACCAAGAGCAAGAAGGGGGGCAGCAGTACATGCACCCACTGCACCCCCCCCGCAGGAGCCGAGGAATGGCAGCAGGGGAAGCAACAACAGCAGGAGGGGAAAACACGTCATCCGCTGGGGAGAAGAGGCATGAGAGAGGAAGGAAGTCCAGCAGCAGAGGAGCTGCAATGAGGAACAGCAACAGGCAGGACCCCGGAATGGCACAGGAGTGGGGACAAGATCAGGAAAAGGGAGGCAGCAGGAGACAAATTGCAGAGAAGCCACACCAGTGGAGTCCCCCAGAAATAAAGACAATGACTGGCAGGCAGAAACAAGCAGCAACACATGAGCCAAGGGGCGCAGGAATGAGCAGCAGAAGCTGCATCAGTCCAGGAACAGGAGAGAACTGTAGAGCAAGGGCAGGACACCCACAAACCTTAGCCTTGTGGCAAAAAGAAGAAAACAGAGAAGGGCAAGCTTTTATAGCGCTAGAGGGGGGTGTGGCGATGTCACCTGCTGCCCCATCGAACCCCAGACAGGCCTGCCAGTTGTTTTTTTATCTGTTTTGTTTCGTTCAAAAATACTTGAAGAATTAACCTCTCACCCTACCCTGTGGACCACATTAGTTTCAGACTTTTCTTATTTCTGATGCACAAAAGTTTTCTTTTCTTTTCCACACTTTCATTACGGCTAAGATTCATGAAAGTGGGTTTGCAAGTCACAGACAGGTTCCTGAGTCACAGAAGCAGGGCCTGTTTTTGTGACTTGCAACAGACTAATTTCATTAATATTTTTGAAATGCCCCGCCCCCCCCATTTGGGAGCTTCCCTTTAATGCTTCCTGTATCTCCCGTTTCTGCCTCTGGTGTCCTTTTCTTTCCCCCCCGGCACAATCCACCGCCTGGCCCGGGTCCTCAGTATGCCATTAATCCCCCGAGTACCCACAGTACTTTGTTTCGCTCATTCTCGGGCTCATAACATAAATCAGAAGTCACTGGCATTTTTCTGAGCAGCCGGCGATCGCGTAGGCGCCTAAGAGCGCTGTGATTTCCTGACTGCCGGTTTTGCGGTCAAATGGCAGGTATTCTGGCAGTCCCGGTGCCCCTCCTCACCTATCTGGGGACTGGTGACCTCGAGGAGAGCATTAAGAATCCTCAGGGATCTGTAAAAATAACGTTTTAAAACGGGGCATAAACAGGGATCATAAATATTAATGAACGCGCGTATGAATATTTATGAGTAGCTGCCAGCTGCCTAGGGGGTCTGTGTTTGGCGGCAGCGACAGCAAAAATAATGAAAATAAATGTTAACTAATGGCAGTATTTTGTAGTGCACAGTTGGGGCTACATAATTGTGGGGTTTTAATAAACTAAAAGTATTTATTCTGGCTGCACCAGAACTTCATATGTAGGGACACTGCATAGACTGTGTAAGGACTGTATATACAGCCACCATGTTGCAGCCATTAACCAATCGGGAGCCAGGATTTACAGCAGAGACTTTTGGGATAGTGCCAAAGACTCTTCAACAAGTTAAAGCCGAAGAAGGCCTGTCCCCCTTAAAAACTCTGCAAAGAGGGGTACCTCAAGGTTCTATATTAGGGTCCTTACTTTTTGCAATCTACATTAATAACATCGACTACTGTATAAAAGAAGCCAACATCCATCTGTTTGCAGATGATACAGTTCTCAGTGAGTCGCCCAACACCTGAAGCTGCCTGCAATGACCTACAGTCAGAATTCAACCTTTGCAAAGCCAACTCCAAAAAAGCTACTCCTTAATGCCAAAAACTAAAGTGATGGTCCTCTCCTTTATCCAGACAGCTAACCCTGTGTCCAGTGGGACAGTTCCCCAAATTACCACAGTTCTAGGTGAAAAACTAGAATTTGTTACAAAATTCAAGTATCTGGGAGTTGGATAGACCAAAGACTCTCCTTCATTGAACATATCGAGGACTTGCTAAAACGACTTGCAAAGGCTTGGACTGTTTTTAGAATCAGCCAATTTCTCACCAGAGATGCCAAGAAACAACTGGTCCAATTCATTTTCCTATCATTGGTTGATTACGCTGACTTCCTCTACAGCCAATGCCCCAACTCTTACATGGCTAAACTGGACACACTCTACCATCAAGCACTGAGGTTTATACTTGGGACTCCTTCGACACACATCACTGCACCCTATATCCGGCAGTGGGATGGACATCACTAAAATTCAGGCGCCACAGAAACGCTCTCTGGACCTATACAGCCATCTCTAATAAGCTGCCTTACTATATCTCCTGCTGTCTTCCCTGAGTATAATTGGAAATACGTGCTAGAAGTTACTCAGCTATTACACTTAAAGTACCCAAAGCAAATCCCACTGCAGGGCAGCATAAGCTTCGTGTTACCTACCTTATGGAACGATCTACAAAAACCCCAAATTAAGCACTCTAATCGGTATAAATGCTTTCAAGATGCTTTATTTCCATACAATCCAGAGAAGTATGTAACTGCTTCACCCACTCAGACCCAGTACTGGTATATAGCACCTCGACCCAATTTTAAGTACTGACCCCCAGCTTGCTCCTCACCAGCCTAATTGTTCTCTCTCTTATCCCCTGTCTTATCAACACTAGGCCCATCCATCCTCTTATTCTTCCTTTCCCAACCTCGGATAGAGCTCACTACCCTGGGTTGTGACATCCTACCATGCCCGTACTTATAGCATTCAATCCGGGCTCACATACTCCTTTTCTCCATCCACCTTCTCTACATCCAGCTTTACCAACTCCTTTCTGTGCACCGTGCCCCTAGCCTTTCTCCCCTACTTCCTCCCTCTCTTCCCTACCTTCACCTCTACCTGGTGTATAGTTTTATTTTTATTTTTCTTCCGTTACTTCCTCCTGCAACCTTAGATAACCTGCTTTATCTTCCTATAGACACTTCTATGTATGTAAATACCGTGTAATCTGTACAATATCTGTATAATTCTATGTACATATGAACTTCTTTTTCTTCCTCTCTGTAAAGAGTATTATCTGTATTGCCTTGTAAATACCTGTGTTGACCTGTATATACAATTGTTCATGCTCCACCCAGGTCCATCTTGCAAATGAGCTTCTGCTCAACGATGAACGCCTGGTTAAATAAAGACTTGATTGACCGATTGACTGATTTCTGTACATTGTACTTTGTATTTGTTCTATTCTTTACTCTTTCCCTTCCCTCCAGGACATATCCGAAAATTAGCTGATACTAGCTCAGTATGTCTCTCCTGGTAAAGCTTTTGAAATAAACAAAAAATTCAATAGCCTGAAGTGTATGTTAGAGTTTATATAAGCTCTGATCTTTTGTTTGCTGTTCCCGCAGTCCTCCCCAGGCTAAGTACAGTCACAGACAACTGCACGTAGCCTCTGGAGAAAAGCAGACCTGAAAAACATCTGATTGGAGATTATAAAAATTCTAACATGCACTGCAGGCTGCTGAATCTCCCACTGCTCCCTCCTGTGGTGATGTCAGCTGCAGGGGATTCTGGGATTTGTAATAACAGATGACGTCAGTCTAGAACTAAGCAAAATTAGTCCAACATAATCTACTGTACTACAGTAACAGTCAATAAACCAAAACGTTTTTGCACACAAAGTGCACACTGGGACCAGACCCTGCCCCACACGTGAGTTTAGGAACCTTTGTGCTGACTATTCCTCTTCAAAGTAAAGACACTCAGCAACACACCTAAGACGTGCGATTAATGGCTATGATTACACACCCTGTTGTTTCTTATTACTTGTTGTACGCTAAGTGAGAAGTTCCCACATGTGAAGTGATAGTCATCATAGTCTTCCGCTTCACCATGGCTAAACGTACCACATTAAGGTGCTACAATACAGCATTTCCCCCTTACTGCAGTATTCTTCAAAGTACCAAGTTAGCTGAAGTGTTACCTTATTGTGATGACTAAAAAACACATTAAGGTAACACTTTATCTTATGAGATACCGTGAATTATACTGCAAAAAGAGAAAGTGCTGTATTGCAATCCCTTAATGTGCTACACTCCTCTGTGGTAAAGAAGATTAGGATGGTCACCGCTCTAGGTGAATGGCTGAGAGAAGAAGCTGAGCAGGATTAACAGTTCTGCGTGAGTAGGCGGGGGCAAGCTAGTTATCAAGGAGCACTAAGCTGGGAGAGCTGACACTGATCAGATACTGAGTGAGCTGGCAGTGAAAGGGTACAGGGCAAGCGGGTACTGATGGAGTGGGAGTTGGGTTGAAGGGAATGGGTAAGTGGGCTAATGACTTTTTCTCAAATATGGAAAAGTGGGTATTTTCCTGGGACCACGGCAGCACCCTTGGTGTTATAGGGGTGGCCGAATGGACACTGTTATGGCTAATGGCTGTATATAGGTTGTTCTACAGATACTGCATGCTGGTTGTAGCACTCAAGTTCATAATCAGCATACTCAAGAGACAACTAGCAGAATTGCAGGGTGCGTGAGTGAGAGGATATGGGCTAGGTCACATAGGAGGGGGACCACAAAGATAGGTCCAGGTGTTAAGAGATGAGGACATGAGTTAAGATAGGCAGAAGGTTGGGCAAGGCCAAGATAATGAAGTGAGGTGGAAGCCGTTGGTAAGGTACATGGTAACCCCAAGGTAGCAGAGATTACTGCTGGGGGCCCAAGCACTGGGTCTCTTACAGTAAAGGAGGGTTCAGGGAAGAAAACAAGGCAGAGGAGTAGGAGGGTAGCAGTGGTAGGGGTCTCTATTGTGAGGTACTTACATCATGTGAACTGCTTGGTCCATTGCTTAATTGATGTGCAGGTTGCAGACATCACAGGTAAGCTGGACAGCCTTTTGCAGGAATGGGAAGAGGAACCAGGCACACACCTAATAGAACGCTATTAGAAGCAGCCAGATGTCATTGGGTCACTGGTCAACACCATCTTTATCACTTGGAAAAGATGACTGAACACTAAATTTAAAATGGCAACACAGCAAAGTCAGGCAAAAAAAAAACTGTCTCTACCTTTTTAGGTCTGGTCTGCATGGAAGACCAGTTCCTACTGGGATCAATGTCAGGAAGGGTTTTGCAGCTGTCCCCACTGAAATTCACTGGGGGACTGGGATACTCCTTTTTATGGCTGTCAGTGAGTAACTGGTGTGTCTTGCTATTGCTCCTTGAAGCTGCCTGTAATGGTTTGCTAACTTTCTGTTGGCTGCAAGGAAGAGAGTGCACGAGAACCTGTTGAGCAAGTGGGGCTACTCTTGTGAATATGCAGCTGACCTAGGTGATGCACCAAAGAAGTCCTTGGGTTTTTTATCCTAGCTCCCTCCCCATGATGGCAAGAATGAGAAAGAATAAGCTCAGAGAGGAAGTAATAATAAACTCTCTGTATGCATAACTTCGTAAATGGAACACTAATCTTTATTTTTCTGGAAAAAAATGAAATCCCTTATATAAAAAATAACGTTCTCATGTTACTAAATTACTGCAATGCAAAAGGACAAAGAATAGCATAGCCGTGGCACCATTTGATACTTGCAGGAACTAGAATGTATCTTTGCCAACCTCTGTGTATAATGAGAAAACAGCTGACTTCTAGTCAGTCCAAGTAGCCTAGCCATAAACAGGGAACATGAAGGTGGGGGGAGATCAGTTACTGGAGCAAGAGTGGGGCCAGGGTGAGGCAATTTGCAAAACAACATTTAATTGACACGACTTTCATACACACTGTATCCCAAAGTGTTTTACAAGACAAAGGAGTGCCGTACTGGTACTGCAGGGAATGTGGAATAGACTAGAATTTCCAGTGCTCAACATGGCCTGACAGAAAATAGAAAAAAAAAATCTGGCCCCCACTCCCAACCACCTGATGGACCCAGTAAGCAGCCTGGCCCATCAAGGAATAAAAAAAATCCATCCCCTTCCCCCCCCCACAAGCTGACCGGCCCAATGCCCAACCCAACCCCTTAGGAAATAAAACAAATCTGTTCTCATGGTTTAGGTTGGCAGTATTTGCGCCACGAAAGGGGACCATGCAAAACACCGATCAGGTGCAGATATTACAGTGCTCACAGGTCAGGGGTGGTGTGTGTTGAGGGTTTGCTAACCCCAAATAAGACTTCGACAAAAGAAAAAACAACCGCACTCCAGAGCCAGTAAACTGTAGCACAGATACCATGCAAAGATGCAGCTTGAAACAGTACAATTCCACCAGAAAAATCTGTTTTATTGGTACAAATACATATAAAGCTCTCACATGATCAGTGAGCTTTGGGACCACTCTCCCAGATACCAAAGCGCTTTGCTTGTTAGAGCTTCCTCACTGATCGTGTGAGAGATTTATATGTATTTGTACCAATAAAACAGATTTTTCTGGTGGAATTGTACTGTTTCAAGTTGTATCTTGCATAGGATCTAAAGTAAAGTTTACTGGTTCTGAGTGCGTTAGTCTTTTCTTTTGTTAACTGGCAAAGAAATCCTTACGTAGCACAAATACTCTCAATATCATACTGCACCAATATTCAGGTCCCCACCCCTTCATTTGCATTGTGGCCTCCTCCACAGTCTACCCTGGCACAAACCCTGTTTGCCCGCGCTAACTGGGCTTTTGAAATAGGACATCCGCGCAAAGTCCAGTTTGCGCTTTCAAACTAGAATTTGCGCCCGGGCAAACTTTTGAGTATCTGGCCCACAGTGACTTGTGCAAGAAAGAACAGCTTTTAAAGTGCAAGTAGTGCATACTATGTGCGGAAACAATTTAATGATACTAAGGGTGAAGTGCCTGCACAAACCAGATTTCACAAATGTAATGGAGTACTCCATTCACAATTCACTTGGTAGTGACTATGTTTAGAGTTTAAATAGGAACAGACTGTATAAATGTATAAATATGCATACCAAACCTTAACTAAGGGACCAACAAACAAAGAGTGTGGGAAGGGATGAAAATAGTTGAATGGGGGAAGGAGAGAAAGAGACAAAGGAAGGGGGGACAAACAAAGGCAGGGGAAAAAGGGGAAAGGAAGAAAAAAAAACAAAAGGGATCGAAAGGGGATTCATATTTATTGAACACCTACCTAGCTGGACAAACAGTATCCTATTCGAATAGATTTTCTGTGTCAAGAAAAAGAGGACTTTTCGTATTTGGGTCCACAAAAGGAGGGTAATGTTCATGCTAATATGCACAGTACATGGTTAGAGGTATGTATATTATTCCATAAGTGGGCAGGACACAATTGGAATTAGGTTTACAAAAACGAGAGGAACAGATGATAAGTTTAAATACTATATTTATACATATAATATGATCAAGCTAAAGTAATAAATAATCAATTTCACGAGATATACAAAGAACAAGAAAACATGTTGAATGGTATGTGGTCTTTAAATTATCTATCAAGCTATCCCATAATAAATACAGCACGGTTATAAAAATGGCTTCTAATTGACTGCATCATTAAGTCCCTTTGGATAAAGTGCTTCTAACTTGAAAAGCCATTTGGATTCTTTCCTCAGTAAGTTATTCAACCTATTCCCACCCCGTGGGGGGGGGATTCTGACATGCTCCAGTCCCTAAAACGTAAAGGACCTGGTGGTGCATTTGTGGCGATCTCTAAAGTGGTCACCTAGTGCACTTTCACAATTTCCTTTGGTCATTGCTCACACATGCTCCTGTATCTTCTCTTTTAGCATAGGTGCAGTGCATTCAAGCATAGATTTTGCCACAACTGCACCACCCACAATAGACTGTCAATGGAGTTCTACAGTTGATATTTTGTTTGGTACCATATTCTTTTTTGGTTACAGGATGCATAAATACAGAACCTGCATCTACAAACTGATGAATTGCAACTATGACAAGCATACAAGTCTGATTTTCTTTTATTTTGACATTTTCATTTATTTACAAAGCGACTCTGTCTGAACATGTCAGAGAGACTGTCCCCCTTCTAAAGGTCAGTCAAGGTGTTTTGCCTACTAGAGGTTCTAACTATGGGTCACTAGTCAAAATGGGCCAGCGGTCATGTATGATCTTCTTGACAGTGCTGGAGGAATCATTAAAGTCTGTCACAAAATGTATTTTATGCTCTCTTTTTTTTCTGTTTTGGTATTAATAAGTCCTTACGTTCTACACAGTCTTTTTTCCCTTTGGCTTTAAATACTACCAATGCTGAGTAGCCTCTCTCTTCAAACCTGGTCCACAGCATCCCCACTTCTGTCTGATATGTACTTTCCATGGTACAGTTTCTTTTATCCTTAAAAACTGACCACAGGGGATGCTACCCACCAGGGCCCTAGGGTATGCACTTTCTGCTCTATGCAAGCTATTCCCAGGAATAGGCTTTCAGTAAGGCTCACTGATTACTTTGGACATCTCATTAACTTTAAATCTGACAGACAAAAAGTCAATCTGGGTTACGTGTTCCTGATAGGCACATTTAATATTAAGATTATTATCACTGGCCGGTCTGCTGGCATAAGCGGTAGTGCTATCGCTTGTGACACCGATGACCCAGGTTCAGGAATAAGCCCAGAGCACCAGAGTATCAGCCAGGGGGAGGAGTACTGAGCATCCCAGGGACTGCTCTCCTCCTCTGGGGTGGGTGGGATCCAGTGCCTGGCGAAAGTCCAACCCCTAGCAATGACTGGGGGTCAGTGAGCCAGAGACTGCTTAATGCAAGAGGACTGGTTGGGGAGGCAGACGTCGGTGCATCAGTGGTGAGAGCACATCTGGCATTACCAGAACATCATTGCACATCCTCTCCTCCAGGGAAATGGAAAGAGTAAAACCCAGGTGGCTGGGCAGATGGCGCTGCTCCCTGCCACCACGCCCACTACTGTATCCTGCCCTCCTGAGCCCCATTATCCCTCCGGTCTTCACCTCTGCCTGTTGAGCATTAGATAATTGTAAAGAACACTGAGGAGCTCAAGGTGATCCCACCTCAGGGGATACAAGCCAAGGGGTACCCAAGCAGCTGAGTCACAGGTGGGCCAAGAGGACCAGGTTTGCAGGCCAGGGAGGATCTATGTGAGGTGAACCAGGTGCTGAAGTTAGCAAAAGGAGGTCCTGGCCAGCAGCACTGGGGGATAAAAAGATTTGGAAAAAAAAGATTATTATCATTTAACCAATGAATCAGTGTCTCCACTGAATCTGAACCCCCACCTGACACACAATATATTGTCGATAAAATTATACCAACAAACTATGTGTCTGAGGTGGGAGTTCACATAAGTAAGCATAAAACTGGTCTCCCACCATGCCATTAACAAATTAGCATACAATGGGGCAACTGCTGCCCCCCATGGCTGTACCCTGTAATTGCAGATAGTGTCTCCCATTGAATGTAAAGTGGTTGTGAGTGAGTACAAACCATAAGAGATCTAACAAAAAATTCTGTGGTACAGATACCATCTCTGGGACTATGACTAGAAAATCTTTACAGGCCCTAATACCGCGTTTATACTTGATACTTGTAGAAAGAAAACTAATATCAATGGCTAGCCAGCATAATTCCTCAGTCCAAATAAGTCCCTCTATTTTTACTATAATATCCATTGAATCTCTGATATACATAGCTGTCCTAGCATCATTTTTTTTTCAGAAAATGGTCCACAAATCTGCAGGGTCCCTTACTGAGTGACCTGATGTCAGACACAATTGACTTGTGGACCTTTGGCAATGCATAAAATGTAGGATATACAGGAAGTTTAGTTTTCAAAAATCCACATTCATTACTATTTAAATGTCCATTGACAAATGCTTCATCAATCATTTTGTCCAATACTGCTTTAAATGCAAAAGTTGGTTTGTATGTAAGTACTTTATAACAACCCCTATCAATAAACTGACATTCTATTTCTGCCACATAATTTGTGGTGTCTTGAATTACTACCAGGCCACCTTTGTCAGCAAGCTTTATAATAATATGGTGCATGGTTTGCAATTCTTTCACAGCTTCATACTCTTTGTCCGACATATTATGATAGTTCTTGGATTGTAATGATTGGAAAGCCTTGTCAATGTCATTCTGAATTATTCTTTCAAATGTCTTAATAGTTGGTTGTCAAGAAACACAGAAGCAAAAACTGCTCTTAGGTTTTAATCCAGTATTGCATTTTTCAACACCATACTCAACATCATTTATATGAGGCAAACATTCAGAACCCGGAGAAACATCATCATTCAAGTCTGTTCCAGTCTGTAATGATTCAACATCTGTATTGGAGTTTTCCTGGTTCAGGATCTCAATAGCTGTTTTTAGGTTTGCCTCTGGGTCACCAAAGGGGGCGTCCCTGGTGTCACTCATGTGATAGACCAACTGATTAAATTATTCTGCCTGTATAGCTAAATTGACCAAGTCTCTAGGGCGTTGATAGACATTTTTATCTTTCAAATGGTGTTTAAGATCCAATTTTCGTAACAATTTGAAGATGTCCACCTGCAATTTAAACTTAATAACATTGCTGGAGGGCACAAAGGATAGTCCCTTAGCAAGTATTGAAATCTGATTTTCGCTGAGGGGTTGTGATGAAATATTCAGAGCTGGTAAAGTTACTTCTGGTTGGTTCTCATCCCCTCGTTATAATTTGTGTCTGTCTTCCTCCCCCTCCTTGTTTTGCATTTCCTTTTAGGTCTTTTTTATTTGTTTTTCATGGTTTTTGCTGAATCTGTGATTCTTCTAAAAAATAAACTGCCTTAAGTTCTCAGGGCTGCTGTTGGAATTACTGTCCCTGTTTCTGGTGTTGCTTGTATGATTTTTGACCTGTTTCTTACTTTTTTGTTTCCTCTGTTGTGACCTACCCCTGCTGAGGTATCTTGTAGGCCTTTGATCCCAAGAAATGACTTTTCTTATTTCACAGTCCTTCTGGTTATGTTCAAATTTACTTTTCTTTCTAGTCTCAACCTCTTTCTCATGCGACAGTGTCCTTTATTTTGCATTTTTATCAAGTTGTATATTTTCAGTAGTGTTTTTAAATGGCTCAGTGGTGTTGTTAACTTCACCAATGGCTGCGTTGTTCTTGCTGTAAAGTCTTTAATCTTGCTCCACTAAAATTTCAACTTATTCTGTGGAACAATGTGAAAGGGCTACCTCCCAGTGCTTATGTAGTTTATCATCTAGGGTCCCGCTAAAGGGGCCTTCTAGACCCACAGCCCTCTTGGTACCTCTTGATTTTCCAAATAGTTCTGTAATGACACACTATTGAAGCATATTGTGCACTGTAAGTTTCTTAAGTTTGAGAAACAAATTTTTAACCTCACAGTCTCTGTTCTGGTTCTCTTTACCTTGTTGCAAAAACACTTGCAGGAAAGTCTGTCTGCCAGCGCTCCTTCCTGCAGCATTGAGCTATTCTGACCGTGTTGCTCCGTTTGTGAATTTGCTGGAACACTGTCCTCCTCCTTCTGGCGCTGTGTGGCTGACGCTGCTATTCTGGCCATAGGTATGCAAACACCACAATCTTCCATAATTAGGCTCTGGGATCTCTGTGAGGGTGTTCTAACCAGGAAGCTATGTCTGAATGATGTCAAAATGGCATGGGGTCACAGTACTCATATAGGCACGTTGAGCTGGATTGTGTAGAAGGCTTCAGGGTATTGCCAACTGCAATCCCTAGGTCATTCCTCTCCTCAGTCACTGTGATGGTCACCCCCTCTTCCACAGCCTGTACTCAATCCCTGGGTTATTTTTTCCCACATGCATACTTTTATACTTCTTAGCATTGAACCTTAGCAGCTAGATTCTGGCCATCTCTCCAGTCTTTCCAGTTCCCTCCTTATGCCCCATATCCCCTCATCTGTTTCTGCCTTCTCACAAAGCCTAGTGTGATATTTCTGTAGTAGAAACGAAGGTTAAAAAAAAAATATAAAAGTATTCACAAAATTCCTCAGTCGGCACCATCTGCGACTGCTAGAGCTGACATTGGTCAGATCAAGCTGTCAGCAAGAGCCTTTACTAGGACAGTTAACTACTGGAGTAAGGTATCTAGACTGGATGACAAAAAGACTAGCTACAATGTGTCTTCAAAAAATATATAAATATACTACCTAAGGCTTCAAGTCATCATGGTTACAATTTATTGAGACAGGGTTAAACAGTATTGGCGTGGGTTACGTTTACTCCGTGACTGATGATGACAGACTCGTATGTGTTAACGCTAGGTAATCAAGTGATGGATGCAGCAAAGCGGGCTGATACTGGATTGTTTTTTCAGCGGAAATTAAGCCTCTGGGTTGTTTAGCTGCAGGTAAGAAAGAACACAAATTAGAAAGATATCTTTAAATAATTACAGATCCAGAAAAAAGAAGCTTGGTTACGTGTTACCGTGTGGAATTCTTCCCAAGTAATAATGTGATGCACAGATGGAACCATATGATTCCCCCATATTGCGAATGTAGCAGTCCTTCTGCTGATGATCTCAAACATGTTTGACTAATTAGCCCCTTTAACGAGGAAGCGAGGCATATTTATTTTGGGAGATTCACTCTCAGGATTGTACTTCTTGTCAGAATAATTCCTGGCCCTGGTTATACACTGCAACAACCGAAGAAAGTTTTAAATAAGTCCACAGTATACCTTAAAGCAAATTTATAGACCACATACAGCATTTATGAATGAACGAACTACTAAATTGTAGTAATAATAATAATTGTTACAAAGTTTTAACTGTATTTGATACAAAAGTATGAATGCACCAGTATTTTATGTTCTTTTTGTAACTGTAATGGTTTTTAACTGAACAATTTATAAGAAACTGTAACAATAAACAGAAAACAACTGAATGTTTTAGTAACTGTGTTTTAATATGCTGGCAAATACTGTCTGCTTTTATCGTCAATGCAAACTGTGACACAGACGTAGCTCTTATGTGTGAAACACATAGAACCTTAATGCACAAGCACTGAGGCAAGGGTTACCCCCAAAGGGCACTAACAGTCGAAGCCAAGTTTCACAGATATATTATTCACGATATCGTGTATTGTATATGCAAATCATACATAATATATATGTTCACTTTTAAGCAGAATGTATGGTACCAAAAGGCCTCTCACACAGTCACATGTGTCTTCTGTTGGCACCCTCTTCAGACTGTGTGAGAGGCCTTTTGGCACCATGCATTTCTGCTTAAAGTTGAACCAGCATAATATTTTGTGGTGATTTGCATATATAGCCCACGATGCTTTGCATTATGGGGGTATGTGTGATTTTATATTCCTTATGTGTGAAGGCAAGAGGATCACTGTTCTGTTCAATAAAACTAGTGAACAGAACAGCAGCATGGAGCTGTTCCAGCTGATGGCATGGTGGTGATGTGTTTGGTGGCATGGGTTACCCTGCGCCACCACATCCCGCCAGGACGCCTCAGCATGTGCGTACTAGTAAAGGCATTGAAGTGTGAGCTACACAAAATGGGGACAAATCAGCTGCACCAGTGCATGATGTTAACCACTCAGCACTCAAGCCACCAGGCCCAATGTCCATTCCCAGCTCCCCTACTCTCATCGCCTCCTCGAGCATTTATGTCCCCAGCCCTGGCCAGGGCAGGCACCAAGAAGGGGGTTGTGTCCTGGGCCTGAAGGGACAACAGACTGATCTGGACCAGCTGCACAAGGGTGGCACATCTGTTGTTGAGCACGCTGAAAGACTTACTGTCTAATACCCACTATTGCGTAGTACTGATTACAGTGCATGCTCATGGTTTGCAGCTTACAGAGTGTTTTTTTTGGGGGGAGGGGTGGCTGTAGACTACCTGGGATGTTAATACGAGTCAAACCGCACTAATTTGGTCAAGGAATGGTACAAGGCCCTGGGAGGGGGATTCGTAGGTAACCAGACCCAAACTCTCAGTTTCATAGAAACAGAATTTTGATAGCAGATAAGGACCACTTGGCCCACCTAGTCTGCCCATTTTTCCTACTTATTTTAATACCGCAGACCCTACTTGATCGCCGATTTTTCCCCTTTCCTAACCACAAGGCTCCCTTATGCCTATCCCATGCATTCCTGAATTACATTACAGTTTTTGCCCCCACCACTTCCACTGGGCGGCTGTTCTATGCATCCATCACTCCTTCTGTTAAGAAGTACTTTCTCACATTTGCCCTGAGTCTACCCCCTCCAGCTTCATAGCACGTCCCCTTGTTCTTGAACATCTTTATTTCTGAAAAATGCTTCCCTCTTGTACCTTATTTATACCCGTTAGGTATTTGAAAGTCTCTATCATAGCCCTCCTCTCCCTCCTTTTCTCCAGTGTGTACATATTAAGGTCCTTTGGTCTCTCCTCATAGGGCTTTTGGTGCAGACCCTGCACCATTTTAGTTGCCCTCCTCTGGACTGCCTCTACTCTAAGTCCTTCCAGAAATGTGGTCTCCAGAATGGGACACAGTACTCTAGACGAGGTTTCACCAATGATTTTTTTTTTTGTACTTTATTTTTATTAGTTTCATATGTTCATACAAACATACTATTTCCTTATTCAGGATCTACCGAGGTAAAGATTACAAAACCAGGAAGAGGGAAGTAACCCGCTTCTTAATACAAAGGATGAATGTATCCTAAATATTTTGATACCACATAAGAGGGAAATATCTAAATAATAATATTTACTAAATATATTACAACAAAATAAGGCTGCATAAATGAACCCATGAGTAGTATGACTAGGAACTATAAAGTCTAAAGATTGAGTCCAAGGAAAAAACTCGCCCAATATTAGGGCTATTGAGCGTCATACTGTATGGCTAAAGATATAGTTTTCTAGTTTATGAACATCCCGGCCAAAAAAAAAAAAAACTCCTGTCAGCTACAGAAACTTCTGACCTTAATATACCAAAATTGACAGGTATTTACATATTTATAGCACATAGCTCTGTTTACTTATAAGCTTTCCCCTCATTTAAACATCCATGGAACTTAATGTGAGCTTGAGAGCAGAAGTAGACAAATATTTTTACATACAGTATTCCTTAGATCGAATAGGAACCTTTGTTTAATAAATATAGGCCTTCCTTGAATCGTATGTCCCCAAATGCAAGCTCAAAGTCCAGACTTCTTGAAAATTAGCAACCCCCCTCTAAAAACCAACTGGAGAAACATAGAGGGATGAAAAAATCAAAGACTAGAACAGTACTTTACAGAATCAGTCACCCTCCTGTTCCTCATTATTGCTATTCTTCTGCTCGAGATCTCTGATCTTGGGAAATAAATCGACTTGCCCATTTTTCTGCTTTGGATGGGTCTGAAAAGCTCCACACCTTGCCATCATGCACAATTCTTAATCTTGCTGTGAATGCTATCGCGTGAGATATAGACGGCTCCCAAAGCCTTATTCGGACTGGATTAAACTTTTTCCTGCCGCATTCGGGTGGTATAACTAATGTACGGAAAAATGTAGACTGCATGGCCATCTTGTGATAGGGGTCCTGCTTTACACGTCAGTCTTAAGATTTTGTCCCTGGTGCCGATGCCATCCATTACAAGAAGCAAGGTGCGAGGAGTGACAGGCTTCACGGTACTCCGAGGTGTTATACGGTATGCTTTCTGAAAGTTAAAGGGTAGACTGACCTTCAGGTAGAAATTTCTCAGCCAACCATTCCTTCAGGAATATGAGAGGATGGTCTCCCTCAATCCCTTCCGGGAGCCCCAAAATCCGTAGATGAGCAGAGCAGGCCTGGTTCTCTAGGGTTTCGAGCCTGGCCCGAAGATGCGTGTTCTCTTTAACCAGTGTAGTGGTAGCTATAGAGGAGGCATCAGCCTGCCTCTTCACATCATGGAGCTCTGACTTCAGTTTGTCTATAGCCGTCTCAACCCCAATCACCCTGGCTGCAAAAGCATCCATTTCTGTGCTTAAATCAGAAACCGATGTTATAATCCGCAGCAATTTGAGTCTGATAGATGCCACTGTATCATTGGACTCATGCGCTGGAGTGGCCTGCGCATCCAGGCTCAACCTCGTGGGTTGAGTGGATGAAACTAATTTTCCTTCTGATCCTCCTTTTTCTTTACAAGGGTTCCCCATTACAGGTAATCCAAACTCCTCTTTCCGATGGAAATTAAATAAATGCAGCTCTAGAGCTCTAAAAAGCTTATTTAAAACATTTTATAGTCAGAATATAGAGCGCTACTATAGAGTGCTGCCATTCGACTCAGGCTCCACAGCGCCCCCTCCCTCACCAATGATTTATACAGCGGTATCACCACCTCCCTCTTTCTGCTGGTGATACCCCTCCCTATGCACCGTAGCATCCCACTGTCTTTCCCTACTGCCTTGTCACACTGTTTGGCCACCTTTTCGTCTACCATATCCCATCTGCAGGGTAACCCAAAGATAGACTTCCTTTATAAGCATTGCAGTCCGTGGAGAAGAAATTATTTGTTGCTCTATGGATTGAGATATTTATTTAGTTGTTTTTAACCAGGTATAGCACACTAAGCTGAAAGCTTTTTTACAGGAGCGACCTGGGAGCACAAGGAGGTTAAGTGACTTGCTCAGGGTCACACAGTATGCAAGTGGAAGCAGTGGGATTCAAACCCAGGTCTGGTCTGCTGTATGTCACCAGATTTGCAGCTCAGAGCCTTAGACCACTGCGCTATAATGCCTCCTAAATATAGGGTCAATAACTGTGTACATAGTGATTTTTTTTTTTGTCAAGCTTTGTGGCCTCTGATCCACTGCTTGCCTCTGTTATCAGACAATGCCCCGGTCTCCCAGCTCCATTCACCACTCCCCCTGCTGTCAAACCAACAGAACTCTACACAGGGCGAGATCTAAGATTCCAGTGCTGTTATTCTTGGTGGCCAGTGCACATAGAGTTTTTTGTTAATTTCGTCCCTGGATCCTGCCTACCAGCTGCACAGTGCCAGGCACTGCCTCTCAGGCCACACTAGCACACGGCGTTCCCCTGCAGAGGAGGTGAGCTCCCTGGCCAACCACAGGGATCGCTAGTGCACCAGAATATGGCACCTTTCTTCACCAGTTCAGAGCAATGGCATGCAGCAATACCTCTCAAGCCCTCACCTGGAATGTTCAGCCTGCTCCAGAGTCTACTCCCGAACTTGGGTTGCGAGAATGGAAGCATAACATATGGTGGGCTCCATACATAAAGAGTTTATCACTGTTACATGACGTGTACTTTGTTTATGTGTGCGATGAGCTCTGTTCTGCCACAGCACTGTGCTAGTGTAATAAAGATACTGGACTTGGCATTTCCGCCCTGTATTTACTGACAACAAGCACGCTGAGTGAATTCACCCAGAACATGCTATAAATAGTGTTGATAATAACAGTGGAGGAATGCTGAAACCTCTGTTTATCTACCCTTGTACTTTCCCATGGATAAAATGGAAATTGGGTTTTGAGTATCACTGCAGGCAACAAACTAAAACAGAAGCTGTAATGCAGAGCTGCAGTGTGTAAATCACGTAAAATCTTTGCCAGCATGGAAATAAATTTTGTAAGTTAATCAAGATATAATAATGCTGTGTTATAGATACTTTGTTAGGGGCATGGTATGGTATGGTAGAGGCTACTACAGGCTGTTTAAGATCGCTGATGACACTAACATGGCCGGGGTGGTGGACTCCTTTGAGGATGGGGACATATTTCAGGAGAACCTGAATGAGCTGCGTGCTTAATCAGACTTCTACAGCCCCCAATTCAATCAGCCAATTGCAAGGTGCTACACTTGCTAAGGAAACACAGGGGTAGGGCCTACACACTGTATAGGTGCCAATACAGAGAGATGCACTCACACACTGTATGGGTGCCCATACAGCGAGAGGTGCCCACATACTGTATGGGTGCCCATACAGCGAGAGGCACCCACACACTGTATGGGCTCCTCTTGCTGCAGTGGAAAGGAAAGGAACCAGGGGGCTATAACAGACAAGTGGCTGAAGCATAGCAAGCAGTGTGCAGCTGCTATCAAGAGGGACAGCAGAGGCTGGCCATCTAGCGCTGTGGTAATGCTACTATTTACTATCCAGGTGACTCAGGTTCTTGCCCCAAGCCCAGGACATCTGGTGCTGACTGATGATATGGGATTCTGGCAACTATCTCAGATGCCTCCTGTTTCCTTGGAAGAAGGGAACCTCCTACTACTGCACGACGGTTCCCTGGTGGCCCAGAGAGAGGGCATGTCTTGTGGGAAGGAATAAGTGATCTCTCTAGAGTGACCTTAAGCTTACACGCACTCGTTCAAGTGGCAACTGATACATAGATATTACACAACCAGTGTGGAGCTGGCAGGGGAGTTCTGAAGGTAGGCCAAGGCTCACTCATCCTTCCAATTATTCTGATGGGCATTTGCCAGGTTGCTGCTCAGGAACATGCCTTGGGGAGGGATGAGGGAGGGCTTATTGATAAAAAATACCCCTGCAGCCCAAGGAAGATTAAGCTGCCTATCACATACTCCTTGCCAGCTGCTCTGCCAAGACCTCGACCATCGAGTGAAGTTTCCTGCTTCTGGCTTGGGGAATCAGGGGGCCCACCCACAGTGAATACACTCTAGGTTACAGCTGGGATTCCTGAGAGGATATTGAACAGTGACTGATGGGTGGCTTGGTAGGGTGGATCACTGGAAGACTGCTACGGCAGGCAAAAGAGCTTGAATAGGTGGATGGAGGATCTGTCAACTGATGAGAAGAAACGGGGGATACAAAAAGAAAGTAAAAAAAAAAGAGGGCCAGCAGAAAACTGGTATCAAAAAGGGGTGACCAGCAGAGCAAGGGAAGTAATCCTGACACATTATAAGGCCCTGATCAGGCAGCACCTAGGGTACTGCACGCAGTTGTGGGCTTCTTAATACAAAAAGGACACTGACGCAGTCAAGAGGGTCCAGTGCAGGGCCACCAGAATGATCTGTAATGTGGGGACAAAAGTTGAGAGAAGCTAGAGGCCCTTACAATGGTCACCCTGGAGGAAAGGAGGCTAAGAGGCACAGTGGATAAGAAGGCAGTACAAGCCTTCAAGGTAAACAGACACATTTCTGCTTATGAAGAGAATCAACAGCAACCCATAATAGTACAGTGGGCAGGGAGTTCCTATAATCAGTGTATGTTTGCCCACACCAGTGACACTGGCTGGTAGTGCACTGCAATGCCAAGTGGTAGACTCAGTTTCAAGTTTTGTTCCCAACTCCCCCGCCGTTTACTGCTGAGGTATGGCGTGGAGGCACTGTGTGTGGACACAGGGTGGTGGGAGCTGAGCATCCCACTGAAGGAGCACCTCCTATGGTGGATGTGACACTGACATCATGGGTGACCAGACACTCCTCCACACCTTCTGGAAAGTGTCACGGAACACCACTGGTAGAGGCTGGTGAGGAGGGAGGATGCTACAGGGGAAGAAAAACCCAGACACACAAGTGAAAAATCCAGCGTGCCCATCCACTCCAGAGGCTGCTGAATGCCAAGATGTCCCACACTTCCCCTTCTACAGCTACAGCTGCTATCTTGTAGCCAGGTGCATATGAACTGGTCATTGGGGTGCCATGAGAGTTAAGCCACAGAGGGATAGAGAAGAGGCACAGATCTACACCCTTGCATGTGTGTTTTTTTTTGGGGGGGGGGGATGAGCAATGTCACTCAGCCTGATGTAATGCAAAAATTATACTAATAATGAATAAATGTTAAGGAGCAACTCTGCACTTCAGTATGTGCTTTCATAAATAAGATGGTTCGGCTACTACAATTCACCAGAGAATAAATTTTTTTCATTTTCACTGTTCCTTTCCAAGATTTTCAGCACATCTTCTAGTCCATCTAAACGTCTGTATAGAAAACATTTGCCTCTCCCCTGTTAACCTCACAGTGCCTTTGTTTATGACATCACAGTGCTCACCATGACAACAGACTGTGATGTTACAAACAGCAATTGTGCGCTTAGCAGGGGAGAGTCAGATACATTTTGAGAGACTCAGTGAAGTAAGTGCTGCATTGTCTACAATATTTAGTACACCAACAGCAGGGGAATGCACAAAAAATAACTAACTAGAACACGATACGTTAAAACATAATTGGTATAAATCTAGTGTTTTAAGCTCTTTATGATAACAGAGTTGCTCTTTAAGAAGAATTAGTCCATTTGCACAGAATACTTGTTTCATCCCTGCTTATGAGGCAGGGGAGAGAGACATGATGGACGTAGTGTCCCTCACAACTTTAAATTACAGGGATTTATTTAACTCTAAAAATTGATTAGCGTTTTGCTCATAAAAGTGCTAAATCTTTGTGAAAATGCATAGCTCTTGCCTTACTGTGTTTAACAAACACAGCACTTCTAGAAAATCTATATAAATACATTCTGTGCAGTTAGTATAGTCCCAAGAAAAAAACTGCTAATCAAATTATTTAAAACCCTGAATTATGATGTTCTATGTTATAAAGTCACACAAAAGTCTTCCCTTACCAGACTGGACACCCCTTTACAGCGCTTTCTCTCATTTCACCCTTAACTGGTCCCCCTACCCCGCACACACCACTACGAGATACACTTCAGACCAAGATGGCCTTTCCTGGAGGATGGTAGCTCATGCAAGGTACCCTGCTGATCTTCAAATCCTAGACTAATTACGCTTCCTCAGCTGCCTCTCCTTCCTTCTCACACAAACTCCTCCCTCTGCAGGCATTCTCCGCTGCTCAGTCCTTTGTTTATTCCTTACTCGTAGACGTTGCCCGCTGAACAAGCTGTTTTCTCCTGGTGACTCCTTTCCCTCTGGATCTCCCTCCCTTCTCATTTCAAGACATAAGTCAAGGAACTGGCCAGACCATCCTGCGGCTGCTTCCCTGTGACTGTAGCTGGCATCCTACCAGGGTTCATGAATTAACTTCACAACACTAATGGCGAGATTTTCAAAGGGCCACGTCTGTGTTTCGGATGTAGCTGCAGGATACGCGCAGTTGCCTGCCTTAACCTCTACACCACCTAAAAGGTTGTCCACCGTTCAAGCGCAAGTCACATTGAATGCACTCCGAAAATGATGCATGCATCATTATCTTTGCCATAAAATGCAGCATGCGTTGCAAATGAGTTGGGATGTTTGAAAATATGCTGCAAGCACCCCAACGCATTTGCCAGGACACAGCAAGCATCCAAAATACGGATGCAAGTGCTGCGCCTCTTGCTTTGAAAATCCCAGTCTGTTTATGTGCTCATTTTGCATCTGCAGTTTTAAATGATTATGTTCTGTACTGGTGTGTACAAACTTCCCTGTGTCACTTATTTTTTAGTGTTCACTGTCTTGTCTGTTAAATTACTGCACTTTTGTATTTTGTTCTGCTAACCCCATGGATCCTTCCCCACACACCTGGAAATGAGCTGTATGTCACTCAGAGTGTTCTCTCCTGGACACAATAATAAAATAAAGAAAATACAGTTATCAACACAACTAGTAGAAGGAATGTAGTATTCAAACTACGGCCCTGTCCACACTGTGTAGTGGTTTGAAAACATTTCTTAAAATGTCTCACTAACAGTGTTATAGCACTGCTGTCGGAGTGTCCACACTTCACTCCAACAACGTGTTAAACCTTAGTGAGTTCCCAAGCATCACTGCTGTACCAGCGCAATATGCCAGGGGTACCACACAGCATGCCAGGATACTCACAATCAGGCAAGAAGCAGAGAAGAAAAAGGCCAGTATTTTTTACAACTAGCAGCAGACGGTGAGCTCATCTATGTATTTATAAAAATGTTTCTTGGCTGTGAAGTATGAACAACTGAAAAATCACATTACAGGTCGCAGTTGCCCGCCTTTACCCGAGTAACAGCAGGTGGTCATGACCACACTGCCGTTAATGCGGGTTAAAGCAATCGCGTTGCTCCAAAACTGTGCAGCCTACCTCTCTGATCAGCATTAGCGAATGGTTTTAGAACACAGATTGTGGCACAGTTTTTAATGTGCTACAGTATAAATGCAAACCTTTTACACTGTTTTACCAGAGTTAAAACTACTTAAATGTCCTAGTGCAGACAGGGTCTATCAGAGCCATCAATACCTGACCTACCGAGAGAAGAAGATTAAGAAGGCATATGATAACAGCCTTCAAACTTTTGAAATAACAAAAAATTCCATTTGACCAGGCAAAGCTTCTAAATATATAATCAAATGAGAGAACGAAAGTACATAAGACACAGAAACACAGATTTTGACGGCAGATAAGGACCGCTTGGCCCACCCAGTCTGCCCATTTCCCTACCTATTGGATAAGCTGCAGATCCTAGTTAACCAGCAGCCTACTTCTTCCTACCCCCACCCCCTAGAACTGCCTTATGACTGTCCCATGCATGCTTGAATTCCACCACTGTTTTTGACTCCACAACCTCCTCCGGAAGGCCATTCCATGCATCCACAACCCTCTCTGTGAAAAAATACTTCCTTAAATTACCTCTGAGCCGCCCTTCTATCTTCAAATTGTGCCCCTTGTTCTTGCACACCTCTTTTTTTGAAAGATGCTACCCTCTTGGACTTTGTTGATTCCCTTGAGATACTTGAAAGTTTCTATTGTGTCCCCCCTGATGGGTAACAAACAGGGTTGCACCTGTGTTGGTTTACCGCTCGGTTATCGGAGGTCCGCGGAGCGGGTGTGTGGGAAACAGGAAAATAATTGCAATGTTCTGTTGCTAACATTAAGGAACAGCAATATCGCAGTCACAGATGGGGACGAACTGGCAGGGGAAAGTACAGTTACGTAAGAACTTACCGTAAAAGCAGATCTTCAAGAGAGGCTCTTGCAGTAGATACCAACAGGTAGGACCAAGCTGGCAGGCATCAGGACCCCACGGAAAATCCACCAGCCAGCAGCTCCGCGGGGACCAGCCCCCGGACGTCAGATAAACAGCAGTTAAAAGAGAGGAAGATTTCCATAAATACATTGATACAGTTTATCATCAGGTAAGGACTGCTTGGCCCACCTAGTCTGCCCATTTTTCCCTACCCACAGTATTACTGCAGACCCTGCCTGATCTCCAGTTCTTTCTCCCTCCCCATTCCTTTCCACTAAGATTCCCTTATGTTTATTGCATGCATTCTTGAACCCCACCACTGTTTTCTCCCCCACCACTTTGTAGGCTGTTCCAGGAATCTGCCACTCTTTCTGTGAAGAAGTACTTCATCACATCTCTCCTGAATCTACCTCCTCCAATTTCACAGCATGACCTCTTGTTCCTGCACGCTTATTTCTCTGAAAAATACTTTCCTCCTGTACCTTATTTGCCCCCTGAGGTATTTAAAGGTCTCTATCATATCCCCTCTTCCAGGGTGTAGGTATTGAGCTGCTTTTGTCTCTCCTCATTGGGCTTTTGATTCAGACCCCACACCATTTTAGTTGCCTCCTCTGGACTGCTTCCACTCTGTGTCCTTCTGGAAATGTGGCCCCCAGAACTGTACACGTTATTCTAGGTGAGGTCTACTAGCGATCTGCACAGAGGCGGCACCACCTCCCTTCTTCTACTGGTGATAACTCTTCCTGTGCACCCCAGCATCCCACTATCCCTCCAAACTGTCTTGTCGCACTGCTGGGCCACTTTTAGGTCATCAGAGACTATTACCCCTAAGTCTATCTCTTGCTTGCTGGTCATCAATAACATTCCCTCCATTTTGCACATTGCCCCTGAGTTTCTGAGCCCCAAGTGCATTATTCTGCACTTTTTTTGCACTGAAATCCAACTGCCACATCCTTGACTATTCCTTGAGTTTTTTGGGGTCTCTGCTCATTTTTTCCACCATCAACCCCAGAGTGTCCACCCCACTGCAATAACAATATAAAATAATAAAGTAAAATAAAGTAATATAATATTTAGAAACAACATAGGCTACGCACAAATGTGCAGATTGCCTATGCGTGGTGTATCCGCAGTGCGTAAGCAACCCTCAGTCGCTATGTTGCACAGTGGGGGTCCAGCAGACCTCTGGTGGATGTGTGGAAGGGTTGCACTCCCCTTGCGCAAATGATCCTCAGGCCAATTGTGCAGCTATGCACCACAGGCAGTCCTGGGCGTGTCCATGGGCATGCCAGCACTTCACGCCATTCACAAAATCAAGGAGAGCCAAGTGAAGGGGGAACACGGTATGGCAACAGGGACCCTGCTGTATATGTTGCATGTCCCCCACAGAGTACTCAAGCAGGTTGCAGGACGATGGAGCCCCCACGCCCCTCGCTATCTCTCTGCCTTCCCTTACTATTTCTGTCTTTTCTTCCCCCTTGCATATCTGTGAGTATAAAAATATATGTTAATCTTTATGTGGAAATGTGACTGATACAGGGATCCCTTTGTTTAAAACTGTATATAGTTATGCTGCTGAAATGATTGCAAAAACTATTTGGAACTCAAGGGGTTAACCTGAAATGCAGTTTTTAAGTCCTTTGCAGAGTTGTCAACAAGAGTTCAGTTCTAGGACACCATGTACTGTTATGTTGCACCTGCAAGGAATAAAACTTACAAGAGCATTCTGTGAGAAGCAGGATGCCAACGAGGCAAAGACTTGTTATAAAAAGAGCAGCAATGCCTTTGCTAGAGAGACAAGGAGAGTGAGAGACTGAAACTTGGAATTAAGAGATACCCTCAGAAGAAGGAATTAGTTTACTCTGTTTGTACTGCCTTTGTAAATAGTTATACTGAATAATTTTAATCTTTATTTTGCTGTTATTGAGAAAAATAAAACGCTATTTGTGAATTTTGAAACTGCTTCTGGTTTTCCTATGCTTCCTGACCTGTGCTTCGACGACGTATCAAAAATGAGTTTCTTTTATTTGGTTTTACCTTAAAAAAATGTTTATGAAAAATTCTTATACTTGTATGCAAGTGTAATATTACTCTGTAATTTCTACAACTGTATGTTAGTATTTTTCAACATATATATATGGGATACATGATGGGCATGAGTGTGATATGGCAAATATTGTCACTCCCGCAGAGTGAGCTCTGGATATCTCACGAGTGCCAAAGGCACGAGTGAGACATCCAGCTCACGATGCAGGAGTGACAATATTTGCTATAGCATTACCATCTGCCCATCATGTATCTGAGCATAATAGGGCCAAGAGTTTCAGAAGTTTTAAGGCTGTCTCGTGTTCTGTTCCTGTTAATGTGTTTGCTCATTCTGTGTGTGAGCTTTTCTGAATGGGCTGGCAGTGTTATAAACTCTGAGAGACACACAAGTGTGTTTTGCAATGCTAAATGAGTTAGTTTCAGATAGGAATGAGAAACATACTTTTGTGAAGCTGTATTGTTTAGCAGTCTGGCTACATTGAAGCTAAGAGCATGTAACTGTAATGAACTGAGAGGCAGCGTGTCAGAACAGCTGATACTGCTTTCAGTGGTAATTAAGTTAGCTGCAGGCAGAGTGTTCTGTGAAATTGTGCTCTTTAGGATTCTGGCTGCAGTGAAGTCGAAATTGTCACAGTAATTGGGTGAGAACCAGAGTTTGAGGAACAAGTGAGAGTGTGTTTCAGTGGTAGTTGAGTTAGCTGCAGGCAGTAGTTTAGACTGTTCTGTGAAGCTGTGCTGTTTTGAATTCTGGCTGCATCAAGCTGAGAGCATCACAGTAATGAGCTGGAAGTTGGGGGATAGGTGTTTTGTAATGCTCACTGAGTTAGTTGTAGGCAGTGAGACCTCTCAGGTAGTTCTGCATTTGTGTCTATGGTAACAGCACAGGTGTTTCTTTCATGCTGAAGGGAAAGCTGCCTAGGGTGATGATATCAGTGACCTTTTGTGACCTGTGTGTGTAAATGTCTCATATCATCACAGTAGAGCAGAGAGTAAAAATGTCACACTGCAGTGGATGATACGCTGTTTTATCTCACTCATTTACCACTCACCCCTATTGTATTTATATACATATATATATACCAAATTCAGATGCGTACAAATGTGTGGACAGAGTGGAATAAGGAGTGCATTTTTAAAAATAATGTTTTTTTTTTTCTAGGTAAGAACTGATCAGATGCCAACAATGTTGAGCATAATGTTGGCAGGTACGAGTAATTTACATACAAGTTTTAAAATATAGTGAGTAAACAAATTTGGGATGGGTACGAGTGCTGTAAATCTGGGGAAAATGCTCATTTTGAATGACCCGTTATGTTACGGAGCACCATTTGTTGGAGTGTGGAGCATTTACAAATGTTGGGTGAGTACTGGTATTCATTAAAAAACATTCTGTCGGCCTGTCAGTGCAGCGGTTGGATTTCCGCTTGGGACGCCGGCGACCCGGGTTCGGGAACGGACTTGGGTCGCTGGAGGGCCGACTGGGGAGAAGGAGGAGCGCCCACCACAGCTCCATCTTCCGGGTGGTCAGTATCTGCTGACCCCTAGCAGAGGTTGGGGTTCAGCATGACATCCGACCCACAATGCTTGGGGAGAGACAGACGTCAGCGTAAGCCCAGATGTCATGGTATATCTCTCCTCGGTGGAAAACCATTGAAAACGGCACCCTGGCTGGTCAGATGATGGCCCCCCCCGATCCTCATTCCCGGGCTCCTGGACCTCCATTAGCCGCCTCAGCAGCACCCAGGGTCATTGGACTTGGCCGAATAGGCTCTTTCCCTACGAAGGTAAGGGACCCTCTGGACGAAGGGATATGTTAGGGATACCTGGGCTGGCCACGATGTG
This sequence comes from Neoceratodus forsteri, assembly GCA_016271365.2. NCBI lineage: Eukaryota > Metazoa > Chordata > Ceratodontiformes > Ceratodontidae > Neoceratodus > Neoceratodus forsteri. The sequence goes on along the minus strand of JADMNL010000025.1, from coordinate 366,249,295 downwards.
GGGCAGTGGGGTCGGTGCACCGGGGTGGGGTAATCCATGTGGGGGCCAGAAGGGAAGTCCGGTCAGGTGCATGGGGGGCGATAAATACCATAATACAAAAAAAAAAAAACAATTCTGAAGAGTATTTCCTAAAATGAGGTGAATAAAACAGGTTGGTACTCACCTTATCTGGAGCCCTATGCGTATATATATACATATACATATTCTGAGATATGTTTCATATACAGTTAGAATAGGTTAATCCTGACATATAGCTGGAAAACAGCTGGATCATATGTGTTATTTATCTCAATTGTATACTGATGATAAAAGTTAAATATATGTTTTATATAGCAAATAAATATATTTTTATAATAACTAAATATGATTTGTATATATTTTACATATACATTGAAAATAAACGTAGACTACAGCTACAATACATATTGAATCCATTATTTCTACATATCTTCTTATAGCAAAATACGGTATTTCACTATTTTCAAGTCAGCCTCAGTTTGAAGGCGCCCTCAAAAAGCAGTCATGACTCCGAGCTATTTTTGCGATAAAAGCCTTCCCTGTTTACAAGCTACGGCTACTACTCAATATGAATTCTATTCACGAGCGGTTGAGTGCTGGTGCCAATGCGCAACGGTAATGAATGCAAGTGCAAGTGCAGGGGGCATAGCCATGAATATGCAGCGCAGTGCGATATTCAACAGCAGGCAGATGGCGCAAGAGAGGAGCAAACGGGACTTGTGTGGAGCAGACTTGGGCCCATAAAGAGGAAGCAAGCGAGGGAAGGAGGCTTGCGCCAGAGGGGAGCCAGATAGAGGGAGAGCGAGCGGGCAGGCTATACAGCAGGAGGGGAGCCACAGAGAGACAAAGGCAGGCTGGGAGTGGCATACAGTGTGGGCCAGGGTGTGAGACACTGACAGAGGCTGTGAGTGTGAGCGGGGTGTGTGTGTGTGTGTGTGTGTGAGCGTGTGTGCGGGTGACACAGTTGGAGGCAACAACCACAGCATGTGCCTGTGACACCAGGCACAGGTGGGGCTGCACAGGGGCCCCGATAGGTGGGAGGCGGAGGCCACAGCCCTCAGTCCACCGGCCAGGATGCCAGAACACAGGTGTGCACCCAGTGCAGGGGTATAAACAGCAGCACACAGCCGGGGGCCCTGGGGAGACAGCCGCCCGGGGGAGGGGGAGGGGGAGACATCCCAGGCCATGGCCAGTGCCATCTTCCAGATGGAGGCAGTAATGAGGGGTGTGAGGGGGCAGCTTGCAGACTGGCGCGGCACTGAACAGGTGGTACCACACCCACACCACCTTTGAACAGTACAGTGACACAGAGATTGTGGGCCAGTATCGTCTGAACCAGGCAGTTCTGAGGCAGCTCTGTGAGCTGTGCAGCGAGGAGATGCAGGCAGTCACAAGACGGAGCCATGCCCTGTTGGTGGAGACAAATGTTACAGCTGTCATGTCCCTGCTTGCCATGGGTACCTTCCAGAGACCAACGGGGGACACCACAGGCATAACCCAGTTGGCCGTGTCATGGCTCCTCACACAATTCCTCAGCGCACTGCTGCCACATGTTGCGGAATACATTCATTTCCCCAGCACACAAGCAGAGCGTACAGCGAACATGCAGGAGTTCCACAGGGTGGCACATATGCCTGGTGTGCTGGGGGCCATCAACTGCACCCACGTCGGCATCCGTGCACCACCTGGCCTGGAGGGGGTAGCGTACATCAACAGGAAGGGCAACCCTAGTGTCAACTGCCAGGTGGTGTGCGATGCAAGGGGGCGCATAATGTCTGTGCCACACACCCTGGTGGAGCACATGATGCCTTCATCTGGCACCAATCAGTACTGTGCCACAGCTTCGAGAGTGGGGACATCCCTACCAGCCATCTAGTAGGTGAGTATGCTGCAGAAGCGGAATGCCGGGCATAACAGGGCAGGGCGTGGGGGATGCTAGGGCAGGGGTGCCAGGGGGTGTGGGTGGGATGGCGGGGGGGGTGCAGCGACACATGCCACCATGCAAACCAGACATCTCTACACACAGGTGACAGTGGCTACCCACTCCAGCCCTGGCTGCTCACCCCCATACTGGCGCCCGTCGACCCCAGTGCAGGAGCAATACAATAAGGCACACACCAGCACATGGAATACCATTGAGCGACTGTTTGGGATGCTGAAGTAATGGTTCTGTTGCCTGGACAGGTCTGGTGGTGCCCTACAGCACAGACCCTCAAAGGCCTGCGGCCTATTCCTGGCCTGCTGCAGACACCTGCAAGGACCTGGTCGCGTTCCTGCAGTGAGACCCCTTGGGGAATGTCAGAGACACCCCCGTGGCCATCACACAGCCAGAGTCCGCTGGGCAGTCAGCTGCAAAGCAGACACAGACACAGATGGATAGCCTCTGTTTGGTTGTTGCAGAGGTTCCTTACCACACACTTTTTACTTTGGTGTAATTTTGTGGAATGGTTTTGAATAAACTGCAGTCCCCTGCATTGTCGGAAACATAATCGGACTGTGTTCTTCATTTCCACTAACAGAAGTCGGATTAATAGTTGATGTGGTAACTCGTTTGCGCACTTCTTTTCTTTCTGTGGACTGATGGTCACCAGTATCCTGAATCCAGAGGTACTCAGACTGCAAATTGAGTTGCGCAGATGGAACTGGAACAGAGCGAGAACAGAAGGAGGCAGACCGTGAGGAGCATGAGCACCAGCGAGCTGCAGAGGAGAAGAGGGAGCGAGAGAGCCGAGAGGCAGAATGGGAACAGCGAGAGGCAGAGCGACAACAGAGGGAAGCAGACCGTGAGGAGCGTGAGCGCCAGCAAGCTGCAGAGGAGAAGAGAGAGGAGTGCCAGAGGCAACACGAACTGGAGAAGATATGACTCTGACCAGCGGCACAAGAGTAGGTAAGTGGCTTGGGTTTAACTGGGACTGCAGGACTGGATTACAAATTGAACTCCAAATTAATAGCCGAGTTTAAAGAGGGGGAGGACATGGATGCTTTTTTAAATTCTTTTGAAAAAGTTTGTATTCAGGCTAAAATTCCTAGAGAGTCCTGGAGCTTCCAGCTATACCCACTATTTACCGGGAAAGCTCGGGATGCATTGGGTCCAATAGACAATGAAGACAGCAATGATTACAGCAAGCTAAAAGCTGCACTACTAAAAAAGTTTGAATTAACTGCTGAATCATACAGAGCTAAATTCCATAAGCTCAGGAGAAGCCCTGATATGAGCTACGAGGAGCTAGCCACGAAACACCGTCAGTTTTTAAAACGTTGGTGGGAGGCAAACTCTGTTGATAAAATTGAAAATGTGATTTTATTAAAACAGTTTTATTGGACATGCCCAGCAGAGCTAAAAACCTGGCTAGAGGACTGAGATCCAAAAACAGTGCAAGAGGCTGCGGAACTCTCGGACCGCTATGCCAAGAGCAGATCTGCTCTGAGAGTGAATGGGGCAGGTGTGGCAGCGCAGAAAGGGAAACGCACACCTTCAGGGCAGCTAAAACCCTCACTGCCTCCACCGAAACCAGTTAGCCCCAGGTTTCAGAGAAAAGATTTCTCGGAGAGAAGAACTGAATGTTGGTTGTGTAACGAGACTGGGCATATTGCCAGACAGTGTCCCAAAAAGGCAAGTCATAATACACAACCGGGTACTAGAAAAGAAGTGGGTTGTTTGTGTGTCCCTGGAAGCATGCCAGTGAACATGAGGGAACACATGCACCCAGTCATGGTGAATGGTGTACAGATGCAGGGGTTATGGGACACAGGGGCATCCCTGACATTGGTAAAGGGGGATCTGGTACATCCTGGTCAGCTTATACCCAATAAATACGTCACTGTACAGGACTTTACGGGCACGGAGAAACATTGCCCTTCACTAGTGTTCTCCTAGACTGGGGTGAAACAGGGGGAAACTGTGCAACAGGTGGCTGTAGCCAAAATATTAGCAGTGGATGTGATCCTGGGTAACAATCTCCAGCAGGTGATAGCATGTGCAGTTACCCGTAGCTAAGCGGCAAGGGAAAATTGTTGCTCCCTGAACCCCACAGAAACCAGTGTGGAAACCACTGAGAGGCTGGTGCCCCAGCCTGTGTCTCCAGATGGGGAGACTGATAAAAAGGGGGTAGAAATTTCCCCAGTAGCAAGTAACCACACAGCTACAGAGGGTTACTCTGAAGAGGGAGGGGTGACCCCTTGTCAGAGGGTTGGGACTGACAGTGATCCTGAGGGCCCTGACGCTAGTGCTAGGAACCCTAGTTTAGCGACTGACAGTCCCATGCCTTGGGATTGTGTGAGGGGTTTGCAGCTGCTCAGAGGAGTGACCCTAGTTTAGAGAAGCTGAGGGCTTGGGCAGACACTGATGGAGCACAGGGAGGTGACGGCAGACATAAGGTTTATTGGGAAAATGGACTTATGTAAACACAGGCAGTACAGACAGAGGGAGGGATGCTAGGCAGGCAGCTTGTCATTCCCCGAGGGTATCGTGAGCAGTTGCTCAAAACTGCACACGATGTTCCCTTGTCTGATCATCTGGGAATTGCGCGCACTACGCAGCGGTTGGCCCAGAATTTCTACTGGCCTAGCTTCACCCAGCAGGTGAAGGAGTATTGCAGGTCTTGTGACCGGTGCCACGAAATAGGGAAGGCGGACAAGAAAACCCAAGCCGCCCTGATTCCATTGACCACAGTAGAGGAGCCATTCCAGAGGGTGGGAATGGATATTGTGGGGCCTTTAAATACCCCCAGCTCCTCAGGGAAGAGATTCATCCTGACTGTGGTGGATTATGTCACCCGGTACCCAGAGGCAGTCGCCCAATCCTCTCTGAGGACAGACAAAGTGGCAGATGCCTTACTTGGGATTTTCTCCCGTGTTGGGTTTCCACAGGAGGTAATCACTGATCGAGGGGGTTCCTTCATGTTGGACCTGATGAAATGTTTATGGAATTAGTGTGGGGTGGTGCAGAGATGCAAGACCCCGTATCACCCACAAGTCAATGGGCTTGTGGAATGATTTAATGGTACCCTAAAGTCAATGCTCCGAGCGTTTGCTGAACAGCATGGGAGGGACTGGGAGAAATACCTTCCCCACCTGTTGTTTGCATATAGGGAGGTGCCCCAAGAGTCGACAGGATTTTCCCTTGAACACTTGTAGTGGACGCCGGGTACGTGGGCCCCTAGACTTGATCTGGAAGGACTGGGAAGGCAAGCACGCCACCAAGGGAACTCCCATTGTGGATTACATCCTTAAGTTTAGGGAAAGGCTGAAGGAGCTTATGGGGACAGCCCAGAGCAAACTGGCAGCTGCCTAACAGAAACAAAAAGTGTGGTACGACCGCCGAGCCAGAGCTCGCTCGTACATGGTGGGTCAGGAAGTCATGGTCCTTATTCCAGTCCAGAAAGACAAGCTGCAGACTGAGTGGGCAGGACTGTACAAAGTGGTTAGGAAGGTAAATGACGTGAACTACATTGTGGAGTTACCTGACTGCAGACAGAGAGAAAGGATGTACCATGTCAACATGATGAAGTCGTATGCCAATAGGGCTGACATGATGTTTGAGGTGTGTAGTCATGGGAAGGGGACGGACGAAGGAGACTCCCTTCTGGACTTGCTGGAAGACAGTAAGCTGGAGTCCTCTGTGGAGGCAGTAAAATTGTCTCCCCAGCTGATCCCAGGCCAGTTCCAGAAAGTAAGGGAGGTTTTAGCAGACTTTGCCACCTTGTTTAACGTCAAGCCTGGACTAACCCCTTAGTGACACACAATGTGGAGAGAATGACACAGACGCCCATACGGCGGACAGCATATCGGGTACCAGAGGCTGCCAAAAGGACATCAGGAGGGAAGTGGAGGATATGCTGGATTTAAGGGTAATCCAGAGATCCTACAGTCCCTGGGCCTCACCTGTAGTCCTTGTACCCAAGCCAGATGGCTCAACTCTTTTCTGTGTGGACTATCATGGACTGAATGCAGTCACGAAGTCAGACAACCACCCGATGCCCTGGACGGACGAACTCCTGGACAAGTTGGGAGGGGCGACCTACCTTATGACCACTGACCTGACAAAAGGGTACTGGCAGGTAGAGTTGACGGACAGGGCTAGGGAGAGGTCAGCCTTCATCACTCCGATAGGCTTATTTGAGTTTAAAGTAATGCCTTTTGGAATGAAGAACGCCCTGGCCACTTTCCAATGGTTGGTGAACCAGGTGTTAAATGGTGCTGAGGATACGCTGTGGTGTACCTGGATGACACTGCCATCTTTAGTACAAGCTGGGAGGAACACCTATCCCAAATTAGAGATGTGCTGGGCAGGATGCAGGGGGCCGGACTCACTGTCAAAGCTGAGAAGTGCCAGGTGGCCATGGGAGACGTGGCATACCTCGGGCATGTGGTAGGCCGGGCACAGCTCCGTCCTAACCAAATAAAAATAGAAGTAATCCAGGCATGGCATAGACCAGAAACTCAGAAGCAAGTCAGGAGTCTTCTCAGGACAGCAGGGTATTATAGAAAATTTGTACCCAACTACAGTGCCCTGGCTGCTCCCCTATCTGACCTGACAAAGAAAAGGATGCCCAAGAAAATTACCTGGGGCTCAGCCTGTGAGGAAGCCTTTTCCAAACTAAAGGAGATACTGTGCAGTGCTCCTGTTTTGACAAGTCCAGACTAAATCAAAATCAAATCAAATCAACTTTATTTTTATTGCGCCTTTCAAGACCAAGGCGCTGTACATAAAACCAAATACATAAAAATAAAATTCAAACAAGAACATTAAAACAGATCATCCATGACTAGGGAAAGCTAAGCTAAATAAACAGGTTTTTAACTCAATTTTAAATCTATACACAGTTGGGCATTCTCTCAGACTATAGTAAAACCTTTATAGTTCAGACTGATGCCTCAGATGTGGGTATTGGGGCAGTACTGAGTCAGACATCCAGCCAGGGAAGGGATCACCCAATTGCCTACCTGAGTAAAAAGTTACTTCCCAGGGAGCAGGCATACTCCACGGTGGAAAAGGAGTGTCTGGCCATAGTGTGGGCCCTAAAGAAATTGGAGCCATACTTGTAAGGGCAGCATTTTGTGGTGCTGACTGACCACAACCCCCTGGTTTGGCTGACGCAGATGGGGAAAAACAATGGTAGATTGCTACAACGGAGTTGTGCTTTACAAGGGTATGATCTGAAAATCGTATATAAGGCTGGAGCCAAAAAACAGAACTCAGATGGGCTGTCTAGGGTCTATGAGGAGTGAACTGATTTGGGAAGCTCATCCCATGTAGGGGATAGAACCCCCAAATTCAGCTAGGTGAGGAGGAATTATGACTTGGTCAGCCAGTTCTGAGTGCTATATCATTTTTTTATTAAATATAAAAAATATAGGGAAGTGTCTGTCAGGAAGAACTTACTGTCTGGCTGAAATGACATATCAAACACCTTTCAGGCATAAGTTCAAAGGACAGGACGTAGGTCAAACTACAGAGATCTGAGGTGCAATTAGCTTGTTAAATTTGCTTTGAAGCCCCAGAAATAAAATATCCATTCATGACATCCTCAGGGAAATCATTTGATTTGCACTAGGTGCCATGAAAGAAGGAGAATATGCATGTTTGGGGAGTCTCCCAAGACAGCCAGTAACTACATCAAAGAGTCTTTTGATGTCTATGTGAAGCAGGTCCCAGACTAAATTAGGAAGCAAATATGCATTTGCTTAGGGTATTCACTGGATTACATCAAAGAGACTTTTGATGTCTGGGTGAGGCAGATCACAGACCGGTTTTGACAAGTCACATGATTTTCATTTTTGTCACCTATTTTTTTTTTTTAAATATCTTAGTAAGACATCCTGTTTTATAAAATATAAATGTTACTACACCAAGGCGGAGTTAGGTGACCTCAGAGAGAAGGCCGGCTCAAGACTGCTCGTAAATATACTGAGCAGACCTTACAGAGATGACATTCATTTTCTGACTGAGAGAGAGAGGAACATTGAAGCACTGAAAGATTAAGAAAGTAAGACTACAATTAGCTAAGACCAGTCTGAGTGTATAGATTGTAGGAATTTGCACTTTCAAACCTGTTTTGTTTTTAAGGCTGTATGTGTTGGGCTATCTTGTTCTGTATTTACTGTTTTGCTAGTTTTATCTATTTTAAAGTAAAGATATATATTTTAAAAAACAGAAACTGCCTGGTGTGCCTTGAAACTTCTTTTTTTTTATAAGTGAAGCTTAGATGGTTATAGTTGACACTGTGCGTGTGCTTATTGTGATGCCAAACTGGGAAACAGAAAAGAGTTCTCTAGGTTCTACATAGAGTTCTAAGGGTTCATTTTGAAATACCTGGTGAGGTGCCTGTAGGCAAAGATATCTAGCCCCCCCAAAGACATAATTATCTGAGCCTGATAATTGGGTACGCTAACAAGAGGTTATCAGTTTGAATCCCTCCAGAACTTGGAACTAAGGTGACTTGAACCCACGAAACAGACAAGAGGGTTACCTTGATCTGTTCACTGTTCACAGTTCTACGCTCAGAGGTTGGCACTTTAGGAGTAGAGGGCTGAGCGGGTTTGTGACACTGTTAACTATCACCCTCTGCCTCCTGTCCTTTAACCAGTTCCTAACCCAATTTACCACTATGGATCCCACTCCTAGGTTGGTCAACTTTCTAAGCAGCCTTCTGTGTGGCACTGTGTCAAAGGCCTTCCTAAAGTCTAAATTGACCGCGTCCACTGCTCTACCCTGATCGTTTTCTCTGGTCACCCAGTCAAAGAAATCTATTAGATTCATTTGGCATGACTTCCCCCCATGAATCTGTGTTGTCATCTTTTCTCCCTCCCATGAATCTGTGTTGTGATCTGGAACACTGAGCATTTATCATGGTTAAATTTCATTTTGTTAACCAAGGACCATATTTCAATTTAAGACACTTTCCATGCTTAATAATTTAGACTCAGTGTCTACTTCACCAGCAAGTTTGGTGACGTCTGAAAACTTGCTAATCTGATTTCTAATATTAATGTGAAGATCACCAATAAAAAGACTAAACAGAGTGGGCCCCAGCACTGAACCTTGTGACACACCGCTGCTCACCGCTGCCTCTTCCAAGAAGAAGGTTCCTACTCTGACCTGCTGTGCTCTGGGTAAGCCAACTTCCAATCCACTTCGTAAGGTATAGACTAAAGCACATGTTGTCCAAGATTTTTAACAAGTTCATGATGGGGAACTTTATCAAATGCTTTTTTGAAGTCTAAGAAGATGATGGCCACTGAGATACCAAGGTCCAAATTCTTACTGATGTTTATGTAGATGGACACCAGGTTGATAGTGCATGATCTACCAGGTTGAAACCCATGTTGGGTATTATCAATTATAACCTGACAATGTTGCTCCATGCGAAGACAAGATTTCAAAAGTTCTTCCAAGACCTTGCAAATATGGGAGGTAAAATTTTTAATTTTTTTTATTTTAGTCTTTTGGTAACTGGGTAAGGCCCCCTAGGCACAAGTGCCTGTTTTCAGGGGCAACCTGGGAGCACTGGGCAGTTAAGTGACTTGCTCAGAGTCACACAGTATGCAACTGGAGCTTGTGAGAATCAAACTCAGGTCTGGTCTGCTGGATGTACCAAGCTCATTCATAGCTCGTTCCTCTAACCTCTAGGCTATACTGCCAGACCCTAACCTCTAGGCTATACTGCCAGCCCAAAATTAATGGGTCAATAGTCAGCCACAAGGGTCTTGCTTCCCTTTTTTTTTAAATAGGGGCAACAGTAGCTTTCCTCCAATCGGATAGAACATGACCAGTGAAAGAGCTGGTGGCACGTTCAGGACAACTTTAACAAAACATAACATTTAGGCGCTGTCCAGTTTGTATTTCCCATTAGTTCTGTATTTCTCCTCCCCGTTATTTAGTAGTGAGGTGATCTGCATGAAAACAGGATCTTTGCTCCAAAACAGTTCATCTATTCCTGCTGCTTTCTCCCTTCCTGAAGTCATAGAGCACTGCTTATGACTTCACAGTTACTCCCATGACAACAGATTTTGATATTACAAGAGAAGATTACGACTTGACGTAGAGAGTAAGCTATAGAGGCAGATGAACTCAAAATTAATTCTAAGGAACAACAATCATATATTCATACACATTTCTTTAGTAATAATTTATGGGGAGGAGAAATATATAAAATATAAATGGAATGCAAGCAGAATTGTGCCTAATTAGTATATTTTTTAAAGTTTTCTTTGAGGCATCAGTAGCTCTTTAAGATAGATTTGTGAAACAGAATTGAAAGTGGATGACATAAAACAGATGACAACCCATTCAGAATTTTTGGATGGATTCCATCTGGACCCGGGGAAGAATTACAGTTCAATGTTCTTGAAACAGACGAAACCTCATCTGTAGCAAATTCTTTAGGAGCATTACATACCTTTTTATAGGCTTCTAAATGCAACCCGTATCATTAAATACTGTATTAAAATATTTGTTAAAACATTTGCTAACTGTTGTTGGTCCTGAGTAAAGGAACCTCCCTCAATGAGAGGGCCCAATGATTAGGAATTGCTTTTAATATATATATTTTTTTTTGTACCCCCCCTCTGCATCAGATTTTCCGCCGGTCACGGATCCCCTGCTCGGCATCCCCCCTCTTGTGGCTCCCACAGTACCCCCTGGCTTGCCCCCAAGGCAGGGACATGGCACCCTCGGCCCTTAGGGTGCCACGAACGTCCTAATAGGCTGGAGCCGTGTTTTTGGGGAGTTTCCATTGCAGCTCCCGAGGGACGGCACGGAGGCGCTGGAGGTGGGCAGAGTTTTTCCCTTTTTTAGGGGGCGGAGCGCGTAATGACGCCAGCGTCTGCCCCGCCCCATCTGACGTCCAGGCCCCGAGTGCTGGGGTTCTCCGGTCTCCACCAGAGTCCTCCGTGCACCGGTGACTCACCACCCTCCCTGGATCAGGAGAGCAGTCATGACGCTCGATCCTTCTCCCCGGCCGGCCCTCCGGCGACCGAATCCGTTCCTGAACCGGGTCGCCGCCCGCAAGCGGAAGTCCAACCGCTGCGCAGGCGGGCCGGCCACTTTTAATATTATTGACGTAAGCATAGAATGATTTAAGATTGTCCCTGGAGTGTGCAATTCTAAATTCAAGTGTTTTCCATTCTGTTTTTATAAAAGTCTTAACTGATTTAAGTAAAATCTTGTATCTACTTCTGTTGTCAGGTGTGGTGTTCTTTTGATATTTTATGAATGCTGTGTTCTTTTTATTAATGAGATGTGTAATATATTGAGTAAACCAGGGTGGAATTTTCCCTTTCTATTTTCTCCTTTTGAGAGGTACAAATTGATCTGCCATGTACAACAGTAAATTCTTTAAAAAGGACCAACAGTCCTCAGTGGTAGAGGTAGCATAATTTCATTCCAATCAAATGAATAGAAATAGGTCTTAATTTCATTGTACCTTGCTCTAGTATAACCTTTGATATTAGCTACATCCATTTTATTCTGTTTACATTTGAGAAGACTACAATGTACCATGTTGTGATCACTGGTGCTGAGGGGGCACTGTATTACTACTTCTGATAGATCACTTTCAGTATTAGTTAGAATCAGATCTAGGGTGTTATTCTCTCTAGTAGATTCAATAACCGTCTGGTCAAGTCCTAGTTCCAACATCAAATTAATAAAATCATTTTCTAAGGTTGTTTCACAGCAGAGTGATGCCCAGGTAATGACTGGGAAATTAAAGTCACCAGTTATAATTACATCACCCAAAGTTGACATTGCCTTACTTTTGTTGATAACAGCGATATTGTAATCCATAGTACTAGCTGGTGGCCTGTAACATGTGACAAGGAAAATTTTAGGTCTATTTCCAAAAATTAAATTGAATCCATATACTTTTGATGTTTATATCAGTTACTGAGAACGTCATATTGAGAACAAGCAAGTTCCACCTTAGCCTATATATAGACACCTCCTCCCTTTTTATGTTCCCTATTTTTATAGAACAGGTCATAGCCTGGGATCTCTGAAAACCAAGCATGTCAGGTCCTACCAGGTTTCCATAATGGTTGCAATATCAATATTGTCTCTATTTAAAATAACTTTGAGTTCAGATTTCTTGATTAAATTCAAGCTTCTGGCTTTAGCCAGAAGTATCTTGCAAACTTTTATGTTATGCTCTATCACAGTAGAAGATGGCTTGCCCCGTGCCCCCATGGTACCTAGTTCAAATATATAGAAATGTACATTTCAGATTTTTTTCCCCAGAACTGAGCTACCTCTGCTATTTAAGTGGAAGCTATCCCAGCAGTAATAACTAAAGTTAGATTCAAATTCCTCCCAATGGGTTAAGCAGTGAAAGTCATTTTGTAAACACCACTTTTGCAACCATTCATTTATCATTTTGGCTTTTCTCATTCTATACATACAACACTGGGTACAGGTAAGCGCTCCGAGAAGCAGATCTGACAACCTTGGTTTTTTAAAGCCTGACTGAGTTCGATAATCTTTTTTAATATCACCAGTAGAGCACTTGTTAATATTATTTGTCCCTGCATGGAGAATAACTAATGGGTAGTCACCAGCATTTTTTAAGATGACATATGTCATAATAGCTATATCTGAAATTTTGGCCCCTCTATAGCTACTACAAGTGCAATGATTTTTGTCAACTTTACATGTATCTATCAGCAAACTTTACTACGGAGTCTCCTAAAAAAAAAACCTCTCTAGGTGATAGAGGTATGTTCCTGGTCGGGACTACTTTCTTGGAGAACCATAATGGTCTCTTTTTCCTTCTGCTTCTGCTTACTTCCTTCACACATATGTAACCCCCTGCAAATGGGGGTTCCCAAAAGACTTCCAGGAGCTTGCTTGAATGCTCCAAGCCTGAATGGTGTTTGGCGTTTAAGCCATTTATCAGTGAGTGTTTTTAGAGCCTCTGGTACTGTCTCTTTAAGAGCTGTCTGCTTGCAGACATAATTAGTTTGTATGGGGGACTGTGTGCTTCTGTTTGAGTACCACTCGAGCTGCTGCCAATTCACTCCATTTTGCAGTCACTAGGAGTGCAAGGAACCTATCTGAAAGATGTAACTGTTTGCCAGAAATCATTTAGAGTAATAATGAAATTACAGTTTGTCTAACCTGCTTTCTTTGCAGTCAGAACTGTGTCTGCCTAGTTCCCCATTCTGGTTTTGAACTGCTGAACTGGACCAATCAGTGTGGGTAAGCTAGCTCTAAAATGGTGCCTTGGACGAATCAGAACTTGGACTCATAATCTGAGCCAGCCACAAGAGGATTGTATGGGCAGTGACTCTGGGAGATGTAGTTTAGACTTGGCCTTTTTGACCAACAGGACAGTCTATTGTGAGTGACAGCCAATCCAGTCAAGAACTGGGAGGAACTCAAAGGAAGTGCCTGGTTTTGTCTGTTGGAGTTTCAGTTTTAGCTCTGGCAGTGAAGGGAAAGGAACCCTGTGCTCCTTTCAGTGCAGTTTTAGTCGGGAAACATGTGTAAGGCCCAGAGTTCGGGTCTGCAGCTTGTGTAACTGCTTGTTAGGACTGAACTGGCCCTGTGAAGAGAATCAAAGGATATCTGAAGAGTAGAAACCAGGCTCACCCTGTAGAAGACTGGAGAAATTGCTGAATTGCACTCGGTCTGTCAGGAACTGAATCTGCTGTGTGTTCTCCCGGTATTGTGCAGTAATTGCGATCGGGATAGAGAAGCAGCCTGCCTGGGTAGTACTTTTTTGCCATATAAATGTGTGAGGAGACCTGTGGAGCTCAAGAGTAGCCCTGCTGACATTGAAGGACCCTATCTTGTTTGGAGGTCGTGAGTACTAATTCAGGTCGCTCCCTGTTGAATTGCCACAATAAATCCAAATGGAATCACTGTACTGCTGACTGTTTAAACTAATTTTTCTTTCTCTGTGGGAAAGGGCCCCTACCAGCTGCCACGGTTTGGACTAGCCACTAGGCTTGGGTACCCAGGGACAGTAACTGGTAGGGATAGGCCTGTGCACAGAGCCATAGGTAGATAGTAAAGTGATAAGCTAATTAACTTGATTTCCCTGTCCTTGTTATATTCCCCTAAATAAATCAGAGCTGCTTGTTTCAGCAAAGTTATAAGGCCTGAGGTATTTGTCTATGTTAAAGTATTGTACTGTGATTGTTTGCACTGTATCTTATTTTACAGGAGGTCCCGGTGCCTGAACCAGCCCTGGGGGTAAGTGTATACTGTGAAGGTAATTCTGATATATTGTGTGGGCCACTAGTGGGAAGAAAGGGGGGTTGCAGTGTCCCAGAGGGCTGTGACCAAGTAAGTTTAACTATTGCAAACCCTGACCTCTGGGTGGAGGCACCCGCCATTGGATCCAGGCCCCTCAACCTGTTAGTGGCAAATCAGGCAGGGGTAGTAGCCCCTGGGATAGCGCCATCTAGGGGTTACACATAGGTTAGTTGCTTTAGTCATCTCCTCCCTTATTATCCCCCACTGTACTTCTACCCCTCCTTTGCACTCCTCCACCCCTCTTAGGCAGCTCCTGTGACAGTCACCCATTTCTTTAAAATCTGTCCTCTTAAAGTCCAGAATCTTCATTCTCATGTGGTTCGGCTGTGCTCCCGTCTTTATGTTGAACCATACCATCACTGGTACCAATAGGACTGCCCACTATGACATCTTCAATACTGTCCCTAATTGTAGGCACCAGATCCAACACTGCATCATTCCACTCCCTTCTTTGACTAAGTGCTTGAGAAAGGCCCTTTGCAGGGAGTCAAAGATGGCCCTGCTCCTTGCTGGAGCTGCAGCTGGAAGACTCCACTCTACATCTGGCAGACTGAAGTCGCCAACTAGCAGCACCCCCTCCTTACCTGCCATTCTGATTATGGCTTTCTCAAGTACCTTATCCATCTCCTCACCCTGTGCAAGGGGTCTGTAAACTACTCCAGCATGGATAGTATACCCAGTGTCTATCTCCAGATTGACCCATAGTAATTCCAGTACCTCACTCTGCTCTTTGTGCCCCTGTACCTCTGTAGGCTTGATACTCTCCGTCACATATAATATAACCCTTCCTCCTTTCCTCCCCTCTCTGTCTCTCCAAAACAGAGTGCATCCTGGTATATTCATCTCCTGTTTGTAGCACACAGTACTCCATATCTCCATTATAGTAACTAAATCTAGATTAACCTCTGCCATGGTGAATTCCAGGTCTGAAATTTTATTTCCAAGGCTACTTGCATTATTGCACATCGCTTTCTAAATCTTATGTCCCCCTTGTTGTCTACTGTCCTGCTTCTCCCACCTACTCCTGCATGTTTCTTTCTGGCTTACCCCTTAACTGTTCCTCCTCCCTTATTGCTTTCACTATATCTGTACCCCATTAATCCTATATTCTCCCCTGCCTGATTTATATTCCCATTTTCTTCTTTCCTGTCCCTATCACTTTCATTCTGTGGATCTGCTCTAGGGAAGTTTTCTAGGCTGTGGTCTTTCCCCCCTAACACTTTACCATCCGGGAAGGCAATTTTTGTTTCCATTGGTTTCACTGCCTCCGCCCCCTTATACACTGTAGTTTAAATGCCCATCTATGTAGCATTTAAACCTGCCCTCAAGGACTGTAGACCCCATCCTAGAAAGATGCACACCATCCCTCACATACAGGCCCTGGTCAATAGATCATTAGAGACAGGGGTGGTACCAGACTGGACAGGGAGGACGTGATCCCGCTACATGAGGGAGGAAGCAAGGAAGAGACAAGCAACTGCAGGCCAGTCAGCCTGACATCAGTGGTGGGGAAGTTGATGGAGAGATTACTGAAAGAAAAAATTACCAAGTATCTAGTTTCAGATAACCGAATGGATCATAGACAGCATGGATTCACTGAAGGGAGGTCATGTCAAACAAACTTAATTGAATTCTTTGACTAGGTGACTAGAGTGATAGATCAGGGCGGGGTGGTGGATGTGGTGTACCTGGATTTTAGCAAAGTTTTTGACATTGTGCCACACAGAAGGCTTCTGCACAAACTAAGATTCCTGGGGATGAGGTCAGAAGTGGTGCAACTGGTAAAAAATGTGCTGGAGGGCAGAGAGCAAAAGGTGGTCATAAATGGAATTCCATTGGGGAGGGAGGGGTGACTAGTGGGGTACCACAGTAGTCAGTACTGGGACCAATCCTGTTCAACGTTTTCAGAGGAGACATTGCAGAGGGGCTTGAGGGGAAGGTCTGTCTATCCATGGACGGTACAAAGCTCTGCAACAGAGTAGACACTTTGGAGGGGGTTGAAAAACTGAGACGAGATCTGCACAAATTGGAGGAGTGGCCAGAAGTGTGGCAGTTGAGCTTTAATACAACAAAGTGCATAATTATGCACATAGGGAGCAGAAATCAAAGGGCAGAGTACTGGATGGGTAGTCAGGTACTGGAGGCAACTGAGCAGGAAAGGGACCTTGGTATAATGGGAAGGCTGTAAGCCTGAGGTTCAATTGGGTGGAGCAACTACATCACTCCCCCATCAGGCTTTATAAGGTACCTCACCCTGGACCGTCCCATGATTCGTTTCTCTTTGCAGCCAGAGGCACTGCTCTTCTGCTCTCTCTCTCTCTCTGGCCTCCTGCATCATTTGTTTTAGTCTTGTTTTGGCGGCTGCCTCCAGCTGCAGGTTTGTTTCTCCTCCAATCCCTTGCTCGTTTCACTGTGCTCCCGATGGTGCTGCTGGGGATTATCCACCTTGGTGGACGTTGCTGCTCCTAATTTGTCTCTCCCGCTTTCCCTGCTCTTTCGTTTCTTTCCCTTGCCACTTCCAGCAGCTGCTTGGTCCTGTCTCCAGCTTCTGTTACCACCCCCACCTCATTCCTCCGCTCCTAGTCCCGTACCTGTATGGCCTTTCCTTCCTGCCTTCAGCTGCGTCTCTGTTTTTCCCTTGACCTGGCGATCATTTTTTCTCCTCTGCCCTTGCAGCGGCTGTTCTCCAACATCCTGTCCTCTGCTCTGTTAGGTGTCCCCAGCACTCCGGCGCCTCATCGGCCGCTCCATTTGCTGGCCTTCTGCCTTCCAGCCCTTCTCTCAGATTGTTTCGCTCCTTCTGCCCTCCTGCTCTGCTGCATCCATTGTTATTACTCATGGCTGGTAGGAGCGTGAAGTGGACATTCTCAGTGCCCCGGGCGAGTGCGCATGGTCCGCTGGGTGATGTAGCTTGCTCCTTCTCATCTGCGCTAGCTTTGGTGCTGTCGGGTGCTGCAGCTGGGGGAACCTGCTGTGGGATGCTACTGCTTGCCACTCCTCCTTCCTGGGATGAACCTGCCTCTTTTTCTCGCAGCGCATTCAAAATTCCAATACTTGCCTCAATATGCATTTCATCTGGCTCCTCGGGTTGCAATCTCTTCCCCGTTCCTGCCTAGCTCTTTCCTTCATACCTCACATCTACCTGAAATGGGACTCACCTTTCCAACTCTGGGACATGGTGTGCAGGCCTGAGGGTTTTGCTTCCTACCAGTCCCCATGGAAAACATACTATCCTAATTTTCTTGATGAGACCCATCAGTCCTGTCGTTTCAAATCAACCCTATCTAACCCAGAGAGCCTTCAGTGGGAGGAATTTTTGGCCGGGTTTCGGAAGGTTTAATCTGTGTGATATGGCCTCCGTCTGGACTGCATTAACGATGAGTTTTATTGGCTCAAATGCCGCTGCCTAACCTTACATGGTAAGCACAGCTCTGCATCTCCTTTTTGGCACAATGTCTCTATGCGGAGTGATCTTTGCCACATCATACGTGACATTCTTGTCAGATATAAAACAAAGAAAAAACCAAAAAAAAAATGGCTGTACAGTTCCTGGTGGATGTCCGACCTCAATTGTATGGCATGCTAACCAGGCATTTGATATGCAGGCTGTGTGTGGGTGTTGATGTGCACTGTGGCTGCCACTCTACATTCAGTCACTTCGCTACCGGTCTAGCATTGCTCACAAAGCGCTTTGGGATACATTGTGTCTGAATAGCACTATATAAATGCTGGTTCTTCTTATTCTTCGGTATGGAGCTATTCATGCGCTATCCACCATTTTACTCATCTGTCTGGCCTGCTATGGATGTTTCTTTTGGGCATACCTATCATGCATCATGTGCCACCTTGTGGACCCACGGCCCTCCTGCCACATGTATCAAGTTCATGACTCTGGTCCTCATTCACTATGCCTTATCCTCGTACCAGCCATCAAGGATCCACTCCACTCATGGCTTCACTCCATCATTGTCCATTGTCCATTTTGCTTCCATCAATCGCTCGACCCAAGCATACTCCTCTCAATTGCTCTACCCAAGCATACCCTGTGGTTCCAGGCCTGCCTTCTTGGCATTGGGGTCTACTTCATCACATCACTCTATCATCCCTGCTACCTCAATTCGACTGTATCTCCACTCAAGGCCGTGCCTTCATGTCCGTTGCTCTTTGCTGAGGGCTAGCTGGCTGCTCTCCAGCATCATATAAGTTCATTTTTAAGTTAATTTCCTATCTCCTCTTCCTCATACTCGCATTGATCAATCGAGCATACCTCTCATGGAGTCTTATGCTACCTCATCGACCCGCTGCACCCCCTGCAGCGTTCATCATTGTCCATCTTCCTCGTCCTCAGTCTTCTCATGTTGGACTGCTGCACTCCTGTGGCGATCATCATCATCAGTCTTCTTCATCTTCAGTCTTCTCATGAGCACATCTGGATACCCTTTGCTCCTCTGACTTCTACATGGATCTACTCCTTCCCATTGACTCCTCAGCATACTCCTCTGGGATCCCTGTTGCCTCATGTTCCTTCTTCGATCTGTGCTTTCTTTTTGGGGTTTTTTCCCTATCCAGTCATCATCTTCCCTACTCATATCCTTCTCTTTAATGACATGCACCCTTAAATCAAATGTCATCAGCCTGGAGGGAAGGTGACCTAGGACTTGGATCTCCAGAGGTTTCCTCCTTAAAGGGTTTTTTTCCTCTCCTCCATGCCAATGGTCATACTGTTAGTTAGAGACAGCACTTTCTTAGGTTAGCCAATGCTCATAATATGAGTTAGGGTTACTGCTGTCTTAGGTTAATTAGTTAGGTTCCACTGTTAGATGGAGGCAGATAGTGGCTTTTCCCTCTCTCCTTAGGCAGTCCACCCTAATCACCTTCTCAGATTTCATTCATTCATCATTCTCACCTCTTTGATGCTCGACACCAGATTGGGTATTCTTTCTGAGCTTCTTCCTAAGCTACCTTTAGCCGACTGAATCATTCCCGTGGCATCTATGGGGGGGGAACCCTCCTCTAGGGTTCCTCACATCTTAACCCTAATAGGGTGGTATATCCCATGCATAGAGAGGCAGAAAGCCACAACATAAATCAAATCCACAATGTAAATCAAGTCACACAAGCATCATTTCATCCAGTTGCGTAAGCACAATTGAATCATATCTAACAATCTCAAGGTGGCTATGCAATGCGAGAGGGTAGTAGCGAGGGCCAGTAGAATGCTAGGATGCATAGGCAGGGGGATCATGATCAGAAGGAGGGATGGAGGTGGTGATGCCCTTGTACAAACAGCTGGTGAGGTCGCATCTTGAATACGGTGCCCATTTCTGGAGGCCGTACCTCAGGAGGGATGTGGATAGACACGTGGATAGGATGGAAAGGTTCAGAACAGGGCAATGAAAATGGTGCAGGGACTCAGCAATTTGACATATGAGGAGAGGCTGAAGGACCTCAACATGTATACCCTGAGGCAGAGGAAGGACAGGGGGCACATGATAGAGACCTTCAAGTACTAAAAGGTTATCAACGAGGTCCCAGAGAGCAGTATTTTCAAGAATAAGAGACTCTTAAAAACTAGGGGTCATGCGATGAAGCTAGAAGGGAGAAGATTCAAGGGAAACATTAGGAAACACTACTTCACAGAAAGGGTGGTGGGTGGTTGGAATGCACTCCCAGAGGAAGTGGTGGGGACCAAAACTGTGACAGGTTTTAAGGTTGCTTAGGATAGGTACAAGGGAATTATACAGTTGGTTCAGGGAAGGAAATCACCCAGAACACTATGGTCCCTAGGTAACATGTAGCTAGCACACTTGGGCAGACTCTGTGGGCCTGGAGGTCCTTATCTGCCGATAATTTCTGTTTCTATATCCTTCCAGGTAGGCCCTGGTCCCCAAGGTATCTAAAACTTTCTTCCATGCACCATGCCTTCAACCATTCATTAAAACCCTGGTGTGGTGTTTCCTTGCCCCTTCTCGACCATACACAGGTAGCACCTCGGAAAAAGCTACCATATGTTCTACTTGCTTGAGACCCCTCCCCAGCTCCCTGAAATTTCCCTTTACTACTCCTACCCTCTCTTGTGCTGTATCATTTGTTCCAATATAGGCAATCATATCCACCTCCTGCTGCCTTAGCTGTCCTCAGGATTCACACTCCATCTCCCCCAGTCAAAGCACCCCATAGGCACCTCACCTCCCTATCTCTCCCCCCAGCACCCAAGTCTATTCCCAGCTGAGTCCCCACCAGCAGCTGCGACCTCTTTCTCTGGGTGATTTTGATCCTCTCTCTTTTTGTTCTCCACTTCTGAGAATTTCCACCTCCTTCCTTTCCACTGTGATGGGTACCTTCCTGGTTGCCCCTTTCCGCCAGTGAGGTGAATGTGTTATACAGTGTTATAGGTGGAACAGCAGCTTGTTGTTATACCATAGTGAGCTATGATGGGAGGTCAGCAGGGACATGGCTTGGTGTGAATGAGTCCAGTGCCATTGTAACGGCCAAATTATAGCCTTCGGCAGCTACCTCTGATCCTCCAGCACATGCTACCGCCATACTTGAGATGCCATGTACACCCTGGAACTTATTAGGCTCTAGATTACGTAATGGGTGATACCTAATCATCTCCATAGGGGGAATAACTCTTCAGGGGGCCCCTTCAAGGAATTGCACAGCAAACTGAGCCAACCACCCCACTGAATCTACTTTGACATGATCGATGTCTATCCCTTGCGAGAAGACAAGGTTCAATGTGTGACCATAAGCAAGTTCTTTCATGCCACAGAAAGAGGCTTTCTGATGCAGAGCTCTCCACAGTCCATACTACCCCTCACTTAGCCACATGTACTTAGGTTCTCCAACCTAATCCATACAGCACTGCAGGCGCTTGGGTCAGGGGGTGCCGGGGAGAGCTAGTCATACTGTAAATGGCTTTAGGCATGCTGAACAGTGCAGACCCACTCCCCAGCCAAACAGGATGTATAAAATTTTCAGATGATAAGAATCAGTTCCTGAAAATTTATCCATGTCACTTCCAGTGTGGTTAAAGTAAGTTTGCCACATTGAAACTTTTTTTTTTTAAACAGTATACGTTATTGATTTTTGGGAACATACCAAAAAAACACAACACAAATAGAACAAAACAGAGAATATTTGGTTGTTTGCCTGCCCCTTCAACATTCAGGGCGCAGGCAAAGCTGCGTGATGCCAATACAGAAAAAGCTAATGCACAGAACACAGTAGGCTGACTTATTCATATTGCAGCAGACAGTTACTTAGATGCTACCGTTTGTTTTACAGAAGTGATCATACCTAAGCATTTAATAGCAGTGCATCAAGCATATCCCACCTCTTTTGGTAATGTCTTGGTGTATTCCTCATACTACAGATACATTTTTCTACTCTTAATGCCTCTAAGATGGCATTGTGCCATTCCTGGTAGGTTGGATTTTTTCACTGGCACTTTTAACACTGCCTGTGACCTCTATGCCCCCTTCACTAGAAATCGCACCAAAACGCAAAGCACGCCCTGGGTTACCCCCTCCCTCCGTCACAAACTTAAAATGAGAGACAACCAATAGCACATCGCCATGGAATCTGGCAAGCCAGCTGATAGGCAAGCGTACAACGCCAAGCACAATAAGTGTACTTGGGCCATTCGACATGCCAAAGCCCAGTACTACCAATCCACTCGTCTCCTCCTGGGGGTGGGCTAGAAACTTTTGGGATAATGTAAAGGAGCTGAATGGGAAATACCACTCCCCACCCCCCTCTCAACTCTCCTTTAATGGAACTGTCTGCTCTGACCCTCTTGGCATTGCAGACTGCCTAAACTACACTTTCTCAGACCTGAGTTCAGTCCTGCCCAGTAACTTCTTTGACCCCATCCCAGTAGCACCCCTGTCCACTCTCCAAAGACCTCCTTTCCATCTATGTACCATCTCCCTACTGGAGGCTAGACCCCTTCTGCAAAAAGCTGTTAGTAGTAACAACCCCGGCATCGACCTACTGGACACTAGGCTACTTCGTCTGACATTGGATGCTGTCCTGGTCCCACTTACCGAGCTGCTCAACTGCTCTCTGTGCCTGGGGCATTTCCCCAGCACATGGAAAACCACCATCATCACTTCCATCCTAAAGAGCAGCGATCGAGCGACCCCGGGTAACTATCAACCTATCTCCATCCTCCCCACACTCTAAGGCCCTTGAAAAAGTAGTTGCCAATCAGCTTGCTGAATACCTGGCCATGTACAATATCCTGTGCCCTGAACAGCATGGCTTTCATGCAGGTCACAGCACCACAACCGCGCTACTTGAATTCTCCAACTTCCTGCACTCTGCTCTTGATGCCGGAAGTCCTGCTGGTGCCGTGTTCATTGACCTTTCCAAGGCCTTTGACACGATTTGCCATCCCCTCCTGCTTGACTCTCTCAGATGCCTTGGTTTCTCCCCCGGCCCCCTTGCATGGTTCACCAGTTACCTCTCTGCTAGAACTCAGTGTGTAAAAATCAATAGCACCCTATCTGACACACGACCTGTCCACTCTGGGGTTCCCCAGGGCTCCATTTTAGGCCCTCTCCTCTTCAGTCTCTACCTCAACTCCCTCCTCTTGGCCTGCCCAAGTAAGATCCTCCTCTACGCGGATCACGCTGTGCTCTTCGCCTCTGACCCCAACCCCAATACACTGCAGACCACCCTCCAACAAGCTTTTGATAGAGCTGAGCATTGGTTCACATCACGAAGGCTAGTCCTGAACCTAAAAACGACCAAAGCTATGCTCTTCTTGCAAAGCCAGTGGTGCCCCTCTCGTGATAATGCCTAGCACAATAAACCCCATTGAGCAGGTTTCCTCTTACAAGTATCTGGGCATTACCTTTGATTTGGCACTCTCCTTCCATTCCCATATCAATGCCCTTTCTGCTGCCACCAATGTCAGGATTGGACTGTTATACCGCCATAGGGACTGCCTACCACAAGAGGCCCTTAGATTGGCAATCACCTCCTCTGTCCTGTTGCTAATTGACTATGGGCTGCCCATCTATGCTGCAGCTGACAACACTGCGCTTGCAAGAATCCAGCTCTCTATAAACAAGGCCTGTAGACTAATGCTGGGAGCCCCAAGTTGCACCCATACGTGCCTGCTGTACTCCACCACCAACTTGCTCAACCTTGAAGAAATACTCTGCTTCCAAACCTGCCTTCCTGTAAAAAAGATCCTGCTAGGGCTCTCCTCCCCCGGGGTCGTCACCTCTCTGCATCGTGCCTCCTCCTCAGTCTCCACCCGCAGCACTGTCAAAACCTCCCTTATTGTCTCCAGGGTAAGGACCTCTATGGCCCAGAGATCTTTTTGCTATCGGGCTCCCTCCTGGTTCAGTTCCCTCCCAGCCAACATAGCTGACTCCACTAAGCTTGGTCCTTTCAAGGTCTCCCTCAGAAGCCATCTGACAAGCACTCGCTGCTGCAACTGCACGTAATGCCTCACCTGACCCTTACTCTCACCCCTAGGCTGGGTCTGCCCTGTCTACTTTTGCTGTATATACCTGGGGTCTCATGCAACATCTGCTGACTAATGTAATAAAATATCTCTGGTTGCTTCCTGATGTGGTACTCGTGTACCTATATTATGACTACTGTAATCTATCTATTACCAAGTGTGTACCACCAGTGAATGCCTGTAACACTGATTGCTTTTTTAATCTAAGCGTTATGTACTGTACTGTTTTGTTTGCTGTGATGTATTGCTCTCTTGACGAGGTGCCTTTGTAAATGAGTCTTTGACTCAAAGGTCAGTAAAACGATGATCTAATAAATAAATAAAATAAATAAATAAGTGTGTCCTCATCAAGCCAGTGTTTTAAAAATAGCTTTTTGGCTACCACAGAGATGAAATGATATATGGAATTTTCTCTGACCCACTACAGAGTCAAGGATGATCCCTACAAGCAGATCTGGGGGTGAAGGCATTTTCCAAACCTAGCAGGGGTCTAGTCTGGTTTTGAGAAAACTTTGAAAACATATATGTTAAGACACACATTTACTTATATTTTTAAATATTATTCATCATTCTCTTCCCATTGCTCTTCTGTACTCAATAAGTTTACATGGAAACAAGAGTAATTGTCTCCAAGAGTTCATCTACTTCCACTGCAAATATGATGATGTCAAACTATTCATGGAAATTAACCTACTAATGAAGAATAAAAGGAAAATAAATACAGAAAAACTATTAAATACAAACTAAACTGTGTCTGAATATTATATTTTTCATAGTTTTCCCAAAATTGACAAAATCACTTTAATGTATTATTTGGAAAGCCTCACAGATTGTCTGAGCATCTCTACCCTTCACATGTTGCGTGTGGGTGGGTGGGTAGGTATGTTTCTTTTGTTATTTATTTAATTTAATCTTCCCGGGACCTATCCCAGATCTACTGTGGCTCAGACATGGCCTTCAAATTGGAAGCTACTGTAGATATACAGGCCAGCTCCACCCACCCTGGTCAACCTCTCCTGCTGAGAAACACAGAAACACAGAATTTGATGGCAGATAAGGACCGCTTGGCCCACCCAGTCTGCCCATTTCCCTACCTACTGGATAAGCTGCAGATCCTAGTTAACCAGCAGCCTACTTCTTCCTACCCCCACCCCCTAGAATGGCCTTATGACTGTCCCATGCATGCTTGAATTCCACCACTGATTTTGACTCCACAACCTCCTCCGGAAGGTCGTTCCATGCATCCACAACCCTCTCTGTGAAAAATACTTCCTTAAATTACCTCTGAGCTGCTTCCCCATCTTAACTTGCCCTCTTGTTCTTGCACACCTTTTTGAAAGATGCTACCCTCTTGGACTTTGTTGATTCCTTGAAGTACTTGAGCGTTTCTATCATGTCACCCCTCTCCCTCCTTTCCTCGAGGCTATACATATTAAGCTCCTTCGTCTCTCTTCATGTGTCTTCCGTGCAGACCCTGCACCATTTTAGTTGCCCTCCCTGGACAGCTTCCATCCTGTCTATGTCTTTGCGGAGATTGGGTCTCCAGAACTGCACACAATACTCCAGATGGGGTCTCACCAGCTGTCTGTACAGAGGGATAATAACTTCCTGTTTTCTACTGGTGATGCTTCTCCCTATGCATCCCAGTATCCCCCCAGCCCTCCTTGCTGCCCTCTCACATTGCTTGCCCACCTTTAGGTCATCTGGTATGATTACCCGCAGGTCCCTTTCCATTTTTGTTGTTGTTAGTATCTCACCCCCCATTGTGTACTCTTCCCCTGGGTTTTTGTTTCCCAGGTGCATTACCTTGCACTTCTTAGCATTGAATCTAAGCTGCCATACATTTGACCATTCCTCTAACCTTGCCAAGTCCCTTCTCATCCTTTCCACCCCACCCTGTACATCAATTCTGTTGCAGATCTTTGTGTCATCTGCAAAGAGACATACTTTTCCTTCCAGTCCCTCTGCAATGTCGCTTATAAAGACATTGAAGAGGACCGGTCCTAATACTGAACCCTGCGGTACCCCCCTAGTAACCCCCCTTTCTTCTGCGTGGACTCCATTTACTATTACTCTCTGTGTCCTATTCTCCAGCCAATTCTTTACCCAGGCTGTCATCTTGGGACTCACTCCCAGGCTGGCTAACTTGTATATTAATCTTTGTGTGGGACTGTGTCAAATGCTTTGCTAAAGTCTAGGTAGGCCATGTCCACAGCCCTCCTGATCTACTACTTTGGTCACCCAGTCAAAGAAATCTATCAGATTCGTCTGGCATGACCTTCCACTGTGAATCCATGCTGCCTTGGGTCCTGTGCCCCTCTGGCCTCTAGATACCTGACAATTCTTTCCTTCAGAAGTGATTCCATCATTTTCCCTATCACTGAGGTTAAACTAACAGGTCTGTAGTTTCCTGCTTCTGCCTTGCTCCCACTTTTGTGAAGGGGAATCACATCTGCCCTCCTCCAGTCCTCGGGTACTACCCCATCCTCCTATGATTTGTTAAAAGGGTAGTCAGTGGTGTCACTAGTTCTACCCTTAGTTCTTTTAGAATTCTGGGATGAATCCCATCAGGCCCCATTGCTTTGTCCACCTTCAGTTTTAAGAGTTCTTTCAGAACCCTTTCTTCTGTAAATGGGCTGGTATCAACTTCTGCATCCAGAGTGTTTCTACTGTTTGTTTTAGGTACCTCCCCCTCTTCATTTGTAAATACTGAGCAAAAATATTTGTTTAGTATCTCTGCCTTTTCACAGTCTCCCTCTGCCCACCCTCCTCCCTTTATTAAGTTTCCTCACTATCCCTCCCTTGGTCTTCTTCGCCTCCCTGATGTACCTATAAAAGGTTTTATCCCCTTCTTAACTGAGTTGGCTATCTTTTCCTCGGTTTGGGCCTTTGCTGTTCTGACTGCCTTCCCAGCCTCCTTCTGCTTTAACTGATACAGTTCTCTGTCCTGCTCCTTCTGCAATTCCTTATACTTCCTGAATGCTTTCTTCTTCTCTTGAAACTTCACTGCCACTTCCTTTGAGAACCATAGTGGTTTCTTACATCGTTTTGTTTTGTTTTGTTTATTTGCTTCACACAAAGGCTCGTTACCTCTGTGATGCCAGTTTTTATTATTCCCCATTGTTCTTCCACCCCCTCCTTCCTGCCCATTTGCTAGTGCATTCCTTAGGCACTCCACATTTTGGCAAAGTCAGCCCTCCTAAAGTCAGTACTTTTGCCTTTGTATGGCTTGACTCTGTGCTGTGTTTATTGTGAACCATACTGTGGTGGTAGCTAGTTCCCAGATGGCTACCCACTTCTACATCTGTGATCCTCTCTCCATCTCCATTTGAGAGAACCAGGTCTAAGATTGCTCCCTCTGAGTGGGCTCCAATACTAGTTGTCTGAAGGCATGCCCCTGTAGGCATCTAGAATAACCCCACTCTTCAAGTGGCTGCTGCAACTGCACTCCAGTTAACATCTGGCATATTCAGATCACCCATCAGCAATATCTCCCTTTTCTGCCATTCTGAGTATACTTTCTATCATTTCCTTGTCCATTTCCTCCCTGAGAAGGGGTCTGTATACAACCCTGTGCAGATTTGGTGCCATTGCCTGTCTCCAAATTTACCCACAGTGCTTCTTCTCCTCCCTGTTTACCCTTTTGTTCTGTTGCTTTGATTCCTTTCCTTATGTAAAGAGCTACTCCTCCTCCTCCTCTTTTACCCTCCCTGTCCCTCCTGTAGATAGTGTATCCTGGTATGTTTACGTCCCAGTCATGGTTGTGTGTGTACCATGTTTCTGTGACTGCCACGATATCCAGATGTTCCTCCTCCATCAAGGCCACTAATTCAGGAAGCTTGTTACCCAGACTACAGGCATTGGTACTCATTGCCCTCCATTTTGTGATGGCTTTACGTTCTGTTGCAGCATCCCCCACTGACCTTTCTACCTCGGTCTTTTTCTCATTTAGTACCCTGTTTTGTAGGGAGAGGCTGGGATTTTCCTGCTGCTTATCAGTGCCTCCCCCTTTCACTAGTTTGAAAGCTTGCCAATGAAGCCTTTAAACTGATTGCTCAAAAGACTTGTTCCCTTCCTGGACAGATGCAGACCATCCTGCCAGTATAGGCTGGTGTCCCTCCAGGTGGAACCCCAGTCCCCAGTGAAGCCAAACCCCTGTGCTCCACACCATTTTTTCAACCATTCATTAAACTGCATGGTGCTAATTACCCTCGCCTCCCCCATGCCATTGACAGGCAGCACCTCTGAGAAGGATACTGTGTGTGCTACTTGTCTTAGGCCCCTCCCCAACTCTACAATGTCCTCCTGCACTGCTCTAATCTCACGATGAGCCAAGTCATTTGTCCCTAGGTGGACAATTACGTCCAGCTCAGACCCCTTGCAGCTGTTCTTGTGATCCTGAGGATGCGCTTCCTGTCCCTCCAAGCCATGGCACCAGGCAGGCACCTTACTTCAGTTTTCCCAGCTCCCCCCAGTTTCTATCCCTAATAATTGAGTCCCCCACCAGGAGCTGCTTCCTTTCCCCTGTGGTGTCCTCTGCCTCCTTCCTGTGGGCCTCCCTTGTGACAGTTGTCATCAGTCTTCTCTGCGGGTGCATCCATAGGGGAGCTATGCTCCCCCAGAATGGTGTATGGATTGTGGAGTGGAACAATTGACTGGTGTGCCTCTGTTCCACCATCCTCACCCTCCCTGAGCCCACTGTGGTCCAACTGCTGTGCTTTCTTCAACCTCTGGGGTAGTGGTGGTGGCGCTGGTGCTCCCTGGATGGGGAGGTTCCTTCCTACTGTCCAGTGTGGCCTGGGGAAGGTTTCCTACTACTGTCCAGTGCGGCCTGAAGACGGGCAACTTCCTCCCTCAGGGCAGAGAGTTGTCTGCAAATAGGGCAGCATCTCAGCCTCCAGAAAGACTCCCGGAAGACTGCTGCCCCACAGCCATTACATTGCACTACTCCCCATATGTTTATCTAACTTTTTTTTTGTTTGTTTTTGTGTGTGGCATGTGTGATTGGTTTGTTATATAGAACTATATATATTATACAATGTGTATGCTTATATTGTCAGTGCAGTGTGCTAGAGAGGATATGACAGTGATATGCACCTTGCACTCTTGAGGAAATGATGTCAGAACCCCAGGTATAAAGGAACTATTTCCAGGGGTGGGAAGGGGTTGGGACTAAACTGTGCCCTCACAAAACAATCAGCTAAAAGCTCTCACCCACCGCTGCGATGAGTGCCTTCCTGTCAGCAAGATGCCCTACACAACAATTTGATAGAGAAAATACCCTACTAATCAAACAGAGAAAAATCCAGACATCCAAGTCAGACACAGGTAAACCTCTCCTGTCTGGTGTCTGGTGTCTGGTGAAATGAGCCCCAAGCCCTCTGTGAGGCTCCCAATCAGCCAACCTATAGCAGAGGTTGATGCAGGATGTTGTCCACCTGTCAATCGTCTACTTTGTTGCCGGTCTGCCAGGCACAGCTTCAGCTTACGTCACAAACAGCTGGCGAGCCTCACCCCAACACCAGCTGTGTGCTTCTAGTACAAATGTGCCCTCTGCAAGTCCAGGTTATGAAGCCTATTGATCAGCCTCTGAGGTCAGTGTACTAAAGTATACCCATATGTTAATCACCTGGTGAAAGAGAAACTCCAATATGACATTCAGGATGAACTTGAGGTGGGGGTTAAAAGGACAACCGTGTCCTTCTGGAAGACTAGATAAGGAGACTCCACCTAGAGCACCTGGAGCTCAGGAGTCCTTCTGATCAACATGATGGCCAACAAGAACGCAGTCTTCCATGACAGCCAAGACATCTCGCACCTGTGCACAGGCTCAAATGGCTTGGCTTGCCCATGAGCACAGCCAGCACCAGCAATAGGTCCCAAGGTACTGGTGGTTCACTCACCACAGGGGACAGGTGATGAAGGCCTTGAAAAAGCACCCAAACTACCTTCTCCTGGGCTACGGTCTGCATTCCAGCCCACGCCCAGAATGCAGAGATGGCTTCCAGATGCATCTTGAGGGATGTTTGCAGTCTGGACTAGAAGAGGACCAAAGTACTCCAAGAAGCCTGCCACACAGCAGGCAAGAGGATCAAGCTCCCTGACCTAGCACCAAATGAAGAACCTCCTCAATTTAAAGGCACAGCACCTGCAAGTTGACTTTGCAGGATGCCTCCACAACATGGAGTATGCCTTGCAAAAGACCCAAGGCCTGAACTCTAGCCATTCAGGAACCAGCCCATGAGATGCAAGAATTGAAGGTCCAGGTGCAGGACCTTCCCCTATTTTGTGGTCAGTAGCTCCAGATGAAGAGGCAACCACCATGGAAGCCTGCTTCTAAGGCTGAGGAGATCAGGGTACCAGAACTGACTGAGCCAGTCTGGAGCCATAAAGATCATCCGTGCCTTCTCCTTCCACCCCTTGACCACCACTTTGTGGATCAATGGGAAGGAAGCAGAGTCATACACAAGGCCTGGGATCCAGGGCCTCATGACGGCACCCCAAACACGGTCCTGCACTGTATGGGGCGGGCACAGAACAGCCTCAACGTTCTGTTCTCCCAGGAGGCAAACAGATCCACCAGAGAGGTTTCCCTTTGGTAGGGCAGGTAGTTTAAGAGTGCCTGCCAGATGACTGTGAACTCCCACGGCATGGATCGCCAGGAGATCTGCACCCAGGTGCAGACGGCTTCCAACATAGGACAAGGGAGAGGGTTTCGCCCTGCCTGTTCATGTACAACATGGTCCTGGTATTGTCCATCTGGACTTGCACAGCCTGATCCCTGATCAGAGGAGCAAATTCCATGAGAGCCAGCTGCACTGCATGGAACTCCAGCAGGCTGATGTGGTGATGGGACTTCTGGGGTGACCAGAACTCATGGGTCCGTGGTCTCCAGTTGTGCTTCCACCCCCACCCCAGAGACACATCAGTGATCAGTGAGACTGTCTGCTCTGGTGGACAAATGAGATTCCTTCCTCCAGATATTGAAGGACCAGTTAAAGGGGCGCCAGTCTACATGCAAGCCAGTCTATTGTTGCAGTGGCAGGGGCAGGGGCATGGAACTGCCTGTGTTGCAGATTGGGCCAATTTTGCTTAAAGTAATTTTCTGTTTTCTAGCAAAAAAATAAATAAATCACAGTTAACATGAGCAGAACTCAGTTACACAAACTTCCCAAAAATTTAAACCTCTGGAAATTCAGTTTTTTTTTAATTACTGAAGACATATTACATGAAAACAACACGCTCTTAGACTTTGGGCCCTATACTTGGAGGGTACACACAGTTTCATGCAAAGGGTTGTATACTTATTCCTACACACAGAAAGGATTCGGGCAATCACCCTGCATATCAAAGGCCCCAGCCAGCTTGTCACACAAAATAACATCAATTTATTAGTGCATCATAGTTAAAGTGCAAAACGAGGTATAAGTTCACCCCCAATACGCGGTACCCTGATTTGCACTTTAGCTATGATGCACTAATAAATTGATATATTTTGTGTGACAAGCTCGCTGATGCCTCTTATGTGCAGGGTGAGTGCCTGAATCTTTTCTGTGTGCTGGAACTGGTTGGTGTTCGTGAAGCACTACCTACCTCCCTTGTGTGCATCTGTTAGCTGTTTGGCTGTATAATTGTGTAACTGCAGCTGCAAGAAATCAGGCGGTACAGTGGTAGTCAACACCATGTGCAAGCATATTGTCTGCAGTGGTGCACTGCATGTAGATACTATTCCATTCACAAAAGCTGTATTCAATTGACTGCACTGCAGATTTTTTTTTTTTTTTCAGAATGGCAGATCACGGCATCTGAAAATTAGTAGTACCTTCAGGAGCAGCATTTGTATATTTTATTTTACTACCTTTAAGGAGCTGCAGTTATCTATTTTTACTTTACTCACTGCCTGTGATTTTTTCTTGTAGTTAAAGGCAATGCAACAGAACCTGTAGTGCTGCAATCAACTCATAGCCTTGTATATATCTACTTATTTCATTTACTGCCTTTTTATCTTATCTAATTTAGCTTAGGGAATGTTACAGTGTTGTGGCCTATAAAATTAGACTGCAGCCTTGTACTGTTGTTCCCTCCCTCCCTCGTTAGGCCAGCCCCCACCCCTTACCTGTATTAAATTCTGTTCCCTTCTCTCTTTCTCCCCACAGCTCCTCCACACCGGGGGTCAAGAGGGCTTCCCTTTACAGCCCTCCCCCACAACTCCAGGAGCTCTCGCCAGCCCACCAGACCCACCTGAAGCAGCAGGTACGAATAAACAGCCATGGACAACAGCTTGCTTGCTGCTGTTGGATTTACCCCAACAACACTGCGCATTGGCTACCCATGGCCCCACCACCACCCTTGGTGATCCACTACCTTTTCAGAGGTGGTCACATGACAGTATAATCAGTCTACTTCTCTACCTGCAGGTTATCTGAACCTGCCACTAGAGGCCTCCAACACCTTCAACCAAACCAATTTCACTACATCTAATTGCTTAAACCGGCATCTTTCTTCAGCTCTCTTTACCATGCAACTACCTCTTCTAATCCTCTCCCTTTGGGCCCCACTGCTGTCCCTCCCACCCTCCTCTCGGCCAGCTGTGCAGGAGTGCCTACCTGTGCCACACCCCCCTCTTGCATCCCCACTTACCCTGGCACCTCCCCAACCATCACAATCTTTGCAGTGCCTCTACAAATACCATTCGTGGGCCCCAACATCCTCCCTCCCTCTGTTTTCCTGGGACAAATAGACATTCACTCCATTACTGATGTCTCCTTTGTGCCCATCAAGCTTTCAACTACTCAGCCATGTGAGCACCTGTGGGCATGGCCGCTAGCCAAGCTGGAGATCTCTCTCTCCTCCTCCTCCTCCTCCTCCTGCTATCTGGGAATGCTGAACCACACCCTGGCCCTTCCTCCATCCTCGATCCAACCTCTGCCCAACCCACCAATCTCCCCAGAGGTCTGAAACTGATGCACCTGAACATATGCAGCCTATTACGGTGCCGGTTACGACAGTGCACCTCCGTGGAGTTATTCAGGAAAGACCTGAAAACATACCTATGGAATATGGCCTTTTCAGATAACTAAGTTATTGTATTAATGTCTGGTTTTTATTATATATATGATATTTGGATGATATGCTGATTTTTATGGATGTTTTATGATTTTTATTTAGAGTTTTGGATTGTTTGAAAATTGTTCAGCACCTTGACACATTGAAAGGTGCTTTATAAATAAATTATTATTATTATTACTCAAACTGCTCCTGTTACAACCAGCCGCGCTCTCACTTTGCACTGACGTCCTGGTCATATCCGAATTCTGGTTAAAACCACACAACAAGGACTCTGAAATTATGATCCCTGGCTACTCGGTCATCTACCATGATCATCCAGGTCGCAAAAGAGGAGGCAGAGTTGCCATGTATATTGCATCCGGGCCTCAGTTCTCAAGCTTTGCTCTACCCCACTCCATACAATTCATCAATGCGCTACTAATAAAACTTGCCCTCCCTTATAATGCTCCAATCTATATTGCAGGTTCATACTGCGCACCTGATGCCACTCTCCCTATCATAATGACCACCTTGGCTGCCTAAAAGCACTAGCCGCAGGGAGCAAGCTCCACATCCTTGGGGACCTCAATCAAAATTGGCTCTCCTGGATCAACTCCAAAATCCAGAACAAGGTCAGTGCCCTAAGCCATGCCCAAATGAGCTCCAAACCCACCTGCCTGAATCACACTAAACCACTTCCTTCTTGACTGGTCCCTCACCTCCCATCCTCACTGGATTCGTGAAGCGGGCCTGCTCCCTGACTCCCTCAGTAACCACCACATGATCTACATGATCAGGAAGATCTTTAGGCATAAGGCACCACCACCATACATCCTCCTCACCAGATCCTACAAAGCCTTAAACATTGCTTCTCTTCTACAAGACCTGGCCAACATTGACTGGTCCTTCATCTACCATGCCAAATTCTCAGACACTGCCCTAGAGGGTTTCAAAACTAGGTTCCTTGCTATCTGGAACCATCATGCCCCTATCAGATGTGCCAGGGTGCGTGGTGCACACCTCCCCTGGATCTCAGCTGACATCATCGATGGCCTCAAAGATCATGACCTGGCATGGAAAGCTTTTAAGGAAACTGGTTTGCCACAAGGCCACCTGAAGTACCGCACTCTGTGCAATGCTTGTACAAGGTTAATCCAACAGGCAAAGGCTAAGTACTTCAACCCTGCTTTCCATGCTAACATAAACCATCTTGCTAGATTCTGGAAGGTCCTCAAATCACTATTCGACCCCCTTCCCAGCCACCAACGCCATCCCTAATTATAGGCTCATCCACGTTAAGCGACCCCCCCTCTGTAGCCACAGTCTTCAACTCCTATTTTGTTAACTGCACCACTTCCTTGTTATCTTCTCCCCACCCCCACCATCTGCATCCCTCTCCTCAAGCCCGCTCTAGAACCCACATCTACCGACTCCTTCTCCCTCCGCCCAATTACTCCACTTGAGGTGTACAATGCCCCCATCACTCTCAACCCGGCCAAGAGTAGATGCCCTTCAGGCCTCGATGCTAAAATGTTGTACCTATCGGCCCCTGCCATTGCCATCCCCTTGGCAGCGATTTTCAGCCTGTCCTTCTTGGAAACCTCGATACCAGCTGAATGGAAAAATGCCACAGTCACTCCCCTACCAAAGGGTGGTGACCCATCTACCCCCAGAAACTACAGACCAATTTTCCTCTTACCTATCCTAGCTAAGTTCCAAGAAAAACTTGTACTCTCTCAACTCTCCACCTTCCTCAACTCCTCTTCCTTCTACACCCCTTTCCATTCTGGTTTCAAAAAATCACACTCCACCACCACCTCCCATCTATGGCTCACAGATTCCATCCTCTCGGCTTTGGATAAAGGGCACATCACTTCAGCTATCTTTGTCAATCTAGCGAAAACATTCACCACAGTATCCCACTCCCTTCTCCTGGCTAAGCTTGCTAGCGCAGGTTTCTCACATTCAGCTACTGCATGGTT
The DNA here is from genome assembly GCA_016271365.2 of Neoceratodus forsteri. Taxonomy (NCBI): domain Eukaryota; kingdom Metazoa; phylum Chordata; order Ceratodontiformes; family Ceratodontidae; genus Neoceratodus; species Neoceratodus forsteri. The sequence goes on along the minus strand of JADMNL010000025.1, from coordinate 366,214,506 downwards.
CCACTCCTATCTGGTTGGCCATACACAATAATTCAGGATTGCTAACTCCAGCTCTGACCCCCTCCCCATCACCTCAGGAGTACTGCAGGGCTCTGTTCTGGGGCCTCTCCTGTTCTCTATCTTTCTCAACAACCTACCCTCCACCTGCCCCCACACTTCCATTCACATGTATGCAGACGACACTGTGCCATACACATCCGGCCGATCTGCTGGGGATGTGGTGACCAGACTGCAGCTGAACTTCAACAGTGTCCAGCTCTGGTTTTGCTCAAACCAGCATCACCTCAATGCCAAGAAGATTGTCCCCATGACCTTTGGCACAAGGCAGAGACTTTTGCGGCTCACCTTCCCCTCCCTCTGTCTTTCCACACCCTGGATGGGATTTTACTGGAAGCCTGCCCTTCCTTCAGATACCTTGGGGTCTGGCTAGACCAGCACCTGGATTTGTCTGTACACATCGATGACATCCATAAAAAACTCCACCCAAGACTGGGTGCCCTCTTCCGCTATCGTTGCTGCATCCAGTTGCTGGCTCATACAGCCATAATACAGAAAAAAGATACTGACAATTTTTGACTATGGTGATGTAGTCTACAGTGCTGCCCCTAAGTCCTCCCTGATCAGACTGGACCCCCTTTTCCACTCATTTTGTCGCTTTGCTTTTGATTGTCCCTACTCCACCCATCACTGTACCCTCTACCAAGCACTAGGTCTACCCTCCCTTCAGGACCATAGATCTTCACACTATGTACACTTCACTGCCAAGTACTGGACCCATGCTTTGCCTCCCTACCTCTCCTCGGCCCTGTCCACTCACCCATCCCCAGTTTATGAGCTCAGGACAAATTACTCTAGACTCCTTTATATTCCTCATAGGTCCTCCCCGTTGGAGCAGGCAGCTTCCAGCTACCACATGCTAAAGCTTTGGAACTCCCTTCCTCCACACATTCAACACTCCTCACCCTCCCAGCACCTAAATTGTCTCTTATCTGCACATTTCACCACCACCTGCTCATGTGCCTAACACATTCTCAGCACTATGACAACTACCTCCCTCTGGTTTTCTCTGAACCTTTCTTACTCAGTTATGTGATCCTTGTGCCTCCTTTCCCTGTCTGGATCCACAGTCATGGCTGTATTGGTTGCACTACCGCACCCCATATCATTAGTTTTCTGGTCTCTGCCCTTCAGCTGTTGTAACTCACATGGTAAATGCACTTGTATCCTGTACCGTGTTATACCCTGTATTGTGCTGTAACCTTGCTGTTATCTTGCCAGTACCTATTATCTCACCTTGTTTTACTGTATGCCTCGCAGTGTTATTTTGTATTGTCCCCAGGATGCATCTGGAATCGAGCGGTACTCCACTCAGTATGCCTTCCTGATAAAACAATTAAATAAATAAATGTGGATGATATACAAATGGCCCTAAAAACCTTGCAAGACAACCAAAATACCATCATGCAGAAACAAGAAACATAGAAGCATAGTAGTTGACGGCAGATAAGGACCGCAAGGCCCATCCAGTCTGCCCATTTCTTTTTCTACCTTATGAATATGCCATTGGCCTTTGCTCTGTCAATGGCCTATCTATTCATACTCATCTGTATTGCTCCCTTATGCCTAACCCATGCCTGTTTGAAGCCCTGCACTGTATTCACATCAACCAGTTCCTGAGGTAGGCCGTTCCATGAATCCACCACCCCTTCTGCGAAAAAGAACTTCCTCACATTACCCCTTAATCAGCCTCCCTCTAATCTCATGCTGTGTCCTCTTGTCCTGCTATTTTTCTTATATTGAAGCACGTTAGACTCTTTCACCTTGTTAATGCCCTTAAGGTGTTTGAATGTTTTAATCATATCACCCTCTCCCTCCTTTGCTCTAGGGTATACATATTGAGCTCAGTTAATCTGTCCTCATATGTTTTCTGATGTAGTCCCTGCACCATTTTGGTTGCCCTTCCCTGGACTGCCTCAATTTGGTTAATGTCCTTGTGAAGGTGTGGCCTCCAGTACTGCACGCAGTACTCCAGATGGGGCCTAACCAGTGTCTTGTAAAGAGGGATTATTACCTTCCTCTTACAACTTGTGATACCCCTACTAATACACCCCAACATCCCTCTAGCCTTACCTACTGCTTTAGTGGTCTGCTTGGATGATTTCAGGATGATGACGCCCAAATCTCTTTCTTCCCTTGTGACTGCCAGCAACTCCCCTCCCAGCCTATAGGTGGCTTCAGGGTTTCTCTTCCCTATGTGCATGATCTTGCACTTCTTTGCGTTAAACCCCAGTTGCCACTCTTCCGACCATTTTGCTAGTTTATCCAGATCTCTTCTCATTCTGCTCACCCCATCTGGATCATCTACTCTGTTGCAGATCTTGGTGTCATCTGCAAACAGACAAACCTTACCCTCCAGTCCATCTGCAATGTCACTGATGAAGATATTGAAGAGGACTGGTCCCAGGACTGATCCCTGAGGTATCCGACTTGTGACTTGCATCTCTTCTGACTGTACACCATTTACCACCACTCTCTGTTTTCTGCCCGTCAACCAGTTTACCAATGTCTGACCCACCCTGAGCCTACCCAGCTTATTAATCAATCTTCTATGTGGAACAGTATCAAAAGCTTTGCTGAAGTCAAGGTAGGCAACATCAACTGCTCCCCCTTGGTCCACCACTCTGCTTACCCAGTCAAAGCAATCTATGAGATTAGTTTGACAGGACCTTCCTTTTGTAAACCCATGCTGTCTTGGATCCTGTGCTCCTATGGTTTCCAGGTGTTGCACTATCCTTGCAACACCTGAAATCCATAGGAGCACAGGATCCAAGACAGCATGGGTTTACATGCAGAGAACTGGGCTACGTGGAAAAATCTCTGCATATACAGCGTGTCAGAGGAATCGAAGGGAACTGAGCTAAAAGTATTCCTGATTCCTTTTTTTCACAAGGCCTTGGCATTGGACCCTGAATTGCAGCTAGTGATGGAGCATACGCACAGAGCCTTGAGGCCAAAACCAGCCTCACCTTCTGCCAGACCACATTTGATCATCGTCCATTCTTTGAACTATGCATTAAGAGAAAAGGTGCTTCAATGAGCCTCATAACAGAAAACAATCTTTTATGGGCTCACCCGCGTATTCTTTGTCAATGATTATGCCCCAAATACCACTGGACAAAAAAGAGAATACATGCCACTTTTCCCTATCTTAAACCAAAGAAAATAACATTTCGAACTCCATATCAGCTACATTGGTAGCGGACCTGCCAGATGGCACTTATACTTACCATTCAGCCGAGGAAGAGCTTAATGAACTACAGAAAAAGGGAACAGAGATCCTCGGAAAAACTGCCAGTGATCCGTTGACCAACACACAACCCTCCAGATGGCGAATCATTTCAGCAGCAGAAAAACTATGTGCACAAACTAAGCAAAGTCCAATATCATTCAGCAACTCATAGCCTTTCAACATTCAACAGATAAGGATTGAATTACTTTTTATTCTACTACACTAGTAGCAGATCTGGGGGAATGGAGGTAGGTGGTGGCATTGAGGGGGAGGAGCTCGGAACCAGGGAAAACACAATGCCCAAAATTAGCTGGTCTCTTTTGGAAGCACATTTACACTGCTTACAACAAATTTATTAAATATAGCGCAAAGCCATAAATGAACTTACTATATACATTAAGGTAATATGTTCTGAGTGGTGTCTGGGGGGTGGACAATTGATTAAGGTCAAGCCTCCTTCCCTGACGCAGTGACCCACCTAATCTGCCATTACATTAGAGCTTGTTGGAGCCATTCATACTCACAGCTTTCTTTCAGTCATTACTTCAGTGCCTTAAAATATGGCAGTTTTCAGCTCTCTAATACCCCAAAGCAGCAGTATTTCCATTTGATTTCCCATCTGTGGGTTCTGTACCACAGCCCGCATAATCCCTGGTGCTGTCTGTCTCCAGCCCAGTTTCCCTGATCACTATTTTGCTGAACGTGATTCTTGGGACATCTACCACCCTAAAAAGATACACAAAATAACTCTCTATCCTAAAGGGTCTGTATCTCGCACTAGACCTTAAACATTCAAAGCTCTGTGCATTTAAACAGAGGGGCTACCTGATGTATAGAATGGACTCTTTTTGAAGGGTCTGTATCATGTCGGAGATTACTGACACTGTGCAAATAAAACAGCCACAGGGACGCCGCACAAACCCTGGAATCGCACCCTGAACGTCCGCACTCCGTCTGTGGGGGAGAGGGGGAATGCTGTATCCTCCTTTACAAAAGTTGAAAAAAAAACTGAGCTCCTAGTGGAACTGCGCAAACACCACAGCTCATTCAATCATCCACTCAAACTCTGCTTACTCCTTTATAATTACTCACTCCGAGATCGTCGATTGCTAGGCACCCTCTAACCTCGGACCCTCTACAGACCTCTGGGAGCCGAGGCAGAGGGCAGACAAAAAAAAGGTAGCCCGTGATATTGGCATCGGCGATTGGGCACCTACAGTAATGTCGACCCAATCCCCGATGCAAGTCATCGAGGCTACAGTAGGGTATGGTGGCTGGATGGGTGGGGGTTAGCAAATGTAGAGACAGGATGTCATTATATGTACACGCACGGTGGGGGGGGGAGCACGCACAGCGAGAGGAGGGAGGGGATGTGAGGGGTGGTGCCATGGTTGGTTGCCAGGCTGACTACGTGGCATGGTGGGTGGATCAGCGGCGTTGGTGGGCAGGGTACTGGGTTTGGGTCCGGGTGCCGGTGGGGTTTTTTTTTTTTTTTTTGTGCCCGGCCTGAACTTTTTTTTTTTTTTAATATTTTTCACACCCGCCCCCACACATGCACCACCCTGGAGTTGAGAATCCTTAAGTAAACATTAAAAAACTAAGTCCCCAGTGCCGTTTTGCTGTGCGCTGTGGTGTCAGAGTGCCGAAATAAACTTTAAGCTCTCTGACTTTGCGATAACAGCAATCGTCTTTAGGCTTTCGCTGTTATCACACAGGACCAAAAAAAAACCACTAGCTAGTAACATTCCCCAACCCCAGGAACCGAACAGCAGCAATATTTTCCAGGTTCCCCCAGTGTGATACAGTAATTCTAATTACACAGCTCCACCCTGCTACTCCATTCACAGTGCCAAATGGCAGGATCTCCCCAGCAACACAGAACTATTTTTTCTGGCGGAGCAATAAATTCTATATAAATAATTCAAAATACAAAAAAAAAACCTCTTTTCTTTTTCTTTTTTGTTGTTGTTGTCACCAAACAAACTAGGGCACATTGTATAATTGCAATAAACCACTCCAGGGAATGGGTTATGCTGGGATTTACTCACGCCTGACTTAGTTTGGCCACTCGTCCTGCAACCTTGTGGATGAACTATGCCAGGCGTGGGTAAATCGCAGCATAACTAAGATTATTGCAAAAACAATATAATGAAGGTTCCTTCTTCCATGCTTGTTTGCTATCTTGGTCTGCAAATGTGTGGTAAACTGTTACACGTTATAAATTGTAAGCCAAGGGCACCTTCCCTACGGAATGATTTGTTTAGTGGCTTATTACGGTATGTAGGATTGTTCAATTTCATACTGGGCTTGGTCATTCATTCACATCTGTGGAACCATACAGTTATGGATATGTAGTATCACAAAGTAAGTACTGATTTGGACATACAGAATGGATCAGACGGACCTGAATTTAGAATTATTCCACAAAAGCTGTACCAAGTGAGTCAAATGAGCAGCTTCACTTAGTCAGCCAGGGCACGTCAATTGACTGAACTGGAATCATCACAGTAGTAGACACAATAGAAAGTTATAACTTAATTTGTTTTAACCCAAGTTGCATGCCATATGATTGTACCTGGAAGCAGTTTTTGAGGTGAATTATTTCACTGGTAAATGGCCTTGCAGAAATTTATTAGGCTAGGGGAAAGTTACTGGAATAGCACGATGTGGGAGTTTACCATGCACAGGTGGTATAGAAGGAGGAGTGAGATTGCAGAGCTAGGGTTGGGGATGGGTCACTGTAGGTAAGCATGTTTACAGTTGCAGTAAGGTGGAAGCAGATGATCTGCCTCCCATGGTCCTCCAAAACCACTGTTCACCACTAGCAAAGACGGTGATGGAAATCTGTCTTGACAGCAGATGCCAAAAAGGGGTCCAACTACCAGGATGCCTTTGTAACGGGAACAAATGTTAGCATACTGACCATAGTGATTAAAGAACGAGGTTAACGTATAGAATTGGGATGCTGACTACGTAGCTCATGGACTCAGACATGCAGTACGGTATTCTTGACTAGAATCGATTAATCTTTCAGAATATCTATATTCCTCCCAAAGTCATATCTGAATAACTGCAGAAGAATACACTCTGTGTATTCAGAGGAGTGGCATCCTCAGTGCTATACAATCAGTTGTATGCTTTATGTTTGACTCATTAACGCTGTGTAAATTTTTCACTGAAAATAATAAAGTTACAAAACTACAAACTTGCAAGCAGCCAAGACTGTGAGAACTGCCTGATTTGTTGTGCCCCTTGCAAGCGGAAAAGTACAGAGCAAGAACTGTCAGTTGTGTACTGTTGTAGAAAGAAGGTTGGGAGAACTTCAGTAATATCATTTTTAATTCTTTTGTTTTCTTTTAAAAGTGATCGACTCCATCTGAACAGTGGTGGGATGGATGACCTCCTAGTAAGTGAGATGGGTAGAGTGGGGATGGACTATTGTGACTTTATGTGGATGGGTGGCTGGGACAGATGTAGGAGAGCACACAGGTCAGAGAGACAAGGGGAAGTGAAACTGGAAAGGACAAGATTCTAAAGGAAAATACCAGCTAGGGAATTATGCTTGCTGAACAGGAAGGTGTCAGAAGTGCATGTGAAGTGTCACAGACCCGAGCAATCTAAGCAGCCTAGCATGAGAATTGCAAGAAAGATAGAACAGATTAAGGAGGTGAAAATATTACTTGAATCCAAGGAGCCATACTAAGAAAATGGAATAATTTGATAGCTATGGTATTATTTATATTGCTGAAATGAGGTGTGATGGGGGTACTTAACAGAGGAGTGTTGTATGTTCAGAAGCTTCAAAATGCACCACAGAGCATCTAAAACCCCAGAGCTTCTGGGGTCCACTAGGCCCCCAGACCCCCAGCATTTATAAAACTATTTCCTCCAGAAAAATCAGCAAATCTCCAGCAAAATTACTCGAATTATCTAGCAACGCCTCGGAACTCTCTTGGAAGGTATGATATATTATCATGGTTTGTTTACACGTGTTCAAGACAGTGTCAGTAGTTTGATGTCTTACAGTGCATTCTGCGTGCTCATGAGTTATTCACGAGTGAGCTGTGCACCTGAGAAACAGTTGCAAATCAGGGGTGACCGTGTGAAATCCTTAGTCAGTCATACATTTACCCTGGAAAAAAATCAGTAAAGATGTAAATAATACTTCGATTTCAGATAAAATACAGTAATATAGAATTGCATTTTAACTATTACAAACGTGTCACAATGATTCCCTGTTTTTTTTTTTCATATTTAGCACTGTATGTCATGATTCATAAGTGAATAATAAGGGAATCATCAGAGTCCAAGAGGGTAGCATCTTTCAGAAAAAGAGATGTTCAAGAACAAGGGGGCACAATTTGAAGCTAGAGGGGGGACAGCTCAGAGGTAATGTGAGGAAGTATTTTTTCACAGGAGGGTTGTGGATGCATGGAACAGCCTCCTTGAGGAGGTCGTGGAGTCAAGAACGGTGGAAGAATTCAAGAATGCATGGGACAGACATAAGGCAGTCCTAGTGGGGGGTAGGAGGAAGTAAGCTGTTGGTTAACTAGAATCTGCAGCTTATCCATTAGGTAGGAAAATGGGCAGACTAGGTGGGCTAAGCAGTCCTTATCTGCCGTCAAATCCTATGTTTCTAATTAAAAAAATCTAACTATTCCTCACACTTTGATTACCTGATTTATGCAAACTGAAAACAGAAAAATCAAGTAAAGACCAAGTCAATAAAGTACAGTACATTTCGTTATCCTGGAAAGAGGGAGACATTGGTTACAGACATGGATCTATCTTTCTTGGCAGGTGAAAGTTATGGTACTGTAGTGGCCCAGTCTTTACCTGATTTCTGTTTTTTTTTTTTTTGTTTGTTTTTTTTATTTAGTCTACTTTTTGTTTCCCACCACCAGCCGCCCAGAACTTCAGCCCGGTCACAGATCTCGGCTTCCACCTCCAAAATTGGCCCGACCCTCAGTACCCCATGGCTTACCCCCAGGCGAAAAGTTGCAACACCGATCTAACGGTACAAAATGGGATAAGTCGGGCCGGTCTGGAGGGTAACTGAAGCCAAGGTGGGCTTCACCTAGGACGGCCGACAGCTGAAGTCTTTTTTCTAATTTTCTGAGGCCGGATGCATGAAGTCCTGCGCCCAGCCCCCCCCAGAGCGCCCGGACGCCAGTTACTGCAGTCACCCCAGCCTCCGCCAGAGGTCCATCAAACACTAGTCATACTCACCTCCCTCCCTCCCTCCCCTGGAGAAGGAGAGCAGTCCTCAGAATGCTCCATCTCTCCCCGTCTCCCTCCGATGACCCGGATTTGTTCCCAAACCTGGGTCACCGGCATCGCAAGTGGAAATCCAACCGCTGCACCAATGGGCCGGCTCTGATTTCTCTGTTTTCAGTGACCCCTACTGCACCACTGATTCCAGCTTTTGTGATTTCACGTGCAATCAGATTTATTTCAGCACAGCACAATATTACGATATGGTTGTGCATGATTTACCTCTCATTTTCATCATCTGGCATCTTAGTTCATCACTTCTTTTATACTAAACTAATTCTGCCAATGACGACCCATACAGTATTACTTGGTATTGTTAAGGTGGAAGGAGGCTCTAGGCCCATCGAGACCACCTTTCCTGCACTTGCAGGGTGACTTTTTCACTAGCCCAAAAGGTATTTCTCAAGTTCTGCTTTGAAAGACTCCAGAGTGGACATGTTTACAATGTGGTGTGGTAAGGAATTCCATAGTGAAGCTGCTCTTATAGTAAAATAATACTGTCTTTTGTTAGTAAGTGCATTTGGAATTTGAATCTGTCTATTGTGGCATCTTAAGTTGTTGGGTTTTATGGCCATTTCAATATTAGCTGTATTCATGAGAGTTTTATCCCTCAGAATGTTATACAACAGTAACAGAGCTCCTCGATCTCTTCTCAGTTTAAGGTCATGTAGATATAATGCTCCTACTCTTTCTTCGAATGTCAAATGTTTAAGTCTAGGGATTAGTTTAGCAGTTTTCCTTTGCATACTTTCCACTAGCTGTTGATCCCTTTTGAGATGAGGTGCCCAAAATGAAGCTGTGTAATCAGTATGGGGCGGATAAAGGATTTATAAAGAGGTATTAAACAATGTTCACTCCTGCTAACAAATGTTCTTTTTATGGCTGTTTACATTATTACCTGTCTGTGAAAGCTTTCTGCAATGGTCAGTAGATGAAAGGGAACTATTAATAATGATTCCCAAATCATTTTCTGTTGTGGCATATATGATGACTGACCCATTTATATTATAAGCAGCAATAACATTTTTAGTCTCTAGGTGGATCATAGCACATTTATCAGTGTTGAAGAGCATTTTGTTGTTATGTGCCCATGTTTCAATAACAAACAAATCGTGTTTAAATAATGAAATTTTGTCTGGGGTATTAACCTCTGCAGATAATTTGGTATCATCTGCAATTTGCAGATGTTGCTAGAACCCCCTATGTGTAGGTCACCAATATAAATTCCAAAAAGGGTAGGCCCCAATTCAGAACCCTGGGGTACTCCACTGGTCACCTCAACATCTGAGGAGATGGTATTTCCTATTTCAACTCTTTGTGATCAATTTGACAGCCAGTTACGGATCCAGATAGTAAGATAACTATTAAAGCCTAGTTCAATCATGTCAGTGTCAGTGGCTCAGTAGGTAGCACACTCGCCTCTGAGGCCAGGAGATCAGAGGGCTATGGGTTCAGTTCCCACATCTGGTACTTGGGTTAATATCCCAGTACTGACACTGTAGTGCAGCATGAGAGGGGTGCTGCACTTCTGAGGTGCTGTCTTTCGGATAAGACGTTAAACCGAGGTCCCATCTGCCGGGATTGGTGGTAGTTCAGGTGGATGTTAAAGATCCCATGGCACTTATCGAAAAGAGTAGGAGAATTTCCCCGGTGTCCTGGCCAAATTTCCTTCATTCACTAAAAATACCACCAACAGCTTAATCTGGTTCAAGGTCAGTTGCCATTCATCTGTATCCCCCTCCCCCGGGTTGTGCCTGTAAATAAGTAGGATTTGTCTAGTGCACTTACCCAGTCAACAAAAACTAAATAAATAAATTTACTACAGAGTTATGAGGGACCAGATCAAATGCCTTTTTGAAATCCAGATATATAACATTCACTGGAATGCCTCTATCCAAACTACTACTGACTGATTCATAAAAGGTAATCAAATAAGTTATATATGATCTTCCCTTGAGAAGGCCATGCTGAGATATATCTGTTAAACCCAGGACCTTTATTTCAATATCTATTTTGTTTTTTAAGATTTTTTTCCAATAATTTACAACCAATAGAGGTAAGGCTGATGGGTCTGTGATTCTCAGTTAGTATTTTATTACCTTTTTTGAAAATTGGAACCACATATGTCTTGCGCCAATCATCTGGAACTTCTCCAGTTAGAAGGGATTTGTTAAATATCATAGTTAGTGGATGCAAGAGTTATTCCATTGTTTCTTTAATCAAATAAGTATTCAGATTGTCCAGCCCTAGGGAAGAGTTGTTTTTTTTAAGGAAAGTATTGCAGCTTTTATTTCCCCTCATGTAATTTGTATTTGTTCATATGAGATAAAAGGAGACAAGGAATTTGGATCTTTGTTTACGAAAACTGATCCAAAGTATTAGTTAAAGATATCTGCTATTCTAGAAGCATCAGTAATATTCTCACCATTTTTTTTGAACTTGTATAAGTTTTTTATTAATCAACTCCAAGAACAAGTTAAGTCATACATTTGTTGTACTGGTTACAACCTATTCTCCAACGTACTTTTATATTAACAGTCCTTTTCATTTAATCTGTTTCTAGATTGTTCATCCATCAACTGGAGCAGAACAGAAATTGGATGGTCCATTGTCCTTAATTTGTAATTGTTTGTTCTTTGTACCAATGCTTTGTCTTCCCTCTCAGTGTTACACATTTCATGTTCATTATCACATCTATGACTATTTCCTGTTATTGCTGAATCAACAGCTATCAACAAATTCAAAGAAATACATTAAACATAACTATACATTCAAATCACTTTGTGTGGAGTCTTATTTTCAATATTTACAGTGCTATAGTCAGTTAATTATTTATTCATTTAGGAACTGCCTTGGGTTTGGGATACCCAGTGATGTCTCCCTGTTTGGAATTTCTGCATCTGAGGGTTTCTTCTCTGGATGGAAAGATGACGGAGGAGCTCTCCAACTACCATGGGAGTAACTGTTGTTCTAATACTGTTATCCCTTCCCTTTTCTCTACATAATCATAAAAGGGTAGCCACCTGGGGTTAAATTTGTCTGTTAACAGACGCAAACGAGCTGTGGCTCCTTCTATTGTTTTAATGCTCTCAATATTAGCCCTCCATTGACTCAGCGAGAGAGAGTGTGGTTTAAGCCAGTGTTGGGTAACGGCTTTTAATGCTGCAACAATTAAAATATTAAATAAATATTTTTGCCCTGCCTATGTGACCTCTTTTGGGGGGAGGCCTACCACTAAATTCATCCCATTTAGAGTAGTTTCCAGTTGAAGTATCTCCTGGATTGCATGTTTTACTTCATTCCTATAATTCGCAATTTGTGGGCAGTCCCAGAAAATATGTGCAAATGTCCCCTTTTACCTACACTCTCTCCAACATCTGTCCATGGGGGGTAGTGTGTAGTGTACTGAGACTGCTGGAGTTATGAAAAATCTGGAGGTAATCTTCCAACAATATTCTCTCCATACCGGTGAGTTTGTGGTTTTGCTTATCCCGGTCCACACATTGGTCCATTCTTTCTCTGTCAATGTAATGGCGAGCTCCTCCTGCCACCTTTGTTCTATGGCTTGAACCACCAGAGTGCCCACTCCTTCATGTATAGTTTGGTATACGTAGGATATATAACCCCTTAAATCTCCTGGGTAACTTCTCTGGCGTGTCCAAACTAAGGGTGGTGCCATGGGTTCTATGAGTGCTTTTATACCCACCCTTGTATTTAGGTAGTGCCTGCATTGTAAATATTTATGAAAGTCCCTCTGCGGGAAATCAAATTCTTGCTGCAGATCTGCAAAACTTTTAATCACTTCACCTTATCCTTCCAGGTCACTAGACAATGGTCCTCAGCTACGGTGGGGAATTGGGGCAAATACAGTAGGGGTATGTGTTTCCAAACTGGGGTAATTATCTCTCAGTTCTAATATGGTTCCAGACCCTCAATGTATGTTGAGTCCAAGGATTATTAGTTTTACTGATTTCAGATGGCACAACTGTCCATGGAAGGTATCGTAAGGGGATCGATGGGTGGGCATATTTTTCCATCAGGTACCAACCACTCGGGCAGTCTGCAGACAACATTTTTAATATGGATTGACTTTGGGCTGCTTGATAGTAATTGTAAAAAACTGGGGACACCTAATCCTCCTTTCTCCCTTGGTTCTGTTAACAGTTCCCATCTTTTCCGAGGTCTCCGCCCCACCCATATGAATCTACTTAGTTTGAGTTTAAGCTCTTTCCAATCCTTTTGGTAAAGGGTAAAGGTAAGCACGTGAATAAAAATAAATATCTAGGCAGTATATTCATTTTCACTGTCTCCACTCTGTTTGAGAATGTGAATGGTAGGTTCTGCCAGCAGTTAATATCTGTGAACACCTGCTGTTTAAGTAACTTATAATTAATCTGGTAAAGCTTTGATATTTTTGTGGGTATCCGAATGCCCAGACACCTTATCTTGTCCTTGGCCCAGGTGAAGGGTATGTGTGAATTATTTCCTATTGATTTCTTCCCTTTAATCAGAAACATTTCCAGTTTATCTTTATTTACTTTGAATCCTGAAATTTTTCCAAATTGGTCTAACAAGTTCAGGAGTGGGGGAAGGGAGGTCTCTGGATTATTTAAATATATTATGGTATCATCCGCGTACATTGAAACCTTGTTCAAGGCTTGTTCCACTCTTAACTCCTTCAATGTCATCTCTCTTCCTGATGACTTGAGCAAGTGGTTCAATACTTAAATCAAACAGGAGCGGGCAGAGTGGGCATCCTTGTCGGGTGCCCCTGTTCACCTTAAAAACTATCCGAAAATGTGCCATTGACCCTTACTCTAGCCGTTGGATTTTGATATGCCACTGTCACCCATTTGAGAAAGTTCCCCCGACCCCCATCTGCCCTAGGATCTCTTGCATGTATACCCAATTAAGGTGATCAAATTCCTTTTCTGCATCTAAAAAGAGAGTTTTTTGAGATGTGACTGTTTTGGTTTGGGCTATTAGGATACTGAGCAGCCTTCTGATATCATCAGAAAGGTATCTATGGGTTATGAACCCAGATTGGTCAGGATGGACTAGAGCTTCTATATAATTTTGTAATCTGGTAGCCATAACTTTAGTCGTAAGTTTAAAATCTTGATTTAACAAGGAGATAGGACGGTATGATTCAAAATAACTTTTTGGTTTCCCCGGCTTCAGGATTACTGAGATTATAGCTTCGGACCACAACCTAGGAAGTGTATTGTCTTCCAGGATTGTGTTTATTACTACAGCTAGTTTTGGGACTAATATTTTCCTGAATTTTTTATAAAATTCCACGGGATACCCATTTGGTCCTTGGGATTTTCCTGATGGGAGTTGGAGTATACTGGAGGTGAGCTCTTGTTCAGTAGCTGGTGCTGATAAAGCTTGTTGCACCTCAACTGGTAGTCGAGGGAGCAACCGGTCTTTTAAAAATGGTTTTGTTCTGTCTGTGACCTCCTGTGGATGTTTGTCCTCTGAATAAAGAGTTTTATAATACTGCATAAATTGCTGAGTTATGTCTGGAGGTTGTCTCCAAATTTCATTAGCCTGACTTTTGCTATGGATACACTGGACGTACCTACTGGCCTGGGCTTTCCTAAGTCGAACTGCAAGCCGTTTCATAGCTTGGGCCCCCCCATCATAGTACTTTTGGGTAGAGAATCTCAACAATCCTTCTGCCTTCCGGTTGTCTAGGGTCTGCAGTTCTATGCTGACCCTAGTAAGTTCCTTTAGGATCCTGGGATTGGTGGGATCGAATTTGTGTTTGTTCTCCCATTCCATTACTTTGCTTTTAATCCCTATATATTGTTTATTTGTACTTTTCTTTTTTGCAGCTGCAAAATATATGATCTGTCCACAAAGTACAGCCTTCATGGTGTCTCGCCACACTAGAGGGGAGCAGTTTGTGGGAGAAGAATCAATCTCTAAATCCTGAATTGTTTTAGTTATATATTGAAGGAAATTCTTATCATTTAGCAAAGAGACATTCAGTCTCCGTAATGATATTTTAGGTATGTTGCCCCATCGCAATTTAAGAGAAACTGGTGTGTGGTCTGATGGGATATATTGTGGAGCTTACACAGATATGGATATCCGTTTGACAGATACAAAACATATCAATATGTGAATACGATTGCTGGGCAGCAGAATAATATGTGTAATCTTTTTCTTTGCCATGGAGAGACCTCCAAATGTCTACTAACCCCCACTCCTCCAGCAAGGCCTTCCGTTTCTTGGTGGCTAATTTGGCTGTGGAGGTTTAACTGGAGGAACAGTCTACTGCTGGGCATAGGATGGTATTAAGTCTCCTCCTTTTAGGATTTGACCTTCTGTGAGTTTTGCTAAGTTGACAAAATTTCTCTGCCCCCCCCACGTTTGGTGCATAAATATTTATTAAATGTAATAATCTGTTCTGTATCATGCCTGAGACTCTGAGTCTAAGAAATCTCCCCTGGAAGGCCTCTTCTACCTCTTGAATTTGAAATGGGCTATTCCTTTTGAATAAAATGGCCACTCCAGCTTTCTTGGCTGAGTCATGTGAAGCTGCTTCAACATGGCCTACCCACGAACATCTGAGCTTTAAGCATTCTTGAGGACTCAAATGTGTCTCTTGTATGAGAGCTATATCACATTCCAAGTGCTTTAATTCAACTAATAACCTTGTCCTCTTTATAGGAGAGTTAATACCTTTAACATTATATGAGATAATATTTAGTTGAGTCATTTCAATGGTTGCAAATTATGAATTGACCCTTTTAAGTTGACCCCAGTACTTTTCAATTCCCTATTCGGATATAATCTGCTGCTCTTTTGAACTTCTGTTACTCCCACAAGCTGACCGTTAGGTTTCTGTAACACTCCACAGCAATAAAATTTAAAAACGAAAAAAAGCTTTAAACAAGTAAAAACCTTTGCCACTAACAGGTGGCACTGAACGTGTAACAGGCAGTTCCTGAATAACACTGGGAACTACCAATGTTTAACAACACAACAGTAAGCAGTAAATTCCACATGAAATTCTATCTGAGCTTCCTAGGCTTTACCTGCCCTGCTTATGACACGTGTTTAGTGTTTGTATTACCCCATTAACCTAGATCTTACCCTGGGGGTCGTGGCTGTTCACACAACATTTGTGTGTACTTTTCCACTTAGTGAAGATGTCACGTCTCAATTCAGCACTCCTGAGAGCCCCCCCACCCCATACCTACCCTCATGTTACTTCTCCTCTGAAGCAGAGAGAGAGAAAAGAAAAGCTCTACCTCAATCCATAATCCCTAAGCCATTGAGCTGTTTAGGCTATATACAGCACTAGAATGTACTTTTATTTAAGTTCAGATGTTTCCTTTCTTCATTTGATTTTCCATTGTCCCTTTTCCCAGAGCTACCTTTATCCAAATGATCCTCGCCAAGTTACTCCGCAAAAGATCATTCGCATGCAGACTATGTGGACAGTTGCTGTAATATCAAGCGCTGGGTGCATCAATCGGGAGGACCTGTTTGCGGCTGGTAAACCCCCCTCCACTTCCTCCCACTTGTACGCTCCGTGAGAGAGAGAACAACTCTTCCCAAGCCCCATCCATAACCAACATTAAAATACTACAATAGCAAACCTTTCCAACACCTCATATTATTTAACTGAACTAATATTAACAGAACATAAAGTTCTGAAGGCAAAATGAGTCCTCCGAGGCAAACTGAGCAATTGTAGTTCATGCTGGGGGGGGGGGTCAGGCTACTAGAAAAAGGCTGATGCTTCAAGGCCTATCTTTGTGATGCCTTATCTGACCCGCTATAAAAAGAAAAAACAGTACCTCATATATTATAACGTTTTTTTTTATTACTTATTTAGTTGTTTAACCAGGTATAGCACACTAAGCTGAAAGCTTTTTTACAGGAGCGACCTGGGAGCACAAGGAGGTTAAGTGACTTGCTCAGGGTCACACAGTATGCAAGTGGAAGCTGTGGGATTCAAACCCAGGTCTGGTCTGCTGGATGTCACCAAATTTGCAGCTCTGAGCCTTAGACTACTGCACTATACTGCCTCCTTAAGAGTTAAGAGTCATCTTCTTGGAGAATCAGAGGCAGGGGGAGTAGCAGCGTGTCTTTGACTCCTATGGTCTGACCGTTTTTTTAACAGTTTCCTGATATTGATCGTTGTTGCGTATGGTATGGAGCCAGGCAATCCCCTCTTCATTCCGGCATTTCTAGCTTTTGTGGACCAGGCCTCCATGCATAGCTGTTTTTCTCCAGTATCTCTGCTTCTAAGTCGGGCATTGGGATGCCTAGTTCCTTCAGCAGTGGAGCAGCTTCAACCAAAGATGGAAATGTTCTGATGCCCGACTCTAAATGAATTTTCAGCTTAGCAGGATACAGTATTTGAGCGCGTATATCTTATTTGGCTTTTAATTCCCTGATAATGCCTCTCACTCACTGCCTCTCCACCTGAAGTGCATTGGAGAAATCCTGATTGAAATATATGAGGGCATCATGATATTTTAGCTCCTTGTGATGCCAGGCCTCTTCCAAGATCCAGTCCTTGCTCTGCTAGTACACCATTCTGATTAATAAGGGATCGGGATCTGGTTTTTGGATCTGTAGGTTTAGCAAGCAATGATCTGTGCGCTCTTTCAATCTCTAAATTTAGATCCGAAGGTATTGATAGGACTGAACGAAGAAGCTGCTGTACAAAATCAACTACTATGGCAAATCCTTCTTCTTGGCCCTCCGGAACACCATGAATTCTAAAATTGTTCCAGCAGGATCTGTTTTCTACGTCCTCCGTTCTTTGTTGTGATTCTCTGTCCCTCTGTAGCAGGTAGTGGAGTAAGCGCTCGTTAGTGTCTTGGGCCTCAGTCAGCTCAGTGACCCTTGTGGCATTATCCAGCACTTTCTGGTCTAAGGTACATACGTCTCTCTGGTGGTCGGCTAATGCAGAGTCTATTTTATTCACTGTTTTTAAGATCTGGTGCAGGGTACTAGCTGTTTTGGTTGATGGATCAGGTTCATCATCATCGAAGTCGACTGAAGAGCTGGATGCCAGGCGCTGTCACAGGGGAAGCGCGGTTAGGCCTTCCATGGTCTCGCCTAAGATTAGTTGCTTCATTTTATCCAGCGCAGCTGCCGATTTTGAGCTTTTGGGTCTCGACAATTTCCCCATCATCTTGGACAATTGGAGGGTGCATCGGTTCTTTTATTGAGGTTCTGACTGGTGAGGATTTAGTTAGATTGTGGTAGGGTTGTGGAAGAGCCCCCTGGGTTAGAGTGCGGCCATGTCCATGACATCACAGGAAGTCCTCCTCGCCATTTTTTTGTATAGTGGAGATAGGGTTAAGTGGTTTTTTTTACTAGAGTTCAAATAAGCATAGAAGACTTTAGTATTCCCTTTAGAGACAGAAAGTTTAATATTTTTTTCTTTCAGTTTTAATAAGCATTTTAGATTTTTTAACTTCCAATCTAAAGGATGATAACGTAGCTGGGTTTTTGTTTTGTTTTTTCATTTTGTTATAGGCTGCCTCTTTTCTTTTAATCTGCCTCAGGATTGGTGGAGTAAGCCATAGGGAAATTTCTCCCTTATTATTGTTACATTTTTTTAGAGGAATGTATAATAATTCTAGATCATGAAGGATACTTTTCATTAGGTTCCAACCTTCATTTGTATTTAGATCTGATAATAAAGTGATCCAATCAATTTCATTGAGAGAAGCTCTAATTTGTTCATAATCACCCCTAGGATAATTATACCTGAAGTTTATTGATTTGGTGCAAGCACTTGAGGTAATTAAGTCAAATAATATCATATTATGGTCACTATTACTGAGGGAATTTGTTACTGTAATGTTTTCAATATCAGTTTCAATATTCGTGAGAATAACATCCAGGATATTTTTTTCTGGTAGGTTCAGCTACCAGTTGGTGTAAGTCTAGTGTTATAAATGAATCAAGAAATAAAGATTCAACTTGATTGTTGGAGATTAGGAAATTCCAACTGATTCCTGGCAAATTTAAATTCCCCATAAGTAGAACTTCTGGTTTATTAGTTAATTCAGTAGTTAAAGTAAGTAATTTGTCATTTATAAATTGCATCCGCTGAGGGTGGTCTATACAAATTGCCAATTATAAGATGTTTCCCAGTTTTATGTTTAATTTGTACAAAACAACCCTCAATAACCTCACCCATGGTGTTAATCTCTTCAAATATAATTGATTTATTCAAATATAAACAAACACCTCCACCTCTTTTCAGACCCCTCTATCTATAGACACTAGAGGACACTTCAAGGCCATCCTAAAAAAAACACATTCTCTCCTTGCGCCAATGCCAGTGCAACTGCTAATCCTCCTAACTGACCTGTACAGAGCTACACTAGGCTGCTCCCCATTGACTTTGCAACCAACTATATAGGACTAACTGTATAGGACATCTTTGCTGCTGATCTCTGTCTCTGCTATATGACAATGCCCTAGAGGCTGCACCCACACTGTAACTATATCACCTGTACTAATACCAGTACCCTAGCTACCACATGTATAGGTCAACAGTCACCAGGCTATGATATGTAAATACTTGGCTTAAACTGTGTTGTCTCACTAATGTATTGATCACTGTTCCTACTTTATGACAATGCCCCAGAGGCTGCACTTGTTCTGTAATTGTTCCTCTGTACTAATATCAATACCCTAGCTACTACATGTATAGATCTTCAGCCACCCTGGCTATTATATGTAAATACTTGAACTGTGATGTCCCACTAATGTACTATCTCTGAATGTATGTCTATGCTGACGCGGAACCTTTGTAAATGAGTCTATGACTCAAAGGGTTGTAATTCCTATGACTGACTAAATAAATAAATAAAGAGTATAGCCTGAGATATTAATAAATCATGCTGATGAATTATCCCACCAGGTTTCCATAATGGCAATAATGTCACTCTTTTTACGACTGCTGATGGCTATAAGTTCACTTATTTTAGTAAGATTTAGACTTCTAGCATTGGTTGCGCGAACATTATAGGATGTTACAGTATCCTTCTGGATTGGAGGGTAATTGGACTCGGCATTTAATGACGTAAGCCCTTTTTGCCCCGGACAATCTAATTTAAATGTTTTTCAATCTGAGTAGAAGTGCTTTTACCAAGCACAAAACTACCCCTTTTACTTAGATGCAGTCTATCCCAACTAAACAAACTGTAATCATCAATGAATCTTTCCCAATGAGCGAGACAACTAATATGTTTTTTAAGGTCTGTTTCCTTAACCACTCATTAATTGATTTATTTTATTTTGAGTTTTGATGTTTGCTCTAGGTACCGGCAAAATTTCAGAGATTACAATGTCACATCCGTCGGCCTGATAGCGCTGAGGGTTGAGGTGCTGGATGCCACACTTCATGCCACACCGGTGACCTGGATTTGGGAATGAGCCCGAGCCACTGGGGGTTGGCGGGGGGGGAAGAGATCGAGCATCTGTAGGACTGCTCTCTCTTCCCAGGGAGGGTTGCGGGGAAGCAATCGCTCCTGAAGCGGCTTCTGGAGGTGGTTGGAGGCACTCGGTGTAGAGACGCTGCGGATGCAAGGGGCAGAGTTGCGGCATTACGTTGCCTTGCTAAGCCACACTCCGAGAGGGTCAGGAACTAAAACAAGAGAAAAACCCCACTCCTAGGGATAGATGAAGGCACCTCGTCCTCCTAGCCCACACTCCCATTTCTGGACTGACTTTCTCTCCACGGGCCGACTCATGTGCATAGCACTTTGCCCTATAGATAGAGCGCCCTGGGTGGATAGGGTGGCCCTACCTCCAGAGGACTCAGACCCGGAGGTGGTGCTGGGTGGCATGAGTGGAGAGGACCTAGAAGTCACGGAGGGAGGTAGAGGCTGGGAGCCCCGAGGATGCTGGAAGGAGTTCTCCAGGTGGTGGAGATAAACAAAGTTAAAAAAAAAAAAAAAAGAACAAAAAAAAAAGTCACGTCCCTTCTTTTCTACTAACTCTACCAAGGAGATAAATCTATTCTTAATGTCATCAGTTGTGAATTTGTTGACAACATTTGTTCCAGCATGGACCACTACCAAAGGGTTGTGGCCAGCACTGGCTAATATGTCTGTTACCACCCTTTCAATATCTCTAATCCAGGGCCCACGAAAGCTAGAACAAGTCCTGTTTTGTTTGTCATTTTTACATATTTCACCATCAATGTATTTAATAATGCTGTCCCCCAACACATATATCTGTCTAGGAGGTGTAATGTCTATAATATCTAGTGAATCATCTGCATCATGGATTTGTTCAGTAACAATATCATCATCTAATGTTGGCACTATAGTAGGAGGTGATAATAAAGACCAGGGGAGGAAATAACTTTATTAGTGGTATCAGGGTCAGCATGTACCTGGGCAGATATCACCTGGACATTGTTGTTCACAACCTTGGTAGTTCATTTTGCCTGCTACTAGACTTGCTACCAATATTAGTTTCAGTGGTAGTTTTGTCCTCTAAACTTGATTCCAACTCTGTCAGTGGAGTATAGGCATTTTGTACCGGGAGAGTGAATTCTATTGCTTTTCTTCCCCTTTTGCATTTCTTTTTATTGGCTACCTTTTGCCAATCCTGTTCTTCTTCACCATCCTCCTCCTCCTCCTCCCTATCTCTTTTCTGGGATTCGTTGTTTTTTCTACTATATTAGTCTGGGTGCTCAGTAGGGATACTTTTTGACTTAGTAGTAAGTCTGATGTAATTTTTCGATTGTTTTTCGTAGGTCAAATAACTTTTCTTTTAGTGATTTGTTTTCTTTACACCGGTGGCATTTTAACCCCTCAAAGCCAGTATTACTCTCTAAACAAAGGTTATTGCATAATATACATGCCATGGCAATCCCTCCTGTACTAAGAGTTAACATACCCTCGTTGATGTCCATATTCAAACAGAGGTGTTTTTATATGTACTAACAAATGTACCGCTGTTTCACGGCAGGTGTGCAGGTAACACAAACTGGCCAGTGTCCAAGACGTCCCCAGTGGACACAGCAGACATGTGCAGAGACACGCGTGTCTCTGTACGCATCTCCACACGCGGTCCTGTGCACGCTCGCCCCGCTCACTAATGCGGGTTAGAAACAGTGCCGGTACCGGAAGTGGTAAGCTTCCTGCTTCTGGTTACTCAGCGGCCCAGTCGCCTTGGATTTGATGTAAATAATACCAAAGCAATTTACCCAGCACTTGTGAGTTATGCAGTCCCTTTTAGGCTGCAGAGAGAGCGGTGTCTGTGTGTTTTAGGTCACAAATAAAACGGCTCCCAATAAGCTGAAATGGAGGAGGACCTCCAAGCTCCCACAATGTTCTGCAAGGCACACAGAAAGTGTCAATGGTAGCAAGACACTGCCACCACTAACACTCGCACAGTGGTTGGTTTAAAACAATACAACACACAGTAAAAATATCAGCAATATATTTCATCAAGTGGACGCCTCTCACCAAAGGCAGACTTTACTCCAAGCTGTTGTTTTCAGTGGGATCCTGCTTGCCACATCTGCACTTGGATGGGCGGGAGTACTACGAGGTGACGGTGTATGCCTACAATCACATTGTGAATATTTTGCTCCGTCAGTGGCAGTCTCATGCAGCTGTAGGTGGTCCACCCCCCCCCCCACACACACACACACATTTTATAAGGTAGGACTAGTCCCCCTTTCTATACCTTTCCAGTGCTGTGGGACTCGTACAAGGGAAGGAGATACTGCACATGGCATTCCCAGTCTGGAGAGCTATGCACTTACTAATGTCAAGTATGTATTACTTTTTTTTTTATCAGTCCCATATTTAAAGGGTCCTTTTTATTAGGCACCTACAGTTGCAAACTGCTTGTATTATCTGCAGCTTGATTCAGAGTAAAAAAAATCATGAACACACCAGTAAGAATATTACAAACCAAACAAGGTAACTGCAATGTAAGACACACTCTGTACTAGATACATGTCCAGACATCAATACATGCATAACTGTGGGGTGCTTCAAGAGGGGTTGGGGCAAATTCAAGGGGAAAGTACATACCAGGCGGCAGTTGGGGGAGGGAAGAGTTAATGGGAGGGGGGCAGCTACAGTCTAATGAACTGAACTGCTGCACACTCGAGCAGACTAGATAGACCATATGGCCTGTATCTGCTGGCAATTTCATATGTTCGTAACTCTCCAGACTGGAAAAGCCATGTAAAGAAAAGGACACTAGGAGAGCATGACAGAAAGTGAATCTGTCAGCTGAGCGGGACATTTTCTTTCTGATTCACAGCAGAACACGGTCAATGCTGATTAAACATTGTATTACACTGTTGTGTGACAGTACCGGTTGGTGGTCTTACCTTATAAAATGTGTGTGTCGGGGGGGATTGTGCCACATACAGCTACATGATGCTGCAATTGCTGGAGCAAAATATTCACAATGTGACTGTAAGCATATACCAAAAAGGGTAATAAACTAAGATGCCAGATGATGACAATGAGATGTAAACCACGTACGTCAATACAGCAGAGAGCTCACTAACTCATTACCGGTCAGAAATACAACACAGACACTGGCTGACATAAAAATGAAAAAACAAATACTGTGCTTTGCTGAACTACATCTGATTGCACCTGAAATCACAAAAGCTGAAATCTGTGGTGACTGGGGAGGGTGTAATTGAAAACAGAAAAATCAAGTAAAGACCGACATATTACAGTACTGTAACTTTACCTGCTGCTGCAGTGGCAAGGTATCTGTCTGTGACACCAATGTCCCTGGTTCAGGAATGAACCCAGTAAACAAAGGATCAGCGGGGAGAAGGATTGAGCATCCCAGGGATGGCTCTCCCTTCTCTGGGGGAGGGCGCCAGTATCTGGGCAAGTTGACCCCTAGTGGAGGCTGGGGGTTTCACTGCGACTGGCGCCTAGATTCCTCTGGAGGTGTGTTGGACGCTGGCATCATTGCATGCCACGCCTCCTTCAGGGGAAAAATCTGCAAAAATAGTGCCCGCTATGCATAACGCCCTGCTTCTCCTGGCCCCGACTGCCTGCCGTGGCACTCCGGAAACACGACCCATCCCATGGTCCGCTATACCCAGCTGACCCCGCGCCCCTCCCTGGGGGGCAAGCCAGGGAGGCAATGTCGGTAGGTGCCCCTTCCAGCACCCTTCTCTTGTCGTCACGGGATCACACTGGTGAGGTGGCAATCCAGGGGGTACTGTATGTAAGGAGGTAAGTCCCAGGGGCAAGGAGGGAGATCGGGAGTTAGCAGGGGGCTGAGCTGCAAGGCAGTACGTGAGAAAAGCAAACTAAATAAAAAAAAGAAACTTTAGCCTGCCATGAAAGACAGTCCCTCAATGTTTTCTTTTAACCCTGTAACAAAAAGCTGTCCGCTGATGTCTGTTGTGCTGTGAGTCCCCCCATCGGACCCTCCCATTCTGTACCAACCATCCCATACCCCTTCAAGCCCTTACCTACCCACCAAGGGTCTAACACCGTAATCATCTCTGGACTGCAGACACATCCTCACTCTTCAAAGCCAGACTGCGAACTAAGGAAATCAGGTATGCGGTTCACTGTATTTCAATGGGGTTTTGAACTTAGTGGCATAATTTGTCCATTTTCATATATTTTTGCCCTAAATTTTCAACAAGCTTTTTTTGGGACCCCATCTCTTGAACGAGTGCAGTAAAATTAGGCAAATGCGTCTCAAAAGGTGATTTCACTGTCACTGTGCAAAATTACCTTTTGGCCAAGAGTTGAAAACCTTCTCCTCCCTTGTTCATGAGGTGGGGTAATACGAAGACTATGTTGAAAATCTAGCTTAGCAATATTACAAAACAAAAAAGTTATGAGCCTGTCTTGAAATTTGCAAACGCAGGCTCTTAAATGGTAATTTTCTTTTACCTCAAATTTTCAACATAGCCATTTCTTCACAGCACCACATGAAAGTGGCACCTGTTGCTCTTCAAATCCTGGCCAAAATGTGTTTTTGTAGCTCTGGCTCAGAATGACATGTCGGTGGTGCAGAATGATGTTTTTGGTGGGGATTTGAAAATGTCTACCTACCAGGTTCATTAGGTGGGGTAACAAGAAGGCTATGCCAAAAATTTGGTGTACAAATGCGGTACAATGGCCAATTTTTTTTAATTTATTTATTTAAGAGATTTACCAGGAAAGCATGCTGAGCAGAGTACCGCTCGATTCCAGATGCGCCCTGGGGTAGGGAGTTTACACTGGTACAGTAGAACAGAACAAACCCAAAACAACAGCACAACAACAACAGCAAGTTTTACATATTTCGATTGGTGCAACAGTGGATGAGGTAGTCATAATATAGGTAGAGTAGTGCATATTCATAGTATTTAGCAATATAAGGTGCAGACCAAAACGGAAACCAGGCTGGTGATATAGATGGGAGGTAGGAAGTGAGATGGGGGTCAGCGGGGGGGGGCAGATGGAAGAGAAGTGCGTTTTAAGAAGGGAATTCCGTTGTGGAGTGCTTGTGGAGTGTCTAATAACTGCTGCCAGGGAGTTCCATAATTTGGGCAGCCTGTAGCTGAAAGCAGCCTGGCCAGACCGGGTAGATCTGTATGGAATGTGCAGGAGCCTAGAGTCTATGTTTCTGAGAGTGTAGGCTGGTGGAGAGAGGGTGGTTAGGGAGGACGACAGGTAGAACAGGAGTGTCTGTGCCCAGAACTTGGCAGAGGTTCTAGCACAGTGACGCAATCGTCGGTTATGTAGTGAGGGGAGTCCCAAGGACTGGTAGAGGTCACAGTGATGGGCATTGGGAGGCTGGTTCAGAGAGAATCGGCAGAAGGAGTTGTAAAGGGGATCAAGCCTCGCTAAGGAGGTTTGGGGGGCGGCAGAGTAGACAACATCACCATAATCCATAATCGGAGGATCATTTTTGAACTATTGCTTGCCTGGTTGGTAGATGAATGCAATTCTTGTTCGATGGGGCTTAACATGGGTGCAATTTTGTGTAGACCGTCTATATGCGAAGTCAAGGTACTGATCTAGCCAGACACCGAGATAACGATATGACGGCAGGTCTCTAGTGGAGATCTGTCCAGAGTGTAGAATGGGTGGTGCAGTAAGTTAAGCATGGCCCAAGATCCGAAGGTGAGGGAGACTGTTTTTTTAGAGTTCAAGAATAGTTGGTTTGAAAGGAACCAACGTTGGATGGAGTCGAAGTCCTTCAGTAGACATGCTGTCACGGCGGTTGCGGATGGGCAAGAGGCAAACAGCACCGTATCGTCTGCGTACATATGGATAGCCAATTGAGAGAAGGCATCGGGCAGGTCATTTAGAAAAATAGAGAACAGCAGTGGGCCGAGTACAGACCCTTGGGGACACCACAGGTGACAGGAAGTGAGGTGGATCTAGCCAAGCCTATGCGGTTGATTGAGACCTACCTGACAGGTATGAATGGAGCCAGTTATTTGTGTTCACCGACAGACCAGCTTGGGCAAGTTTTGCCAGCAACAGGGGAGAGACTGTGGTCAGGCTTCGCTAGGTCTATGAATATAGCTGCCGTAATTTCCCTTTGTCGATGCCTGTAAGGATGGAGTTAGTGAGGCGAAGGAGGGAGGTGGTGGTGGAGTGATTTTTTCTGAAGCCGGCTTGGTAGGGGTTAAAAAATGATATGGTATCTAGATAGTGGTGGAGCTGAGATAGCACAAGGCGCTCTTGAATTTTGGCTAGGATGGGGAGCAGAGATATGGGACAGTAGTTGGATGGGGAGGAGAGGTCCCCTCCTTTGGGTAGGGGAATGACTGTGGCTTGTTTCCATGTTGTGGGGACTGCCCCAAGTTTAAAAGATAGGTTATAGAGCATGGTTAGGGGTGGGCTATGGCTGGTGCTGAGTAGGGCATTTTGGAATCAAGGCCCGATGGACACTTTCCTTTGGCTGGGTTAAGTGACTGCAGTAATTTTAACACCTGGCCAGGTGAGACTGGGCGGAGAGGAGAAGGGGTCGGGCAGGACACTATAGGGGCCGAGGGGCAAGGAATGGGGTGGGAGGAGGAGGAAGAAGTAGTGGTGGAAAATGTGAGTTAAACTCAGTGGCGACCAGACTGGGATCCATGATGATTCTTCCTTCCAGCTTGAGGGTGGGAGTGGGGGTTGGGTTGGTGGGGAAAGGAGGAATTTTATAGACTTCCAAAATTGAGAAGGGTGAGCGAAGTTATTGTTGAATGCAGATTTAAAGTAATTTGATTTAGCCTGATGTATGAGTCTTGTACAGGCGTTTCTTAGTGATCGGTAGTGTTGCTGGGCCATTTGAGTACCTGTGGCCTTGAAAGATTTCCAGGCACGGTCTCTGGCTCTTAGGTGTTCCAGGAGGTCAGATGTTATCCATGGTAAGTGGGATCCTCTTACACGGGACCTCCTGAGTGGAGCATGGAGGTCCCAGATGGCAAGGAAGTTAGTAGAGAAATATTTTAGGGCCTCATCCATGGAGGTGGTCCTGGGGATGAAAGGCCAGTCAATGTTGGTGAGGTTGTTTAGGAGAGCTGTCAGATGAAGGGATTTATAAGCTCTGCAGTGAAGTGTGCAGGGTGGAGGGGCCATTGGACGGAAGATTTTCCGAACCATATAAATCATATGGTGGTCGCTAAGGGAGTCTGGTAGTAGGCCAGCTTTAACTATCCGATGAGGGTGGGTAGTAAGTGCCCAATCCAGTAATGTGTGTTTGTTGGATTTATGGTTTAGGCGAGTGGGTTCCTCTATTTGCTGGTGCAAGTTTAGGACATTTATTTGGCATTGTGATTTAGAGGCCCACGCTGCCTAGTCAGTTCTGATTGAAATCACCAAGTATATGGAGTTCACCGCCTTCCGTAAGGGACCTCAGGTTACCAAGGTGGTCGAGAATGCTACCCAGAGGTGTGTCAGGCAGACAGTAGGACCCTGCTTTGTATACTGGGATAGTGTGTGGCAGGGAGATATTGACTAGAAGTGAATCAATAGTTTGTATGGGTGCCATCAGAGTGATTATGGAGAAGTGGAGTTTTACGGAGATATACATGGCAGTGCTGCCACCCTTCTTTCTGCCCTGTCTGTCATGGCTGATTAAGGAGTAGCCGGGTATTGAGAATTCTTCATCTTGGTTGTGGGGTTTCAGCCAAGATTCGGTGATGATGACAATGGCAGGGTGAAGGGCTAGGACAGAGGTTTGTAGGGCTGCTATTTTGTTTAGAATGCTAAATACGTTTAGGTGGAGAATTTTAAAACCCTTAGGTAGGTGCGTAGTTGGTGCGGGGGGTTGGCTAGCTAAGGGGGTCGGTGGTCTCGGGTTCCATTCAACGTCCCCGGCTATGATGAGAAGGATAGCCAGGGTGTTGCCTTAATAAGCGCATGGATTACTAGATGACTTGCCGGGTGGGATGGTTGGGAGTTAGCGAGTTTGTCATTTGGTCTGAGAAGCTGGGATGTAAAAGACAGGTTGCTCAGCATGGAAAGAGGGAGGTAGGATAGAGGCCCCCAAGGACCAATTGTGCCAATGGTACCGGTTGTGGTCCACTGGTGCCGAGGAGGAGTGGAGTGGCGGCTTAGCAACTAGTGAGAGAAGTGGCGCAGGGCCAGGTACAATAGGATGGGGTGAGGATGGAAGGGAAGATAACGTTAGAAAAAGCATAATAATGGTTAATGTGAGAAACTGCATTTTTATTTATTTATTTTTTCCTGTAGTTGGTTGGAATCTGCTCAGCGGTGGCCACTAGTGGCAGGAAAATATAAGAAGCTAATGGCAAAGTGGGCTGATTGGTTTACGAGCTCATGTGATTCCTCCTATATAAAGAAGAGCTCACCAAGGGTGGTGGTGGGGGCGGTGGGGAGCCTGCATGGCGCCAGGCAGGGCTAGAGCTCCGAGAAAGCTGCAAGCTGTGTTAGCTACCTGGCGCTGAAAGTTACTGCTCCCGATGTCCGCGGGGGGATTCTGCCTCTGTGGGGAGGGCTGTGAACAGCTTAGCCCTCGCAGCCTCACTGCAGAAAGGGAAAAGAGGAAGCTTTAAGTACAGGTAGGTAGGAGGGAGGAGCTAGAATGAAATCAATGAATACTGGCTGTTATGACTGAACGTTACACTATTTTAGCATTCACTCATAACTTTGCTTTCAATATTTTGACTCCAAACTTTCAACATACCCATTTTTCCACATCACCTCATAAATATGACGTGTCATTTTATAAATCCTGGACAAGATGGGTTTTCACACCTGTGGTGCAAGATTACATTTCAGTCAACATACCGTAAATGGTACATTTTATGTTTATAAGGTGCATCCTAACACAAGTATCTTCAAAAGTTGGGGTCAAAATTAAAAACAAATTGTTTACCAATCAGCAGACGTTTGACATTGACAAATGCTTGTTTTGTTTTTTGGCAACATTATCATTTACTCTAGAAAATATTACAGAGTTATCTCTTTGAGCCTCAGATAAGGATCAGCACAGACAGGATCATTTTAATTATATCTTATTACTACACAGGACGAGTGGACATACTGTATTGCCATACCTCTAGGGGACATAGCAAATTTGAGCCCCTCCATGTCCGTGATGTTTAGCTTTTATTGCCTTACCCATTTTTATTTAATTTTATAATATTCAATTTTTGAGGGGAGATATCCCCTCAAGGAGGCCCAGCAGACTTCTCCACCTGGCTACTCCTCCTGCTCAGGAGACCAATTTTCAACAATACCATTTACTCCTGAGACAATAGGGAGTGACACGCTTAGCTCTCCTACTTTGGGAGTCATTTGGTTTATCATAGAATGGACCCCTCTCTTATGGGAACCTCAGGGCATGGAAAATTATTGCCCTCAGGGAATGAACTGGAGACAATTCTTTTACAAATTATCTGGCAAAGATATCGATACTACCATTATATATTGTATTGTATTGTTATACTGCATTACACAGAAACAGGTATATAGAAACATAAAAGTTATTGGCAGATAAGGACATCTTGGCCCACCTAGTCTGCCCAGGTTTCCCCTGCCTACTGTGCCACCGCAGACCCTACTCAATCTCCAGTCATCTCCTCCCCTTGCCTACTACCAAGGTCCCCTTGTATCTGTCCCATACATGCTTAAATCCTGTCACCGTTTTGGCACCTACCACCTCTGCTGGAAGGCTGTTCCAGATGTCTACCACCCTCTCCTTGAAGAAGTATTTCCTCATATTTCTTCTGAGCCCCCCCCCCAACTTCACTGCTTGACCGCTTGTTCTCAAGCTTCTTTTTCTATGGAAAATGCTATCTTCCTGTACCTTACTAATATCTTTCCCGTCTCTCCACCAGAGAGTACATATTCAGTTTCTTGAGTCTCTCCTCATAGGGCTTTTGATGCAGACCCTGCGCTATTTCAGCAGCCCTTTTTTGTACCACCCTCCACCTTATCAATGTCCTTCCGGAGGTGAGGCCTCCAGAACTGGACACAGTACTCAAAGTGGTATCTTACCAGTGATCTGTATTGGGGTAATACTACCTTCTTCTTCCTACTGGTGATGGTCATGTTTGGGATGCCCAGTTAGTGCCACTGTTAAGACAGTTATATACACTGATTTTATGGTCTATGTTAGGCAAGATAAGTCTGCTGCTTTTAGGTTATTCCTTTATACTGCAAAAAACTCAGAGACAGACACTAAGGATTTCCTTTGGATCCATTTTACAAAGCAAATGACTAAGTTATACCAGAATTATGGGTCACGACATTGCAAACTTCCAACTACTCAGCTGTTTTAGGTCCCATGGGATGGGAGTCGGAGGGGAGTAATGTCTTCATATCTAGCCGATGAGGGAGGGACCCTATCCCAGCAGTATATAACAAGGCAGTGTTACACAGAAAAATTCTCCCAATAAATTGGCATCCATGGCAGTCTCTCCAGTAACAATCCTATCCCACAACATAAATGGACTAAACAACCCAGTGAAACAATTCTGATTGTTTCAGATTCTACGACGTTAGGCTCCTGATCTAGTTTATTTACAGGAGATACGTCTCCCCAACACAGCACCTCAAATTGGAAAGGAAAGGTAGATATAAGGTGTACGCCTCCTCATATAATAAAGGGAAGCGAAGAGGCACTACAATTCTCATCCCAGCCAATGTACCATTTCAATTACATCAAGAACACATGGACCCATATGGCAGATATGTCATACTGATAGGCCAATTATATGGCTCAGTTGTTACCTTAGCCAACGTATATTTCCCTCCCAATTCTGATACCCCCATTTAAAAAAAAATTTCGGTAAATTATTAGACCTCCTTCAAGGTCAGTTACTGCTGGGGGAGATTTCAGTATAACGATGTACCCCGAACTGGACACCTCTCAACTTACTAGGTACTGCCAATCTGCAGCTCAGAAATATTTGAAATCGCAACTCCCCCAACTGGGTTTGATTGACGTTTGGAGACAGTTTTATCCTACAACCAAAGCGTATACATACTATTCATCGAGATATGGGAGTTACTCCAGATTAGACTACTTTTACACCACATATGAACATTTTGCTAATGTTCAGGATTTAATATATGGCACTACAATTTTATCTGATCATACTCCATTAGTACTGAAAGTTAATTTAGGTAAAAGCTATAACTCCTCTTTATGGAGATTCAGTACATTACTGTTGAAAAATGAACAGTTCTGTTCACATGTGAAGGAAAGGCTTAATCAAATTCTAGCAGACAATGTCTCCCAGGAGATTACAGATTCTATATTATGAGATACTATGAAAACAGTCACTGGGGAGAAATAATAGCATTCTCTTCGGAGAAAAAAAGACTGCGAGAATGTCAGTACACCAAATTAATGCGGGGACCTCAAACACTGCAGCAATTATATTAATCTAAAGATAGGGAAATTATGCAAAACATTTAATCAAAGCTGAGCTACAAGTGATTATAGATTCTAAAATGCAACAAATTATGTTATATCTCAAACTGAAATATTACGGGGGAGGTGCAAGAGGGACTAGACATTTGTGAACCAATAACAGAACTATATGTGTTCTACAAATTAAAGACCCAGTCTCAGGCCAGATGTCTCATGATCTCCCCGGAATATTGAATTCCTTCCAGAGATGTTACCAGAATCTAAAAGCAGGACCATCTCCCCCAAACCCACATCAGATTGCTGGGTTTTTACAACATCTGTCCCTACCCTTAGCTTACACTACCCCAACAGGACCAGTTGTTGGCCCCTATTTCCCTAGATGAGATAGATGCAACACTGAAATCCATGAAAACCCACAAACGCCCTGGTCCAGATTTCTTTCCCATCGAATGGTACAAAGCTTTTTCAGACAATTTTACACCTTTAATTTTAAATACATTTCAGACAAGAAAGAAACCCCTCCTACGTCATGGGCTTATGCAACTATCTCAGTAATACTGAAACCAAGAAAAGATCCCACGATTTCTACTTCATATTGTCCTATATCTGGACTATAAACTATTTACATCCATTTGGGTGACTCATCTAGAGGGTCTTCTTCCAGACTTAATACACCCTGATCAATCAGGCTTTATTCGACACAGGCAAATGCGAGACAATATTCGCCAGGTTTTGTTATTACTGAAATATGCCCAACAACATTCTATCCCAATGACTATTCTCAGTCTTGACGCTAAGAAAGGTTTTGATAAGGTTTCTTGTTCATTCCTATGAGGTGCCCTTACAGAGTTTGGTTTTCCCTTGGACTTTTTAATTATTCTACAAAATCTATATTTATCGCCTCATGCATATATCAGAATTAATGGCTCTTTTGCAACACCAATAGTTCTGCAGAGGGGCACTCACCAGGCATGCCCATTATCCCCTTTGTTATTTGCCCTTTACACAGAACCACTGGCCTCTGCCATACGTCAGAACGAATCAGTAGAAGGCATTCCAATAGGGGTACCAGTTTTAACGTATCCCTTTATGTCGGTGAGATTTTACTCACTCTTCTCTCCACAGATATTTCAATTCCGGCGGCATAGTTAGAACTTCAGCAATTTGGACAACTCTCAGGCCTCACATTAAAAATGCATAAAACCAAAGTCTTATTATTTAATAACCATCCCT
This sequence comes from Neoceratodus forsteri, assembly GCA_016271365.2. Lineage (NCBI taxonomy): Eukaryota > Metazoa > Chordata > Ceratodontiformes > Ceratodontidae > Neoceratodus > Neoceratodus forsteri. Next base: position 366,181,874 of record JADMNL010000025.1, on the reverse strand, counting down.
CTCCATATCTGACAGAAACTTTTTCTTTTAAATAGAGGAGCACTAAACTGAAACACCTGGGAATACAGATTCTCTTCCATTTATCTAATCTTAGCAATGTTGAACTACGAATCTATTATGCAGGCGTTAACCCAAGATGTAGCCTGTTGGACTTGACTGCCCCTCCCTTTTCTGTCAAGAGTGGAAGTTGTCTGCATCAATATTTTACCCCGAATTTTATATCTCTTACATACACTCCCAGTATTTCCTAAACAATACTATATTACACACTGGAATAAGTTAATTTGTCATTTTATTTGGGGGGGGGTGACATCGTCCCAGAATTTGCTTATCCATATTATGCCCTCCTACCTGATTAGGAGGGGTAAACCACCCTAATTTACTGAATGACACTAGAGCGGCACATTTTAGTATAATTTCTGTTTGGCTAAATTCTAATACTACACCATTCTGGACATATATTGATTTAGTACTTAATGATATGTTTGAGATAGGCAAACTCTTGTTTTCAGGACCAAAATACACTATCCATTATGCAGAGTTTACAGAATTTACTGCACAAACATTGAGACAATGGTTCAAACTCTGCAACCTATCTCCTCCCGCCTCACTTTTTTTTATTATTGTAGACTAATATCTACTGAAAAAGATTTTATTCCAGCACACCTAGATCATACCTGTTGCAGATGACATCAACTTGGCTTAATGTACATTTTTCAGTCTTTGGATCAACATGGAGTTGTTCCTTTTCAACACCTACAAAAAACTTATTGTCTTACAGGAAGGGAACACTTCTGGTATTTACAAATTCAAACATTCCTCCTCCATAAAAAAACAAAACAAACAAAGATATGCCTCCCAGAACCCATCCCAATGTTATTAAAGATATTGATCAACGCCATTCAAGGACATCCTGGGCAACATTTACTTAGTAATCTTTATAAAGGCCTACAGGAGTTTCTTGGAGATATTACACAATCGGTTTTAGCTACCTGGAATAAATAATTGAATACACGGATTACATACACTTCTTCGTTAAAATACATCCTCCCCTTACTAAAAGCACTTACTGCCCCTTACTGGACAGTTTTTGCCTAGAAATGCCGCATTCGCTACTTCCAGACCCTGACCGCTTTGTTCAAGTTCCTTCTGGCATCTTATGGCCATTGCTAGAGAAATTGTGGACAGTACAGGGTCGACCAAACCAATGTATTCTGGTCATGCCATGTGTTGACCTTATTCTGGAAGGACATATCGGAACAAATGGGTAAACTCTTCATAGACAGAGGGTAGATATCTCCTACTATGGTTCTTCTTTCTATCTCCCCACGAGGCATAACAGTAGCTCCATGTTCCATGGTGTACTGAAACTTATTACCAGCCAAAAAAGTTATTACTCCTTTATGGAGAAAACAGGAATATCACACAGCGAGGCCTGACATCAAATCCTGAAAGAAATATACATCATGGAATGTATAACAGTCTCTTTTCATGGATGTATAGCTCAATTTGAAATTAAATGGAGAAAATGAATATTTTATATGACATCTGAGGATGATTTGTTTGTACTGTAGAATTTCTGGGATGAGGTGACATATGGGGGTTCGAGATTTATAGTTCTTTCAGAAATTAGAGGAGCACTCTAAATCAAAAACGGCTACTTGGTTCATAATTGACAGAAGTATTTTAATTGTTTTGGTAATGGTAAAACCATTGTCAGACTATTATGTGTCAATATATGTGATATCATACATGCCAATTACACATGTATTTTACTGGCTCTGTCTCAATAAAAATGCAAATTAAAAAAAAAAATTCTGTGTTACACACACCTACCCATGTTTTGTTTTTTATGATTACTGTCCAGTATTTCTGATAAGGGAGGGGGTTTTGAGAGACACAGAGACAGTTCAGGTATATAAACTCATTGTGGAGCTCATAGTTTAACTTGTTTCTGAACCGTAAACATTCTGCTGTTATCTGTGAGAGACACAGATTGTGTGAAACAAGAGGCAGTTGTGCTACTGAGGCAAGCAGCTTCAGCAGTGTGAGTCTGATCAGCAGCTTGTGGTTACACATGACCAGCTGTAACCAAAAATTACAACACGGGTTATCTTGCTATTAAAAATGCTGGCCAGTAATTATAATTGTTTAGTGCACACCCTGTTGTGTGCTATTGCTTACCTATCTGCTAGATAAAATTTCAACGGACCCAATATTTTGTCTCTGTTATTATTTTTGTCACTGTGTTTCTCTTTTGGATCCCGTTGCCCCCCCACCTCCAATGATGGGGGCCATCACAGCTGCATCTACCCTTGATCGGGTGGCTGAGCTGCGATGTCAGTGCTACTCTATGATCAACTGGTAAGAGATGCACAAATATCAAGTGGCCCATTCCCCCTCACCTAGACGAGCTCGACCAGCAGCCAGCCTCAGCATGGGATTCTGGCACATGAACACAGACACAAGTCTCCCATGTGGCAACGTGACGTGCTGCCACTGTGTTGCTACATCAACTGTCCCATTTCCTTCACAGTGTCCCAAATTAGGGTTGCAAGAGGCTAAGAAGTATGTGCACGAATACACATACACATGCATGCACACAAAAATACACCGATTACACAGAAACAGAAAAACTGACAGCAGAAGAAGGCCTAGCGGTCTATCTAGTCTGCCCAGTTGCCTACCTAGAGCTAAGTATTATCCATGGACCCTACTGACCTGTGGCTATCCTTCCTCTGATCTCCTCTCTCCCCATGTTTTTTACCAAACCCCTGCGCCTGTCCCATACCCATATGAAGCCCACCACTGGTTTTGCATTCGCTATCTTGTTAGGCAGTCTGTTCCGCTTGTCTACCACCTGCTCCATAAAACAATGCTTCCTGATATCCTTTTTAAACATCCCCCCACCACCAATTTAGAAAAACAACTGACAAGGGACAACTCTGACCACAGCTGGCAGAATGGTCTAAAGCAAGGGATAGAATATTATGATGACACAGTAGGGGGGGATACAGAATTTAGCATACAGAACGCCAAATTACAATATTTTGATAGCGGACTCAAAGCAAAACGGCTACTAGCTTTATGACCAAAACAGAGTACCAACACAACCTAAATAAGAGGGATCTCAAACCCAAACACAGGAGTGCTCCAGTCTGATCACCAAGAAATAAAAAGGATATACATAGATACATAGATATATAGACAATGTCGGCAGATAAGGGCCTATGGCCCACCCAGTCTGCCCATTTGAGCTTGTAAGTTCAGTTTGTTTTCCTAGAAGTCTGTTTCCCCTTACCCTGACCTCTAGAATTCCTTTATGTCTATCCCATGTATTCTTAAATCCCGTGATTGTTTCAGCCCCCACCACTTCCTCTGACAGGGTGTTCCACTTGTCCACCACCCGTTCTGTGAAGAAATTCTTTCTCATGTTTCCTCTGAATCGTCCTCCTCCAACTTCATCCCATGCCCTCTAGTCCTGGAACATCTTTTCGCTTAAAATAGTGTTTTCCTGCACCCTGTTTCTCCCTGTAAGATACTTGTATGTCTCTATCATATCCCCTCTCCTCCTCTCCTCCAGGGAGTACATGTTCAGTTCCTTCAACCTGTCTTCATAGGGACTTGTGATGCAATCCATGCACCATCTTTGTTGCCTCCTCTGAACCTTCTCTACCCTGTCTATGTCCTTACATAGGTATGGTCTCCAGAACTGTACACTGTACTCCAGGTGGGGCCTCACTAGTGTCTTGTATAGCGGAATTATGACCTCCTTTTCCTGCTGGTGATGCCCTGCCTATACATCCCAGCATCCTATTTGCTTTACCTGATGCCTTGTCACACTGTTTCCCTACCTTGAGGTCATCAGAGATGACAACCCAAGATCCCTTTCCTGCTTGGTGCATACTATATCCCCCCCCCAACTGATATATTGTGCCAGGGTTTTTGTGCCCCATATGCATTATCTTGCACTTCTTTGCATTGAATTTCAACTGCCAAACCCTTGACCATTCTTCAAGTTTCTGCAGGTCCCTTCTCATTCTGTCTACACCCTCTGGTGTGTCTACTCTGTTACAGAGCTTTGTGTCATCAGCGAACAGTGAAATTCTGCCTTCTAGATCCTGCGCAATGTCACTGATGAAGATGTTGAATAGGACCGGTCCCAGCACTGATCCCTGTGGTACCCCACTGGTCACTCTTCCCTCTGTGGAGTGACAGCCATTTACCACCACCCTCTGTGTCCTGCCACCTAGCCAGTTACCTACCCACCACACTACTGTCCTGCCACACCCATATTCCCAGTTTGTGTAATAGTCTTCTATGTGGCACAGTGTCAAAGGCCTTGCTGAAGTCCAGATGAGCCATGTCCACTGCCCTCCCTGATCCACCTCCCTAGTCACCCAGTCAAAAATTCAATGAGGTTGGTCTGACATGACCTCCCCTGGTGAAACCATGCTGCCTTGGGTCCTGTAGTCCATTGACAACCAGATGTTCCACCAATCTCTCCTTCAGTAGTGCTTCATGATCTTTCCACTACCGAGGTGAGGCTGACTGGTCTGTAGTTCCCTGCTTCCTCTTTGTTCCACTTTTGTATAAGGGACTACATCTGCTGTCCTCCAGTCTTTGGGTACCTCCCTGTTTCCAGCGATTGGCTAAACAGGATAGCCAGAGGTTCAGCCACCACCTCTCTTAGTTCTTTAAGGACCCTGGGTGCACCCCATCTGGCCCCATTGCTTTATCAACTCTTATTACTTCCAGTTCCTTCAGGACCCTTTCTCATGTAAAGGGACTTGTGTCCATTTCTGCACCATTCTCACCCCTTGTACTCCCTTCAGACCCATTACCCCTCTTCCTCAGTAAAGACTGAGCAGAAATACCTGTTCAATATGTCAGCTTTACTGTTGTCATCCTCCACGACTCTCCCATCCTCCCCTTCAGTCTCACTATCCCTCCTTTGTCTTTCTTTTTTCACTTATATACCTGTAAAGGTTTTGTCCCTTTAACCACTGATTTTGCAATGTGTTCTTCTGTCTGAGCTTTGGCTTCCTTTACTGACTTCCTGCCTCCCTTTGTTTCTCCTGGTACTTCTCCCATCCCCTTCTGCCTGTGTCTTTTGTATTGCCTGAATGCAATCTTTTGGCTTTCACTTTCTTTGCTACCTCTTTGGAAAACCATAATGGTCTCCTCTTCCTTTCCTCTTACTAACCTGCTTAATGCATAATTCTGTTGTTCTTATAATCCCATTTAAATACTGCCCACTGTTCCTCAACCCCTGATTCCTGTCCCATTCCCTTAATGCCTCTTTCAAGTATCTCCCCATTTTCCCAAAGTCTGCCCCTAAAATCCAGGATACGTGTTTTTGTGGTTTGGTTCTGCTCTTTCTGTGATTTCAAACCACAATGACTGGTGGTCACTGTTACCCAGGTGCTCCCCCACTGTTACCCCCATCACACTGTCCCTGTTTGTGAGCAGAAGGTCCAGTATTGCCTTCTGCCGAGTTGGTTCCATGACCAGTTACTTGAGGAAGGCACCCTGAAGGGAGTCCAGGATAAATCTGCTCCTAGTTGATGCTGGTGCTGGGATGCTCCAGTCCACGTCTGGAATATTGAAGTCTCCAACCAGTACTACCTCACCCTTGTCCTGTGAGGATGGCTGGCCCCATTTTCCTTTCCAGCTTAACCCACAGTATCTCTCCCCCATTTTGTTCCTCCTGGATCTCTGTGGCCCTTATGTAATTTTTCACATACAGTGCCACTCCTCCTCCCTTCCTGCCTGCTCTGTCTCTTCTGAATATGTTGTAGCCAGGTATGGCCATCTCCCAGTCATGGTTATCATTACACCAGGTTTCAGTGATGGCCACAATGTCCAGGTCTGACTGTACCATGACAGCCTCCAGATCTTCCATCTTGTTGCTAAGGCTCCTGGCATTTGCACACATGGCTTTCCATGATTTGACCTCCCTAGACTCCTTCACTGTTCTACTCCAGCCCCTTCCTTGGTTGTCATTTATCCCTGGTTCTCCTTGCTGTCTGCCCTTCTGCTGAATTTTGCCCCTTTTCTGCTTATCCACCTTTTGGACACTAATCTCCATCTTTTGCACACTGCTTTGCAGAGATAGCCACTCCTCTGGTTCACTGGTTCCACTGGATATGTAAGGAATACAACACAAAACTGTGCAAAAGCCCCAATGATGATACGGCCACTGAGGTTAAGGAATTTTGCAAGCGAGTAAACATCCCACAAAGAAACCTGAGGTAGTGACACCAACTGGTGCTCCAGTTATAGCTGATAAAATAGTAACAGCCATTACATCTCTCAATATAAACAAATCCCCAAGGTCCGGATGGTTTTACAATGAACTCCTACCAATCTTTTAAAGATCTTTTTAGCCCAGAATTGGCAGAAATGTTTAATGATGCTTGGGTCATGGGTACACTACTACCATCACTTGAACATGGAATTATTACACTGATTCCAAAACATGATAAAAAAACAGAGATTATGTAAGAATTTCAGACAAATTACTTTAATCAGCTCTGACAATTAAATACTAGATAAGTTGCTCACTTCTAGTTTGGAGTTATGCATCCAAACATTGATATGGCTGATGCAAAAAGGTTATAAGCAATCAGACACAATAGGGAGTGATAGTACTGAGATAACCGCACACCAAGGGGCATAATAAGGCACAAGGCTGCAAGCCGAGGGCCTTATTACTCCTGGAAGTGCAGTGATCACATTATTAGCCACACCTTGGAGTGTCTTGTTGCACTTATCATATGGCGACATTTAATAAAATAAAGTAAAAGACACAAAAAACGAGTTTTAAAAATCAAACCAGTTCCTTCTTTGGTCAAATGTCATTTACGCTGAAGGAAACAGTCCCAGCAACATATACTCAAAACTTATTTTTTAATATTTTCACACCAAATTCTCAACATTGCCTTTTTATGACCCCATCTAAAGAACTCAATAGGTGAAATATTTCAAATCCTGCTTGAAACTCCATTTCGTGCCACAAGTGCAAAAACATATTTTGGCCAGGATGTGAAAAATGACAGTTGTCACATTCATGAGGTGGTGTGAAAAAATGGCTATGTTGAAAATTTGGGGTCAAAACATTAAAAATTTCCAAGATTATACTGTAAGTGAGAGTTGAAACATTTAAAGGGGCACTGTCAATCCCCTTAGGTCTCAAAGTGTCCCTAGTTTAAAAAAACATTTTATGATTGCCAACATTCTGTAAAGATTATGTAAAGATTGCTGATGTAGCAGGTAGTTTGATTCTGACTCTTTTTTTTCCTTTAAAAAGTGAAAAACAGACTGCCCACCATCCTGGTGTTACCACACAAACACAAGTTTGTTCACATTCCTTGATCAGGTCCAACTGCATCTTCCTGGACTTGGGAACACCCACAACACAGTCTAGCCCCTCATGATGCAGTGGAAGTTGAAGAGGCTACTGGCTCCTGACGAGCGACTGCCCTGTTTGGGTGTGTTTGTAATGCTCAGGAAGTATGCAGTAAGAACAGATATTGTAAACAAAACAAGGTTGTTTATAAATATACATTACCATGCATTTCAGTTCCACTAAACAAGGAGACAGACAAAACAAACAGCAACATTACTGAATTTTAGATAAGGTAAGCAATCATAAAATGTAGATATTTAACTAGAAATAATATGATGAAAAACAGGTTGGCAGTGTCCCTTTAAATGTACGCTCATAACTTTGTTGTTTTTTAACACTTTTACCCCAAATTTTCAACATAACCTTCTTGTGATCCCACCTCATGAACGCAGTAAGTGAACATTTTTAAATCCTGGCCAAAACGCCATTTCATGCCACAAGTGTAAAAACATGTTCCTGCCAGGATTTTAAAAGTGACAGCTGTCATGTTAATGAAGTGGTATGAAAAAATGGACATGTCGAAAATTTGGAGTCAAAATATTGAAAATTACCAACGTTATGAGACAGCGCCAAAAAATTTCAATATATGCTCATAACTGTGTTGTTTTTAAATATTTGTATACCAGATTTTCAACATAGCCTTCTTGTGACCCCACCTCATGAACAAGGGTGAAGAAAATTTTCAAATCCATCCTAAAATGTGATTTTGAAAGGGAAAGGGAAAATTGTTAAACCAGGAAAGGCACACTAAGCCAAAGCTTGTTTCCAGGTGTGACCTGGGAGCACACGGAAGTTAAGTGACTTGCTCAGGGTCACACAGTATGCAAGTGGGGGTTGTGGGATTCAAACCCCGGTCTCCAAGTTTGCAGCTCAGAGCCCTAAATCACTGAGCTATACTGCCTCCTATTTTGCACAGCAACCACAAAATCACCTTTTGTGAGGTGGGGTCCCAAACAGGCCAGGTTGAAAATCTGGTGTAAAAACATTCAAAAATGACAAAGTTATGAATAAAAGTTCAAACCCCATTGAAATACATTAAACTGGACTTACCTTATTTTCTCATATTGCAATCGCCGGTTCCAGTAGCAAAACATGTCTTCAATCGGAGAGTGGATGATAGAAACATAGAAGTTGACGGCAGATAAGGACTGCAAGGCCCATCCAGTCTGCCCATTTCTTTTTCTACCTTATGAATGTGCCATTGGCCTTTGCTCTGTCAATGGCCTATCTATTCATACTCATCTGTATTGCTCCCTTATGTCTATCTCATGCCTGTTTGAAGCCCTGCACTGTATTCACATCCACCACTTCTTGCAGTAGGCCGGTCCATGCATCCACCACCCTTTCTGTGAAAAAGAACTTCCTCACATTACCCCTTAATTGGCCTCCCTCTAATCTCATGCTGTGTCCTCTTGTGCTGCTGATTTTCTTATATCGAAACATGTTAGACTCTTTCACCTTGTTAATGCCCTTAAGGTGTTTGAATGTTTCAATCATATCACCTCTCTCCCTCCTTTGCTCTATGGTATACATATTGAGCTCAGTTAATTTGACGTCATATGTTTTCTGATGCAGTCCCTGCACCATTTTGGTTGCCCTTCTCTGGACTGCCTCAATTTGGTTAATGTCCTTGTGAAGGTGTGGCCTCCAGTACTGCACGTAGTACTCCAGATGGGGCCTAACCAATGTCTTGTAAAGAGGGATTATTACCTCCCTCTTCCGACTTGTGATACCCCTACTAATGCACCCCCAACATCCCTCTAGCCTTACCTACTGCTTTAGTGGTCTGCTTGGATGATTTCAGGTCACCAGTGATGATAACGCCCAAGTCTCTTTCTTCCCTTGTGACTGCCAGCAACTCCCCTCCCAGCCTATAGGTGGCTTCAGGGTTTCTCTTCCCTGTGTGCATGATCTTGCACTTTTTTGGGTTAAACCCCAGTTGCCATTCTTCCGACCATTCTGCTAGTTTATCCAAATCTCTTCTCATTCTGCCCACCCCATCTGGATCATCTACTCTGTTGCAGATCTTGGTGTCATCTGCAAACAAACAAACAAACCTTACCCTCCAGTCCATCTGCAATGTCACTGATGAAGATATTGAAGAGGACTGGCCCCAGGACTGATCCCTGAGGTACCCCACTTGTGACTTGCATCTCTTCTGACTGTATACCATTTACCCCCACTCTCTGTTTTCTGTCCGTCAACCAGTTTGCCACCCAGTTGACCAATGTCTGACCCACCCCGAGCCAACCCAGCTTATTAATCAATCTTCTATGTGGAACAGTATCGAAAGCTTTGCTGAAGTCAAGGTAGGCAACATCAACTGCTCCCCCTTGGTCCACCACTCTGGTTACCCAGTCAAAGAAATCTATGAGATTAGTTTGACAGGACCTTCCTTTTGTAAACTCATGCTGTCTTGGATCCTGTGCTCCTATGGATTCCAGATGTTGCACTGTCCTTTCCTTAAGGAGTGTCTCCATAATCTTGCCCACTACTGAGGTAAGACTGATTGGTCTGTAGTTCCCTGCGTCCTCCCTGTTACCACTCTTGTGGAGCGGGATCACATGAGCCCTTCTCCAGTCTTCTGGGACCTCTCCTGTGCTCAGAGACTCACTAAACAGCTCTGATAATGGCTCTGCTAGTTCCACCCTTAGCTCCTTTAGTACCCTGGGATGTATGCCATCAGGTCCCATTGCCTTATCCACCCTGAGCTTATCGAGCTCTTGTAGGACCCTTTCTTTTGTGAAGGGACTCGTGCACACCTCTCTCCCCTCTGTGTCCATGGTGCTGAGCTGTGGGCCCTGCCCTACCTTCTCTTCAGTAAATACTGAGTAGAAGTATCTATTTAGGATAGATGCTTTTACATGGTCCTCCTCCTCACACGCCCCCTTATCCCCTTTGATCTTAGCAATACCCTCTCTGGACTTTTTCCTTTCACTAACGTATCTACAGAAAGTCTTGTCACCTTCTTTTACTGTTCGTGCTAGTGTTTCCTCAGTTTGGGCCTTTGCCTGCCTTACTGCCTTCCCTGCTTCCCTCAGGGAAGTTTGGTATGCCTCCCTATCTTCAACCTGCTGCGTTCCCTTATATTTCCTGAAGGCCAGCCAATTGGCTCTGACCTTTTCTGCTACTGTGTTTGAGAACCAAAGTGGTTTCCTTCTTCTTTTGCACTTCCTTTTCTCACTAACACAATGGGATTGCTTCAAGTATTGCATCTTTAATGCTTGCCCACTTTGCCTGTACCCCCTCACCTGTATTTCTTTTTGCCAGGGCTAGCTTAACTCTGTTGGCCATCTTATCAAAGTCAGCTCCTCTGAAGTCCCACATTTTTGCCTTGGAATGGGATGATTTTGTTCTAGTGGCCAAATTGAACCATACCATGTGATGGTCACTGGCACCCAGGTGACCTTCTACCTGGAGATCTGTGATCCTTTCCCTGTTAGTCAGTACTAGATCTAGGATAGCCCTGTCTCTTGTGGGCTGTTGTACCAGTTGTTTGAGGCCCTCCCCCTGCAGGGAATCCACCATGTGTCTAGTTCTGGCCAATGTCCCTGCTGGTATTGACCAATCTGGAATGTTGAAGTCTCCCATTATCAGAACCTCGCCCTTTAGCTGCCATGTTTTGTATATCTTCTAACAGTAACGTGTCTATGTCCTCCCCCTGGTCTGGAGGTCTGTACACAACCCCAGTTCGTATGGCTGTCCCATTTCCTGTTTCTAGGGTGACCCACAGTTCTTCTGGCTCCTTATGTGTATTCTGAATTTCTGTAGCCTTGATATTTTCATTGACATAAAGGGCCACTCCACCACCCCTTTTTGCACCTCAGTCTCTTCTGAACAGTACATAGCCAGGTACTGAAGTCTCCCAAGTGTGGTTACTGGTAAACCATGTCTCACTAACGGCTACTATGTCCAGTTTAGCCTCTATCATTATTGCCTGCAGGTCTGGGATCTTGTCTCCCAGACTGCGAGAATTTGTGTACATGATTTTCCATTGGCCAGATTTAGATGTGTTAGTTGTTGGGCGAGGTCCGGCGTTTCCCCTGTGTGTCGTATGGCGAGCCGGACCATTTTCTTTGCTTGGTGATGCAAATGAACTACAAACATGCTGAACTCCTGTTTGACCACTATCTGAGGGTGGAGGGGTGTTCTTCCCATTCGACGTATGGGGTGCTGCACCCCTCTCCCCATTTGCTAGTTTAAATATTCTGCAAAGACGTCAAACTTCTGCCCCAATGCACTGACTCCCTCCTTAGTCAGATGCAGTCCATCAAATTTAAAGAACTTTCGCTCCCAAAACTGTTGCCCGTTCCTTACAAATTTGTGTCCTTTTTCCTGGCACCAGCCCTTGAGCCACATGTTTAGCTCCCCTATCTCCCCTTCTCTGACCTTCCGTCCATCTGCTCCCCCTCTCCCAGACTGGCAGGATCTCAGAGAAGGAGATGCCAGACGAAATGGATGATAGTTTGTTACCCAGCCTGGTCAGGTGTTCCTTGGTCTCCACAACTGACCAGCTGGCGAGATCATTAGTCCCTACGTGTACCAGGACATCAATGTTTTCTCCTGCTTCCTGAACAATTTTAGCAATGCGGTCAGTGTCTCTCCACACTGAAGTACCTGGGAGACATCTGACCATTACCCCTGGCTGGAGATAAGTATCAACTCCCCGAATCATGGAGTCTCCTATGATCAGAAGTGTTTTGGATTTCCTTTTTTGCTTTTTTTGTTTTGGTTCCTGTTTTGGACGAGTTCTGTTGTGCTAGCTCCTGTGCTGCTGCAGTGTCCTGCTCTGCAGTGTCCTCTGCCCCTTTGTTTGATTTCGGAGATAGAGGCAGATACCTGTTTGTAGTTTTTATACGGTTTGTGTAGGTGATATGTTGGAGATCACCGAGTGATGGGGCACCCGATTTGCCCCTCCTAGCCACCTGCCAACCTCCTGGACCAACTACCCTCTGCGGTCGAGGTGCTTCTGTTGGATGTTGGGGAAATGGCAGGCGGTTCTTATAATACATTTCCTCTTGAATATGCAATTCCGGGTGCACAATCTCTGCCCATGCTGCCTGGAGCTGAGCCCTTAGATCTCCAATGGCCCAGCATGTAGGACAGTGTCCTAAATCCTGTAAAATCTGCCCTTCTGAAAAGTGTTCCGCCGTACCTGCAGTTAATGATATCCCTTCCAGATAAGTTGCTGGGTTTATAACCTGATCAGAGTAATAAGAAGGAAGAAAATGAAAGAAAAAGTTTGATTTTGTGTTTTATTTGTTTGTTTTTGTATAACTTGTTATAACAAGTTAAAGTACTAGTGCCCCTGTAAATGAGGTCACTGTGTGGATACCCCTCTGATCCGCCCCTTCCTGCTTCGCTACAGGAAATGTCATGACTGTGCATCCCTATAAAAGGAGTGTAGTGTGGGGTGGTTGGGGATGGGGGTGGGTGGCTGGGCCCTTCCCCTGCCGAAAAAGAAGAACCACGGACGAAAGAAACACGGCGGTAAGAGCAGAAACAATCAGCCAGCAACAAATGCAGTAGCCCTGAAAGCTTATCCTAATGACAGATAAAACTGTAAAGCACCACCTGTAATAATTTCACAGAAAATACAGTATAACCTGTAAGAAACACTTTGCTACAGAGAAAAATAAAGCAGTAACAGAAGATATACCTTGCAAAAGACAATTTGAATCAGAACACTACAGCAGTAATCTGTAAGCACACACCTGTAGGCACACCCTGTGATAATGCAGCAGAAGGTATACCCAGCAACAACAATTTGAATCAGAGAAAATAAAGCAATAAAATGTTAGCAACAAACAGTAACAATCCCTGTGAGTACGAAATAAAAATAACAACACAGAGTAAATCTGCCTAGCAAAAAGAAGCCGTAATCCTTATCCTTGCTCTGGTAAGGTTCTTTGCTCTGTCCTTTCTAGCAGCCTAGAAGAAAAGGTGAAGCTAGGTGCCTTGGCCAGCAAACCTAGTCTTCCATAGACATAGTGGGACATGTTCAGGCGAGTGAGGGTGTGTGTGGATGGGGTGGGGTGGGGTGGTGGGTTCTGAGTTGGGGGGTCAGGGGACATTGATGGACAGTTTTCTGCTTTTCAGGTTATATTTACCTTTTTTTTTTAAATAGACTACGAGGGACCATTTTTAATTTACATGTACAGGGTAACACTGGGGATTGGGCACCCCAGTGTCACAGATATTTAATGCCATCGGGAGTGGGTACCCCAGTGTCTGCATACATGAAGGAGGTTGGGGCCACACAACATGGGGGTGGGGCTCACAATAATAAATGTATACTACAAGCGGTGGTCTCAGCACCACCAGTGTCGAGGGAGCAGATTTAGAGACCACGATATACAAAGAAAACTATTACATTTTCCATGAAAGCATTAGCCATTTTTCAACTATATCAGAACTGAAGATTTATTGAAAGAATGTTCGCGCCCCGAGCCCAGGTACCAGGAGTGGAGACCGGCAAGGGAGGGAGGAGGGGTTCTATAAGCGTCCATTGGATGCTTCCCTCCCGGGGGGTGGGATTTGCCTGGGGACCTGTGGGCAGATTGGTGGCAAGCTTGGGGATGTGGTGCCTCTACACGCCCCTGCCCCAGGAATACCCTGCGTGCCATAAGGCGAGAATTTCTGCGTGGCGGGGCACAGAAAGCGGAAAGTGCAGCCCCGTTCCGACCCGGATGACGAGCGCCTTGGCCCCTGCCGAGCCAGCCCGGATCCAGCCCCACAGCACCTGGGGTGCAAAAGTCGGCCGTATGGCCATTCCCCCCCCCGGAGGAGAGGGACCCTGCCAGCATAGGGATACGCCAGGCTACCCAAGGTAAGCTGCAATTGGGGCTGGGAGTGGGTGGCAGGAGGTCGGAGGGAGGCAGGAAGGCGTTGCCGCTCCGAAGGAGTGGCCAGTCGGGGTGTGTGGGAGGTGCATAAATAAAAAAAAAAAAAAAAGGAAAGAATGTAGTGCCCTGAGCACTCAAAGCTGATCTGAAACAAAAACGAGTGGTTTACCATTGAAAAGTAAAGCCCTGGCATTTACAGAGTCATGGCTTCACATTTAAAAGCCTGATTTAACAATGTTTAAATGCTTGTTTTTGTTTCAGATCAACTTTGCTAAGCTCAGGACACTGCATTCTTTCAATAAATCCTCACATCTGATACTAGTTGAAAAATCAGAACTTGTTCAGGAACGAGTGTACCGGTGCCTGCACGCCATAGTCAGCTGTTCTTTCAGTTTGCATTCAAGTGAAGGAAAAACAATGGTGGTGATTATGAATTTTGCGACTGTGTGGGACAGTGATACTGTGCTCATGTGACTGAGTATCACAGCTGGCACTTGTTCATGCTAGTTGGTAGCAGTGCCATCTACCAATAGGCAATAGCCAATCAGAATTAAGCTTTCTTTAATGCCATATGATAATTCTAAAGGGCAGACACTCAGCGAATAATATGAGAAAAATTCTTCACTTGGTTAAACATGCAGAGAAATTAGAAATCCCAGTGGCTTTGTAATCAATAGATGCGGAAAAGGCTTTTGATACGATATCTTGGAAACATACTATATCTTTAGTAACGCGGCCTTCAGAGATCTGACCTCAGTGCTACTACCTGAATACCTGCACCCTGATGAAAACCATCACATCTGCGAGCCACCCAATAACACACAACCGGACTTCCACTTTAAAAGGATGATGGTTAAGGAGGCCCTAATATTTGTAAAAAAAAAGTACTAGGCAAGGCCAGAATGGGCAGCGATGGGATAGATATGAAACTCCTATCCCTCAGACTTGATGTTCTCATAGTGCCTATTACAAAGCTATTCTACAAGTCACTGGCCCTGGCTCAGTTCCCGGAGGTTTGGAAGCAGGCCCTGGTTACACCTGTGCACAAAAACGGCGACAAGTCACTGATATCCAACTGTAGGCCAAATTCCATCCTCTCTTCCCTTTCCAAAGGACTGGAAAAGACAGTGGCAGGGCAACTCACCAGCTACAGTAGTAGCCACAGACATTGCCAGCTATTTCCAGATATTTCTCAAAATTTCTGAAGAGTTTCTCTCTGCTGCCCCTACTGTGGAAATGCAGAAAGCAGGAGATATTTCTGGAAATATCACAGAAATTTCAGGAAATAGCTGGCAGTGTCTGTGACTGCTACTGTACCTCAACAAATAGCATCTGTTATCCCCCAACCAGCACGGTTTCAGACAAAACCATGGTACCTCTACTGCCCTGCTGGAGTACACGGACTACACACATAAGGCTCTTGTCGAAGGCAAACCGGTAGGGTTCATATTCATTTACCTTACCAAAGCCTTTGATACTGTTAACCACTCCCTTCTACTTACACAGCTGCAAAACCTGGGTGTGGCGGCCAATGCCTCATATTGGTTCCAGGATTACCTGACACATAGAAGCTGAGTCAAAACTGGGCAAACAGTATCCAGCGCCAGATTAGTTTCCATAGGGGTCCCCAGGGATCAATACTGGGGCCCCTACTCTTCAGCCTCTTTCTAAATGATCTTCCAACAGCTTGCAACACTAAACTCATCCTATACACTGACGATGATGTTCTCCTCACTAGCAGTTCATGCCATGGTGCCCTTCAATCCGAACCTCAGAACTCCTTCAGCAAACTTGAGGTCTGGTTCAGCAAGCATAAACTACTACTAAACTATAAAAAGACTAAGGCCATACTAATATCTAGCACCCAGAACAATAAGAGGCTCCACCCCCCTTGTCATCTCCAACAAAGGGAGTGAACCGCTGGAACACGTGCACTCGTTTAAGTACCTGGGGATCACTCTAGATGACACCTTCACATTCACGCAGCACATTGACTCTGTGGTCAGGGCAGGGCAGTAAACACCAAAATAGGTGTCCTACATAGCACAAGAAATACCTCACACTGGAGGCCCTCCACCTCTCTGTCTCCAGCTCCATCCTATCGACAATCGACTATGGACTAGTGGTCTATGGGGCAGCAATGGAAACAGCACTCAGGAGGGTTCAGACTGCACTCAACAAAGCTTGCAGTCTCGCCCTGGCTGCAGATCGCCGCATGCATACCTGCTCCCTGTACGAATGGACTAATTGGCTGCCGCTTAGGAACAGGATCAAGTTCCAGACCTGCCTATTGGAGAATAAGGCACTACTGGGAAAAAACCCTCCCTGTGAAACTAACATATTTGTGCCAACAGCCACTTCGCATCTCACCAGAGGTAAGGTGAGAGGGGGAAAGAAAATCACAGAAAATACCACGCGCTCACAAAGGGATTCTCAAAAAACTTTTTACTGAAACGAAGAGCTATACAAACCGACACCAACCTTGGCGCTTTGAGGGATGTTAGTTCTCTTCATCAGGAGATCCTGGGGCCCTGTCTACATCCTTTCATCAAACCGTACTTGGGCAATGTGCCTTCGCCTATTGGACCCCTCTGTGGCTTAATGAAATCCCTGCGCCCATTATGGCCTCCAAATGCCTGGCCCTTCAAAAATGGCCTCAGACAGCACTTTAAATCAACCACAGAATGTGACTGCCTCTGATGGTCTGTCCTCCTGACTACGCAGCCCTCCCAGTTGCACTGTGGGAGAACTGTAGCACCTCTCCCATATGATCCACTAGTGCCCACCCGACGTAACAGATTCCCGTACTCCTTTGGCACATGCCTACTCACTCACATTTCTCATATTTTGACCTGTGAACCCAGTTCAGTTCCAGCACCCTACAACCCCATGCCCCCACCTTTGGTCTTAGTCTAGCACTTCTCCACCATGGTGCTCCCCTCGTATCCCTCACCCCTCACCCAAAAGCTACATTCTTATCTTTATCTCTAGAACGCCCTGTCCTGAGGCTGCTCCCCCCATGTTCTCTTACCACTCCTTGCTATCTCACTCACCGTTGCAGAACCAAACCCACTAAACCAGTAATAAGCACTAAGAATTGTAATTATATGCCTTATTACTGTGTCTTGAATTGTACTTCTCTAGTGATAATTACTGTAACATTGTAACAAATTGTTATCTTTAGAGGTGTTTGAATACTGTAACTCGTCTTCTGTGTTTTTGTTAACCTGACATGGAACCTTTGTAAAAGAACTTGCACTCAAAGGTCTTTTCAGAATACCAAATAAATAAATAAAATAAATAAGTTAGCTTTAACCTTCAAAGCACTGATTACTGAGTACCTGAAGGAAACCTGCAACTGTTATAGGTGACCTATGCACCCTTAGTCTCTGGTGTCCCACAAGAATCTTCTGACACCTAAGTAATGCTCAGCTCCCACCTTCCCTAATAGGGGGGCCTCAGCACTTTTCAACCTCTTTCCTCAACCCTCTCGGCCCTCACTACCATACCTCCCTCATGTCTTCCATACCCTCCCCCTCCCAAGTCAAATATTAGAATACCAACCGGTCTACATATATTAGTGAGAGTCCGGGGTCGAACCATTCTAATTTTCTGACCTACTTGCTTACTTGCTTAGCATGCTACAATTAGCATTTAATTGTGTTTATCCTTGAATGTATAGGCCGGACTTATCTCTTGTATGTACAATGTTTTGTTTTGCCTGCCCTATACCTGCCTGTTATTTGTTTGACGTCCAGGACCACTTTGAAAATGAGCTTGCTCAATGGTGTTATGCCTGGTTAAATAAAGTTTGATTGATCGATTGAGCTTTATATGACTTCCCTAAAGGATCCACTTGCTATGTAAAACCTAAAGGCATCTGTTATTACAAATGGAATTATCCCCCAACAATGTCCCCTATATAGAGGGACAAACCAAGCTTGCTACCTATTGCCCCTTTTTTCATCTTGTTCCTAGACCACTAGTGCGAAAACTAAACAGTGACCCAAAGTACAGGGAATAAATTATAACGGTTCCAATTATACTCTGGATGATTTGTTACTTTCCATCCAGAATCCTGCTACTAATACTCCAGGGATAGTTGAACTAATTAATCGGGTTTGGCTTTTTTTTCCAGAATACTCTGTGAATAAAGAAAAAAATACATTTTTATCTCTGAATGGCCTGTATGTCAAGCAGCATGCTTCTAACCTGGGTATTGGATGGGCAAACAATCATATTGATTATCTAGGGGTCAAAGTCTGCAAGGACTATAACAGGACCATCTCTACAAGCATATCTGTTCTTAAACTAAAAGTCGAGAAAAGCTTGGCAGGGTGGAACAAACTTCTATGATATTGTACCAGGTTAGATGTGGTTAAAATGAATATCCTCACCCAGATTATGCGTGTGCTGTGTAGGACTCTGAAAACTATTCCAATATCCTGCATTGTACACATTCACTCACCTTTAAATAAATTCATAAGGGGCAATAAAAAGGCTAGGCAATCATGTGATATTTTGACTAAACCAAAAGACATGGATGGGTTAAAAGCTCCAAACATATATTTATACTCTCTAGCAAACAGGATCTTCCAATTCTCTAACTGCATATCAGAGAGAAAGAAAGGGTCATACACACCAGAATAGATAAATATTGAAAAGTCCAAAGTTAAAAAATATATGATATGACCTTAGAGCTCTATTCTTTGTGAAACCAAAAAAGAACGTCAAAAATGTAATTGTGTCAGACTCTTTAAGACAATTGCCAGACAGCTGTCACACACAAACTCCAACTTGAGAAATCTATTTTCCAGCCATTATGGGAGAACCTAAACATTACTAAATGTGATCAAGTACTAAAATAATGATAAAAGGGTAAGTAAGGGTATCCTACATGTTAAAAACATTAAGCCTGGGTATGCATTTAAAAGTTTTGAAAATATTAGAGAAGATTTTAATCTGGATTCATTTGAGAACTAAGAGGCTTTTTAAGAAGATACACAAGAGTATTGCAAAAATATATGCCAGCAATGGGGGTATAATTAAATCAGATAAAAGCACAGCGGTATTTGTGTCCACATGAAGACTCAAACCAACTGTGTCAATTCTTTATAAACTGCTCATTCTGGCTAATTGGTGCGCTGACAGGGATATCAGAAACAGATGGTCTTGGCTACTGGGTGTGGATTCAAACTCTTGGAATTGGGAGGAAATCTGGAGAATAACTACTCAAACATTTGCACCAATTAATCACAGAACTCTACAGTACAAAACCATTCATAATCTGTATTTTACACATGTTCATTCATGTAGAACAGCGAAAAAAAAAAAAAGAGAATGACAGATGCATTAAATGCAATGAACCTAAAGTGAATTTAATACATTTGTTCTGGAGCTGCAAAAACATCCAACTACTATGGAATTAAAATAATAAGAGTTTTTAGATAACAATTCAAACATTACTAAGAATATCTCAATGCACGCCTGTACACTCAGGACTTTCTGAGGCTTAGCTCTAAAAGATGTCTACTTCTCTAATAGGTGTAGTTGCAAAAAAAAAAAAATACTGAAATACTGGATAGAGGAAACAACCCCTCCTTTTACAGAATGGAAAAGATGCCCAATAAAGGCACTCAAACTAGAAAAACTAGCTTATGGTTTCAACGGAACATTAAACAAATGTGATAAAATGGGGGGTTCTTTTTTGATGTCATTATCAAAATGAGCAATCCAGATGATTTTGTTTTGTTTTTATTCTTTGGTAACTGGGTAAGACCTATTAGGCACAAGTGCCTGTTTTCAAGGGTGAACGGGGAGCACTGGGGAGGTTAAATGACTTGCTTGGAGTCATACACTATGCAAGAGGAGATTGTAGGAATCAAACCCAGGTCTGTTAGACATACCACACTCATTCACAGCTTGCTCCTCTCCTCTAAGCTATACTGCCAACCACCAGGTATCATCACAGGATAGCAACCAAGAAACTAAGACATAATGTAACAGGTAACTTATTACCTTCTGCTTTGGTGATTCCTATTTTGTTTCTCTGTCTTTCTTCTATCACCCAACTAAGAATTGTGCCTGGCTTCAGAATTCGGTATTGCTCTTTAGGCTTAGCTCTCTTATCAATGGGTAATATGATAGTATCATGTGATTGTTTTCTTTCTAATAAAGGAGGGTAGGAGTATTTCATAGTCACTTGAAGTACTGTTATTTTTTTTTTTACAGTTAGTTTCTTTCTCCTTCCAAGCGTCTCTCCATCCCTACCCAACCCCACCCCATCTCCCACTGCTGCTTACCTTCCGCTTACCTCCCGACTTGCCCTCCATGGCGGGGTGGCGGGGATCCCTCAACCCATCATTAACCCGATCTGGTGCGGAGGTTACTGCCTGTTTGTGGGAGTGGGGCCTGCGGGGATCAGGATTCATTATGCCACACCTGGAACACTTTCCTCCATTTACTCCCCTTAGGGGAGGAGGTGTGTAATGATGCCCTATGGAGAGAGCACGCATGCGTCCACATGTGCTCCTCCACGCATCTGCCTCCTCTCCTCCCCCTTCTGGAGCATCGGTACGCTGACCCCCAGCCGCAGCTAGGGGCCAGTGGTGCATCGACTGCTGGCTACTAAATCCCCTGCCTATGCATCCCAGCATCCTTCTTGCTTTCCCCACTGCCTTACTGCACTGTGTAGATGACTTTAAGCTTTCAAATAGAATTACCCGCTAGATCCCCTTCTTACAGTCTTCCCACTCCGCAGTTCCTCTCCCCATCCTGTACCCAGCCTTTGACTTTTTGTTACCTATGTGCATGACCCTGCACTTTTTTTGTGTTGAACCCAACTTGCCAGACTCTGGACCATTTCTCCAACCTCCGCAGATCCACCCTCATTTCCTGAATACCCTCTTCAATGTCCACTCTTTCATGGAGCTTGATGTCATCAGCAAAGAGACAGTTTTTACCCTGTACCCCCTCTGCTATGACGCTGATAATAAAGATGTTAAAGCATACCAGTCCAAGGGCCAACTCCTGTCATACACTGCTTGCTACCTCCCTCACTCCTGAATATTCCCCACTTACAGTGACACTCTTCTTCCTCCCTCCCAGCCAGTTCCTTATCCACTGTGCTAGTTTATCCTCAACCCCTAAGTGACAGTTTCTTAGCTAGTCTCCTGTGTGGGACTGGGCTGAATGTTTTGCACAAGTCCAGCTATGGAATGTCTACCACCTGACCTCTATCAACATCCTTCATCACCCAGATGAAGAAATTAGTCAGATTTATCTGGTATGATCTTCCTGCCACAAACCAATTTTGTCTGGTATGTTGCAGTCCTCTCGCTTTGAGAAACTCCATCAGTATTTCTTTTATGACAGATTCCAACAGTTTGCCCACAATTGAGGCCACACTGACATGCCTACAGTTCCCTAGCTCATCCCTCCTCTTACTCTTATGAAGGGGCAATATATCAGCCACTCTCCAATCAACTGGCACTTCACTTGTCTCAAGGGAGCTGTTAAAAGAGATATACCAGAGGTCATGCAAGTACTTAAGCACCCTGGGATGCAACCAATCTCACCCTGGGAATTTATCTACCTTCAGTCTCTTGAGTACCCTCTCTGCTGAAATTGCTCCCATGTTAATTTCTGGAACCCCATCCCAAGCCCTAGGTGGTGTCCACACTCAGGTAGAGGCTCTTCTTGCTCCAATGTGCTGGCAGTACAGCCTACAGATTAGAGTAACAAGCTGAGAACAAGCTTGGTACATCCAGCAGACCTGACCTGGGTTTGATTCTCGCAACCTCCACTTGCATACTGTGTGACTCTGAGCAAGTCACTTAACTGCCCAGTGCTCCCAGGTCGCCCCTGAAAACAGGCATAGTGCCTAGTGGGTCTTACCCGGTTACCAAAGACTAAAAAAAAAAAAAAATGTGAATATCAAACAGAAATTATCTGTTCGGTATGTCAGCCTTCTTTCCTTTATCATCCTCCGCCCATCTCCTCCCGCTCTACTTTGACTATTCTGTCTTGTCTTCCTTTTCTCCCTGATGTAGCAAAAGATGGCCTTGTCACCACCTCCCCCAAGCCCTTCTGCAGTCCTTAGTTCTGCACTAGCCTTTGTTTTCCTTACCATCCTGTTAGCTTCCTTCCATCTGTCCAGGTATAGGTTTGTGCTCCCTTCCATCTGACTTGGATTACACCACTTGAAGGTGTTTTTTCCCCCACAGATTGCCCCCTTTACTTCCTTTGTAAACCACACAGGTTTCCTGTGCTTCGGCTTCCTATTCTTTCCTGCTTCACTCAGATATTAGTGTGGGACTTCCTGAAGGCTTTTCTTAATTATGCCCCATTTCCCTTCCACTCCTTCTATCCCTGACACCCTAAAGCTTGACCCTGGGTAGGTTGCTCATCACTCCACAATCTGCTGTCCTGAAAACTATGGCCTTCGTCCTGAAGATCATATACTCTGACCTTGTTAAATACTAAACAAAGATCACTGTTGCCTGGAGGTTCCCCTATCCTTATCACCCTAGTTGAGTCCCTATTTGTAAGAACCAGATCCAGTATTGCCCCTTCCCTAGTAGGTTCCCTGACCCCCCGAACTAGAAAGTAATCTTGGAATACTTTCAGCAGTGCTTGACTTCTGATACAGGCTGCCACTGGGATACTCCAGCCCATATCTGGCATACTGAAGTCTCCCACTAACACCACCTTCCTTTGTTTTGTTTTTTCTTATATCTTCCCCCAGAACCCCAAAACATAACCCTAAACTTTAATTCTGAAATGTGGCAGCCAACTCCTTACAGCAACAGTTTTTGACTTACTGGGCTGTGGTTAAAAGAATCTCCTCAGTCTGAAATGTACAGAACTGTTCCATCAAATGTACGGATGCTTGATAATTTCTTCTTACGAGATACCCCCAGATGCATGCACTCTGCACTTCCTCTATTCATGCTTTACTACGACTGTCTGCAACTGGATCACTCATGTGTGATGACGGTTGGTAATACAGTGTTAAAGTTGTGTCTCTCCAGCAGAGTAAAGAGTCTCCAAACACACAAACACACACACACACACACACACACACAGTGCTGTCAAGTCTCTCTTTTATGGAGACAGCCTCACTCGTTGTTTTTCTGTCTGTGTTTGATTTTTTTTTGTTTCATTCTTAAAAGGCAGTTGGGAACTGGAAATGTGTGTGCATATGCAGCTGTTTATAATGTTTCTATGTTCAGAAAATATATTCACGCTACTAAATAATCTATATTGATCCGGAAATAGAAGCTGGTATGAAAAACTGTGGTTTTTCTTGTGTTCTTGTTATGGATGACATTTTGTATTGTTCCCTTCAAGGTATCAGCAATCTGGAGTTTTGACTATGTTACCGTAGGGATTCAGAATTCTGAACACTGCTCTGCTAGGTTAACGGCTTGGGGTCAGAGTTCTGAATCCACACACTGTCATAGTCAAAACTCCACATTCCAGAGCCACCCTCATGGACCAGAAGTAGCATGTTGCACTGCCTTACAGGGGAAGCACCAAGGGAGGTCGACAGTGAAAATACCGACCTCCCCCACAGCGATGGCACAATACCAACGCAAGCACTGTGCCACCCATTCAAACAGTGTTTTCTGTGGGGGGCTGTGCCCCCACACACCCCCATGCGGGGGCTCTGCCCTCCGCACCCCCCGGACTTTTGGATTCCAACTCCAGGTCAGAGTTGGTCCAGGGAGGGGGTGGAACACTGGGGGAAAGCGAAGCACGGAAAAAGGACCATTACCACGACTGTCGTTGTAATGGTCTTTTTTTGTGTTTCACCGTCGGAGTGTCAACCTGAAGGGGTGCACCACCTTACAGGCAACCCTAGTATGAAAGCAGACCCAGGTCACTGTGTTGGTTGGCAGGCAAGGCTGAGGCAGCTGCCTAGAAGCAGTGCGCCTTGGCTGGAAACAGCTGATGTTGAGTTCTGGTGGCACAGCTAACCCTGCAGGTGGGATAGGCAGCTTGCTACTTCCACAGAGGTACACCATACATACTCTGGCCAACAGGCACTGCTCACACCAAGGGGAAGTGAACAGATGCCAGGGAGAATAAAATGCCCAGCTGTTGTCTAAATGATGGCCTCAGGGCTGAGTAGGATATATATATATACCTGTCAACATGGTGTATCCCTAGAAATCAAAGACAGCAAGGTCTGGGGAGAAAAGAAAAACAGTTCTGCAAAGAAAAAAAACCTCTATATTTCTGGTTCCATGAGGAGAACTGTAGAGAATGTTACATAGAAACATAGTGATTGTTGGCAGAAAAGGACCGCTTGGCCTACCCAGACTGTCTAGTTGTTGCAGTTCAAAAAGATTTCAGACGCCACTCCATACACACACAAAAGAGTTCACTGCAACATTTGATAGTGACTATTGCTGTGTTTATTACAGGAAAAACTTTTACAGCAGATCACTGTACAAAACATTTAATGATACTGTCGAAGTGCAACAAGAACAAGCGTGTTCTTGTTGCACTTCCAAAGTGTCATTAAATGTTTTGCACAGGATCTGCTGTAAACGTTTTTTCCTGTAATAAACACAGCAGTAGTCACTATCAAATGCTGCAGTGAACTCTTTTGTGTGTGTATGGAGTGGCGTCTGAAATCTTTTTGAATTGTTGATACTGCTGGGCTGACGGCCCCTCTCACAGACACACCCCACCTATTCCCTGAGTGCAGTGAAGGTCAGAACATTTTTGGAAATGTCTGTCTAGTTGTTCCCTGCCTATTGTGCCTCTGCAGACTCTACTGGTCTCCGGTGACCCTCCCCCTCCCTGTCCATTTACCACTATTCTCCTATGCCTAGTGCATGTATGCTTGACGCCCCCCCCACTGTTTTTGCCCCCACTACCTCTGTTGGCAGACTGTTCCTGGCATCCACCACACTTTCAGTAAAGTAGTATTTCCTCACATCCTTTTTAAACATCCCCCTTTCCAGCTCCATCACATGCCCTCTAATCCTGGTGCACTTCTTCATTTGAAGTAGACCCCACTCCTGTACCCTGTTCACCCCTGTGAGGTGCCTGTAGGTCTCCATCATGTCCCCCATGTTGCCCATAAAAATAAACAGTTTTTTACATTAACTTTTATCCAGGTGTCATCTGTGCTGCTGTGCCAGTTGTATTTTTTTCCTACACAATGTCCCACATTAGGGTTACAAGAGGTTGAAAAGTATGTGCACAAACATGCACACATATGTATGTACACACACAAATATACAAACATAACCTGCAAGTCTATTCTGAATAGTTGTTACCAACTCCTAATATCAACAGTTTTCGAGTCACTGGCAGGGGTGTTCAAATCAAAACTTTTAGGACTTGCCCAGCCATGATTGTAGCTGATTTTTCACTTGCCCCTAATCATTATGATGAAATTAGCCCTCTTTTTGTACTTGCCCCTCAAGGAAATTTACTTGTCCCAGACAGGGGGCAATAGGATTTGCACGCCCCTGCTCAATGGACTCCTCAGTCTGAAGTGCATAGAACCATTTAGTCAAATGTACGAATGCATAATAATTTCCCCATGGCACCAGATGTCCCCAGATACTCTACTCTTTTGGAGGCAGACTGTGTCATCCAGATAGTCATTTTATGATCTGGATATTGCCCAGCCAGGTTAATCAGATTACGTATGGAATGTATGATGGCATCCAAGAGTTACTATCTCGCCTGTCTAACCCCAAATACAGTAAAATGAATCCAGTCATAGTTAGTGGCAGTGCTCATTGGTTGGCCAGTTGAACAGATATGCCCTGTTCAATCTCTACTCAAACGCAGAGTCAGATTGAGTTTTATCACATCCAGATCACTATTTGCAGTAACCTCCAGAATCGACATCTGTGTAGATGTGCCCAGATAATGGTTAATTTAACCAGATAATTATGGATAATGTAAACCAATTTAGTGGATTGCCCTGGTACAGTTCATTTAGGGTAGCCACTGAATGTCACAGGGTCCCTAAGCAACTCTAAGATGCTTAAATTGTTATGCTGAGACCATTCTTGTTTCCATGCAACTAAGAATTCACCAGTTGGTACAGCAGCACTCGTGCCCTTTACAGCACCTATACTATGAACAGGTACAGTACTGCTGTACAGAGGAGCTTCCACTGAAAAAGCTGCATCCTGCTGCCTCATATCCTGCTGCTTCTGCTGGTTATCTGTCTTCTGCCTTGATTCCACAACTCCAGATGGCACCAGTCCTAACAGCCCTCTATCACAGACAACTTTGTTTTTTACAGGGAATGCCCCAGCATGGCATCACTAAAGGATGCCTCTTTCTCGCAAACCAGGGAGCAGAGAGCAAATCAGCAAGGAAACTATTAAGAAAACAGCCCAGAAATAACAGAGGTGTTTGCTGTACTGTGAAGAGTCCCCATAACTCTCAACCTTTTGTAACTGAAGTGAGGGATAAAGACACTCAAAATAAGGGACACTGACCCACATAATGAGGGAAACATCCTCGAACATGGAGATACGAGCTCAGAACTCTGTGAAAGCCATTGTGTTAGCATCTTAGAATATTATGAGCTTCTGCATTAACACATTCTCTGGGTGGGCAGCACCTTTTCCATGTGGAATGGATGAGGTAGGGAGCAATTTTGAGGGGTGGAAATTCAGTGTAGGAATTACAGGAGGGTTGCCAGGGCTCGCCTCCCCACCCCCCGCTCTGAAGGGAGCCCCGGTAGCTCACGCATCACTATCACTGACTTACAATGAGAAAGGGGTCTCACAGTCTAAAGACAGCATTCTTATGGGGAGCCCTCGCTCCCAAAGCTCATAAACTGTAATTCCATCACTGGGTAAGATCAGTGACCTCCCTCATAATCAGGGTTAGCAGCTGAGAGGTACCCCCCAGCTCAATCTGTGGTCTGGCAGGAAAGTTTGCTGCCTACTACAGTAGTACATCTTCCTCACACTTTTCTTGGTGAGTTTCTCTCTTCTACCCCCACGAACTCTGCATTTTGTTAAACATAAGGCGATAAAAGAAAGGATTAGTGAAGGGTTCTTGCCAGACTGCTAAGGCAACGATCTGTAAAGCAGTAAGCTCTGGTCCACAGGAATGATAAATAGCTGTGTTGCTGCCGTGGTAACTGACACGCACGACTATATACGCACACTCGAGCACAGTAACACACACACACTCTCACCTGCTCTTGGATGAGCTGAAGCAATGAACTTCTATCCATATACTGTCTCTGGCTGTGGCTGGCTGTCAACGATGTGAAGGGTAGTTAGAATTCCTCCGAAAGCTCCAGTAAGCCGATTCTGTATCACCCAGTTTTCAGAGAGTGGTATAGCAGAGGGAGAGACACAGAATCAAGCCAGGCAAAAAATGGTTTTCTCTTTTATAGGGAAGTAGGCCGGGTACCGAAGAGAAGCTAGGGAGAATCGAAGAGGACTCTTGTCTGCTACCGTAGCTCCTAGCCAGCTGCCTGCATGCAAGCATAGATACGCACGCACTCCGAGACCCACAGCTCTGCTCTGCCCTCCGAACGAGCCGGGAGCCACAGCGAATGCCAATGAGGCAAAGAGGGGGCGTGCAGCCAATCCCAGTTCTGCCTCGGAGGAGGGGGGCGCGCGATGCAGCGTGCGGATGCTATTATGCTTGCAAAAAACAGACTCGAAGCAGTAGTGTGTTACACTGCGGCTGCCTGAGGGGCTCCATCTGATAAGTGATACTATGTGTGTGATTGTGGATGGCACGCTTCCTGAGCCCTTCGGCTTTAAATGGCATTGCTCACCTCAGCTCTGCCTAAAAGCGAATTCGCTGTTTGCGTGGGTTGTTTTTGTCGGTATGTAGCGTAAACACTGTTGTAACAGACTGCAGAGAAACTGTACTCACTGTTATTGGGTTACTCTTTCGAGGGGGCGTGGAGCAGTTGGTGGATGTGGAAATAAACAACTTCATGGGCTAGGAGCTGTCCAGGAGATACATCATATGCAAGTGCATGTAATGAGTTTTTTTGCCCCACACCCATGTTCGAGGTTTATGAGGTTATCAAACATCGTGTAAAAAACAACAGCTCATAAACATGCTCTTACACATCTGTAATTTTTTGTAACTGGTGCAGAGTGTTTTGTCAGTCAGTGAGACATACCTCTCAACCATGTGTCACTGAAATGAGGGACACAACCTCAAACATGGAGATACAAGCTCAGAACACTGTGGAAACCATTCCCTTTATTTGTACAAAGTTTATTTTTTATTTAGCGTCTTAGAATATTAATTTCTGCTTTAAAGTCTGAATTTACAGCACATTCTCTGTGTGCAGCACCTTTTTCATGAGGAATAGGGCAATTTAGAGGGGTAAAATGAGGGATGTCCCTCGTAATGAGGGTCACTTGAGAGGTATGAGTGAGAGACGAGGGACAGCCTGGCTCTGCAATGCTATAATAACTCGATATGACGTCATACTTGTTATGATATGGTATTTGAAAAATTTTGAGTTATTAATGGGATCACCCATTATCAGTTAAGCAATAAGGCATGACAGGGTGTGTGTTATGGTAGGGGTAACTGCCCACCTTGGGTAGGTTGAAGCACGATGCAAAGCCGAGTGCTTCCACCACATGAGAAGGGCCGTTAGTCCACCATAACGCATCTCCTACAATGCCTTATTGCAGTTATAAAAATGGGTTCTTTTTATTAAATTGGATGTATTTTTAAACATATTTTTGTTGCGCTACTTTCAGCTGAGCTGTTGTGCTAGGATAACGGCTCAGCCGAAAGTACCTCTTAACCAATCAGGAGCCAGCATTCTACTTGAGTGATTTTTTTTTTTTTTGTTATGTTTATGCCCCCTGCTCTCCAGACCCTATCTGCTGGACCCAGCCCCAGTCCTGTCACCTTAACGTCTCTTAGGTCTTAACTGAGCCTCCCCATGTTCCCCGGAACTTCCCCCTCTGGCAGGGGTGGTGGCCCCCCCCTTACCTCTGCTACAGAAGGATCTGGTGTGGGAGACTGTGCCTCGGTAGCCAGGTGCGGGGCCTCAGAGCTGGTCAGCATCATCCTGCCACTCGGGGTATTTCAGCTTTTCTCCCAAGTTCCCCAGGGTGCCAGCATCAAGGGTATGTCAAGCACATACACATGCAGGTGTGTGTAGTGCAGCACCTGCCGATATCCTCGCACCCACTAGCTACTCCAGCTACACTGCCACCTGTGGTCACTGAGGGGACAGTATCACAGCGGAGCTGGCTGCCCTCCCTCCCCGGAGGGGAGAGCATCCTCTGGGGTGCTCCATCTTCCTCCTCCCTGGCTGGCCCCCTGTGGCCCGAGCTTGTTCCCGAACTCGGGTCATCAGCGTGGCAGAGGTAAGGCGTGATGTGCTTCAGCCCTCTGCATTTCTGGGCTGGCTTACTTGAGCATGTTTCTTACAGTATAAGAATGTTATCTTGTGCTGTTTGGGTGAAAGGACCATGAAGTAAATCTGAGCAGTTCCATCAGCCGAAATAGCACAAGATAACATTTTTATGCCATAAAAAACACACTCCAGTATACACACGGATATATTATGAAGCTATCTAACTGTGCTGATTTAATAGAAAGAGTGAGAGAAGTGTTTGAAACCTTTACAAAATGTAATTAATTTTTTCTGCCCCCCCCCAACAGTTGCTGTCTGAAATGATATGGAGCCTCCCAAACTTGCTTAAGCTGCTCTGACACCCCATAATTGTGGCAGTTTATGTGGAGCTGTGAATAGTTTATCTGTTTGTGTTTTTTTTTTTAAGAGTCTGCCCATTTCTAAACTTAAATGAAAACAGCTTAGGACAAGATGTAACTGGCAGACCTGCAATGGGGTACGGCACTGTGCGAGGTGTCGGCATCGGCGCTGTGATATTGGCAGTTAGACTGCTTTATAATGCTATAAAGCGTGCAATCCACCACCCATTCTGAATCGGATTGATTTAGTTGTAACGTCTGACCAGGCGAGGCACACTGAACTGTGGCTGAGTGCCGGCCTGGAAATTTCAGGTGCGTCCTGGGGGAGGGTTACTTGGACCTGTTTCATTGACAAGGAATGTTGGCCATGACACTGCAGAACTCCCTTAGTCTTCTTCCACAACTGCCATAGCATCTTAAACTTCCACCTGGGCAGTGATCAGAGATGTCAGAAAGGACTGCAGTGTATCCTCTCATTTGAAGGACGGTGCCTCAACAGTGCAGCACCTCCCTTGTACTTCATTGAAGTGCCATTTAGGAGTATTACATTAAGTACCTGGTATGGGGTTCTAATCCACATGTATTTACTTGTTGACATAGTTGGTCCTCTGGTCCAATATACCTTTTACAGGATGAGTCAGGCCAAAGAGGGCAGCACAGAAGCAGAAAACATGCAGTACAACACAGAGAATGAAAAGATTTATGGTTGGGTATTTGCCTCATGAAAATTATTTTGGTTTGAGTACCCCCGTGCATAAGGATACTGAGTACCCGCTCTGTACGTATGGCTATTACTTTCTTTTTTTTATTTAATGTTCTGCGTCGTAGCTCACTGACTAGTCAGATGAACAGCCTAGTTAAATTTCAAAACATTTGAATGACCTCAATAGTGACAGATGACTGCTCAGCAGGGGGTTCTGGTGTTAGAACTCCTTTTTTGTCATCCCCTTTTGTTTTAACTACCGTCAGATTATACCAAAAGAGGGAGGGTTTCCCCAAAAATGCACAGACTGCATGACTTGTCTAGACCCACCCTTCAGAGGGTTAAAAGACATGTTACAAGCTCATTATTTAGACTGGGCCAAGTTAGGGGAGCAGAACAAGCAAAGTCACGTCACCACCAACTCACAACAATATTACTAGGCAACCAGAGTAGAATTTGATGGCTAATTGCACAGAGACAGATACCACCATTGTTTCATGTGGACCTTCAGGTGATTTTAAGCTAAATTCTGGAGATCCCTCATACCACAGACATAGTGACAGAAAACGTGGCAGTGAAGTCTTTCCAGCAAACTTCTGTCAAAAACACATAGCCTATTGTATTCTTAACAACCAGCCAGCAGCGTTTACCAAAAAAGGGGCTGTAGTTCCATCTCCTAAAGCCGAATAGTGACAGGGTAGACCCTTCACTGAAGACATCATCCAGGTTTTTAACCACACTTCAGATCAGTTCCTTTCTTACAACCACTAAGACTAATGTCCCTAACAGAACTCCTGCAAAGGTGATCCCATCTCAGAAACTGCTTGAACTCCTCAGCAGACTACCAAGCTGGTGATCGCCACTCATTCCACATCTATCTCTTCAGAATAAGATGCACAAGACAACAAGAGCACCTGCTACTATTAACCTATATTTGCAATTATAGTACCCACGGGGCATCCAATATCCTAGCCTGGAACAGTATCCCAAAGTATAAAGACTCTTCTGAGGATCACAAGAGGTGGCAGTTCAAGATGATGGGTCAGAGACATGGCCCTCAGAATTCTGGGTAGTCCCTGCAATAATCATGCAAAACAATACCTAAAACACAAATCTTAGAGCAGACAACTGAGATGTCGCATAAGGAGGCCTTTTCCAAGCCTCCAGGCTAACCAGCTTTGGACCTAGCTTCATGTCAGAACTAAAGATCAGAGAAGAGTTCTTGAAGGCCATCTAGAGGATTTACACATTCCCTTCAAACTTCAGTGGAAGAAATGAGCATTCATTGGCTAAAAGCATTCTTTCAGTGACAACCATTCCTCTACGGGTCAGAGTCGAGAAATATCAAGATCCCTGAGTCCGGCCACATCCAAGTCACCCCTCAGATGGTAGGATTGGTTTTTCCCAAAAGTGGTGGGGGCTGATCAGTACATCCTGTTGATCAGGAGTATATTAACACAGGGGCTGAAACTGTCTTTTGTTAGGAACCCCTTCTACTCACACCCACCACCACCATTGAATCTAAACCCAGAGTTAATCTCCACATTTGATATGGAAGTAAAGGATGGTTTTCAATTAAGAGCACTAGGAAAAGTGCACTCAAAGACTTCTCCAGGGGTTGGTGCAGTTATCACTTTCTAACTGCTGTCCACTGTTTCACATCCATTAAATGTGAATTTGCAGAAGACTTGCTTCGTTGTGGAAATTTTCTCCAGAGCGCTCTGTCGCATGCATTTTTCAAGGGTTGGAGCAGTTTATGTCCTATGTGAAAGTCATATGGTGGGATGATCACTCAGTCCTAAATGTCAGAACATTACACAAATTCATGACTCTCAAGCGGGATTCAGTGAAGGGCCATAAGGCTACAATAATATGGATGAGTGGCTAGCAAAAACAGACCTCAAACACCTTTTTAAGTTTGCTTGTCCACCCCAGTATCAGAAATTCCTAGACAGTTGGGTCAAGGAAGAAGGTTTCCAGTTGAAAACTAACATATTTGACCATTCTGAAACAGTCAGTACATACGTACACAGAATAGAAGGAAGCAGGACATAAAAGTCCATCGAGACCCTTTCCTGCAATTGTCAGTGGTAATATCAAATCAAGGAAATTAACCAGTGGGGTACCATGGGGTCAGTGCTAGGACCTATGTTGTTTAATGTTTTTAAGTGCGTGGTCATCTCCCATGGTAATAAAAAAGAAGGGGGTGTTAGAATCTGCTTTGATTTCAGGAAACTTAATCAAGTGTCAGAATTTGACAGTTATCCTATACCCAAAATAGATGATTTGGTGGACAGGCTGGGGAGTGTAAAGTATATCAGTACCCTCTATCTCCACCAAGGGTTACTGGCAAATACCTTTAGCTAAAGAATCCAGAGATAAAACTGCATTTGCCACCCCTATAGGATACTATCAATTCACCACCATGCCATTTGGTTTACATGGTGTGCCAGCTACATTCCAATGGTACGTGGATGTCATTTTTTCACCTCACACTGGGTATTGTGCTGCATACATGGAATGATGTCACGTGGTGTACAGTCCAGACTGGAAAAGCCACCTGGAACACCTATGAGCAGTTATCTGAGCTATCAAAAATGCAGGTCTGACTATTAATCCTTCCAAATGTACATTGGGCATGCAGGAAACCAGATATTTGGGCTATGTGCTGGGAAATGGAGAAGTTAAGCCAGAGGTTTCTAAAATAGAAGCTGTAGCTATCAGCCCTGTACCTAAAACAATGAAACATGTCAGGTCATTTTTAGGGCTAGCTGGTTATTATCGGAGATTTGTTCCCAACTTTGCTGAGTTAGCTACTCCACTCACTGAATTCAAGAAAAAAAGGTACCCAAATAATGTGAAATGGACCCCAGAGTGTAATGAAGCTTTTCAAGCCATAAAGGCTGCATTATGTTCAGCCCCTGTTTTAAGAAGCCCAGACTCTGAGAAACCATTTCTGAGAAACAGATGCATCCAAGGTAGGCCTAGGTGCCATCCTGAGTCAAAATGTAGATGGGACAGAACATTCTGTTCTGTACATAAGTAGGAAATTGCATGACAGAGAGAAAATGTACTCACTATCGAAAAGGAGTGTTTAGCAGCAAAGTGGGCCGTGGAGTTTCTTAAGTTTTATTTACTAGGAACTGAATTTGTTCTTGTAACAGATCACAATCCTCTCTGTTGGCTTAACCAGATGAAAGACAAAAATTCCAGAATCACAAGGTGGTACCTGGCACTACAGCCTTTTAAATTCATGGCGATACACAAATCTGGTAAAGAGAATTGCAATGCTGATTTTCTGTCAAGCTATGGATCAGGAATTGAGGGTTCTAAAGGTTGAAAAACAAATGTACGAGTTTGAACTTTACTGTTTGCTGTACTGTAATATAAAAACTGAATGCACATGTGCGTAATATCTGAAAGCAGCAAATGTTATTAGAGAATAAAAGATTTTGGAAACCTGTTTAATAAAACTGGTTCCCTCTTGAGGAGGGGGGTGTATGTGACAGGGTAGAATAGGACCCTGTCCTAGTTGTTATGGAGAAAGTGTTAGTGTTTAAATGCAAGGATCTTTCTTTTTCTGTCTCTTCTCTGTCTGGTTGCGCAACTACATTTTCCTGTGAGACTTTGGACTTGATCAACCCAACAGGCTTGCAGTTCTTTGCCGCTCTCTGTCTCTCAGTTTTCTCTTGCTGTCTGTTTTTCTCCCCTGCATATCTAGATGTGCTGATATAAAAATAAGTGCAAATCTTCCAGCCTTTTGCAAAAGCTGCAGAAGGGGTCTCAGAAAGCACATTGTGTTCTAGCAGCTCCTGAAACTTTCAAGAACAGAATATGTACAAGGACAGGATATTTGCTAACAGTGGAGGTTGAAGAGACTTATAAAGGAGCTAAGCTGCAACTACAAAGAAGATCATTAGAAGGAAAAGGACACAGAGTGAAAGAAAAAACTAATTAATTTCTCCTCTGTACATAGTTATTCTGAACAAGTTTATTTCTTACGTTACTGATACTGTAAATAAATATTTTTGGCAAATTCTTCAACTGCTCTGGGTTTTTCCTATGCTTCCTGACCTGTGCTTTGATGACACCCAGTGCTAGCCTAATTTAAGGAGCCACTAGCCAACTCAGTCCTTGGCCACCTCTCTAGGTGCTCTGAAGGTGGGAAATATTTTAAACAAAACCCCCTTCCTCATCTATGCAACTGCAGTCACTGTCCCAAAGCATTTAGCAAACAGCAGGGGTCTTAACATCCACCTCCCACCTAACCAGGAGGCTAACCCCTCTCACTGTGACTCGAGGACTAGGGTGTGTCTTAACAGGTGCAGGGCACCGGGGCTTGCTAGCCTTCTTAACTTTAAGCTGGGTGTGGCCCTTTTGAATTACAGGGTGTGTCTTGTTGGGCCCCTTTAACAGTAGGGCTTTCCTGGCTGAGCCCCTTTTAACAGCAGGTCTTTCTTGCTGGGTCCCCCTGTTCTGTGTCCCTTTAAGTTGCAAGGCTTCTCCTGCTGGGCCCCTTTTAATTTGCAGGGCTTGCCCTTACCCCTTTAATTTCACTCCGATGTGTGGCCCCTTTAAGTTTAGCAAGGCCTTGGCAGGGCCTTTCTGTCCTTCACCCCTCCCTCGCCCTGCCGAATAAATATCTAATTTATTCCCTATGGGCCTTTGTGCTTGGCCCTTCCCCTAGACATCATGATGCCCAATGGATATTAATATATTTAAATTTCCGCCCTTTGGCCCGCCCCCATGGCTCTCAGCCATTCTGCGCCACCAGGTTCCCAAACAATTAAAAAAACTTTTACTTTGTTACTGCCGGTCAGCACTCTTCCTACAGTGCTGCCCCAACTCACTGCCCCAGCCTGGGGTGAAGGAGACTGTTTCAGGAGGCTGGGAGGTCTGGCGGTGGGAGTGATGGCTGCATACGCTGGGCGATCCTCTTCTTTTCGGCCCTGATGTGACCTGATGCTCTGCCCCGACACCAACTCTCCCAGGATGCGGCTCTTCCACATGCCATTACCGTGGGACCAGATAACATTACTTTTTATTTAAAATAAAAAAATGGGGCTAAACTGAGCTCACACTGTGCATTGGACAACCGCTTCTCTCTGACCACCGCACTACACACTTCTGGATGCCGCCACACCATCGGGAGCTGACTGGATCACCGATTGGAGGAGAGGCACTGTAGGAGAGCCAACGGAACCGTTTTCATTCCAGCAGTAAGCCACTTCGGTTCCATTTGCTCTTCCTCGGTCCTGCTCCTTCCCCGGTCGCTAACAGACTTCCCTAAAAAGAAGATACTTTTATTTTGGAAAACAGATTCAGGATTCCAGTTCTTGAATCCTCAGCCTGCGTCACCAGCCACTGGTCTTTTAGAAACTACCACATGCTCTGGCCAGGGACAGCAGTCCCAGCACATGTGGAACCACAGCCCGCACTGCCTGCTTGGGGGGGGGATACTAAATTGGAGGATGCCAGCATGCTACCCTCTTACTGCCCCTGATGCCCACTCTACCCAAGGCTGTAAGGGGCACTTATTTATTTAATTAATTTCTGTTGTGCCCCCAACTTTGGGGCACTACAAGAGCTCTCTATCTTCATGCCTTCAAATCGACTGTTCTATTACTATAAAGCAGAAATATGCAAAGCAAACTACAGTAAGTTGCAGATCTCAACAAGAGCTTCCCAAAGACACTGACACTGTTGAGGTTCGACATAGTAAAACCTTGGCAGCAGGCCGCCCAAGCCAGTGGTAAATCCACTGTTCAGAGCCAGATGGAGCAGACCAGCAATGGCAGAGGGGACTCCATATGCAGTGGTGGAGGACCAGAACCCACAAATGCAGCCTTGCTACAGGCCATTAGAGACTTAGATCAGAAAGTGGAAATGTACAATAATCGATTAACAGTGATAGAAACCCATATGGACTCTATGCAAAACAAATCTAAGTCAGCTCTCAAGAATCTGTGAACAAAAACTCAGTGGCAGTTGCTAAATTGACAGAAGAAAATAAATTACTTAGATGCAGACTACAGCAGTTGGAAAATTCAGCAAGGATGGCGACTATCACAGTGTTGGGGGTTCCAGAGGGTAAGGAAGGAGACACCTCTCTAGCATTTGTGGTTTTGATGGTTCGACAACTGCCAAATCTAGACACTTCTGAACAAATTCACAAGGTTTACCGCATTATGCCTCATCGCACACCAAACAACATGAACCAGCCCAGGACGCTGTTAATTGTTGCACTTGGTCTGCGTATAGAGACCCTATTCTTCAAGCAGCAAAAAGTAAGGGGCAACTATTTATGGAGGATGGATCACTAATCTGTTTTTTCTGGATTTTAGCTACTCTACTAAACAGGATCAAAAAGTCTTAAGTGCAGTTTGAGCTGGACTTAGATCGCTTGGCATGGCGCACTCTTTTCAGTTGCCCACAAAACTAAGAATAACCTATGCTAGGAAAGTGTTCATTTTCAGTGACCCGGAAGACACTGGAAAAAACTGGATGCCATCGAAGCAGACTTTACTGCTCATCAGGAAGGGACAATCGGACTGGAAGTCAGGGAGTGAGGGACTAATCAGTATACGATGTTTGTTCCTTAATTAATTTTGTCAAGCTGTACCCACTTAATAGTAGTCTGTTTGCTGTTGCATAGTTTGCCAAGTTATGAAAATCCTTTTAACACTTAAAGAGGACGTTACAAGTTACATCAATTAGTGCAGTAATAATATCATCATGTTAAGGTGCTCCAGTACTACCTTGGTAATTATCCTCTTAGCTCTTTAGAAGTACCTAAAGTATGGTTATGTGTTGCTATTAACCATTTTAAAATCCTCCAGAAATGGGGTTAATGTTACAGGGGTAAGATGGTAAAGTCTAGCCTCAGAGGGGAGCCTGATGGGACAAGATGACACCCATGTTTGTTTCTTGGTGCCATAGGTGCAGGAGAGATGATCACATATACGCAGCACCAAGCCTCAAGGAACTATAAGTACCATCTCAGTTGGGCGTAAAATAATTGTCAGTTATTTACTACAGGTCCTTGTTTAAACAAATGCTAATTTGGTAGGAGGCTTTTTCTTTGTTAGCATGTTCAGCAGTTGAGTATTTTTATTACTGCCTACTGCACTCCTAATTTAGTAAGATTGCAGCTTCGCGTGTACTTTTTCCAGTAAGAATTTTTATTAGATAAGCTAACAAATATATTAAGTAACAATGCTAATAGTAGAACATATTGAGGGATGTCAATACAAAGAAAAGAGTACAATCTGGCCATATATACACATCACAAAAAAATCATCAAGAGCTCATCACTAACATAGACACATAAATATTCTCATGAATCATAAAGTAATAAACCTGTATAATGTACCTATCAATTAAAGAATGAGATTAATTTCTTATAAACTAGAAACAAGACAATTATCCCTGGGTAGCTATTTTCATTAACTATAAAATATTTAAGAAATTGTTTTTAAGTCACAAACTATTTGATTTATGCTTTATGCTATTACTATTAACAGCTGACCTAATTTGCTCCCATACTACGTATGAACTAATTAATTCAGGAATCTTGAGCCAGCTTGAAAGACTTACTTTCAGTAAGTGCCTAATTTAAATTATAATACCATTTAACATATAATCTTTAATAGAGGGATAAAGAGAATAAGATTGTGAAGATAGATATAGAATGAGTTAGAACAGAACTTGGAAAAACTGAATGTTCATCTAACCTGGGTGTTTTTTTTTTTTGCTATTACTTTTTCCCCTCCTCTGGCATACCTTGGTCTGCTCCCATGTTCACTTGGCAACCCTTGGGGACTCTAGCCACCGTCCATCATCCACACTCCAGTCAGGGTCCGCCTTAACTCCCCTGCGGCTTACTCCCCGCAGCGGGGTGATGGGGAGCCCCTCCTCTCCCACCTGTCCAGATTCAGATTCAGGTGCCCCAGAGCTGGTGTTTGACAAATGGCTATCAAGCTGCTTGACCAGGCAGCCACTCCTCATTTTCCTTGGTTTTCTCCCTGGAGTTGGCATGCAATGACGCCAGCGGAGGGGAGCGTGCACGCATCCGCATACACTACCTCCAGGTGTCTGCCCTAACTCCTCCCCTTGCTACAGCGTGGCACCCCTGTCCCCCAGCCTCCGCCAGGGGGTGAATGAGCACTGACTGTTGTGGACCTCCCCTCCCTGGAGAAGGACAGCAGTCCATCAGATGCTCAATCCTTCTCTTTCCCTGCCGACCCCCGATGACCCATGCTCATTCCTGAACACAGGTCGCTGGCACAGCGTGAAGTAAAGCATCCAGCGCCTCAGCCCTCAGTGCCACCGGGTCAGCTAACCTGGGTGTTTTTAATTATTTTTAAGTCATGCTTACCAATGTGCTATTTATCTATTCTTAGAAGCTTGTCCTCAGAGGGACTATTCTAGCTATAAGCTGCTTTATTAGGTTTAATTAATTTGTCAAAATAGCTTGAATAATATTACAGTATCTCAACCAATACCAGCTCAACCTGCTGGTCTCCCACCAATAAGTAGTCTATATAAGCTACCAAATTTGCTATCAAACTTATGGCTAATACCTCTCAATTGAAAGGCCAGCATCTCTACTCTAAGAATTTCTATAAAATTATTCTTCCGCTCTGTAATACAGCAAAGTTTTTCTTCCAGCCAACTTTTAAGAATTCATATTATGACCGCAACCCCAATAAGGAAAAGAGAGTTTTTTTGTTCTGTGGACCAGATGATATCTTCAGCAAAGTGACCTAAAATACATATGTCAGTATTAATCTCTGAATGTATATTTGATAAAGTCTGGAACTCATTACTTACCTTCTCCCATAATTCATTGGAGTGTATGCATTCCCAGAATAAGTGTGTCAAAGTACCTTCAGCTTGGTTACATTTATTGCAAATGAGAGTTCAAGTCAGACCTATCTTATGCATGAGCACTGTTGTGAAAAATAAGCTGTGAAGTGTCTTAAAATGTGTCAGCCTTAGGTTCACAGCAGCAAATGTTTTGGATGTCAAAGACCATATATTCTCCCAATTTCATTTATGGGTACTCACCCCCAACTCTGTAGGCCATCTTCTTGCGGGTTCAGGGATCATTCCTCTGCAGCATTCTAGGATTAAATTATAAATGGTTGAGACAGAAGTATAGGTTTGCATCTGACACAAAAAGCAAATTGTGTTGTTGTTAGGTATGCAATCCACTTGAATTGCTGCTGCAATCATACGTCTGAGTTTTGCATAGTACTCTGAGTCAAAGACTGTTATTTTATACTTCTGTTTGACAGCATAGTCCGATAGGAATGTGTTTGCTTTAACTAAATCTTGAACCTTATTAATACCTTTTTGTGCCCAATCATTGTTATATAAAGCCTTACCATTTTCCAGGAAATTTTTCTTTCCCTATAATGGTTGAAGCTTGGAGTTTGCCATGTCCAGGTTCATATAAGATTTTACATATCTTATAACTCTGCACGCATCAGTTATTATTTTGGACCCCGTTAACTTCAGATTTTTGGCAAATATCACAGAGTTGAGAGATGTCCCTTGTATTTCCACCACTTCCTTCTCTATCTGCACCCATTCTGGTATATATCCACCGATACTCGCAGACAAGTTCCACTTTGTAACTTGGGATAGCCTTGCTGGCAAGTAATAATAAAACAAATCAGGAGCTTTCAATCCACTGTTAGTTTTACTTCTAGATAACTTCTGATAAGCTAGACAAATTTTTTTATATCCCCAAATAAACCTTGACAGGTCCGAATTAACTTTTTCAGCCCAATTTTTGTTTCTATGACATGGTATCATCATAAAAATGTAAAGAATTCTGGAAAGAATATTCATTTTTATTGCATCCAACCTTCCCCTTAAACCCAGACATAACTTGTTCCATTTAACAAGGGATCCAGTAATTTTGTTCTTTATTTCAGCCAAATTTACTTTTACTGTTTTTGCAACACTTTTACAGATTTTATTAACTAAATAATCTATATTGTTCTGTGTCCAAGTAAGCCCGTATCTCGAGATTTCTTCCTTATAACATTGTCTGTTTAAAGGTAAAAAATATGACTTAGAAGTACGTAGCTTGTACCCTGAGAATGTGCTAAAGTCATTAAGTATTTTCAAGATTTGAGGTAATGATCACTCTGGGTTTGACAGTGTGATTAGGAGGTCATCAGCATATACTGAAGTACACAGATCAATATTTTGGATTTGGATGCCTTTGATAATGGTGTCAGCATTTAACTTTCTTATTAGTGGATCTGTCATTACATTAAACAGTAGTGGGGACAATGGACATCCTTGTCTAGTTCCTCTATGAAGTTGGAAAATAAGGAGATGTTATTCCATTCGTTGATTACAGCTGAGGAGGGATTATTGTATAGAATTTTAATCCATGTAACAAAATTCTCTGGAAACTGATAAAGATCTAGTACTTCCAAAATATGTGACCAGAGAATTCTGTCAAAAGCCTTCTCCGCATCTAATGCCAATAACCCACAAGGTATATTGACCTTATTAGCATAGTCTAAAATATGTCACAGTTTTCTGGTATTATCTGCTGAGTGATGCCCCTTCATAAATCCTGTTTGTTGTCTAGAGATTAAGTTGGGTAGGACCCCTTCCAGTTTATTTGAAAGGATCTTGGCCAAAATTTTAATGTCTGTATTTATTAGGGAAATCGGGCGATAACTACCACACTGCAGTGGGTCTTTACTTGTTTTGTGAATTAATGTAATTAGACCTCTACCTTGATCAGTAGATAAGGTCCCTTTATCCATTGCTTCATTAAAAATGTTTTTTAGAATGGGTATCATCTTATCACAAAAGGTATGGTAAAAGTTAGCAGAGTACCCATCAGGGCCTGGGGTTTTATTTTTCTTTATCATTTTAATAGCATTTCTGATCTCATGTTCAGTAATATTTGCACCTAGCATATCTAGGTCCTGTGTTTTACTGTAGGTATAAATAGGCCCTCACAAAATTTATGTACTTTCGACCCACTATTATTCTGTCCTATCCCATATACTTCCTTGTAGAATTCATAAAACTCATTTATTTGTCTGTGTTTTAGGAGGATGTTACCAGAGCATCAGTTTTTAATTGCTGTGATGCTGGTGGATGTGGAATTCTGTTTTAGCCTTATTGCTAATAGTTTTGTTGCTCTTGGCCCTGATTCTATGTACTTAATTTTAGACTTTCTAATAGTGAAATCTGCCTTGGAACTAATTAAATCATTATATTGTGTTTTCAGCTTGGACCAAGACCTCCAAGTTTTGTCTGAAGACTCTCCATCCAACCTTTTCTGTATAATCTCTATTTATTGTAACAGTTCTTGTTGTGCCTTAGACCTTTCTGTTTTGTCCAGCTCCTAGGCTTATAAGATCCCCCCTTAAGCAACATTTTAAGGCATCCCAGATATTTGCCCATGAAGAGTTCCCACTGTTGTTTATTTTAATAAAGTCATCTATTTTGTTCGTAATTTCAGCTTTTGTATCTACTTCATTTATGAGGAAGTCATTAACCCTCCACCTCTTACTGCTCTCATCTGTTACCTGCTTGGTAAAATTCATTACCACTGGTGAGTGATCTGAAATCACTGTTTGTTTCATTAATGTGTAATTAACCCTCTTAATGAAATCTTTAGAAACCAATATATAGTCAAGCCTAGAATCTGATCTGTGGCATTGGGACCAAAAAGTGTATTTCTTCACCCTTGGATGTAGCAATCTCCATACATCAACTAGTTTGGTGTTCGATAACAGAGCATCTAATTCTCTATCTACTTTTGCTTTATGCGGCCTGACACTGGATCTGTTCCGGATGAGATCAATGATTGCATTTAGGTCTCCCCCTAATATAACAGTTGTATGATTGTATCTATTTAGTAACTTAAATGCTTTTTCAAAAATGTTATGATCTGGGGCTGTTGGACCATAGATATTTACAAAAGTAAAAGATTCTTCTTCTGTTTTCCCATTTAAAATTAGAAAGTGCCCGTCAATATCTGCCACCTGATGCTCTAGATGAAAAGCAATGTTTCTTGCAAAGATAATGAGTATGCCTGCCTTCTTTGAGCTGTTTCCAGCCCCATAAACCTGCCCAACCCATTCCCTATGCACCAGGTTGTAATGATCTTCTGTTAGATGTGTCTCTTGAAGAAACGCAATTGAGGTGCCTAGATTTTTAAGGTGACGTATCACTGAGTATCTTTTAAGTTTATGATTTAGGCCTCTGATATGCCAAGTGACCATTATTAAGTTGTTGTTAAGTGTCATTTACAGAGCAATTTATAATTGATGATATTTGTTAAGCTGTTTCTATTACACAGGTATTTAGGTAGATGGCCAGCAATGTCTTCAAGACTATTTAAGCAAACCAAGATATTCTTGGTATAATTACAAAGTTCAATATCTGAAGTCTTATTATCTATTATAATAAGTTGGTGAGATTCAGTTTTCCAAAGACAGAAAGTAGAAAAAGTAGTCAAAACAAATACGTGAAACAAAAGTAGAGTATAATTCATTAGGAATAGTCCTCTAGAAATCTTATTTGTATTTAATCCTGTCCCCCCCACCCCTCATACCATCCCTTCTAGTCATTCCTGAATGTAGGCAAAATACCAAGCTACCCAGCCCCATTAAATCCCTGGAATCTGAGATCCAACAATATATTGTTTCAACTTTTAAAGAAGCAAGTTGCAGTAGAACAAATATATATATATATATATATATATATACACACACACACACACACACATATATATTAAATAGGCTGTCCATCCATCTTTAGTCAGCCACCTATCTAATAACAGCATAAAAAGCCTTTCACACTTTATGATATAATAAGTAAAACTTCTTAACTAATCAAAAAGAACAGCACACATATATCAGGTGAGTTTCAACATATAGAATGTTATTAAGGAACTAAATTAAATATTCTATTTATGAGCAAATGTACTCATCATGACGGCCAGCTAATAAGCTGGTTGCCTTAAGATCTGTACCTGTAGCTTCTATCCCTATGCAAACAAACAAACAAGCGGTTAACTAACTTCAGGCTTGTCCCTTTTAATATAGCAAGTTTCTGTTCCCTTTAACATATTCCCACATATCTTTGTCCAATAATATTAGCAGTTATAATAAAACCTTAGTA
Organism: Neoceratodus forsteri; assembly: GCA_016271365.2. NCBI lineage: Eukaryota > Metazoa > Chordata > Ceratodontiformes > Ceratodontidae > Neoceratodus > Neoceratodus forsteri. The sequence continues at coordinate 366,138,043 of JADMNL010000025.1, read as the reverse complement.
TCCAAGTGCCATAGCTATTTACTGTAAAGATGTCATCACCTACCATATATAATAATAGCCTGTAAACTTTTGCAGAATGGTGCACTATCAATAAAATATAGAGGATAATGTATGGTCTTTGGTTAATAACCACACTGTAAACACATTGAGAGGTTGCCGTGACATTGTAAACCTCGAGAGCGCAGCTCGAGAGATTTTCAGATGTCATGGCAACCTCAAGAAGTGTTTTCGGAGTGGTTGTTAACCAAAAACCATACATTTTATTTTATAGTGTATGGGCTACCAAGATTGTGTAATCACAGATTGAATTACTTTACTGAATCACTTTACAGAACGTTGACTCTTGTGAGCATTCTGTTTTGTTAGAACATTGATTGTTGTCAGCATTCTGTTTTGTTATACTATTGATGTGACATACTTAAGAAGGGTTAACAACAGAGTGATGTCATAACAATGGCATAACATAGAGGATAATGTATGGTCCTCTATCGTTAACCGGTCAGTTAACGGTGAGAGGTTGCCAGGGTGACCATGTGAAGCCTCGAGGCGAGCTCGAGAGGTTCGTCTCATGGCAACCTCGGTGATTCGTCGACGGTTGCTAGAAGGGACCATCATTATTTTTAGTGTATGTCCACTATCAAAAAAAAGGGCTTACGTTTTTTAAAAGTCACCATGTCTTTCAGTCCTTCCCGTCGGTTTCCTTCAGTCGGTTTCCGTGGTTTAAAAAACGCGTGCACATGCAAGAGATTATCAAGAAAGTTTTGAATCTCTATCGATGTGACGAGGATCGATAGGTTAACAACATATCTACGTCACATCGATAGGTTAACAACCTTAGGAAATGATGATTTCCTAAGGTTAACAGCGTTCTAACATACATTATAAGGTTGTAATCTGCTTGATTTCAGTTAATAATAAGGGCTCCTCATACATTATATTAAAGTTTTCTATATATGTTTCAAGTACACTGCTGAAAATTCTGATAAGCCTTTCAGGCAATCAATCTGTTAAATAATGTTAATTTAGAGTTTACAGATCTATAGTTCTTTCAGACCTTTCTGTGTCATTCAGAGCAGTTTTCTGCAGGCCCAGTTTATTTTGTTTTGATATGATTCTCAGTAGTCATTAGAACACGAGAAGAAATACAAATGTACCTTTAGATATCCATCACGGTATAACCAAACAGTTAAACAAGCGGCTTACAGTCGATTGATCAGAAGAGTGGTAAATTAATTTTATTACGATACATTTTTCTGTATCCAAATGATGCTGAAGATCTGTGCATGCTCTTCGACCTCTGTTAAAACACCCAACATTCCTAGAGTAAACTTGCACGTGAGCATGTATATCGGAAGCGTGATTCATCCACAATGGCATGAGGAGAACTGGAAGGCCCAGAGGGACCATGAGCAGAGCCGCTGGGAGCCACATTTTGTAAGTAAAACCAAAATGGCTACAACTGAAAGAATCAGGTAGTGTTTCCGGTCAGCAATATTCGGACTCAGACCAAGCTCCATACGGACTTATCATAAACCTTAGTGGTTTAACCTAAGACCCAGACCATCACATGCACCTGCATTAACAGTTTCTGGCAACACAGATTCTCCCCATTCAATCAGAGCATTAATCTCATCACAGCAGCATTACTCATGCATAACAAGCTGAACAGTCCATAACACCTCCTATTTTACCTTGAGCAGGTCTTACTAATACAGACCTGTTCTCTAGAAAGAACCCCAATCTGGCTATTCGGCCATTCCCTGGTATATTAGGATATTAGTTTTCAGAGCATTTTTAATAGTTTGGCATTTAATCTGAATTCCGCTGCCAATTAGAGATGTATATAAAAACAGGCATCCTAATTCTGATATTTGTTTGGGGGATCTGTGTCAGATAAAACCATTTCAACAGCGCTACTTTTAATAGCCTGTGTCCCAGTCAATCCCACCCAGAGGCAACATGGTTTTAGTCCTAGTCTCAACTTCCATATATCACTCAGATCTGTCAAAACAGACTGGAACAACTATGAAAAGCAGTATATGCATTTTAATAAAAAGAATTGTATGAAAATGAAAAAATTATGGCTGAGCTCACCTACTCCCTCTCTGACCCCGCACTCAACCTCAAAACAAACTGGTCACTTAATCAGACATATACTGCACTCTTTCAATTTAGTACTGGAAATCAAAATCTGAAAAGAGTTTAGGAAAGTCATCTCTAAGCCATTTTTTAGCCGCCTCCATGCCATTGTATCCCTTAATTCCATTCTGTGCCCAGATCCTAAGTCTAGTGGGAAAAAACAAGCCATATTTTAAACCAGCCTCTCAGGGTTTCTTCTTTATGGGATAGAGCGCATCTCTTTTTTTTTATGGTTTCTGGAGGCAGGTGATTAAAATTTTTTATGTTGCACTCTTCAAACAAAATTGTTGTTGTATTTCTTCGTGCTTTTTGAATGTGTACTTTTTGCTGGAAATCCAAGAGTTTTAGAATAAAAGAGCGGGGTTTCTCATTTCTTCCAGGTTTGGGTTTAAGGGAGTGATGTGCTCTTTCGATCATGTACTTTTTACTGTCAGGGGGTGGACCAGCTATGTTTAGAAACAGTCTGTTAGAGAACTCAGTTGGGTCTGACCCTTCAATGTGTTCCTTTAACTCTAAAATCCTCAAGTTGTTCCTTCTATTTCTGCTTTCCATTTCTTCTAACTTCTCCAGTGCCTTAATGTTCCTGATATTTTGTACTCTCTCTGATTGTTCTTTAATAGATACATCCTCAACGCTGCTTATTCTAGTTTCTGCATCTGTAAGTCTCCTTTTTTGAACCGCTAGTTCAGTTTAAAAAAACTTTCATGTCTTCTGCCATGTTACCCAGAGTTAGTTTCATGACTGCAAACTCCTGCATCATTATTTCAAAGTGAACCACTGTGATGGGGTAATTTACTGCCTGTTTTTTGCACTCAGAATGAATCATATCTGGCTGTCCAGGGTCACAGTCTGAGCTGGGGAGAGGTATTTTCATGTGACCACTCTCTGGTATCATCTCTATCAAATTCTCCCTCTCCACTGGCCATCATAGTCGCTTGAATGGTTAAATGAGGTTTATGGTCAATAAAACAGTTCTGAGCAATGTAGTATGATGTTTCTCCTTTAAGAGGGAAACGATAAGGAGATTCAGGCCTACCAGTTTCCAGCCACAAGATGTCACCTTGCTTCTTCAGTAGATGTGTATTTGTAAACAAAGGTTGAGAAAAGTACGATAATTTTTTTTGTTAAACTTTTCTTACAGGTCGGAAGAAAGCTGTTGCCAAGCCACATCTTATCACTGTTGTGACAAGTGAATCCTAAACGAACCACGATCACTTTCTTCTTTGCACACATAAGTACATCTGCCACTAATTAATGTATATGTAATACAGTTTGCAAATCTCTCATGAAATCTATTGAACCACACTATTCAATATTATAAAATACGATCTTTAGAAATGCACCTCCATTTACAGTTATGGGGATAGGCCGCAGTTGCAGAGCTCAGGTAGATGTGACTGTACCACTCAGCGACATTCGATCAAATCACAGCTACGTGTGTACATAGAGTCTGAATCATAACAAGATCCTGCAATGGACGATCATTCTGCCAAGAAGTAAGACCACATTATAAGCCAAGCTGCATAATAAAAGACTTAGCTCTGAGTTCATAATTTTCAGGGTGGACGAGGGATATTAGAAGCGTATCATTTAATATTTTTCAGAGGCAGGTATCAGTACCTGCTCTTTTTGATTTGACTGCCTGGACTTTTACCACCACAAGATGGGTGGAGTTTATAGTCGTAATATATACTAGTCTGGAACTTTTATTGACATTGCAATATTTAGCCCAAAGCACTGTTGCAAATAGCTCATTTGAAAACAATTTGTATGCATTCTTGGCAACTGGTAAAGTTTGGGAGACCCCCCCCCAAATGGGGTAAAAAAAGGTACTGAGTTCCTTCTTCTAATGTGACATTGCTGTATGTATGTACTCTATGCCTAGTGGTTTAAAAAATGCATTGTTGTATTTTTTCAGACAGAATAAAATATAATAGGAAAAAGGTCTCCCTTTGTACATCTCTTCATTCTTCTCCTTTCCTATGTGAAGTGATTAAGTTCTGCCAATCACCACATGTAGGATAATTAGTTCGGTCCACGTATCGTCCTTGTGGCTCTCCTCTGAACATATTCCAGTCAATCAATGTCTCTTCTCAGATATGGTGACCAAAACTGGCTGCAATACTCAAGGTGTGGTCTAACAATGATAGAAATGTTCAAGTACCTCAAGGGAATCAACAAAGTCCAAGAGGGTAGCATCTTTCAGAAAAAGAGATGTGCAAGAACAAGGGGGCACAATTTGAAGATAGAGGGGGATGGCTCAGGGGCAACGTGTGGAAGTATTTTTTTCATGGAGAGGGTGGTGGATGCATGGAACGGCCTTCCTGAGAAGGTCATGGGAGCAAAAACAGTGGAGGAATTTAAGAATGAATGGGACAGACATAAGGCAGTTCTGATGGGGGTTAGGAACAAGTAGGCTGTTGGTTAACTAGGCTCTGCAGCTTATCCAATAGGTAGGGAAATGGGCATACTGGGTGGGCCAAGTGGTCCTTATCTGCTGTCAGAGTCTATGGGCCTGATTCCAAGCTGGCATACGCCAGCGCAAGCCGAGATACACCAAACCCCTTGGCGTAACCAGCGACTTGCACCATGCGTTACGCCAGCCCCAATTCCAAGAGGCACCTTGCGCCATGTCGGCTGTGGGCTATGGCAACCATGGGTTATGCCACCCACTGCACCGCAGCCCACAACGACATGGTGCAAGAGTGGGTTATGGCAGCAACTGTGCCCTATTCCAAGAGGGTGGCTGCCATAACCCACTGCCACAATTCCAGGTGCCGCACTGGTAGAGCAAACTTAGGGCAGCTTGGAGCTGCTCTAAGAGGCATCCAGTGGTGCCATCCATTGGATGACCACTCCACAGCACTGTGGCAATGGTACCAATGTGATTCCTGGGCCCCCACAATCATGACCATGCCCCCAACCCCCCTGAATGTTGGGGCCCCCGAGGGTCCGTTCTGCATTGCACCCCCCAGACTCCTGTGCCACCTGTACTGCCCCCATGCCCCCTGGTGCATGCTGTGGTCTTCTGGGGTGGGGGGCTCTGAGGGGCTGTCCGCAGCAGGTTGCAACTTGCGACATGTGGGGCTATTAATCCATACCCGTGGCATTAGCCTCTGCATGGCGCAACCCGCATGTCATAAGTGCCAGGACCCTGCCGCTCTTGGAATGCGTCGGCCCCCAGCATAGCTGTGAATGTCACAACTCGCATACACTGGCGAGTTGCAACATTCGTCCTGGAATGGGCCCCATGTTTCTAACAAGTGATCTATACAGATGCAGCACTATATTTTTAGTTCTGTCTACAAAATTCATTGTTATCACAGATTGCATTTATTCAGAGGCTATGCCTGCAATTCAATGGGTGGGAGCAACCAGTCATGCCCCCTCCCTGAGCTATTTAAGTCAGATTCTTCCAGCCTCACTCAGAAGCACTGCTTATTTGCTGCAGCCCCCTTTTCTCCCAGTGTTGTCCACCACTTTGTTTTTGTGATTTTGGACTTTCTGCTTGGTTTGTGCCTCTCTTACTTTCTAGGTTGGTATTTTGCTTTTTACTTTCCTGGCTGCAGTTTGTGCTTCTCTCAGTCACCTATTCCTGCTGCACTCCTGTTCTTGTGTGCCTTGTGTTTCTTTCAGTTTTGGTTCTTTTTGGTCCTTCTAGTTTTCCCAGTGTCCTGCCTTGATCACTTGCTTTTGAGTTGTGCTATTTAGGCTCCCATTTTGCTGTTTTTCCATACCTTTAGCAATCTCTCAGTTCAACTAGAATCCTTAAATGTTTACACCTGGCTCCTAGCCAGGCAGTCACTCTCATCTGGGTTCTGTTGTTGTTCACTTCAGCAGCTACTTCTCCCTAGTTTTCAGTTCCCATATGGTCCTGCTTTCCCTAGCAGTTTCATTTGTTGTTTCTACAGCCTCAGCCTACCTGACATGCAGTTCATTGCAACTGACACTAACCTCCCTTATGGAACTGGTTGGCATGCGTTCATCATTCAGTCCAACCTAGTATCATTCAGTCTCATTCAATGTCCTAGTTGTTATTTGATGTCTCAATCATGCAGCCTTACATATGTTCCATTTCTTCTGTGTGCTCATAGCCATGTGGCTTTGCCATTGGTCTTCCACTACTCCTGCACTCAGATGCATGCCCGCCACAACCATACCATGGCTTCCAGGGCTCCTGCCCTTTAAGCCAGCAGTCTTTCGGTACTCCTTGAAGTCCACATCTTGAGGGTCATTCTCTTGACTTGGGCGGGGTCCTTCTATTTCTGCCCTTTGGTTGAGAATCACTTACACTCCTGGGGAAGCTTTAGCCAGTCAGATCAACTTTGCAGTATCTCTAGATGTAGCATTTAAGACTTCAGCTGCTGGAAAGTGGGGCCTCTGTGTCCATGGGGGTTCCTTTAGCTGTGCAGACCATGTTGGTAGCACCTTCCAAAGCTATTTCCCCTATATCTGCCTAACGTTCACCAGGTCTCCACCTCCTTCCCTTCCTCTGCCCCTCAAAGGTGAAGATCATACAACTCCAAGTCCTGGCCCCTCAACGGCTCAGATCTATGATCAGTTGTTGACAAAAATCTTGTTGAATGACCATACAGGGAAACCATTATGTCGACCTCATTTGTGGTCGGCAAAAGGTTTCTCACTGCCTACCATGTTTTCTTTGGGGGGATTTGCCCCTGAACCCCCCATGCGGGGGGCTGTGCCTCCTGCACCCCCTCACTAAATATAATCAACTCCGAGTTGGAGCTGATTAGGAGAGGGGGTGCAGGATACCCAGAATACAGTGCCGGGGTCCAGCACTGACACTACAGCAGCCTGGCGCTGTAGTTACTGTAGTGCTGGTCACTGTGGAAATGTCACTGTCAGATGGGTATAACAAGGGCTCAACTCCTATGCTTTACTCCTGAAGGGTTTGACTTCCTTTCTAGGCCTCCCCTCATGGAGGCCAGGTGAGTGCCTTTCTGCAGTTGTTGCTCTCCTCCTTCTGCTTTGGGGAGTGGGCCTCCTTCATGGGAAACCTCCTTTAGTTGCAGAGATCGTCTCTTGGCACCCCCATAATTTTCACGTTAGAGGGATAGAGTAAGAGCCCTTCCTCTAAAAATCTTCCTCCTGAATTGGGTCTTTTAATTGTAGTAGCAGAGCTGTCACTAATTTATCCCAAGCCTGGAGGGAAGGTGAAAAAGGCCTTGGATCCCCAGACGTTCCCCCTCATAGGGTTTTGTTCCTCTCCTCTGTGCCGAAGGTCATAAAAGTTAGGTAGTCTATGCAACAGGCGGTACATAATGTAGTACATTTACATTAGCATAACGATTACCCAGATAGGTTTCTGCTGTGAGTTGGAGTTGGATGGTGGCTATCTTTCCATTGTCATTCTCTCTCCTTATGGAAGTCATGCCTCATCTGATTTCAGTTCCGATATATGTCAGTCATTGCTTAGTTCAGTCTCTGTCTATTTTCTGTCATCACTAGTTGCCATCAATCTGTCCTCACCCAGGCTCTGTGGTCACTACTTACTGCTTAGTACTTTTTGGGACTCCTTCCTAAGGTACCTTTAGCCTAAAAGAATTATGTTCCTGTGGTGCCTGTAGTGGTGGAACCCTCCTCAAGAGGGTTCCTTTGCCTTCAACTTACCCTGACAGGGTGGTAGTTCCCCATGGAATAGAGAGTGCGAACAGCCAAAGTATTCACCTATGACAAGCAACAACACATTCATTCAAATACCTTTATACTATCAACAAAGTTGCACAAGCATAGCTCCTCACTAAGTTGCATAAGCCGATTGAATTCAAAGGCTATGCCTGCAATTTGGTGGGTGGAAGCAACCAGCCACGCACCCTGACTGAGCTATTTAAGTTAGATCCTTCCAGTCTCACTCAGAAGCACTGTTTCTCTGCCCCACCATCCTCCTCCTCCTCCAGCGGTACGCCTCTCTCCTTGGGGCTCCTTTCTAAGGTACCTTTAGCCTAAAGGAATAATGTTCCCTCGTCACCTCTAGAGGTGGAACCATCTTCAAGAGGGTTCCTTTACCTTCACGGTATCCAGACAGGGTATCCCATCAAGTTGCTGAGGATATTTTGCCACTGCAATTAGGGCGCCGCAACAAGGGCGACAGTGAAAGGGGTGATCTTGATTTTAGATTGCTCCTCACTCATGTCAGCCTTTGCTCATTATCACTTTTCTGCACCCTCTGGGCATGCCCACCCCCAGAGGAGGTTATGTTTAGTTTTTGGGTGTGTGTAGCAAAGCTCCCCACAAAAGCTGACAATTTCCCAGGAGGGTGCTTTGGCGCTGTAACTCCAGGGAGATATGATACCTTGTGCTGTAATGCCAGCCGGCATGTTGCCTGCACCGTAATTGGCATCAGCAACATGTATGCCACTGAGGCATGGGTGACCCACCCAACAGGGTGGCAGTTCCCTGTGGACCAGACAGCGTGAACGGCCAAAGTATTCACCCATGACAGTGAAAGGGGCCATCTTGATTTTAGATTGTCCCTCTCTCATGTCGCCTGTTGCACCCACACAATTTCTGCACCCTCTGGGGCATGCCCACCCCAGAGGAGGTTATGTTCAGTTTTGGGGTGTGTGTAGCAAAGCTCCCTGCAAAAGCTGACAGTTTCCAAGGAGGGTGCTTAGGCGCTGTAACTCCCGGGAGATATAATACCTGGTGCTGTAATGCCAGGCGGCATGTTGCCTGCACCGTAATCAGCATCTGCAACATGTATGCCACTGAGGCATGGGTGAACCACCCAACAGGGTAGCAGTTCCCTGTGGACCAGAGAGTGTGAACAGCTGAAGTATTCACCCATGACAGTGAAAGGGGCGATCTTGATTTTAGATTGCCCCTCTCTCATGTCGCCTTTTGCACCCACACAATTTCTGCACCCTCTGGGGCATGCCCACCCCAGAGGAGGTTATGTTCAGTTTTGGGGTGTGTGTAGCAAAGCTCTCCACAAAAGCTGACAGTTTCCAAGGAGAGTGCTTTGGCGCTGTAACTCCAGGGAGATATAATACCTGGTGCTGTGATGCCAGGCGGCATGTTGCCTGCACCGTAATCGGCATCCGCAACATGTATGCCACTGAGGCATGGGTGAACCACCCAACAGGGTGGCAGTTCCCTGTGGACCAGAGAGTGTGAACGGCCGAACTATTCACCCATGACAATCAACAACACATTCATTCAACTACCTTCAGACTGCCAACAAAGTTGCACAATTGTAACTCCTCACTAAGTTGTGTAAGCCCATTGAATGAATACTGTTAAATGGGAACACAAAAAGTGGCAATCTGATTGACTCACAGGTAGTCTAAGTCTAGTCAAGATGTGACCCTTGCAATTAGTGCAGGACGCAGCAACAGAGCTGCTGAGCTCCTTTCAGAAGTTAGAGCATGTCTCTTTGGTGCTGTGCATTCTACAGTGGCTGCAGGCCAAGCAGAGGAGCGACTACAACAGGATGATTATGCCAGTACCTGGAGGACAGGATGGCTCTGAGGTCCAATTATAATGACTATAAGAGGACAATCTCCCTGAAAAAGGCAGAGTTCCTATCACAGGTGATTGCCTCAGGTAGGCATAGACCAGCTCAACCCATCTGCACTGTGTACAGGTTAATTCTTTCTTCCTATCTGCAGTCTAGAGGTGTTGTATCCCAAGAAAAGTGTGAAGAGTTTGATAAATTCTTCCTTGACACAGTGAACTCCATTAGGTCCAGGTTCTTTCTAGGGGGCCTCTAAAGGACCATCAGTGTTGAGATGTAGAGGTGCTGGGGCACTGCGGTGTCCTATAATGAGTTTTTTTTTTTCAATAATAGTTTTATTGAATTTTCAATACAATCCAACATAACTGACGGTACATCCAAGCCAGTTCACAATGTAGTAAATAAAGATACATAATTTTGACTGGTTTCCTTGGAGGTGGTGCTTGGGATGATCTCAGGTCTGTGTCCCACTTTCTGTAATTTTGATCCAGGCCTGTATGGCTGTTGGTAAGCTACTGTTTGCTGACATTGTCCAGTGTTCTCTTATGGAGGGGTGCATTCCTTCATCTCGTAAGAAAGCTGTAGTAAGACCCCTCCTAAAGAAACTGTCTTTGGACCCAGAGATACTGGTAAACTACACACTTGTTTCAAATCTTCCATTTTTGTGTGAGAGTATTGAGAAGGTAATGGTGGTACAGCTTGAAGGTCACCTTGAGAAATTTAACATCAATGAAGCATTCCGGTCAGATTTTAGGCCTTGGCCCAGCACAGAGACTACACTGGTCAAGGTGATTTTTATTTTTTTATTTCATAATTTGGACATAACCTTTGAGCATAATGCTCTTTTTCAAAGGTTTCACATCTTGACAGGAGGACAACATAGAAAGGTAGTTACAGAGTATGGGTGCATAAGTACAGAGACAAAAAATACAAGAAATAACAGCAATTGGTCTATTTATAATTGCAAGCTATCTCATATAGAGGTACAGCCTATTGCAATTAGTACAGCCCAAGGTACATGGCGAGTGCTGTGGGTTTAAGAAACTAATTTAGCAGGAGGTAAAGCAGCCAGGGGAGGCGTTGTTGCAGCCAAGAGGAGGCTTTGTCGTCAATTCTGGTCGGGGGGGGGCCATTTTCTGTACAGGACTGACATAGTAGGAACATACTAGCGAGCAATGTGAGGGAGGACCGTACACAGAATAAGCTGGGGGAAGACAGGTGCTTTGAGACAATCACATTTGTGCAGGGTCAATGGCAGGGGAGGGACTTAAAACAGAGTGCTGAGTTAAGGGCAGTAGATAGAAGGCTCATCGACAGGCTGTGGCTATGGAAGGCTTAAGTTTGAGGACTGGCAAGTAGTAGGAGGAAGTAGGAGTTTAAACTCAGGGTTACTGGGCAGCAGGGTAAGAAAGCGGAGAATGCAGCCCAGGATCGGCTGACTCCAAGCTACCGGGTGATAGTGCTACAGGTTACCTGCAGCTACAGACCTCAGACTTGGCCAGGTGATGTCTTAGTTCCGCTTTGAAGGTGGGGAGGCTGTTAATGAGTAAAAGGCATGCTAAGATATCATTTAGCCAAGAAGGAGCCCTATATGCAATTAATTAATGACTTGCTCCTTGTGAGAGATAGAGGGGATTAATCAGTTGTTGTTTTTCTCAATCTGTCATTGACATTTGATAACATAGATTATGGGGTCTTGACGGATCACCTTGAGGAATATGAAGGACTCACTAAAACAGCTTTGAAATAGCTTGAGTCCACCCTTCCTGGCAGTTCATAGCAGGTTACGATGGAGTCTTTCTCATCAGACATAGTGGCGATCAGCTGTGGGTTCCTCAGGGTTCGATTCTCTCCCACAAGTTATTCATTGTGTTCCTTTGTGGTTGGTCACAAGGTAGTATGGACTGATTTTCATTGCTATGCAGTTGATACCCAACTGTGCCTGTATTTTACACTGGATGGGCTGGGGCAGTCTCTGTGCTAGAATGATGCATATAGGAAGTCTCAGACTGTATGGCCTCCAGCTGACTGCATTTTAATCTGTGCAAGACAGAGTTGTTGATGCCAGAACCAGATCCTCATGGGTCAGCTAGGGTGAGTGGTGCACCTGTGTTGTCATATTTGGATGGCACCACTTTAGTAGCCTTTGCTAGGGTAAAACATCTGAAGGTCACTACGTTCTCCAAATTGATGTGGAACATCATGTTAGCAGCTGTGATCCGCAGTTGTTTTTTCTAGCTATGAAATATCTCCCAGATAAAACCCTATCTTGTGAACGAGGATCTGGTGACCTTGGTACATGTCTTTGTTACCTCAAGATTTATCTGCTGTAATGCTCTATACCTAGGGCAGTCTGAAAGGCGGAGGCATCACCTGAAGTCAGTGCAGAATGTCGCAGCCAGATGTGTTGCCAGTATGGCATATTTTGGGCACATCTCACCAGTGTTGCATTGTCTGTATAGGCTACCAGTTAGGTGGTGCACCACCTTTAAGATCACGTTGTTTCCTTGCAAGTCACTGTATGAGCTGGACCCCAAAACCCTGAAAAATCTCTTGGTGCAATATACTCCTGGCCATCCACTCTGCTCCACCTAGGAATCTTTACTGGTTTTCCCAAGGTCTCCCTTGAAGCAGTCTGATGATAAAGCCTCCTTGGTGGTGGTCGCTATTTGGAACTCACTACCATCCCATTTTAGGAGTTACCCCACAGAGGAGGCATTTAGGAAGGGGGTGAAAAGCTTTTTTATGCAAGCTTTTAGAGCTGAATAAAATTTATCAGCTGGATTGTCAAAGTAATTAACTGTGTGCATTTGTTTCTTTTTGATGGGGGATATTATATTTGATTGTATTAATGAATTTTGCTTTCTTGTTGTTGTAAACTGCTCTGAGTCCTTGGGATAAGGTGCCGCATAAATAAAATTGCTTCGCCTTGTCATTATGCGAGGGTTAGAGGGGCAGTGCTTTTTTATGCAAGTTTTTTTTAACAGTTTTGGTACATTAAAACGTGGTACAAATATCCAGCTTCACCTCATACAGTCAAGTAGATGGATGGTGTTGAAGTTATTCTCTGCACTGTTGGTAACTCAATTATTTAAGATGCCAAGGAGCTAAAATGCTAAAAGGGCTTGTAATGAAAAGGACTGAGTTCTTAAATGAGGTTCATGATATTTAAGAAAAGAAATACAAGAAAGAAAAGGTCAGGACCATAATATATAAATCAATAGTATGTACAGAAACATAATATGCTTCGGAAACCATACACAATGTAAGCAAATGTTGAGACATTTAAAACATATACAGCTGTTGTCAAATTTATATTGAGAAAGGCATTTTTACATAAATGCACTACCCATGACACCTTATATTAGTTGTATATATATCATTTTGTGTTACATAAATACAGATTCAATCATTTTGAAACACTCAGTGCTCCCTTTGACCTTCAGCTTGCTTCTAATTATGTCCCTGTAGCAATCCAGTTGGGATTTGAACCCCAGAATTGACTACATCTTTGAGCAGCTTGTCCCTTCTGTCTACAGTCTTCTATAAGCACTTTCATGTCTTTCTTGAACTTACTCCCGACCCCAGTTTGAGGTTGTGACCCCTGGTAAATGTCTGCCCCTTTATCTTAAATTAATTCTGGGTGTCTACTTTGCTTTACCCTTATACTACATGTATTTTTAAGTTTCTATCATGCCCCCCCCCTCCTCATCTTCCAATAAATGCGTGTTTAGGTTCTCCAGTCTCTATGGATGTGTTCTCCTGTTGACCATGAATCGTTTGTTTTGCCCTCCACTGGATATTTCACAACATCTCCTTATCCTTTTTCAGGTGAGTGTTCCAAAACTGTACCCAGTACTCCAAGTGTAGCAGAACCACTGACCTGTATAATGACAAGATCACCGATCACCACCTTTTTTTTTGATTTGTGAAGCCCTGTCCGATACGCCCATGTATCCTGTTTGCTTTTCCACATGCTTTCTCACACTGAGATGATGATTTCTACATTGAGGGTTGCAGCATTAATTCTGTATTCTATTTACATATTTTTTTTGCCACTAAGCATCACATTGTATTTGCTGGCATTGAATTTTGACTGCAATGTCCCGGACCACTGTTCAAGTTGTCTCTCTTTGTGTTATTCACCCCCTCATCAGTGCCTACCCTTCCACAGGGCTTTGTGTCACCTGAAAATACACTCCTTGTCTTGAACTCCCCATACTATGTGACTTCTAGACATATTGAAAAGTTCTGGTCTTAGCACTGAACCCTGGGTCACCCCACTCGTAACCTTCCTGACATCTGAGAATGTCCCATTTATGACAGTTCTCTGGGTTTTGTCAGACAAACAGCTACCAAACCACCTAGTTAGTTTATTTCCAAGTCCTATTTCAAATATCTTTATTCCTTTTTCATATACTGTAACACACTAGATAAAGTGCATTAAAAAAATGGTTAGTGGCAAAGCTGCCCACTGGGAAAGGCCAGAGCCCTGACCAGTTTTGCACTTGTGTGCTTTTACATGTATGAAACTGGTCAGGGCTCTGTGCATCTTGTCTTCCAGTGGGCAGCTTCTGTGCTGTTTAAGTAGAACCATTTTTTTGTAAACACTTTATTTTGCACCTTATATTTTTTTCTGCAGTTAGTGATGTTTCTTAGGTGTCCAAGCCACCCTCCAGATGCCAATCTCCCCAGCCCCACTCCTTTGCTTTTCACCAGGACTTAACTTCTTGCAAGGGCAGTGTGACCATGGTGCTCAACGGGGTGCAGGGCTCCGGGTGGTTGAGGTTAGCGGCAGCTCGGACAGCCATACCTAGCCAACAGCCCCAGCCTGCCTCACCTCCAGTGAATGCTAGGGGGCCAGGAAAATGCCAAAAACTGAAACCCTCCCTCCCCAGGAGAGGAGAGGAGAGCAGTCCTCCAGATGCTCAATCCTCTCCCTCCCCTGCCAACCTCCAACAACCCGAGTCTGCATCCGAACCCAGGTCACTGGCATGGTACAAGGTGTGGCGTCCAGCACCTCAGCTCTCAGTGCCACTGGGCCAGCCATATCTTACACCTTAAATAAAAAGGTATAAAATTATTTGAACCTCAAACTTGTGGCATGGTGCCAGTTTCTCTGGACTTTAATGTTACAGCTTTAATCAGGCACATCAACTGGTGGCGTTGCCTTTGCTGTGGATCTAAGTCCTATTCATGCATTGTGAGGGGGATGCTGCACTCCTGAGGTGCCATCTTTTGAATGAGATGTTAAACCGAGGTCCCATCTGCATGTTCCGGTGGTTATTCAGGTGGACGTCAAAGATCCCATGGCACTTCTCAAAAAGAGTATGGGAATTTTATTTACAAGAAAACATCATAGAAATCCAATAACAGAAACATATCAAAACTGATTTATCAAAACAAGAACAAAAATAATTGGCCCGGTAGCGCTGAAGGTTGAGGCGCTGGACGCCACACCTCGCACTACGTTGGCACCCGGCTTCAGGAGCAAGCTTGAGTCATCGGGGTTGGCCAGGGGGGAGGGAGGTACAGGATTGAGCAGCTGCTTGCAAGCTCTCCTCCCTGGGCTGGGGTTCCATGGTTTCCTGGTGCAGCAGCCGCACCTAGTGGTGACTGAGAGCCTCTGCAGCTGGGGCCACTCGAAAAGGGTACAGGAGGAGGCCTACATGAGTCATGCGTGAGCACATGACTTGGTGTGCTGGTGTCATTGCACCCCCTCCTCCTCCTTGGGGTGAAACAAAGTGGAAAAACCCCAGCAGCCAGAAGAATGACAGCAGACACCGAGGGAACGGGACACATACCCACTGCCGGTCCCCACCCGATCAGCTCTCCCGGGTCCTCTCCTCTGTCTGGGGCCATGGTGGAAGAGGATTCTGGTCCCAATTTCCTGGTCAGAGGGATTCAGGCAGGGCAGTAGGAGCCGATCGAGGGGTGTCTTGCCTGAGGGAGTTCCTGGCAGCCGGCGACTGGAGCGAAATAGATTTAAAAAAAAAAAGAACAAAAATAATAAACACAATAGGACAATAATTTTTTTATCATATTTTGCAAAAACCCTCCCCCTTTTTTCCTTAAAAAATGCTTACAGCCAATAGCATGCTGTCCATAATGTTTGTACATATAGTGCATCCAGTTCCCGTGCTTTTTTTTCATGAATCTTTCTAACCACATCCTGGACTATTCTTATTACAGTTTCAGGAGTAACACATCTGCTGTATTTGTAATGTACATCTTGCTTGCCATAAATAATATCTACAACATGCCAAAATTATCTGCAGAGTTGACAGATGGTATTTTTTCCAGTTTCCCTTATATAGTCCTAACACTAAAATATGATGTTATCTGCTTAAACAATTTGTCTTTCTAGGTACAACAAAGGATCTCCCAGAACAAGGTAGCAAAAGGGCATTCTGATAGAAAACGTGACTAAGTTTCTGGGATGTCCTTACAGTTCATTCTTGTGCAGCACCTTTTTTCAATTTTTTTCTGTTTAAAAGAATCTTTGACTGCCATTCTTCCATAAATTCCTACCCATGTTGTGTCCCACAAATATTTAGGAAGCCATTTATTTTGTAGCTATTTCATCACTTCTGGTTCTTGTCCACTAAGACAATTTTTCAAAATGAGAGGACTATTAAAACAAGTATGTATAATATGTAAATACAGTTTCTGTCTAGTTAATAGTGATATCTGTTTTATAGATAAATTCTAGCACTTTATTTTCATCAAGGCATACAAAACATATTGTCATTCTAACAGACATATAGTGAGCCAGTCTAGAATTAGAGGGCTCCAATATTTCCCAGTACCTTTTATTGCACTTTTTAAATTATAATGTATAAACAGAGGAAAGAAAAATGCAATAGGATTTACCATGCATACCCCTCCATCCTTATAATTCTTATATGTATATTCTCTTATTTATTGGGTTTAATCTACAACCCCATAAACCTTGAAAGAAAATGCTGTAGATCTTCATCTCTAATTCAAGAGGGGGAGGAAAGATCATACTTACATATAAAAAACACAGGGAAGAAGTAAAGTCTTAATGAGAAACCCCCTTTTATGTTTTGATAAAGATCTGTTTTTACATCTAAACAAAACCTGTTCCACATTCTGTATACAATCTGCCCAAGTTTTGATCTCTAAGCTATCAGGAGGCAGTGGTATTCCTTTAATATTATTATCCTGTTGAGTTACGCTTATAAGGGGGTGTAAAGCAAAAATATATAGCAGAGGACTCAATGGACATCACTGCCTCACTCCTTTTTAACAAGGCTTGGAGAACCTAAAACTGAATTAACCAAAGGCACAAGATGTACTCCTTTATAAGTCAACATAATATACTGCACTAATTTTTCCAGTACCCCATAGATCAGTAATATCTTCTTTAAATACTTATGGGAGACCCGATCAGAAGCTTTCTCCTGATCAATTGCTAAGCAGAAACCCACTATCATACCTTTATTAACCCTTTCCCATAATTCTCTTAATATTATTAAATTATAGATAATACTCCTCTGAGATATACTGCATGTTTGAGAAACAGATATGACGACTTTAGCTATTTCTTAAAGTCTCTTAGGCAAAAGTTTTGGCAAAATCTTCATGTCAGAATTTAATAGGCTTAAAGGCCTCCAATTGCAGAGGTCAGATTTTTCACCTTTTTATATAATAAAATTAATAACGCATCTTGCATCATTTCTGGTAATTTACTTGCTTCCAATATTTCTATATACAGTATAATGCCTGTAAAATAGAAGATAATTAGGTAGAAAATGTTTTATAAAATACAGCAGGAAGCCTGTGTGACCCTGGGGCTGTATTATTACTCAATGTAGCTATAGCTTCAGTGACATCAGAAAACAATTGGTTATGAAATCTCTTCTAAAATATGATCAGGAACTTTTGGTATCTGCAAACTATTTTATAACCTCAAATCATCATCGGTTTCAATTCAATTCAGTTTTATTGTTTGACAAGTTATGTCATTACAAAATGTAAAAAAGGAGCAATAAAAACAATCACATATTACAAACTGGTTATTTAACAGCCTTAATAAATACAGAGTGATCCTGAAAGTATCTCATCATGCTATAGTAGAATAATTAAATAGTATTCCTGTCATTATTAGTACAGAATCTAGACATTCTTATGCTTATTCTCCCTGTGGGAAGTTTCAAATATTCTCGCTCCGGTACAATATTTTCTGAAAATGTCTATTCTTCTTTATTAAGATGAAGTTTCTTCCCTTCTATTATTTTAAGAAAAGAGACAACAGCTTCTAGTACCTTGACTGACCATGAGTTTATCAAATGCAAAGTTAGATTCTGCAATCCTAATTCTAATTGTGAGAGGACATCCCCCAAGTATTTTGCATTTACATTTACCACTGTGATTATTTCCTTTTTTCTTTGTTAGGCATGAGAATCTTTCATTTGTATAGTATTTGAATCTATATGAATAATTTCCTACATTGTAGGTTCTTTAGTAAATGCAAATATTTTTCAAATCCAAACTGTTTCTTGTTTTCTGCCATCCATTTGCTTATTTCATAATGTGCACATTTCTCTATTTTCTTTTGCCTGTGTATATCTCTTAATCTTTCTCTAATAAAGATTTGTATTTCTTTTAAGGACCTTATAAAAAATGTCAATGAGACAGTGAAGAAGGCCTGATGCTTTCAAGATATTTTCAATTATCTTTATACTTGGGGAAAGTAATATTGTCCTGTTGATATTTCAATGCCTCTTCAAGGCATTTGTGAGGTAGTCTGTGTTCATTCATTGCATAAACTTTGAGCTGGTATGAGATCAGTCTTTCCTCAACTAAACATTCTAAGGGAATCTGTCCTAGTTCATCCCTTACTAGTGCAGAAGGGGCGCACTGTGGCAATCCCATTAATCGTTTATAATGAAAATAAAAGAGTTTTTCTATATTATTTTTCTATTTTGTTCCCCAAACTTCTGCACCAAATAGAATATGGCTTCTGATTTTGCCATTTATTACCTTCAGAGAACCTTTAACAGAACTACCTCTGTATTTTTGCATAAAACGGGTTGTGGTGGGGAGAATTTTTTTGTTTGTTTGTTTCTGATTCTTTTGTATGTTTTTCCCATGTTACATTTCAATTGTTAATATTACCAGATAACAGAAATCTCTGACAGTTTCTAATGCTGTGTTTCCTGTAGTTATCTTGTATCCTTTCCTTCCTTTGTTTCCGAATAGCATCAATTTTGTTTAATTATAATAATAGTTTAATATGTAAGTCTACCATTTTACACTCTTGTTGGAACCTATGAAAGATTCTTTTAATGCCCAGAAAACTGGTAGAAAGGAGAACTTAGTTGTCAACATACACAAGGTAGGGGCAACATCAGTCTCCAGTCCTGGGCATGTGAAAATCAGGGTTGTATAGTTTTATCAATGTCTGGTTCAAAAAAAATTAAAGAGAATTGGAGACATCGCACATCCTTATTTTACACCCTTATTACTTATACATTTTTCTGTCTTATCCCCTCTTGTGTAGTACCTAACCTGTGTTAGATTATTACTATGTAGTGTGGCTAGTATACTCAAAATGGACTTGTCCATACCCAATTTGTCTCAAGTTTCCCAGAGCAGGTTTCTATTTATGCTATTGAATGCTGATTTTAAATTGATAAAGACACAAAAAAAGTTTTGTTTTTTAACTATTATGTACTTATGGACCAAATGTGACAAAACATAACATTGATCAATTGTTGAATGTTGGGAAGCCTGCTTGGGCTTCACCAATTAACCTGCTCATTTGTATCCATTCTATTATTCTTGTGTTTAAAATCCTTGCAAATATTTTTTTGTGTATTGTCTATTAAGCTTATTGGTCTGTAGCAGGATGGATCTTGTTTATCATCTTTTTTGAAGATGGTTATTATGATTGTTTCTTTCCAGGTACTGGTGATTTCCCCTGACTTATTAGTATGACTGAACAATTTATATAGACTAAGGGTGGGATATTCAGAAATGCACCAGGCATAGGCGCAAGCCTGGGCGCAGCACAACTGGGATGCGCCATGGCTCAGCACCATTAAATATGGCACTGGGGCCACCCGCACTGCACACAGCACAGTGGCACTGCACCAGCACAAGTAGCAAGTGAGGAGCAGGGGGGTGTGCCAGTGCAAGTGTGGGTGCGCTAGCCACAGTAACCAAGATATTCAATGCTGGGCATGCAAATGAGGTCATTATGCATGCAAGGCAGAAATGGGGCCATTTGCATGTCATTATGGCCCCATGCAGGTGTGCTGATCCCCGGTGACTTGTGCTTGGTGCCCTGCCGGGCTGCAGCTGTCGGGGACCGATGCCCCCTGCCCCTCAGTGGGCAATGTTCCCCAATGCCCAGTCGTGGGCTGTGGTTAAATATAAAGTCCCTGGTGGTCGAGTGGACCCAATCCCCAGCCTGATCAGTGGCTTCAGGTGTAAATAAATGCCCAGATCGATACCACCCTCCTCACCCGCCCACTCAGACCCCGCCACCCCACTCCCCTTCAGTGAGCGGCTGGGCGGCAGCTCCCCACCCGCAAGCCTCCCAGCTGCCTGCCAACTGACAGCGTACAGTACGACTGCACGTCCATTGGTCCACTGCATAGGTCAATGGGCATGCAGACCATACTGTACTACACAGTCCTGAAATGTGAATGAACCATTCACATTTTGGGACTGTGTAGTACAGTGCGGTCTGCACTCCCAGTGGCCCACACAGTGGACCAGTGGGGATACAGCCATACTGTATGCTGTCAGTCGGCAGGTGGCTGGGCGGCTTGCAGGTGGGGAGCTGCCACCCACCGCTGACTGTGGGGGGGAGCGGGGTGGCGGGTCTGAGTGGGCGGGTGAAGAGGGGGGTATCGATGGCACACCTGGGCATTTATTTACACCTGAAGCCAATGATCAGGCTGGGGATTGGGTCCACTGGACCACCAGGGAAATTAAATTATTAATCTGCCCATGATCGGGCTCAGGATTGGGCTCTCTGGACCACCAGAGAAATTAAATTATTCATTTGCCCGTGATCGGGCTCAGGATCGGGTCCACTGGACCACCAGAGTATTTATGCCCATAATTGGGTGAAGGGGTAGGGTCCACTGGACCACCAGGGATATAGAATCATTACGCCCACGTTCGGGCAGGGGGGCATGACGCCAAGCCTGTGTCTGGGGTGGTCGAGTGGCCACCCACAGCTGGCGGCTGGTGGCTGCCGTGTTGCACCCTGCAATACGGCAGCTCACTTGTGGATTGCCAAGACTTGCTCCTGCTTTCCAGGGGTGGATCTTTGTGCCTCCCTGTGAGGCACAAGGTGGGTTTGTGCCTGCAGATGCACCGCACATCCCGGGCTGAATATCGGGATGTGCCGCATATGCATGGGCTGCCCCCCGCACTTGCGCCTCATACATTACTGGTGCACTCTGGCGCATTGGGAATTGCACAGCGCAACATCCCCTTTTGAATATTGCACTGGGTCGCATCAGTGGGTTGCGCCATACCCAAGGTATCCATACATCAATTAAATTAATTATGCCATCTATTAAACAGCAACTTGTGTCACCAATACCAGCTCAACAACTCATTCCTAAAAACCACAAACAGTGAAAAGAACTTAGCCATAATAGTTTCTCATAATCTGTCCTTTGATGAACATACTAGGAACACGGTTATTAAGTGCAATGGCATTTTGGGGTGTATCCTCAGGAATATTAAAAGTAGGGAACCAGAGGTGTTACTTCCACATTACACTAGCCTTATTAGGCCTCATCTGGAGTACTGTGCACCTTTCTGTACACCCCAAACTATAGGTGGATAAAAGTCAATTGAAGGTATACAAAAGAAATTAACTAAAAAGGTCAGCAAACTGAGGGACCTGAGCTATACCAAAAGATTACAAAATCTAAAATTGTACTCTATGAACTATAGACGCTTAAGGGGTGATCTATATTTGACTTATAAAGCTATGCATGATGAAGTTTTGTTTGAGACCATTGGCATAGTTAAACAAATATCTGCAACACTAGATCACATAAATTTAAAATAAAAGCCAATACCAACAGGACTAACAAGTGTAACTTCTGGTTCACACAGAGAATAGCTAGTGTCTGGAATAGCCTGCCAGCTGAAATCATTGAGAGCGATACTATGACCAAATTTAAACATGTGCTGGATAATATATGGGTTTACATAAATGTTCCTTCCACCAGTAATAGGGTGGTGAGTTCTCAATAGGCCTTCATCTCCGAACTCGTAATCATTCTATGATTCTGTGATTCTATTAGTATGCCATCTGGGCCTGGTGCCCCATGCCTATAGAATGCTTGTATAGTTTTGGATATTTCTTCATTTGTAATATTCTTTTTCAGTGGTATCCAGGTTCTGATTCTTGAATTATTATTAAGTTCCTTTTCTAGATCAAAAAACAATTTTTTGTAACATTCTATCTATTTTACTGGTTCAATATAAGCTTCTAATTTGTCATGGAAGTCTCCAGTACCTTTGCCGACCAACCTCCAGAATTTTTTGTTATCTCTGTCATACATGGCCTCTTCTAATTATTCCCAAATGTGTGCTCTATGTCTTTTCCTAAGAATTTTAATGGTTTTATTGTATTCTTTCTTAAATTTCTTTAATATTTGTATTGTTGATATTTGGGTATTTGTTGACGATATGTAGTTGTTTATTAAATTTTTTCTTAGCATTTCCACATTCAATATTGGACCATGGTGCTCCCTTTTCTTCATACACCTCTATCTCCTTCACAATTACCTCTGCTATTTGTGTTATGATATTTTCATAAAGGGGTATACAATCTAAATTTTCCTCCATGTCCTCTAATACTCCCATTTTAATAAATATTCCACAATGGCCAGCCCGTTGGCGCAGCAGTTGGATTTCTGCTTGCAACGCTGGTGATCTGGGTTCGGGAATGGACCCAGGGAGCCGGAGGGCCAGCTGGGGGGAGAAGGATTGAGCACCCCCAGAGCTGCTCTCCTTCTCCGAGGGGGGAGGGTTGGGTGCATGTCCAGCATGCATAGGACTCCTGGTGGAGGCTGGGGGAATGCAAGTGCTGGCGTTTAATCTAAGAGGGGTGGGACAGACACAGGATGTCATTGCACATCCCTGCTCCTGGGGCAGGCCAGAAAATCTTGTCAGCCACCATGAACGATGTGTGCCTGGCACCACGGCCTTCATGGCTCTAATCTCCCCACTGACCAATTACGCCTCTGATGTGCCATCTGAGCTCCAAACACCACCCTGCGGGGGGGAAGCCAGGGAGGCAATGCTGGTTGTTACCGGCACCTTTCCCGTTGGAGACGGGCTGGATCTGGGCATCGGCCCCACCCTGGAGGGGTAAGTCAGGGGGGGTATCAGTGGGGATATGGAGTGAGATAGTGGTGTGCAGGAAAGGTGCTGAGGATTAGGTGGCCGGCGTCAAAAAATAAGTAAAAAATAAATAAATAAATATTCCTCGATCTTCTACTATATCTTAGAAGGTCCTACTATTTATTAGGTCCCAGTCAATACATTTCCTAGTTCTTGATATCCATGTAAGTTTATTAATATTAGTTTGCATGTATTCTTTCCCTAATTTAATTTTCAGTTCTAGCAGTAGATGTTCATTCTCTCCTCTGTTCCCAACTACCATATCCTGGCAATCTAAGGTAATGTTTACGCTAATCCAAACTAACTCTATTACAAAGGACCTTTAGTACTGATGTAAGTAAAATTGCCCATCCTATCAGATGACGTTCTTCCGTTTAGTAGTATAAAATTCCTATTAATAAAATCACATAATTTCTTGCCTTTCTCATTCTGGGTTTTATCCATAGAGTTTCTAAAATGACATATATGATCATTATTATAGCTAGCTAAAAAATCTGCTACATCTTCAGTATTCTCCCTGTATTGTTCCAAACGGGCGTAAAAGTCTCCAATTAAAATATATCTAATGTTTGGATTATTAAACATGTCATCATCTAGCGTACTTTCTGTCTGTCTAAAAATCCCTTCTCTCACATTGGGGCCTATTCACAAAGGTGCAGAGTGGGATATGTACTGCGCATCTCCAGCACATAGCCACTCTGCACCTGTCAGCCCCCCTGCATGCATTCACAATGTAGTTATATGCCCCTATGCATCTAATCCCCCAGCTGAATATGCAGCTCTGTGCCAGGGCAGGGCGGGGGCTGTGCCAGTGTTCTGCATGATTCTCAAAGCCATGGAGTGCTGCACATGGTGGCCAGCAGCAATGCAGCCTCAGACAGCCATAACCCCGAACGGCCAGTTACGCACCCCCCAGAAAAGCAGCCGCCAGCCACAGTGGACACAGCAGGGGGCATCGGGCCCCCAATAGGGAAACCCCCTGCCACCAGGGTACACCCAGAGTTCAGGGGTGGTCGGCTGGGGAACCCCCCTCAACATTGCAGTTGGCACTCTGCACACCAGTCAACATCATGGCACCCCACGGGCGCAAGGGATCCACTGCGGGACCCTGCCCAGGCAGCTGATTGACTGCCTGCCCAGATCTGCTGCTCTGCGCCCACTGGCCCCCACAGACCTGCACACCGGAGGGGGTGGGGCCGCATACTGGAGCCGGACGGGGGGGCCGGTGTTTGTGAATGTGGCCCCTGCCAAATCTCGCAAGGGTACAGAGCTGCGCACCTGGATATGCACTTTCGGGGTGCATATTAGTGAATAGGCCCTATTGTCCTTATTCTGAGGCGGCATATACACATTTAATATGACAGTTTCCTGATTATTTCCATGAATCCTGATTCCTAATATGTTGTCATTACTGATTATTATTTCTTCTGTTATGGTGTTTTCTCTTAGTTTCCACAATATATGAAGGCCCCCTGAGTTCCTTCCAGATTTCTTGCATTGTTTTTCAGGTTTGACAAAAGATTAAACCCACTTATAGTAATTTCCCCAGTGGTCCATGTTTCTTGTAAACATACTGGGCCCGATTACAAGATATGGCATGGCGCAAGCGATGAGGCAAAACCCCATGGTGTTGCCAAATCGTGACTCTTGTGCCATGGGATATGCAAGTTGTGATTCCAAGAGGCTGTGCCATGCCGCTTGTGGGTTGTACCAAATGTGGGCTGGTGCCACCCACGCACGCCCACAACCCACTGCAGATGGCGCAAGGGTGGGTTACGGCAGCAACTGCACCCCATTCCAGAAGGGTGGCTCCCTAACCCACCTACAGCATTCCAGGAGAGGCATTGGCACAGCAGGGTTAGACCAGCACTTAGCTGTTCTAAGGGGCATCCGTCCTGGCACAACAATGGATGCCCCCCTGCAGCACCGTGGAAAGTACAGATATGTGCCCCACGTTCCCCCCCTGCTCAGGCATGCTCCCAACCCCCCAAAAGTTAGAGACCCTGGGTCCATTTCCCGATGCTGCTCCGATCACCGCCTGTGTAACCCGTAGCCCCCCAATGCCCCCAGGTGCATGCCGGTGCGTTTCAGGGTGGGGAGCTCTTGGGGGGGCAGTAGATTGTGGGCCTCGACTTGCGGCACCCAGGTCCATTATGCCATTCCTGTGGTGCTAGCCTGCAGCTGCCACAAGTCATGGGTGTAGGTGCCAGGGACCCTGCCTGTCCTGGAATATGGCACAGGGTCCCCGGCGTAGTGCCGCATGGTGCAACTCGCATATGCTCATGAGTTGTGCCATGCGTCTTGTAATCAGGCCCACTGTGTGCATTCAAAAGTGCTAATATAATTAATTCTTAGTCTGCTAGTTTATTTTTAAGCCCAGAGACGTTCCATGACAACATATTATAATCATTCTACTTAGCTGCATTTGTGGAAGGCTGCCTTCCAACTTTATAATAGGTACTAACTTTTTTACTTTCAGCAAGTCAGTTAATTTCTTGATTTTCTAATATAGCATATTTGTTGGCAGTCTTGAACATGTAAGACCAACCAGGCACGTTGATGATACCTTTTCTATGAGGCAATCTTCATAACTATATATATACCTCACTGGTCCAGTTCTTTCGTCCTTGCAATTAACATTTGGAACATTTCATCATTATCCATCCACAGTGTTATTTGTCCATTTACGTCCCATCTGACCACCTTTGTTATAGATTTCCTTAATTCTGGGATTCTTAAAGTAGTTTCTAGTACTTCCCCCACTTTAAATTTCAAATTCCTACATGTTTCGTTGTGAGACTGATTCAAGCCAAATATGGATAATGTCCTACTGTGTTTCTTCCCATTCATATCTCTACTGAGTATGTAAAATTCTGGGAATAGGGTAGACTGGGTTTTAATTTTGTCTGTTTCAATACCCATTTGTTGTAATTTAATCTTGTTGGTTTCAGTTGCTTTTAAAATATAATATTGACTGGAAATAATTATGACCCATTTCTCCTCCAGTGAGGGTCTAATTATACTTAGATATTCTGTTAATATTTTATTCACATTAACCAAGGTGGTCAGAAGTTTTTTTAGAGCATCATTTAACAATTTTTCTGTTTCATTAGGCATAATCCCATTAAAAAGTAGCAGGGCGAAATCAGTTTCTTCCGTATTTCTCAAAACTTTCTAACTGGTTAAGTCCCTTTAATTTCTCATCAGTGATATTTTTTTGTGGACTTCCTTCTTGATTTATATTTTCAGGCTGTTAGATCGAACTATGACTGAGGTCTCTGGGTTATCATTTGCTTTTCCAGCTATAAGGTCAGTTTCCTTTTTCTATTCTTTTTGTTTGTTTATTTCTGTTTTTATTTTTGTTTATTAACTTAGATTTTTCCCCATATCGTTGTTTTTTGCCCTTTTCTTTTTTGTTTAACGGTTAGTACTTCCATAAATGCTACCTAGAACCACCTTGACATCTTGCTTATGACCTGTGTCTTTGTCTGGATTAGCTAAAGACTTTATCCTGGTTACCTCAGGACTTGTTTCATAGATTACTTCATGATTAGTTGTTTGTTTATTTCTTTTTCTTGTTCTTCCCAGTTCTCCCCCCTTTCCCATAGTGTATGGTTACCCATCCTCAATTCTTCCCCTATGCTGTCATATCTATATTTTTTATGGGGGAGCATTGCTGATTCCAACTCTGAATCATAGTATGAATAATTTTCCACAACTGTTTTTGTTCTGTGTCAGATTCACTTAGTTTTATGGGTTCTCTAAATTTTCTTCAGTTTTTTCAAGTTCTGTGTTCCCTGTTTTTAGATTCTTAGGTATCCTTCTATTCACTATACTGACTCCCTTAATAAATTTTATATCTTGTTTAATGTTAAGAAACTGTTCACAAGTCAGCACATTTGCCATACATTGGTCTTTCAAGGCCAATGCTAGATCCCTGGCTACAAGTTCAGTGTCGTGAATGTAGGTGTTTTCTGAGCTCATGAACTGGGTATTTTCATCCTCTAAGTGTACAGAGATTTCTGGCATCTCCTTGTATGCAATCTCTTTTTTTCCTCTGTATTCCTATGTTCTATCTCCTTTATCCCTGAAATTGTGCTTTGCAGCTGAATGCTTCATTTATCTCTGCTGTCCTGTTTAGTCTGATATCGCTATTGTTTCTAGTCTCATCACTATTTCCTGATGGAGGATTGTGGGGATTTAAACTAGGAGATGGTAATGATATGTAACTTTGTGACAATTCCCTATTACTGTGTTTGAAATTAATAGAGGAATTTGCCTCATTTTCGCTTTTGGTCCCATTGTCGGATCTTTTTCTGTTGTGTCTTTCTTGTTTGCCTTTTCCTTCATTACTAATCAGAAATGAACTATTGGCGTATTGTCCATTAACTTTTTTGGCCCCTTAAATTGGTTATCCTGAGTCCCTATTACATAATCATTTGTTGATGTCTTAGGAGTAGATGTCTTCTTTTAATTTTGAGTTTTTAAAAGTTTTTCTGAGTTAGACTTTCTCACTTCAGTCTTATGAATATTTCCCTTCAATGTAAAGGAGTCTCCCTCATGTTAGCAACTGTATTCTTAGACTTCCCCTTTCTTCCTGCTTTTTTTCCCTTGTGACTTTGCTCAGGGGTTAGCCTCATTAGATTCTCGGATACAGATTGGCTTCTAGTACACACTGGCATGATTCAGGGAGTCAGTGTAAAAATATAACAATATTACAATTCAATATAGGCGAAGTTCAGCTGAGGGGATGGAAGAAAACAAAATTTAAAAAATGAAATTACATCCTATATTCACAGTTTACAATTTCAAGTTCATGATTAACCCAAGAAAGATTAAAGTTAAGAACTACTGTTCATACTGTCTTTGGCTGAATGGGTATTAATTCTCAATTGTAATTTCCAAGATCCCAGTAACTGTTGACACAAAGTTTCATCAAAGAGTCAGTCAGGTAGCTCCCTTTGGAGTCAAAATGTCCTTTTTGAAACACATAGAAACATAGAAGTTGATGGCAGAAGGAGATCGCTAGGTCCATCTAGTCTGCCCATTTGTTTTAGACCCTATTTTGACACTCCAGTTGCCCTTTGTAGTCAGGGCTCCCTTGTGTCTATCCCATGCATTCTTGAATCCCCCCACAATGTTGCCTCATTAGGGTCTCGGATACAGATTGGCTTCTAGTACACACTGGCATGATTCAGGGAGTCAATGTAAAAATGTAATGATATTACAATTCAATATAGGTGAAGTTCAGATGAAAGTCTGGAAGAAAACAAAAAGAAAATAAAAAAATGAAATGACATCCTATATTCATAGTTTGCAATTCCAAGTTCATGACTAACCCAATGAAAGATTAAAGTTAAGAACTACCCAGCTTATATTGTTACATCCCACGAAATGACCATTTGCAATTTCAGTTTTCCAATTTCCAATAATTGTTTGTAGGATAGGTCAGAATATCAAAAATGTTCTTTTATATTCTAATTCTGATAGCTAGCCTACAAGTTCAAAAGAGTTTCCAAGCTAGTGTCAATGAACTTTATGACTGGCTATTTCTGAGTGCTGGGTATATTCAGTGCTATTAGTGTTGTATCTGGTATTGTCTTCTTGAGCAGCAATAAATATTGCATGTGCTGAGTGATCACAATTAGTGTTCTCAGTGAGTTTCTTTTCCTTATTTGAGAAATTGCTTGCAACAGAGATTGTAGTAGGAATTGATATCTCCAAAACAGTTTTCAAAATTCTTTATAAGCATCTGAATTCCCCTCCAGACTCTGTAAAACAGGTCACCACTGCTTCTGAATTATGTACATTTTTGGGAGTCGGTGGGTGTTTTCATAAGTTCTAAATTATTTATTTATGTTTCTGTGGTTCCTACAAGTCTGGCCACATCTGATCCCTCATCGCTTTAAGTCTTGCGAAAAAGCTTCCCAGTAAGCTTCCTATTTCCTTTTACAGTCACTGGCAAAAATACAAAAGCTTTAGCGAGTTTTGGTATATTAAATGTTTTTGATGTCATAAAAATCAAATAATATAAAAGTGAAATCACCTAGTTAATATCAGTATAGCCAGAAACAAACTGGGAGATTCAAGTTTACAAGCTCTATTAAATAATATTGAGGGGCGACAGTCCTTAATAAATCAGTTACTAAAAACCAGGGCTTGAGACCTGTAGACTCTAATATCAGCTTTACCTTTGGTATAAAAATTTGTTTACCCAAAATTAAATTACATAAAAAGATTGATAGCCCAAACTTACTTTTCCAGACTTTGAACTGACATGAATAAACACAAAAAAATCAGTGATCACCAAATGTTGTCGGCCCAGCAAACGCCAAAAAAATGCTTTTGGCAAGTGCAGATGTAATCCTTTTGTGCTCTACCATGGCTAACTTTTAAAACTGGGGAGCAGGTAAGGAGCAAGTCACAATAGTGACAGTAGTGATGACAAGTAGTAGGAATGTAGAAGAATGCCAACGCATGTGCCAAAAATTGCTAGATGTCACGTGATCTTAGTGGCACGAATGTTAAAATTTTAAAAGTTAAAAATACTTAAAAACTGGAAAAGTAATCATGTGTATATACAAAAAATGAATACATCAATCAATTTCAGTTAGTTTCATTTAAACACATATATTATTATTATGAGCTAAAGCATCATTCTCTCACTCTAATACTCCGAAAGAGGCAAATCACAGATAGCTGCTACAGTACTGCTGAGCTATTTCTCCCAGTACATAGTGTCTTTTTAGTAAAGTGAGAATAATCACATAATGTCACACGATGTGGAAAAAAATGAAAATATCCACTTTACAGAGCTTCCACCATCCACAGGACCTCCCATCAGTCTGGCAACATGAGCGGACTCCTCCACCATACAGACTCTTAGCTACCATGCCGGATCACAGGGCAGTGAAAACGTTAGCAAAAAAATACTAAGCAGCACAAGAAATACTGGAAAGAGCTTGGCAAGAAATACTAGAAAGAGCTCAGCAAGATTCCTAGACAGTCAACGATGGCATACCAGCTGGAAATTTTAAAGTGCCTATCATCAAGCCCCCTGCTATTGTTGCTTCTCAGCTTCAGCAGCATGCAGCCACTCTCTCACTCCTCCTCCTCTATTTTTTTATAAAGTTATGTCATCCGTTTCTGTTTCAGTTACAAAGAAATCTGAAAAATGTTGATGTACAGTGTCCTTAATTTGTTTCATATCAGTTGCAATACTACCATCCTTTGTTTTAACACTATCAACTGATCTTCCTGGACTAAGTCTCCATCACTCATTCACACTAGTGGAATAGCGCCGGAGGTGCTAGGACCAAGCGGGAGCCAAACATTTTCTGAAGGGTCGGCGCCGAGGTAGGACCACACATGTGCGGCACTGCGAGACTGGCTCGCACCTGTGTAGGCTATCTCGGCATGCACTTGGATGTCGACATCGCTCGTCTGCCGGAGTCAAAGTTTTCGTCTATATGACAGCAGCTTTTAGTGTTTAATTTAACTATTAAGTAGTAATTTCTTATTTTACAAACAAGAAAGACGATTATGAAGAAAAATGATTTCCTGCCATCAATGGAGTCATCCTTAGATGGTAGCGGTGACGGTAGGAAGACTTTGTTTGAAAGTTGTTATGGCAGAGGGTCTGTGCCTGGTCCGCCACCCTTAAGTAATGGGGGAGGGTCTAACTATGGACAGTCCTGTGCTGGGGGACAGTTCTCTGAAGCACGAATCTAGTGGTTCCGGGGATCCAGCTTGCTTAGCCTCGAGCTCTTCTTCCTCATTTGGGGAAGAAGAATCGGTGCCGCTCGAGGTTGCCCTTGGTACGTCTGCATGAGGATTGTTCATCGGAAGGGGCGATAGGCCTGAACTGACTTTGGTGGGTTCCCCTTGGCCCCGCTCCTAACGGCCGCTTTCTTGACTCCGGACTCCATCTCTGTCCTCGTTGGAGTTCCGGTGAGCAGTTTCACCTCTGAGCTGCTCCTGTGGAGCAGGGGGGTTTGACTTTCCTTTTTTCCTGGTTGTGTTCCTGTTTTTGGGACCTCTGGGCCCTGGAGCCATTGAACCGGAGTCGGGTCAATTGGATCAGGATGAGTGCGGTGCCCTTTTGGTGCCTCCGCCGGCTTTTTCCATGGTGTTTTTCCTGGCACTGTGTCTGATGCCTGGGTGGCACCGCAGGTCTGGCACCATGGCCACTGGTTTGGCATCGGTGCCATAGGCAGTGCTGCTGGTGTTGGGTCAGCGCCGGGAGTTGGCGCTGTGGATTGGCACCATGGCTCAATGTCACACTCGGTGCCGTGCTTGGCGCCATGGGCCCTGTGCAGCGCTGTGGGTGCTGTCATTGTTGCCTTTGTTGCTGGTGCTGTGGGTGTCTCATGGTGCTGTGGGTGCCCGTGGGTGCTTGTGGGTGGTGCGGGCACCCATGGGTGATGCTGCCGTGGGTGCTATGGGTGCCTTTGGTACCATGAGTCTATGGGTGTCATTGGTACCATGGTGCCTTGGGTGCTGTAAGTGCCATGGGTGCCCTCGTGTGCCATTGCTGCCATGGGTTTCTTGGGTGACATGGTACCATGGGTGCCATGGATATCAAGGGTGTGCTTGTGTGCCATTGCTGCCATGGGTGCCGAGGATGCCTGTGGGTTCCACCGTGGGTGCCCTTGGGTGTCTCCCAGGTTGGCATAGGTACTGCTTGGTGCCCTCCTGTGCCACGAGTGACTCTGGTGCCACAGGGGTGCCAGTTGGTGCTGTCCGACAGAGCTAGGGACAGATCTCCATTTGCAGACTTCTTCCTCCGCGGGGAATTGTGGCAGAATGTTTCCACAGAATGAAGTCCTGTTCTGCGGATTATATTTTTTCCACACATCTTAGTGGGTGGCGGTCTGCATCAGGTCTTGTCATCCAGCAGTTTTCCGCTGATGGAACTCTTCTGTTCTGTTCTGCCAGTGGAATCTCTCATTCCGCTCAGCACTTTCTCGGCTCCCTATGTGGTGCCACGCTTCTCGACACCCTTTCTGGTGGCAGAGTCCCTAGTGGCTCTGACCTAGACCTCTCTTGGGGTTTTTCTGGGGTAGAAGTACATCTAGATGAGTCTCTCCCTGTCCTTTTGGTCAGTGATACAGCGGATGACTCATTTTATATACATGCCCTCTCTATCATCAGAGTCTGTGATGGAAGCTCTTTTCAGTAGTTCCTCAGTAATGGGGTCCACCATAGTGTTCAGACTGAATCCGTGGACCATATACCTATGTGTCTAGACTCTTTCAGTCCTCCTTGGGTCTTTTAAACCAGCAGTATCAATCATTTCTCAAAAATATAAAGTGTCATTGTAAAGTTTTGTAGTTTTTCCACCCCTATCTACCAGAGTTGAACCACAGTTAAAGTCACCTCTAGTCACTACTATTCTTCTTGTATTGCAACATGGACGTATTGATTTCAACAAGGCAACTCCAGAAGCTTTAGTCTGTGGTGCATAAATGCTTATTAAGTGAAAATGCCGTCCTTGCTTTATCGCATCCAATAACATGGCTCTCCCTGTCTCTACCTCCACCAATCTCTGCACTTTAAAAGTATTGTCTTTAAATAGAATTTCAATACTCATCCCAACTGTCAGCTCTTGAGACCGGAAAGATGTTCCAGGAGATCACAGGGTTTTTTCTGATGCAGAAATTTCATGCAGTGTTTTTAATCTGGTATCTTGTATAAATATTACATTTCCAGGGAGAGTATGTAATATTAACGTAGTTGTAGCTCTCTTCCTGTATGTTTTCATACTGTTAACATTTAATGAAACAGGAGAGATTGAAACACCCTTATACACATCTAAGTTAGCTAAGGAGGAGGGCCTTCAATTGTAGTCTTCATCTGAGACCTTGTTTTCCACGTATGCTTTTTAGCAACTTAAAATTCTGATCCATCCTAATCAGAAGATTGACCCTGGACAGATGAAGTGATAAGAGGAGTTCTTCAAGTCCTCCTATCAACCTCCCTGTCACCCCACTGTTTCACCATGGCTAATACAGCAAACTGGCCCCGAGTCTGTATCCTATTAGGCTAAGGTGTCTTTTGTTTAGTTGAATGTTTCTTACCTTGTTTCCATGAGGAAACCACCGCCATGTCAGTATCCTCTAGGGGAGGGTCCATTTCTGCCTGAGAGCTAGACTATGCAGCCACTGGTTCCCCCTTGTGAGGTCAGTGTATGATCACCCTTTATATGTGTCTCAGAAGAATAGGTTTCCTCCAACTGCTTTCCACTCTCTTCCACTGCCATGTGTTGTACTGCATTTAGTGCAGGTGGGGTCAAACTATCTGGAGAAATAACCATATCATGTACATCTGGTTCTTAATGAGAGTCTACTTACCATATCCTCCTCTGATCTGCTCTTCTTTTGAAATCTTCGAGCAGAGACTTCTGATGCCCCTCTAGCTTGCCCTATAAAATTCAGATCTTCTTGATCCAACCTTTCCCCATTGTGTGAGGCCCAGGGACACTGCCTAAATGAGTGCCCCTGCTCCTCGCACTGATTACATCTGAAAAGATTTGGGTATTGTAAGTTAATATGACCATACTCAAGACATAAATTACAGTGAGTCACATCACAAACTGAGCTCAAATGTCCACGCAACTCACATTTATGACAGGTGCGGAACTGTCCTGGGTAAAAACAGAGCCCTCTATTTCTTCTTATGTAAAAACTTCCTGGTAAATGACTGACTCCCATTGTGTTATGCCTTAGTTTTACCCTAAACTTCCAGCCACCCGTCCATACTTGTTCCAAGTCAATAATTGGCATATGAACATCTAAGACCTCACAATGTTGTTTTAACTAGTATACAATATCTGATACATTACCCCTTCATTCCAAAAAAGAATAGTTATGATTTTTATAATGGGTTTCGTCAAAGGAATGACTACAAAAAGGACCCATAATGCTGAATTCTTCAACTGATCATATTTAAACCAGAACCTGTCCAAAGACTTTACTGTTTTAAAACTTACATCAAACGTTGTTTCCTCAGACAAATGTATTATTGCATATAATTCAGAAGCCATAAAACCCATAAAATTTTTCAGCATTTCGTGAATCACATATGCCCTGGCAGGAAGCAGTTCTGGACCACCTCTATACTTTAATCAGATGATATTCTTTCTCTGTGCCAGTTTCCATTGTACAGCAAACAAATCTGCTAGTCTAAATTCACATATAGGTTTCACAGAGTGGTTCCCAGGGGTACATGACACTTCGCTCCAGCGAATTCGCCCCTGGACAACCTGCTCCCGACAATACGCTCCCTGCCATTCTTGCTCCTTACAGATTCAGCCCCTGTTAACTCGCTCCCTAACTTACATCACTGATGTAATGTTTCAATCTCATATTATAATGATCTTTTCTCTTCTAACTTTCTTGCTCGCTCCAGAACAGCACAGCTTTATTTTAAGATTCAAATAGCAGCTTACATCACAGCTTACATTACTGAATCAACGTTTCAATCTGCAGTCTCACATAATAATGATCTGTTCTGCATCTGCTTAAATGTGTATCACTCACTATCTGTTTTCACTCCCAGCACAACTTATTATAGTAAACAATATTCTTTTATTTTTAAAAATAGATGCTTACCATGTTGAAGCAACTTTGAAGAAACTTTACGCTCTGTTCCAAAAGTTCCACAAGTTAAAGCCAGTGTTCCTAAAGTTAAAACCATATCTTCTTTATTTCAAACAGTTAAAAGCATGTACTCTTGTTTCCAAAAAGTTAAAAGCACATATTCTGTGCAGTTAGTATTCAAATGTGTGTGCTACGCCTCTCAGAAATTCTTCTGTAGTGCGCTCTTCATATTTGGCAACTATGCACTGCAGACGAATTGCGTTGTCATGATATACACGTTGTGAAATTGTGGGTGCCTGTCCAGTGAGCAGTTGTTCAAGCTCAGCATTATGTTTCGCTGAATACATGCATTCTGTCTATGAAACGCCATAATGCTGGGTGAGCCGTTGACAAAATGTTCTGCATTCCCCAGTGAAATGCCTCCAGTGCATTGTTCATTTTTGCCCTGTTTTCAGCAACAGTGTCCCCATGATTCCATAGCTTTATATCAAATTGTGGTTGTCTTCTGATGGTGCCACGCCTGTTCCTCCTCCTGATCCAGGTATGTTCAGAGTAGTCAATAACCGGTTCAGTCTCTGGAGGAAGCACATTTTGGCTCGCATCCATTATTTTCTCCTTCCATTATTACCTGGTCGGGAGGATAGAACGCTAATGTGGGTAGGTATCTGCATTTTAGGCTGAACTCACTGTCAAGTGCATAATTGCCACCTAATCCCTCCGTTTGTATTATGTGCTGCTTGGGAGCAAGCGATAGCAAAATCGATTATATGCTGAAGCTGAGATTTTGTAAGCTGCTATTTGTGCTGCTACTTGTGCATTGAGAGCATATGGTGCTGCTTGGGAGCAAATGATATCAAAATCCATTGTTAGCTGAAGCTGAGAAAAATGAGGGAGCGACTTGACGGGATGAATTTGAAAGGAGCAAGAATGGCAGGGAGCATATTATCAGGAGCGGGTTATCCAGGGGCAAATTTGCAGGAGTGAATGTATGTGCTCCCGGTTCTCAGTGTGAGGTGCATCTTCCTTCCCTAAGGATTCCCCTTCAGAATCTCTTTGCAAGGATTCTTCCTCTGATTGGTCCCTTACTTGAGTATCAGGTATATCCTGAATCGGGGGTTGGGGGAGCTGCTCAGAACAGCTGCCAGCAGCATCAGTATGCACAGCTTCAGGCTCTGTTATATCTTTCTGAGCACTGTCTAAATGTTTGTCCATAGCCTGTGACTAAATAGCATTATTTTCTACACAATGTACAACAGTTTCTTTGGCCATTTCTCCATTTCTGTTCATGCCCTGGGCTAAAATACAATTATTGCTCACATCCTCTGCAGCAGAATTTGCAGTACTTACAATTTTAGGTGTGCCAGACTGCATTTGCTCTGCTAAATTTTCTGTATTTTCTGGTAACCAGTAGCATTCATCAGGGCTTCGTATCCATCCTGCTTTCAATAAAGTATCTTTCGTAGACCAGCCCTCTTGCTGCAGCCCAGCAGTGATATTTTCATTCAGTCCACTAGCCTGACTCCTCACTAACCCCAATCTTTTATTTTTCTGCTGTATAGGGGTCTTTCCTTTGCTGTCTTGACTAGGTTGTGTTTTAAATCTCTTACTCTGCCTTTGTGTAAACCATGCTTCCACTTCAGCTGATGTGGGCTCAGGTTCAGAACATTTCTGGGTAGGAAAAACACAGTCATTATTGTATACTGAGCTAAACATATAAACAGAAACAGCCACCTGATGAATTACTTGCATCAGTATCTGCCGAGATTCCTGTACTCTCTCCCTCAGCCATTCTCGTTGTTGTGGTCAGTTGTATTCTGGCAGTTGACAGCTCCGAATTGTGGCTGTTAGCATTTCCTTTGATGTTAGGATGCCAGAACTGACAGCTGCCACTAGCTTTACTGAAGTTCCAGACTGTGTAGGCACTGCAAGGGACATTTCTTTGGCTGTAGTCAGCTTTTCTTTTTTCCAGCAGAAAATGTGCCTCCTCCTGTGCTCCCGTGTTTAGGAGCAGCCTCTTCTTTTCTTCTAAACTCCTTTTAAGCTTCTCCTCATCCAAAAATACAGACTGCTGTGTTACAGTAGTGTCTTCCTGCTGAGCAGCGTAATCCAAGTTGTCTTCTGTAACACTTTGCTTCTGTTCAGAAATTTCCAAAAATACACTCTGGACCTCTGAAACAAAGGTGTTAAGGGAGGAGGTCTGCTCGCAACACCTGCCACATTCTCTTCACTTTCAGCCAGGCTGGACATCTTGCCAGCTGACAAGATAACCAGAGGTTCCCACTACAGGAGAGTAGGGGAATTTTTAATAGAATACAAAACCAATACATAATAGAGTGTTCTGTAAATACGGGAAAACAAACTTGCATTAAAGTACACCTGAAAAAGAAAAGTATTAAGTCATACCAAAACAAAAAGTATATCATACATCATCCCTACACAAATCATATAAAATTTAACATATCACACAAAACTAAGTATTTCAAACATATCCTCCTTCGAAATAGACATGGGGAATGAACATTAAATTATCAGGCGTCTAAATATTGGAACATCTTGCCATATTCATCTCGCACTTCACCGTCACTTGATTTATTTATTCAGGAGCTAAACTATATAAGTCAACTCAGATGTTTATGTAGTTAGACTTGTTACTTGTGACTTATTTATATAAAGTTTGTGGATTGCCATCATAACCTCATAAATTGTATTATGTAAATGTGGTTAACTATAGTTTTGTGTATTGTTAAATTTTAGGTAATTTGAATGTATCTGTTTTTGATAAGACAGTGATAACAGCTTATTTTTGTGTACGTGTTCTAGGAAACATAATAACAGGACTGTGTTGTAAACTGGGTTTCAACCCAGACGACATTACTCTGTATAAAAATAAAAGTTTTACTACTACTACTTCTATCCACTCAACCCCAAAATGTATTAGAAAACAACTTTATTCCCTCCCAAACATTCATCCTACATCCTATTGAAAATTATTCAAACCTAACAGAAAAATGAAATAAAAATAAATAAATAAAAATTTGGCTTTTCCCCCTCTTATCCCACCCACTTAATCCCTTTCCAGTATTGACTACATATGACCTCGCCATATTTTGCCATTCATATTGATGTACAGTATCTAGTTCAGTTTGTAACTTAAAAAATAAGTCCTGCAAGGTCACCTCTTCCCCTTTCAAAAAGGTGCGACACTGGACTTGCCAAATTATCCATTTTAGGCATCCAAATATCACATACACTGTACTTCTGTTCCATTTTAGCCAAACAGCAGGTAGCTGGCCATATGCTAGCACATCACATGTCATAGCTTCGAAACATGTGGTGCCCCAGTAGTGATCCAGCATTTTCCACAGTGGCTGTATAAATGGGCATTCAAAGAATACATGCTGCATTTTCTCCAAGACATCTTGACATTCCACCTTTAAACACATACATTCGGAAATTCCCTTATGTTTGTGATTGGCCCTCACATTCAGTTTCCCATGACCAAATATCCACATTGTATCCTGCATCTTTAGTGGAATCCTCTTATCTAACAAAGCATCCAGGAGGTATTTTATCTGAATGTGAGGGCCTACCCCAAAGATGGGATCTTCATGATAGCGTGCCCCCACAATTCGCTTAAAAAATTGTTTCCTGGGCACCCCCTGAAACCAGACAGATATTCAATTTTCCATATCCGGATATATTTGAAACATACCTGCACGTGCTTTGGTAAAAACTTGTATGAAGGGTTCCATTTCTCCTTCCCCCAAGCAGAGAAGAAAGCTAGCTTCCATTGTTGTACCATTGGAGCCCATGCGCTTAATGATTTACTAAATAAGGGTTTAATATTAATATAAAAAAATACTAAAAAAGAAAACAGTGGGTTGTATTATATCAAACCCCACTTCCTTTCGCCCCCTATATGTATGATTATGTTTAACTGGGTTCAACCTACTACCCCAAAGTAGCTGAAAAAAGATACTTAGAATTTTTGTGTGAAGTTCAAATGGTAACAGAAAAATCTGTGCTACATTCACGAAAATAGTGACTAGATAGCTGCGTAACAGAAAAATCCTATTTTTCTTGGTCATGGCCCACGACTTCTGTTGTTGTACCTTAGACTGTGCAATGCACAATTTCCTTTCCCAGTTATTCTGGGCTGCATTGCTATCCCCAAAGTAGAGTCCCAATATTTTAATAGGCCTCTTAGTTACTGTTATAACAAAATCATCTGGGGTATCTATTTATTTTATTTATTTAGTTGTTTAACCAGGTATAGCACACTAAGCTGAAAGCTTTTTTACAGGAGCACCAGGAGGTTAAGTGACTTGCTCAGGGTCACACAGTATGCAAGTGGAAGCTGTGGGATTCAAACCCAGGTCTGGTCTGCTGGATGTCACCAGATTTGCAGCTCAGAGCCTTAGACCACTGCGCTATACTGCCTCAACACCCCCTAATGCTGCCTCTATACCCCCTAACGCTAATGCAGCCATCTTTCTGCAGTTAATGCCAATCCGTGTAACCTTGCGATTGTTTTGAAAAACATCCAGAACTTGTGCTCCAGACTGTAAGTCTGCTACCACCAGTACACAGTCATCTGCATCAGCCGAGACCTTAGTAAGAGGTGTCCCATCAGTCTTTATTGCTGGGACTATTTGGGAATCTCCTTCAATCATCTTTAAAATTGGGTCCAAACATAACACATACAACAGGGGGCTCAGAGGGCACCCCTGCTACAATGCATTCCTGAGATACATGGGCATCCCTAAATATTCATTTACTAGGGGTCTCACCTGGGCCACATTATATAAAAGTTTTATCATATTAAGAAAATTATCCGGTATACCATAACTTTGCAGGACTTGCCACATGTAGTTATGCGTAATAGAATCAAATGCTGTTTCCTGGTCGATTGTTAAAATATAACTCTCCAAAGTTATATCCAGGCCATGTTCTACTATGTCCCTAAGAAACACTAAGTTTTGGTTTAGGTTTCTCCCTGGAATTGTACAGGTTTGAGTCTCTAAAATCAAATATTTTGCTACTTGTGCCAATCTGGCGGTAATAGGTTTAGCTAAAACTTTGTAATCTGCGGTCAGCAGACTCAGAGGTCTCCAGTTTGTGATTGCTGTGGGGTCACCAACTTTAAATAAAAGAAACATCACCCCCTCTTGCATGCTAGACCCCAACTTCCCTACCTGTGTTAGGGCATTATAGACTTCACAGAGCATAGGAGTCAAGGAGTCTGAAAATAACTTATAAAACTCATTCAGAAAGCCATGAATCCCTGGTGCAGTATTAGCCAACAGGGACTTAATGGCATTCTCAATCTTAAGACTCTGAAATGGGTCACACAATAATTTCCTGTCTGGCTCTAAGACATTTTAATAATATAATAGTTTAATAATATTTATTAATGTGTATATGATAATTCTACAGTATAGCACTTTTATAATTGTATTTATTCTATTGTGAAACTTAGATAGTGTACAGGACTGTCTTGTAAACTGGATTTTTTTCCTGTATAAACATAAAAATGTGTACTACTACTACTACTAGGACCTGTGGTAAATTAAGAGTCCAGGAGAGGGTGTGAATCCATGTTATCTTATTGCTGGAATTTAGCTTAAACATGCTTTTGTACAACCATCCTAATGGATGGTATATCCAACACTATTTACCTGTATTATCTTGTAATGAGGTCCTAACCCCGTTTTTGTTCCTCTCTGAATGAGTATCAAATGGGCTAAACTGTTGTCTGGCTCCTTGTGTCCCAGATTTGTGTTCCATTCAAAGAGATTTTTCTCTATCATATTGGTACTGGAACATTTTTTGTTTCACTTCATCAATCTGTAAGGTTAAATCCTGCCCTGTTTCCCTCATTTGGGTCAGGAACCGCAAATACCATGCTCACCAACTCAAATAGGTGTTGTATTTTGTTCTAATAATCCATTGCGAGATCTGTGTCATCATTTGCTTTATATCTCACTTAGTGTCTTCCCACCACTCTACTGGGTTATCATAAAGACAGTGGACTGACTGCCTAGCTATTAATAAGTTCCTAATTTCCTTTTGAACAATGTCTTCCTGTAGGAGAGATGCATTCATTCTCCAAAATCCTCGTCCTGTTTGTGTGTGTTGTGCTAAATCTATGGTGACCCACACTGCTGTGTGGTCTGACGTTTCCAAGGGTGTTATCCTAGCATCACTGACAGGGGTCCTGTCTTGTACAAACCAAAAATCTATCCTAGAAGATAGTATTCCCTTGTAAAACGTGTGCATAGGTATTGTACCCAAAATGTCATGCGCATCTATGAACCCTGACTGCTGTAAAATAGAGTTTAACAAATTTGTGTCACACAATATTTTTTCTAACTTCCTCCCCCAGTCCCTTTTTGTCAGCCCGCAATTAAAATCACCCCCCCCCCGGTTAATTAAGATGCATGTAGGTAAGGTTCCAACTGATGTAATAGTCTGGTTCGTTCCACCTTTAACTGTGGAGCATATACATTAATGAGGCACACTGCTTTTGTAGCATAAACAAGATCTATTACCATAGCTCTCCCTGGATAAACATCAATCACTTCGTTAATTGTTACTGTGGAGGTAGAGAGTAAAACTCTCACCCCAGAGCAGGTCTCTTCCCCACCGACCACAGTGATGATCCCATCTCCATTCTTTTTTTGCTGCCGTAATGTCTGGAATAGTATGTGAATGAGTACCCTGCAAGAGAACAATATCCCCCTTTCAATCATTCGGAAGCACCAAGTTTTGTCGATAGCAACAATGCCGACCTCCCCCACAGCGACAGCACAATACTGATGCAGGAATTGTGCTACCTGTTCTATGGGTGTTTTCTGTGGGGGGCTGTGCCCTCACACCCCCCCATGCGGGGCGCTCTGCCCCCTGCATCCCCTGGACTTTAGGATTACAACTCCAGGTCAGAGTTGGTCCGGGGAGGGGAAGCTGAAACACAGAAAAAGGACCATTACTGTGAATGTCGCCGTAATGGTCTTTTTTCCTGTTTCGCCGTCGGGGTGTCGACAAAAAGGGGTGCACTGTAAGAACAGCCATAAGAAGGAGATAAAGGAAAGGAGAGATCAAAAACATTATTGACAATTAAAATGTGTTCATCTCTTTTCTTTCTGTTTTTTTCTCTTCTGTGAGTTACTTTTGTCTATTTCCACGGCAGCACTCCTGCTATC
Organism: Neoceratodus forsteri; assembly: GCA_016271365.2. Taxonomy (NCBI): domain Eukaryota; kingdom Metazoa; phylum Chordata; order Ceratodontiformes; family Ceratodontidae; genus Neoceratodus; species Neoceratodus forsteri. The sequence continues at coordinate 366,096,215 of JADMNL010000025.1, read as the reverse complement.
TTTGACCATGCAGGACACATCTAGCACTTACCTCCCCTTTCCAGCCTCCTCCTCCTCCTCCCCCCCTTGCAACCCTATCATGCCACCTCCTACCCCTCCTCCTCCTCTCTTTGTCCCTTCCTTCCTTCCTTCCTCCTCCCTCGCTTTTTATCTCACTCCAACACCCTTGACCAGCCAAGTACCCCCTCCCCCTTTCTCACCCTCTGGCATGCCACTCTCTGTCCTCCCTTCTATCTGAAAAGGGTATTCCATTACCTGCTGGATGCCTGCATTGTAGCCATTGTGTTGTTCTTTGTACTTAGTTGTTTTGTAATTACTTGTTCTAGCTATACTGTAACATTGACTTGCCTGGTTACCTTGTACCAGTCCTTGTTCTGTTTACTCTGTACTTGTCCTTGCCGCAGAACCTATGTAAAGAGCTTTGCTCAAAGGTATGAATCTGAGCTCTCAATAAAATAAAAGCATCTGCCTGGGATGATGCCATGGAAGAAACATCTGATTACCCCTCAGAGGTAACCCAGTCCTAGTCTTGCAATGCAGCATACTGGTTTTGCACCAATAGTGGCGCCTTCTTTTCTGGTGATACAGTTGGAATGGATAATTTTAATCCTACTTTTGATCTAGTGACCATCTTGAAAGAGGTCCCTGCTGCTTGCGCAGGTGGGGGCATGATCTGGGCTTCAGTGACATCTTGTTCTACTAATTCCGTGGCTATGGGTGTCACACCCTGTGGAGTGGCTACCTGAGAGTCTCTGTGTGGTGTGTCATTATCTGGTGGAGGATCCTGTACTGTATCCACAGTACAGCACTTATCTCCGACTGGCACATAGGGGGGTGGATCATCAGCCACCACAGGGGCCCACGTCCCTGTTATGTGCAATATTCCTGCGGTCACCCAGATTCAGTGCACTAGCTTCCACTGGGGTTGTTATTAGTTTCCATCTGTAATGTGAGGAAGTATTTTTTCACGAAGAGGGTTGGGGATGCATGGAACAGCCTTCCTGAGGAGGTCGTGGAGTCAAGAACAGTGGGGGAATTCAAGAATGCATGGGACAGACATAAGGCAGTCCTAGTGGGGGGTAGGAGGAAGTAGGCTGTTGGTTAACTAGGATCTGCAGCTTCTCCGTTAGGTAGGAAAATGGGCAGACTAGGTGGGCCAAGCAGCCCTTATCTGCCATCAAATTCTATGTTAATCTGTCTTTCTGGGCTAATGTCACATAGACTTCTTGTTCGGCCTTGAGTGCTTGGTCCAGACTGTTATGGGAGGCCCAGGAACAGTTCTGAAAGGTGTGCCCTTGCTCCTCACATAGGTTACATCACAAGGGGTTCAGACATTGATTGCTACCGGCTCCCACGATCCCACATAGGCCACACTTTAACTTGTCACAAGCCTTACTCAGGTGCCCAAGGTCCCCACATCTGTAGCATGCCCAGGGCTGCCCAGCATAAAATACTACACCCCTGTCCTGCACCAGAAAGAAGCAGTTAGGCAGGTGTTGGGGTTCCCCGCTGATTTGTTCTAGTATGACTTTATATCGCCATACACCTATCCGAAAGTCCTCATCATCCAAAATGGGCTCTGGACACCCATCAGTTGTGCACTTCTGCTTCAATCAAAAGGTAACGTCTGCCACATTGACCCCCTCATTGCGAAACATCGCCATAATTCTTTTGAATGAGGGTTTCATAACCTACAAATGACTGCCATGGGGTATTACTTAAAAACTGATATTGCTTCCAAAAGCGTTCAAGGTCAGAAGGGTGTTTAAAGCTGATGTCATATGGCGTATCACCCGATATGTGAATCAAAGCACAGACTTCATATGCGTAGAACTCCATACTCTCTTTGATGAGAGAGCGCCCGACATATAAACAGTTGGGAACATCATCAAGTCCCCCTCTATATTTCAACCGAACCGCATTCCTTCTCTTAGCAGGTTCAGAGGCAAGTCTTGTTGCATCTGGGAATAAACACTCCCTTATGTTTGTTTGCCAGATGTTAGGGGGTGAGCCTGGGCAGACGCTGAGCCCTCACCTTGTTGGGCAGCTTGTTGTGGTGGATCGATCTCCTTCTGCCCTGATTCCCTTGTCTGGCCCTCTGTGTTTGTGGTGGTTGTGTGGCATCCGGCCCCTGGATGCCGTCACTAGGCCTCTCATCCTCCTCTAAAGTTTGTATTTTTTGTAAAATAGCTGGGGCACCTGAAGTATCTGCGGTACCATTTTCCCAGCCAGAAAGGCCTTTTGGTTGACAAGAGGGGATCTGTGAGTGTGACTCAAATGCCACTGCCTCCTGCACCTCTCTGTTAAGAATAATAGCTAATGGCTGTTCTGGCACAGCCTTGGAAGTCCCCGGGAGGTTTGCATCCCATCCCTTGCCATCCAGTTTTTTAACCAACCAGCATTTTTTTTTTTTTTTTTTTTTACTTTTATGTTTTTCCCCCACCAACCGGTGCTGTACCCAACTCCCCTGCTCATCCCACCATCCACCCAAGGTCTCCCCCCATGGAGCACTGGCTTACCTCCCAGGTGAGGCTGCAGTGGGGGGGGTCCCCTATACCCCCAGCTCCAAGGAACCTGTGCAGTGATGTGACTGGCCGGGGGAGGACCTACTATTAGTCCCTCACATTGGTGTTGCTCCAGGAGGTGTGTTTTTGATTGTACACCCCAGAGCGTGACATGCCACACAACGCCACGGCTTATGGTAGCATCCGTCGCGCTCCCCCATTGGTGGGGCACCGGGTCTGCGATACCTCTTGGCTGATGCTGGAGATCAGGCCACCCCTGGGACAAGGAAACCCCTCCCTCTGTAGGAGCGGAGCATTCTGGCAGACGCTCAGACTACCTCCTCCTGGCTGGCCCTCTGGAACCCGAGTCCACTCCTGAATCTGGGTCACCAGTTTCACAAGTGGAAATCCAACCACTGCGCCAGTGAGCTGGCCACAGCCAACATTTTCTAGGACTGTCTTGACCCATGCCAGTGTATGAGCTGTAAGCCCTGCTTGTATTGAGGTGCCTGACTCCTGTATACCATTCAAAGGTGAAATGCCCCTATCCCTCCCCATTCTGAGAAGACAGTCCCAAGCCTTTAGGTTTTCTTTCATCTTTTGCATGTTTTTGGAACTTCCCTTTACTAGATTGAAATTTGGCCTTTGGAAACACAGGCCTTACAGCAGAAGACATTTGTAGGACAGGCATCTGCTATTCAGCATCTCCTTCAGATGCTCTGTTTTGTATGCATAGTCCCAGTTTAGCCACAAGTTCTGTCTCCTTGATTTGCACATTACTAGCTTCTGTTTCCCCCCCCCGCAACCACAGTACCTTGCCTTTGTGTATTGTGGTACTCCACTGATCCTGTTGCCCTAGAGACGTTATCTTTAGTCATGGGCTCTTCCATGTCCATTTCCTCAACTAGTGGAACTGCTTTCCGTCCCTGTAGGGGCATCCGCTGCTTTCTTCCTGATTTCGTCATCCAATCCAGCTCATTGTTTCACATACCAGTGTTCCTCTTCATGTAGTTCCCTCAGCAGCTCCTCTACTGAACCAGCAGCAATGTCCTCCATTGCAACTTTTCCAATTGTGGAAGATTCTTCTGTGTTGACTGCAACCTCCACTTCAGGTACATTCTCCTGTGCATGATGACGGTTTTCCACTGGAAACAGTAAAACATTGGTCTCCATTGCTTCTGAGGCAGGAGAGAAGACCAGCTCCCCAGCCTCACCTGTGTCCATGCAGGTCTCCACACTAACTGAACTGTCCATCCGTTGTCACTGTTATAGCGCCCTCTACTGCAGAGTTAGGGAATTTTCTAGGTGTGTTGGCCAAATTTCCCCAATTCACTAAAAATGCTACCAACAGCTTAATCTCTTATGCTCTATTCTGTTGCCTATGCTCCCTCTGCTACTACCTCCCCTATTGTCTCTCCTGTCTCCCTACCCCCTTTAAACCCCCTCATATTATTTACCTCCCTTAACCCTCTAACATTGCGCCCACAACTAGCTAACCTGCTGGGTCTACTCTTGTCACTTTCTCCCACCTTTCTTCTTCGGCACACCATAGTTAGACCCAGGCTCATTCTTAGTGCCTCTGCCACTATCTACTCACTATTATTCAGTTCCTGTACCTTTCTGACATTGCACTTTTCCTCCTCATCATGGGTGAGAGCCCTTATAATCTGGTGTTCCAAATTTTTGTGAACTCTGTAATATTGTTGACATTATTGTGATACTGTATACTGTATGTATTTAATACTGTTTATTTTGACAATGCCTCACAGCTGCATATGTTCCCACCTGTCTTGTCTCCCTCCTTTTTTTTTTTTTTTTGTATTGTATGATGAGGGTCCTTCGTAAGGGAGCGTTTAGCTCAAATGATGTACTTCCAACTTTCCTACATAAATAAATACAATTTGGTTTAATTTCAGTTGGTTATCATCTGTAATCCCCCCCCCCGGACGAGACTGAAAATAAGCAGAATTGCCTACCCCCCTTCCCACTCAACAAAACCTAAAAATAAAATAAATAAAAATTAAAAAAGTCCCCAATTTTTTTGATAAGCATTCTGTGAAGCACTGAATTGACAGCTTTTGTAAAATCAAGATATAGGATACCTGCTACTTGGTTCCTATCTACCCTCTGTGTCACTGTGTCAAAGGCACAATCAATTTAGTTTGACATGGCTCCACCTTGTAAACTTATGCCATTTTCTTCTAGGAGTGCCATCATTTCATAGAATCATAGAATTATAGAACTTGACAGCAGAAAAGGACCTCATGGTCCATCCAGTCTGCCTTTATCCCCCTGTTAAACTGTTCACCTCCCTCCTTGTGACCCCACCCCACTCCCCCGTAACCCTTTATGTCTGTCCCAAGCCCTCTTGAAACCAGTCACTGTCTCCACCTCCACAACCCCCTCCAGAAGCCCGATCCAGGCATCCACTACCCTTTCTGTAAAGAATCGCCCTCTCACGTTACCTCTGAAGTGCTTCCCCTGCAGTCTCAGATCATGCCCCCTTGTATTGGTGTCCTTCTTCATTTGGAATAAGCATCCTGGGCCTAATTTGTTTTTCCCTTTGATGTATTTGAAGGTCTCTACCATGTCCCCTCTTTCCCTTCTGATCTCCAGTGTGTACATATATGCATGATAATTGACTTCAACAACTTTCCCACTATCGATGACATACCCACAGGCCTATAATTACTTGGGTTGTCCCTGTCCCTACTCTTATGTAGGGAGGCCACATTTGCCACACTCCATTCCTTGAACACCTTCCCAGATGCTAGGGATTTCATAAAAAAAGGTTTGCAGGGAGCAGCCAGTGACTGGCTCATCTATTTCAGTACCATTGGGTACAACCCATCTGGCCCAGGAGATTTTGTCACATTAAGTCCTTGACAACCCTTCAGAATCCTTTCTATAAGAACTACACTACTGGTCAAAAGTTTTAGAACACCCCCATTTTTCCAGTTTTTATTGAAATTTAAGCAATTCAAGTCCAGTGAATAACCTGAAATGGTACAAAGGTAAGCGGTAAACTGCTAGAGGTTAAAAAAAAGTTTAGGTTAGCAAAAACTGCTGTAGAGAAATTGCAAAGAAAGCCAAGGTGTCAGTGAGTACAGTTTCCTACACCATCAAAAGGCACTTGGAAACTGGAGGAAACTCTGACAGGAAGAGGTCTGGCAGACCCAAAGCCACAACAGAATCAGAAGACAAGTTTCTGAGAGTCAACAGCTTGCGTGATAGGCGGCTCACAGGACAACAGCACAGAGTGACTGGCACCCTGAACCAAAAGGGCTACCACAGCATTTTGCAGCGCCATGCAATACCCTCTGGTCTCCTAGTTGGTCAGGGGTTCATCCTACAGCAAGATAATGACCCAAACATACCTCCAGGCTATGTCAGAACTACCTTCGAGGAAAAGAACAAGACGGTAGGCTTCAAATCATGGAATAGCCAGCACAGTCTCCAGACTTAAACCCCATCGAGCTGGTTTGGGATGAACTGGACAGAAGGGTGAAAGCAAAGCAACCTACAGGGCAACACATTTGTGGGAACTTCTGCAACAGTGTTGGAAGAACTTCCCTAACAATATTTGATGTCCATTGTAGGAAGAATGCCACGAGTGTGTTCAAGGTTACAGTATATCTGCAAAAGGTGGCTACTTTGATGAGTCAAAATTTAGATTAAATTTTGTTAAACAAAATGATTCTATGATTTCTTTTTTATCTCCAATTGTTTATTTGTTCTATGCTTTAATTTCAGAGTACATTGAGACATTAACCTGCGTAAATTTCAATAAAAACTGGAAAAATGGGGGTGTTCTAAAACTTTTGACCGGTAGTGTACCTCTGTCCCTAACATTCTGTTCTTGCTGTCCTGTAATTTGTTTTTGCTTTCGGGCAATGGACCTATGCTTTTTATAACTTGACCTTTTCCACATCGTCCTTAAAGCCTGTCCCAGCTTTTCTGACTGTTTTGATGTTCTCCTTTGTGCCTCTTGTTTCCTTTACATTTCTGTAGAAATCCTGTCATTATTTTTGGCTCCCTCCGTGATCCTCAATTTTGTGCTTGCTTTTGGTCACCATATAGTGTATGTTAATAGCACCACCAAGACCACTCTTACGGTTGTAATTGCAAGTTTTCAGTTCCTGTCTAGAGACTGATGACATTAAAAAGGCTTTGCAATTGATAAAGTGTACTGATTTTTGAAAGTCATAGGTTAATGTATGCCTCTGCTTGTCTCAATCTCAGCGTACATACTGCAAGAGACAGCACCTCCTCCTTGTTAGGGTTCTGAGGGATATGAGGAGCACCCCATTTAATGTGAGGTGTTGCATATACCGGAAAATGATGACCCATTCTCACAAACAGAGGTATCAGAGGGCATAGAAAAACAGGACAGGAGAGGATTTCTACAGTACTTTTTGCCAAGGCTCCTTAATTTAAATCCGCACACAAACTTGCTAATAAAAACAGCACATAGATTGCTCACCCCTTTCCAAGAAAAATGAGAAACCCAGATCAATTATATTTCACTTGCTGAGATATTCACAGAAGGAAATTGTTTTAAAATCTGCAAGAAAAGTGAGGTCACTATCCTGGCAGGGACATAAGATTTTTCTCTTCCAGGATTATTCAGTTGAAGTGCCTAATACCGTCCTATGACCACTAATTTCACATCGCTACTCGCCCACCCACGAGCATTCTAAAAAGTGTGCCTTCCATCTCCAGCTCTAGACTACCAGCTGGTGGCTCCTCCACCCACTTCTTCCCTCTCTGCCCCCCCCCACCTCCCATTTGCTGGGCCCTTTCTCCTTGCAGGGTTCTCAGCATCCTGAAGGGGTATAGTTCCTGACTTGCCTCTGTTTCTCTCTCCCTCCCCCTTTTCTCCCCCTCTGTCCTCCCTCCTCCTAGCTGCCAGGTCCTGTCCCCCTGCAGGGTTCTCAGCATCCTGAAGAAATATAGCTCCTGGCATACCACTCTTCCTCCCTCCTTCCCTTCCCCCCCCTCCCCTATACTATCCCCCTGTGCTCCGACACTCTTTCTATTCACCTTCTAATCCTACCAGGTCCCACCCTCTTGCAGGGTTCTCTGCATCCTGAAGTGGATTAGTTCCTGGCTTGCCTCTTCCTCCCTCCCTCTCCCGCCACCCACCCCCCACCAGCCAACTAGCACTTACTAACCTCGGTGCTCAACCTGCTACATCTGCCACCTTAGGTTTACTCCATCTTCTACTTCCACTTCCACTGGGTTGCCTGTTTTAACCTATTCTAGGTTTTATCACTATGTATGTCCAATCCACATATATATATGTATATTTTTTGGTTCACCCCGGTATGTCTCCTCCTATGTTGGCTCCTGTAGGTTAGTTACTCTACCACACTTTTTATGCAATACTATCTGTTGTCCTTGGATCAAAATGTACTGGAATGTGTCTACACTTCATGTTTTTTTGAATGGCACTGTCTATGTTTTTTTGCCAACTCTGCACTTTATGTATCTAAATTGTATCTGCACTGTACTGTGTTCTATTTTATATTGTCATATTTTTTGCCTACTCTCCCTACTGTTTGTAACCCCTCCCCGCAGGACGCTTCTAGAAATGAGCTGTTCTCAGCTCATCTTGTCTTTGCTGGTGAAATCTTTTCAAATAAATTAAATAAAAGTAGCAGGCAAAAGGAAGGAATTCACCCCTGTGAGACAGGTCCTCCGAAAGCTGGGGGTCAGACTTAAAAAAAATATACAGTGGTGTCCCTAGGACGAAACCCACTTTTAAAGCACTCTGCAGTATGCCGCAGCAGATCTACTGAATAAAGCAATGTAATTTCAACGGCAATGAGTCCCTTTTGTCATGCAGGAAACTGTCGCATTCACTTCATCCTGGCAGTGTCACATTTTCCTGAATGACAAAAGATACTAATTGCCATTGAAATTACATTGCTTTATTCAGTATGTCTGCTGCAGCATTCTGCAGAGTGCTGCAAAATGCTGCAGAATTGGGTTTCATGCTGGGGGATGCTGCTGTACCTAATGACCCTGTTCTTTCCCACAAAGGGGGTTGAAATGTCCTTTGATGATCCCAGAAAAGAAGTTAATTTTATACATAAAAATTGATCTGTACCTGATTCTGAAATCAGCAACTGTCCCACTTCACAGGCATGGATTGACTCCTTCCCAAATCTTACAGTCCTTGCTAATGATAAAACTTCAGAAAGAAGAAACGTGAACAGACATAAAAGGAGGGCTCATCTAACAAAGCCAGCCAGCCAGATCTTTAAAAGTGTAGGTGCACTGGCCAAGTGATGCAACGGTAGCGCTGCCACCCACCACACTGGCAATGCAGGCTAGGGAGTGGTCTTACGTTGCTGAGGGCTGGTCAGGGAAGGACAGAATGAGCATCTGAAGGACTGTTCTCCTCTCCTGGGGGATGGAAGTGTGCCATTCCTGCTGAATGACTGCCATTTGATAGATGTCTGGTGATAATGTGGGCTGCAGGACAGCACAAGAAGGGGGAGAGAGAGCTGCAGGGCTTCTGGGATGAGTGTTCATGCCTCCACATATGTGCATGTTGACATGTACACCCCAGCCTGGGGAACAGGGAGAAAATGGGAAATGTAGGGGCTTGAATTTTGTGAAGCCCTGCCCATGTTCCAGCAGTCCTTCTGGCCACTCTGGTCCCAAGTCCTTCTGGATGAGTCTCAAGGGGGAGGGCAGCCCTCCCTCTCCCACCCCACCATGGGGTTAAACTCTCCGGAGATCGGGGCCTCAGACCAGAGAAGGCAAGGGACAGCCACCAAGCAAGTGGACAGGGCTGCTAGTCACCCAAGCCTGCTACCAGAGAAAAAAGAAAGCATGGGATCACTCATCCTCAAGTCAGAAACTGGTCCAGAAAGGAGCACTGCCACCTAGGGGAATGGTCAAAGGCTCAGACGGTCCCTTCCCTTACAAATTCAGAGACAGAAATTTCCCAGTGTCAAAAGACAGGTTTTATAACAAGTCTTCTAATTCATCTCCAGCCTCCACAAGCACCTGCTCTCCCCCGGAAGAAGACAACTACATCGGGAAGATGTAGTCTACCTGTGTCTCTTTCTCAAGATAATGGTTCCCTCTGCAGAATATGAAGATTCCCTTGTTAGCAACTTTGCAGATGAAAACAGATACAGTCTTCTCAAACAACCAATTGACGCAAGAAGTGGAGACTGCCAGTCTTGGGGATATCTCAGCAGAAAGGAATAGTGTTAAGGATACCAAGTAAGGAAAAAAAGAAACAATGTTTGTAATCTGTAATGACAGAAAAAAAAGTAGGATGGTACAACTTAAACTGAATAGGGAGGGAGTACAAATGTATCATATACGTTATAACAAAGTCAAAACATTGTGAAGTGCATCTGTATGTGGATGACACCATTCTGGTGGTGTCCGCATACAGTCAGGATTCCCTGGAAGACAAATTACAAATGGATCTGTTAAAAATGGAATCATGGTTTATTGAATCTGGTCTATTGTTAAATAGCAAGAAAACTCAGAGTGTTCTTTTTACCTTGGATAGAAGGGAGACGTTAAATACCTTAAATACCAAATTTGGAAATGGACAACCAGTACTTAATGTAACAAATTATAAATATCTAGGAGTATTGGTGGATAATAGACTTACATTTAAGTAACATATAGAATCTTTGACTAAAAAATTGAATCAGAGACTGGGGGCTCTGAGACGTATCTCGGCTTGTTTTACAAAAAACACAAGAAACTGGTACAACAATTACTAATGCCAGTTCTGGATTATGGAGGGCTGATATATTGAAATGCGAATGTAACAAGCTTGCATATGTTGAGTTGTGCCTACTATAAATTAGCAACATTTGCAAATGGAAGTAAGACAGGTACACACATCACTGTAACATATATTCTGATTTAGGAAGGTTTGGACCAGAATAAAAGAGAATGTACAACTGGCTATCTTGGAGTTTGGGGTTATTGAAATCTAAAGATACTGGCCAATTGAGACTGTTGACAGCCTTTTCTTGCAATAGAGACAAGAAGTATAGTTTGAAGGTTTGTGAACTAGATTTGGTTCTCCCGAAAATCTGTAACAGGTTAGGTGAAGCCACATTACAGGCTAGTTTGGCTAAAACATGGAACAAAGTCCCTATGGCAATACAAAATAGTAATACAAAAACTGATTTCTGACAGCTTTGAGGAAATCTTTGCAGAAACAGTGTGAATGTTAAACCGATGTTGGTTATTGAACTGGTGATTTGTATGCAATCTATCCTAGAGATCTATATGTAGTTCTTTTATTATGTAGCTCTGAATATTTGTTATATGTGACAGTTTTTATTGTCTGTACAGGACTTAATTTGAAAAAGAGGTTTTTAATCTCAAATGTTTGTACCTGGATAAAAATAAAATGTTATCAAGCAGTCAGTATCAATCGTATACAGAACAGCGCTGCTGTGCTAATTTGGCAACAAGTTCCCACTGCAGAAATAGATGGAAACTATTCACTATTAACTGTTAAAAGGTTTGTGTAATAATAACTTATCAAATAGCAAGGAACTAAATGAAACATAGAAACACAGGAGCCGCCTCAGATAACCCCTGCCCGTCCAAATCCCCACTTCCCAGCAATGTCTTACAGTAGTATCAGAAACCAGGAGGCAGATGGGATGCCGTATGCACTATCCTGGCCCTCCCAGGCCCCACCTCCCCAAATAACCCTGGCACATCACTAAACTAAAAAATGATTTTAGTTGCTAAGAAGCAGTTAGACAGTCCAAAAGTAATTAGAGAGTCTAAACGATCCAGCCCTTAACACACAAGTTTAAAAAGAATTTTAGTTACTAAAATTCTACAGGCTTAATGAAATCAAAATGTATCAAACCCCAACACAAAAGAAACCCCAACACAAAAGCAACACAATACCCTACCCCGTACCTCTCACCTACAGAACTATAAATAACACAGAAACTATAAATAACATAGAAATAGACAACCCTATACTACACGTTTAAATCAACCCCCCTTTATTTGAAGCTCTCCCACTCTCTCTCTCACAAGGGGGATAGGTTCAAACAATACAGAGATAAGTAAAACCAACATACCCCCCCACATAACCATTAAACAATAATAAAATGCCCGCCCCACTCACCACTAAATACTAATATAAAACCAAGATGAATTAAAATAAAACCACTTCCAGGGCAACTCAGATGTTTTAGTCTTGGACACAAAGTCTCAAAGAAGCAAAATCAGTCTGGGCGAATCATACAGACCTAAGAGAAAGTAGTATCCCCAGTCAGCAGAGAAATAACTACTTTAAAACAGCTTCTCACTGGGTATACAAGAGACAGTAACTAAGGTCTGGTGAAGTTCCGACCCCCAAGCCCTCTTACAGCCTGGGAGTACAGATAAACAAGGCACTCTCACTGCCCAAGTAAAACTCCGGTAATCTCCCTCTCACTGCTCATGCAGGAGCCAGAAGATAAAATCCAGTAAAGTTTGAAACCCCCAGGCCCTCTTACTGCCAGGAAGCACAGATGAATGAGGCACTCTCACTATTCGAATAAACAAAAAAAGAAAATTCAAGTCTGACCGTATTTTCTCAGCTGAAATGAGTCACAGATGGAAACCTCCTTGAAGGGCAGGAGTCCAGTCCGAATCAATATTTCAATCCTGAGAGCCTTACCTGTGAAGGCCGACCACCGGAGATTTCTGCTCCGCAACACAGCTCCTTGATTAATCAGCCCACCGGCAGGCGCAGATATTGCATTTTCAAAAATGCTAGTATTGTCAATGCCCTGATTAGAAGAACCAGAGTCTTCCAAAAATTAAACAACAACAAAGCAGACATAGCTTTATTACAGGAGTCACGTTTAGCAGAACTGGAAGCATAAAACTGTCTAGATGGTGGATAGGACAAGAGTTCCATAACTGTTACAAAATCGGTAAGATAAGTATTTTGATTCTGATCAGAAAAAAAACATGGCATTTATGTTAAAAAACAGAAAAAGAGACAAAGAGGGTAGATGGCTTATAATATATGGTACTCTAAACAGAAGAGAAATAGTTATATGCAATGTATACGATCCCTCAGACCCTCATCCAGATGTCTTTCATGTAGTATGTAATGAACTTAAAGCTTTCAGGAATGCAAGCCTGATAGTGGGAGGAGATGCCAATCTGGCAGTAGACCCATACCTAGATAAGAGCAAAGTACCCAACAAACCTACAAAACAAAAAGAAAGAGAAGCATTATTACAGATTTTAAAAGATAAATGATTCCTGGACAGCGCTACACTCCACAAAAAGGAAATATACTTTCAGTGACAACCAGTGGAATCTGGATGCCCAGCAACTGGGACCACCTGGCACAGCAGAGCATCGGATGATGTCTGTGGGATGGGTGCAGGAGTGTTAACACCTGTAGCAGAGTCAACTATATATTATTTCCAGAGATATGTGTCAGGGCATTGATAATACCAGCATTCTTGAAAACACAATATCTGACCACTTTCTGGTTATATGTCATTTAGACTGTGGAGGGGTTGTGGGATGACAGATGGACCAGACACCAAACTTCAGGTTCAACACACAATCTCTGTGTGATGTTTATTCAAAATACAGGAAACAACCTTCAGCAATGTCATATTCCTTCTTCAGTACATCAGTTTTTAGCTACAGACTATGTATGTCCTTTCTCTGCACTTAGCCAGCCCCTACTGACACTTATCTCTGATCTAACAACTTTTTCAGTGAAAACCCATCATCTCTATGTGGGCCTTGTTTGCTTGGGTAGTGGGGACTCAAAAAGAAACAAAACAAAACAAGCTATAGACAAAGAACCTCAATGCAGAATCACTGAAAAAAAAGGTTACCCCAAAGGACATTGGCCACAAATCAAATTTCAAAGAAATACATCATATATACTTCCATAATGCAAATCACCATGACATTTCAGACTTGTTCAACTTACAGCAATTTATATGCATTTTAAATAACTAAATTTCTATAATAGTCACCTAGTACTTTTTACCATTATCAAAACATCTAGTGCCATGGTATTTTCAACATTTACAGGTTTCACAAACATAAGGTACTGTATATACATCAAGGTATTTTATGACATAGTGCTATTACATACCAAATCCAACAACGATAAACACAACCTGTTTTACATATGCTTGGAGGTCACCACAATACGAGGACCTGAGAGGGAAAAGGAAAATCAAAGAGGACACTATAGCATAGTCAAGATAGGGAAGGAGATGCCCATAGGTGGCCAACATTATGGACTTGAAATTGTAAAGGATAGATTAGGCTAAAAAACAGAAGAACTGTTGAAACATATTTAAGAAAAGGTCGGTCCTCAAGAGTGGCAGGAGCTCCCTGTCACATATCTCCCACCTTAAGAGGGAAGCAGTTATTGCAGAGTGCTTACCATCTTCCTGTCCCAGAAAGGGATGAGCTTCCACCCATCCATCTTCAGAAGCTCTGTCTCAGGGTCCCTATTAATGATAAACATTCTGTACTAAATGGTAGCCTGTGATGTGAACGACCGCAATTGAGCAACATGTGAAAGGGTGTCTCAATTGTGACACCCATCACAGAGGCTACCAATGAGGGAGAGTGACCAGATTGGGGGTGGGTGACCTGTAGAGACAGGAAGTTGCTACATGTACACATGCATGGGGGGTGGGAGCAAGCATGCACAGTGAGGAGGGGGGATGTGAGGGGTGGAGCTGCGGTAGGCTGCTGAGTCAGCCCCATGGTGTAGCAGGTCAGCTCACAACTTTGGTGGTTAGGGTGCTAGGTTTGGGTCCAGGCATGGGGTTGTTTTCGCTGTCCCGCCTGAGTTTAATTTTTTTCTACATTTTGCCTCCCCCAACATGCACCCCCCCCCCGGAGTTGAGAATCCTTTAGTAGGAGGGTGCGGGGGGTGAAGCCCCCTGTGGGGGATGCAGAGGGTGCAGCCCCCCTTTATAAGCATAAAAAATACAATTCCCCGGTGCCCGGGGAGTCAGAGAGCTGAAATTGATTTTTGATGCTTTGACTTCGCCGTAACAGCGATCCCCGTTATCACATAGAACCATCATAAACACAGTGGATAACATCATTCTTTATCCTGAGGCATTGACACATTTCTCAGCAGAGACAAACAGTACCTTTCTTGAACTATTTTTCTCAATAGAGATTAACAGTACCTTTCCTGAACTATCTCCTTTTAGGGAAAGTACATCATATTTCTTAATCAAAAAATCTGGACAGCTGTAAAGTCCAGTACCACAGAAACAATTTCTCTGGGGTGAGTAATCACCTGCTCCAACCCCACCAGACATATTAGTTTTAAGGAGGGGTCCAGTCCTAGGTTCAGCCCCTCCACATAAACCCATTATGTCTCTTGATTCATTTCACTTGCTATAGATACAGACACCTGAAGGTAGACACTCTCTTGGTGTTACACCAACACAGGTTCCAATCCATTTTTCACCCACCTCCTCCTTTGTAGGGTTTTCATCAAAAAATAAAACACATGTTCCACCTCCTTAATTTTAACATAGTGTAACATTCTGGCAATATTAGCATCTTTAGCCTGCAGTATACTCCAGTCAATACTGTTAACAGATTTAGCTGCTTCAGTACAAGAAAAGGTCCCTTCAGCCTCATAGGCTTCTTCTTGCTTGCTTGGAGTCTTCAACCCCGGCACAGTATCACTAGGCACAGTCTTACCTGGGGTCTCACATTCAACTTCCATACCTGCATCTCTGACCTCCAACAGGTAACATACTGGGAACACAGGAAACAAAGGAATATCCTGCTCAGTCAGGGGGTCCTCCTCAAACCAAGCCCATGAAAAATCCTCCTCCGACTCTTTATACAAACTCTCCGGCAGGAATCTCATGAGCACCTGGCACCAGTGTTCCACCTCTCTGCGTAGTCAGTCTGCCTCCAGCCATTGCCCACTCGTCCAGTGAATCATCCTCATCAAGGACTCCACCTCCTGAGTGTTGTCACTCGCACCTCCAGTCTGCCTTGACCTGCATCTCTTTGTCATCTTCAGGCTTGGCCTTCCTCCAAGCTCAAAGGTCCAGCCCAGTCAGCAGCTTCTCTCCATCTGTCAGCAATGGTTCTGGTCAGAACTCCACAGACTTTCTTCTCTGACAACTCCTGGTGCATTGGTCCACTTGGAATACATGGGCAATATCCACCAGAAAACATCCCTCTTTAGCCAGTCCAGATGCTTCCAGCAAGTCATCCCACTTCTAACACCAAGTCTGTGGAGGGGTTGTGGGATAACAGATGGACTAGACACCAAACTTCAGGTTCAACACACACTCTCTGTGTGATGTTTATTCAAAATACAGGAAATAACCTTCAGCAATGTCATATTCCTTCTTCAGTACATCAGTTTTCAGCAACAGACTATGTATGTCCTTTCTCTGTACTTAGCCAGCATCTACTGACACTGATCTCTGATCTAACAACTTTTCAGTGAAAACCTTTCATCCCTATGTGGGCCTTTTTTGCTTGGGTAGTGGGGGCTCAAAAAGAAACAAAACAAAACAAGCTATAGACAAAGAACCGCAATGCGAATCACTGAAAATAAAGGTTAACCCAAAGGGCATTGACCACAAATCAAGTTTCAAAGAAATACAACATCATACATTCTTCCATACTGCAAAACAGCATGGGTATATGCAAATCACCATGACATTTCAGACTTTCTCAACTTACAACAATTTACATGCATTTTAAATAGCACAACTAACTTCATTTCTATAATAGTCACCTAGTACTTTTCACCATTATCAAAAACACCTAGTGCCATGGTATTTTCAACATGTACAGGTTTCATAAACATAAGATATATACATCAAGGTATTTTATGACATAGTGCTATTACATACTAAATCCAACAACAATAAACACAACCTGTTTTACATACGCTGGAGGTCTCCACAATAACCTCCATGTATGAGGACCTGACAGAGAAAAGGAAAATCAAAGAGGACACTATAGCATAGTCAGGATAGGGAAGGGGGTGCCCATAGGTGGCCAACCTTATGGACTAGAAATTATAAAGGATAGATTAGGCTAAGAAACAGAAGAACTGTTGCAATAGATTTAAGAAAAGGTCAGTCCACAAGAGTGGCAGGAGCTCCCTGTCATGTAGACAGTGACAGAAATAGAGAAAAGCCCACCAGATTGATACTAAAGACTATACTCCTTAACAATACTGACTTCCGCAATTTAATAATGGAAGAATCTAAACACTTCTTCAGAATCAACACCACCAAAAGACACTGCAGAAGCATCCATACAGAAAGCATATAAATGCTTCATAAGGGGGCTTATAATAGGATATTCTGCAAATAAAATGAAAACAAATATGAAAATCCCTAGAGAAATTGGAGGGAGACCTTGAGCCACTATTAAAAAAAACATAAAAAGAACCTAGAGAAATATAAAAACCAACTACTAGACATAATAAAACTAAAAACCAACTACTAGACATAATAAAACTAAAATATGAAATAAATAATATCCAACATAAAGGAACAGACATGACCCTTAAAAACTTGAACAAAAATACTGTTAAGCAGAGGAAAGGTCAACACAACTACTTGCAAACAGGATAAAAAAAACAGCAGTTTAAAAATATAATTACAAACTGTGAAAAATCAGATGGGAGCATAAACCACTTCAAATACCGAAATCAACAAAGAGTTTCCAGACTTTTACTCTTAACTGTATACAAGTAAAAATTAGATATGGTAAATGTGGATGACATCTGAAGCTAACGATCTGTTGTATCTCTTTAAAAGCAGCGTGAGTTTTCTGTATAACACAGACCCCCCCCCCAGCACACAAACCTGATCTTCTGATAGGAAAGTTCTTCACTAACAGTCTGTTCACCAAAAAGAGAGAGTCAGGATCGTGTTTTCAGCAGGAGAGCCATTTCTAACACCTGTTTTGTATGGTATGTACTGCATTTCTTCAGTTCAGTGGCAGTCAGCAGATGGCAGCCTGTCAAAGCTTATCAACTGAAGCCGCCCTCGAATAGTAGCCGCTCCCATTTAGAAGCCACAGCTCAAAATAAAAAAATGGAATAGAAGCCATGGTTTCAAAATGAGGAAATATGGTAAATGTGGAAGAAATAAACAAATTCCTGTCTGACGTCAATCTACCAAAATTTGCAGAACTGATCTTAGAAGCCTTGAAGCAAACGTCACTAGTGAAGAGATCAAATATGGACATAGTAAATAGGCTCCCAAAAGGGAAGGCTCCAGGCTCAGATGCAATACCAGCAGAACTGTATTCCACCTTCTTGCAAGTAACTACAACAAAATTGCTAGAAGCCTTTAGTGAAGTAAACATCTCAATAATCTCCTCATACTATGCAAGAAGCATTAATTGTAGTTATCCTTAAAAAAAGAAAAATATACCCAAATCTGTTCTAATTATAGGCCAATACCTACGCTAAACAATATTGACAAAATAACTAAATGTTTGTCTACAGAAAGTTATCACAGATTAGTTTGACCAGAGCAAACTGGTTCATCCCAGGACATCAAGGTTTAGATGATGTCTGGAGAATACTGTCCACACTATGGCCATCTCAAACTGGTGGAAAACCTGCAGCTTTGATATCTCTAGGTGCTGCCAAGGCATTTGACTCCACTAAAAGGAACTATCTCTACATATTACTTACTTCGGTTTACCCAATACTTTCATTCAGTGGAGCAAAATCCCATATAAAGACCCAAGAGCAGCAGCTCTCACTAATGGAATTAAATCTAATAATTTCCCCTTAGGTTGGGGAACTAGATAGGAATATCCTTTGTCCCCTGAACTGTTTACTCTGGCAATACAGCCACTGATTCAGAAAATAGAGAATACTAAAGAAATAGAAGGGACATAAATAAGAAAACAAATTCTGTAAATATCTGTCATTCACAGATGACTTGGTGCTTTCCACCCAAAACCACAACCTTTCTCCATATAATGTACTAGAACTATTATGCATCTTTGGAAAACTTTCCAGATTGTTACTAAAGTGGAATAAATCAGGATTTCTGCCCTTAAATAAAGCCTATTCTACAATATAGTAGAGACCTTGAAATCACTGATTCATCTAAAAGCTGCAAATGAGAAAATAACATGCCTGGGTATAAATATCACACCAAACCTTAAAGAAATGGTGAAACGTAATCTTCACGCTTTGCTACACAAACTTGAAACAAAACTAACTTCCTGGAGCAAACTTAATTCATCCTTATGGGGTCAAATAATTTAAATTAAAATTATAAACTCACCTAAAATGGTCTATGTCTTAAATGCCTTGCCAATAAAAATTGATATAATTCAGTTTATAAAAATTAACTATTAATAAAATTCATATGGGCAAGTAAATGTACTAGATTAAGTTTAGAAAAACTCTGTTTAGCAAAAGTAAAAGGTGGCTTTGCAATGTCCAATTTTGATCAATATCGCTATCCTTATGTATTGCAATAGATTTGAAACAGATGTGTGCCTTTTTTAGTCATAATCCTACACATCCCCCCAACTAAATATGAAAATAGCTTATTTAAACTGAACACTGTTACTGATTTCCTATTTATTCCTTTAAAAGAAACCCTTAGAAATCACAACTTTATCCTCAGCTGTTAAAAGCATGCAAACACATAGTGAAACTTAAAAAAGTGGGGAAACATGCCCTGTAACCTAATGCTCTTATGGAATAACCCATTGATTAAATATGAAAGTAAAATATTCAAAGAAATACAATGGAAGCTTAAAGGAAGTACTAATGTGAAACATACTGCTAATAAAGACTCAAACGTCATTAAAACTTTTCAGGGCTTTTACATACTTGGGAATAAAGGTGGGGAGGGATTTGGAGAGTCTCTATGCCCTAAATTTTAACCCCCTATTTGAAACCATTATGACGGACTTAAGTAGATGGAGGGTGCTACCAATCTTCTGGTTGGGCAGAATCAATTTGCTAAAAATGAACATCCTCCCTCGCATTTTATATATAATGCAAATGTTGCCCACATGCCCAAAAAGAAGGATTTAAAAAGGGTAGAAAAATGATTTACAGATTTTATCTGGCAGGGTAAGAAGTCCAGAATTAGCCTAAAAAGGTTAAAAGCCTCAAGAGAGGGGCGCAACAGATACATACTGTGCTGGTTCCAGTAGTGGGTAACCCTGACTTTCTCCCAGGATTACCAGATGAGGGTTTCCAGTTGTGGCAAGAGAGGGGAGTTAGATGTGTAGGGGACTTACTCACTTGAGAGGGAATACATACATTTGAGGACCTACAGCTTGGACTGGGATTGCCTGCCACACATCTATTCAGGTTCTTTCAAACCAGGAACTATTGTCATAAAATAAACAGGTCCTCGTGGGCAGAGAACCCCTTGACAGGGTAGAGAAAGAGGTACTAGGGGCTAACAAAAATGAAAAGGTATTGATGGGAAGGGGACCAAATTTGGATAGGAACAGCTTCCAGGAGGATTTTGGGTGGGTAAAGCATTGGTGGGAAAGAGACCTGGGACTTCAAATTACAGAAGACAACTGGCGGCGCCTAGTGACTTCACATATGGAGTTACTGCTATGCAACACATTTAAGGAAATGCAGTATAAGATCCTCCATAGACATACCAGTGGTTGCCAACCTGGGCTCCGCAGCCCAAAATGGGTTTGCGAGCACATGCCAGGGGGTCCTCAGAACAGTCATTAAAGTCAAATGTGAATCGCGGAAATTTATAATTTTACATTTGCAGTAACCATTCTTGTAAGTTTGTAATTGAGCACTAGTAAAATCTCAAACCTGCTGTTAAGAGCTTTGAATGAATCCGCTGTTATTACAGAGACAGACTGAATCCCTTATAGCTGGTAAATGAGTACTAGTAAAATCTCAAACCTTGAATCACTCTCTGACTGTCTCTCTCTCTTTCATCTCTGTGCCTCCCACAATTACCTTGCTCTTTGCAGCTTGTGTAGCTAACTCACAAACATCAGCTAAAAGCTTGATTTGCAGCTATTTTATTATTCACTCCCACGACTCGCAGCACTAGAAGGGAATGATCACAGCTGCATACTATTATTAGCTTAACAATACAGCTATTTTCACAGCTCGTTCTTATTCGTTCAGCTGTTTAGGTCTTAATCACTTGCTGGACTGCTGTGATTGACACACCACTACATGCTGATATATGTCTGACATATTTCTGCTCCTCAAAACCAAGTTACCCCATTACCCAATGGCTCGCATTCTGCTCTTTTCTGCTCCTTTCATTCCAGATGGTGACCAGAAGAATGCTGCCTGAGCACTCGTAGCTTTACGTGGTCTGTGTTACAGCAATGATTTCAGGGTGATTGCTGATAAGGACAGTGGTATTTATTTTATGAGCTGTGTTTTATGAATTATTTCTGTGGTGCTTAAATAGAAACTTACAGAACAGTGTAAGTATATACAGTTATAAAGCAGATATTTAGCTGCACAGGACAGATATACAAGCATAAAGCTTGAAGCAGATAATTTGTTGTTAAGGACAGGACTGCTAAGGACAGTGTAAGAATGTAGTTATTCTGTGTTACAGATAAATCATTGCCCCCACCACCACCAGCAGCTAGCAATTTTGTACTTTATACCTGACTAATCTTATATTTTTGTATATTTTTGTACAATCGCAAATACATTATTAAAAACTACATTGTTTTATAAAATTCGCTTGCTTTTTTTTTTTTATACTTACTATTTATGCCCCCTTCTCACTGCTCCAGGAACCTCTCTTCAGGGATTCCAAGGTTGTGCGCACTCCCGTAGTCCCATTCCGGGTACCAGCTGCCTGCCCCCATCCTGCCATGGTTTGCCCCTTGGGTGCGGAGGAGAGGGCCTCCCCTTACCCTCTCTCACACCTCAAGTATGCATCGGGAGGTCAGCTGGCTCCATCTCAAGAGCCTGGTTATGGGTTTTCTCGGGACGACCGGGTCCCCTCTACTGGAACCTGGGACAGGGTATTTCCATTTTTTTTCTGGTGACCCCAGCCCACAGGATGTCTGCATGCAAGGGGGGCCAAGGAGCGATGTACGTGAGGACGTGCTAATGCTCTAGCTCCCGGCAGATGTCCTCCCTCCCTTGTATGCTGTCTCGCTGCATCTCCACCCGTGGTCACCCAGGTGGTGGTATCGCAGTGGGACCTGCACCCCACCCCACCCAGAGAAGGAAAGCAGCCCATGGGTGCTCAATCCTTCTCCCCCCAGCCAGCCCTCCAGCTGCCTGAGTCTGTTCCCGAACCCGGGTCGCTGGCGTCATGAGCGGTAGCCTACAGCGGTAGCCCTACCACTGCGCTGGTGGGCCAGCACGCTTGCTGTTGTTTTGACGCTGCAGTATAATAAATGTGTGTTTTTGGTAGGGGGTCCCTGACAAGGCTGAAAGGTGGCCAGGAGGGCCCCACACCAAAAAAGGTTGACAACCACTGGACTATACTACCCTCTGAGCATAGTTCATAAATTCTACCCTGGGATATCCTCAAAATGTGCAAAATGTGGGACTGCACAGGGAACATACATACACTACTAATGGGAATGCTCAAAGTTACAGAAGTATTGGAAAGGCATAGCAGATAAATTAACCAGAATAGAGGGGAGTGTGGTCAAATTTTCCCCAAGATCCTTGCCATTGGGGCAGAGGAGCTAGGACATGGGGAATGGGGCCTTTACCCTCAGTGGATCAGGATCTTGTTAGTGGTGGCTACGCAGGGGATACAGAACTTTTGGGTTACTAACCTGACCCCAACAGTGGAACAGTGGAAGGGGCTGACTATAAAAGCCTTGGCAACAGACAGGTTAACATATGTATTGAAAGCCAAAGAGGAAAAGTTTTTTAGAGACTGGGACAAATACCTGGCAGCTCTGACCCCTGGTGAGGCAATGGTATTAAGGGAGGAGGGAGCAGCATAAACAAGTGGCTCAAGAAGGGGGGGCTACTTAGGGGATATGAAGAAAGGAGGGTTGATTAAACATAGGTAGTATACTGCACATAAGCAGAAATAAGGGAGACAATATCAGCTTAACATAATGAAAAGACAATTTAGGTTTGAGTGGATGATCTGCACGTATTTCTTTTTTTTTCTCTTCTTGTCTGTTTTCTTTTTCTTACTGTATTCAAATTTTGGTTAATGGGAAAGAGACTAAAACAAAAAAAGTATTTTTTGGCCTCTCAAGCTTGTTTGTGGTCCAATGTAAACACCTTATTAAAGTGTAGGGTGAATGTTGACTGAATAAGGAACTTAACAACTATGCAACACGTGTTAGGTACTGGGGGATTGAAGGGCGATGTATGTGTAAGATGTACATTTTTTTATTTTTTTTTATTTTACTTATTTTTTTTAGTCTTTGGTAACTGGGTAAGGCTCATTAGGCACAAGTGCCTGTTTTCAGGGGCAACCTGGGAGCACTGGGTGGTTAAATGACTTGCTCAGAGTCACACAGTATGCAAGTGGAAGTTGTGGGAATCAAACTCAGGTCTGGTCTGCTGGATGTACCAAGCTCGTTCACACCTCATTCCTCTAACCTCTAGGCGATACTGCTAGCCCAAATAATAGTATATGGACCAAAATGTCCGAATGGAATATCTGTTCCTGTATCTATAAATGAAAATCTTAAAAATATTACAAAAAAATAAACTTTTCAGGGAAATTAAACTTTTGACCTTGACAAATTAGATTTTTATCCTTACTTACTTACTTACAACTTAGACAAATACCATATGGCCAATATAGCCAATAGCCCTGACAAAACAAGAAATGGGATACACTTCTTAGAGCAGGTACAGGAAAAGGAGCATCTTGGAGAATATACAAATGTTTGTGCAGTACCAAATCTAAAGATATTACTAGTAGGTCCAGATGCCAGACTACTTCAAAGATATGCATGT
Organism: Neoceratodus forsteri; assembly: GCA_016271365.2. Lineage (NCBI taxonomy): Eukaryota > Metazoa > Chordata > Ceratodontiformes > Ceratodontidae > Neoceratodus > Neoceratodus forsteri. Next base: position 366,072,773 of record JADMNL010000025.1, on the reverse strand, counting down.
TCAGCAACGCCCAACTGTCCCTCAAGATTCCCCAAGGAAAGATGTACCACCCTTTTACTTTAGACACGTCACCAAAGCCGAAACCATCAAGCACATTAAAAGGGTGCTTGGCAAGACCAGGATGGGGGTGGATCTGCTTGACATGAAGCTGGTTGATCTACTCCTTCACAGACTTGCTGGTCCTCTTACCATGGTGTTTAACGCCTCTCTAAAATCAGGAATATTCCCAAATACATGGAAGTCAGCTAACGTAACGCCTGTCTTTGAAGCGGGGAATAAAACCCAAACATCCAACTACAGACCTATATCCATCTTTCCTCCCCTTTAGAAAGTACTCAAAAGAATGGTCTCGGAGCAGCTTACTGAATTCCTTGATAACCATAACCTACTCTGCCTACAACAGCATGGCTTCCATAAAAAGCACTCCACACTCACCACTCTAGTTGATTATTCACTCCAACTATATAACGTCTTGGATAGTGGTCAGGCAGTTGAATCAGTCTTCGTCGAAGGCTTTCGACTCTGTTAATCACAAACTCCTCCTAAGTTGCCTTCTGTCTACAGGTCTATCCCCAGATACAGTACTATGGTTTGGCAGCTACTTCTCTAACAGATCACAATGAGTCAAAATTGGTGATACCGTATCCAAGGCAAAGAAGGTGCACCTCGGGGTTCCACAGGGGTCTATCTTCGGTCCTCTACTCTTTAGCCTTTTCATCAACTCTGCCCCAATGGCTTGCTCAGCAAGCACCGTTCTCTATGCTGATGATGCAGTGACCTCAGTCCCTGGCAAAGACCAACAATCCATCACAACTGAGCTCCAAAGCAGCTTCCATAAACTTCAATCTTGGTTTATGGAAAACAAGCTACTATTAAATGTCAAAAAAACAAAGAGTATGCTATTCACTACCTCCCAAAGTAAAATGAAATACCTGCCTCTATGTATTCATAACCAAAAGGGTGAGATCCTAGACCAAGTATCTAACTTCAAATATCTCAGCATTACCTTTGATGACATGTTCACCTTCTCAAACCACATTGACTCTGCTATCAAAACTGCAAATATAAAACTTGGTGTACTTTATCATCACAGACATTCAATGACACTGGATGCACTCAAACTAGCCACCAGTAGCTCAATACTGTCTACCATTGACTATGGGTTGCCTATATATGGGGCAGGCACAAAAACTGCTCTTAGCAGGATCAAAACACTCCTCAATAAGGCCTGTCATCTTTATTTTTTTTTTGTTTCTATTTTAGTCTTTGGTAACTGGGTTAGGCCCACTAGGCACAAGTGCCTGTTTTCAGGGGGTGACCTGGGAGCGCTGGGCGGTTAAATGACTTGCTCAGAGTCACACAGTATGCAAGTGGAGGTTGTGAGAATCAAACTCAGGTTTGATCTTCTGGATGTATCAAGCTCATTCATACCTCGTTCCTCTAACCTCTAGGCTATACTTCCAGCCCAAGCTCTTACTTTGGGGGCTACTCTCGACACCCACACCTGCTTGTTGTATACTGAAACTGGGTGGCTCCCACTCCATCTTAGAGGGCAATACCAAATCTTCCTACTTTTAAAAAAAGTACTACTTGGACTGACATCCCCCACACTGGGTGGACACTTTAAGCTGGCCGTCCCAACAAAATCTACCCGTAGTGCAGTCGCTGACAAGATGGTGATTCCCTTCAAAAGAACAAAACTTGCCCAGAACTCCGTCCTGTATCAAGGACCGAAATGGTACAATGAACTACCCACTGACCTCACTGATAGTACCAAGATTAGTACCTTCAAAACTGGGCTCAGATCTCTCCTTAGCTCTAAAATGAATTGTACCTGCCTGCGATAATGTGATAGTACCTTGCCCCCAGTTTTCCATTTACCTAACCACCTCTACATCTTTCTGCTATATACCACTTTTTTCTTAACCCGCTCCCCTACACCCAATTACCTGATGATGGCCTCTCTTGGTTGAAAGCTCCACCTCTCTCCCACCTCAGACAATGCTACCTCTGGCTGATCCCCCCCAATCCCCCCTCTTATTTAGTCAGTCTATCTGTTATTATGTACTAATTTGATGTGTATAAGTTCAAATTTTACTGTTACTGCCTGTGTATATGCTTCAATTTTTTTCTTTTTTTTCTCTGTAAACCTTGTATTTTTGTAATGTTTGTTCAACACCGATGTGGAACCTTTGAAAACGAGTCCTTCACTCAAAGGTATTAATCCCAAACTGAAATAAATAAATAAAATTAAAAGTAAAGAACTAGGTGTTTCCATTGACACCAAAGTCTGGGAGAAACTTTGTGATAATGCAGTAAAGACTTCTAGAGAACTGCAAGGCAGAGCTATTAAGTATATAATTTTGCATAATATCTATTGTACTCCTCTAATATTCTTAAAAATCTCCCAAAAGGAGAAAGATATCTGTTGGAGATGTGGAAACGATAAGGCAAACATCTCCTATATACTTTGATCCTGTGGAAATACAGTATCTCTAGCATATGGAAACAAAGGAAACTGTGTGTGTGAAAGCGTAATTAAGAGAATGAGTGACTGACTTAATCCCCAGCTGCTATTACTATAAACTATTGGTGTGATCCTGTTTCAGATAGAAGCCCATCTCCTCAAGTGGTGTAACAGGCTGTGCTTTGAAACAACTGAGAAACTGCATGGGATATACTATATTGGATTAGAAATCTACAACTGATCTCTCTTACTTACATCTGAGGGAAGTTTTCCTTACTTTACAGTCTTACATTGGGATTGTTTTGTGTTTAATTTCATTTTTAAATCAGGAAGGGGGTTTTCAAAACTACTTATCTTGTGAGCAATTTCAGAAGGGTTGAAATAACTGCATATTTGATTTTCCTTTGTGGCTATCTGGACTGTCTGCTAGTATTTTGACAGTTTACATTAATTTAGTTGGAAATAAAATAGTTGGAAATATCTTACTGGTAGGAGCTGTGTACTTTGAATAGCAAAGGCTGCAGTTTGTAATTTGATGCCAGCCACAGCCTCAGGTGGTGGAAATTGTCTTCACTAGCCAGGGAGACCCTGCACCATAGCCAATTGTTTTGGGTGGATGAATATTCTAGCATTGATCAATTACTATAAACTACTGGTGTGATCCTGTTTCAGACAGAAGCCCATCTCTTCAAGTGGTGTAACAGGCTGTGCTTTGAAACAACTGAGAAGCTGCATGGGATATACTATATTGGATTAGAAATCTACAACTGATCTCTCTTACTTACATCTGAGGGAAGTTTTCCGTACTTTACAGTCTTACATTGGGATTGTTTTGTGTTTAATTTCATTTTTAAATCAGGAAGGGGGTTTTCAAAACTACTTATCTTGTGAGCAATTTCAGAAGGGTTGAAATAACTGCATATTTGATTTTTCTTTGTGGCTATCTGGACTGTCTGCTAGTATTTTGACAGTTTACATTAATTTAGTTGGAAATAAAATAGTTGGAAATATCTTACTGGTAGGAGCTGTGTAGGGCATCTTGCTGACAGGAAGGCACTCATCGCAGCAGTGGGTCAGAGCTTTTAGTTGATTGTTTTGTGAGGGCACAGTTTAGGCCAAACCCTTCCCACCCCTCACCCCACCCACCCCTGGAAATAGTTCCTTTATACCTGGGGTTCTGACATCATTTCCTCAAGAGTGCAAGGCGCATATCACTGTCATATCCTCTCTAGCACACTGCACTGACAATATAAGCATACACATTGTATAATATATATATTTCTGTATAACACGCCAATCATACACACAAACACACACAAAAAAAAAGGAAAGTAGAAAAACATGTGGGGAGTAGTGCAATGTAATGGCTGTGGGGCAGCAGTCTTCTGGGAGTCTTTCTGGAGGCTGAGATGCTGCCCTATTTGCAGACAACTCTCTGCCCTGAGGGAGGAAGTTGCCCGTCTTCAGGCCACACTGGACAGTAGTAAGGGAATCTTCCCCCAGGCCACACTGGACGGTAGGAAGGGAACCTCCCCCATCCAGGGAGCACCACAGCTACCACCACTACCTCAGAGGTTGCGAAGAAAGTGCAGCAGTTGGACCACAGTGGGCTCAGGGAGGGTGAGAATGGTGGAACAGAGGCACACCCAGTCAGTTGTTCCACTCCACAATCCATACACCATTCTAGGGGAGCATAGCTCCCCTATGGATGCACCCGCAGAGGAGACTAAGGGGGCTGAGGATAACTGTCACAAGGAAGGCCCACAGGAAGGAGGCAGAGGACACCACAGGGAAAGGAAGCAGCTCCTGGTGGGGGACTCAATTATTAGGGGGATAGAACTGGGGGGAGCAGGGAAAACTGAGGTAAGGTGCCTGCCTGGTGCCATGGGTTGGAGGGACAGGAAGCGCATCCTCAGGATCACGAGATCAGCTGCACGGGAGTCTGAGCTGGATGTCATTGTCCACCTAGGGACAAATGACTTGGCTCATCATGAGATTAGAGCAGTGCAGAAGGACTTTGTAGAATTGGGGAGGGGCCTAAGACAAGTAGCACACACAGTATCCTTCTCAGAGGTGCTGCCTGTTAATGGCATGAGTGAGGCGAGGGTACTTTGCGCCATGCAGTTTAATGAATGGTTGAAGAAATGGTGTGGAGCACAGGGGTTTGGCTTCATTGGGGACTGGGGTTCCACCTGAAGGGACACCAGCCTATACTGGCAGGATGGTCTGCATCTGTCCAGAAAGGAACAAGTCTTTGAGTAATTGGTTTAAATGCTTCATTGGCAAGCTTTTAAACTAGTCAAGGGGGGAGGCACTAATAAGCAGCAGGAAAATCCCAGCCTCTCCCTACAAAACAGGGTACTAAATGAGAAAAAGACCGAGGTAGAAAGGTCAGTGGGGGATGCTGCAACAGAAGGTAAAGCCATTAAGAAATGGAGAGCTAGGAGTACCAATGCCCGTAGTCTGAGTAAAAGGCTTTCTGAATTAGTGGCCTTGATGGAGGAGGAACATCTGGATATCATGGCAGTCACAGAAACATGGTACACACAAAACCATGACTGGGACGTAAACATACCAGGATACACTATCTACAGGAGGGACATGGAGGGTAAAAGAGGAGGAGGAGTAGCTCTTTACATAAGGGAAGGAATCAAAGCAACAGAACAAAAGGCAAAACAGGGAGGAGAAGAAGCACTGTGGGTAAATTTGGAGACCGGCAATGGCACCACAATCCGCACAGGGGTTGTATACAGACCTCCTTCTCAGGGGAGGAATGGACAAGGAAATGATAGAGAGTATACTTAGAATGGCAGAAAAAGGGGAGATATTGCTGATGGGTGATCTGAATATGCCAGATGTTAACTGGAGTGCAGTTGCAGCAGCCACTTCGAAGAGTGGGGCTATTCTAGATGCCCTACAGGGGGCATGCCTTAGACAACTAGTATTGGAGCCCACTCGAGAGGAAGCAATCTTAGACCTGGTTCTCTCAAATGGAGATGAAGAGAGGATCACAGATGTAGAAGTGGGTAGCCATCTGGGAACTAGCGACCATCGAACAGTATGGTTCACAATAAACACAGCAATGGAGTCAAGCCATACAAAGGCAAAAGTACTGGACTTTAGGAAGGCTGACTTTGCCAAAATGGGTGAGTGCCTAAGAAATGCACTAGCAAATGGGCAGGAAGGAGGGGGTGGAAGAACAATGGGGAATAATAAAAACTGCCATCACAGAGGTAACAAGCCTTTGTGTGAAGCAAATAAACAAAATGAAACGATGTAAGAAACCACTATGGTTCTCAAAGGAAGTAGCAGTGATGGTTCAAGAGAAAAAGAAAGCATTCCGGAAGTACAAGGAATCACAGAAGGAGCAGGACAGAGAACTGTATCAGTTAAAGCAAAAGGAAGCTGGGAAGGCAGTCAGAACAGCAAAGGCCCAAACCGAGGAAAAGATAGCCAACTCAGTTAAGAAGAGGGATAAAACCTTTTATAGGTACATCAGGGAGCGAAGGAAGACCAAGGGAGGGATAGTGAGGCTTAATGGGGAGGGCAGAGGGTGACTGTGAAAGGCAGAGATACTAAACAAATATTTTTGCTCAGTATTTACAAAGGAAGAGGGGGAGGTACCTAAACAAACAGTAGAGACACTCTGGATACAGAAGTTGATACCAGCCCATTTACAGAAGAAAGGGTTCTGAAAGAACTCTTAAAACTGAAGGTGGACAAAGCAATGGGGCCTGATGGGATTCATCCCAGAATTCCAAAAGAACTAAGGGTAGAACTAGTGACACAACTGACTATCCTGTTTAACAAATCATGGGAGGATGGGGTGGTACCCGAGCACTGGAGGAGGGCAGATGTGATTCCCCTTCACAAAAGTGGGAGCAAGGCAGAAGCAGGAAACTACAGACCTGTTAGTTTAACCTCAGTGGTAGGGAAAATGATGGAATCACTTCTGAAGGAAAGAATGGTCAGTATCTAGAGGCTAGAGGGCACAGGACCCAAGACAACATGGATTCACAGCGGGAAGGTCATGCCAGACAAATCTGATAGATTTCTTTGACTGGGTGACCAAAGTAGTAGATCAGGAGGGCTATGGACATGGTCTACCTAGACTTTAGCAAGGCATTTGACACAGCCCCACAAAAGATTAATATACAAGTTAGCCAGCTGGGAGTGGTCCCAAGATGACAGCCTGGGTAAAAATTGGCTGGAGAATAGGACACAGAGAGTAATAGTAAATGGAGTCCACTCTAAGAAAGGGGTTACTAGTGGGGTACCGCAGGTTCAGTATTAGGACCGGTCCTCTTTAATGTCTTTATAAGTGACATTGTGGAGGGACTGGAAGGAAAAGTATGTCTCTTTGCAGATGACACAAAGATCTGCAACAGAGTTGATGCACAAGGTGGGGTGGAAAGGATGAGAAGGGACTTGGCAAGGTTAGAGGAATGGTCAAATGCATGGCAGCTTAGATTCAATGCTAAGAAGTGCAAGGTAATGCACCTGGGAAACAAAAACCCTGGAGAAGAGTACACAATGGGGGGTGAGATACTAACAACAACAAAAATGGAAAGGGACCTGGGGGTAGTCATATCAGATGACCTAAAGGTGGGCAAACAATGTGAGAGGGCAGCAAGGAGGGCTGGGGGGATACTGGGATGCATAGGGAGAGGCATCACCAGTAGAAAACAGGAAGTTATCATCCCTCTGTACAGACAGCTGGTCAGACCCCATCTGGAGTACTGCGTGCAGTTCTGGAGACCCAATCTCTGCAAAGACATAGACAGGATGGAAGCTGTCCAGAGGAGGGCAACTAAAATGGTACAGGGTCTGCACCGGAAGACATATGAAGAGAGACTTAAGGAGCTTAATATGTATAGCCTCGAGGAAAGGAGGGAGAGGGAGGACATGATAGAAACTTTCAAGTACCTCAAGGGAATCAACAAAGTCCAAGATGGTAGCATCTTTCAAAAATAGAGGTGTGCAAGAACAAGAGGGCACAATTTGAAGATGGGGGGGGCGGCTCAGAGGTAATTTAAGGAAGTATTTTTTCACAGAGAGGGTTGTGGATGCATGGAACGGCCTTCTGGAGGAGGTTGTGGAGTCAAAAACAGTGGTGGAATCCAAGCATGCATGGGACAGTCATAAGGCCATTCTAGGGGTTGGGGGCAGGAAGAAGTAGGCTGCTGGTTAACTAGGATCTGCAGCTTATCCAGTAGGTAGGGAAATGGGCAGACTGGATGGGCCAAGCGGTCCTTATCTGCCGTCAAATTCTATGTTTCTATGCTAGCTGCCCGAAGTGCAGCCCCATTCACAAAAGCAGAGCCCCCTTCTGATCCCACCCCCTCAACTTTTTCCTGCCTCCCGTATGGCTGACCTTGTACCTTGTAACCTTGGTCCCTCACCTTGATCCCAATCTCCGTACCTGCAGTCCTGAGCAGTGCATTATGTGGCAGGCAGCAGCAGACCTAGTCATCTACCCTCTGCGTAGAGTGCAGAGATGTAAGCTGCCAGCTGCCCAAAGCCCATTTACAAAAGCAGAGCCTCCTTCTGACCCCCCACCCTACCACATTTTCCCATCTCTCATATTCACTGTTTACATTGTGACAGGCAGCAGCAGAGTACAGTAGAAGTTCATTTTGTTGAGTACCTTACTCCAGTGTAGTGTACTCGTTAACTGGTGCACATTTCTTAATTATCGCATTCCGATTATTTTCGCTGTCACCAGTCTTAATATGAATATAGCGAAAATAAATGGAATGCAAAATATATCTGCTATACAGTATCTCTAGCATATGGAAACAAAGGAAACTGCCAAGAGGTACACATGGTGCCTAAACACCTTCAGTGGTGGCTACTTGCAGCGTTCCTGGGACTTAAGAGACTCATACTGTCGTATTGGAGCTCCCCTGTGTTCCAGCAGTGTACTCTTCTACACCTAATCTAGTATTTACATAACACCAGCAATTTTATAAAATATGCCACATATGTGACATATGTACTCTCCTTATGCCTCTAATGTAAATAACTATGAAATGCTTATGGAAAGTTTTATTATATATGGGGTAATGAGTTATTGTAATCTCTTAAAATCAATACAAATTATTCAGCAGAAAAAAAAAACAGGAGTACTTTATTCTTTCCATAAGTCAGTAGAAATGTCATGCAAAGGGGTGCATCTTTGAACAGGAGGGGAGAAAGAAATGAACAAAGTACTTTTGAGCAAACTGTTTATTTATTTAACAGTTTTGGCCAGGCAGATATGCTAAGCTGTTACACAGCTCCTTTCCAAATGTGTCCAGGAGAGAAAGATGCGGGTAAAGTAAATCAAATGTAAGAAATCAGACATTAACGTTAACTGAGAAACAAACCATGATAACAATTATTCAGTGGGCATAAGATCAGACATGTACTAAAAACTAGAAAGAGAGAATAAAAAATAGTGCTAATAACACTTTCCAAAGAAATATTCTACAGCAAAACAATAATCGGGCACTTATAAACCTGACCAACAAAATAAGTAAAATCTGACCGATATCCAGTCAAGCAGTAGAACTAGAAACAAAATAAAAATATTACATGCAACCAGTAGTGTACAAGTAGCAAAACAGTGGTTTAATAACAGCAGAAGAGATGTTAGTTAAGTTCCACAAATTTAGCTCTTAGGGCATTTACAGGAAGTAGTCATTTGCACAGCTCCTGGGAGGCTGTTCCATATACTGGACATTTGTATGAGAAACCAGCTTGACCAATAGCCTTTGAACACCAAGGGATGGCAAAGAGAGGAGGAGATCAGAAGGAGAGGAAGTAGCAGGAAAGAATCTAATTAAGCAAAGGTGGTGAGGAAAGAGGCTGAGAAGTGGAAATATAGAAACAAACAGCAACTGGAGGTGAACGTACACTGCACAAAGTCTGATACACTAATTGAATGAACTATAGACACTGCTCACCACGAAAGAACTTGATATAACAGGAATAACAGATATATGGAGAAATGACAGTTACCTGTGGAGAATGATACCAGATAATTACAAACTGTACGAGGGAGACCAGGCAAGAAAGGAGGAGGAGAGCACTATTTGTCAAGAGCCAGTTGCAGGTAACTGAAAGGAAGGACCTTAGCACAGATGAGATTGAGTCCATCTGATTGAGAGTCTAAAATGGAAGAGGAGATGCAGTTATGCAGACCTATGCCTTAGACAACTGAACTAGAAGGGGAACCAGGACGTTAGAGTTCATGTGGCGAGCCAAAACATTATGGCCAAGGGATGTATGCTGCTTACTGGAGGTTTTAACTACCCTGACGTAGACTAGGAGGAGGGAATTAAGACCAGGTGAAGTAGATCATTTTTGAGTATTACTGAGGACTGCTATCTGATACAATGTGTGAAGGATAACACTAGATCTGATCTTTAGCAATAAGGATGATTTGGCCAGAGATGTGGAAATTGGAAAGACACTAGGAAACATTGATCACAAGACCAGTAGATTCACCATGGGACAGAACAGGTGGAAAACAAAGGAAGGGTTATACACCATGCTACTGCACAAGACAGATTTTGGAAAAATGATGGAGCTTACAATACAGCTACATGGGAAAGCAAACCCATGGGCAAGAGTTCAGCAAGAACAGAACACCCTTTGGACAGCTTAAAATAACAACGCATCCTACACAGAGAAAGTGCAATTGTAGGGGACCCACACCTACAGTATGTGGATGGTGAAGGACATATTCAGCATTATTAAGGACATAACCCTTCCTTGGTGCACATGCCATCACGCAATCCCACTCAGTTGCCACTGGGCTACCTCTCAGTTAAGGCTTGCACCATGTTATAACCTTCCCTTGGTGTAAATAGGGGTCGAGCATAGCCAAGGGAGACCCTCTGTGTCTAGGAGTAGATGGTATCCTCACCAGAGGGTTTCCCACACTTCAGTTACACATCTGTGTCTTTTTCCCTGTCTGTGGGGAGAATTTGGCAGAACCATTGTCCTGACAGGAAATGCCACACTGCAAGGGGTTTTAGAAACTGCCACTCTTTACTGAAATATTTACTGTATTATAGTTTTAAAGTACACAGGAACATCAGTCCCCAAATGCTCTCCTTGTAGGCACTGTACAAATAGGTTTGATCCTGACTCTAAACTGGAATCAAAACCTTAGGGCTCCTTCATATTGGCTGCACCCTCCTCTCATAACTGCAGGCCTTACAGACTCTTCTTTTCCTCTTAGGTCTGTCTTCAGGAAGTTCAGCACTCCAGCATCCATGAGATAATAAAGCACAAATGTTTATGCAAAAAGTTCCTTAATTAAAGTGACAAAAACTGCAATCTGCAGCAGCCAGCAACCCCAAGCAATCACTAACATGTTGTACCTATAGCTGTGAACTTTAGCAAAGTGTATCATTTTAATAAAGAAACATTTTCCACAAACTTTTGTGCTTTATTTATTTGCCTGTGTATACTGGACTGCAGAGCTTCCTGAAGAGAGATTTGATTGCCAACACGCCAATAGCACCCAGAGTGGTGAGTAGAGTGACCTCTCTGTAGAGTACCTAGTTATGCCTTGGCTCAGAGCCTATTCTACTCTGCACTGAATTTACCAGACTCTCTGACCTTGCTATCCACTTTAAGCTTAAACACACATTTGCACATTCACAGCATTACACCGTGGCATCCTTGTCCATGGTTGGTGCAGGAGGCATCACTGATATTGATATATTATCTTGGACTCCTTTGACTGATGGCATCCAGTTGTGCCCTAGTCTAGCAGTCTGTAACATCTCTCAGGCCAGTCTCCCCACCCCCAACTTGGAGCCAGGAGGGAAGCAGTGGTTAAATTGGAAATGTTTTTTTTTTTTGTCAACTGTTTTTCCCTCCGGTCACAGATCAGGGGAACTCTCTCAGGCATCCCACCCTGTATGCCTGCCCACCTGAGATCCTCTGCAGACTGTTGCCCTCTCTCCCACCCCACTGCCTGCACCCCCAGTTTAGCCCACCCAGGGAGGGTAGCCCTACTCCATCTTGGGCTCCTTAGGAAGACAGACTCTGGCAAGCGGGCAGGGCCCAGGTGGAGACGCTATGAGGCCCAGCCAAGTCGGATCCGGCGCTGGGCATGGAGGATAGGTGCCGTCGCCTATCCCTTTGATCTGGGTTTTTCCATTTTCGGCCCTTCTCCCTCATGCGCAGCACTCCCCTTTATTTACTGACGCAGCTGCATGTTGTGCCAGGCTGCAGCAGCCCTTGCTTTCGGCGATGCCCTGATCTCCACCAGGGGCGCCAAGCACTGGCATCCCATTACCTCCCGGACAAGAGAGTAGCCTCCAGGCGTCAATCCGTCCCCCTGACGACCCATGGTGCCTGAGCTTGCTCCCGAACTCTGGTCGCCGGCGTGACACGAGGTGTAGCGACCAGTGCCTCAACCCTCAGCGCCACCGGGCCGGCATAAATTGGAAACGTTTAGGTGGAGGACCTCTTCTATCTAGACTTCCAGGTGGTAGAACATTTTATTTCTAGGTCCTAGAATTCTCCTATTGTAGTCTATGGAGAAAGATAACAGAGAAGGTGGAACTGTTATGCAGTTTTTTAAGAGGTGGTGGAACTGAGTTTCTGTGGGCTCCTGACCACTTTAACCACAGCCTGGAGACCAGCACTGTGCTGAAGGCTTCACCTCAGCCTCACACCTCTCACTGGATGGTGTGCTGGGTACAGCGCAGCAGCACATACTCTAGCCTGCCTTCTGGCAGTGGTTGGCACGCACCCCAAACCCTGTGCCAGACACAGTGTCTTCAATGTTCATCCCACCTTGGGATCTCCTGTACATAATGTAGGCTTATGTGCTACCTTAGTCCACAGCTCAGTCTCTCACCAGGTCACTCTCCAATATCAGCATAGCTGACATTATCTCTTGAGCACAGGACTGCAATTGTCCCCCAAAAGGTAAACACCCCATCTTTGGTGGGACCTTCTGTGTACTGCAATGCTGCCAAAGACCCCCAAAGGGGAAGCCCCTAAGGGTTCCCATACCCTCCCAGTGTCTCCCTTACATACCTTCCAGAATTAACAGGGATTTGCACTAAATTCCCCTTATACTCCAAACCCCTAGAGTCTCCACTGCTGTCATAGGCCCATCCCTGAAGGCTACCAGATGACTAGACAGTGAGAAGTTCTAGGGTGGTCTGTCAAGTGGCCTGAGGCAAGGGTGCCCCAAAGGCACACTGACACTGTTCTCTCATTCAGGATTTCTCATCTCCTCCCACTGGACCATTGTCAGATACTCTACCAATCAGTATACTGTGGACATTTCATTCTAGTAATCAAATACTCCCCCTGCTGCAGGAGGGGGTTGTTATAGGGGAAAAATGGAGACATACAAGACAAGTGCATTGCAAGACACCAGTAAATAGAGACAAAAAGAACAGTTACTCTCCATAACAGTAGATCTTTGAGATAATTTCCTCCATTGGGCCACACCTTTGGAACTGTAAGCTATCAGTGTCAAGATCATTTGGAAACTTTTGTCAGCTGGGGCCACCCATGATGACATACAACATCAGTGCCTATAAAACATGGGCAACTCCGTTGCTCCTCAGTTTCCCACCATAGACAAGTTCAGAGGGCCTCTTGCTGTTAGGAACCAGGAAACCAAACCTGTACCAGGCACACAAAGAGAAGACTGGGACTCGAAATGAAGTATGCATAAAGCACCTATGGACACCTCCGAATAAGGCAGTGGACAAACCTGACAGATTATACCTCAGAAAGGGGGAGCTTACTGTTCTGTAGAATGTACTACAATTTACTTATTGTATATTTCAGATTGCTGTTAATTTAATAATAATTCAATAAAAATTATTATGGCAGAAAAAAAATGAAAGGGGGAGTGAGGACAGGTGTGCCATGGTCCAATGGAGGAGATTCTCTTGAAGATCTACTGTTACGTTGAGTAACTTTTCTATCTTGACTGAGGATGGCTCCTTCATTGGGCCACATCTTTGGAATAATTCCCAAGCAGCACACAAGGTACTCTGGGAGGATGGCAAAGTCTGATATACAATCAGACAGAAAGTCTTGCAGAACAGGAAGACCAACTCTAGCACGTCTATGCGAGACACTGTCTAGACTGTAGTGTTCAGTGAAAAACTGTACACTGCTCCATGTGGCAGCAGCACATATGTCAGCTGCCGAAACATTCTGAAAACAGGTAGCAAAAGTGGCCATACCATGTGTAGAGTAGCCATACACAGCACCAGGGAGTTCTTTACCGTACTTCTGATGGCAGAACTTAATACAGTGAGTCAGACATTTGGACAGGCACCGTTTAGTCACAGGGGTGCCCTCTCTCCCAGGGGCGAATGAGACAAAAAGCTAAGAGGACTTTCTGCAGTACTTAGTGTGACTGAGACAGAAACATAGCCTTCTATGTATATCAAGTGTATGGAGCAATGCCACACCCTGGTTAGCAAGCTCAGAATAATACTCAGGAAGGTGTATGGTCTGATTCAGTGTGAAGTCAGAGACTACCCTGGGTAGAAGGCAAGGACTGATACATAATAATACTCTGCCCTTGTGGAAAATCAGGTAGAGAGGCCCAGGCATGAGAGTCTGAAGCTCGGAAACTCTCTGAGCAGAAGTGATGATGACCAAGAGTAGAGCCTTCCATGAAAGGACACACATCATGGCAGGCTCAAATGGAGTCATAGTCAATTTTCAAGGATTAAATTAAGGTTCCAAGGCAGAACTGGTTTATGAATCGGGGGGACATGTGCAGAATACCCTTAATGAACACATGGAACACTTCTAGCAATGCCACCATACACCCATCAATAGGGGCATGAAAAGCTGAAACAGCAGTCAAGTGCACCTTAATGGAGGCATTCTGGAAACCAGAGTCAGATAGGAACAGCAGGTAAGTCAGTACCATAATGGCAGGACATGTTAATGGGGTCCTCAGGATAGAAACCACACCATATGGAAAAATGCTTCCATTTTAGTGGATGAGTGCTTCTAGTGGAAGGCTTTCTAGCTGCCAGCAAGACATCAGCCACTTAAGGAGAAACCCAAAAACAGGCCACGGCTATGTCTTCAGGAGCCATTCCTGTATATGTAGGGACCCCAGGTCCAGATGGAGCAGGAACCCCTGTCCTGTGATAGCAGACCCCGAAACAGGGGCAGTTGAACAGCAGGTTATGCTGCCAGATGCTGTAAAAGAGGAAATCCTATTTGGTGAGGCCACAGGTGGGCAACCAGTATGAGGGTTGCCCACTCTGCCCACAGCTTGAGTAGAACTCTTTGAATGAGAGGGATCATAGGGAACACAGAAAGGAACCTCCCTTTCCAGGAGAGGCACAGCCCATCTCACCAAAAACTCCATACCATGGAACGAGCAAGCAAAACTGCGGCAGTTTTGCATTATGTGGGGACACAAAAATGTCCAATTCTGGATGAGCCTATCTTGTGAAGATGTCATTTACCATGGAAGCCAGCAGTTCCCACTCATGTACCTGTGACTGAGACAGACTTATCCTGTCTGCTAAGACATTTTGGGCTCCCGGAAGAAATACAGCTCTCAATTGAAGGCCATGAGACAGTGCTGAAAACCATACACTCATCACTTCCCTGCATAGTAGGTAAGAGTGAGTTTCCCCTTGCTTGCTGAAATATAGTGCATGACACTGGCATTGTCTCTCTTTATCAATGGGCCCTGGACTAAGGTGTTCTATGAAGGCCTGGAGATCCAGAAGACAGCTCTCATTTCAAGACCACTGATGTGGAGATTTGAGTCTGGGACTGTTCACAGCCCCTGGGTTTGGAACTGGCCCGGGGGGGCTCCCCATCCTGACCTGAAGGCATCTGTTGTGAGGATCTGCTCAGCCACTGGGGAGAAAAAGGGAATGTCCTGCAACAGATGTAGGGGTTCCAGCCACCACAGTAGTGACGTTTAAGGGAAGACATGATGAGAATCATCTGTTCCAACTCATCCATCAATTGATCCCTTTGTTCATGAAGTATCCATTGCGGGATTTGCATATAGAAGTGGGACAACAGGACAGTTACAATGGCAGCTGCCACAAGTCCCAGGAGACAGAGCATTGTCCGGGCAGACACATAATTACTCCTGTGTACCAGATAGGCTTTGCCCACCAGGACCTTGGCCATTTGCCAGCAGAAATGCACTCATTACTGCTGTATCCTGTACCAGATCTACAATGGCACTGTGGCACCAGGGCCCAGACTCGGGAGGAGCTCACTGGTCGAGGCATCACATGCAGACACATGGGAATTAGGGGTGCAGCAGAGGCCCCTAAGCCCAAAGACACATAATGTCTTATTTCTGTGATTTCTGAGTGATCCTGCTGCCGTGGCCAATCCTGCCCCCCACCCCTTCCTGGAGACCTGCTCTGCAGTCCATCCTGCCTCCCAATTGCATAAATTGTTGCACCCCCTTATGCACCCAGTCAACGTCACATCGGCTTCATGGCTCAGCATCAGCGACTGCCTGCCAATTCTGCCAAATATCATGACATGCCGGTGCTCACGCTGTGTGTGGTGTGGGTCAGCACACTGGGAGCTACAGTCCGGTTGTTTGTATTTAAAATAGTATACTTGAAGACCAGCTGGGTCATCGGGGAGTCATGAGGGACGACGTTTGAAGCTTCACTGGCATACAGTATGTTAGAGGGGATTGGCGAGTCTGTCATAACCTTATAACGGCTGCGGTTACCCTGGTGGCAGTCTTGTTGCGGAGGTCATTGATCACCCATTTGAGAGGAAGAGGAGAGTGTCCAAAGGGAATCTCAGTCCTCATGTTGGCCCTTCCTATCTGATCTTGGGTGGACAGAGGTATCAGAGAGAAATGGGAGTTGGGACAGAGATGCTGACAGTCCAGTGGGACTGGGAGCCTGTGGCCTGGTCTGTGCTGCTGAGGTAAGTCGGACTCAGAAGCACTAATTTGCCGGCATGAACCTTGCAGAGATTATGCAATTACAGACATTAATTTGCTCAGGAATGTTGGTGGATGGCGATTAGGCAAGCACACGGTTGGATGGTGGGGGGTTGCAAGACAGATTGCCAAGAAGGGGACAATTCACAAACATGTCCATTTCAGAGAATGAGACCAGTCTGCAGTGCACTAAGTTTGCCCATGAATGCTGGGGTCTGGAGAATGGGTGAGCAGGCAGTAGTAATGTGTGGGTTTTTTTTTGGGGGGGGAGGCAAAATAGCGTGATAATGGTCAGTCAGAAAAAAGTCACGGCACTCACCACTCACGTATTAATATAAGATAGTCCTATACATAAAGTTTCTTTTTAACTTATTTATTGCAAATAAGGTAAAAAGAAAAGTCATGTATGGGCTACCCTATTTTAATATGTGAGTGGTGAGTGCCGTGACTTTTTTCTGATTGTGCTATATTAACTGTCATTTGCACCCAGTCCTGAACAGCTTTTCAGTGTACGCAACGGAACAGGCAGGTTCATCATATCACTTTTTTATGCAACAATTCTTCTGGCAGCCAGATTGTCCTGAAGCAATGGATGTTCCTAGCCACCACTAATGAAAATTCTTCAGCATGCTGATTGAGACCTTAACATTACTAACAGCCTTCTCTTCGCTAATTTTGCTTGGAAATGTTGCGAGCAGGCGGTCTGGCTGTGGGATAACAGAGGTAGTCTGACTAGGGAAAAGGTTCAGCAGCAGATCATAATTATTAAATTCCATAAATAATAAATTATTGGCATTCAGAAATGTTGAAAATGATTTTAGATATGAGCAGGAGCCCGGTGTTTTTTTGTGTGAGTGTGTGTGAGGAAGGGGGGTAGGATTAATGAGGATCGAGTCAAGTGTAGGGTTAGCGAAATAAAATCACCATGTGAACGTAACTGTGTTGCTGACCAACTAGCAAGTGTGATACTTATCGTACAGTAATACCAGAAACACTTAATCCAACCCATGAAGGAGCCCAGTAAACGTTAATGAGTGAGTCTGCAAAATCACCTCAGTTTTCTACTGGGGAGAGAGAGCAGACTATTACGGCATCTTGTGGCACTGTAACGTTTCAACTGAATACAGTAAAATACAACTGGCAGGAAAAAAATAAATACAATGTATGGGAAGGTGTCCTTGTGTACGGTAATCCATACAGCGTAAAATGTGGTTCCGCTGCAGCAGTGTAATAACTGCTACAGCACAGTGACGTTTTGTTCTGCTGTAGTAGTTTCATCATTGAACAACATGCCTGATGAGTTGTTTTAATCTGCACTACAGCGATTCTAGCTAGAGTGACTCACATAGTCTGATGCTTATCCAATGAGCAGGAGGAGAACCTGGCTCAGCAGTCTGGATCGAAGCATGGCTGGGCTGGTGGGATGGAAACACACTGTGATCTAAGGGGGTGGGTGGGGATGAGGGTAATGTCTGGGAATGAGGGCTAAGTGAAGGGTGGGCAGTACTGTATTGGAGTACAGGGCAACAATTCAGGGGAGTGGGGAGAGGCCGCTGGCTGGGTCGGAGATACAATCGCTGAACATCGTGGAAATTTGTGCCAGTTAAATTTATGTGATTTTTTTTCCCTGGAGTCAGGGGTAGGGAAGATGTAATAAAGATGTATTTTCTCTTCAATAAAAGCCCCAAACCTCACCACAGAACATCTAAAACCCTAGAGCTTCTGTGGGCCTAGTGGCCCCCAGACCCCCAACCTTTATAAGTACATTACAATAATGCCTATAAGATGAGTGACTGATGACGCTTTCGGTCAGCCAGTTGCCCACCCCAGTTGCAACTGCAGCCTCTAAGGCCAGTCAGAGTCTCCCACACCCCTGACTCGGGGGGGGGGGAATTCCCCTGGGGTTAGGAGTACGGAAGATGCAAAAAAAGTGTATTTTATCTTCAATAAAAGCCCCAGAACTCACCACAGAGCATTTAAACCCCCGGAGCTTCTGGGAGCCTAGTGGCCCCAGACTCCAGCCCTCATGTGTTTTGATTAAAATGGCTTTCAGCACCCCTACTATAAAAATTGTTCCAGCGCCACTGAATAAAAGCTGTTTTAAGAATATCTGACGAGGAAAATAAAACATACAGCTGTGCTGTTTTCTATCAGAATAGAAATAGGAGCTAGCACTCTCCTAATACAGCCATATGAATCTAGTATGTACAGTCAAAAATCTAACCTCAAAGGAAGAGCTGCAAATGAGCTTGACACATCCAGCAGACAGACCTGAGTTTGATTCCCACAACCTCCACTTGCATATTGTGTGACTCTGAGCAAGTCACTTAACCTTCCCAGTGCTCCCAGGTGGCCCGTGAAAACAGGCATCTGTGCCTAGTGGGCCTTACCTGTTTACCAAAGAATAAAACAAAAAGGGGGGGAGCTGGGTGGTGGAGGGGGTGCCTACAAAACATTTTGGACCCGGGGCCTACAAAACGGTTAATCCAGCCCTGGCTGTATCCAGTATTGCACCAATATAGTGGAGGCACTGGCACTGAAGGAGGATGAATTTTAGTACATTGACCGTAACACCCAGGCCCCTTAACAGTGGGTGTGTTCTGGATACTGAGTACCAAACCAATTCCCTGGATGGTCCTTGCAGGAGACAGTCCTCTAGATAAAGGAAGAGACAAAGCCCTTCACTCCGGAGGGCTGCTGCCGCAACTGCAAAGCATCTGGTAAATACAGTGCTGAGGATATAAGACAAAGGGTAATACTTGGAATTGATAATAGCTGACCTCCAGCATAAAGTGGAGGTACTTCCTGTGGCAGTGTTGGATTCTGATATCCCTGCCATGCTTAAAACGACTAATGGTTTTTGCACCCGCCACCTCAGTTGGCAGCCTGTTCCTTGATTCCATCACCCTTCCTGTAAAATAATACTTCCTCCCCTCCCTCCTGAACCTATGTGACCACGAGCTGGTATTCAAGGTAAATAGTTCCCCCCAGATCAGTATTCCTTTTAGGAATTTGAAGGCCTCTATCATAGCTCCCCTCTCCCTTCTGGGGTTTAGCAAGTACATGTTCAGTGCCTTGAGGCCCTGCTCACCCTGAATCATTTTTGTTACCCTGCACTGCACTGTCTCGAGCCTACCCCTGTCCTTCCTGAAGTGAGGATCCCAGAACTGGTTGCAGTATTCGAGGTGTGGTCTAACCAAGGGATACAGGGGAACTCTATTACCTCCATTTTGCCTGCTATAAATACCCTTGCAGATATAACCAAGCATCCTTTCCATGGCCTTGATGGCGATGAAGGCCTCTAGTGCATTCTTTCAGCAGTCCCTCATGGCCTGGTTAAATCCTTGGCTGATCTTACAGGCCCTCACACTGTGGGACAGGACCAAACAGCAAACGCACGTGGCGTGAACATCATCCATGTAGATATTGTATCTGCAGGTATAAAGCCTAAATAAAGGTTCAATGATAAGTTTAACTGTAGAAAATAAAAAAAAAGAACTACAGCATTGTTTCTCTTCATTATGGGCAGATTGCAGCTAGCAAAAGTTTCTGAGTGGTCTTGATACCAACGGCTTATAGTTCCAAACATGTAGCCCAATGGAAGAGATATCCTTGATGAAAACCTACAGGGACAGTCTGAGAGAATACAAATACAGAATCAGAGTACAAACAAATGACAGAGGAACAGATACTATAACAAATAAAATCTAATAATAATTTATTCTTATATGTCAATGAGAAGAGGAAAACACCGACAACTATTGGAACACTAAAGGATCTGTGAAGTGGTTGGTGATATAATAACCAAAAAGGAAGAGATGGCTGAATGCTTAAATGAGTATTTCACGGTTGTTTTTGTAGAAGAAAGTGATGGAACAGTATTGTATAACAAAAGATTTCTCACAGGAGAGCACCAGGACACACTCAAACTAGAATGGGAGACAGAATGAAGGGGAACATAAGTAAACATTACTTCGCACAGAGGGTGGTTAGCATGTGGCATAACATTCACAGTGAAGTTATGGAAGCTAACACTATTCAGGACTTCAAAACAGGACTAGTTCAATTACTTCAGGAGGACAGAGTTGAGAGTTACAGATCACTACAGAATATTATGCTGGTTCAATTTTAAGCAGAAATGCATGGTGCCGAAAAGCCTCTCACACATTTGGAAAGGGTGCCAACAGAAGATACAGACATGTGTTTCGTCCTACCAGGATTTATCAGTGTGCCTAGTCTGTTTGACACTCCAGTGGAATGAACCAGTTACCCTAAGATGGTCTATCTGGGTTAGATTGTGGTGAATCCAATTAAAACAAAAAAAACAAGTTAAAAGACAAAGAACCTCAGTGCACAAGCACTGAGGCAATGGTTACCACAAAGGGCATTGGCCAGAAAGCCAGGTTTCAAAGAAATACAAAATCACATATGCCCCCTTAATGCAAAGCATCATGGGCTGCATATGCAAATCACAACAGAATATTATGCTGGTTCAAATTTAAGCAGAAATGCATGGTGCCGAAATGCCTCTCACAAAGTTTGCAAATGGTGCCAACAGAAGACACAGACACGTGTTTCATCATACTAGGACTTATCAGTGTGCCTAGTCTGTTTGACACCCCAGTGGAATGAACCAGCTACCCTAAGATGGTCTATCTCTGTTGGCACCCTTTGCAAACTGTGTGAGAGGCCTTCCGGCACCATGCATTTTTGTTTAAAGTTGAACCAGCATAATATTCTGTGGAGATTTGCATGTGTAGCCCATGATGCTCTGCATTGTGGGGGCATGTGTGATTTTGTATTTCTTTGAAACTTGGCTCCCTGGCCAATGCCCTTTGGGGTAACCATTGCCTCAGTGCTTGCGCACAGAGGTTCTTTGTCTTTTAACTTGTTTTGTGTTTTAATTGCGTTAACCACAACATAACCCAGATAGACCATCTTAGAGTAGCTGGTTCATTCCACTGGGGTGTCAAACAGACTAGGTACATTGATAAGTCCTGGTAGGATGAACCATGTGTCTATGTCTTCTGTTGACACCCTTTGCAAACTGTGTGAGAGACCTTTTGGTACCATGCATTTCTGCTTAAAGTTGAACCAGCATAATATTCTGTGGTGATTTGCATATACAGCCCATGATGCTTTGCATTATGGGGGCATGTGTGATTTTGTATTTCTTTGAAACTTGGCTTCCTGGCCAATTCCTCTATGGGGTAACCCTTGCCTCAGTGCTTGCATGCTGAGGTTCTTTTGTCTATATATATATATATATATATATATATATTCATTCTATGCAAAACAATTTGTTAATGCATCAGTTAGGTTCTTCTACAGTGAAAAAGTGAGGAAATTCAATTTTAGGGTTCCCACCCTTGCACCCCACCCCACCAACAGGCATCGGGTGTGTGCTGGATCATTGGCTGTAACTCTCACCCTATCCCATGTGTAAACAAGCTGAGGTGGTGCAGTGTAGGAGAATGGGGTGAGAGTTAGGGCCGATGACCCCAACGCATGCATAGAATGTCCTTACTTTTTAAGAAAGAACAGAAAAGTAGAAAGTTGCTCTAGTTGGTGGGAGCGCAGGGCCCACCAACTTGTAAGTCTCAGGCCACATTACACACCCAATGACTAAAAAGTACATTCACAACAGCAAGGCCAGCCACCAAACAAATGTTAATCTAGTAGAACAATAGAAAACGCTGTCCACAAAACGTAAACTGCACCACACAATATCTCCACAAAAAATATATTGTCCGACATGTAAATACCTCTATTAACATCTACAGGACATGCCGTCAACACCCTCCAAATTTCAAGTAAAAAGATGAAACCATGTCCAAGATATGACATGTCAAAATTTGAAATTTTCATTCAGCAGAGTGGAACAGTTCTGCACCTGTTGACATTTAACACATACAACAACTGAAAACTACATCCATGACACTGAGGCTAGGTATCCCATCAATTTCAAGCCACCACCACAAGCAAAACGCTTTCCACAAATTGTAAACTGCGCCACGCATTATCTCCACCAAAAAACATTTTTTGACATGGAAACACTGTAATTTACATCTACAGGACATGCGGTCATCACCCTCCAAATTTCAAGTGAAAAGACCAAACCGTGTCCGAGATATAACATTTTAACCTATGAGATTTTCATTCATCAGACTGGCACAGTTCCACACCTGTTGACATTTAACACACACAACGACGGAAAACTACATCCACGACACTAAGTCTAGGTATCATATCAATTTCAAGCCACCACCACAAGCAAAACACTGTCTGCAACAGGTAAAGTGCGTCATGCAATATCTCCGCAAAACAAATTTTCTCCAACACGTATACACCATGATTCACATCTACAGGACATGCCATAAACACCCTCCAAATTTCAAGTAAAAACACCTAACCGTTTCCGAGATATTTAATGTTAAAGATTGGTAACATTTCCCTATCTATTCCATTATAAAAAATCTGGCCATCTTGTCCTACCCTGGCGATAAAAGTTGGCGATCAAAGAATCTCACAATCAAAGAATTTGCAGGCTCACGAACAAAGAATTAAAAATCTAGTAAATCAAAACATTTATGGAATTGTGGTATACCACCACAATGGTTCAACAGAACGAATCCCCTGACTAAAACCAACCCTCATTTGACTTCCTAGGGCACCCCTGGGCTGAGAAAATAGATTTTTAAATTGGGCCATCTCGTCCCTCGTTCATGATGCACGATCGCGATAAAAGAATCTCACAGTCAAAGAATTTGCAAGCTTGTGATCAAAGAATTTGCAGGCTCAAGAACAAAGAATTAAAATTTTTATAAATCAAAAAATTGAAGGAATTGCAGCAAACCACCACCATGGTTCAACAGAGCAAAGCCCCCTGACTAAAACCCACCCTCATTTGACTTCCTAGGACACCCCTGGGGTGAGAAAATAGATTTTTAAATTGGGCCATCTCGTCCCTCGCTCACGATGCACAATCGCGATCAAAGAATCTCACGACCAAAGAATTTACAGGCTCGCGATCAAAGAATTTGCAGGCTCACTAACAAAGAATTAAAAATGGTGAAACGCGAATTTTTCACCAATTTGAACAGAACCAATGGCATGCTTCAATAGAACAGACCCTCCTGAGCAAAACCCACCCTCATCTGTGTCCCTAGCCCACCCCTGAGCCGAGATATTTGTGTTTTTAGGTCATGATGCAAGATCGCGATCAAAGAATCTCACGATCAAAGAATTTGCAGGCTCGTGATCAAAGATCGTTAATGAGCCTTGAATTAAGATTTTAAAAGTTTATAACTCTTTTGACCAATTTGGATGAAACTAAAGGCATGGCTTGATAGATCGGAGCCCCCTGAGTAAAACCCATCCCAGTTTTACTTCAGAAGTAACCCATGAGCCGAGATATTTGTGTTTTTCCAATCTGAAAACTAAAAACAAAATGGTGGACCTTGCGATCAAAGAATTTTGAAAACCTTTGGGGACAAACATGCTTGAACATGATGCTGCAAATTCTTTGACCGCCAAGAGGCCAGATGGCCAAACACAGTTCTTTGTTACTTAAAGATATACATATAAATTTTCCCATTGACTTATAATGGGAACTTCAAAGTGCCATAACATTTGAATGCCGTAATATTTTTTCACCAAACAAAAAGCGGCATGTTTGGCCACTAAAGCTCTTTTAAACAAGCCATCTCACAGAGCAGCACACCACACAACGGCTGTGCAGGACTACATTCAGATTCCCAAAAGGTGCCTCCAAAAATGGCTAATTTTGCATTTTTCAGTGCTTTCATAAACAAAGACCGTCACTCCAACCAAAATGCAATTTGACAAATCAAGAGTTCTACCATGCCCCACTGTTCGTACTAAATTTCAGACAAATTCATTGAACGGGTTCAAAGTCATTAACGCCCAAACTTTTGACTTTAGTTTGTAACTGACCGCTGAACCCTAACTATAGTGGCACAACCGCGCCACTATAATATATATATATATATATATATATATATATATATATATATATAAAATTCAGTGCAAAAAGTAACAGCTTTCTGCTGCTTCATTCTGTACAGTGTCCTTCACTGTCATTAGTCTTGCTGTGCCTGCCAGTTTTATTGTCTGACCACATAAACTAGATCTCTCAACATAAAAAAAATAAAAATTGTCAAATTGATTGCCTAATGCCTTATAGAACTGCATTCAGTACAAAGTCACAGACTGTATTTGTACCTTCGCAAGACTGCAGTTTCAATTGCTTATTTTCTGACGTTCAGTAACTTGATCATCTTGAATAATTAGACCCACTGCTGTATTTTACTGTTAACATCCTTAGTGTGGAAAGGTGCTGTAACTGCATGACAAAGTGCTGAAGTTGTGCATTTCCTTTGCATTATTGTGCAGTGACCTTCATATTGTTCAGTCCATTCGTTCTGAATGTCACTATGTTCTTGTTTGCCAAATCTATACTGACAAAACTGTTGTGGCGTAGTCTATTGCTGACTGATCTACATCATGGTCACCCGATGTGTGGCGTATGGGTGTAGTAATACTCATAAAGACCATGTCAGCCTGCATAAATTCCCAGAGAGATGCAACCATGCACAAAGCATGGGATGACGCTGTTCACAGGACATGGAGCGACTGGAAAGGTGCCTCTAGTAGTAGCAGTTAATGCAGTTCTCATTTCACTGAGGACAGTAATGAAACAGAATACTTATTAATGAAGCAGTTTGGATTGCACAGCAGACGATGTTTGAAGGCTGATGCTGTCCCTACAATCTTCAGAAAATCCTCCTGTTCCAGGTTCTTTGAGAGCAATTCTGAAACATCTCAGAATCTCAGCAGCAGCAGCTAAGCTTGAACGCATGCAGGTACAGTATGTCAACTATAATGTAACACAGTTCATGATAGCTGTACCAGTGCTGAACAGTGCTAATGCACGTGTGCACTGCCACTCACCACGCCAAATACCCTTTGTCTGGAGCTACCTCTGGTCTTGGAGGGTCACATGGGTTGATGACAATTGAGCATCTCAGTGAAGGCTCTCCTCCTCCTCCGAGGTAGGGAGGTTTAGAATATCAGTGTGCTATTGGCTTATGGTGGTATCCGTTCACCAGTGCATGCTGGACAGTCACATTGCATTCAGCCGTGGGCTGATGTCAGCCTAAATGACCATGGGGGATGATGATCTTGTGTCCCAGGGACAGCTGTCGTGCGGGGAGGAGGGTATGGAATGCCGCTGTGCTTTGTGGCTCATGGTTGTATCAGTTCTACAGTCACATTGTGTGTGGTCATGTGCTGATGTCTGCCTGGTCAACCTGTGGGATAATGATCTAGCATTCCAGGAATGGCTCTCCTCATGCAGAAAGGGGTGGATGGGAATACTGCTGTGCTTTTGGCTCCTGGCGTAATCTGGTCTCCGGTGCTGGTCAGCTGGTCACAGTGTTGGAAGCCGCAGGCTGAACTCAGATGTGCTGTGTGAGGTAGCGTGCATAGCACTATCCATGACATCATTGTATGCCTGCATTGTGGGTGTGAATCATGTACCCAAAAAGCATCTGTACAGTAGCAGCACATGTTTTTTAAGTGTCGTGTTGCATAAATCTTTTCGCCGGTTTCCTCTCACATCTTCTTTCTGAAACAAGCATTAATGAAAGTGCAAAGGATGACTTGACATTGTGTTGAAAGTGTCACCTGACCATTCATAATTTGCTCAGTACACCAACAGTTTCATAAGTGCGATAAGACACTGCAGCCCAGGAGTGTAGCAGGAAGGGAATGCAGTTCCCGAATGCTTGAAGTAGCTCATCCAGTCACTTGTGCCTCACAATGCACCTGAGATGCATGAATGACATGATATCCCCATGGTCTGTGGTTGGTTATAGCACACCTATATCATGACAGACCATGGGCCCAATTCTCAGAGCCCTGCGTCTGATGCAAGGTGCTTGCACTGAATAGATATGGTGCAAGGTGCACCTTGCATCCAGAGCTGCCTCCACACAATTCACAAAGGTGGCCTACATCGACCGCAGGCTGACTGCCCCAAACGGGCCTTGCACCATCCCTGCACCCAGAGTTGGGCTGCGACAAGGTGCAAGAGGCACTGCGGCAGCCACAAGCTGCCACAGCCTGGGCACGGGGTTCACAAACTGCGCCCTGAAGGCAGAATTCTAAGTACCCTTAGACCAGTCAGGGCTGGTCTAAGGGGACTTATAATATGTTCTGCTGGGTGCAACCCCTGTATGCGGCACTATGCCGCAGTCCTACAGTTGTGCCAGGGCCCATGCCATGTCCATGGTACTGTACACCACCACCATCCCCTATGCAGCCCATGGTACATGTGATAATACTGTCCCCTCCCCACCCCGAACCCTGATGCTGCCCCAGTACATTTACTGCTAGTGCCACCCACATGGTGGAATAGTGCCACACCACCCCAACAGGTAGTGCCCACCCCATCCCCAGATAGAGCAGGGGACCAGCATAGCCCTCCACACATCTCCACAGAGGTCACTGACTGCCCAGAATGTGCAGCGGACTGTACCATGTACACGCTAATATTAGCGTGTACACTGTACAGTCCGCTGTACATTCCAGGCAGTCAGGGACCTCCACAGAGATGTGTGGAGGGCTATGCTGGTCACCTGCTCTATCTGGGGATGGGGTGGGCACTATCTCTTGGGGTGGGGGGGCTGGACCACCACTGGGAGGGTCACTGGCCTGCATTTGGGCCATTGGGATAGGGGGTACCAACTGGGCATTGCCGCAAGGGGCTTGCAGCACACCCCATCCATGCGCCATGCATTGGATGTATGGGAGGTGCTGCCACGCGTAAGGGGACTTGGGCTCCGGGACATGTCCCATACCTGAATCACGTGCAGGGTCCCTAGCGCAGAGGAGCTTTGGCGCAAGCTGCAGTTTGCTGCAGCTTGTGTCGAACGCAGCCCCCTTTGAGAATAGGGCCTGATGTGTGTAACTAGCCATTAATGCACACTAGTGGTGCATTGTGATTCATGAGTTCACATCATGAATGACTTCAATTGGAATTTAATTGCAGTAATGTACTGATACCCCCATTGGCTGTACTTGTTTATGGCATTTATAAAATTTGCAATTGAAATCACCAAAAAAGAAATTGGCCAGCTTTTTTACAGTCTGCACAGCAAGTGTCAGTCTATCGGGTGTCCGCTTACACTTTTTGTGTGGTCATGTCTGGTTGTGAAAATCCATTAATGGTCATATTTAGTTTCTGTGGCAGTGGTTCAGGTTCAAACACAATACCTGTTAATATCACACAACAAGAGGACAAAGACGTTATTCTATGGAGTTACACAAGGTATGTAGTATCAGTACCTCCGCTACCCACATAGCGGGTCACTCATTGGATCTGGTGTTCCTTCTGGGGATAGAGATCAGTCAGTTGGTCTGATCATCACACCATGGGGTTCAGTTTCAGGGCTCCCCCCAATGGACCTGCCCCTACGGAGATGGTCCAGTACCGTCCTTTAAGGGGGGTTACCCCAGATGGTCTATTGGCAGTCCTGGACCTATCAGGATTGTTGGGTGAATGCATGAGTCCAGGAGATCTTGTACTGGCCTATAATAAGGCAGTGAGAGATGCCCTGGATGTGACTGCTCCTGTATGAGTTCGGTCACTCACTCTTCGCCCAAGGACCCCTTGGCTTGATGGTTTCTTTAAGGAGTTGAGACGAGTTGGTCCAAGAATGGAGAGCACATGGTGGAAATCCAGCCTGGATGCTGACAGGCTTAGATTGATGAAACATTATAAGGGCTATCAATCAGAAATCACCCATAAGAAGGCAGAATTCCTGTCCAGGAAGATTTCTGCCACACACAATCAACTGGCTCAGCTCTTCCGGACTGTCAACAGATTGTGCAATCCAATCTGTCTTCAGTCCGGGGGAGCCTTTTCTCAGGCTAAATGTGAGGAGCTTGCTCGATTCTTTGCAGACAAGGTTGCCAGCATCAGGTCCGTTATCAGCCCAGCTCTCCCTATGAGGGTTTGCGGAGGTCGACGGGAGTTGGGGAGCACTTAGTCTGTCTGGACGGACTTTAGCTGGCCAGAATTCATGGACATTGTAAAGATCGTCCAGACTTTGTGCCCAACCAGTTGTAGTTTGGATCAGGGCCCTACTCCCCTATTAGTGGGTTGTGTAGATGTTATCTGCCCGATCCTAATTGAAATTGCCTGGAGTTCCTTGGGGGGGGGTCTTCCCTAACCACTCCTTAAAAAACCCTCCTTGGATCCCAACTGTCCAGCTAACTACTGTCCTGTCTCTAACCTGCCTTTTGGGGGTAAGGTTATTGAGAAGGTGGTTGCGTTGCAACAGGACGATCACCTTGTGACCCACAATGTCTATGAAGCTCTCCAGTCTGGATTTAGGAAGAGACATAGCACTGAGACTGCATTTGTCTGAGTACTAAATTAACTCCTAATAGTGAGAGATCAAAAGGCTCGTACCATCTTGATCCTTCTTGATCTCTCCGCAGCATTCAACACTGTAGACCATGGTCTGCTCTTGGAGTCCTTGCGGCTCCTTTGTGGGCTGCCAGGTACAGTCCTCAAATGATTTTGATCTTTCCTCGTGGACAGGTCTCAGAGGGTGGTCACTGGAATTTATTCCTCTGACGCCCTCCCCCTATCCTGCAGGGTGCTGCAGGGCTCCATATAGTTGCCCATGTTATTTGCAGTGTATATGCTGCCGTTGGGAGATATCATCAGGCGATACGGTTGGAGTTTTCACTGCTATACAGATGATACTCATCTGTATATGTCCTTTCTGCCCAGACAGACTGATACAGTCTTTGTGCTAAATAACTGCATCGCCAAAATCAAGGATTGGATGTGCAGCAGCTGGCTAAGACTGAATCCAGACAAGACTGAAGTGCTGGTAGTGGGCCCAGGTCATCCAGGGGTGGGTTTGGGGGCTGGGCAGGCATCAGGCTTATGACTTGATGGTGTTCAGCTCACTACCACAGACGGGATGCATAACCTGGCGTTATTTTTGATGATAACCTGACCCTGAAATCTCAGGTGTCGGCTGTGGTCAAGTCCTCACTTTACCATCTGAAGAATATGACTCGGGTGAAACGCCTGGTTCTTTCAGATGACCTTCCAACACTGGTCCATGCCTTCATTACCACCCACCTTGACTACTGCAATGCCCTCTACCTAGGGTTTCCTGGGGTTGATATCCACTGCTTGCAGCTAGTGCAGAACGCTGTGGTCATGCTTTTGACTGGTACATCAAGGACCAGTCATATTACACCTGTGCTGCGCGGACTGTATTGGCTGCCTGTTCAGTGGTGGATCACCTTTAAGAATGGCTTGCTAACTTTTAAAGCCCTGCATAAACAGAGACCCAGCAACCTGAAAGATCTCCTAAGTCCCTACTGCCCCCCTCATTCTCTCCGATCCGCCGACGAGGGATTGCTAGAGATTCCCAGGATTTGTTTAAAATCTTCTGGTGCCCATGCTTTTTCTTTTGCAGCACCCTCCCTCTGAAATTCTCTACCTAGTCATTTAAGAGAGTGCCGGACCATCAACAGTTTTAAATCTAGGCTGAAGACATATCTTTTTAATCTGGCCTTCCCTGATGAATTTTAATTCATAGCTATGTTTGTTATTTTAGTGTTACAATTTCTATGTTTGTATATTGTATTTTAAATGTGCAGCACCTTGGTTGTAGAAAGGCACTATACGGATAAAGTTTTACTTACTTACTTCATTACTGGTCATGTTTGAATATTAAGCAATATGCCACAACATGGCATGGGTGATGGCAGGACTTACCCACGTCCAGTGTTGTTTGCTCATGAGGTGAAACTGATTAACAAAACCACACCAGAAGAACCCATGTCCTGTCATAGAATATTGCCATTATACAATGTCGGAATAAAGGAGACAGAATTTATCATTTTGAGTTTCATGGGTTCCTGGTTAGCGTTCACAAACAATACGGTGGCCCGGTGGCTTGGAAGTCTGGTACCATGACTGGCTGGCACTTCTACCGTGGGTTAATGGCACAATTTACAGGTCGTAAATCATGTTAGCCAGCAAATCAGGAACTGAACATGTACTCCCTGGAGGAGAGGAGGGAGAGAGGGGATATGATAGAGACATACAAGTATCTTACAGGGAGGAACAGGGTGCAGAAAAACACTATTTTTAAGTGAAAAAGATGTTCCAGGACTAGAGGGCATGGGATGAAGTTGGAGGGAGGACGATTCAGAGGAAACATGAGAAAGAATTTCTTCACAGAACGGGGTGGTGGACAAGTGGAACACCCTGCCAGAGGAAGTGGTAGGGGCTGAAACAATCACGGGATTTAAGAATGCATGGGATAGACATAAAGGAATTCTGGAGGTCAGGGGTAAGGGGCAACAGACTTCTAGGAAAACAAACTGAACTTACAAGCTCAAATGGGCAGACTGGGTGGGCCATAGGCCCTTATCTGCCGACACTGTCTATGTATCTATGTATTACAATTTAAAATCATCCATACTTAGTCAGGGAAGGCCAAAGAAAATAAATACATCCTCAACATTGATTTAAAACTATTTATGGTCAGGCATTCTCTTAACCGATGAGGTAGAGAATTCTACAGGGTCGGTGCCACAAATGAAAAGGCACGAGCTCCAGAAGTTTTAAGACAAACCCTGGGAATCTCTAGCAATCCCTCATCGGTGGATTGGAAAGGGCGGTTGGGGAAGTAGGGAATCAGAAGATCTTTGAGGTAGTCAGGTCCCTGTTCACGTAGAGCTTTAAAGGTAAGCAAACCTACCGTATAGGTGATCCGCCACTGAACTGGCAGCCAGCGCAGACTGCGCAGCACAGGCGTAATATGACTGGTTCTAAAGGTACCTGTCAGCAGCCTGGCTGCAGCATTCTGCACTAGCTGCAGGCGGTGGATATCAACCCCTGACAGCCCTAGGAAGAGAGCATTGCAGTAGTCAAGATGGGTAGTAACGAAGGCATGGACCAAAGTTGGAAGGTCGCCCGGAGGAATCAGGTGTTTCACCCGGGCAATATTCCTCATGTGGCAAAATGAGGATTTAACCACGGCTGACACCTGAGACTTCAGGGTCAAACCATCGTCAAATATAACACCCAGGTTATGCACCCGATCTGAGATAATGAGCTGGACACTGTCCAGCCATAAGCCAGAGCCTTGCCCAGCACCAAAACCCACCCCCGGGTGACCCGGATCCACCACCAACACCTCAGTCTTATCTGGATTCAGTCTCAACCAACTCACGCTCATCCAGTCTTTAATCTCAGAGAGGCAGCTATTTAGCACAACCTGTCCAGGCACAAAGAACATCTACAGCTGAGTATCAACTGCATAGCAGTGAAAACTCAAGCTGTATCACCTGACGATATCTTCCAATGGCAGCATATACACTGTGAACAACATTGGTGCTAATATGGAACCCTGCGGCACCCCGCAGAACAGGGGGAGGGCATAAGAGGAATAAATTCCAGTGACCACCCTCTGAGACCTGCCTATGAGGAAAGATCAAAACCGTTCGAGGACTGTACCCGACAGTCCACAAAGGAGCCACAGGGTCTCCAAAAGCACCTCATAGTCCACAGTGTCAAAAGCAGCTGAGAGATCGAGAAGGACCAAGATGGTACGAGTCATTCGATCTTTCACCATTAGGAGATCATTTAACACCAGGACAAGGGTGGTCTCCATGCTATGCCTCTTCCTAAATCCAGACTGAAGAGCTTCATAGACACCGTCAGTTATTAAATGATTAACTGTCATGGATTCTGGGATCCCCACAACATTCGCATAACACTTGGGGTGCTCAGTCTCCGATTACAGAACTACACAACTTGAAGACTCGTCTCACTATATGTATATGCTCTATCTTAACTCTCCCGGGCCGTCTGTAACCTTCCCCAGGCGGGTGTCTTTTTACTGGTTGCCTTTTTTCACTATGTGACATGTAATACTCTTTGTGTTCCAAGTCCAATCTGTCACTGTACCTGTTATCCAAGCTTGTAACCCTCCCGGGTCGCACCTGAAAATAGGCACTTGGCTGTCTAGTGTGACTTACCCGGTCAACAAAAGCAAATAAATAAATAAACCACTTACGTAATGGAAAAAGAGTCTTACTTTCAATGACTGCTCTTATTGTGATAGCAAATTCTCTCACTGTAAGTATTACCTGAGCAACCGCTCCCGTCGTCACGGGCCAAAAACCACACCACTGGGTTTTGTCTTAACGTCGCTTTATTTGATCAAACCTTACACATGCATGCGGGACTTCTGCAAAGGAGAAGGTCTCCAATTACAATTTACAGCAGCTTTTTATAAGCTAGATTCTGCACTTCTTATCTTGAAAATACCAACATTTCAGTATAAGCCAATCACAAAACAGAATAACAAGTTGATACCAATGTATGATGTACTTTTCCACTGCTTATTTCATTTTTTACCCAATACTTCTTGATACATATGCCTGGGTCAATCTGACCTGAGTGAGACAATGAGTTTTTACTCACACCATAGCAACATACAACAACGCAAAGCTTGTCTTCAATGCCTCAACATGCTGTTATCTTATATTTTGCCCAAGCATGTTATTCAGGCTGGTACAACCAGTTCTGCCCAGTTTTATCTTGCTTTCTGTTTCTACAAATGTACCTCAAGTAACCTCAGTAACATTCTATAACCCTGAAAAACATGAGCTCAGAAATTTCTACTACATTCATTATGACTTTGTTACAGCATGGCTTTCAAAGCAAGCATAGCTTCAAGGCATATAATAGCAAATACAGCTTTAGGATATATAAAATTCCTCACACTCTCCCCCCTTTTGATACTATGTATCAACTGACCGATCCCTTTTTACTTTGTCTCACTTTATATTTTGGTCACAATCTGGCTCGTTTTGTAATGGAAACACCCCCTCCAGTTTAATGGGGTCCTTTTGTTCGGGTTGTAGCAAGGGGGCAGGTGGGTGGCGTCCCGTGACACCATTGTGTTGCACAGGCATCGTAGGAGAAGTTTGATTAGGACAGTCAGTAGCCAGAGTGCCAATATGACCACTTACAAGTACTGTCACCCAATGGAGAAGAGTAGCACCCCAGTCACCAACTACGCTTGTAAGCCATGACCATGGGTCCCATATTTATGTGTAGCAAGCTTAGAAAAAATGCAAGGCTGGAATTTCCCAAGAAACTATGACAGCATAGCCTGGACACCTGTACATTAATACATTTTCATAATTAAAGTTTTTTATACATGTTGTAGCTACAATTTCTGAGACATCCGTAATCAAATTTTTGGTTACTGAGATGTACCTGACATTTTGCCAAGACAGGGGAGTTATTCTCATCCTTGGAGGGGAAAGCAAATGGTGACAGAATAGTATATTTGTTTTAAATAACTTTTGTTTTGGGAGCCAGAAAGCATATGAGAGAAGTGACTAGCTTGCTACAAATGTCAAAGTAACCTTGTACCAGCAACCAAATGAGGTATCTCATTATTTCTTATCAGTTTTCTGTTAAACATATTTTTGTTTTTAACACAAGAGAATTATATGATGAGAAACTTTTAACAGTCAAGGCTAAACACAGCTGTGTGCATCTCTCAGCCACAGCCTCATCTTATGCTTTCAGCTATTTTCTTCACTGTATAGAATCTTACAATTAACCCTTTTAAAGTCTTACACACACATATATTAAGTGACATGGTGGTATTTAGCCACTTGCAGTCTTTTGCTACTAGATATACTAATTTACATGTTGGCATCATTTAGTCATTTACTAACCATTTTTACCTTTTACTAGCCCTTTAGCAATCTACACTAGCCATTTTACACCTTTTATTTCCTCAATTTTATGGTTAGCCAACTACATATTGTTGATAAAAGTTTGGTCACTGATTACTAAAACCTTGGCCACTGACCACTGTTAATAATTTCCACCCTGAAGATAGGAGGCCCCTGAGGGACTCGAACATTCTAAAATTGAACATAAATGTAAAGATATTAGTTATTAACTGAAGGTTAAAAAAAACTAAACATTTCTACTTTTAGACTGTTAGTCTAGGTGAATAGGTATATGATTTAAAACTGGTTGCCAGCATACAGATAGTCAAGGCATTTATAAAAAGCATCCTGTTTTGGAGTTGGTACAGGGGTGGTTACAGACGGAACACAAATCCTGGTACCAAGAGTGTGAGGGAATTTTTATATATCCTAAAGCTGTATTTGCTATTATATGCCTTGAAGCTATGCTTGCTTTGAAAGCCATGCTGTAACAAAGTCATAATGAATGTAGTAGACATTTCTGAGTTCATGTTTTTTACAGGGTTATAGAATGTTACTGAGGTTACTTGAGGTACATTTGTAGAAACAGAAAGCAAGATAAAACTGGTCAGAACTGGTTGTACCAGCCTGAATAACATGCTTGGGCAAAATATAAGATAACAGCATGTTGAGGCATTGAAGGCAAGCTTTGCGTTGTTGTATGTTGCTATGGTGTGAGTAAAAACTCATTGTCTCACTCAGGTCAGATTGACCCAGGCATATGTATCAAGAAATATTGGGTAAAAAATGAAATAAGCAGTGGAAAAGTACATCATACATTGGTATCAACTTGTTATTCTGTTTTGTGATTGGCTTATACTGAAATGTTGGTATTTTTCAAGATAAGAAGTGCAGAATCTAGCTTATAAAAAAGCTGCTGTAAATTGTAATCGGAGACCTTCTCCTTTGCAGAAGTCCCGCATGCATGTGTAAGGCTTGATCAAATAAAGCGACGTTAAGACAAAACCCAGTGGTGTGGTTTTTGCCCCGTGACGACGGGAGCGGTTGCTCAGGTAATACTTACAGTGAGAGAATTTGTGATCACAGTTTTGGCATAGTCGGCAGGATAAGAAAGCTGAAAAGACAATCAAAAGAATGAATATGTGTGGACATACATACACAACTTTACCCTCCAGCTTAACTGATTACTTGCTGAGGGCAGAAACCCTTGTACCAATAACAGGTGTGAGATTTAATTGTTTGCACTAGAAAAAAGCAAAAGGGCTTGGGCTGGGTTATGCTGTTAAAATACCTTGGGTCTTTTTAAAACCTGTAAATAAGAAACAATTATTGGCAAATACACATTTTCCTTATTTACCCCTCTGGGGGAACAGTGATGTACCTTGCAACCTTTGTGGGTATTACACTGGAAGGGAGGAAGTGAGGAAGGGTAGCTTACCCCCTTCCCCCAAGTTCCTACTGGTGGAAGAGACAACTCAAATACTGTAGCAATAAAAAGGTTAGCTGTGGATGGTGACATGATCCCCACCTACTACACTTTAAATTATAACAAGATAATATTACAATTAGTTTAGTAAGTTTCATACCTTACTATAAAGATGGGGAACTTCTTTTTCTGTAGAAGAAAGAGAAGAAACACAGACAAACAACAAAATACTAAACCTACACAAGTTTAAAAATAAAACAAGATTATTTCCATAGGATAAAAAGCCAAGCGTCGCCCTGTCCCTTATCCTAAGCATGACAAAATGTCAGCTGAGTTTATAAAAGATCCGGATTAATGGTAATACCGTACGTACGTATCTCTTAAAATGCATTTTAAAAAGAAAAAATGATTACACCATGGTCACACATAAAAACAAAAGCCATTGTTTTTAACTGTAGATGGTAAACTCTCAAAAACAGCTGTAATAGTCCTTTTTCAAAAGTGTACTGCATAAATATATAAAAAAAAATAATATAATAAAAAAAGTATGGGGATATGATGAATAATTCTCCCCTTCCAGCTGGAGTATTGCCTGTGTTGGCTGCAAGTCAGAAGTAGTGAGAAGAGAAGAAAAGTTTGTTCCTCTTCACTTAGAATACTAGTTTTGCAATAAAAATCAAATGACATGGTTCACTCTTGGTGTGTTTCATGAAAACATACATTTTGTGTGAAAAGTTGTGCTTTAGGTATGGAATACACATCAAGTTTGAACTGGTAGTAACATAAAATGTTGAAACACAGGAAGGTCAAATAACGTGCAAAAGGTCACAGTGTGCATGCAAGGGTCGTTCAAACCCAGTTATTTTTATTTTTTTTTAGTGTCCTTGAACACTACTGATATTAAATATCTTTAAATAATAATAGAGCACACAATAAAACTGCTGGCCAAGACAGTACACACACATACACATACACAAAAAGAAATACTTAACACAAAATAAGACTGACATTATTTGACACCAATTTGCTGAGGTAATGCCCATAGTTTCATTAGAAAACTGTACGTGTTTTAGATATATGTGCTGCCTCCCCCTGTCTTGTAACACTGACAATTTTTTTTTTTAAACCAACAAATTTATACATATCTCCATGCCAAATTTTTCCAGAACAAAACACTTTTTAAACACATTCTAACTCCTTTAAAATGCAGTACAACACACCATCTGTAAGTGAACACATCTAGTATAACATGGTTACACCTTCTGGGGCATAGCCAAAATATGGCACTCTGCCATTTTGCACAAAGTTTCTGGTTTTAACTAGAAGTATGATAAAGCCATTTATAGCTGTTAACACATTACATTTTCACCTAGCAGTGGCTTGGCACGTTGCTTGAAACTACAAATTTTTTGCACATTGCAATATATAGACGCATAACTCTTCACCATCAACACTAACTGCTCCAACCAACAACTACATACAAAAGTTCTTCACTGACCCTATCTAGGCAGCACAAATGTTCCATTAAAATAAAACCAATTAAAACAGTCAGCTATGAGGCAAAGAAGCTTCTTCTCTTTTTTTTTTACTGTAACATGTTGTGCAATCAAGGCAGTCAATCCTATCTCAACCTTGACAACAGAACATAATTACAGAACACAGATATAAGCTAGAAAATATGCACGAACGATGGAGCATTACCTTGTTTAGTATATGTATTACAGAAATAAAACAGACAGACATAAAACAACTTTGAATAAAAATTCAGACTTACCCGTGCCAAGGTATTTTCCTTCTTCTTTTCCGATACACTAGTCTGAGTAAGAAAACTGACTGCAGGACCTTCATGATAATTTCCAAACACTGCAGCTATTAACCCTTTCAAAGGTTTTAACCTTTCAAAGGTTTTCTTTTGGCCATTTTAGTAACCTGCCAAACCAAGTCTTTTTCCAGAGCTCTGGTTTGCAGTTTAAAAACAAAACAAAAAAATCTCTAACAGTACTAGGTTGAGATCCATCTGGTAGAGGTCCCCAGTACTTGGGTTTGGGATCAAATGTTTCAGCTTCTATAGGAGGCAAGGGGACTTGAAATTGATACAGAAAAACTTGAAACTACACAGACAGGCAACATGGGGGGGGGAGGATTTTCAAATCATCCCGTCTGTAGTCACCTACTGTGTGTACATCCACAGTAGTTTATTTTTCTTTCTCTAGATGTTGCTTATCTAACGTTATTTATCAGCCGCTGCTTTTCTCCTAAAGCAGCCTGAACTGTGAAAGCCATCATTGGCTCTAACAGTATATACTTGCAGCAAGCACAAATTACAAGTACAAAGGGCAGTGCAGTTGCTCTTGTAATTTGTTTGGCCAAACTTGTCAAACAGATTTTGCGGTCCAGATAATACTAACTCTGGACCCAGCTATTTTTTTCCTTGTTTCCCATATTATCTAGGCCTGTCCTTTATAGTGCACACTCGCTCCAAAGGTATTCTTTGTACTTACAGTGATGATGAGTGTCGCCGTCCCTAGGCCACGTCCTGATGGGGTTCCACAAAATGTCCTTCTTTTTGTCCAAGGAAACAACCCGATCATGAGGTGACACAGACCGAAGAACTCATCCTGCCGACTACGCAAAACTGTGATCACAAATTCTCTCACTGTAAGTATTACCTGAGCAACCGCTCCTGCGTCACGGGCAAAACCACACCACTGGGTTTTGTCTTAACGTCAGCTTTATTTGATCAAACTTACACATGCATGCGGACTTCTGCAAAGGAGAAGGTCTCCAATTACAATTTACAGCAGCTTTTATAAGCTAGATTCTGCACTTCTTATCTTGAAAAATACCAACATTTCAGTATAAGCCAATCACAAAACAGAATAACAAGTTGATACCAATGTATGATGTACTTTTCCACTGCTTATTTCATTTTTACCCAATACTTCTTGATACATATGCCTGGTCAATCTGACCTGAGTGAGACAATGAGTTTTACTCACACCATAGCAACATACAACAACGCAAAGCTTGTCTTCAATGCCTCAACATGCTGTTATCTTATATTTTGCCCAAGCATGTTATTCAGGCTGGTACAACCAGTTCTGCCCAGTTTTATCTTGCTTTCTGTTTCTACAAATGTACCTCAAGTAACCTCAGTAACATTCTATAACCCTGTAAAAAACATGAGCTCAGAAATTTCTACTACATTCATTATGACTTTGTTACAGCATGGCTTTCAAAGCAAGCATAGCTTCAAGGCATATAATAGCAAATACAGCTTTAGGATATATAAAAATTCCCTCACACTCTCCCCCCTTTTGATACTATGTATCAACTGACCGATCCCTTTTTACTTTGTCTCACTTTATATTTTGGTCACAATCTGGCTCGTTTTGTAATGGAAACACCCCCTCCAGTTTAATGGGGTCCTTTTGTTCAGGTTGTAGCAAGGGGGCAGGTGGGTGGCGTCCCGTGACACCATTGTGTTGCACAGGCATCGTAGGAGAAGTTTGATTAGGACAGTCAGTAGCCAGAGTGCCAATATGACCACTTACAAGTACTGTCACCCAATGGAGAAGAGTAGCACCCCAGTCACCAACTACGCTTGTAAGCCATGACCATGGGTCCCATATTTATGTGTAGCAAGCTTAGAAAAAAATGCAAGGCTGGAATTTCCCAAGAAACTATGACAGCATAGCCTGGACACCTGTACATTAATACATTTTCATAATTAAAGTTTTTTATACATGTTGTAGCTACAATTTCTGAGACATCCCGTAATCAAATTTTTTGGTTACGAGATGTACCTGACATTTTGCCAAGACAGGGAGTTATTCTCATCCTTGGAGGGAAAGCAAATGGTGACAGAATAGTATATTTGTTTTAAATAACTTTGTTTTGGGAGCCAGAAAGCATATGAGAGAAGTGACTAGCTTGCTACAAATGTCAAAG
Source organism: Neoceratodus forsteri (assembly GCA_016271365.2). Taxonomy (NCBI): domain Eukaryota; kingdom Metazoa; phylum Chordata; order Ceratodontiformes; family Ceratodontidae; genus Neoceratodus; species Neoceratodus forsteri. Next base: position 366,033,167 of record JADMNL010000025.1, on the reverse strand, counting down.
TAACCTTGTACCAGCAACCAAATGAGGTATCTCATTATTTCTTATCAGTTTTCTGTTAAACATATTTTTTTTTTAACACAAGAGAATTATATGATGAGAAACTTTTAACAGTCAAGGCTAAACACAGCTGTGTGCATCTCTCAGCCACAGCCTCATCTTATGCTTTCAGCTATTTTCTTCACTGTATAGAATCTTACAATTAACCCTTTTAAAGTCTTACACACACATATATTAAGTGACATGGTGGTATTTAGCCACTTGCAGTCTTTTGCTACTAGATATACTAATTTACATGTTGGCATCATTTAGTCATTTACTAACCATTTTTACCTTTTACTAGCCCTTTAGCAATCTACACTAGCCATTTTACACCTTTTTATTTCCTCAATTTTATGGTTAGCCAACTACATATTGTTGATAAAAGTTTGGTCACTGATTACTAAAACCTTGGCCACTGACCACTGTTAATAATTTCCACCCTGAAGATAGGAGGCCCCTGAGGGACTCGAACATTCACAAAAATTGAACATAAATGTAAAGATATTAGTTATTAACTGAAGGTTAAAAAAAACTAAACATTTCTACTTTTAGACTGTTAGTCTAGGTGAATAGGTATATGATTTAAAACTGGTTGCCAGCATACAGATAGTCAAGGCATTTATAAAAGCATCCTGTTTTGGAGTTGGTACAGGGGTAGGTTACAGACGGAACACAAATCCTGGTACCAAGAGTGTGAGGGAATTTTTATATATCCTAAAGCTGTATTTGCTATTATATGCCTTGAAGCTATGCTTGCTTTGAAAGCCATGCTGTAACAAAGTCATAATGAATGTAGTAGACATTTCTGAGTTCATGTTTTTTACAGGGTTATAGAATGTTACTGAGGTTACTTGAGGTACATTTGTAGAAACAGAAAGCAAGATAAAACTGGTCAGAACTGGTTGTACCAGCCTGAATAACATGCTTGGGCAAAATATAAGATAACAGCATGTTGAGGCATTGAAGGCAAGCTTTGCGTTGTTGTATGTTGCTATGGTGTGAGTAAAAACTCATTGTCTCACTCAGGTCAGATTGACCCAGGCATATGTATCAAGAAATATTGGGTAAAAAATGAAATAAGCAGTGGAAAAGTACATCATACATTGGTATCAACTTGTTATTCTGTTTTGTGATTGGCTTATACTGAAATGTTGGTATTTTTCAAGATAAGAAGTGCAGAATCTAGCTTATAAAAAGCTGCTGTAAATTGTAATCGGAGACCTTCTCCTTTGCAGAAGTCGCATGCATGTGTAAGGCTTGATCAAATAAGCCGTTAAGACAAAACCCAGTGGTGTGGTTTTGCCCGTGACGACGGGAGCGGTTGCTCAGGTAATACTTACAGTGAGAGAATTTGTGATCACAGTTTTGGCATAGTCGGCAGGATAAGAAAGCTGAAAAGACAATCAAAAGAATGAATATGTGTGGACATACATACACAACTTTACCCTCCAGCTTAACTGATTACTTGCTGAGGGCAGAAACCCTTGTACCAATAACAGGTGTGAGATTTAATTGTTTGCACTAGAAAAAGCAAAAGGGCTTGGGCTGGGTTATGCTGTTAAAATACCTTGGGTCTTTTAAAACCTGTAAATAAGAAACAATTATTGGCAAATACAATTTTCCTTATTTACCCTCTGGGGAACAGTGATGTACTTGCAACCTTTGTGGGTATTACACTGGAAGGGAGGAAGTGAGGAAGGGTAGCTACCCCTTCCCCAAGTTCCTACTGGTGGAAGAGACAACTCAAATACTGTAGCAATAAAAGGTTAGCTGTGGATGGTGACATGTCCCCACCTACTACACTTTAAATTATAACAAGATAATATTACAATTAGTTTAGTAAGTTTCATACCTTACTATAAAGATGGGAACTTCTTTTCTGTAGAAGAAAGAAGAAAACACAGACAAACAACAAAATACTAAACCTACACAAGTTTAAAAATAAAACAAGATTATTTCCATAGGATAAAAGAAGCCAAGCGTCCCTGGGTTCCCTTATCCTAAGCATGACAAAATGTCAGCTGAGTTTATAAAAGATCCGGATTAATGGTAATACCGTACGTACGTATCTCTTAAAATGCATTTTAAAAAGAAAAAATGATTACACCATGGTCACACATAAAAACAAAAAGCCATTGTTTTAACTGTAGATAGTAAACTCTCAAAACAGCTGTAATAGTCCTTTTTCAAAAGTGTACTGCATAAATATATAAAAAAATAATATAATAAAAAATATGGGGATATGATGAATAATTCTCCCCTTCCAGCTGGAGTATTGCCTGTGTTGGCTGCAAGTCAGAAGTAGTGAGAAGAGAAGAAAAGTTTGTTCCTCTTCACTTAGAATACTAGTTTTGCAATAAAAATCAAATGACATGGTTCACTCTTGGTGTGTTTCATGAAAACATACATTTTGTGTGAAAAGTTGTGCTTTAGGTATGGAATACACATCAAGTTTGAACTGGTAGTAACATAAAATGTTGAAACACAGGAAGGTCAAATAACGTGCAAAAGGTCACAGTGTGCATGCAAGGGTCGTTCAAACCCAGTTATTTTAATTTTTTTTTAGTGTCCTTGAACACTACTGATATTAAATATCTTTAAATAATAATAGAGCACACAATAAAACTGCTGGCCAAGACAGTACACACATACACATACACAAAAAAATACTTAACACAAAATAAGACTGACATTATTTGACACCAATTTGCTGAGGTAATGCCCATAGTTTCATTAGAAAACTGTCGTGTTTTAGATATATGTGCCTGCCCCTGTCTTGTAACACTGACAATTTTTTTTAAACCAACAAATTTATACATATCTCCATGCCAAATTTTTCCAGAACAAAACACTTTTTAAACACATTCTAACTCCTTTAAAATGCAGTACAACACACCATCTGTAAGTGAACACATCTAGTATAACATGGTTACACCTTCTGGGGCATAGCCAAAATATGGCACTCTGCCATTTTGCACAAAGTTTCTGGTTTTAACTAGAAGTATGATAAAGCCATTTATAGCTGTTAACACATTACATTTTCACCTAGCAGTGGCTTGGCACGTTGCTTGCAAACTACAAATTTTTTTGCACATTGCAATATATGACGTCATAACTCTTCACCATCAACACTAACTGCTCCAACCAACAACTACATACAAAAGTTCTTCACTGACCCTATCTAGGCAGCACAAATGTTCCATTAAAAATAAAACCAATTAAAACAGTCAGCTATGAGGCAAAGAAGCTTCTTCTCTTTTTTTTTACTGTAACATGTTTGTGCACGAAAACAGTCAATCCTATCTCATAACCTTGACAACAGAACATAATTACAGAACACAGATATAAGCTAGAAAATATACCACGAACGATGGAGCATTACCTTGTTTAGTATATGTATTACAGAAATAAAACAGACAGACATAAAACAACTTTGAATAAAAATTCAGACTTACCCGGTGCCAAGGTATTTTCCTTCTTCTTTTCCGATACACTAGTCTGAGTAAGAAAACTGACTGCAGGACCTTCATGATAATTTCCAAACACTGCAGCTATTAACCCTTTCAAAGGTTTTAACCCTTTCAAAGGTTTTCTTTTGGCCATTTTAGTAACCTGCCAAACCAAGTCTTTTTCCAGAGCTCTGGTTTGCAGTTTAAAAACAAAACAAAAAAATCTCTAACAGTACTAGGTTGAGATCCATCTGGTAGAGGTCCCCAGTACTTGGGTTTGGGATCAAATGTTTCAGCTTCTATAGGAGGCAAGGGGACTTGAAATTGATACAGAAAAACTTGAAACTACACAGACAGGCAACATGGGGGAGGATTTTCAAATCATCCCGTCTGTAGTCACCTACTGTGTGTACATCCACAGTAGTTTATTTTTCTTTCTCTAGATGTTGCTTATCTAACGTTACTTAATCAGCCGCTGCTTTTCTCCTAAAAGCAGCCTGAACTGTGAAAGCCATCATTGGCTCTAACAGTATATACTTGCAGCAAGCACAAATTACAAGTACAAAGGGCAGTGCAGTTGCCCTTGTAATTTGTTTGGCCAAACTTGTCAAACAGATTTTGCCGGTCCAGATAATACTAACTCTGGACCCAGCTATTTTTTTCCTTGTTTCCCATATTATCTAGGCCTGTCCTTTATAGTACACTCTCGCTCCAAGGTATTCTTGTACTTACAGTGATGATGAGTGTCGCCGGCCCCTAGGCGTCACGTCCTGATGGGGTTCCACAAAAATGTCCTTCTTTTTGTCCAAGGGAAACAACCCGATCATGAGGTGACACAGACCGAAGAACTCATCCTGCCGACTACGCCAAAACTGTGATCACAAATTCTCTCACTGTAAGTATTACCTGAGCAACCGCTCCCGTCGTCACGGGGCAAAAACCACACCACTGGGTTTTGTCTTAACATCGCTTTATTTGATCAAACCTTACACATGCATGCGGGACTTCTGCAAAGGAGAAGGTCTCAATTACAATTTACAGCAGCTTTTTATAAGCTAGATTCTGCACTTCTTATCTTGAAAAATACCAACATTTCAGTATAAGCCAATCACAAAACAGAATAACAAGTTGATACCAATGTATGATGTACTTTTCCACTGCTTATTTCATTTTTTACCCAATACTTCTTGATACATATGCCTGGGTCAATCTGACCTGAGTGAGACAATGAATTTTTACTCACACCATAGCAAAATACAACAACGTAAAGCTTGCCTTCAATGCCTCAACGTGCTGTTATCTTATATTTTGCCCAAGCATGTTATTCAGGCTGGTACAACCAGTTCTGACCAGTTTTATCTTGCTTTCTGTTTCTACAAATGTACCTCAAGTAACCTCAGTAACATTCTATAACCCTGTAAAAAACATGAACTCAGAAATTTCTACTACATTCATTATGACTTTGTTACAGCATGGCTTTCAAAGCAAGCATAGCTTCAAGGCATATAATAGCAAATATAGCTTTAGGATATATAAAAATTCCCTCACACTATCCAAACATGCTCTTAATACTGCAGTGAACAACACTTTGTCAGAATAACTGCGATTGTTTCTCACGTGCAGCACATCACATTTCACTCATTGTCACAGTACTTCTTTCCCGGAAGTGATTGATTATTGCTTCCATGGTAGTGGAAATGCACTGGTCCATTGATCATGAAACGGGACATCCAGAATGGATTGTTGGAATAAATTTATTTGCCTGCGTTGCTGTGTTGAAACATTCTCTCTTCCCTGGACGTGTCACTGCCGAAATCAGGACTTGTTACTGAGCCGTTACCGATTTCAGGATCTGGTGGCAGTATTGGTTGGGTGTGTATGGGGGCCCTTGGTACGTATTCTGCACTTCGTTTTCCTACATTTTGTGGTGAATCACTGCTGCACAATAATGAGCGGGTCATTAATTGAGATGCCTCTGTTGTACTGTTAGTCCTGTCAGTCTCTTTGGTCAAAAAAAAAAAATAAAATAAAAATGATGCTGGGGTGCTACTTTTGCTGACCATGTCTGTCGAACATGCTCTCGTGCTTAATATTTCTGACTTTTTCTTTCGATTATTCAGTGCTGGAGATGAATAACTGTGGAGACTGGTCTCTCATCTATGGCCCATCACTGACATTATCTCCCTAGATGCGAGACCAGCCTCCGACAGTATATGCACAGCTGTTGATCTCACTGAATGATTTGTGTACCTTTGGGACAACTCTGCATCATAAGATATCTGTGCCACCATCGCCCCTAGATAGTTCCGTCCCATGGGTTGATTTGAAAACGATATCTCTCTATTCTGCAGTTTCTCTTGAGACACTTTAAGTGGATGCAGATAGAAGGCTTCAGCATTTCTGGGACACCGCTGGCAATATTGTTTGAAAACTCGTCATTATCTGGTATGGAATACAGTACTCCTCGGTATAATTCTTTGTTTATTTCATTGATAGCACTGTGATTCTTAGTGGCCTCGTTAAAGGCTACAGATATGAATTCTCGACCACATTCATCCACCTTCACAGTAAAACTGCTGTGTTTCAGATCTCCGATTCCTTCCCTTCCTCTGCGTGCTAACCGCAGCTGCATCTCGAACTAGAATCGATGAACCATGCCGTAAGCAGTCTGGGGATTCAACTTCTCACATGACTGTATTTTCCTCAGATCTGTGTCTGTAATTCTGGGGTGGTGAGATGACTTATCTTTCCCTGCATGGTGATTCTCCTTCAACACTACTACAAACATATTGTTAGCATTTTTAAACTCTGGATCACTCGCAATGTTTATTTTGTGATTCACTTCTATACCATTCAGATATCTATTCAGACCTGCATGTATAGATATGAACGAGCTGATACTATCGGGGTGGCCATCCTCTGCTCTAACTGTTGCGTAGAACTTCCGCAGTACTTCAGCTAATGTGCTGACTTTTACTGTCTCAACATTCATGTTCTCCTTATTTGCTGACAACCAGTCTGACAGCACATTCAAGGCCCACACGGTTAGTTTGTGCGTGTTTGGCTCGTTCTTTTTCATCTCTAGCTGGTCAAGTTCTTCATGGGACATCTGTACATGCTTGCCATCTGTCACCAACTGAACTTTTTCTTTCAGACACTCTAAATGCTTTGTTTTGCTTTTCTTTTATAGGGGCACATGCACAGGATGCTCCAACATTGGCTCTGCTACTGTCTGCTCTGCTAACATCTCCTTACTTAGATGACTATCATTGTTCTCTCCCTCCCTCCCTTCCTCCACTGTCCTATGACACAACTGCTCTTCCTAGGGGAATCACTTGTGAAACAGACATTCACATATCTCTCTATCCCCATTACTCCACAAATAGAGAACGTTGTGAAAAAATGATCCATGTTTCTCTTTTTTTGCCATTTATCCACAGCGCTACAACTGCCTGCCAGTTCCAATTTTGCCACCTATCCACTCTTCCCACTCCATACATGATAAACGCATCGGTGCAACCTATACTATCCTTCGGGTGGGTAGGTGGGAAACAAAACCACTTGCACCTCATCTCCTTCACTACCCGTTTGACCTACTACCCTACGGAGCCGTGCTTATGTAGGAAATTAATGCTCGGCTCCGTTGCGATCATATGACCGCTTTCAGCAAATCAATTCTCATACTTCCTCCACTTCTATTAATGCCATGTTACAAGTGTAACCCCCCTACAAATGGAGGTTCCCAAAAAAGTCTTCCTTGAGCTTGCCTAAATGCTTACTGCTAGGCTGGTGTTCTGTGTTTTAGTAGATTAAATGTATTGCCAGAGAGTGCCTCTATAGACACTGTGCACTGTTTCTTTAAGAGCTGCCTGGATTGCAGTCATAATTAATCTGAGAGAGAGCTCTGTTAGAAGATGCACTTGTTTGCTGATCATTTGTTAGAGTAGTAATAATACTGCAGTTTGTTCTAACCTGCCTTCTTTGCAGCAAGGACTGTTCTGTTTATCTCCACCAACTTGGCCCAGGACTGTCAGAATGGGCCAATCAGTACTGTTGGGACTTTAAAATGGAGCCTGTCTACAGGGGCTTGGTGGAGTCAAAACTTGTGGGAGTTGTAGTTTTTGTATTTTGGTGCCTAAAATAACCTGGAGGGGGAGCCCTTGTTGTGACTGATAGACAGATCAGCCAACCGAACCTTTTGAATCTTGGGGAAATTCCCAAGCTGCTTGCAGCTAGTTTCAATTCTGAGTTGGGAAGTGAAGAGGTATCAGCTTGAATGCTTCAAGCAGCAGCCCCAGTGTAGATTCATGTGGGAGAACAGTGGAAAGGCCGGAGTTGTGGCCTGCATGCCAGCCTGCTGTCCCTGAGAGGGAACTTGTGCCTTTTTTGGACCGAATCCGAACTTGGAGAGCGAAGTAAGCCACTGAACTGTGACCAGGCTCCTACCTGAAGAAGACTGAAGATTTGTTGAATGCAATCGGCCTCTCTGGACTTCCAGCCACCTCTGAACTCCTGGATTGTGCAGAGACTCTGTAATTGCGACCGGAGAGCATTTTGCCTGATACAGTGGAATTTCCTTACATGTGAATGTGTTTTGCACTTATAGTGGATCGTGATTTGGTTCCCCACTGTGGTTTGAATTGTGTTCTGCTAGCTGGAAGCTGCATTAGAATTTCCTTACGTGTAAATATGCTGTGTGCTGCTAGTGGGTCGTGATTCGGTTCCCCACTGTGGTTTGAACTGTATTGTACTTGCTGGAAGCAGTATCCAGCCCCATGGACTGAATCCAAGGTCATCTCCATTGGGCCTGGCCACACTGGCCCAGCCCGACTACCCGCTGCACAGAGAAAGTCATTGACAAGAGACCCGCCTGGGGATCAGCCCCTTGCTCAACACTTGAACAGGAAAGACGCCTCAGTGATTTGTGTGGGCCCCGCTTCTCCGGGTACTCCAGCTCAACAACCTACAGTCTCGATTTAGTCCTGCCTGTGTCCAGTATTGGGTATCGTGAGTAAACATCAGGGTAGCTCCCTGCAACAACAGCTAAATCTAAAGTGTTGTGATCTGATTGTCTTGTTGCTTTTTCTTTCACAAACTGAGCCCTCCGGCTCCAGATTACAAATAGTGTGTGTTGTGCATGTTGTTTTCTTCCACCGATCGATCAATCAATCAATCAAAATCTTTATTTAACCAGGCGTGCACCATTCAGTAAGCTAATTTTCGAGGTGGATCTGGGGTTAATCGTACAAAAGGAGAATACACACAATGACAGCAACAGATTCAATGCAGGTACATAACAGCAAAAGGCATGTGTAGATAAAGGCGCAAGCACAAGTACAGGATACAATACAAGGAACGTTATACAGGCAGTCAAATTTGTACAATACAAGTGCATTGGAGAACTGGACAACAATGATGTTGCCGGCAGACGGCAGCCTAGTAAAATACTAAAGCCAATGTGTCCAAAGGTCAGAGAACTATTGAGGTGCATAACATTAGACAAGCAATGGTACTGCCAGTAATGATCAGCTCAGTTAGATTCACCCTAGTACTACAAGAGGATAAGCAGGAGGATGGAGCAAAAATACGAAGGGAAGGAGGAAGGAAGGGGAAATGAGTAGGAAGCGCGGGGGCTGAGAGTGGGAAGCGGCCAGGATCAGCAGTATGTAAAAGCTTAAGAGAAGCCAAGTCCATGTTTCGGGTAATTAAAAGGGGGGGGCACAGGAGTACCACAGGGCCCCAACCAGCTGCAATGTTCCTGGCTAGCCCACCATTTTCCTCCCTGGGTACCCAGAGTGTGCGACTGTGTGGGGACTTAAAGCGCATGCATAACTGTTTGATTACTACAGTCTTTAAACCACACCCTTCCTTGTTCAAGTCCCCCGAATAAATCAGATCTGACTTTTTCTGCATGTAATCTGACTGTGGTTCCAGTTTGTGCCAAGAGTACTGTACTGTTGCTATTTGCTGTGCATAACCTTGTTCTACAGAGGGTCCCCAGGGTTGAGCCAGAGGAACCAGCCCTGGTGGTAAGTGCAAAAAGTGTAGGTACTTGTAAAGTATACATGGGGTACTGTGAAAGTGATTATCGTATATTACTGAGGCCACTAGAAGGGAAAGAGGGGGGTTACAGTGTCCTGGAGGGCTGTGCCTAGGTTAGTTTGACCACTACCAATCCTGACCTCCGGGTGGAGGCACCCGTTGCAGAACCTAGGCCCCTTAACCTGCTACTAGCCAAGCAGACAGAGGTAGTAGCTAGTGGGATAGTGCCACCTAGGGGTTACACAAGGAAACAGTATATTATGTGTGGTCAGACAATATTTATGGCAGTACTACAGATAAGGCATCACCACTGTTTTATACCATGCCATACAAAACTTTCATCTCCTGTTATTAATACGTCAGTCTATGAAGCACAGCTTGCCCGTGGCACAATTTGGGCCTGTGGGCACTGGTATGAGAACACGTCTGTCCCTTTACTGTTAGTAGATATTGATCCACCATACCATTCATGTAGCTCCACATCGGGTCAGTCTCGGCAGGGTGGGGGTTGGCGTTACTTCAATACTTCACTGCCATTCCTATTATGCATCTCTCTAACTCCTGCACTACCAATGCCAATACTAGAAAGCAAACATTCAGCATTGACAAGGGCTTGTTTTATATTGAACACTGCTTGCCACGGCTACCATATTCTTTGACACTCATCAAGGTGACTGTTGCATTTATACGCCCATTGTGGAGTACCCCTCAGGTTGCCAGTATGAGTGGCAGATGCAAATCTGCTTACTTTTCATTGCATCTCCTCTGCAATGTCAATAATGAACACATTGAAACAGAGTTGTCACACAAGTCAACCCTTTGGTACTCCGCTAGTCAACACTATAATCCTTGATTTTATGCCATTTTCAACAAACAGCTGCCTTCATAGTGCAGGGTATTTTTTTATGACAACATGTGTCACCTTATGCCCATGACAACACTACCGGTGCAGTTAACCCACTTTCTGTGTGGGACACTACATAACACTTTGCTGGTATGTAGGCAGCTGATGTATAAATGTACGCAATGATTCCATTCCCTAGTCAACAAATAATTACAATGTGTAAGATAACTTTGATAAGACATTCCTGCTGTGGATCTTTTGCCTCTGATTCGGGCACAATGTTAGTTAAAGCTGTGAAAATATAAGACCGTGACGATGGTGTAGAGAGCTTAGGCGCTGGCACCCTACCTCTTACCATGATGATCATCCTGGTACGTGACCTACTCCTGGAGTCATACTGCCTGACGGGGGGAGGAGGAGGATAGGATGCACAGTGTGTGTGGCATGCGTTACAGTGTCTGTCACGTCACTGCATGATGTCGTCATGGGGTTGTGGAGGCTCCTGTAAGTACTCCAACTGCGGTCTTGAAGGCGGACACAGGCAGCCACGCCACAAATGCACTCCAGTCAGCCCACCCATATCCTGCCCTCCGCGGCTATGCAGTGTTGTGGTAAGAACACACTTGGAAGCGGACATTGATCTGGTGGTTGAGCTATGACTGCTACAGGGGTAGTGGGTACTGTGAGGGCCATCTACAAAGGGGTTACCAAAGATACAACCGCCAACACAAGGCAATAACAATCACAAATAAAGAAAGAAAGAAAACATAAATGTATGGAAATATAATTGTAGCACTTTTGCACGTGATCTTCAGCAACAGTCGGGTTATGCCATCTTTGCCCTTTCGAACTTCAGTTATCCACAACTGACCACCGTATTCCAGGTTGTGCCTCAGCCTGGATTAGTACAGTACTATCAGCAATTACCACCTTGTACTACTTATCCCACTCAATATGCATGCAGACTAGTTCTTCCCATCACTCCTTCTGCACTTCTGACACGGTAATCACTGTCTCAATGTGCTATTAAAAGTAAATACATTAATGCGTAATTAAAGACAGACAATTACCCTTACGTTAAACAAACAGCAGTCATGTTCTTAGGGCACAAGTAGGGAAGTTAAAGTCTGTCACACAGTGCAGACAAAAATAACTGTGTTGTACACAGAATTAACTTACTCATGAATGGGTGTATTGTTCATACAGCCATAACATTGCCGGAACACAAACTAAGCAGTCTGAAATACCCAGACATCAAGGCACACCGTAGCAAAACCAGGCCGCACTGTTATACATGGATGCTCTTGTGCCTTGTCCGCAACCAGCTGCTGTTCCACGCGGCAAATCGACTCTTCAGCTAGAGGCATACTCACACAATTGTGGTAACGACACCTATAAAGAACAACTGCATAAATTGTAAAGTAGTGTATTGATGTTAAAATAATATTGTAATTTGTTTAATAAATTATATCTAACATGCCATTTCTTGTGAACAGTGATGCACTGTGTGATACAAAGCTGGGCAAGCAATGTGAGAAGGCAGTAGGGAGGGCTGGGGGGATACTGGGATGCATAGGGAGAGGCATCAACAGCAGAAAACAAGAAGTTGTTATCTCTCTCTACAGACAGTTAGTGAGACCCCATCTGGAGTACTGCGTGCAATTCTGGAGACCCCATCTCCTCAAAGACATAGACAGAGTGGAGGCAGTTTAGGGGAGGGCTACCAAAATGGTGCAAGGTCTGTACCAGAAGACAAAGACAAACGAGGAGAGACTAAAGCAGTTTAATATGTATACCCTTGAAGAAAGGAGGGAGAGGGGGGACATGTTAGAAACTTTCAGGTATCTCAAGGGAATTAACAAGATACAAGAGGGTAGTATCTTTCAGAAGAAGAGATGTGCAAGAACAAGGGGGCACAATTTGAAGCTAGAGGGGGGAACAGCTCAGAGGTAATGTTAGAAAGTATTTTTTCACAGACAGAGTTGTGGATGCATGGGACAGCCTTCCTGAGGAGGTTGTGGAGTCAGGAACAGTGGAAGAATTCAAGAATGCACGGGACAGGCATAAGGCAATTCTAGTGGGGGGCAGGAGGAAGTAAGCTGTTGATTAACTAGAATCTGCAGCTTATCCATCAGGTAGTGAAATGGGCAGACTGGGTGGGCCAAGCGATCCTTATCTGCTGTCAAATTCTATGTTTCTATGTTTCTGTCAACATGGGGTGAGCAGCTGACAGACACCAACACGAAAGGTGAAGATGCAGTCAGTTACTGGTGTTGTAGTAATAACTGTACCCGTCCCTCTGGGAGGTGGACATGATGGAGGGTTATGCTTGGTTGCACAACAATTGCATTTATCGGCTCATAAGATACTGGAAGCAATACAGGCCTGCACAAGGTGCATCCACCCATATCATGGTACAATTCACATTGCACGATGTCAAGACACACCCATATACAGTGTGAGCTTGTTGTCGACATCGTAACAATGTACTGGTCATTACGCATAATAGGAACGCCTGTACTTCCCCAGCGGGGGGGGGGGGGTGCTTCTGTGTGTCCACTGAAAGTAGGAACACTGCCTGAGGCAGGGTGTCAATCAATGATGCAAAGACAGGTTTCACTGACTAAATCTGTCGCCATGAAATGCAACATTAAGCAAAGTATTACATCGGCTGTATCCAGCTGACTGCTTGACACACCCAGAGGGAGAAGACACTGAGGCAGTGACACTTGGTATCACAGCTGTCACACTTGTAGCTTTCCCACGCAGATCAAATGGTACCGCCTTCTGGTTTAATCAATGGTGTAGTGTCTGGGGAAGGGGGAAGAGACATTGATGAATGACATACAAAACAGGAGCATGTAAACAATATTGGATATCCTAAAAGGGTAAGACTTGGGTAACAGACGGACCAGTTTAGAGTCCAAATTTGTGAAGAGAATTTATTGTGTCTCCACGGCAAAAAAAAAATAACAAGAATTATGCAATACACATTTGAGAAACTGCACAATAATCAGTAGTGATTAACCTGATGTTCTTTGTAATATAGAGACATATAAGCACCTAATAGGTGTAAAAAGGCTATGATGTGGAGTCTCTTTCAAATTACAAAAAGGCACAAGAAAAGGGGCCATGTCATAAAGTTGAGCGTGGAAGGATGTGAGGAAATATTTTGTCACTGAAAGTGTGGTAAATGCAAGGGAAAAAGGGACAGTAACAGTTGTAGGGCTGTACACAGTAAGGTAAAGGCATAACATATAGATGCAAGTATGCAGGGTCAGGGTACTACATGATGTCAGTGATGTGGTGGATAAAGTGATGGTAACACAACAGTAAAACATCGCTGTGAGGGACGATGGGGTGCAGAGAGAGATTTATCACAACAAGGAGGAAGAAGCTGGCACCGCCACTGTAGAGATTGTTACTGAGGTCTGATTTTGTCTATGGTGACCAGTTATGCAGCACACATACACTCAAGGATTTATACATGGGGTCACCTGTTCAAAGAATGACAACAAAGATGTTGTAGTCCCTGTACAAAAAGTCATCTGCGGACAGACTTGGGTGCCTTAATATGTTTATTGTGGAGGACAGAACATACAGGGGTGAAATAACTGAAGCATACAAGTTTTGCCTGATTTATTAATACAGTTTTTTTTCTATTGTACATCATATAATACTACTAGCAGCACTTGCCATGTTACAAGCACATTAAACCACTCCACAGCATGGTTCTATTGTGACATTAATGCATGGTTGTCTAGTTGGATGCACTCGGCCTTCGGCCTCGTGCCCCAGCCAGAGCAACCATGGATTAATGTCACTGTAGAACCATGCTGTGTCGTGGTTTAATGCTTACTTATTTTTGGTTAATGCTTGCCTGAGTAATATGAAAATTTTTCATTTACCCATGAGGAGACCTGTCCCAATGCAGAGCCATTAAAACTAATATTTCAAACAAGTTGTATAATACTGTTAACACTGAAATCATTTTAGCCAGCCCAGTGGCACTGAGGATTGAGGTGCTGAATGCCACACCTCACACCATACTGATGACCTGGGGTCGGGAGCGACCTCGGGTGTCGGAGGGTCAGCTGGGGGGGGGGATTGAAAGACCCATGAACTGTTCTCCTCCTTCAGGGAGGAGGGTGAGATTACCACAGCTGTGCTTGCTCCTGATCGTGACTGGGGGTCAGTGCAGGCTGGCGGTTCACTGAGCGGGATGGCACAGATGGCATAGGATGTGCAGTGCGCAGAAGCGTGCACAGCAGCGTCATTGATGCCTTGCATGTCCATGCCGTGGGGTGGGGAGCTGAAATGTGCTGAAAATCCTCCGGCATGCATCGTGACATCCTGTCCATCAGTGCTGCACTACTCCAGCTCAGGATAGTTCCTTCCAAATGTGGAACCTCAGCTTTCCGCGGTGGTGGAGTACGTACCCGCCATGAAGCAGCCGGTGAGAGGAAAGGAGGAGGGGGTTGAGCTCAGGTACTGGGAGTGGTGCGGGGCCACAGATCTGGACTGATAGGGGGGAACCATAGGTAACACCCCCCCCCAATCGAGGTGAGAGTAAAGAAACCAAAAATCCAAAAAAAACACTGAAATCATTTATGTCTTAGTTGATCATTACTTTCAGAGTTTTAAATAAGCTGAAAAAACGATTAGCAGTTTGACACGTTAAAAGTGATAATCAATTGTGAAAATGCATAGCACTTGGCACAGACTGATTAGTAAAATTTTAAAAAAAAACATATAGTTTTATTAATGTTGTGTACTGTCTCATGGATTCACTCAAAAATGGTTAGCAGTCTACTGCTAAGCATTTCTAAAAATGGTTAGCATTATCCCCATTTTGTTTAGCGTTTTGCTATGTTATACCGGCTATTTAAAACCCTGACTTTATAGTTATTGAATTAATACAGTGCAGTGAGGTACGCTCAGCTTACCACATAGAACTGGAAGGCTTGAAGCGTGGGCTAGATGTCATAAAGAAAGAAGGTTTTTAAGTGCAATGCGTTGTGTCAGAACGCCATCCACAGATACAGAAGTATTTGTGAGAAAATCATTCAGAATTCCATCCTTTCTATGATGTTTAGCACTTTCTAAAAGGCAATGCAAATTATTACCATAAAAGGAGAGTCAATTTTACATTCCTCATTCAACCTACACCCAGCTGCTTGCTAATCACACAGGGCCCAAGGCTGTACCTTTTAACTTACAGAAGTCTGTAAATTTAATTTCAGTTGTAGAGCATAACAAAGAAATGCCATTTATTTTGTGTTGTTTTTACCGTGAGGGAGTGATGCTTGTCACCCCTGTGTAGAACAAATCATACGCTATGTAAAATAAAATAAGGTTAACCACCTACAACTCGGCATGTGTTTCCATCTTGTGTTTTTTATGACAGCATGGACCTCTTGAGTATCTGCTCTCGAGGTTCATGTGCAGGCTTCTCAACCCCTTGATGGAAAAACAGCCTTGTTGTTTCCCATATATTAGTCTATGTTTCACATGACTTTTCGAAACATATAGTGAACATTTAAAGTAAAGATTTGGTTATCATAGCATACAACGGGGAGGCAGTATAGAGCAGTGGTTTAAGGCTCTGAACTGCAAATCTGGTGACATCCAGCAGACCAGATCTGGGTTTGAATCCCACAGCTTCCACTTGCAGACTGTGTGACCTTGAGCAAGTCACTTAACTTCCCTGTGCTCCCAGGTCGCACCTGTAAAAAGGCTTTCAGCTTAGTGTGCTAGTACTGGTTAAACAACTAACACACAAAAAAAACATTAAATGGCACTGAAGCATCCCAATCTTATGAATACTGTACATTCACTGACTTAGTGAATTGGGGGGGGGGGGGTATTATAACTACTCAAAAGCAAGGAAACATGTACACACATTGTACTCACCATCACAGCCTTCTCACTCTTACAAACAGCATTTCCACTGCCATGGACACTGGTAGCCTTACTGGTGCTGTATTTATTGATCTGATGATTCCGAAAGTTATTGATCTTGTCAGCCACTCACTGACCACCTTATATTTTCTTTCTTTTTGTCTCATGGGTACATCTCATTTGTTGCTAGGCACTTCTTGTGCCACCTAACCTTTCTGTTGGTGTACTTCATTTATATCTGTATTATTAATTGTTTACCTTTGTCTACCATATGTGTCACTCTATTTGCTGTATTTTGTTGCACTGCCTACTGTATGTATTGAACAAATTTGTTGCCTACTCTTTGTAAAATTCTCAACCAAATGTTTGTAACTAATTACCTTGTACCTGTATGTATTTCACCTGGTATGTGTTTTTGTTTATGATATTTTTTTTTCACCTACTGATTGTAACTAATTCCGGGTTGCCCCTGAAAAAGGGACTATTTTGTCTCACTGGGTGTACTCAGTCATCAAAATTCAAATCTATCTATTTATGTATCTGTCTGTCTGTCTATCTATCTATACAAACAATAATTGAACTGAAAGTCCTGAGAACTGCCTCCAAGGAATTAGCCGCCCCAGTAACTAAATTAATTAACCTATCACTCTCGACAGGAAGAGATGCATAGAAAATTGCCCAGGTACTGTAGTCCCAGTCCTTAAGAAAGAAGATCACAGAATCCTAAACAACTATAGGCCCATTGCTATACTACCTGTCCTAAATAAAATATTGGAAAAGGTAGTGGCATCATAGCTCACAAATTATCTCTCTGATCATAACCTAATATCCCATACACAGCATGGATTTCACAGAGGACACAGCACCACCACTGCCCTTCTCACTCTTACAAACAGCATTTCCACTGACATGGACACTGGCTGCCTTACTGGTACCATATTCATTGATCGGATGAAAGTTTTTGACCTCATCGACCACACCTTGCTTACAGACAAACTCACGGACATGAGCATCTGACAAACTGCTCTTTCCTGGTTTCAAAACTACTTGATGAACACAGCACAGAGGACCATGTATGCATCCTCCCGCACAGACCCTGCACTTTCCCTAAGGGGGTTCCCCCAAGGCTCCATACTTGGCCCGCTGCTGTTTACCGCGCACATAAGCAATATTACACATAGTCTGACCCACACTTCTACCATACTTTATGCTGACAACCCGGTCCTCCGTACCAGCTCTAAAAATATTGATCAGATCAATCAGCGCCTGGCAGCAGACCTCAAATCAGTGCACACCTGACTATCGCTAAATAAACTATTTCTCAGCATCACATAAACCAAAACTATGCTCTTTGACACAAACTCCAAACTTAGAGCCTCCCCTTCCTCCCTATCTGTGTCATACCAAGATGGCACCTTGGTTTCAAACATCTCTTCCTTCACGTACCTTGGTCTCACCCTAGACCCCACTCTTGACTATAGGGCACATGTGACGAGTGTCTGCAAATCTGTGAGCTCCATGCCTGGTGTCTCATATGAAGTAACCTATGACCTGACTCCACAGGCAAGTCTAGCCATTGCCAGAGGAATGCTACTTCCCAAATTGCTCTACAGAGCCTCAGTGTACTCGATGGCCTCAAAATCCACTCTTCACAAACGGGACATCACCTATTATTGTATATGCCACTTTGCTTTGAAGTCACCTTGACTCACTCACCACTTCTCTCTCTCTCTCTCTACAAGTTAGGTTGGCTGCCACCGTTGTTTCTGCAGGACCATAGCTACAGTGGGGTTATCTTTAACCTATTAAGCAATGTGCAGCATTAATCCTTTGCCTCTTCTCTTCAGCTCATAGAAAATGGCCATCCCCTGAGATCCACTGAAAATGCCCCGCTCACAGTCCCTAGAATCAAAACAAGAGTTGATACAGGATCCTTTGCCTACTGTGCCCTCAAACTGCGGAACTCGATTCCTCCTGAAATTAGGCGATGCCCTTCCAGTCATGCCTTCCATACTAAATATCAGGAACATCCCCTAAATGAGGCACTCTGCGCCTATCTTGGCACTTGATTAGTTTTCCCTGCAATCCAGTGCACTATGATTCTGGTCTCATGCTGACCCGTTAACACAAAATTGAACCTCCCTTCTCTCTTTCCACCATGCTAAATGTGCTGTGACTCATGTATGTCAATATTTGCTGAAACTGTAACTGATGACATGTCATACCATGTACGTTCTTGCCAATGTACAGCTTGTTAATCATATGTCATACTATGTACTTCTTGCCCATGCACAGTGAGTTATATTGTATTTTCACTGAATATTTACTTGGTTGTACTCTCCCAGGTCGCACCTGAAAACAGGTATTTAATTGCCTAGCATGCCTAGCTGGTAAACAAAAGCTTAATTAATAATATTTCTGGACACACAAACTATTAAATCACTGAGGTATCATGATAGAAACATTCCTTAATATTGAATATATAAGTCCCACTATTTGTAGACATATTATTCTTTAAAATAAGAAAGTGCTACACATTCTGGCTGTTTGCTCTGAATGTTGAAAGAGAAAACACAGGAACTGCAAGAAACACCTAAAAAGGTAACAACAACAAAAAATTGACTTCATAAATTAATTGACTATCAAGGTCTGTTTAGAGCACCATCTGCTCACAAAAACACTACAGTATCAAGGTTGACCAGATTCCCTCTTTAAACAAGCATTAGGGCCTAATGGAATACATGCAAAATTCCTTAGGGAGCTAGTCAAGAAACTACTTGTCATATTGGCAATAACATTTAATGAATCATTAATGAATGTGTTCTTGCTTGATTGTGGGGGTGGGGATGACCCATTTGTTATCAATATTTTAGAAAAGGCTCCAGGGATGAGACTGGGAACTAGAACCCAGTCAGACTAATGTCAATACCAGAGAATCTGATTGAAACAATCATTAGAAAAAAAAAAGTTGAACACTTGGCAGAACCATAACTGTATACCGTCGCAGCAGCACCGCATTTACAGCATGGAGTCAATACAGTGCCAGATTATGGCGACGGGCATAGGGCAAACGCTTTGTACCCCCTTCCCTGAGGTCTGCCCCCTCAGAGTTGGTATACTTAGTGAGGGGGGTGGGGGCACAGCCCCCCTGCAAACATGGAGTTCAACGAATAAGTCATGCACCATAATCTGGCGTTGTATTGACTCTGCACCGTAAAGCTGTGGAACCAATCGTAACTTAGAGTCGGTAGTCCAGTCTGGATTCTGTAAGGGGAAAGCACGCTAGAGCGGTCTCATTGCATTTTTATAGCTAGTCCTCCACTATATTCTGAAATTGGGGTATAAATGTTCCGAATTTTCTCACCGAAAGTAGTGGGGTGAGTAATGGAGTGGCTCAATAATCAGTGCGGTGTTATTTCGTAAAAATGTGAAAGTAAATGGATGAACAGAGCAGCCAGCAAAGGTCAATCATAAGAACAGTCCCTAGTAATCTAACAACCCCCTCTTACCCGATATATACCCACTCTGGTGTCTAGTGGCCTCCCAAAAGAGGTCACCAACTACCCACTCTAGAACAGTGATTGCAACAACCAACTGCTCATCTTCATGGCTGGCAAACCTCTGCCTCATGAGTCCAATATCAATGTAATGGTACCGTGCAAGTACGGTATATCAACACAGGACTTACAAGACAGCCCTTTACTTTAATTCTGTCACAGTTTGATGGAGCGTCCCACAAATGCTGCATCAATGTATTGTACTTGCATGTTACCAGTATAGCGATAGTGGACTTGCAAGGCAGACAGTGGCCAACTGTGGAGGCGAGCAGCAAGATGTGCGGATATGTTAATGAGGCCATAATGGGATGCAAATGACCTCTTAATGCCTTGTGTGGGCTAACAGGTCATTTGCCTGTTGACTTTCAAATCTTATTTTATTTAGCATTTGTTAACCAGGTAGGTACACTAGACAAGACAATTGCCTATTTTCAGGTACGACCTAGGAGAGTACAGAAATAATAGATTTAGGTACATACAATGACATTGTACAAATTAGACATGTTACAGTTCATGTGAGGATACAGATTAAACACAGCATACGAAACATGGTAAGGCATAGATTATACAGTATTAACATAACAAAAATAAACACCTTGTGGGAGATAAGAGCAGTAATGTTACAGATTCAACACAGCGTACGAGCGCGGTAAGGCGTAGATTATACAGTATTAACATAACAACATAAACACCTTATGGAAGCCAAGAGCAGTTCCAGGGGCACAGTATCGAAAACCTTCAGATGTGACACTATATACAGCTTAGCAACCTCTTGGAGTCTGGTCTTTTGTCCAGGAGTAGCTCCAGAGCAGAGGAGTGCTGTGATGGATCAATTCACAAGGGTTTGGAGCAGCCACAGGCTAAGGCAAGTTTGAGATGGTTCCATGGGGAGGAACAGAGACACATCTGTGGGTGCGCGGCATGGACCTGGACAGGGAACGAGTTCCACAGTCTGGGAGTGAATGCAGCGAAGTTCCGCCCACCCATTTGAGTTTGTGTAGCTGGTGTCTTGAGGAGGGCCTGTCCCTGGGACCTGAGGGAGCTTAGCTCCAAAGCACTAGCAGGTTTTGAAAGCTCTAACTGATTCTGCTTCTTGAATGCAATTACAGGTATGTGCAATATAGGCACATACCATTCTGCGACCAGCAGGGGATTGTGCTTTGTGCCTGTGCACCTGTTAGGACCTCAGTTATGGTTGTGCTCTGAGGGTTATATACTTACACTATATTATAATCAGTGCCACAGGTGGTCACTTTGTTGTCAGCAATATTGCTTTTAAAACTAACACCACTAGAACAGAAAAAATGGGCAAGGGAGACCCAGCCCTGCCACAGACCCCAGCTTTGCTATCAGACACCTGCTGGCAAACATCAGTCTCCTACTCACTGCCGCTGATCTTTTCTGCCACCCGACAAAGGTCCCCTGCTGGAAAACAACAATCTCCCACCTGTTGCAGATCCCTCCTGCCACTTGACTCATTCCCCAAAGGCAAACATTAATCTACCACATGCTACTGCCAATCCCTCCCACCAAAGCATCTCAGCCAGCAAACAACAAACATTAACCTCCCACTCACTGCCCTAATCTCTCCTGCCACCCTCACTCAGCTGCCCACCTCACAAAAAATCAGTCTCCCACCAGCTACCATTGATCCCTACCCTACCTGACTCAACTCCTCCCAGCCAGCAGACAACAAGCAACAATCTCCCATCCGTTGGTGCCAATCCCTCCCACCACCCAACTCAGCCTCCCACCAACAAATATCAGTCTACCATCCAGTGCTACTGATCCTTCCCATCACCTGACAGCCCACATTACATATACTGGCACACCTAACTAGTTTAATAATGCTGCCAAGGGATTTGAGTGACAACTTGTGAATATCGTGTGCCTGGTCTTCAGCAAAGACTTTGAAATTGTACCACATAGGACACCAGTTCATATGATGGAGAACCTAAGTGTAAGTAGTCGTGTAATGAAATGGATTAAAAACCCAAGGCCTCTTACACCCCTCCCACCTGGTCAAGTAATGTGCCTTGAGGTTCAAAGTTCACTTTTCTACCTATGGTTATCTTCGTTTATTCATGCAAAAAACACTTCATATGCCGCCTGTTGGCACGGTGGTAGTGCTGCTTGCAATGCTGGTGAGACGGTTGTGGGAACAAGCCTGAATCATCGGAGGGCTGGTGGTGGGGGGAGGAGGGGAGGACTGAGTATTCCACCGGATATTCTCCCTCATGAAGGAGGGATGGCTGCAGTCTGCACCACTGCAGTGCCAGCTGGGTGACCACAGGTGTTAGTGAAGTCAGAAACAAGAGGGAGGGGCAATGGCCGGCGACTGTTATGCAGTGGCATACAGTAGCGTGTGCACGCAATAAATGCTCCTTGATCGCTGGCTGCCATGTGAGAGGGGAACCACACAACACCAAGAAACAAGGAAAGGAAGAGCACAGGGTGGCACTATGACAGGGCATACTCGGGCCTGGCTCCAGCAACTGGCTATCCCCCCTTCTTTGGAGGTCCCCATAAAAGAGGGACCAACTGCTCCCCTGACCCTGCGTAAGTCAGGGGGCTGCCTGGGGGCTGTAAGCAAACATGTGGGGTTGCAAATTCCAAAGAAGCTGGGTAGTAGCCACTAATGGGGGGTTGCCTGGAGGCAACAGTATAAATAATAAGGGGAAAAAAGAGCCCTTTATATACAACACTACCAGCATATAAATTGGGTAAATAAATCGTGTTACTGTGGGATCATATTTATTTTCATATAGAACACGCTAGTTCACTTGGAACACGTTATTTCCATTTATAAAATGGAGGATGACATCCTCCTGAAAATCCAGTGTTCTGAGTGTATAAACACATCACATGACTGTGCGTATATCAGAGCATGACCGCACACCTGCACTTTTACCCCCAAAAAAAACAATTTTGCCATTTTATAAGATAGATAACCCACTCTAGGATGTGCGGTCACGCTCTGATATGCACACCCCTTGGGTGGTTGACACACACCAAGGCATGCGTATGTCAGTGTGCCACCGCACATCTAAGAGTGGGTTATCTATTACTTAGCATCTGGAAACAATACAGAAAACAATGGATCACATAGAGCGTTTACAATATAAAACATGTCAGTTTTCAGCTAAACCAAGATAAAACAGTATTAAAAGCATTAACAATAGTATGGTATATATCAAATACATAATGGAGTGCAGTGAAGTAACATATTTATCTGCACACAAGTGGTGCAAGACCTTCACAACTATCTTGTATCATTGCCACTCGTAAGTTATGGGTCTTACCACTCACTAGTGCAAATAAATATGTTATTCAACTGCCACCCTTTATTTATTATATTCATTTATATATATAGGGGCTACATGATGGGCAGGAGTGGAATATGGAAAATATTCTCACTCCTGCAAAGTGAGCTCTGGATAGTTCATGAGTGCCAAAGGCACGAGTGAAATATACAGTGCTCACAATGCAGGAGTGAGAATATTTTCCATGTTCCATGATCTGCCCATCATGTGTGCTATTTATACCATGGAGGTGAGACCAATTTCAGTGAGAGAGGTATGTTTGTTGTTATGAGGAACATGTCACTTTAAATGATGCTGGTGCTGTGTGTGTGTGTGTGTGAATTTTATGAATAGGTTGTTGTAGTGAGCTGTTGTTGGTTGGTGTGTGTGAGTCTTGATTAGGTTTGCTGTGTTTTGGTAATTGGTTGCCTGAGGGAGGTTCTGTTCTGTGACAATGAGGAAGATGGCAATGATTTCTTTTGGCAGGTTTGTGTCTTCATGTTTGGCTGTTTAAGATTTATTTAAACTTTTCAGGCATCATCTGTTTGATTCAGTAATGTACTAAACTTGGGTTTTGAAATACCGCACAAGAGATTTGGAGATTGTTACATTTAGAAGGAGTGCTGCAGCTGACTGTCATTATCTATCTTAATTGTGTTAATTTCAGTGCAGGGCCTGTTTTAGAACTCAGCAGATTACAGGGGTGTTTCTTAGTGTTTTCAGATGCGGGTGAGTGATGTCAGCAGAGCAGGTATAAATGGTATTTATTTTAACTCTGCTGATGTCATCAGGATTTATTTCACTCAAGTGAAATAACATGGTTGATTTCACTGGAATGGGTCTCACCCCATGGTATAAATATATATATATATATATATATATATATATATATATATATTTATACAACATATGTTTGGGAATAAATACATGGATAAAAAGTAGTATCTGAGGCAGGTCATGGAGATATCACTATGACCATGAAGATATCATTGATATCTCCATGTTCCTATACGTCATAGTGATATCTCCACGTGCCTATACGTCATTGAATCAAAACTGAAAGTCTGTCACTGTACATTGCCCGTCTCCTCTGTTTAAAACTTGTCCCCCAAACCCCCCACACACTACCTCTATTTGGTTGATCCTGCCAATTATTTTTCTAAAATGTAATTTAACACTTATCTGGTTGATCCTGCCACTGTGATAGTCAATCGACATATTACTTTCATTTCCCCCTTCCAAGTAAGCGTGACCGGCGGTGTGAAGATCGACCCTTAGGACATTACAGTAGTTAATAATAAGAGCTCTGCACCATTTAGTTAAAAGCTGTGCAATTCTATTTTACTTTGTGAGAATTGCGACTATGTTCAGAAGACAGAGTGTGGTTGAAGCGTCATAGAAGCAGAGGACTCACGGCGTTCGTTGCTATGAACACACGCAAATGGCTTAAACGCCAAAACACCGTTCAGGCTTGAGCATTCAAGCAAGCTCCTTGAAGTCTTTGGGGAACCCCATTTGCAGGGGGTTATATATGGTTGCAGTTAAACTTTAGTACTTGCTTGACGCGACGCCAAGCTTTCCCAGGCCAGGAAGGGTGTAACCCCCTGCAAATGGGGTTCCCAAAAGACTTCCAGGAGCTTGCTTGAATGCTCCAAGCCTGAATGGTGTTTGCCGCTTAAGCCATTTATCAGTGAGTGTTTTAGAGCCTCTGGTACTGTCTTTTAAGAGCTGTCTGCTTGCAGACATAATTAGTTTGTATGGGGGACTGTGTGCTTCTCTGTTTGAGTACCACTGAACTGCTGCCAATTCACTCCATTTTTGCAGTCACTAGGAGTGCAAAGGGAACCTATCTGAAAGATGTAACTGTTTGCCAGAAATCATTTACAGTAATAATGAAATTACAGTTTGTCTAACCTGCTTTTGCAGTCAGAACTGTGTCTGCCTAGTTCCCCATTCTGGTTTTGAACTGCTGAACTGGACCAATCAGTGTGGGGTTAGCTCTAAAATGGTGCCTTGGACTGAATCAGAACTTGACTCATAATCTGAGCCAGCCACAAGAGGATTGTATGGCAGTGACTTGGGAGATGTAGTTTAGACTTCAGCGCCTTTTTGACCAACAGCAGCAGTCTATTGTGAGTGACAGCCAATCCAGTCAAGAACTGGGAGGAACTCAAAGGAAGTGCCCGGTTTTGTCGGGTTAGAGTTTCAGTTGAGCTTTGGCAGTGAAGAAGAAGGAGCCCTGTGCTTTTTCAGTGTGCAGTTTTAGTCAAAAACGTGTAAGGCCTAGAGTTCCGGTCTGCAGCTTGTGTAACTGCTTGTTAGACTGAATCCGTCCTGTGAAAAGAATCAAAGGATCTCTGAAGAGTAGAAACCAGGCTCACCCTGTAGAAGACTGGAGAAATTGTTGAATTGCACTCGGTCTGTCAGGAACTGAATCTGCTGTGTGTTCTCCCGGTATTGTGCAGTAATTGCGATCGGGATAGAGAGAAGCAGCCTGCCTGGTATAGTACTTTCTTTTACCATATAAATGTGTGAAGAGTCTCTTGAGCTCAAGAGTAGCCCTGCTGATATTGAAGGACCCTATCTTATTTGGAGATCGTGAGTACTAATTCAGGGTCGCTCCCTGTTGAATTGCCACATTAAATCCAAATGGAATTACTGTACTGCTGACTGTTTAATTTTCCTTTTCTCTGTGTAAGGGCCTCACCAGCTGCCACGATTTGACTAGCCACTAGGGCTTGGGTACCCAGGGACAGTAACTGATAGGATAGGCTCTGCACAGAGCCATAGGTAGATGATTAGAGTGATAAGCTAATTAACCTGATTTCCCCTGTCCTTGTTATATCCCCTAAATAAATCAGAGCTGCTTGTTTCAGCAAAGTTATACTGCCTGAGGTATTTGTCTATGTTAAAGTACTGTACTGTGATTGTTGCACTGTATCTTATTTCACAGGAGGTCCCAGTGCCGGAACCAGTCCTGGGGGTAAGTGTATACTGTGAAGGTAATTCTGATATATTGTGTGGGCCACTAGTGGGAAGAAAGGGGGGTTGCAGTGTCCCAGAGGGCTGTGACCAAGTTAGTTTAACTATTGCAAACCCTGACCTCTGGGTGGAGGCACCCGCCATTGGATCCAGGCCCCTCAACCTGTTAGTGGCAAATCAGGCAGGGGTAGTAGCCCCTGGGATAGCGCCATCTAGGGGTTACACATGATGTTTTGTATTTGTTGAAACTGTATTCCAAAACAGGACAACTTTGATAAACAGGGCCTCTTTTAGTCCTAGAAGTAATTTTTCCAGTCAAAAAATAAAAGTTTTTATCTATATATCTATAAATGCACTGTGCACTTTATGCTTCACATCAGTCAGTTTATGCTTGGTTTCTGTGTTATTGCGATTTGTATTTTGTCCAGGACAGTAGCCTGGGCTATTGTTTGTGACCTGTAAGCTAACCTACTATGGCACCGTGTTAGTTTATGTAATTTGCACCTAATGTATTCCCCTGTACGGTACTTACTGCACTTCATGCTGAGGCCTGATTACTGTTGTGTGTGCCTGTAGTGTATCCGTTATTGCTGTTTGTGCAATGTTACAGCTTGGGTTGTGACTGAAAATGGTCCTTTAGATCAGTTCACCTACCCGGTTACCAAAGAAATAAATAAATAAATTAATTAATTAATTAAATAAATTCTAGAAGTCCAGCAACATTGCTTTGGAGTCACTATGATGCTTACGGCCACAGGATGGGGCAAGGATCATTCATACTGCTGCACATATGTCCTGATGGGCTGCCAGCACATCGAGGATGAAGAACACTCTTACAAAGGGCAGTGAATTAATCCTAAAAGCTGTAGAAAAGTGAATGAATCCCACAGAATAGAGAAATAATTCTGTAGGATAGGAAATGAATTTTATAGGACAGGATGAATCCTGTAGGGCAGAGAATGAATCCTATTAGACAGTACATTAATTCTGTAGGACAGTGATCCCATAGAACTGTGAAATAATTCATGAATCCTGTGAGAGAGTGAGTAACTCCTACATGATTGTGAATGAATCATATGAAGCAGTGAATGAATCCCATAGGATTGTGAATAAATCTCACGCAATACATGAGTCTTATAGGAACTTAAAAGGAGAGTGATTGAATCCCACCTAATCCTGTGGGTAGGTATGGGGTCACAAATCTGTCTAAAGGCCCCCTGAGCCCCTGCTGTGGTCAACCAGACCCCCAAAGATGCCAAAACACTGGAACAGCCAGTCATGACTTTGCTGCAATTGGAGCAGGCTTTCATTGGTGGGGGTGGGACTTGCTTCACTGATTTATGTGGTGCCTCCTGTGTTTGCCCAGTTTGTTCTGGGCCGTGAAGCCACACTGTCACAGCGTGGTATTCAAGAAGCACACGGACAGGCAAATCTCACGGAAAATGCAGTAACTGTGTATTTATTTGAAAAAAAAAACATAGAGAAGACTGGAATATCACAGCAACATTGATCAAATTCTGGCACTGCGGAACCTTACTGGGATACTGGGTGGCAAGTCTGGAGTCTCTGTGAAGCAATATGTGCCAACAAGGTCTCTCCAAGAGTCACAGTTCCATCCTTTGGTGCCTCCAACAAGTAATCTTTCCTCTGCAGTGAGCAGACGCCAACTGACTCAAGTCCCAAGTAGCAGGGATTCTTTTAGAGGAAAAACTCTGCCTCCCAGTTCCCATAGGCTCCAGAGAACATCAATTTTCACAGAAAGTACTGGAATGTACTCAACAGTAGCATCGCATTGAACACAATAAACAGATAATGCATTGAGCACAATCAGTGTTATTTAATATAAAAACTGTGCTTGATTACTGCAAATATATAGAAAATAGGCAAACACCTAAGAAACATTTGCTAACTTAACTAGAAGTGTGGTACTTGCTGTCTAGTTCAGTTTTCATGAAAATCCTGTAATATACAGTACCAGTAATTCTGTTGCACTGTTTTTCTTTTGCCACAAGATGGCACTATAATCTAGCTACTGCATCACCGTTTCTGCATATATTGTATTACTTCCTCTTTCTTTTTATCAGCTTCTGTATGGAGCTACAACGCTGTTTGTGCACTGTTACCAGGCAAACTGCTCGATTAACGAGGGAAGGGAGTACGTTCTGGGCAACAGAGGGAAAACAGAGGGACTAGGACAGAAAAGATGCACAAGAGACCCTGCCTTACCAGAACAGGGGTGTAATAAAGGACACAGGATAGAAGAAGGTTGCCACTGCCTGAAACAGGGAAGGGGGGTGGCTCAACCTCTCTCTTTCTATCCATTCTGTATATCTAATTGCTGAAACAGGGATAGGAGATGTCAGGCCCACCAGATGCCTTCCCCTTAAGAACAATCCCAGGAGGGTTTTGAAATACTGTCCACTAATAGTTGGAGCTAAATGGATTCCTTCCCACTCTCACCGAGAATCCTGTTTCCAAGGTCCTTAAGAAAGTGCAAAGATTATTTATTTATTTGCTTAACGGGTGAGTGCATTGTCCTAGTGGACCATTTTCAGGCACGACCTGGGCCATATACATGGCACGTTTAATGTACAATACAGATTACATCGACTTTAGAGAATGTACAGTAATATACAGCTACATTTGCATTAAATTAGAGAAATGTTGACAGGTAAAGAAAGCACACAGTAAGATACATGGGATGATTCAGATAGAAGAAGCAGCATCTGCAGAAACAGTGCAGCAGATGTCAAACTGTATGCAGGTAACATACTAGAAAAATACAGTTTGTACACGCAGGGTGTAAGTGCAATGATAAGGAGAGGGGACAGATAATCCAGATCCAGAAATAATAAGCGCAAGGCATGGTGGATGGTTAGGCCTGGGAGTGGGGAAAGGGCTATTTGCCAGGTGTTTGTGGGTTTAACATATGCACTTGGCTTCTGCCAACAGCCAG
This sequence comes from Neoceratodus forsteri, assembly GCA_016271365.2. NCBI lineage: Eukaryota > Metazoa > Chordata > Ceratodontiformes > Ceratodontidae > Neoceratodus > Neoceratodus forsteri. The sequence goes on along the minus strand of JADMNL010000025.1, from coordinate 366,004,095 downwards.
GCTTTAAAGTGTGTCTTAAATGCAAGGTGTGAGTCAAGGGAGCGAAGGGTGGCCAGGATCGAATTCCATAGTGAGGGAGCTGTGATGCACATGGCCTTGCTGCCTAGGCAGGTAGAGGTCTTAGGAACTTAGAGGTGGAACCGTGGACTGTCAGAGGCACCTGGACATGGCTTTGTGCGTGATCTGGGATGAATAGGGAGACAAACTGTCACTTTTAATGATGTTCTCTATGATGCCTCCAAGGGCATATAGTTGGACCTTTGTTCCGGGGGAACCAGCCTAGTGACTGATACAGGGTACAGTGGTGTGTGGAATAGGGTGCATATAGCGCAACCCTACAGGTGCTATTATAGGCCATATGTAGGCTTGCCTGCAGGGAGGAGGAAGCGCAAGAGTAGATTGGGGCACAGTAATCCAATAGGGGGAGAAGATTCCCTTGGGCTTTGGCTAGTCGAGCCTCAGGGGAGAGCAAGTGTTTGAGTCTGAAACCCACCCTGAGTTTCTGTTTGATCCGACTTACAGTGATGTTTACATGTTCTGAGAAGGTTAGGGAGGGGTCTAGTGTGTCACCCAGGCATTTTAAAAAATAGTACATTCTGCGGGGGGTGGGGGAGTCCATTGGGTGAAAGGACTGTGAGGGAGGAATTTGCTCTAGCGTGTTTTAGGAGATTGTGGCGGATCCCAGAAGCATGGCTTCAGTTGCACTGATATGCATCAAACATGATGCAGTTGCACAGGATACATCAGACCACAACTGCACACATCAATATAATTCCCTGGGAACCTCCTAACTCTGTCATTCAGACCCATGTTATCTATACTTCCTGCCACTTGAACGCAAACGGAGGACAGGGATTTTGCTTCATGTGCCCTCAGAGTATGGAATTCCTTTCCCGCCCAGGTCTGCTCCTCCCCCTCCCACTCATGCCTTCGGAGCTCCCTGTGGAATTACTTGAAGCTCTCCTCTGCATGTGGTTGTCCTAAACTGCCATAAGTAACCTTGGTCCCCTGCAGTGGACTTACATGTCCTTCTTTTGGTACCCTTGTGCAGGTCCTGCTGGTGCATCCTGCCTGCTTTGGTTCTGCTCTGTATATAATGTATTTACTCTCTGTTCCAGGTGATGCTTTGACTGTGGCTCTGCTTTTGGGACTCTGAGCTGCACAGAATTGCATAATACACTGTTCTTAGCCTTGGTGACTCTATGTATATATTCTTTGTTCCTATTCTAACTGTGTTTACTGACTGCTTGTGTTATGTTCATCTGGTTCTACCTGCTTCTGTGTAATGCCTAACTTGTATCATGTTGTCCTCTGTATGAACTTGTATTTCACTGTACTCTTCTGGGTCATACCTGAAAACAGGCCAATGTCTTGTCTAGTGTACTTACCTGGTCAACAAAAGCTAACTAAATAAATAAATACTCTGGTAAAACCATGCAAAAACTCACTTAATAAATCATCTGATACAAACTCATACAGTTTTTACACTTCAACACACAGTTACATTATCCAGTTTCTGCATTTTTACATACACATTTGCCCCATATATACCTTTCAACTTTTTGTCACTGAAATGAGGGACACGGACAGTTAAAGGGACACATCCTTAAACATGGATAACAAGCTAAGAACACTGTGGAGACCATTATGCTTACTTGTACAAAGTTTACTTTTAATTTAGCATCTTAGAATATTATGTATTTTTGCTTTAAAGTCTGAATTTGAAGTATTTTTGTTTGGACAGCACCTTTTCCATGAGCAATGGATGAGGCAGAGAGCAGTTTTGAAGGGTACAATAAGGGATGTCCCTCATAATCAGGGACAGTTGAGAGGTGCTACCCCATATCTTCATAAAAAGTCAACAATTTGTGCATTACTCCTGGTTTGTACTCAGCTTTGAATTTATAAGGCTGGAGAGTCAGGTACCATGTAGTAACCATTGCATTTTTATTCTTCATTTCTCAGATCCATTTTAAAGGGTTGCAGTCTGTTATCAACATGAATTCAGCTGCAGTCAGAAAAAATGTGATGCCTCAATGGCCCACTTTACAGCCAAGCACTCTTTCTTGATAGTTGAATAGTATTGTGGAACGTATAGCTGATATAGGTAATGGGTTGTTCTCCTTCATCACTTTTCTGGCTCAACACGGCCCCCAGACCAAAATCCATGGCATCTGTTTGAAGCAAGAAGGATATGGAGAAAACTGGCGAAGAGCATAAATAGGCTTTCATGGCATTAAAAGCTTGATTACACTCTGGAGTTCATTTCACTTTATTTGGTTTGTTCTTCTTGAGCAGGTCTGTCAGGGGTGCAGCTAATTCTGAAAAACCTTTAACAAAACGTCGATAATAGCCTGCTAAACCACAAAATGAGCTTACATGCCTCTTGGTTTTGCGTATGTAACCCCTCACCCTGCCTTTTTTCCAAAATGACAAGTGGCATGCTGTTGAAGCTGACAGCATTACCTGGTGGGGACCTGGGTTCGGGGAGGATGAGGTTACTTGGCACAGGGGGACCTAGGTTTGGCTACTCTGGACAGGGGCACCCAAGTAAATACGAACACAGGAAGCAATAACTAATGTCCAGAACCAGGAATGGGATTTTACAGTGTGGCTTTTGTTCACAACTAGCTGAACACAACGAAGCATAGACGGACCCCCATGGGGCTACATTTGCTGGTAATGCAGATTAGAGACTACTACACGGTCCACTTGAAGGATGAACCAATTATACTGTTTTCAGGCTCTGGACCCACCAGGCACACAGCCTGGACTTGCACGCACTTTGGGTACACAGCCCGACTGGCCCGGCTCCCCTGCCGGCCACTTGATCCGCGGTCCATTTGAAGAATGAACCAATTATCTTGTCGTGGCTCCCCACACCACTTAGAGTCTGCGACTCCTAGAGAGATTTCCTCCTTACTTCTTATGACTCCCATCTCACAAAGAGAATTTTTCTTTACATTTGTTGTAGCTCCTCACACCACTTAGAATCTGTGATTCCTAGAGAGATTTTCCCTTTTGCAACCTATGTCTGGGTACTTCCCTCATCACTGGCCAAGTGCATGAGGCAAAGTAGCAACCACAGCAGAAATCCGTAGAGGTGGACCTGGTTACTAAAGATGGGGGGTTTGCCCACCTCCAGCTCCCACAGCCCATACCTGGCCATTTCTCTGGAAAAACTGAAACTTCTGAATGTAGATTAAATGGTAGATGAACTGTCGCATGCCCTCTACAATATTACTTGAATTCACACAGCACTCTAACTTTTGACACTACTCCATTTGTTTGACCTAGTCCTATAGGCTTCCCAAATAGTAGCTCAATTCCTAGATTTCTTCACATGTCGCAGGCCGAAGAAACACAATTTTTGCCCTCTCATGTTAGAGCAAACACTCACCCTTTTGTTGCAGGTGTCCCACAGGTGAATCACAAATCTTCCAACTTTTCAAAACTAAGACTGTACTGAATAGGCAGCTTTTTTCCTTCTCCTTGCAGAATTAAGGGGATTGACCCAGGAATCTGCATGGGGATCTTTACATCACCCCCCCCCCCGGAGGGAGGGGCACTGAGACCCAAACAGCGGTCTCCACCACTTGACAATGACTCCTTCACTTAAAAACCAAACTGCAGACTGAACCTTCCTACTTGAAGGCAAACTGGAGACTGACTACTTTGAAAACTCCCAACGTTCCATCTAACTCCCTCTGCTGCAGATTCCAATGTGGCTTATGCAGCTGCGACAGTTCTATTGGTGATGTCATCACTCAGTCTCAGCTGAGACTGAGAACAGAGTGAGACAGTGTGAAACCCATTTAACTGGAGTTTCACAAGCTGCCTTCCCTGCCTACCACTAGGTCTTACTGGGATTCTAGTAACCCCGGGTAACAAGGGGTTACATGTATAGGGCTGTTAAAGACTGCCTCCACTTTAGATATTTTGGGTTTAAAGCTACCATCTCCTAATACATATCCCAGATTTCTGGTCTCCACCATGTCTAGTGCACATTTTTCAGGATGTATGGTGAGACCAGCTGTTGCAATATCAGATATAGAAGCTTTGATGTATGACGAATGGCTCTCCCAATTGGGGCTAAATATCGCAACATCATCTAAATAGGCAGAACTATATAGGTGATGTGGGGCCAAGTCATTGTCCATCAATCACTGGAATGTGGCAGGTGTCCCATGGAGACCAAAAGGCATTACAGTAAACCAGAAAAATTCCACTGGGGAAGTAAAAGCCATTTTTTTTGTTTGCTTGCACGTGTGTGCAGGAAACATAGTGCCACCATACAAATTTTCATGTTGCCACTCAGCTTCCAATGCCCTGTTCCCTTTTGCAGGCGCTGTCTCACCGCACCAATACATGCAGGAGCTGTCCATGACAGCAGTTCCGATGCAGAGGCATACAGTTGAAAGTGAAAAAACGCTGCAATCAGCGGTGGTAACATGTAGGCAGTTTGCATACTGCCATCGGCAGTATGTAAATTGCCTGCACGTCACATTGCATCTGAACTGTCATAGACAGTCCCCCCCCCTGCCCTGAACAGCTATGTAGCATGCTGGAAGCCCACCCCAGCGTGCTCATGCACTCCCCCCACCTGCACACCATATGGCTGACAGGGGTGCTCAATCCCCCATCAGCTCTGCTGCCCCCCCATAAAAGATTTCCAAGTGCCACGCTGGGAGCCCACCCCAGTGTGGCAAATGTCCGTATGGTGACGGGGTGCCCAATCCCCCATCAGTTGCACTGATCTTCCCCAGCAAAAAAAAAAAAAGACTTCCTGTTGCCATGCTGGGAGCCCACCCCAGTGTGGCAAAAATCCCGTGTCATCTCCTATTAAAAAAAAAAAAAGGCACCTGTAAAAAAAAAAAAGTCCCTCGATGACTGTCTTGCCCCCTCCCCAACCCACACTCACCCTCTGCGCACCCACCTCCCCACACACCCCCACCCCATACTTACCTCCAGAGCCCAGCACGACGATCTTCAGTGGACTGGGAACATGTCTGCACTCTTCAAAGCCAACCTCGAACTGAAGAAATGATGGTAAGCTGTATAATGGCATAAATGGGTTTTATTCAACTTGGGTGCATATCTCTGCCAGTCTGGGGAATTTTGTTCACCAGATTTTCAACATGGGGTTCTTGGGGCCCCACCTCATGAATTCAGTCACTGTCATTTTGTTATTCGGTCCCGAAAGGTGATTTGGCGGTCACTGTGTGGAACTACTTTTGGGACAGAGTAATGAAATGACAGTGTCACAGTTCATGAGGTAGGCCCCCAAAACCCTATGTTGAAAATTTGGTGAAAGATTCCCAAAATGAGTGTTTTACAAGCGCATTAAAAGAAGTTTCTACGCAGTTCGTAACTTCTGACATTTTTAATATTTTCATCCAGATCTTCAACATTGCTATTTTACCACACCTCCTTATGAGCAGTACAGATGTCATTTTTTACATCTTGCCCAAAATGTGTTTTCGCACATGTAGTGCACAATGGCATGGTTAGTATGCGAAATCAATGTTCGGGACAGATTAAGAAAATCACAGTGACACTGTTCATAAGCAGAGGTCTTAAAATGGCTATGTTGAAAATTTGGTAACAAAAGTCCATAAAATGACTGTGTTACGAGCGTGCATTGTGCAGTTTCCACACACCCTCGTAAGTGCATGAATCTGTAATATTTTCAGTCCAGATTTTCTACAGTGGCATTTTTCCACACCTCTTTATGAACAGTACAGCTGTCATTTTTCACACCCTGGCTGAAATGTGTTTTCGCACTTCCGGTGCAGAAATGCATGGTCACTGTGGGAAATCAGTGTTCGGGACAGATTAAGAAAATCACAGTGACACTGTTCATGAGCAGAGGTCCCAAAATGCCTGTGTAAACAATCCCAACTAATTGCAGTTTCTACGCACGCTCGTGACTTCACCAGTTTCTTTGTATTTTCACTCCAGATTTTCAACATTGCCATTTTTACACCTCCTCATGAACAGTACAGCTGTCATTTTTCACATCCTGTTCGAAATATGTTTTCACACCTGTGGTGCCAAATGGCGTAGTCGCTGTGCAAAATCAGCTTTCGGCTAATGAACTGTTATTGCCACTGTTCATGAGGTGGGGGGTCACAAAATACCCATGTTGAAAAATTGGAGTGAAAATACCAATGAACGCCTGGGGCGTTAGGGTTTCCAGCCATAACTCCCCACCCTGTAGAGACTGACAGGCATCAGGGGTGTGACTTGGGATTGTTACCTGTAATGCTCATACCATTCCACCCCCACCCACACCCTGCAGCCAGTGACAGGTATCTAGGTGTGCCTTGGACTCTTCGGCCTCAAAGTTCACCCCATTTTCATACACTGCACCCATCTCACTGTATTTCCTTATGGAATGGGGTGAGCATAAGGCCCAAAGACCCCAAGGCACACCGTGACACTTGTCGCTGTCTGCAGGGTAGGGTGTGGTGAAATGGCGTGGCCGTTATGCCTGACACCCCAAAGGCACACCCCAATGCCTGTCAGTCTCTGCAGGGTGGTGGTGGGGTTGACTTCAGTTCAATACTTCACTGCCATTCCTATTATGCAGCTCTTTTAACTCCTACACTACCAATACCAATGCCAGCAAGCAAACATTCGGCATTGACAAATGCTTGTTTTTCTTTTGACTTGGTCTCCAGCAGAGTCAGCCAGTATCGTTTTGTTAAGTCTAGCATTGTTATACATGTAGCACATCCCAGCGGGTCAACTAGATCAGTCACCTGGGGCATCGAGTAGCCATCAAATCAAGAAATGTTGTTTATTTTTCAATACAAAGACGGATGCCCCCTGCCTTCTTAGGCACTATGACAATAAGGGAGCACCAAGGGATGCCTGAAGGCTCAATAATACCTAGTGACTTCATTTTTTTCCATCTCATCAATTACAGCCTGTTTCTGTTTTTCTGGGATTCTGAATGGCATCCACCATATAGGTGGAGCTGACCCTGTATCAATAATGTGCTCAATCTGACAATTATCCTGGAGTCATGGTGAACGCTGCCTTAAATTCCAGTAATGTCCCCTTTATATCAGCTAGCTGACAGGGTTCCAGGTTAGGATTTATCTTTACTTGGGGAATGCCAGTATCAGAGCTGCCTTTGTCCAGCCTGTGATAATTAATTCTCCATCTTCCTGTTCTGGAAGTGAAGTACACACAGGTTGGGAAAGGTCTTTGTTTTCCTCCTTCTCCTTCCAGAGCTTCAGCAGGTTGGCATGATAATACAAGACCTACGCTTGCCTGGGATTTCTGTTTCTTAGTGCACCTGCCCAGCCCATTCCTACCTAGCACTGTGAAGGGGCACTTGCCAGTTTGCCAACAATTTTTGTCATCTGATGGTAGTATTAACAAAATCTTATCCCCAGAGTTAAAATGTTGGAGGCAGTATAGCGTAGTGGTTTAAGGCTCAGAGCTGCAAACCTGGAGACCTGGGTTTGAATCCCTCAGCCCCCACTTGTATACTGTGTGACCCTGAGCAGGTCACTTAACTTCCTTGTGCTCCCAGGTTGCACCTGCAAACAAGCTTTCAGCTGAGTGTGTCTCTCCTGGTAAAACAAACAAAAAAAATGTTTGTCGTTCAACCCCATATCATTGCGTCCTTTCTGCCTTTCCTGAGCTTGCAGGCAAGTCTCAAGGGTAATCTGAATGTATTTACCCAACTGCTGGCATAAATCGGTGATGTACTGTCTGTGCCACATTATGTTTCTAATCAGTTTTACCCTCCCACATCTCCTTTACCACATGAAGTGGGCCCCTAGGTCTCCTGCCATAAAGGAGATAAAAAATGGACATTCCTGTAGATGCCAGGGGCACCTCTCTGTAGGGGATCAGCAACTAAAGGAGATAATAAGAGTCCAGTCTTTCACTTCTTCGGACACATGTTTCTGTAACATTCTTTTAAGTGTCTGATTGAACTGCTCTTCAAGCCTGTCTGTTTGAGGGTGGTAGGGTGAAGTCGTAATGGCTGTTATTTCTAGCGTCCGATACAATTCCTGCAGCATCTGGAAGGTGAAGTTTGTCCCCTGATCTGTTAGGATAACTGTGGCAATATCCACCTGACTAAAATCTTGGATAGTTCCTCAGCTACCCTGTACGCAGTAAGAGTTCTCATAGGGCCGTTGAGGGGTATCCTATAGTGTAGTCACTGAGAATTAAAATGAATCTGTTGCCATTTCTACTCCATTCCAGGGGTCAATGCACTCACTGTATATCCATAGTGAACTACTAGAAGGGCACATCAACCACAGGTATGGTCATAAGAGTCACCTTTTCTTTTTTTGCTCACGGTAACCACTGTCTGGCACTCCTCGCATGTTTGACTGTAATCTGCTAGCTGCTTCTGTATGGATGACCAATAAAACCCATGAAGCAGCCCACTTAAAGTACGCTCTCACCCCAGGTGGCCCACCAGAGGGATGCCATGTGCCAATTTCATCATCTCTTGCCTTTATTTTGAAGGAACCTCCAATTGTTTGCATACCTCCTTAGTTAGAGAACTGATACAGTCTCTGTACAAGACCTCATTTTTCAAGACCGATACAGGTTTTTCCCCATCCACAATCCCCACCTTAGCAAGCAATGGTTTTAATGCGTCATCATCTTTTTGATTAGTTATCAAGTCCTTCTTGTTCCAAGGTGACTTAATCTGTAGCTGATCTGCAGTGTCCCTTCTTCTGACTGCTTTGGCCCTTCTGACCTCCCTCTTGGTCTTTTTAAGGCATATACTAGACTCAAATAAGTCAGAGTCCTCAGAGGGGTATATATCAGTCAGCTGGTGCTTCCGTCAGGCCTTGGTTTGCTCTCTAGTTGTTACTGCAGTCACATCAGGGGAAGAATTCAAGTCCTTCTTTTGCAGAAGAGAGTCTAATCCTGGCAGGTCATAACCTAATATGACAGGTACTGGAAGAGTAGGATCACACCTACCTTCATTTGAACCTCTTCTCCATTATGAAAAGAAGCACAGTACTAGTGGGTTAACAGTGACAGTCCCCACGAACACATATCATCCGTGCCCCAGGACCCCCAATTGAGGACATCCTTACAGACCAAAGTCTGTCTACATCCAGTGTCCACCAACCCCTTGACTTTTTCAGAACCAACCCCAACTTCCCTCAAGCATGGTTCCCAGTTATCTAGAGCAAGAGTTACTGATGTTTTCTTAGTGTGGCACCTCGTCTTGATGTGTCCTTTTCCCCCACATGGATGACAAACAATGGCAGGTCTATGTGTGGAGGATGGCACTTTATTACTGTTGTTATCAGTATGTGTGGGGTGTGGCTTAGGTGACACTTTAGGGGTTTAATGGTGTTACCAGTCTCTGATCCCTTGGATCTTTTCTCAGGGTGGTTGGTGTAGTTTGTTGACCAGGCTGGAAATCCTCTGTAAGCTTGATGCATGTTCACCTGTTTCCTGGTGATGCTGTTTTCCCTAAACTTTCAAGTCCTCTGGTAGGCCCTGGGTAAACTGTTCCAGCACCAGTTCTTCAATGATTTGTTGTGCTGTGCACCATTCTGGTTGAAGCCACTTGCAGCATAGTTTCTTCAGCCTCACAAAGTATTCTCATGGATGGTCACCTACTCGCTACCACAAAGCCAGAACTTCTGTCTATATGACCTGCTACTGATGTCATATCACATTAGGATGTCAGCTTTGACTCTGGCATAACTGGTAGCCAAGGTGGTGTCCATATGACTGTAGGCAAGTTGTGCTTGGCCAGTAAGATAAGGTACGAGATGGATTACCCACTGATCTCTGAACCGGCAGCATGCAACGGCCACCTTTCGAAAGTCATGAGATATGCCTTGATGTCATCATCTGGACCCAATTTTGTCAGATTCACATCAACGTGCTGCTGGTATCCCCTTCAGTTGCACTTGGTTGAGCTATTTGTACAATGTTTTGTATCTCTCTCTCTCTCTCTCTCTCCTCCCTCCCTCCCCTCCCTCTCTCTCTCTCTCTCTCTCTCTCTCTCTCTCTCTCTCACGATTTGCCTCTTCCTGTCCCAGAGTCATCTATTTGAGAAGTTCAGTAAGTCGTTTGGGAGGGACATCATTTCCACTATATGATTTTTCTTCTTTCTTCTCCTCCTCTCCTCCTCAGTTGCTGTTGCACCGTTCAGCCTCAATGGATCCTTATGAACCACTGGCTCTTCTTTGAATGTTGTATCCATGCTTCTGGTCACCACACTCAGAGGAACAAATGGAGTCCTTCCTGTACCATACTGTTGTCCTTGCAGTGTCCACAATGTGCTTTCCTTGATGCTTGACTCAACACCTTAGCCATCCAACAACCAGTAAATCCCACTTCAAACACCAAATTATCATAGCATGTGTGTTCAGGAAGCACGTGGACAGGCAAATCTTGAGGAAAATGCTGACATTGTGTATTTATTTAAAGAAACAAACAAAATAACAAATTAAAGACTGGATCATCACAGCAACCTTAAAAAAATTCTGTCTCTGTGGAACCTTTCTGGGATACTGGGTGGCAAGTCCAAAGTATCTGTGAGGCAATCTCTGCCAACAAGGTCACAAGAGTCACAGTTCCATCTTTTAGTGCATCCAGCAAGTAATATTTCCGCTGCAGTGACCAGACACCAACTAACTCAAGTTCCAATTAGCAGGGATTCTTTTAGAGGAAAAATTCCACCTCCCAATTCCCATAGGCTCTAGAGAATATCAATTTTCACAGAAAGTACTAGAATGTACTGAACAGTAGTATGGCATTGAGCACAATAAATGGATAATGCATTTAGTACAATTAGTGTTATTCAATATAAAAACTGTGCCTTATTACTATACATACAGGCTGGGATAGTTAAAGGAACCCCACAATGTGTCCCAGTGTGATATTCAGAGGGATGCCTTGCACAGCGCAAATCCCGATGCGCCTGGGTGCACTGGTAATGTATGCAGCACATCTGAAGATGGCATGCCCATGCATATGTGGCACATCCCAATATTCAGCCCGGAATGTGCAGCGCATATGCCAGCATAACCCTCAGATGCACCGCATACCTGGGTGCAGAGTTGAGCCAGGAAAACCCTAGAACAAATGCTGGCCAACCACAGGTGGGCGGCTGTATTGTATGGTGCAGCACACCAGCCACCAGCCGTGGGTGGCCACACACCCAGCAGAAACACTGTCCACGGGCACCCACACCCTCCCTGGTAGTCTAGTGGATTCCCCCTCCTACCATATGCCCGATCGCCATCATTCGAGTGCAAAGACCCCCCCTGGTAATCTAGTGCACCCCCTTCCTCCCGTATGCCCAATCATGGTCATTCGAGTGCAGAGACCGCCCCTGGTAATCTAGTGTACCCCCTACCTTCTGTATGCCCACTTGCGTTGTCATAGGAGATGACTAAAACCTGGTGATTCGGTGGTATCCTCCCCACCCACCCATAGGGGACCCTGACACAACACTCCCCCATCATCGGTGGGCGGCAGGCCCGCACCACCACATGGTTACCTGTTGAAGAGGAAAGGCATAGTATGATTCAGATGCCTGCTGGTCCACAGTGTGGACCAATGGGCTTGCAGACCATATTAGGTCAGGAATACATGGCACAAATATGTGAATGAACCATTCACACATATTTGTGCCTGTTAGTACTGTATGGTCTAAGCCCATTGGTCCACACTGTGGATCAATAGGGCGAACAGCTCATACTGTACGCTGTCATGCGGTGGGGCGCTGCCGCCTGCCGATGATGGAGGGTGCTGGGTGGCACAGGTCCTCTGGGGTGGGTGGGAGGAGGCACCACTGACCACCAGGTTAGCAGTCATTTCTACGACAGTCCACGATCAAGCATATGGGAGGGGGAACCATTAGACCACCAGGATATAGTTTTCAAGGACAAATGCCCATTGTCAGACATGCAAATAGAAGGGGGGATCCACTAGACCACTGGGGTATCCTTTACTATTACTAAAGCCCACAATTGGGCATTCAGGAGGGAAGGGTAATCCACTAGACCACCAGGGTATCCTTTACTGTTACTAAAGCCCACAACTGGGCATTCCAGAGGGAGGGGGGTACACTAGACTACCAGGGGTCTTTGCACTCAAATTACCACAATCGGACATGCAGGGCGCCAGGTGCATTGCGCCCAGACGCCCTGCAAAATGCATGCAAATAGAGCCATAATGACATGCAAATGGTCCCATTTGTGTCATGCATATATTATGGCCCCATTTGCATGGCCACTTCTGAATATCGCGGGTGCTGCACCCAGGGCAACCAGAGTTGTGCTGGTGCATTCCCAGTCCCCTCTGTTTGGTGACTGCGCCGGTGCATTATCACTGTACCATCTGCATTCTGTGCCATATTTAATGGTGATGCACCATGGCGCATGGCCATTGAATATCGCCCTGTCTTGGTCCCATCACATCTCAGTTGTGCTGCGCCCCCACTAGCACCATTGCCTGGCACAGTCTGAATATCCGGGCCACAGTATATAAGAAATAGGCAAACACCTGAGAAACATTTGCTAGCTTAACTAGAAGTGTGGCATAGTACATGCTGTCTAGATCAATGTTCATGAAAATTCCGGAATATGCCAGTAATTCTGCTGCACTGTTTTTGTTTTGCCACAAGCTGGCACTATAATCTAGTTATTGTATCACTGTTTCTGCATACATTGTACTACTTCCTGTTTATTTTTATACGCTTCTGTATGGAGCTACAATGCTGTTTGAGCAGTGGTACCAGGCAAACTTCTCAACTAACAAGGGAAGGGAGTATGTTCTGGGCAACAGAGGGAAAACAGAGTGAATAGGACAGAAACAATGTGCAAGAGACCCTGCCTAACCATACCGGGGTGAAACAAAGGACACAGAATAGAAAAAGGACTCCACTGCCCGAAACAGGGAAAAGGGGAGGGGAGCTCAACCTTTCTCTTTCTCTCCTTTCTATATTTCTAATTGTTTAAACAATGATAGCAGACGTCAGGCCTATTGCACACACACACACACACACACACACACCATGTGGCCAAATCCCCTCCAGTGGGTAAGCAGGAGTTGTAAGTCTGTCTAAAGTTTCACCCCATCCCTGTGGGACTCACTTCTCCTCCTCTGCAGCTGTGCTTCACTAGGTGGACCAGCAGTATGAGTGGCCCAGCTCGAGTGAGACTCCTCAAGGGGAGGAACCAGAGTGGCAGGTGTAACAGCCCCTTTTGAACTCACCTTAGCTGTTTCTGGGGCCCTCAGATCTTCCCTGGGTACACCTCAAGGGGACTAGCTTAGGTTCTCTAGCAGACAAGTGGTATGGGAACAAAATGTGTGCATGGTGCCTCCACCTGGGGTTGTGATAGGGAATATCTGAAGATAAATTGCAAGTTAACACCCCTAGGAAAATACAGTAACTGCCTCCAATATACCTTCCCCACACAATAAAAAGTCCCGCCTTTCACAATGTGTCACAGTACCAGAATGTAACATTAACAATAAACAGTTTTTATTTTCGGTGAAAAAGGGAGGAAAAATGGAGAAAAACAGCACAACCACATTAACAACTGTTGAAACACATTTACCCCTCACAATCCCCACCTGTGGGTGCACCCAGCTTCCCAATGGCAGCTGCCCAAAATGTCTCTAGTCATTTGAGTGGGTACCATACTGCTATAAAGAAGACGCTTGTGATCTTTCGTTGGGTCTCAAATAACTTGGTTCTCCCAACAATGAACTTAGTGGTGTAAAGTACGATGCAAGCAAGCTGCCGACATCAGCCACTGCGTTCTGAAAATTTTCCGTCCAGCAATAGTAGTGCCCCCCACCCAGATAGTTATATAACAAACTCCAGGTCGTGCCCCGGTTGACAGTAGGGGTAACAGTGGAAAGGCAACATCGACCGACGATAAAATATCAGAGTCACAGCAGAAGTGCGCGACATGATTCTGTTGGCAACATTGCAGTGGCAATAATCAGTTGGCACATTAACGGACTACCAATAACTTTAACCAAATGGAAAACTTTAACTTGTCTGCCTGGGCATAGCTTTAACCTTGGCATGGACTTGCCCACTTCACCCTCTTAATTCCGACTAGCTAGCTAAATAAAGACCCCCCGAAGCCACAGCCCAGGTACTAGCAGTTCAGCAGCTCAAAGGGGGTGGCAGAAACTTGTTTCATGGTACCATGCTGGTATCAGGAGTTGCTGGTGCGCCATGGTGGTGGATAGCTGAAAAAAATGAAGAATGCCAGTCTTTACCCTCCAGGCTTTTCCAGTCTTCAACCCCACAGCTTTTGCGATGTTCACCTGGCAGGCATCTCAACATCTTCTGCTTGGGTGGTCTCCTCTTTAGTCTGGGTATGGAGCAGGCAGGTAGTTCCCCAGACTGATGGCTGGCACATGGTTTTCTCCGCTGCAGTAAAGGAGGTGGGCTTTGCACAGTTTCTAGCCCCAGCACTGACAGTCACTGCGGCTTGCAGCAAAAGTAGTCTCTAATGTACTTACTCCACTGAAGGGGAACACAGCTTGCAGGTCACTTTATATTCAGTTGCAGGCACTGAGGTTTTAGGCTACGACCTTTACAGTCTCTGCTCTCCAACTGCCAAACTCCACTGACTCTTTCTGCATTGTAGGGCAGTCACTCCCTCTCTTTGGCAGCAGTTCTCCAAAGTCTCTCACTCTAGCGGTGGAGTCTCAACTTTCTTGTCATAGGCCCAGAATCAATTCTCAGCAGCAGCTTTCAAATTCTAAGCAGCACATTCACTCAGCTACAGGTTCTAACCGCACCCTGGGAATCTCTGACACAGTCCAGTTCTTTTCCCAGGGGAATTTATTATTCCAGGCGCTCTGCAGCTTGTCCAATCCTGGGACCAGACAAGGCCTTTGGACAAACAGGCAGGCATTTAGGGCTAGCAAGTCCACAGCAGTCTCTCGCCTATCTGCACTCTCAGGCTGAGCACTCAGGAATCCCCCTTTTGGTGGGCAAACTGCCCCTAAAATCCTTTAACCGGTCCCCTTTTCTGATTGTCTGTAGGAGATGTCCCACTGAACAAATTAATATTCATTTGGTTCCCTTGATGCCCTGTTGGTTCCTCTTTTGGATGCCAAGAATTGTCCCTGTCTTTTCTCCCAATAGTCCTCTTTGCAGCCCCATAAGTCCCTCTGCTAAATCCCTGCTTCCCAATTGGCTTTGTCAGGAGCTAAAGGTTGGAAGTATGGCTGCCCTACACACAGTCCACAGCAAAGTCCCCACTTTCAAAATCTTTTGTAACCAAATATTTTCAGTTTATTATTTCCCTTATCGTCCAGCTGCACAGTCATAAAATAACACCCTGTCCACTGCCTACCTTACCTTTAAATATATAGACCCCCCAGGCGGCAGGCAGGGAGTTAATTATTATTTATATACCCTCATTAATATTTATAACACAATGCCATAGTGCTCAATGAAGCCCTTTAAATAAACCAATTATCAGCTCCTCAAGTGCCTCTTCTGTGTCTCTGGACCCTGATTAACTGATTCTGGGGTCCAGGAGCACTGGAGAGACCTTTCGTTTGCCGCAACTGTGACAAGAAAACTGTAGGTGAAAATGCGCATGCACGGACTGCTGGCTCGCACGTACACAAGGCTGCTACATGGTGGTTCCACAGCACTTGCTCCTCTGGCCCTAGACTGACAGGGAACATGGAAGGGCTAGATGGAGAGCCCTGGAACACCAGGGAACTCGCGCCAGGTGGCAGTGAGGATGAAGGGCAACTAGGAGGCAGATATGGTAAGCCCAACAGCGTTGGGGGGCTTACACAGGGAACATTTCTCAGGCCACTACCTGTATATTATACTCCCCTATCCCTTGTGCTCCATTCCCATGTAGGGCACAGAATGAATCCTCTATCTATTACTACCAGTTTAATCTACTACTGGTCTACGTCTATCCATAATACTTGGTCACTGAACTCTATAGTTGATGTTCAGCTCTGCTATCGATTTGCGTTTTCAGAATCCATTTTTATGGCACTGTGTTTCATTTTATACTCACCATGTTAGAGGTTTAGTTTTGTGGCTCAAAGTTATCCTAATGTCTACAGTATTCCAGAAGGTCAGGAAGCACTGTCTGTTGCATGCAAGTCTTCCTTAGGCATAAGAAAAGTGATGTTAAATGATGGGTATTCGTTCAACTAGAGTAGAGAATGTTGATGAAAATCCTGGGGCAGCAGTCAGCTGGTGGGGACCAGGCACTGAGGGAAGAGCACATTTGTTTCTCGCAGCAGCACCGTGTACAACTGTTTGCAGCCATCATGCCACCTCCAAGAGACCAAAACAAGTGAATAATCATGGCCACCATCATGCTAGTTAAACTCTGCCCCATTCATGTGGTCAACGTAGGGTCAGAGGTCACACAGGACCCTGCAACTGTGAATGTCCAGCCAAATCAAGAGGGCAGGGCAACCTTAAGAAAGGGATATAAAGGCAAAATTAAACTTCTGGGATTAAAGGAAGAGCAGAAAGTCAGAAAACTGCTCGGCCGATAAGTGGCCTTCATTTATGCTACAGATAGTTCCCCAGAAGGACTGAACCAATGGGATGGGGGGGGGTGAGGCTACCAGTAGCTATAGCAAGACAAAATCAGTCTTGTTTTAGATGTGACAGAGAAAGTAAGAGGGGAGGGTGCAGGTCTGTTCAGGAGGAAGAGGAAGAAGGAGAGCAGCTGCTGCGCATAGGTGCAGTAGAGCATTCTAGCCAATCTGTGTTGGACACTTGGGAGACTGTCCTTTTATTGTGGAGCTTAATACACTCCCCCAGCAGGTCTTTATCTAGTAAGAAGGCTGACAATGGTGGTGATAGATAGATGGAAAAGGAGGCTGGAGGTGCTGTAGTACCACTCCCAATTTGTTTTTAGATTCCTTTCCCATTCGCTGACAATAGCATAAGGGTGGACAGTGATGGTTAAAACAGATTGTGTACTTTAAACAGAAATGCTCTGAAAGTTCTGATAAGGCTTGGACAACTATCAGAACTTTTTTGTGGATCTCCCATCCCCATTGAAATGCGGTCTGTACTGTAGAGCGAGTGTCCGACTACCTCAGCACATCGGGCTGCCATCGAAAAAGTCTCCACATGGGTCAGAAGAGGAGGAAAGATCATTACAAAGAAGTGAAGACAGTGAGGTTGACATGCTGGGGCAAAGATAAATGTGGGAAGATGTCAGCATCACAGTTCACAGCACACGGCGGCTGCAACAGGTAAAAGCAGAAAGGCTCCTCTCTGCTTGCACTTCCCTTCTCAGAGGCGTACCCCAACGGTAGGTTATTGGCCCATTACTCTACATTTTGTACATTTATTTATTTATTTTATTGGAGTTTTGGTAACCGGGTAAGTCCACTGAGACAATTACAGTCCCTTTTTCAGGGTCGACCCGGGGTTGAGAATCAACCATGAAGTTACAAGTGAAATCAACAATGCAGTTCTCAAGTTCAAAGCTGGCATTAGGCAGAGTACAAGTCGAGATATAACATTGTCAAGACAAAATATTGCAAGTACACAAACTATCTACTACAGACTTTTCTTGGTGAGCGATGCAAGCCTAGATAGAGGAGGAGGCTATATACAGGGCAGTTATAGTACAAAACTTCATATTAAACAGCAGTAATATAACATGGGAATGGATGTACTACTCTCATATTATGCTATGAGGAGTAGTAGTGGAGTGGGAGGAAGGATAAGGCATTTGGAGGCAGCTGTGGGTATGGTGGAAGAGGTTCTGGGTGGGCACCCTTCAGCGAAAGCAAGAGCAGGTAGCAGAGATAGACAGGAAGGCAGCCAAATGTGATTGAAATTGAGAGAGGGAGGAGCAGAAGACTCCCTAAACAGCCTGGGCTTGAATATCAGTGATGCCCACCTGAATTTTTATGCCGCTGATATTGCCCACTATATCACGAGGCCTAGATAGTCACTGCTTGCTCTGACCGCCAAATGGCATTTAATCAGCTTCAGATCAATCTATTCCACTCCAAGCTGCCTCTAAATGCCAGTAAAACTACTGTGATGCTCTTTTCAAATACTGCAGCCTCATCTTGTGTCTCAGCCCCCTCTGTCACTATGTTAGTGGGGGACACCCTCAAGGTGATTGACAGTTATAAATACCTTGGTGTCTGGCTTGACAATAGACTGTTCTTTTTTGTGCATATTGAGATGCTATGTAAAAAACCACATGCCAAGCTTAGATTCTTTTATAGAAAGAAGAATTGTTTCCCAGCAGATGCCTGGAGGCGTCTGGCCCAGGTAACCTTCCTCCCATTAATAGATCATGCAGACCTTATATACAGCCATTGCACCAGTATTTGTCCAGGCAAACTGGATGTGCTTTACCGTAGGGCTCTCAGATTTCATCATGGATTCACCCCCCAGGACTCATCATTGTGCATTGCATGCATCCATTGGTTGGTCTTCTTTAGCCACTAGGAGGCTAAAAATCTGGATTTATGGGCATACAAGGTCCTGCTGAACGAACTGTCATGTTAACATCAATGATCTCTTTCACAGGTCCCAAAGCAATTACTCCCTATGAAAAAAAAAATCAGTTATCCTCCTGGGCATCCCAAAATATGCCATGCTGCTTAGTAAATCAGCAACTAGCTGTGTTACTGCCCCAACATGGAACTCTCTGCAAAACTCATTAAAACTTAGCTCCCTAGCGAGCAGAAGTATCTTCAAAACCTGTATCAAAGTTCGTTGTTCTGAGAGCTGCTCATGTGGATGTATAAATGTGCCTACATCCTGGTAAACTTTGTCATCATGTTACTATCCTTTACAATGGTGTTTATGTACTGTAAGTGGTGTTGCACATATTGATTATAACGCATGGTTATACCGTGCATTTGAGCTTTTCTGCCTGTGTATTATATTTTTCTCTGATTGTACCCCTGTATGTAATTGTCGTGTACCTTGACTCTAACTGTATCCTGTTGTATATCACTGTTGTTTCACATTTTATGCTGTTCTACCCAGGATATCCTTGCAAATGGGCTTGCTCAATGGAGCCTTTTCCTGGTGAAATAAATAAATACAAAATACAAATACATGAAATGCTTCAAAGACCACCGTAGCTTCAGAATCCAGCCCCTGAATGCTGTAGCAGCAGAACTGCAGAGAAGTTGCCTGTCACATCGCTGATACCTTTTAGGTCATAAAGTCTGCAGAGCGACTAATACATTAGGCCCCAGGTTAAACAGCTGCTCCTTTAATTTAGTTGGATAACTAAGGTATTTGGTGTCGGAAGTCCTGGTAATACTGTGCCATGAACACTGCACTGGCATAAGACCCGCGGGTATGCCATTGCGCTTAGGATTACAAATATTTTGGGAGCCAAAATTAGGTTTTGCAGCCACTAGTCTGCAAGGACATTGACTGGGAAAATCTGTCAGCCCCTCAGGCTTTCCATTGGCACAGCTGGTGTACTTACTGAAATGTTACCTATTCCACTGAATACTCAAGGGGCTAGTTAAAGGATAATTTTACTAGCCTGATACAGAATCTACCAGCACTGGGCTAGTAGGCCAGTGCCAATTTCAACCCTTATATTTTACTTGCTAATTGGTTTCTTAAACACCACCTTAGTAGCTGTTTATTTTACAATTTACCCATCATCAGGCCTGAAACATGTCATCGCTATAGCTGGGTAGTGCTACAATAAAAAGGGAGCTCTCAGGAACTGTGGGGTTACTGGTACATCTGTGAGTGATGGACTGTGTGTGACCACTGGGGGAAGACCGGGGGGATTGCCCATTTACTGGCTGTTTCTTTTTTGCTTGTTTGACCCATAACCTTCCTTCCTTCCCTAGAGCCTTGTTCCCATTTTCTCTCAATAAATCTGATCCCCTGTTTTGTTCTGTACTTTTTAAGCACCGTGGCCTTATCGCATTTGCCTTCTGTAGGTTGGGTAGACTTGCTGGTCATTGTTATTGCTAGTTATTGTAGTTGCCCTGGGGGGGGGGGCTGCATCATCCTGGCTGCTTAGGTACTGCAAAGAGCTTCCTTAGGTCGGGTCACCAAGTCAGTTCAAAGACCAAAGCAGAACAGCAGCAGATCCAGGGTCATCCGCATAAAGGTTTCAACGTAAAGCTTTACAATGTTTGGATAGCTTCACCATGTGTCTAGTGGGAGGGAGATATGTGCACGTGAGAGGGCATATACACAGCTCTTTATCTTGCAGTCTCCAGGTGCTACTGACCTGATCCCATTCCATCAGCAGAGCTATGCAGGTGGTCAGTTTGGGAGGCAGGAAAAGGTATGAGCTACACTCTGCAGCATACCCAAAGCTAGGTACAACTGGTACTGTGCACTAGGAAGATGCAGACATTATGCTGGGGGCACCTGTGACATAACGAGTATGTACACCCCTGCCATGTCCTCCTGTTGTATTCAGGGACCCAATCGGTCCCCTAGACACATTGCCCAAAACCCCTTATCATGGAACGAAAAGCTGGGAGAAAACAGTGGGCATCATTGTTGAATAACAACATGCTGTCTTGAAAGGGCCATTGCAGTCTGAGATTGACTGCTGTATACCATAATCTCCTGGTCAAGCTAATCAGGGGATCTGCTATACAACTGACTCAGGCTGCCAATGATATACTCCATGTCCAGCCCAACTGCTCTTCCCCCTGGCCACCCCCAGCCACTGTATGGATCCCAGCAGCGAGAGGTGAGCCTTCTGGAGTCAGTGATTGCCACCCATGAGCTGGGCTTTCAGAGCAGCATTGGAGTGTGGAGTGACTGAGGTCAGCTACTCACAAATGGCACGTATGCCAGCCCGGTATGTGGACTGGTCCCTAGTGGGTGTTCCATCAAAATATGCCAATGCTGATGTCATAATGCCCTGCTTGTAACATTCTTGTCATTCCTCAGCCTCAGTAGTGGGCAAGATTATGGAGACACTCCTTAAGGAAAGGATAGTGCAACACCTGGAATCCATAGGAGCACAGGATCCAAGACAGCATGGGTTTATAAGAGGAAGGTCTTTGACTGGGTAACCAGAGTGGTGGACCAAGGGGGAGTAGTTGATGTTGCCTACCTTGACTTCAGCAAAGCTTTCAATACTGTTCTACATAGAAGATTGATTAATAAGCTGGGTAGGCTCGGGTGGGTTAGACGTTGGTCAACTGGGTGGCAAACCGGTTGACAGGCAGAAAACAGAGAGTGGTGGTAAACGGTATACAGTCAGAAGAGATGCAAGTCACAAGTGGAGTACCTCAGGGATCAGTCCTAGGGCCAGTCCTCTTCAATATCTTTATCAGTGACATTGCAGGTGGACTGGAGGGTAAGGTATGTCTGTTTGCAGATGACACCAAGATCTGCAACAGAGTAGATGATCCAAATGGTGTGGGCAGAATGAGAAGAGATCTGGATAAACTAGCAAAATGGTCGGAAGAGTGGAAACTGAGGTTTAACGCAAAGAAGTGCAAGATCATGCACATAGGGAAAAGAAACCCCGAAGCCACCTAGTCACAAGGGAAGAAAGAGACTTGGGCAACATCATCACCGATGACCTGAAATCATCCAAGCAGACCTCTAAAGCAGTAGGTAAGGCTAGAGGGGTGTTGGAGTGTATTAGTAGGGATATCACAAGTCGGAAGAGGGAGATAATAATCCCTCCTTACAAGACACTGGTTAGGCCCCATCTGGAGTACTGCTTGCAGTACTGGAGGCCACACCTTCACAAGGACATTAATCAAATAGAGGCAGTCCGGAGAAGGGCAACCAAAATGGTGCAGGGACTGCGTCAGAAAACATATGAAGACAGGTTAATTGAACTCAATATGTATACCCTAGAGCAAAGGAGGGAGAGAGGTGACATGATTGAAACATTCAAACACCTTAAGGGCATTAACAAGGTAAAAGAGCCTAACATGTTTCAATATAAGAAAAATAGCAGGACAAGAGGACACAGCATGAGATTAGAGGGAGGCCAATTAAGGGGTAATGTGAGGAAGTTCTTTTTCACAGAAGGGGTGGTGAATGCATGGAACAGCTTACCTCAGGAAGTGGTGGCTATGAATACAGTGCAGGGCTTCAAACAGGCATGGGATAGGCATAAGGGAGCAATACATATGAGTATGAATAGATAGGCCTTTTACAGAGCAAAGGCCGATGGCACATTAATAAGGTGGAAGAAGAAATGGGCAGACTGGATGGGCCTTGCAGTCCTTATCTGCCATCAACTTTTATGTTTCTATTTCCACATCACTAGACTACCATGTTATGAGCAGAGGATTATGACTTCAGCTCTTGAATAAGCCTTGGCTGCCTGGGAACTGTAATGGGTACAGATCCAGTTTACATACACCGTAGATGTCTTTAATGCCAGAGAGCAGAATGAATTTAAAA
This sequence comes from Neoceratodus forsteri, assembly GCA_016271365.2. NCBI lineage: Eukaryota > Metazoa > Chordata > Ceratodontiformes > Ceratodontidae > Neoceratodus > Neoceratodus forsteri. Next base: position 365,981,717 of record JADMNL010000025.1, on the reverse strand, counting down.
AAAAATTTTATATATATATATATATATATATATATAGTAGAATGTTGTGAAACTGAATTTTGCTGGTGCCAACTGTGATTCTTAGAAGGTGGGTTAGCAAAAATGGTCACAAGACCCAGAACTGAAGCCAGTCATTTGGTGCCCAAGTCAGCAGTGGGCAGGACCCAGCGTGAGATACTGTCTGCTATGCTGAGCTCTCTGATGCCACTACAGTAACCTTACAGATCCCTCTCCATGCAGAAAGCACCAGCATAAAAACAAATGTTTTTTGTTTACTTTTTATTTATAGAATTTTAAAATGTACAGTACAGCAGAATCATTTATAGTTCATCCAAAAAAATACATAAATAAGCCAAGTACAAACCTTGGAATAAAGACCTAATTATAAACCATACATCAAGCACTTAGGGATTTTGGGAAGCAGTATAGTCTAGAGAATTAAAGTATGAAGCTATGAATCTGGAGGCACAGCAGACTTGTGTTTGAAACTCACAACCACCACCTGCATACTGTGTGAATCTGAACAAGTCATTTAAGCTCCCTGTGCTCCCAGGATACACCTGGAAAGGAGCTTTGGCTCAGTATGCCTTTTCTGCCCCTCCCCAAAAAATGAAGCTAGCCCTGTGGCACGGAGGGCCGAGGTGCTGCTTCTTATTTGCCACCACCCTGACAACCCAGGTTTTGGTGCGGACCTGGGTTGTCAGGAATTGGCCAGGAGGAGAAGGACTGAGCATCCCAGGGACTTTCTCCTTTTCAGAAGCTGAAGGCATGCAGTCTCAGCCTCTGCCGCCACCAGGTGGATGGCTGGTGATGGTGCAGCTGGCATAGAATGGAGGGGCTGTGGTTTTGTAGTGCTGCCTGCATCCATGTACACATCTTTATGCCACCTTGGCTGGGGACAGAAGGGAGAAAATGGAAAAAGGGGATGTGAGGGCTTAATAAAGCCCTGCCCACCCATGATCCCTGCCACCACAGAATCTGGATATGTACAGTACAGCAAAATCATTTCGGTATGGGGGGAGGATGGCCCTCCTTCTGGTCCCAATATGGGGTGGCCCATGGAGGGCTACCCCAGTGAGTACCAGAAGAGGCGAGCGTCAGTCAGGTGAAGTGGGGACAGGGCCGATAGCTTGCCTGCACCGATCCGAGGGAGAAAATGATTCATGGGGAAAAAAATAAACTTAAAACAGACAGTACATAAGGTGTTAAGAGGCAAGATGGAACAATAGAATATTCAGTAGTTCTTCCATAAGAACAAGCTGGTGAGTTTGGACACCACACCTGTGTTAGAGGACTCCTACTCCAACCTATTATGTCTCTTGAGCCATTTTCTAACCAATACATAGAGTGGAGTAACCCAGCGAATAGAGAAGTATGATTCTTTTACATTATAAGTATATACCTGAAGCTGATGAAGTCACTGGTCAAAGAGGACATTGTGGACTACTTGGAGAGCAATGGGCTCCAGGATAGTACACAACATGGATTCAAGGCAGAGAGGTCTTGTCAGACTCACTTGATAGTTTTCTTTGACTGGGTGACAAGGGAATTGGATAGGGGCCATGCTATGAATTTGCTCTACTTTGACTTCAGTAAAGCTTTTGACTCGGTGCCTCACAGATGCTTGCTGAAGAAAGTGGAGGATCTGGGTGAAGCTAAAGACAAAGTAAATTGGGTAGGTAACTGGTTAAAGGGGAGGCAGCAGAGGGTTGTCGTCAACAGGGTCGAGTCAGCAGAGAGGGAGGACACGAGCGGGGTATCACAGGGATCTGTTCTGGGTTCAGTCCTCTTCAATATGTTCATTAGTGACAGTTAGTGAGGGTATCTGGGTCAGGTTGTATCTCTTCACAGATGACACTAAACTCTGTGGAGGGTGGGTAGTCATGAGGGAATCGGGGAAATGCTGAATGACATATAAAAGCTAGAGGTGTGATTCAATGTTTGGCATTTGAAATGCAACTCTAAAAAGTGCAAGGTAATGCACCTAAGGAATAAGAACTCCATGACAGAATACATGATGGATGGAGGGAGATTTAGTACTGCGGCTAAGGAACGGGACCTTGGAGTTCTCATCAGTGACTCCCTCAAACAACTGAGTCAGTGCAACAAGGGATATAACAAAGTGAGTAGGGTGCTGGGCTGTATTGGGAGGAGTATTGATAGCAGAAGGGAATAGATACTACTTCCTCTATGTAGATCCTTAGGCCACACCTGAAGTACTGTGCCCAGTTCTGGAGTCTTCACCTCAGGAAGGACAGAGATAAGCTGGAGGCAGTGCAACACAGGGTAACAAAAATGATTCAGGGCAGGTCCTGGAGTGCCTCAAGGCACTGAATACGTACTCGCTGGAGACCAGAAGGGTGAGGAGAGATACAATAGAGAGCTTCATGTTCCTAAAAGGAATTAATAAGGTGAACTGTGGGGAATTATTTAGCTTGAATACTAGTTCATGGCCACAAGAACATGTGTGGAAACTGACCGGAGGGAGGCTCAGAAGGGACATGAGGAAGTATTATTTTACAGAAAGGGTGGTGGAGCCGTGGAACTGACTGCCTGCCAAAGTGGTGGGTGCTAAAATTGTTGGTTGATGAGTTAGGCATGATTGGGATAGAATGAAGGATATAGTGGTTGCTCGGGTGGCAGAAGCTGCGAGGGAAATGGGGGAAGGATAAGGAGGGCTAAGACCCTGGAAGGACAGTAGGTCCCAGGGCTAAATAGGGACATTGGGCAGACTGGATGGACCATTGGTCTTTCTGCCACCATTGTCTGTGTTTCTATATATATTTCTGTCTTATCCCCCCACTCCAAACAATCCATAGAAAAGCTAGCTGGGTTCAACAAAACCATCAAATATAAAACAAAAGAAGTACAGTAATAGCCTAATAAATTAACTCTGCCACTTCTTTTCAATTGACAAAAAGCCAAACTATAACCCATCAGTAGTCCTCATTAGAGCATTATATATAAGCACACTATATAGGGTAACTGTATCAACAATGCACGGTTAATTGTGATTGCCATTAATAAAAGAAAACTACCGCTAAGACAAATTACAAAGAAAGTTAAACCAATTAAAGGGACACTGTCAACCATTTTTATGTTTGCTTGCACACATGTGCAAGAAACATAGTGCCATCATCCGAGTTTTCGGAGGTGTGTCACCCCCTCTTCCAATGCAGTCAGTGTGTTGGCAGGCACGGCCCCAGTCCACCAATGCATGCTGGAGCTGTCTATGACAGCTCCAAAATGCAGTGGCGTACAGTTGAAAGGGGGAGCTACGCTTCAGTGAGCAGCGATCAGATATTGCCTGCTCATGCGCAGCTCCCCCTATACACACACACACACAAACACAGGTACACATACTGCGTGCTGCCCCCCTCACACACACTGTACAGCTCGAGGTGCCCAATCCCTCGGCTGTGCTGCACTTCCAAAGCCTTCCACATGCCACGCTGGGTGCCCACCCCAGCGTGACAAGTTATCGATAGCTTCCACTGTCCCCCCAAGAGTACTGGGTGCCACACTGGGGCAAAAGTTGCTATGGCCGACAGGCTTGCCCAATCCCCCATTGGTTCCATGCTCCCACCCACCAACCAGCCGTCCTTGAGCCATGCTGGGAGCCCACCCCAGCGTGGCAAATGTCCCGTGTCGTCATTTTAAAAAAAAAACAACCTGTAAAGCAAAAACAGTCCCACGCAGTCTCCCTGCCCCCCCACAACCCGCACCCACCCACTGTGCACCCTGCCTCCCCACACCCCTGCACCCCCTACTTACCTCCAGAGTCCGGCGTGACGATCTTTGGTGGACCGGGAACACGTCTGCACTCTTCAAAGCCGACCACGAACTGAGGAAATGCCAGTGAGCTGTATAATGGGATAGATAGGGTTTTTTCAACTTTGTTGCATATCTCAGGCATTTTTTGGAATTTTTGCACCAAATTTTCAACATGGGGTTTTTGGGACCCCTTTTCATGAATGCTGTCACTGTCATGGCGTTACTAGGGCCCAAAGGGTGATTTCGCAGCCACTGCGTGAAATCACCTTTCTGGAATGATTAATGAAACGACACTTCCAGTGTTCACAAGGTGGGCTCTCAAGAAGCTTATTTTGATAATTACTGTTTTACGAGTGTGCATTGCGCAGTTCCTACGCACGCTCATGAGTTCGCAAATTTTCAATATTTTCACTCCAGATTTTCAACATTGCCATTTTACCACACCTTCATATGAGTAGTACAGCTGTCATTTTTCACATCTCACCCAAAATGTGTTTCTGCCCATGTAGCGCACAATGGCGCAGTCGGTGTGCGAAATCAATGTACGGGACAAATTAAGAAAATCACAGTTACTGAGCATGCATTGTACAGTTCCTATGCACACTCATAAGTTTGCAAATTTTCAATATTTTCAGTCCAGATTTTCACCAGTGGCATTTTCCACACTTCTTTATGAACAGTATAGCTGTCATTTTTCACAACATGGGAAGTGTGTTTTCACACTTTCAGAGCAGAGATGCGTGTGCGCTGTGGGAAATCATTGTTCGGCACAGATAAAGAAAATCACAGTGACACTGTTCATGATCGGAGGCACCAAAATGCCTGAGTTGACAATCTGCTTTAAAATCCCCAACCGAATTATATTACGGGTGTGCCTTGCCTGTAATGCTCATACCATTCCACACCCTGAAGCCAGTGAGAGGCATCGAGGTACGCCGGACTCTTTCGCCCCAAAGTTCACCCTATTCTCCTATATTGCACCCATCTCACCGTATTTCCTAATGGAATGGGTGCGCAAGGGCCAAAGACCCCAAGGAACACCGTGACACTTGTCAGTGTCTGCAGGGTGGGGTGTGATGAAATGGCGTGGCCATTATGCCTGACGAACCAAAGGCACACCCCAATGCCTGTCACTCTCTGCAGGGTGGTGGTGGGGTTGGCTTCAGTTCAATACTTCACTGCCATTCCTATTACGCAGCTCTGTAACTTCTACACTACCACTGCCAATGCCAGCAAGCAAACATTCGGCATTGACAAATGCTTTGTTGTATCATATTATTTCTGTTTAAAAACCCACATTTTATGATTGCATACCTTCTCTAAAATTAATTTTGGTGGTTTTGTGTGCGTCCTTTCTTAGTAGAACTGAAATGCATAGTAAAGGCGTATTGTACCCGACTCTGTTTTGTTTCAAATTTTTGAACTATTCCTATTGCATACTGTGTAAACACTGCAAATATACCCTAACACCGCAACCACTTATGATGCAATAGTCTCATCTCCTTCCACTGTGTCATGAGTGGCTGGACTGTGTAGTGGTGTTTCCAAGTCCAGGAATGATGCAGTAGGAGTTGATTAAGAAATGTAAAGAAACGTGTTTCTTGTGTGGTAACACCAGTATGGTAGGTAGTCAGTTTTTCACTTTTAAAAAACAAAAAAGAATCAGAATCAGACAACTGGCCACACCTACAATCTCTACAGAATGTCAGCAGTCATAAAATGTGCTTCTGAAACTCTGGACAATTTGAGGCCTAAAGGGACTGGCAGTGTCCCTTTAATGTCTATATGAAACGAATTCATGAGGCTTCTATCTCAGTTTTATATCCATAAAAGAGGAACAATTTTCAGAAGATCCTGTTTCAGTTTGTTCTGTTGACACACTATTTCTGATTGCTTGCCTCTGATAAATGATGCAACTGATCATTTAAAAAAAAAAACAAAAAAAAAAAACAACAAAACAATAAGTGTTCCTTTGTAGCCTGACATGACGTTTTGCAGCTTCTGGAATGGAAAAAGTAGCTCCCTGTTCTGTGACTTCAGCCCTGACATTTAGAGATCTTTTCTTTCAGGTTTGCGTAGTAAAGCAGACATATGGGAAAATCTAAATATAAAACCCTTGTACTGTGTCGCCACCCCCCCCCCATTTGTGCTATTTTGAGCAGCATCTCCCAGTCAGATTCAAAATCCAAGGTACGGAAAACAGTATTTGACTTAAAAGATTGCCTTTGCATCTGTGCAACAGAAAGCAAGTTATTGGAATTAGGTAATAAATATCAAATATCAAAGGTCCCCCTGATCTTGGTGTTGGTTTAGTATCATGCGATGTGCTTTAACCACAGAGGGCAAATTCTCAGGCAGCAGAGAGAGGGCATCAATGCAAATGTCTTTCAGTAAATCTCTTATCGTTGTACAAAACAGCATCCAATGTATGTGGCAGATCAACAAATCTAAGGCTCCTGTAGCACAGAGTTGCAGAGAAAGACATGGCCAGATAGTTCTCGTCATTTCTGTTCTGCAGCTAGAGAAATCCCCTGCCTGCAGTACCACTGTGGACCACCAGAGAGAATTTCTTTAGACCGAGTCATTATTTATTTATTTATGTATGTATGTATGATAATAATAATCTTTATTTATAGGGCGCCTTTCAAATATCGAGGCGCCTTACATTAAGAAACATGATCATCAAATATTACAATAAATATAAAACAGTAAAATCCATTATATTTGTGGGAATGCCAGTGTCCACAAAAAAGTTTTCAGTGCCTGCTTAAAGCCCCCAACAGTCGTACACTCCCGGAGCTGATGGGACAGACAATTCCAGAGGGTAGGGGCCGCAAAAGCACGGGCCCCAGAGGATTGCAGAATAACCCTCGGAATCTCCAGCAACCCCTCGTCAGCCGAGCGGAACTGCCTCACAGGGCTGTAAGGAATCAGGAGCTCTTTCAAATAGTATGTATGTATGTATGTGGTAACCGGGTATGTACGTTGGTCCCAGGGACCATTTACAGGCACGACCCGGGCCATATAGGTGGCACATTGAACACAGGAGGTCATAACATACAGAGTTTATACCATAGCAAGAGCTCAGTTACATCTGCATTAGTGACAGTAACAAACCATCAGGTATTAAAAAACAGGCAGGGATTTATTTATTTATTTATTTCAAACAATTTACCAGGAAAGGCATACTGAGTTGAAACAGCACATTTCTCAGATGTGCCCTGGGGGAGGGGGAAATGAGAGTACAGAAATAAGTTAAAACAGTTGGTTACACCAATCAAAAATATAAGTTAAACAAGTAGCAGAGCATCTAAAGAGCAGTAAGTAATACAGGTGTAAGTTGGAACACACTTGGAGTACATACAAGGCACTGTTAAGTACAGTATTAAAGTGCAGATGGCAGCAGTTTAAAGGATGAAGGAAGCGCTATTGGTGCTTTGTTCAGCAGGAAAGGGTGGAGGAAACTGGAGCAGAGGCAGTGTGTGTGTGTGTGTGTGGGGGGGGGGGAATTCTAGGACAACAAAAATACCTCACAGGATCTGAGAAAACTGCAGGAGTGAGTAGTGAATTCATGGAGGAGAGATTTGAGCGAGTGGGAGGAAGGAGCAGTTCGAATGGTAATGAGAAGAGAGCCACACAGCTTGGGGGAACAGACGGAGAAGGCAGCTTGGGCAGCTGAGGATTTCATGAAGGCGAGCACAAAAGGGCGAGGGCCAGAGCTGAGAAGAGAGTAGGAGGTAGAAGGGGGACATTGAGAAGGGAGAAAAGGTAAGGCAGGAGGGACACAGTCCAGAATTTGGGGATGAAAGTAGCACAGTTAGCGAGGTGCCTGACATCAAGGGAGGGAAAGGAGCGGGAGGAGTAAAGTGAGCAGTGATGGGTTCTAGGATGGTAATCAAAGGCAAAGTAGTAGAAGGACTGAAATAGTGGGTCCAGTCTGGCTAGGGTGGATTTGGGAACAGCACTGTAAACAATGTCACTGTAGCTGAAGATAGGGCGAATCATCTTTGAGATGATCTCTCTGCAGGCGGGAAGTGAGATACTCACTTTATTCATGTAATGCACACCCAGTGTGGGGTGAAACGTCTGGTGGATAGCATCCACGTGAACAGAGAAATCAGGGTGATGATCCACCCAGACCCCAAGGTTTTCAAAGGAGGAAACATCCTCAACTTCAACACCATCTGGGTATGGAAAGAGGGGAAGGGGTATAGCCTAGCTAGTCTCTACCTCAGATATATATACATATATATATATTCATGGCAAAAAAACTCTATTTAATGCATCAATTAGGGTTGTTCCACAGCGACAAAAGCGAGGAAATTCGGTGTTAGAGTTGCCACCCTTGCATCCCACGCCACCCACCCCACCAACAGGCATCAGGGTGTATATTGGGGTCATCTGCCCTCTCACCCCATTCCTTATGTAAATAAGCTGTATAATAGAATGGAGTGAGAGTTAGGACCGGCGACCCTAATGCATCCGATGCCTGTTAGTCGAAATGGCATGAAATGAGTCGCAACCTAACACAGGCCTGAATGAGATCTTCTTAAATCATTAAATGATTTGCCATAATCCCTCTTTGAGAATGTGCAGTATAAATAGTGAATGGAATGTGGTGGTGGGAGCGCGGGGCCCCAACATGTAAATTTTTGTCACTTCGCTGCGCAAAAACTGTATGACCAACTGAAATGAAAATTGGTAAATGAAGACATGTACCATACCACAACATGTATAACAAATGTTATCTGAATCTGTTCAACAGTTGCACAGCGTCACGCCGTGAAAACTGAGCAGGAGTGCCACAAATAACATTTTTTGCCACTTCGCTACACAAGAACCATATATCTGAAGGAACCAAAAATTGTAAAAAGAAGATATGTACCATAGCACACTGTGTGTCCATAATTGTGTGTACATCCGTTCAACGGTCGCACAGCACCATGAGCAAACAACGTAACATGCACAGTTCAGCAACCGTAAGTGCCAGTGACCCGAAAATTGACACAGTCAAAGATGAATTATAAATCTTTGTACTTTCCAAATACCAGGCAAATCGGACACACAGTTCAGGAAGTTATTGAAGTGTAATGAACCAAATTTTCATTCGTCAGCGTGGTATAATCCCACACCTGTTAATGTTTTACATACCAAACCACTGCAAGGCATCTCCATACCACTAGCGCTACCTATGCTATAAATTCCAAGCCAGTAGCACCATGCAGAATGCTATGCGCAGAAAGTTAACTGCATCGTACAGTATCTCTGCAGCGAATTAGTTTTCCAACATGTAAGCAGCATTATCCACATCCCCAGGACATCCACTCAACACCCTCCAAATTCCATGAGAAAAGACAAAACTGTTCCAGAGATATTCAATATTTACATTTCCGCACCTTTAAGAAGTCTTCCACCACAAAATGGTGGACATCTTGGCCGAAAATGCGCTAAAATGGCAGACCTGGAAGTCAAAAAATCTGCAACTGTGAGGGTGGCCAACTTCAAATGTCAATAACTCTGGAATGGAGCAACATTTTTTCACCAAACAAATACTGGCATGTTCCATGGACACATGTCTTTCTACTTGGCAAGTTTCAGATCAGTCAACCACACACTGGCTATGCTATGCGTCGCAGAAGACAGTGCAGAAAAATAGCAAAAACAATGTTTTGCACTGCACTGTGCAAACGCAAAAACACAAACGGTAATGTTAATGCAAACGATGATGGCAACAGTGAGGTAAAAGAAAATAGTAACGGTAACGGTAACGCAAACGCAAGCGGTAACGCACACAGTGGCGCAAATGGAAACGATAACACAAATGGTGAGAGAAACGCAAGTGCAAATGTAACCCCCAGGTGGTGCTATCCCAAGGGCCCAAGGGCTACTACCCCTGCCTGCGTAACTGCTAACAGGTTAAGGGGCCTAGGTCCAATGGCGGGTGCCTCCACCCAGAGGTCGGGGTTAAGACAGTCTGGAATGTCTTGGTCACAGACCTCTGGGTCACTGCAACCCCCCTTTTTTCCCACTAGTGGCCCACACAAGTTACCAACAGTGCCTTTACAATATACACTTACCCCCCAGGACTGGTCGGTCAGCGTGACTCTGCGGACCCCCTGTAAAGTAAGATGCAGTAATACAATAGCCACTGTACAGTATTTCAGCACAAACACACAGTTCAGGCAGTATACTTTGCAAAACAACCAAATCTGATTTATTTAGGGGGAAATAACAAGGGCAGGGGGAAATCTAGTTAATTAGCTTAGTCACTCTACTGTTTCAGAGCACTGTGCACAGGCTAAGGTCCCTATGAGTCACTGTCACTGGGTACCCAGGCAATAAGGGGCTAGCCAAGTTCGGTGCAGCTGGTTGGGACCCTGAAGATGAAAAACAACTGTACAATACCCAAATTTGTAATCCGGAACCGGTAGGCTCAGTTCATGTAGCCAGAGAGGGAAACAGATGAACACTTGCAACTCAATAGATCAGTTGGCAGGGAGCTACCCTGATTTCTACTCACGACTCTTGTGGCAGGATCCCTTTCACACTGCCCAGGGACACAGGCCTGTGATCAGAACACTCCCCACACATTTACATGTAAAAGAAGGTTACCATACCAGGGAGCTGCTTTATATCCCAACCGCACTCACTGCTAGCCCGGGAAGTCACGGCGCAGCTTCACTTTTCCTGACAGACCGAGTGCGATGAAGCAGATTCTCCAGTCCTCTACAGGGTGAGCCTGGTAGTTGGCTGCAAAACTGCACAGCCTCTTCTGATAGCAGCACACGGCGGATTCAGTCCGGATCACCTCGGCTAACGGGTCGCTCAACTTTTGGCCTTCCACACGCGCTTCCAGCTCAAAAACTCAACAGTGCAGAAGCCCGGAGCTCCTTCCTCACTCACAGCCACAACGACTCTGACTTCTATGCCGTATGGCAGGCAATCACACTTCGGGCGCTACCCGACCCGATTGAAGGGCTTCAGATGCCAGTCTCCTCTACCTTTTCCTATTGGTGCGAAAAGGCACCACACTCCTGGACTTCACTTCCCAGAATCACTGGCCATACTCCCCATTGGCAGCCAGCTCCCGATAGAGTCCTAGTCCTGGTTGGCTGCTCAATACTCCATTTTAAGCGCCCCTCCATCCTGATTGGATCCAAGTGGCAGTTCTGATCCAAAATGGAGAGGCCCAACACATAAAGTCCCAGCTGCAAGAGAAGCAGGTTAGACAAAGTACATTTTCCAATACCAATTCAACATATATTACATCAACAAGTACAGCCCAAGGAAGTGCTTGCTTTGCCTGCTTAGCGATGGCAAAACGGGGCACATTACCAGCGGCTCAAGCGGGACTCGAGCAGGAGAACACATGGCCCCCCTCCTTAGCAGACTAATTGGGTCTGCGAGCTGGCAGCTCTTAAAGAGACAGTACTAGAGGTGTTTAGGAAACCCCCATTTGCAAGGGGGTTACACAAATGTAAATGAAAACAGAAATGGTAATGCAAACGGTAACACAAACGCTAACGGCAACAGAAACGAAAACAGTTTCGAAAACGGTAACGAAAATGCAAATGGTAACAGAAACATAAACAGAAATGCAAACAGCAACGGCAGCCGCGACGCAGAAGGAAACAGTTATGCACTCGACAATGGAAATGCTACCAAAAACACAAACACTAAGGCCAATGGAAATGCAAATGCAAATGGTAATGAACACACAAACAGTGACGGTAACGCAATTGGAAACACAAATGGTTACAGTAACACCAACAATGACCCCGAAGGAAACAAGTAGCGTGTACGCGAATGCAAATGGTAATGCACACAGTGACGCAAAAGTAAATGCAAGCAAAAACGGTAATGTAACCAGTAACAATAACACAAACACAAAGGGTAACACACAAGGTGGTGTAAATGGAAACACTAACGCAAACGGTAATGGAAACACAAGAGGAAATGTTAACGGTAACAGTAGCGCAAACACACACCCTTTTTTCCCCCCAAAAGGTGCATTCAGAAGCACAGTAAATACAAAGAATGTATGCATAATAATGGCTCTCAGAGCAGAAAATGAGCACTTGGAATACTAAATTCCTTATACCTCAAGAACCGTACGACGTAGGAAAAAAATTAAAATCTCATATTATTTATGACTTTCCAGGCTAGTTTTGTATTTAGCCCCCTAGTGGGGGACTAAACATTCTTCTGACGAAAAGTCTGTATCTCTAACCGTTTTCGAGATACGGGCCCCGAAAGACGCATCGTATGCTGTAATGTTATCCTATGGGGAAAATTGTCAACTTCAGAGTGCCATAACTTTGCAGTCCTCTAATATGTTGTTACCAAACCACCAAAAGGCACATCTGTGGGATCTTGGCTTTCTTCCCTCCAAATTTCAGCCCAAAAGACCACATTGTTCTTTTGCAGCAGAGTAGCAAAGAGTCCCTATTGTTTTGGCCATAGTGTTGCAAAGTATTTTTGCAAATCACGACACTTTCGCAAATGAAATCACGAAAGTGTTGCATATGCAAGCAATAATACCCGACAGGGTGAGCGGTATTGGGCAATACCGGACTGCCCAGGGACGTAATGAGGGCCGACGCGGGCCCTATTGTCCCATCCTGAGGGTATTATTGCGCTTTAGAAATGGGCAGTGTGTGAAATGTTGAAAAATATATATATATATATATATATATATATATCTATATATATATAGTTTTTATGGTAAAATTGTTACTTCATTTATTTGTATGTTAATAAAGTAATCCCTCCGCCTGCTTTTTGTGGTCTTCTGTCATTTACACCAGGTTGTTATGGTTACTCTCCCCCCCCACACACACACACCGTCGGCAGTTTTTACATTTTTTCACACACACACACCCACACACACACACACACACACACACACACACACCGTTGGCTAGTTTAACATTTTTTTTCTTGACTTTTGGGTTTGTTTGCAGGCAGTGAAGAGCTGGTAGTGGGCAGCTGGCGAGGTGACTGGAAGTGTAGCGCAATGGTCATGGAAGACCGGAGTCGGAAACGAGCGAGCGAGGGTCAAAGCCGCGGGAGTTAGAGCAAGAAAAAAAATGCAGGGGAGTGCGGGGAAGAGAAACTGTAAGTAAGAAATGCTTCTAATTCATTTTGAATGTGCAGACTGGCACGGCAGGTGGGGGGAGGTGGTACAAGACATGCTATGGATTGAGGATGTCTCGGTTGCTAAGCGAGGGTAGGTGTACTGTGCAACATGTTTTTACATTTAAAAAAAAAATAGTTGGGGAAAACTGTGCTTTGTGGCAAAATGCCTGTGTTTTGTTTCATAATCCTATAGTCAGGTTGTGACTGATTGCTCGCTGAGTGAAAAAAATGGCGGCTGTTTGAAGTTACCTGTATGTGTGGAGTGCCACAGCCAATGAGGAAGCAGATAGGGCACAAAAATACTTCTCTGGGCATGAGGCAGGTTTTGGCTAGCACTTTTTCACAGTGGGCATCTATCGAATGTTAATGTACCCCCCTGCTGTGCTGCTCAGCCAATCAGAGAAGTCCTACTGTCTAGCCCATTTTCTAAGCGAAAGTACTTTGCGACACTACTTTTTACAGAAATTTAAAAAACATATTTCTAGGATGTTTTATCCCCCCAAAAAGACATGGCTAGCACCTCAGGGCTCGACTAGGTGGACACAACAAGAACTGTGTCCCTAGAGGGTCCCAAATTTAAATGGCAAGCATTTCTGTGACCACCAAATGAAAACAAGATGGTCGATTTGCGACACTACAAGGGTCATTTGTGAAAGTAAAAAGTACATTTGCAACACTTTCGCATATTTTGTTAACTTTTCCCATTGACTGTAATGGGAAACTTGTTTTTTGAATAACTTTTGAACCGTTCAATATTTTTTCACAAAATCTTCAAAAGGCACATTGGGGACCCTGGCTTCATGTTCTCTGAAGGTTTTGGACTGGTCGCATACACTGTGCGGGCTGTAGGCATGAGCAAAGAATGCACAAAAATGCATAATTTGTGCATTTTTCGGTGCTCTGTAGCTCCGCAACCGTTCATCAGACCAAGCATGCCAAATTTCAGGCAAATCCGTCTTATGGTGGCAAAGTTATTAAGCTGCCAAATTTCAGATTTATCCTTAAATAGGGTACTCAACCCTAACTATAGTGGCACTACTGTGCCACTATTATATATATATATATATATATATATATATATATATATATATATATATATGTAATATATGGATAAGCCTCAATAATATTATACAAAGTTATACAAAAATTTCCCAGTAATACATCACTACTCTCAATAACACTATCCTGAAAAGTGATAATACTATTGTTTTTGCTGATAGTACTACAGTTCAAAGATCATCTCCAACTGTAGCATTATTAATGGATCCATATATTACAAAAAATAACAGAAAGATAAGTGTTTTGCAAGGCAGTAATGCCATCTTGAGGTTTTGGGGACTTCAGGACCTCTGGAGCTTCGCTCTCAAGGTTCCATATCTCCAAAACCTCTCGATGGTATTACTGCCTTGTAATACACACTTATCTATTATTCTATTTGTAAATATCTATATATCTATATATAAATATATATATCTATATATATATAGATATATATATAGATATATCTATATATATATATCTATATATATATAGATATATATATATATATATATATAGATATCTATATCTATATCTATATCTATAATACTGGTGCAGTAGTGCCAGTATATTAGGGTTGAGTGCAAATTTTTATGTTAAACCCACATTTTGTAACCTTAATAACTTTTGAACTGTTAAACAGATTGGCATGAAATGTGGCATGCTTAATCTCTTGCAGAATGTCTCTTGACAAGCCAAATTGCATGTGAATCCGTTGTGTGCTGTTTGAGATATAGAGTGTCACAAAATCCTAAATTTACCATTTTTTTGCTGTTTTTTTGTCCACCTGTATCTCAGAAATGGCTTTATGTTGTGGTCTGACATTTTCAGGGTATAAAGACTTTGCCTCACAGATGTGCCTATTGGAGGTTTGGGGAAAAATATTAATCTGTTCAAAAGTTATTACATTTTTAATTTTCCATTATTTTCTATGGGGAAATTTATGTCAGGCACGAAAGTAATTTTGTGATCACAGGAGCTAGTATTTGCGCACATATTTTCACTTGTAGGGTCACATAGAGCCTGCTGTAGTTTCACAGAGCTCTGTTGTGTCTGCCATTTCGTTTTCTCCTTAGCAAGAGACACAAAATTAAGAAAACTTGTGCAAATAAATGTGAGGTAAAAACAAACATCAGAACTTATCTAAATGGGACCCATTTAGCTACAGTATATTCTGATGTTTTTTTTAAAGAGTGGACAGAAACACCTTTTGTGGGCACCCGAAATCCTGGGTGCTGAGGTTAGTGAGAGGACGACATCTACAGCGTTCTCAGTATGAGAACAGCTGGATTTTCTTTACTTGTGCAGCTGCAGCTTGAACTCATGCTGCTGGCTGCACCCTTAGTTGTGAGCTGCCATTTCCCTGGTGTCTAGTGGCACCCCGTACCCGCTGATCACTGTCCCGTATTCCTGGTGTTCATTGGCATCCTCACCCTCCCATATCCTTCCCTGTTATGTACCGTCACCCCCCACCCTCTGATTTTCATACTTTTATTTATGAAATATATTGACTATATATTCTGACACCGGGATGCCCACCCCCGGTGTCAGATGCCCCAGGCAGCCCCTTTCATTTAATATGTGCCGACATCAGGGGGCCCAATCCCCATGTCATCATTACATGCCCCCACCCCTCCAACAGTGTGGGACACTGAGGAGCCCACTTGGCTTTAGAAAAGGCCATAGTACTCAAACTGCTCTACTACAGCTGACAAATGATGTTCTTCAAGCCATGGACCAGGGTCATCAAACCGGTGCAGTTTTTATCGATCTGACAAAAGCCTTCGATCTAGTTAACCACCCTCTTCTGGTTACCAATCTCCACTCCCTGGGTTTCTCATCTGAAGTTGTAAATTGGTTCCATAGCTACCTATCAAACAGATATCAAACTGTGAAATTCAACTCGGCCACCTCAGAAAAAGCAGTCATCAATGTTGGTGTACTTCAGGGATCTATCCTCGGACCCCTCCTTTTCTCGATTTTTATTAACAATATTCCTCAAATTGTATCCTCCTTTTCATCATTGCTATATGCCGATGACCTTGTCCTTTACACTAGCTCAGATAATATCCACTGTATTAATCATGAGCTCTCTATAGACCTACAAAATATTCAATCCTGGATCACCAAAAACAAGCTCGTTCTAAACGTTGGAAAGACCAAGGCTATGCTCTTTGGATCCCCTATTAAACTAAAACAGTGCCATATATCTTTCCAGGTCACCTGGGCTGACAGTTCCCCACTGGAGATGGTAACTTCTCTTAAATATCTGTGTGTCTTACTTGATGAATCCCTCACCAATGACGTCCATATTACCTCCACCTGTAAGGCTGTTAATGCCAAACAGGGCTTAGCCTACAAAACAAGCCATATTCTTACCCCCACTGCTAGGACAGCCATTGCTAGAAGATTCCTGCTTCCATCACTTTGTTACGGATCTGTAATCTATACAAATGCATCTAAAGCTAATCTTCATAGGTGGGACACTACTTATAACAACATATGCCGTTACGCCTCTGCATCCTCCAGACTAAAACATCACTGCTTGCTGTACTCTGACCTAAATTGGCCATCCCCTATTGCACAACCTCTCCTCTCTCTTGGGAACCTCCTGGACAGCGTACTGCGATCAAGTATGCCCACCTACCTAGCCTCCCTGCTGACCCCTCAGCCCATCTCCTACAGTCTCCGATCAATTGACCTTTCCTTGATTAGCATTCCCAGATGTAGAACTACCAAAGGAAATCAGGCTTCGCACGTGGGTCCTCCTGGTTTCGCTGCCCCTAGATATGCGCCTTGCCCTAATCATGCCACCTTTAAGAAAAGGCACCACTCCCTCCTACCACTTGTGCTCAGTGTACCTGCTTCAACCCTCCATAGATCTTGACTTACTCTGCCCTGGCTACCCTTGGTATTCCCTTCTATGGTGTGAGCTGGCACCCTGCTCCTTCAGCCTCCCTTAAACCTATCCCACTATTACCTCTCTCTCCCTGCCTCCTTCCAATTAACATCCTTTCAGTTTCAGCATGATGTAATGATACCTCTGTTGGTATATTTCTTCTTTCTGTACCTTATATTTGTGATATTACTACGATAGTCTACACATAGGCACTTATCTCCATTTGTATAATTTTATACCATTACGTGCCTTGTACCTATATTCATCTTAATTTTTGTCTCACTTTCTGTTTGCAATGTATTGCATATCTCCTGACACTGTATTCCATGTAACTGTATCTCTCTGTGTTGTTGACCTCCCGGGTCTTGCCTGAAAATAGTCACTTTCGTGTCTAGTGCACCTACCCGGTTATCAAAAAATAAATAAAATAAATATCCAGCGATATTAACTCCCCATTCACGATCAGAAAACCAACTTTCTGTGATTCCACACACATCAATATTATTTTCATGTAGAATAAGTCTCAGTTCATCAATTTTATTTTTTAAACTTTGAGCATGTGTTAACAAAAGTTTTAGATGTTTAGTCACATTCATTTTATTGTTACCTAAAGATTTCAATTGAAATACTGGCGGGGCAATTGCAGATGTTTTGTACCCTAATAGAGAATTTACTAGATGTTTTCTCTCCCCTGTGTTATTTAGTTTAAAGCCTCTTGGATACTTGCCTTTATATGTTTTACCAAGGTTAAACTACCCTTTCGGTTCAAATGGAGCCCATCATTGCAATATAAATCCTTTTTATTCTCAAAGTTTTCCCAGTATGTTAGACATAAAATATTCTGTTTCAAACACCGGCTTCTCATCCAGTTATTGATAGTTTTGATTTTAAATCCTGGAGAAAATCTTGGAACTGGGAGTATTTCCGATAAAGCAACCTCAGCTCCTGGATCTATAATTCTATTTGTAAGGGCCACAAAATCCAGTTTAATTTTTTGAATGGAGTCATGCAATATGTTATTTACCCTTACATGAGCTACAACAAACGCATTGCCCTCAGACATGTGAATAATGTCTGGTACCATATGAGTAATATCTGCTATTTGTGCTCCTCTAATACAGGACAGGGTGCAACTGGCTTTATCCGAGTTACAAATAGCTCTATCTAATTGTTTTATCATTGAGTCACCCAAGACGTAGATTTATTTGGGGGTGGCACATTCTGGTTCTCACTTTGGTACTCAAGCACAGTGTTACTTTCCTCAACAGCGCTACTAACAGATGTAACCACCATTTCATTATTAGTGTCTTAGTTTATTAACTCTTGTTGTTGTATAGTATATCAGTAAAATAAAATGTTTATACAAATGTAACTAGAATTTTTTTATCAGTTCTGTTTATCCCTCCTTCGACAGGCCTCCAGCTTGTCTGCACCCTACCGGACTCTGGGTCTTTCGGGGTCTTATGGTGCCATGCGTGCCCTGGCAGAACTCCTAGAGCTGGCCTTGAGGCTTCATCCATGGTGGTCCTAGATGTTTTCTTCATTTCGCCCCTTGTGTGCGGTCCTACCCCAAGGCTCCAGAAGTGGTGACGCATGTGCGTGGAGGTGCACATGCACACCGCAGCTCCAGTACCAGCCTCTTCTGCCCTTCCTTGGCCTAGCACCGGCATGGTTCTATGTGATAACAGCAAAAGCCTAAAGTTGATCACCGTTATCACGGGGTCAGAGTGCCAAAAACATTTCAGCACTCTGACACCTCGGCGCACAGGAAAACGGCACCAGGGATTTTCATTTCAGTGCTTTCTGTGGAGGGGCTGCACCCCCCACCCCACCCACATGGGGGGGCTTTGCCACCCGCCCCCCCATTAAAGGATTCTCAACTCCAGGGAGGTGCATGTCGGGGGGGTGAAAACATGTAAAAATAAAAGGTTCGGGCCAAGTGCAATAACATTCTCGGGGCACGCCATTCCACCCTGTACCCACCTGGGGGTACAGCCACGGCTCGATGGGGACCACTAGGGCAGAATCGGGTGGTTATAGTGTGAGGAAAGACTGCCATCTGTGTCTCCTGAATGAGTGGAGACTAACACTGCGGGGGAGCATAAATAGCAATTTCAAAAAAAAAAAAGGCAGCTGTCCTTAATGATACTTTTGCAGTGTGTTCACAAGTGAAGACGGCCAGCCCCTGCCAGGGAGTGGTATCAAGGCAGTCAAGAAGGGGCTCTCCGAGATAGGGCAGCCAATATTTACCAGCCAAAGGGTCT
This sequence comes from Neoceratodus forsteri, assembly GCA_016271365.2. NCBI lineage: Eukaryota > Metazoa > Chordata > Ceratodontiformes > Ceratodontidae > Neoceratodus > Neoceratodus forsteri. The sequence goes on along the minus strand of JADMNL010000025.1, from coordinate 365,962,604 downwards.
TGAAAGGGCTAGCAGCCCTAAAGATAGATAATGCCCTGGGGCCCAGTGAGATGCATCCAAGGATACAGAAAGAAGTGGCAGTGAAACAGACAGTGGCTCATTACATGGGGGGGGGGGGGGAGATTGTATTTCCACAAGACTGGAAGATAGCAGACATGGTTCCACTCCATAAGGGGAGGGGGGCAAGGAGCAAGTGGGAAACTACAGACCTGTCAGTCTTACCTCTATTATATCTAAACTGTTGGAGTCACTGGTCAAAGAGGACCTTGTGGACTACCTTTAGAGCAACAGTCTCCAGGATAGTAAACAGCATGGGTTCATGGCACAGAGGTCTTTTCACACCAGCCTGATGGTTTTCTTTGACTGTGTGATGAGGGTATTGGGTAGGAGCCATGCCATGGATTTATTCTATTTTGACTTCAGCAAGAATTTTGACTCATTGCCACACAGAAAATTGCTGAAGAAAATAGAGGATCTGGGCCAGACAAGGGATATTGTAAAATGGGTGGGAAACTGGTTGAAGGAGAGGCAGCAGATGGTTGTGATTAATGGTGTCAAATCAACAGGAGAGGGATGTCATGAGTGGTGTGCCATAGGGATCCATCTTGGGTCCAGCCGTCTTCAATATGTTCATCTGTGACATTGGAGAAGGAATCGGGGGCAAGCTGTGTCTCTTCACAGACGACACTAAGTTCTGTGGAAGGGTGGATAGCAAAGAAGGAATTAGGGAAATGCAGAGTGGCTTGCAGAGACTAAAGAGGCGGTCTCAGGTTTGACAGTTGAAAATGAACATCAAAAAGTGCAAGATGATGCACCTAGGGAACAAGAACCTCAGGACCGGGTACAGGATGGGGTGGGGGGTTAAACTGAACGCTATGGCTGAGGAAAGGGATATAGAAGCCATCATCAGTGACTCCCTTAAACAATCAAGCCAGTGCAACAAGGCCCATAGTAAGGGAAAAACGATGCTAGGATGTATCGGGTTGGGTATTGATAGTAGAAAAAAAAGTATTACTACCTCTTTTTAGATCATTGGTAAGGCCACACCAGGAGTTCTGTCTGTGCCCACTTCTGGAGTCCTCACCTCAGGAAAGATAAGGGCAGGCAAGAGATGGTGCAATGAAGGGTGACCAGAATGATTTAGGGTCAGCAGGACATACCTTACAAGGATTGTCAGATGGCATCGACGATGTACTGGAGACAAGACAAGAGAGGGGTGATATGACAGAGGCCTTCAAGTTCCTGAAAGGAATAAACAAGATGAACCGCAAATAATTATTTAGCATGAGGAACAGCTTAAAGACATGGGCATGAGTGGAAACTGTTGGGAATGAGGTTCAACAGGGATATGAGAAAGCTTTATTTTACAGAAAGGGTGGTAGAACCATGGAGCAGTCTGCCAACCTAAGTGGTGGGTGCCAAAACCATAAAGGGTTTTCAATAATGGCTGGGGCACAGTAAGGGGTATAGTGGATACTCAGAACGGTAGTAGTAAGGAGGGGAATGGTGGAAGAGTGGATAGTGAGGGCAAGTACCCTTCATGGACAATAGCTCCCAGGCTTTGATAGGGGAACTGCAGGCAGACTGGATTCACCACTGGTCCTTTTCTGCCATTGTTTTCTCTGTTTCTGTGTTTCTAAGCACAAAAGTGCACCTATTCCCCTAATGTAGTACATCATGGGTCATATATCCGAGCCCCTTCTCAAAAAGGTTTTCACCCGCCTGGTCCCCTACTTGATGGGGGGAGGAGAGCATGGCCCGTAAGTCAGTAAGTCAGCTAACCAACAGTATAAGGGGCCATCCTCTCTCCAACATGACTCACTATCCGAGCAGCTAAGCATGGCTAGCCAATCACAGAGTGGCATTTGTTACAAAGGCAGTCACTTGCTGGTTCTTTCTGCTGGAGGTCAAGCTATGACAGTGGAGACCATAATGCTATGGTGGTGGGGGGTTAAAACGTGGGGGAAAATGTGCGTTAGACAAAAAAAGTATTTTGTGAACAGCGTTTAGTAATTCTTTTTTTATCTAATATACTAACATACTAAAATGCCAGCAGAATAGGCCAAACAGTCTTTCGAGTCTGTTCGATTTTCTGCACCTGCACTGAGGGTCGATTTTGGTGTCCTCCCCTTCCCCTTGGGTTATACTTTCCCCAGTCCCAGACGTGCCACCTGCATTGGACCTGGTCAGATTTACCCTCCCCCTGTACCTGTCCCATCCCCTCTTAAAGCCGTCCACAGTCTCTGTCTCTTCCAGCTCCCTGGGCAGTGCATTCCATGGCTCCACCACCCTTTCAGTGAAATAACACCTCCTCCTCTCCCCTCTGAGCCTGCCCCCTTCCAGCTTACACCCATTCCCTCTTGTTGCCCCCTCCTCCTTCCTTTGGAGCACCCTGACTGGGCCCCCCTTAGTGATCCCTTTTATGTACTTAAAGACCTCTATCATGTCCCCCCTGTTCCTCCTCTCCTCCAGGGTGTACATGTCAATGAATCTTGCTGGATTGTGGGTCTGGCTAGTTTCATAAAGGCATACTTTTCAGTATCCACCCCCCCCCCAGCTGGCTCAGTGTTGCTGTGTTCCACTGCCATTTTAAAAACTAGTATTTACATGTGAACCCTGGAACCCCACATTGAGCTGGCTGGGGGCCAAGCACAACATAGAGGTGAGGCACCTAGTCCTAGGAGGGCCCCCCAAATGGCATTTGCGCAGCCCTGGTGGGCTATTAGGAAGCAGTACTGGACTGGGAAGGTAGCCATTCACCTGTACCATCGCTGTCTGCAATGAGTGGTAACACTGGTACCAAGAATAATGTCCTGAAACTGGTGGGGAGGTTCAAGAAGTATGCCAGGAAGTACTTTTTTACAGAAAGAGTAGTGATTGGACCAGAACAAGCTTTGGGGCTGAAACAGTGAAGGGGTTCAAAAGGGGTGGGACAGGCACTTGAGAATAAAGTATAAGGGGCAGACTGGGAAGGGGGGAACTAACAGTGGCACAGTCCCAAAATTAGACAGGCTCAGGCAGACAGGATAGGCTAGTGGGCCTTTACTTGCCTTAATTTTCAACCTTTCTGTGTACTCCAGACTAAAGAAGAGGTGCACCACAGCAGTCCTGAACATTAGGATAGGGAAAGGGGATCAATAAAGGGGAACAAATGAGATAAACCCCCAAACCACCAAACCATTTTCTGAAAAACAAATATATGTATTTTTTGTTTCTCTATACGTCCTAAGTGCCAACCAAGTTAGTATGGGTAAAACAAAACTTTTCAGCACACTAGCCATCCTTACTTGTTTCAGAACATAACAAAGACAAGTATTTAAAAACTCTAAGCATGTGAATCAGGGGTTACAGACATCTGCTTGCCTCTTTAAAGTGTAGAAAAGGACTATGTTTGAAAGGTCTGGAGAAAGCAGTTAAGGCTTCCAGGTAGCTTATTCCATGAAATCAGTGAATTCTCTCTTCATCCTTGGAATATGGAGAATAATGTATGGGTAACCATACACAACAAGGCTGTGTTTCCATCAAGGGGTGAGATGACATCATAGACCTCGAGAGTGAAGCTCAAGTTGAGAAGTCTCTGTGATGTCATCTGACCCCAGCAAATGCAATGCTGGGATCCAATAAGAGGGAGATAAGAATCAGGTCAAGGGAAATGACCCCCCATACAAGGCCTTGGTTTGAAAACACCTGGAGTACTGTGTTCAGTTTTAGTTACCACAGTGCAGAAAGTGCATTGAAGAGATTGGAAGTGTTCAGTATAGGGTCACAAATTGATTAGTGACTTAGGAGGCAAGAGCTATGAAGGGAGCTAGGACAGACTCAATTTAGCTCAGAAAAGAGAAGGCCAAGAGGGGGCATGATCACAGTTTTCCAAATACTAAAGAGGATAGACAGGGAGGAGCATACGCAGATGTTTGGGCTAGAGACTGCAACAAGTAGAACTAGAGGGAATGCCCTTAAACAGAGGAGACAGAACCAGGAAAACATTTGAATGCATTAATTCACACGGCTCCATGTCATTTTGGTGAGGCAATAATAGCGAGTGACAATTTCAGCGAATACATTACAGCGCAGCAAATTTCAGCAATGGTATTTTGAAGCGTTTGCCAATATAAGCAAAAAATACTGCAGGCAGCGATGTCAGCGAACAGCAAAACCAATCTTGCATTTGGAAACTAAAGGTGAGACCTAATAAATTGCTCTTACGAGGATGGATTGCATATTCACTGACAACCTGGACTATGCACTCTGTTAGGTCTCAGTAATGCCTCCTAGAAGTTGAGGCTGCAGAACCAGACAGAATCTGTGCCATTCGAACTTCAGACATCCTCTATTCCTCTTTAATACAGTTGAGAAACCTCCAGATTGTGGGGTGACACGTGCCCAAACGTGTATTAAACCCGCGGTGCCACCCCTCCACTGCATTATTGCTCTAGCGTGGCCACCAGGTACAGCTTCATAACAATTCCAGGCTGTCACTGAATACATAGGTCTGCGGCATCCCGAACGACTCAAGAGATGCCCGACCCATGGGAGTGCGTCAGTTCGCTCCAGACAATACGTGCCGCGACAACTCGCTCCCAATAATACGCTCCTGTCAACTCACTCCCGATGTCAATGCAAGTCATTACTGATGTGAGTTTCTGTAGCTAGCATTAGCTGAGTGATTTAAATTATAAACCTGATTTAGCAGTAAAGAAATTACACTTGGTCATGTCAGACAGGACAGAGGAAGCATTTGCAGCACCAGCAGTGATAAAGAATGATAAAATGACAGAGTAACCATTTGCGAAAACACCAGCTACCGTTTGCATTCGCAAAAACACCAGCACTGCCCCCCCCCAGTTCTTTGCCTGAATCACTATACTACGCAGTTCTGATGTGAGTTTCTGTAGCTAGCTGAGTGATTTAAAAGCTGTAACAAAATTAGAAACACTTGGTCATGTCAGACAGGACAGAGGAAGCATTTGCAGCACCAGCAGTGATAAAGAATGATAAAATGAGCTGCTTCCTACCTGTGTCTCATCACTGCAGTAGATCAATTGGTGTTTTCAGGGATAGTGATAGCCGTCTAGTATATCCTGCAGTTTATATGTTAAAAAATAAAATCTTTAATCTGAAGAAGTTTCAAATTAATTTTTTATTTAAGTTTTAATATTGGAAGCAGTATGCTGTGCCTCTGAGGAACTCCTCTGTAGAGCGCTCTTCAAATTTCTCAAGGACCTTTTCCAATCTGACAGGGCCAGTATCGAGCAACAAAAAATTAACTTCGATGCCTTGACAAGTTTTGAATGTTGTATAGTAGTCAGGCAACGATAGCTCACATAAATTACGTGGATTTGGAGATGCACCATGCACCCTTACTCGCTGAACAGTGCGTTTCATGTTTTTATCTACCATGCACCCCTGTGCTGCCAGTGATATATTTTGTTTAGAGTGCAGTAATACTTGTGCCGTAGTATCTTGAGTAGTTGCAGCTCTTTTTTTTTCAAGATTTAATGCTTCTGCTTGTTCGACTGCTGCAGGGTCAGGAGCATGTGTGTGCTGGCTGAAAGTGGCAATTATACAAGGATTGTCATAGCTTATAGTATGCACCCTTGCGTTGCAACACTTAGCCTTTTTCACTGCAAGTTCACACTGCCAAATCGATTTTCCATTGTGCCCACATTTGTGGTGTTTAAATATAGTTCTGTTCATCTACTAGCTTTTGCTTGTTGCGTTCTGACAAGATGAACCTCCCTTCCATTTTGAAGTGTTAGCATTGAGTTCTCTTCTGAGACCATTGTTTTTAAATGAACTTGATCACGAATTGACAGTGACTGACAGCAGTAATTGACAGCAACCATGGTTACAGAACCGAGAGAGAGGCAAAGAACACAAGAGCCAGATGTTCAGTGCTATTGCAATTTAAATTGAATTGCAAAGCAACCTACCCAGAGATACACTATCAGAGGTAATGAGTATGGGTATAGCTGATTTCTTCTGCTTACAAATTAGGGGGTCAAGTCACACACAAAGGTATTTGAAAAAGAAACCTACCCCGAGATACACCAGCAATATTTCCCTACTTCTTCGGTTGGGGGGGGGGGGAGGATACAGCTTTTAGTAACAAAATGTTTTCTGCAGTTTTGATTACGGCGTTCTAAAATGCTGAAGCACTGATCTGCATGTGGATAGCTTATTTCTTCAGCTGGGATGAGATTCAGATTAGGACTGTAGAGTGGATGCCGGCATTCCTAGTTATTTATTTTATATTCTGTTTTCTTACTTTTGCACGGCATTATGATTTGTTAAAGGTTTGAAAATAATTCCCTTGTTCTTCAGTGGGGGGGGGGGACAGCTTTTAGTAATAAAATGTTTTTGGAAGTTTTGATTACGATTTCGAAAATGCTGAAGTATGTCAGACCTATTTATGTAGCGCTGGGAGTGAAAATATGCGGAGCCGAAAGTATGGGAGTTAATTGACATGGATATGAATTGTCGGGAGTGAGTTGTCGCGGCGTGTGTTGTCGAGAGCGAATTGACATTGACTCCCGACCCATGTATCTTCAAAATAATTAAGCAGATCCATCAAAATCTCATCATGCTCCTGGAAAAAGCACTACCCCTCAACTCATCAAAGGTGCTTTCAACATCATTCACTGGCACGAATGCTAATGATAGCAGGCAACGAATATCTGCATCTTCCACATACCTTCTGAAAACCAGCGGGTACCGCTGCACATGCCTCCACACAGCCTGTGTGAAGTGAAAAAAGCAGCCTTTTACACTTGCTGTTGGAAAAGCGGAACACACAGCCCTCATTGCAGCCTTCTCAAAATCTAACATGACAGTGCTAGGATTAATTGCATCTGCCCACCCTTCAGTCTCTGAAACACACTCTCATAGGAACCGACCCCTCTTGATGACATCAGAACATAAACAGCAGATATGATGACACCTCCTGCGCGACACCCATGCACTGTGTATAACTGTTGAAACAAAGCTGGACAGGTACGAAACGTACTGTCCATAAACCATTCATTGCATGTGGACGAGAAGTTTAGACTACGGTTGGCAGCATACATCAATATATGATCATCGGTGCTACTGTCCCACAAGAGAAAACGCTCACCTCCAAGCATTACGCAATGTTCCAGTGGAATCATTAAATCAGCTACAGTCACTGGCATCACAGGATATACTCTCTCACTCTGTCGGATCCTCTGCACAGTGCGAAGCAGCAGACGCACATAAGGTAAGGATCCCGCTACCGCTTCAGTTGCAGAAGCTGCTCTTTGCAGCACAATCTGAGCAGTGCTTTCATTGCTGTGCCTGGCTGTCTCCCTCATGTCTCCAAGCACACAGTGAGTATCAGTGGCCGCAGCATCAGCCACATGATTGTGGCCCCAGGGGATATCCACAACGTGGTCGGCCACAGTGTGCACTCTGGCAGGACAGCGGTGCTCGTGCCCATCTGCACACCGCCAATAAACCTTTTCTCTTACTTCTTTATCCCTCCGATCAATAAAGCCACCATAAACAAGCAACGGCATGCCCCTTTGACTTGTCAGGTACTCCACAGCCATCTTGCCTGATGGGACTGTCGTCCATTACCATCCGATTTATAACATCATTTACAGCAGCTGCCACCACTTAACACTACGATCTAATTGGTGTTGTGATGCACGCAGTGGGGCTGCACCCCCCTATCTTTAATATACCAACTCTGAGGCACACTTGGACACAGCGGGTATTTAGCAAGGTTGTTGTTGCTATATAAGCCAATCACTGAAATTACTAAGCACTATTAATACTTGGTCGCTGTAATGTCGCACTCGCTATAAACGTATGTGCTATTATTCATGCGCTGAAATTACTTCGCTATAATTGCCTCACTGAAGTGACGTGCTCCCATTCAGAAGGATGGTAGTAACTATGTAGAATAGTCTACCTGGTGAGTTGTGGCAGCTAGCATTGTGCAGGTTTTCCTGTTGCCATGCCGCGTCGCTCTCAAGGTTTACAAGGGCGGCCTGGTACTAACTCAAGGGGTTTACAATGTGGTAAGCTTCATAACCCCAGCCATTATCCTCTATTTATAGAGTAGCATACACAGATACACAGAAATATGATGGCAAAGAAAGGCCCCACCTAGTTTGCCCAACACCCTACCTCCCCCCTTCTGTTATGCTTCCACCCTCTTTTTCCAACTCCTTAAATCTATCCCAAGCACTCTTGAACCCCTCCACTGTTTCAGCTGCCACTACCTCCTCCGGCAGCTTGTTTCAGGCCTCCACTACTCTCTCCACGAAAAACTGACCCCTGACATTACCTCTGTATTGCCCACCTTACAGTTTGAGGCTATGTCCCCTTGTGTTCACTCCCTTCTTAAATTTGAACAAGCTATCACCCTCCACCTTATGTATTCCCTTCAGATACTTAAAGGTCTCAATCATGTCCTCCCTCTCCCTCCTAGTCTCTAGAGAGTGCAAATTCAGCCCTCTCAATCTTCTCTCATAGGGTACATCCTGCATCCCTCATACCATTTTGGTTGCCCTTCTCTGTACCCTTGCCATCAACTCAACATCTTTTCATAGGTCAGGCCTCCAGAACTGCACCTCATACTCCAGATGTGGCCTGACCATGGTTCTGTATAACAGCATTAGCACCTCCCTCTTCCTGCTATTAAAACCCCTCGCAATGCAGGCCAACATTCCATTTGTGTTTCCCATAGTCGTGACATTTAATGTAGCAAAGCAGGAAGGGGAGGATCAGAGGGGTATTCACACAGTGACTTCACTTAAAGGGGCACAATTAATTTAACTTGTTATAAAAAGTTAAACAAAAACAAACAAAAAAAATTATTACACGTTTGCTTTCATTTTCCTTCTAATTACTCAGACCAGGTTATAAATTTGGCAACTCAGCTGGAATGGATATTTTTAATTGCAGGTACTGTGGAACACTTTTCAAAAGGGCAGTAATACAGGATTTAGGACACTGTCCTACATGCTAGATCATCGAAGATCTAAGGGCTAAGCTCTGGGCAGCATGGGCAGAGACTGTGCACCTCAAATCGCATATTCAGGAGGAACTTGATTTGGGGTGGTTAACAGACCATCCAATTAGGATGAGGAGAGGGACAGGGAACTGAGCTCACAAATATTGGAAGCTGCAGGGAAAGGAGAGGTGGTAATTGTGGGTGACTTCAATCTGCCCAAGGTGGACTGGAGCACACCATCCACAACATGTGCTAGAAGTCAGGTGATCCTGTAAGGACTGCAGAGTGGGTTCCTGATTCAGGGTGTCACTGAACCAACAAAAGCTGAAGCAATTCTTTGATCTGGTGCTCACAAATGGGGAGCATGTACAGGAAATAATGGTCAGGTAGCCACTGGGTGGCAGTGACCATTGCACAGTGTAGTTCCAGTTAGATATGGGCAGGGAAAGTATCCCAACTAGAACTAAAATCTTGAATTTCAGGAGGGTGGACTTCAGGAAAATGGGCGAAGTGCTAAGGAGCCATCTGGCAGGCATCAAAGCAGATATTTGGGTGGACCAAAGGTGGTGAATCATTAAGGAAGAAATACTGGTTGCCACAGATGAGTGTGTTAGGCTTGGGGTAAGAACACAAGGGCCAAAGTGCCCAGCTGGTTCAATTCCGAGTTGCCCAGGCAGTAAGGGAAAAGAGGACGACCTATAGAAAATTCAGGAAGACCAAAAGAGAGGTGGATAGGGAAAAATACCTAAAGTTGGCTAGTGAGGCAAGTAAGGAAGTCCAGTGAGCAAAGGCACAGAAGGAGCTGCAGATAGCTGAAGGACTTAAGAAGCGGGAGAAGGCTTTCTTTCACTATATACTGTACATGAGAAAAGGGACAAGAAGGAAGGGATTGCCAGGCTTAAGAAAGGGCTGCAGTGGGTGGAGGATAATGGGAAAAGCTGAGATAGTAAATTAATACTTCTGTTCCATCTTCTTTAGGGAGAAGGATGGACCAGTGCCTTCAGGAGGGGAAAAGACGAGCAGGGAGGGGAACACAAATGTAGTGATAGAGAAGGATAGAGTGAGGGAGGGGCTGCTGGCATTGAAAGTGGACAAATCACCAGACCTGGACAAAGTACATTCAAGGGTACTAAAGGAACTGGCTGAGGAGCTGGCAGGGCCACTGGCAGACCAATGTAATAGTTCAATAGAGTCAGGTGTGGTACCGCAGGACGGGAAAACAACATGTGTAGTGCCCCTCCACAAAAGCAGTCCTAAGAATGACCAAAGGGAATTACAGACCAGTCAGTCTGACCTCCATGGCAGGCAACCTCATGGATACCATACTAAAGGAAAGGTTGGTGGAATATCTAGAGGAGCATGGTCTCCAGGATGCAAGGCAGCATGGGTTCATGGGGAGAAATCATGTCAAACTAATCTGACTGACTTCTTTGACTGTGTCACTAAGACAGTAGACAGGGGCCAAGCAGCAGACATTCTCTATCTTGATTTCAGCAAGGCCTTTGACTCTGTACCCCACAAAAGGTTGATCAGGGAGTTGGTGGATCTTGGGGTTGGGGAAAAGATGGCCAGATGGGTAGAAAACTGACTGAGGGACAGAACCCAGAGGGTGGTTGTGGGGGGAGATTTATCTGGTACTAGAGAGGTAACCAGTGGCATCCCACAGGGCTCTGTGCTGGGGCTGGTGTTGTTCAATGTCTTCATCAATGACATTGGGGATGGCATTAAGGGCAAAATGTGCCTATTCATGGATGACACCAAGCTCTGCGGGAGAGTGAAAACAGCTGAAGGGATATAGGACCTATAGGAAGATCTGGAAAAGCTGGTGAGGTGGTCCAGGATCTGGCAGCTTGGCTTCAATGCCAAGAAATGCAAAGTTATGCAATTAGAGCCAAGAATCCCAAGACAGAGTGGTCTGAGTATCTGCATCAGAGGAGGAGGAGGAGAAGGACCTGGGAGTGATGATCACTGGTGATCTGAAGCACTGCATGCAGCACAAGAAAGCAGCAGCAAAGGCAAACAAGTTGTTGGGATGCATATCAAGGAGGATCAGTAATAGGAGAGAGGAGGTTATACTGCCCTTGTACAGGTCACTGGTAAGGCCACATCAAGAATATGGAGTTCAGTACTGGTGCCTACACCTCAAAAGGGACATTAACCTGCTGGAGAAGGTCCAGAGGAGGGCTATAAAGACGATAGTGGGTCAGCAGGGTAAGACATACAAGGAGAGGTTTAGGGCACTGAACTTGTACTCCCTGGAAGACAGGAGAGAGAGAGAGGGGAGATCGCTAGGACCTTCAAGTACTTGAAAGGGATAAATAAGGTAGATAAGAAGAGTATCTTTAAGCTGAGTGGCAACCATAACACTTGTGGGCACAGTCTTAAGCTGAAGGGTGGGAGGTTTAGGAGGGAGGTCAGAAAGCACTTCTTCACAGAGAAAGTGGTGGACACTTGGAATGCTGTGCTGGAAGAGGTCATCTCATTGAAGACAGTGGGCAGCTTTAAGAGAGGCTGGGATAGGCATGGGGGAAGGTAAAGATCATGGGTAGGGAGGATGGGAGCAGTGGGGAGGGAGGGCAGGGACATTAGCTTAAGCTGTGGACTCTGCAATATGAGCAGACTTGATAGACCAAATGGCCTTCTTCTGCTAGCTTCTTCGTATATTTGTATGTTCATTAGAAACAGGGCTGTTGTGGCTCTTGTACTGACTAATGGGGAAAGGATCACAGATCTCCAGGTAGAAGGTCACCTGGGAGGGGCAGTGACCATCACATGGTATGGTTCAGTTTGGCCACTACAACTAAATCATCGCATTCCAAAGCAAAAATATGGGACTTCAGAGGAGCTGACTTCGGTAAGATGGTCAGCAGAGTTAAGCTAGCCCTGGCAAGAAGAAATACAGGTGAGGGGGTACAGGCAAAGCGGGCAAGCATTAAGGATGCAATACTTGAAGCAACATCTTATCGTATTAGGGAGAAAAGCAAGATCAAATAAGGCGTAAACCACTTTGGTTCTCAAAAACAGTAGCAGAAAAGGTCAGAGCCAAAAGGGTGACCTTCAGGAAATATAAGGGAACGCAGTGGGACGAAGATAGAGAGGCATACCAAACTTCCCTAAGGGAAGCAGGGAAGGCAGTAAGGCAGGCAAAGACCCGAACTGAGGAAACACTAGCACGAACAGTAAAAGAGGGGGACAAGACTTTCTATAGTTACATTAGCGAAAAGAGAAAGTCCAAAGGGAGTATTTCTAAGATCAAAGGGGAAAAGGGGGAATGTGTGAAAGAGGGCCAAGGAAAATCATCTATCCTAAATAGGTACTTCTTCTCAGTGTAACCCCCCTGCAAATGGGGGTTCCCAAAAGACTTCCAGGAGCTTGCTTGAATGCTCCAAGCCTGAATGGTGTTTGGCATTTAAGCCATTTATCAGTGAGTGTTTTTAGAGCCTCTGGTACTGTCTCTTTAAGAGCTGTCTGCTTGCAGACATAATTAGTTGTATGGGGGACTGTGTGCTTCTCTGAGTACCACTCGAGCTGCTGCCAATTCACTTCATTTTGCAGTCACTAGGAGTGCAAGGGAACCTATCTGAAAGATGTAACTGTTTGCCAGAAATTATTGAGAGTAATAATGATAATACAGTTTGTCTAACCTGCTTTCTTTGCAGTCAGAACTGTGTCTGCTAGTTCCCCATTCTAGTTTTGAACTGCTGAACTGGACCAATCAGTGTGGAGTAAGCTAGCTCTAAAATGATGCCTTGGACGAATCAGAACTTGGACTCATAATCTGAGCCAGCCACAAGAGGATTGTATGGGCAGTGACTCTGGGAGATGTAGTTTAGACTTCAGTGCCTTTTGGACCAACAGCAGCAGTCTATTGTGAGTGACAGCCAATCCAGTCAAGAACTGGGAGGAACTCAAGGAAGTGCCCGGTTTCGTCAGTTGGAGTTCAGTTGAGCTTTGGCAGTGAAGAAGGAAGGAGCCCTGTGCTTTTTCAGTGTGCAGTTTTAGTCAAAAAACGTGTGTAAGGCCCAGAGTTCCGGTCTGCAGCTTGTGTAACAGCTTGTTAGGACTGAATCCGTCCTGTGAAAAGAATCAAAGGATCTCTGAAGAGTAGAAACCAGGCTCACCCTGTAGAAGACTGGAAGAATTGCTGAAAATTGCACTCGGTCTGTCAGGAACTGAATCTGCTGTGTGTTCTCCGGTATTGTGCAGTAATTGCGATCGGGATACAGATGCAGCCTGCCTGGTATAGTACTTTCTTTTATATGGATGTGTGAAGAGGTTTGTGTACCTCAAGTGAGCCCTGCTGACATTGAAGGACCTATCTTATTTGGAGGTCGTGAGTACTAATTCAGGGTTGCTCCTGTTGAATTGCCACATTAAATCCAAATGGAATTACTGTACTGCTGACTGTTTAATTCTCCTTTTCTCTGTGTGAAAGGGCCCTACCAGCTGCCACGGTTTGGACTAGCCACTAGGGCTTGGGTACCCAGGGACAGTAACTGATAGGGATAGGCCTGTGCACAGAGCCATAAGTAGATTATTAGAGTGATAAGCTAATTAACCTGATTTCCCCTGTCCTTGTTATATCCCTAAATAAATCAGAGCTGCTTGTTTCAGCAAAGTTATACTGCCTGAGGTATTTGTCTATGTTAAAGTACTGTACTGTGATTGTTGCACTGTATCTCATTTCACAGGAGGTCCCAGTGCGGAACCAGACCTGGGGGTAAGTGTATACTGTGAAGGTAATTCTGATATATTGTGTGGGCCACTAGTGGGAAGAAAGGGGTTGCAGTGTCCCAGAGGGCTGTGACCAAGTTAGTTTAACTATTGCAAACCCTGACCTCTGGGTGGAGGCACCCGCCTTTAGATCCAGGCCCCTCAACCTGTTAGTGGCAAATCAGGCAGGGTAGTAGCCCTGGGATAGCGCCATCTAGGGGTTACATCTTGGAGGCTCACCGCTGGGATTGTGTGTCCTCTAGTGGCCATATTCGAACCACTGTTAAGAAAAAATGGGTACCCGACAGAAGTGGCTGTGCACCGGCTGGTGGAGTGGTGTACTGGGAGGAGATCGACCCCAAATGCTATGCTTATCCTGGACATCCCCTGGGTATCAATACGGACACTGTGCAGGAGTACTTTCCAAGGTGGAAGGTTTACAAAACCCTGTGGTGGTGTCGGCATGCTAATCTGCTCACCCACACTTTCCTGGCCTAGTAGAGTTTAAGGATCCCATAGATAGCTCCAAAGTGCCACAGACCATTACCCAGAGGGAGCCCTCACTGCTTGGAGTGATAACTAAGGACAGTAAAGACCGGGGAATCAGCCCCACCACTATCTGAAACTTTTGAGGAGAAATTTGCTGAATGGTTGCTGGGAGAGGGAAAACTGTGGAGGACTTGAAGAAACTATTCTTGCCACCTGGGGTGTTCCTCCCCAACACCCTCTCCTGCTCCAGTGCCCGTAATGGTGGCTGAACCAATGCAGACTCCTATTTCTGCACCTGCCATTAGTCACGACTCTTACCGAAGGTTGAGGATCTTCTCTGGCACCTCCCACCCCCAAGGGGAGGATGACTGGGAGACCTGGATGACTATGTTGCCCCAAGTGCTAGAATGGCAATGCTCGGAAGGTGAAAAGCGAAGAGGGTTAGTGAGAGCCTCCGAGGTCCTGCCCTGGCTACCATCCGTGCTAAACGGGCCAGTAACCCTGAAGCGACTGCACAGGCCTATCTTGAGGCCTTGGAGAATGTGTATGGGAGCCCAGATTCTGATGAGGACCTATGGTGGAGAGTAAGAGATGCACAACAGTACCAAGGGGAGTTGTTGTCTGTGTATGTATCTCGGCTGGAAAAATTGTTGCAAGAATGCCTCAGAAAAGGTAGTTTGCCAGCGATTGAACTGGACCGAACCAGGCTGGACAGGATCCTTAAGTCTGCCCCTTCTCAGAACTGCTGTTGCTTCAGTTACACCTGGCAGATCGACTGGAATCCCACCCTCCTATGATGAGTTAATGAGAAATTCGAGGAGCTGAGAAAAGAGCGACCTCGGGAGGGACCTGCACCAATAGCTGCGGCTCACGACCCGAGTGACTGAGGGTGACCCATCAAGTGAAGTTCAGGGGCAGAGGCTGGCAGTCAATGAGTGCTCTGACAAGGAAAAAGATATGTCACAATGGGGCGAACTGTTGAGAGAGATCCGGGAATTCAAAAACAGTCCCTTTATGAAGGCCACGCCTGCAAGTACGGGCCCTGACCTATATCCGACTGCATCTGCTATGGGGTGGGGTACCACCATGTATCTCCTGCTGATAACAGCTCCGAACTCGATTCCTTGACCATGGAAGTGGAGAAACTGACGAGATGTCTCCAAATGCTTATCACGCCGCAGACAGAGATGGCACCAAGGTTTCCAGTTAGTAATACCCCGCCCTGGCTCCCAGTGTGGCGCCTCGGCCAGCTCAAACTCCAGGAAGTATGTTTTGCTATAATTGTGGGAAAGATGGGCACATGAAAGGGAATGCCAGTCCCAAAAGACACTGACAAAGTTGCATATAGGCTACAAGGAGAGCTTCGGAGAAGAAATCAGTGGTTAAGAGGTGCGACATGATCCCAGTGAGGCACCAAAATGCTAATTCACGTCCTTTGTGGCAAGGTCAGTTGCCCAGGCCCCACTACCGCCTCTCCAGACTGGTCCAGAATAGTGGGTCCCTCCATGGAGACCACTGTAAAGGTGAAGCAGGTGTCTACAAGAGCTATATTAGACAGTGGCTCCCCAAGTGACAATTATGTTCCAAGATTGGTATCAGAAGCATTTGTCAGACGTACCCCTACAACCATTAGAAGGACTGCATGTATGGGGTTAAGTGAGAAGGCCTACCCTATTCCGGGTATATCCGAATTTGGCTGTCTTTCCCCACCTCCGTGGCTGGAGTGGCCGAACAAGTAGAGACCCTAGCCTTAGTGTGTCCCCACTGGACTGTATGATGGTGTCCCTTTGTTGATTGGAACAAATGCTCATATGTTCGGAAGGCTGGCACAAGTTGTGTTATGAAAACAGGGGTCAAAGACTAGTAGAGCTTTAAGAGTTCCGGCTTTAATTAAGAAGGCCTATGAGGCACAGAGAGATGCTGAAAAAACAGAACCAGAGGAACCGGTCGGAATTGTATGGAAGAAGGATCCTGAGTCTCTGATCCTGGCGCCAAATGCCCAGTGTACCTTACAGGGAGAGGTCCATATCAGAAAGGATGTTAAGAATAAAATATTAATGTTGGATGCACCAGGCGATGGAAAATTGCCAGAGGGACTGCTGGTCAAGCCTAGTATTTTGCCGCTAGAGCCCATGCTTATGCCAGAAGGGTAATGGTCCAAGTTCATAATGTGTCTGAAAGAGACATTCGAGTAAACAGAGGTTGCATCCTGGCTAATGCATTGTGCAGACACTGCAGTGCTACCCAGCAGCAAGAGTTCAAGGAAGAATGACAGAGTAACGCCTGACTTGTTTGATTTCGCGACTCCCGCTGCCAGCTGAATGGAAAGTGAAGATCAGTGAGAAGCTTGCCCAGAGAGACCAGGTGTTTTCTTTAAAGGAATGGGATGTAGGATGCGTGCAAGGAGCTGAGCACAATATCCGCTGCATGACGAAGACCATTCTGTGAGAGGTCTCGACGCCTGGCACCTGCTGACATAGATGATGTGAGCAGCATCTGCAAGAGATGTTAGCTGCTGGTGTAATACAAGAATCCAGAAGCCCTTATGCTTCCCCCATTGTGGTAGTGAGGAAAAAGAATGGAACAGTAAGGATGTGTGTGGATTATCGCACCTTAAACGGCGGACTATCCTGATCAGTACAATGCCCGCATTCAGGATGCTTGGACTGCCTAAGCGAGAGCAAGTGGTTCTCTGTGCTGGATCTCCGCGGTGGGTACCTATCAGATCCCGATGGCCCAGAGGACCGTGAAAAGACAGCCTTTATCTGTCCGCTTGGCTTCTATGAATTCATGAGGATGCCTCAAAGGTTTCAGGTGCCCCAGCCACTTTTCAGCGATTGATGGAGCGTGCAGTGGGGGACATGAACTTACTAAAGTGCCTGGTATACCTAGATGATGTTATTGTGTTTGGCAGCTCACTGGAGGAACATGAGAGCAGATTATTTAAGGTATTGGACCGACTGGAGGACTTTGGCCTTAAACTGTCCATTGATAAGTGTCAATTTTTCAAACATCAGTAAAGTATTGGGACACATAGTATCCACGAGGAATAGAGACCGACCCAAGTAAAGTTGAGGCCTTGACCACCTGGCCACAGCCCAAAAATCTAAAGAACTGCAAAGATTCCTGGGATTCTGTGGTTATTATCGTAGCTTCATCAAGGACTATTCAAAGTGATCCGCCTTTACTTAACCTTACTCAAGGGTATCCCCAACCCACAAAAATACCAAAAGTCAGCATCCTCAAGACTGAAAAGAGTGTATTTTCATCCGGTGAAATATTTGGGGCCGCTGGACTCCTGATTGTGAGACTGCTTTTCATGAGATCATATATCAACTTACCCATGCTCCAGTGCTGGCCTATGCGATCCAAGAAAACCGCCGTCCTGCACACTGATGCTAACTAGCAAGGGTTGGGGGCTGTGTTTACCAGGAGCGAGAATGGCCTGAGACCAGTGGCCTTTGCCAGTAGAAGCCTGACCCCATCCGAAAAGAACTATCCTGTACATAAGTTAGAGTTCCTAGCTTTGAAGTGGGCTATTGTTGACCAATTCCATGAGTACTTATGGGGCTAAAATACTAGTAAAACTGACAATAATCCTTTGACCTATGTGCAGACCTCAGCTAAGTTGGATGCCACTGGCCATAGGTGGCTTTCTGCATTATCTACATATGACTATGCTCTCGAATACCGAGCAGGTCTGAACCACATAGATGCTGATGCTCTCTCCGGAGGCCTGTTCCCAGAATGATTGGGTCCGACTGGCAGAACCTGACATTCGGGCACTCTGCGGAAGTTTGACAGGAGGAACAAATGTCCACGGACGCAGTGGACTGCATGGTGGATTGCTTGGGAGCCTCTGAGAATTGCATACCTGCTGCTTATTGCCACTTTTCTGCAATAGACATTGGTGCACTGCCTCAGCTGGACAATGATGAGTATTCAGGGGCTCAATCCCGCGATCCCATGATCAAAGCAGCTTTAGAAGCCCTCTATGCAGGAAAGATGTGTCCAAATTACGCCTCCACTGATTTGAGAACTGCACTGTTATACAAAAGAAGGTCCTAAGTTGAAACTGATCAATAAACTGTTATACAGAGAAACAGTGACAGAGGGGACAAGTAGACAAACAACAACTAGTGCTGCCCACTGCCTTTCGAGACTCAGTATTGAGGTCCTTGCACAACCACATGAGGGCACCTTGGTATAGACAGAACACTTGACTTGGTGAGATCCAGATTCTATTGCGCCTAAGATGGGGCTGATGGAGCAACACATTCAACTTGTAGTCCTGCTTACAGAGAAAAGTTGAACCAGAGGCTGCCCCCTTGTTAACATAACCACCAGTGCACCCATGGAGCTGGTCTGTGATGATTTTCTAAGTTTGGAGTCAGATCAAAGAAATATCAGTAATGTGCTGGTGGTCACTGACCATTTCACAAGATATGCCCAAGCTTTCCCACCAAAGACCAGAAAGCATCCACTGTAGCCAAAGTACTTGTAGAAAACTTTGTTCACTATGGGGCTCCACAAAGAATCCATTCTGATCAAGGAGAGACTTTGAGAGTCGTCTGATCAAAGAGATGCTTTTCTGTGGGAGTCTGAAAGTCCAGAACCACTCATAGCACCCCAGGGGACCCACAGCCTGAACGTTTCAACCGCACTTTGCTAGATATGCTAGAGCACCCTGCACCCAAGGACAAGCCTAGATGGAGCCAACAAATTAGCACCCTGGTACATGCTTATAACTGCACAAAAGTGATGCCACTGGATTCTCCCCTACCGCCTGATGTTTTGGAAGAGAAGCTTCGACTACCAGTAGAGTGTGTTTTGGGGTCTCTCTGATGGGGTTCAAGCTGACAACTATTTACAGTATGTGCAAAAGTTAAAGGCCCAGCTAACTCATGCGTACCAACTGGCTCAAACCATGGCTCAAAGAAATCTGGCCAACAAAGAAAGGTATGATAAAAAGGTGAAAGCACAGGAACTCCAGGAGGGAGATCGGGTATTGCTAAGAAATTGGGACTGCATGGCAAGCACACAAGATTGCTGACAGATGGCACCATCTCCCTCACATTGTAGTGGGCAAACTAGATGATCTGCCAGTGTACAAAGTAAGGCCTGAGAATAATTCAAAGATGTAAAAACAATGCATAGAAATCATTTACTGCCCATTGGACAAATCTTAATTGAGTCTGAGCCCTAGAAGGAGCCCCCTCTGACCAGTGACTAGAGCTGCTGCAAGAAAAGATCAAGAAAGTCTGCACCCACAGAAGCAAAGTTAAAGTGTTCCCTCCACAAGTCCCAGTTGAGCATGACTGTCAGTCCATATCGGAAGAAAGTGAGAGTGACTTTGAATACTATCCTTCTTACGAACTGAGTCAATTGTTCGGGGCAATCCCTAGTCAATACTGGAGACAAAGCTGGGCCTTCTGGACTGTCTAAGCCCCCAGCTTCATCCCTGAGCCAATGCTCCCAGAAGTGAAGTGCAAAGCATCAGATCAGATGAAATGGAATCATTGTGCATGGTTGAACTGTTTGAGCTTTCAGGGAGGAAAATGATAGATTGGGGCAGACTGGTGACAAGGCACCAACAAGAAGAGTATTTTGAGTGCCCTGACAGTCCACTGCCAGTGTCCGAAAGCTCTCCATGCGAGCCAAATGTTGTGGACTCAGAAACTGTAACTCCTGAGCTGAAAGTGCCCAGCTCTCAGCCTCTCTACCCCATGGAGACTCCCCTGACAAGTGAGGACAATGCTGAAAATGAGGCTCAGAGTGCAGAGACTATAACAGTTCCCCCTAGAAAGACTGGTCGAGCTGTAAAGCCTGTGGTGCACCTCAGATTATGATTCACTAGGAGGCCTGTGGACTCCTCTCAATGTTGTCCATAAAGGGTGTATGTCCCCGAGCTCATTGCCCAAACTGAGCATCAGTGCTAACTCCAAGTTACTTGTGTTGCCCTCTAAGTATGGTGCCCTGCCCATCCAGCCCCAAGGTAACTGATAGGAAGGGCCCTCTCTTCAGGTTTCATACAAGAGGTAATAACTTGAGTTATGGTACAATGGTATGTAATACTGTGTAAAGTGGCGTACTGCAATGTTTCAGAAATGTTCTTGGTAGAATGATATATTGATGATTACATAACACGAGCCTAATGCAATGTATATGGTTGCAGTTGAAACTTATGGAGTACTGCTTGACGGACGTCAAGCTTTCCAAGCCAGGAAGGGTGTAACCCCCTGCAAATGGGGGTTCCCAAAAGACTTCCAGGAGCTTGCTTGAATGCTCCAAGCCTGAATGGTGTTTGCATTTAAGCCATTTATCAATGAGTGTTTTAGAGCCTCTGGTACTGTCTCTTTAAGAGCTGTCTGCTTGCAGACATAATTAATTTGTATGGGGGACTGTGTGCTTCTCTGAGTACCACTCAGAGCTGCTGCCAATTCACTTCATTTTGCAGTCACTAGGGTGCAAAGGGAACCTATCTGAAAGATGTAACTGTTTGCCAGAAATTATTGAGAGTAATAATGAAATTACAGTTTGTCTAACCTGCTTTCTTTGTAGTCAGAACTGTGTCTGCTAGTTCCCATTCTAGTTTTGAACTGCTGAACTGGACCAATCAGTGTGGGGTAAGCTAGCTCTAAAATGATGCCTTGGACGAGATCGGAACTTGGACTCATAATCTGAGCCAGCCACAAGAGGATTGTATGGGCAGTGAGTCTGGGAGATGTAGTTTAGACTTCAGTGCCTTTTGGACCAACAGCAGCAGTCTATTGTGAGTGACAGCCAATCCAGTCAAGAACTGGGAGGAACTCAAGGAAGTGCCCGGTTTCGTCAGTTGGAGTTCAGTTGAGCTTTGGCAGTGAAGAAGGAAGGCCCTGTGCTTTTCAGTGTGCAGTTTAGTCAAAACGTGTAAGGCCCAGAGTTCGGTCTGCAGCTTGTGTAACAGCTTGTTAGGACTGAACCGTCCTGTGAAAAAGAATCAAAGGATCTCTGAAGAGTAGAAACCAGGCTCACCCTGTAGAAGACTGGAAGAATTGCTGAAAATTGCACTCGGTCTGTCAGGAACTGAATCTGCTGTGTGTCTCCCGGTATTGTGCAGTAATTGCGATCGGGATACAGATGCAGCCTGCCTGGTATAGTACTTTCTTTTATATGGATGTGTGAAGAGGTTTGTGTACCTCAAGTGAGCCCTGCTGACATTGAAGGACCCTATCTTATTTGGAGGTCGTGAGTACTAATTCAGGGTTGCTCCTGTTGAATTGCCACATTAAATCCAAATGGAATTACTGTACTGCTGACTGTTTAATTCTCCTTTTCTCTGTGTGAAGGGGCCCTACCAGCTGCCACGGTTTGGACTAGCCACTAGGGCTTGGGTACCAGGACAGTAACTGATAGGAATAGGCCTGTGCACAGAGCCATAAATAGATTATTAGAGTGATAAGCTAATTAACCTGATTTCCCCTGTCCTTGTTATATCCCCTAAAGAGCTGCTTGTTTCAGCAAAGTTATACTGCCTGAGGTATTTGTCTATGTTAAGTACTGTACTGTGATTGTTGCACTGTATCTCATTTCACAGGAGGTCCCAGTGCCGGAACCAGACCTGGGGGTAAGTGTATACTGTGAAGGTAATTCTGATATATTGTGTGTGGGCCACTAGTGGGAAGAAAGGGGTTGTGCAGTGTCCCAGAGGGCTGTGACCAAGTTAGTTTAACTATTGCAAACCCTGACCTCTGGGTGGAGGCACCCGCCTTTGGATCCAGGCCCCTCAACCTGTTAGTGGCAAATCAGGCAGGGGTAGTAGCCCCTGGGATAGCGCCATCTAGGGGTTACATCAGTATTTACTGAGGAGAAGGCAGGGCAGGGCCCACAACTCAGAGCCATGAACACGGGGGGAGGGAAGTGTGCACGAGTCCCTTCACAAAAGAAAGGGTCCTACAAGAGCTCGATAAGCTCAGGGTGGACAAGGCAATGGGACCTGATGGCATACATCCCAGGGTACTAAAGGAGATAAGGATGGAACTAACAGAGCCATTAGCAGAACTGTTTAGTAAGTCTCTGAGCACAGGAGAGGTCTCATATATTTCTTTGACTGGGTAACCAGAGTGGTGGACCAAGGGGGTGCAATTGATGTCACCTACCTTGACTTCAGCAAAGTTTTCAATACTGTTTCACATAGAAGATTGATTAATAAGCTAGATAGGCTCAGGGTGGGTCAGAGGTTGGTCAACTGGCTGGGAAACTGATTGGTGGGCAGAAAACAGAGAGTGGTGGCAAACAGTATACAGTCAGAAGAAATGCAAGTCACAAGTGGGGTACCTCAGGGATCAGTCCTGGGCCAGTCCTCTTCAATATCTTCATCAGTGACATTACAGATGGACTGGAGGGTAAGGTTTGCCTGTTTGCAGATGACACCAAGATCTGCAACACAGCAGATGATCCAGATGGGGTGAGCAGAAAAAGAAAAGATCTGGAAAAACTGGCAAAATGGTCGGAAGAGTGGCAACTGGGGTTTAACGGAAAGAAGTGCAAGATCCTGCATATAGGGAAGAGATACCTTGAAGCTACCTATAGGTTGGGAGGGGAGTTGCTTGCAATCGTAAGAGAAGAAGGAGACTTGGGCATCATCATCGCAAATGATGTGAAATCATCCAAGCAGACCACTAAAGCAGTAGGTAAGGCCAGACGGATGTTGGCATGTATTAGTAGGGATATCACAAGTCGTAAGAGGGAGGTAATAATCCCTCTTTACAAGACACTGGTTAGGCCCCATCTGGAGTACTCTGTGCAGTACTGGAGGCTGCACCTGCACAAGGACATTAACAAAATGGAGGCAGTCCAGAGAAGGGCAACCAAAATGGCGCAGGGACTGCATCAGAAGACATATGAGGACAGATTAACGGAGCTCAATATGTATACCCTAGAGCAAAGGAGGGAGAGAGGTGATGTGATTGAAACATTCAAACACCTTAGGGGCATTAACAAGGTGAAAGAGTCTCATGTGTTTCCATATAAGAAAAATAGTAGGATAAGAGGACACAGCATGAGATTAGAGGAAGGCCGATTAAGGGGTAATGGGAGGATGTTCTTTTTCACAGAAAGGGTGGTGGGTGCATGGAATGGCCTACCTCAGGAAGTGGTGGCTATAAATACAGTGCAGTGCTTCAAACAGGCATGAGATAGGCATAAGGCAGCAATACAGATGAGTATGACTAGATAGGCCATTGACAGAGCAAAGGCTGATGGCACATTCATGAGGTAGAAAAAATGGACAGACTGGACGGGCCTTGTGGTCCTTATCTGCCATCAACTTCTGTGTTTCTATGTTTCGATGAGCAGTGTAGCCTACCAAAACCAGGCACACAGAAAGATGCTGAGAGCACTACTATAGTCACTGAATGCAGTGCCTCACACTGTCTGCTAATCAGGCTAATTGCCGGAGGTATGTGCTCGCTGTATGGTGGCAAGGATAGGGCAGAGTTTGTAGGGATGGTTTATTGCTGGGGCTAGAAAATCAACAGCTTCCTGTCAGAATTTGTTTGTTTTGGACCACACAATCGCCCTTGGAATCAATCCTGATAACAGTCATGCTCATATTTCAGTGAAGTGTACTACACCTGGTGTTAAAACTGTGATCAGGTCACTCACCGGGGGAAAGTTTGCAGTGTTAAAAACACAAGCATGCTAAGGGGTGTCAGCAGGCATACGCACTGTACTCAGCAGAGTACAGTAAAAAAAATTCAAGCAAGGCAACAAATCAGGCTGGGGCAAGAAAAAGAGAAAAGCAAGGACATTGTGAGTCACCTTGTGTCTGTGTGGCGCTGAGCCCTTTTGCCTTTGTTGTTCGCTATGGGCACTGATGCCACCAGCCAAATACACAAACAAGAACAAGTTACCAGGCAGGCAGAAAAACAAAGGAAGGAGGATTACAGGAAGAAACTGATTACCTGAGCTCAGACATGGCAAAGGGGGCTATTGTTGGTGTAGCGTGACAGCACATATTTTGGTTTACGTTTACATAACGGGGGGAGCCAACAGTGCATAAGTTTTGAGTACAAGTTTAAAATTCTTGGCTACACCCCTGAGTATGCAAACAGTCAAAAGTTTTATGGAACTGTGTGGAGTTTGACAGTACGGGGGGAGCATTGTAGCCTACTGAAACTGGGCACACAGAAAGATGTTGAAAAGTTTAGGTAGAACGCTGTGTCTGTTTATTCAATGAGCGACTGTGTCAGCATGGCATTCTAGCAGATGTGCTGTCAGCAGCTTTTGCCTTTCTATGAGTCCACTTTTTGTTGTTACTCCGTCTGTCATCTCACCAGCAACACAGGTGTTTCAACTAACAAAATCACAGTGAGGGGCTTACTATCACGTCACACTAGCGCCACCTGGTGGATAAGTGAGGGAGCGTAACGCTGCTCCCGATGCAATCTGCAGAGCAACAATGCCTGGCGGATGATGGATAGTGAGGGTGGCAGTTAATTGGGGGAATTAACACTGCAGCTGAATGGTGCACAGGAGCTGATTACTTCGATCCACTTCCAGCCTCCTAGTTCCAAACAACATTGCTTTGTTCTTTTTATAGATTAACACCAATTTGTTCCTTCCAAACCATTTTGTAAGTTGCCTGAAGTCCTCTGCCAAGCCTGAGTTTAGGAAGGTTGGGACAGAGTGGCTTCAGTACAGTACAGCGTTGTCTACATAAAGGAGCAATGTGACCCCACCGCAGTTTACAGGCGGGTCATTTATTAATCGAGAAAAGAGCAAAGGGCCAAGTATTGTGCCCTGGTGTACCCCATCTGTAATTGGTCTAAGGGGGGATAAGCAGCCTCTCTATTTTACCAACTGCTTCCATCCCAACAGATAATCTTTAAACCGGAAGCAGGAAAGCTCACCAAGGCCCAGCATGTTTAGCTTTGTGAAGAAGATGTCATGGTTAACCAAGTCCATTGCTCTGAAGTTACTAGTGGTCAGCCAAACCAATACAGTGTCTATGCCATGCTTGGATCTGAAGTCACGTTGAGCAGCATTCAAGATTGTGGGTGTCAAAGTAATGTTTAACTTGGTTGAAAATCAGCTTCTCCTAGATCTTCTCCAGGGGGGCTAAGGAGCAAAATTGTTCTACAATTTTTGACCGGCTCCTGGGTGCCACTTTTGTGGACTGGTGCTACAAGATGACTTTCCATACCTTCGGTACCAGGCCCTGACTCAGGAATTTGTTGAACAAGTCCCTTAGCAGGAAAGCTCTATACATGATAGTCAATTCGCGTAATTTGGGCTCAATGGTGTCATAGCTCATTGAAGAATCGGACTTCAGTCTACTGAGTTGTGCAAGAACCTCTTTTCTGGTTATTAGTTTGGGGTGAAACTAGGGGGTGACACAGAGGGTAACAAAGTTAACAGGGAGGGGAGGGAGGGGTGGGTGTTCCACTTGTTGGACCTTTGAATTTATCCAGGTCAGTGCTGAAGACATTAAAAGCAGCAGCAGAGGAGACAGAATCTGAGAACACATTACCCCATGTGAAATTTCATTCATTTGGATACCAGGGTGACCCTTCAGGAGACCTTGTATTCGGCCCTTAAAAGTTTTCAGGTCAGTTAGGTTTCTATCCTGCAGACATTTAACATATTTTATTTTTGCCCCTTTAAGGTAATTTTTGCAGGCTTTTCTTTTTTTTTTTTCCCCCTACTCTCTTGGCATGGTGGGACTTCTTCTGGGTATCCCTAGACTGAGCTCCCCTAATCCCTTCCCGGGTAACCACTGTGGTGCCGCTTGGACTTACCTCCATGCTGCCTCGGCCTACCCCCCCCCGGGCGGGGAGGAGGGGGGTACCGCACTTACACCCCCTCCAGTCCATTAGTCTTTGTCAGGTGGTCCGGCTGCAGCTACCATTGGTGGCCCGGTTATGGGTTATCTGGGGCAGTCGGGACCCGCTCTACGCCCTCCACGCCAGGCGCCTTTTTCCGTCCCTCCACAGGATGTGAGCATTCTGGGGAAACCGAGCGACGTGATCATGCGCACTTGTTCGCTCTCGGCCCATGTCCTCCCACCCCTCAATGCGGTCCCACTACACCATCACCCGTGGCCACCCAGGTGGCGGTCGAGCTGCGGGACAGGCATCCCCTTCCTCCCTAGAGGAGGAGAGCAGCCATTGGGCGCTCGATCCTCCTCTCCCTGGCCGGCCCTCCAGCTACCCGAGTCCGTTCCCGAACCCGGGTCGCTGGCGTCGCAAGCGGAAATCCAACTGCTGCGCCGGCGGGCCGGCTTGCAGGCTTTTCTGAGTCTCCTATAATTATGCCATTCTTCTGTTTGGCCTGTAGTCTTGAGGAGACTCCAGACTTTGTCCTTCCATTTCATGGGCTGGCATAGTGCATGGTTGACCATTTAGAATGAAGACCTTTTATCCGTCTCTGGACTAAGGGAGCATGCTTGTTGACCATTCATAGAAAATAATTAAGGAAGAAATCATGTGCTTGACCAGCTGTATCAAGTGATTCTATGTGCACAGCAAACCACAAAATATTGTGCTCCTCCCCAGCCCCGAACCATGCACCTTCCACACCAGAGCCAGCCACCCTAACCACCATGCCACAGCTTCCCACCTCACCACCCCTCACATACCTTCAGGATACTATCTGGTAACCTGTTGCTCTTCCCGGTCGCTACCCTTTCAGGGTCACTGACCTTACAGGCGCTGAGACTTGAGTTGCTCAAATCAGAGTCGCTCAATCTCAGTCGTCCTTTTAATGGTACACCGTATCAAGCTGATGTATGGTACCTCAATGAGTTTCATCAAGGCTATGATGATATGCAGCTTCATCAAATTAAGAAAAATCACGGACAGAGAGGACTCTGGGCAATGGTCTTTTGACTGTATTTTTCTAGATACAGAAAACTGGAGAGTGATCACTCAAACAGCCATCTAGTATGCCAGCAGTTTTGGTCCTGTCCACTTTATTTACCAGAACCCAATACTTTAGAGAATGATTGACAGATATGCTAATCAACCGGGTAGGTTCTTCAATAATTTGACAGAGCTGTGCTTCAGCTAAGCTAGTTTGGGCTACACTGTGGCCACGGTCTATCCAGTTACTGTTAAAGTCACCAAGCAGAATACTTTCTCCTGGTGACTGGTCAGCCAGACTGGTGGAGATAGTGTGAGAGCCACCTTGGCCACTTGGGGGTATAAACACCACCAGTCATCAGAGGTCTGATATCCCCAAGCAGCAGCTTTACAAAGATGGACTCATCAGGTACATTTTGGGGGTAGTCAGGGAGAATGTCTTCGCGTTAATATGGGACCTTACATACATCAGCACCGCCTCCTTTTTTTACCTCCCTGTCCTTCCGAAACATATTAGTTTCATGGCAAGACTATGGGGCTTCAGCCAGGTTTCTACAATTACCAAAACATCCGGTTTATAAAGATTTGTCCAAGCTTCAAGGGCCTGCAACTTAGTCCTTAGGCTTTGTACATAAATTTCTGATGGGGTTATGGCCCCTTGATAGGGATCTTTAAAATCATTTATGACTAGACACAAGTTCCATCTGTATAATTTACAAGTTATTATATTGCACCCCAAAGAAGGTCTGTCTTCCTTCATGGCTGGTTCCTTCCAGCTTCAAGGGAATGAAGCTGCTTGAAACACATGGTGAAATGTACAAAGGACATCCAGGTGACCAACCAACCTATGATGCCCTGAAAAAAGTTGCCTATTGGCCAGGCATGTATGAGGGCGTATCTAATCATATCCAATGTTCCTTCACCTGCCATAATTTCAGCCATAACAACCCAGGGCTCCCCTGAAAAGTCAATGGATAGATTTCCCCCGGTCAGTATCCAGATAGGTCCTGTTTCATGACTTCCAGAGGAAACAGGTATTTACTCAGAGTGATTGTTCTATTCACCAAATGGTTTGTGTGCATATTAACGCCAAATGATATGGCTATGACAACTGACAGTCTTCTGGTAAAAGTTGTATTCAGCAGTTCAGTTTTGTCACCGAGTATAGAATGAGACTGAAGCTCTCATTTGACCTCTGAGGTAATCAACTGCCTCTATGACGGTAGGAGGAAATATAGCATAGTGGTTAAGGGCACTGAGCTGCAAACATGGAGACACGGGTTTGAATCCCATCAGCCCCTTCTTGTATACTGTGTGACCCTGAGCAAGTCGCATAAAAGTGGGACAATCTACAAGTCATCTGTTCTGCCTTGCACTGCTTGAATAAATGTTTAACTGATTAGCTGAACTCTCTTTTTACCCTGGCCACCCCTAACAACCCAGGCTCATTCCCATACCTGGGCTGCCAGGATCTCAAGCAGTAGCACTACTGGAGAGCAGTCAGTCAAGCTTGAGCTGTGATGTATAAAAATAATTATCCAGTCCATCAGGGCTCTTAGAGCAAGGCTCATTCAGGGTGAGGAACTCATTGTCAGCTTGGGAGCAGGATATGGAGAGGAGAAGGAAAATAGGTGGAGGTAGGAGGCTGGGAGGAGGGGACAGGGTTAGAGGGCGCGAGCAAACAAGAATGCTGGCTGGCAGTGGATGAGAAGAAATGGTTGAAACAGCTTGCAGTCTGGATCCTATTTTCTATTTATGATTGATCTATTTATAGTGAGGCTGTAAACACATTTTGAGTCAACTGTAGCAGGCGATAGCAGGGAATTTATAAGTTTTTAGAATTTCGAAGGATTTGTGCTGGTATCAGCTAGATTTAATTGGTGGAAAAATCATATCTATATCTATATATCTATATCAATATCTATAGCTATATATATATATATATATATATATCAATATCTGTATCTATATCTATATAAATATATATATCTATATCTATCTCTATATCTGTATCTGTATCTATATCTATATCAATATCAATATATGTATCTGTATGTATATCTATATATATTTATATATCTATATCAGTATTTGTATCTGTATATCTATATATATGTACTGTATATATATATAT